>JAQPPZ010016944.1:5352857-6691071 GCA_028583015.1 Wollemia nobilis | reverse complement strand
TTAAAACAGAAATTACAAATTGCGTTGAACCTGAATGAAACCAAAATCTAAACTGTAAATTAAAAAAACGTAGGGTAAAACTAAGCGGAAAGCGTAGCGTGAACCCTAGTTGACTGTTGTGTTTTTTTGTTTAATTAATTAGTTAAATTTAAAAACCCTAAGTCTGACAAATTAATATTTGTGAATTTTTGTTGTGTTTTTGAGTTCATCAGTTAGGATTAGAAACCCTAGGACTGACAAATTAATTTTTTTTTTTAATTTTGTAATTGTTTTTGAGTTTATCAGTTAGGATTAGAAACCCTAGGACTGACAAATTAATTTTTTAAATTTTGTAATTGTTTTTGTTGTTTAATTAATCAGTTAGAGTTAAAAACCCTAGGTCTGACAAATTAATTTTTTTAAATTTTGTAATTGTTTTTGTTGTTTAATTAATCAGTTAGAGTTAAAAACCCTAGGTCTAAAAAATTAATATTTGTGAATTTTTGTTGTGTTTTTGAGTTCATCAGTTAGGATTACAAAACCCTAGGACTGACAAATTAATTTTGTTAAATTTTGTAATTGTTTTTGTTGTTTAATTAATCAGTTAGAGTTAAAAACCCTAGGTCTGACAAATTAATTTTTTAAATTTTGTAATTGTTTTTGTTGTACGATGATAATGCAGTACTGTATATACATGTTAGGATTGTATAGTTTTTCATTGTTGTTAATGTTTTTGTGTTGTTTTCTTTTGCAGGTTGTGAAGAGCCGATACCGGGTGCCTACTGTGTTTACTAAAGCGCGTGCGGCGCTGACCTTGGCTGACTAGGATTGGCTTGACGCCCTTGGGCTCAAGCAGGTGACTCACCTGGAGCCGGTAGTCGGGGATCGGGCCTATCTGATGGCCCTGATCAATCTATGGGATCCTCGGACTAATACCTTCCATATCTCGATAGGGGAGATAACGGTGACCTTGGAGGATGTTTATCGGATTCTACAGATTCCAATAGACGGACTGCCGATCCAGACAATGCCACGAGCTTGGAGGAAAACGGTACTAATACGCTATTTCAGGCATGGGGAGGAGTTGGGTGTGGAGAGCCCCCTGGAGAGGGTGGAAAGCGATTGCCAGATTGGCGGCATACTGGTGCGATGGTGGCTGGAGAGGGGTGTGTTGGGAACGAGGCATGCATTACTCATGAGCCTCATTTCCAACATGCTGCTCCCTGACTTTTCTGGTGCGAGGTTCCCATGGAACCTGCTAGAGGTGGTATTTAGGTTGGTGGAGTGTCTGACAGATGCTCCGATGATTATGAGATGGGGACAGATGCTACTGGAATAGCTCTATGATGAGCTGTACGAGGTCCGTTTTTGAAAGCAAAATGGGATCGGTTGTAGCTACTTGTTGCAGTGCTGGGCTTGGCAGCACATAGCAGTGGAGAGGTCGATGGGGCTGCCCTAGATGACGTGGGCGGAGATTACAGACCAGGAGATTGGATACAGGGTACTATGGCAGAGGTCAGAAGAGCAGGGACAGAGCCGACGATGGGAAGGTGCCATAGGGCACTATGCCAATGCCTTTGCTCGGCTTACTCCTAGAGAGGTGTTCTGGCGCCCCTACCAAGACTGTCCAGCATGGCCTGAGGCTGGAGAGTGGCTTCGACAGGTACGAATGGGGCGGTGGTTGATTGGGAGGCATGGGGCAGAGTAGGAGTTCTTCCCATATGGCCAGGTGACCCAACAATTTGAGGTGTGCCAAGGGATGCCTGGTGAGCCCATAGTCTATCGACATCGGGGAGATGAGAGGACACTGGACCGACCAGTCATTGTGCCACTTGGCGAGGATTCAGATACAGTGATTAACATCCCAGATATGGATGATGTCGGGACAACTACTGAGTATGAGCAGTGGTGGAATCTACAGCGATGGCGAGGCGAGGGGCCGCTAGGGGGTGTAGCAGCAACAACAGTAGGGGATGAGGGTACAAAGGTATCAGATGAGGGTTGGGGTGCTCCACATGATGATGTAGACATGGTCAAGGTTGAGGATGTTGGAGGGGATTTTGGGGTACCGAACCAGTCGAAGATGCAGGATGTCCCAGAGCAGTGGGAGCCAGAGCAGGCTGTTGTCCTAGATTCACCTATGCCTCAGGCAGGTTCGGAGGATGTGGAGGTGAGACACAGTGCTGAGATAGCGCGATTGGAGGACTTGTTACGGAGACGATATGGGGAGCTAGGAGAGGCTTTGTGGGAGATAGATCTCCTGTGGACTCAGTTGGTAAAGTGAGAGAACACATGGGCTACATCTCATCGGTAGGAGGGGGATACAGATGCTACACGAGAGAGGGATCTCCTGTGGGTGCAGCTAGCATAGCGCGGTGATGTAGTAGCTTACTACTGTCGGTGGGAGGCAGAGTGGGGTCGACGGGAGGCAGAATGGGGCCGGTGGGAGTTAGATTGGTGGCAGCATTGGCTGGATATGGAGGGAAAGATTATCTGCCTTGGTGGACAAATACCTGATCCTCCTGGAGGTGGCTCGTCACGTTGGACGAGAGACAGCGATACTGAGCAGTCAACATCGTCCCATCGCAGGCGGCTAGATGAGGGAAGCGCTAGTGGGCGTGATGTAGGGGTGAGCAACAGTTGCCCTGAGAGGTCCCATAGGACCCACACTACAGGGGGTAGTTCCCGTCGCACCGACCCTGCGTGATCATGGTGGCCGACGCCCTAGGCTTGGGGGTTTTGAGTTTTTGGGTTTTGGTAGCGAGGTCCGAGGACCGGTTCATTGTAGCCTACGAGAAGTTTTGTTATGATATATATATACAGAGGACTCTTTTTGGTGTTTATGCACTTTTCATGGTTTATTTTTATGTACATGTTTTTACATTGATGTATGCATATGCTATTATGAATGCGATGTTTCTAAATTGTATGATGTATGCATATGGAATGAATGTCATGAGTTGTTGATGTTTTGTCGATGCACCATAGACTGTACAAGATTTGACTGACTAGCTATATTAATGGGATGACTTTGTGGAATGACTGTGCATGTGCAAACTTTGTTTTTGTATTTTGTATATTTTTTTATGGTGATGTACGAAATGAAATGTGCCAGCGGTTTTAAAATGTAGTTAAGCTCTTCTGAGAGTCAGATATTTTAACTAACTAGCCAAGACTGTACATTTATCTCGCAAGAATTTTGAACAAGGTATAAATTCGACTTGAATTTAACCAAGTTAGTTCACATCCCTATGTGTGCAATTGAGTTCGTTTATGTGGTATTTGTCAGGATACCGCCAGTTCCAGATAGGCTATCAACCAAACCTATACTAAGGATCACCTAATTAGCTCCACTAACTCCGTTGTTGTATTTAGGAAGATTAATCCACGTGACAAGCTAAGGTACCATAAGCTAGCTCATCCACATGCAAACATTGGTCTGCACACACGCAAAGCTAATGTGACAGACATATCGTCATGCGGGTAGGATACCACCATTGCCAGGTAGGCTATCAACCAAACCTGTAATGAGGATCACCTAGATGGTTTTTGAATGCTGAGAATTTTTAGGGATTCAAGTTCAGGCTGTGTTGGTGCTCGATGGTTTGGGATACTTGCTCGTCTATATAGTGATGAAAATCACTGTTTATTTTTCTCTTTGTTTTGTTTTTTTTGTTGTTTTTTTTTTTTTTTTGAGCAAGGATTTTGAATAGTGGTGATAACCACTGTTATTTGATTTTGTATTTTAAGCTTTGTAAGGTTGAGCTTGTGGATGGCCTTGATCCTATTGGCCTTGGGGATGACTACCCATCCTATTCAGGGACGTGTAGTATGAATCCTTACGACTTTGGGAAACAAGGGGATAATGGATATTATGAAGTAAGGGCATTGATCTTTTAGGCCTTGGGGATGACTACCCATCCTTAGCAGGGACGTGTAGTACGAATCCTTACAACTTTGAGACCAAAGGTGAGTGGAGATGGTTGTGATGATGGTTTTTTGGAATTGTGTTTTTGAATAGCGTTGATCCTTTTAGGTCTTGGGGACGACTACCCATCCTTGGCAGGGATGTGTAGTACGAATCCTTACAACTTTGGGGACCAACTATGATTGGGATTTGTGGGAGTGGTGAAAACCACTATTTATTATGGGGAATGGATAGGGAAGAGCTCATCCTTTTGTCAATTCTTAGCATTCTGGAACCATTCGCACAGGGGGATGAACAAGCTAATATTTCACCTATGGTACCCTAGAATGCTTTGTAGGTTTCTCTTGCGTTCACACAACTTAGGAATTATTTTATGTGTTTTAATTTGTGTTGGGATGCTACGTAACAAGGTGTGATCCAAGTAAAACTTTCCCGTGTAAAATATGTTTAACTGTGTACGGTTTTGGCTAGAAATTTAAAGACAGCTGAATGACGAAAACCCTATATACATTAGGAGACAACTAACTATGCTAAAAATGGCGATGGTGTTATTCTGGATGTATGCGTTTATGAAAATGGATTTGATGTTGAAGATGATGGAATTGCCAAGTAATGACAGTCTATGGTGCTTTTGACGCGTATGACCTAGCGAAGTATGCAATGTATGGATGCGATGCCTAATGCAACCTATATTTTTGTATTTTGATTTTTATGAGTATGCATGGAATTGAAATGCAATTTTTTTTTTTGTTATTTTTGATTTTTATGAGTATGCATGGAATTGAAATGCAATTTTTTTTTTTTGTGATTTTTGATGATTTTATTGTTTTTGTTTGTTTTTGAATATTGATGTTGGACCAAACAGTTATGGTAACGCTTGGAGCTTTTGGCTTGACCAAAGGGTTTATAGATACCTTTGGGGCATTTAGGGTTGACCAAGCGATTATGAGAATCCTTGGAGCTTTTGGTGTGACCAAGAGATTATGGAAATCCTTGGAGCTTTTGGTGTGACCAAGAGATTATGGAAATCCTTGGAGCTTTTTGGGGTTTGACCAAGCGATTATGAGAATCCTTGGAGCTTTTGGGTTGACCAAAGGGTTTATAGATACCTTTGGGGCATTTTTGGGTTTGACCAAGTGATTATGAGAATCCTTGGAGCTTTTAGTTGGACTATGGCTCTCTAGATGTGGAATGGCCTCAAATGACTGATGTTCAAGGGTTTTGTTTCCTTGATTCCTTCAAGAGAGGCAAGTCGTATGTTCCAAGTCATATTCTACTGTCAATGACATAAGGACCTAACCAGTTTACCGTGAACTTGTCCCGTAGATGGGATGGAAAATTAGAATTCTACTGGTTCTCTTTTAAGACCAAGTCACCAACCTAAAATTCCCTGAGGTGGAATTTCATGTTGTATGCTCTCTTAAGTCGCTCTTGATAGATACGCAAATGCTCGAGAGCATTACGCGTCATTTGTCGAGCAACGTCAGTTGGTCTAATCGGGCCTGTCGTGCAGTGTCATCATCGATGAACTCTTGCATTGAAATGCGCAAGGGATTTCCAACTCAAGAGGCATGACTACCTTAGAACCATACACCAGTGAAAATGGAGTTGCCCCAGTGGGCGTTCGGATGCTGGTGTGATAAGCCCATAGGGCAAGTAGAATCTGAATGTGCCAGTCCTTATGATTATCTACAACTATCTTTTTGAGAATGGCGACTAGCATTTTGTTTGATGCCTCTGCTTTCCCATTTGCCTGTGGATAATAAGGAGTTGAAAAACTGTGCTGAATTTTGTACTTTGTGGTCAAAGCATGCACATCTTTATTCTTGAATGGTGTCCCATTATCTGACAGGATCTTGGATGGAATACCAAAATGACATATGATGTTATGCAAAATAAACTCCGCAATGTGGGATCCAGTCATAGAGGTTAGCGGATTGCTTCCACCCACTTGGTAAAATACTCTGTGGCCGTTAAGATGAACGTGTGACAACCAGATGACGTAGGGGAGATCTTTCCAATTAGGTCAAAGCCCCAGTGTGAAAAAGGCCAAACCGATTGGATCGATTGCAAATCCTGAGAAGGTACATCTGTCAAGTTAGCATGGTGTTGACACTTCATGCACTTCTTCACATATGCGCAACAATCTCGCTCTAAAGATGGCCAATAATAGTCCATGCAGAGAATGCACTTTGTGATGGCCATACCATTGAAGTTGCCACCATATGTACCATCGTGAGCTTGGGTGATCACCCAAGCGGATTATTGCTGGTCCAAACAACGAAGGAGGATTCCTTCATAGTTTTAACGATACAAAATGTCTCCTAACAAGACATGCTTTGCCGCTTTTTGTTTGAATGATATTTTCATGACTTGTGTCAATCCAAGTGGGAGGTTACCTAGCTTGAGGTAATCCCTAATGGGTGTGTACCAATCCTACTAATCAGAAACCTCGATAGTATGAACGACCAATCCTTCTTGAAGTCCATCCCTAGCAAAAGCTGAGCGGGAAAGAACTTGTAAAAACAGCATTGTGTTGCTATTAAGAGGGGTCGGGGAGAACAAGGACCCCCAGTTGGCTTGAGTCAAACAATCATGGATTGGAGAGAACTTATCCGAAGATGGTTCAATCTAGATCAGGTGGATTCTTGGCATCAAGTCAGAGCTTGCACGCTCCATCGTAGATTGCGATAATGTTTTAACCTGAATGGTTGTCATTTCACTAGAAGGGTCTTGCAGGATTAATGACCCCAAGGAGGCCATAGTATTCACAAAATTATTTGATGATCGAGGGAGTGCCTCGATGTCATACCATTCAAGTTGTGCTAGGAATTTGTCCATAAGGGCTTTATAGGCCTGCAAAACTGGACATCTACATTGGAATATCCCCTTGACTTGATTGACAATCAACAACGAATCACCAAAGATGTTTAGACATTTAATGTTCATGGTGATTGTTGTTTGAAGACCTATGAGCAAGGCTTCGTATTCTGCATTGTTGTTGGTGCACGAGAAGTCTAATTTAAATGACAGAGGCATTGGAGCCCCTTGTGGAGTGAAGAATACAATTCCCGTGCCACCTCCTTGCTCACATTTAGAACCATCAAATAATAGGGTCATGTCAGCCTGTGACTCAGGCTCATCAGAATCTGGTGATTATGAAACATGAAAAACCCCATCGTCCGGTAATTCTACGGTCAGAGGCTAATCATCTTCAAGAGTAGCCTCTGCCAGTTGATCGATGATGACTCCTAAGTTGCTTGATGGTAGTTGGAGGAGGCATTTCAAGGATTTCCTTGACTTTGTGTGGGTCTACCTCAATTCCTCATTTAGAGACTATGTAACCCAAGATATTTCTAGATGTGACACCAAAGATGCACTTCTTGGGGTTTAGTATGACCTTATGCTCCATGAGGAGATCGAGGATCTTATGTAAGTCATCGAGATGATCTGGGCGCAAAAGATATTTGGCCAAAAAATCATCCATGTAATCCTCCAAAGTTTTGTGCATGTAATCATGGAAGATGTACGTCATGGCACGTTGGTAGGTGGCACCAACATTTTTAAGGCCAAAAGGCATGACCTTATAGCAAAATGTCCCCCAAGGCATTATGAATGTTGTTTTTAGTTGGTCCTCAAGATTGATACGAATTTGATTGTAACTCGAGAAACCATCCATGAGGGAAAGCATTTCATGGCCTGCTGTAGCGTCTACCAACATGTCGATGCTCGACAAGGGAAAATCATCCTTAGGACTCGCTTTGTTTAGATATCAAAAATTAGTGCATATGAGAATCCTCCCATCGAGCTTCTTGACGGGAACCATGTTAGACAACCATGGTGGATAATCCACACAGATGACAAACTGTGCATCCAACAGCTTTTGTAACTCATCTTTGACCATTAAGGCCACTGTTGGTTGCATCTTACGTAGTTTTTGCTTTACTGGCTTGATTGTCGGATCAAGCATTAAATTATGCATGACTAGCTGCGGGTCTAGTCCTGGCATGTCCTTGTATGACCATGCAAAAACCTCATTCTTCTCTTTGAGAATGGTAATGTAGTCGGATTGCTCTTTAGGGGATAACCCTACCCCCAGCTTGATGATTTGCAAATTCATTGGATCTGAACCGATGTCTACGTCAGTCATATCCTCGACTGACATATGGGAGCCGTCCTCCACTGGTGTGGAGTTGGGATCAAATAGATATCGTTTGCTAAATTTAGGTCATCGTTCAGAACATCAGGTTCTGCTTCAGCATGAAAGACATCCTGAGTCTGTCATGGAGTGAAATGGAACATTCCTCTGCAAGGCCAGTACTCTGAGGTGGATGGTGGTGTGTCGATGTGATCCCAATCAATAGCATCTAGATCTAGATACAATGATCATGTCGGGTCGGTTGGATCATGGATGAGTGCGGTTAGGTCAATGGAGATCATGTTGATGAAATGATTGTGGTCTCCATTACCATGGGTGTTATAACTCAGACCTCCTAGAAAATATGTGTGCAACGAATCTGGCTCTGTGGGCACTGGCACAAAGGGGTCAGTCCTATGCGTGGAGACGAAGACAGGGTCCACCCTAGGCACTGATGGTTTGATAGGGTCTCCATGCAAAAGATGCTCTCTGTGGACCTAGAGTGGTGGGTGCAGTAATTGCTATAACTATACCGGGTTGAGATGCCACCTATGTCTTGGCCCTATGTGCAGGTGTTCAAACATGTCATCTATGTCCAAAGGGTATTGTTGTTGCATTTGTCACATGTGGTTGAGATAGGCCATCTCAGTTTCATCTTCTAAATCACTGTCAGAGATCCAAAAGCCTTCGTTAACTCCAATGGTTGCTTACGACACATGGGGCTCACCTTGTTCGAGTAGATTGATGTGGTCCCATCTAGGTTGTTTTGCTCTCTGTGGGGGGACCAGATTGTCTTGAAGCGGCATGTGATCAAACAGAACGACCAATGGGAACATTGTCAGGAGGCTTTCCTGATCATCATTTATGGGATATTCTTGTGAATGATTGTACTCCGACTCATCTTCGAAAGACCCTTCTTGGCCTTGTCCATATCCCCCTTGTGGGTGAGTCCTTGAGTTTTTCCCTATTGCGACTGAAGGGAAAGGGTTGTTGAGGTCAACAAGGTTGTTTGTTTGTAATGGAAAATAATCCCCCAATGTATAAGTTGTGTTTGGATTAGCATATGGATCTGATACCAACCCATACTTGTTGCCTATCCCTAGGCCTTGCATGTTTTCAACCAATATTTCTAGGGGTAAGGGGTGGTTGAACCCGACTCCTGACTTGTCATATGGAATTTGATATCTTGGTTGGCAAAGAGCCCGCACTCCTTGCTCATACCGACCCAACCCATATCCGTGCCAATTGCATTGGCCTAGATATCTGAGAGCAAAATCAAGATTGGATAGATAGTTGACATCCTCCACAAAGGGCTCTTCGTCTTCATCTTCTTGCATATGAATCTCAACGCCATTATCCAGGCCCCCATAAACAAAGTTTGTCTAATTGGGTGGGTAGCCTAAAGGAACCACTGAGCTAATGGATAGTCGAGGCCTCCCCATGTCTTGCATGGACTCGAGTGTGGGCGTGGCTACAATGTTTCTCACTAGATACTCCCACAGGCCTGTGCTGGCCATTTCAACAGTGACCATTGGCGGTTGAGGGAAAGCAAATGGGAGTCCTTCCTGAGTCCAATCCATGTGGGGTGAACTAGGTGTCTCAACGTCCATTCTACTAGGTATCTCTTTTGTCAAGATGGTTGAGACTAGAGGTGGTTCTTATTCTAAGGGTTGCTTTCCCTTGTCCTTGGATGTGGCCACTGCAGGTGGCATCATTGTGGAGGACTGACGGAAGAAGATGGCCCCAACTGAGGACTCGATGGATTAATCACTGGAGAGGCCCGCAGAATTGAACCCTGTTGAGATGGATTCAATTGAAAATCCAAATGTGTTGACGGAAGGGTTGATTGCGGCATGATTTGCACTGTATTGTAGTATTTGAAAGGCTCCAAGTCCATCGGGACTACATGCACCTGCCCTTCAAATGTGTACTTTAGGCATTGATGTGCGATTGAAGGGACACACTTCATGTCCCAAATCCAAGGCCGGCCTAGCAGGATATTATAAGCCATATCGCCTTCCAAGATATGGCACAATGTATGAATGGTCTTTTGTCCTACTTGGATAGGTAGGAAAATTGTGCCCATTGTCGAGCAGATTGCATCGTTGAATGCTCACAGTGTGTAAGTGTAAGCCACGATATGAGATGCCGGCAACTTCAAATGCTTCAGAGCTACTATAGTGATGATATTACTGGACGAGCCAGTGTCCACCAACACTCTCTTATAAGGAATCCTGTTGACCCGCATGATAACGTGTAGGGGTGGATCCGCTACATCACCAGTCACCATTTTCAATTCATCTTCCCTAAAGGTGATGACTGGTTCTGTACACTATTTTACATGCCCCACAAAATTGTTGAATGAATTTGCTTCATGGGGTGGCAGCTCTATTGCTTTTAAAATCTCCATGAGAGCCTCCCGATGGGGTGCTGATTGTTGAATTAGCTCATATATGGAGAGCCTAGCCGATGTGGTCCTTAGACTTTATGTAAGTCTAGTTCAAATCGTGGCCACTGGTCTAGGCGGGGGAAGTTTCGTAGGGTGTTTTTGATCTTGTGACGTTGACGGAACCTCTCTTGTGGCTGCCGCGGGAGCAGCTCCTGGGTATTTTTTGTTCCTAGTCACTATGCTTATCATTCCCACATATCCTTGCATAGGGCAATTTTTTTGTACCTCATTAACCTGAAGGGGCTTTGCCTGTGCCTCGTGGGCAGGCAAGGGGTCTCTGAATACTCCCATATTTTGATTATTTGGCGCTACGAGGTTGTCCATCACCAATGTCTTATTGTCAATGAGATCTTGTATCAAACCTTTGAACTTCCAGCATGCGTTAAGATCATGTCCTTTGCGCCTGTGGAACCTACAATACAAGTCTTCTCTATACCCTTTAGGCTTCGGTGCATTGGGATCTATAGTTTGAATCTCTGGAAGGTTGATCAAATTCACCGCTGACAAGCGGTCAAACAAAGAGTCCCTAGACTCTGTATAAGGAGTAAATTGTTGCCTAGGGCGATGTTGCTGATTTTGCTCCTGTCTTTGATTTTCCCTCTCATAGTTGTTGGGAGGCACAACCTGATAATTAGCCTTTTGAGGCTACATTTATTGTGTAGGCTTGGGCACATTGATGGCAACTTGATTAACCACAACAGGTTTTTGTTGCGCGGTCCCTGGTTTAGCATTCTTTGTCCATTCTTTTTTCTTAGGTTTGGCGATTTCACCATCTTGTATCTTAATCTCCTCAATAAATCTGGATTTCACCAGAGCTTCTTCTACACTGGCATATTGCTACAGCTGCAATAGCACGAATATTGATCTCAAACAACTTTTTGAGAACATATGAGTCAGATCTGACATGGGAGGGAGGTAAGGCAGCTTTACAAGCAATGCCCTCCATCGGTTCTCGTATGCCACCATGGTCTCTTCCTCATATTGCTTGAGGCTATCTAGGTCACTCAATGATGCCTTTTTCTTAGTGTTGAAGGTGAAGCGTTCGAGGAACGCATCCACTAGCTGATCCAAATTAGTGATGCTATGTTTCGGTAATTGGGTGAACCAATCCGAGGCAGGGCTTGCAAATGTGGTTATAAATGTTCTCAACAACAAAGCATCGTTGTCTTGAATACCAAAACATTGGCTTCAAAACCTGGTCACATGCTCTTGGGCGTCCTCCTCACCTCTAAAGAGTGCCAACTGGGGCAGCTTAAAGTGTTTCGGGTATGGAGGTGCCGGCACTGACGGATGCATAGGATGGCTATGGAGTTGTCATAGAGTGGGATTTTGGGGCCCAGAAGTCTTGAGCTCCATAGACTCTAAGCGTTCTAACAATGATTTATATGCATCAGAGGATTTAATCTCATCCTCCTTAGTTTGCTCCCGTTGTGGGTTGTGGGGAGCTTGAGGCCTATTGAGAAGGAGCTGGGTAGCACCCCCTCTGCCTTGATAGAGCGTTTCAGCCCTCTCTTCTTCTTGTTCATATTCCTTGTAAGCTTCCTGAGGAGTGGTTGGCCGAGTCCTATGCACATGGGTAGGTGCCTGCGGAGGGTGCCCATAATTATTTTGGGGAGTGGCCTCCCGCTCAGGTCTAAGAGGTCTCGGAGGCAATACTTGATAAGGTCGTGTGGACCTCTCTCGTACCAAAGGGTTATGCCTCTCATACACATCTACTTTGTGTGTGCGAGGGTTTGGAACCTTCGCAGGCTCATTTTTATGAAGCAACTCGGCTGTTTGATGCTGAATGCGCTCTTTGTTAAGCCGACAAAGATGCTCTAACTATTATTGATCTTGCTGAAGTTATGTGATTTGCGCTTGGCGGGCAGCTTGTTTGGCAAATGCCAAGTCACTTTGTTCTGCCATCTCTTGTTTTGGAAGCCTAGATGCCTCTCCTATATGTCTACCTCGGTCATGGTGACCTGAGACCTCTATGGGCCGCTTCCCTCTTTCGAGGTTGGCTGCATTAACTTGAGGCTGTAGCCTCGATGGGTTATCTTGATACAAGGCAAACACGGAGGTACATCACTCCTACGCTGTGTACTACTCTTGAGGAACGTGGTAGTCATCCTCGTCCTCTCTTTCATATGCATAAAAGGTGCAGGCAAAATTGTCTTGCCCTACCTGGAAAGTTTGATACTCTGGACACTGTCTAGTGTTTCTGACAGCAATGCGAGGTAGAGGAGGGAGGACGAAATCCTGTGGCCCCTTCGTCTGGACCCTCTGTTGCTCTAGAAGTTCATCACTAGGCCACCCATAACGGGCTTCTAAGGGAGGTCGCCTATCTACATTAAATGCTACATATAGGTTCTCTTCTTGGAAGGACCTATGGTGAGTAGGGGTGCCCCTCAAAGAGGTGCCTCTATAGTCTTGTTATATTATGGCATGATGTGGACTCTCTTGTGGGCCAGGCTGCCAAGGCGGGATGACCAGGTCCTCAAGACTATATCGAAGGCGACTTGTCCCCCTTGGTGCACTTTCTAGAGCGCTTGCCCTTGATCAGGCTCGGCTATGAGTGAACACCATAGTGATGTGATCCTAAAGACGAATATATTTTTATCTCCTTTAGGTTTTTTTATGCTACACTTAAATATAAAAGAAACACACAATCAATGCAGTGGTTATCTCATTTATAGATTTAAAAGTGTGCCCTAAAATCTGGTTTTAGTGTGTTATGATGTTGTTTTGAAATATTTGTGAAAGAATGTTTAAATGCAAAAATGAGGGATCTTATGACTCCCATAAAATGGTCGCCCCTTTGATATACCGTTGCCATACCGATATACCAACCTCTCTATATACCCGCCCTTACATGAGGGAGACTATAGGTACGTGAGAGCAGATGGTACGTGGAACATAGGCGATACTGAAGGGGGATCGCTCTGTTTATGACACCTACCATAGAAGACTTATCATCATGCGCTGGGAATCACCCCCGCTACACTTGGTCAGCTTTCGTCAGGATTTATGTCTAGCAACAGTCGCGATCGGGGTAATGGATGCAATATCTCAAGCCAAAGTGATAATGGAATCCACCTTTGGTATTGCTCAAGGGTTGGGGTTTTACGACCAACGCCTTGTTGTTTTAGTTACCATGTGGTGTGTGGGGTTCCTTTTAAGTTGCATAAATTAAGCACGCAAGCATTCAAACTCTCCTATGCAAACAAATAAACAGAGAACATAAAGCAAAGAATTGACAAAAGATGTTTAAGACCTCTACCTTTTCTCTGCCCAAGTCGGATATCTCTGAATTTCTGCTCTGAAATAGTCCAGTGTCAAAAAAATTGGTACCTATAATCAAAAGAACAAGAAAATTTAATCATAAATTTTATTTTAAAAATCAAGGGACACAGGTCCCACCGTGATCGCCACTGAAAGCACGAGGATACGAAAACAAAAAGGAATATGCCATAAGAAAAGAACAAGAAATTATGTATGCAAATCGACACAAGATAAAATCAATACGAAATATGGTAATCTATTTTATTGATACGCTTTACAAATTGTGTTACAATACGTCTCCTTCCTTTTTAGGGGATAGGAGAGTCAAATGTGTTTCTTGTCACAAGATCCATGGCTAAAAATCCTTCTTCCGCGTGCCCACATGTAAGATGGGTGGACCAAAACGTCACCACCACTTGTGTATGTGATTCTTTGTTCTTTCATACTCCTCTGCTGTTGGAAACCTGTGTTCAAAGAAATAGAAAATATTAGTAATACGTACAAACAAAATGAAACATGTATTTCCCAAAGCCTATTGTCGGTGTATGCATGAAAATAATAAAATGACTATCAGATGACCTCTGATTGACCTGAAAATTTGACAGAAGCATAAAAATATCATCATAAGACCATTACAGAAAGAACAGTCTAAAAATTCATCATAGATCTGTACTCGCTCCAGGGTGGGACGAATAGGACTGTGAGAATTGGCCAGAAAGCACCCTATTCAATGTCTTTCTTAGGAAGCTCCAAAAGACCTAAAAAATTGGGGTTAGCTAATTGGGGGAATTTTGGGAAGACCTAGATGCTCATATTTCTCCAATTTTGCCTCTAGAACCCAAATTTTGAATATGGCACCTGCAAGTTAGTGAAAGCGGGAAATATCAATAACCTGGTCAAAACTACTCAGAATGAAATGAAATTTGAACTGTAATCTATTTAACCTATCTAGAATCAGATGAAAAATAAAAAAACAATAAATCTATCATATATTTCTAATTGTCCCGGGGTGGGGCGATTAGCACTATGATAGTTTGGGGAGCGCCCGGGGGCAGGACGCCCACCGATTGAGGCATTGTTTCGGCACCAATCCACTTGGAATGGGTCCAAAAATGGTTATGGGGGGTTGTCAAAAATTTTTGTGAATAGTTGTGATCAAAAATTGGGTTTTGGATACGGATTTGCGCCTCCAATAGTCACCCAATAACCTCCATTTCGAATGAGAGATTAAGGATGTAAAAGCACAAATCGTAGTTAGGTATGAAATTGGCAGCACTTCGTTGCTCAAATTCTCCTTCTCTGTCCCTATTTTGGGTGGGAAAACTCCCCACTTAATATACCTTAGGGTCTCCTTGTTTGAATTGCGCATGCGAGGGCGCCACTTGAGTTAACTGTCCTATTTTCAGAGAAAAGCTAATTTCCTGATAAAAAAGCTTCTTGCATGAGATTTCTTAAATACACTCATCACTAAAGGCTCTCTTCTTGAATAAAATCTATTCCTCACAATTTCATGGCCTGAAGCCTCAGTTAACTGGCGGAGTTACCGAGGTTTGACTTTTTGCTAGTCAAAATTTCTATTCGCCTCACCCTGGGGTGAATGCTACTATTCGTCCCTGGGTGGGATGAGTGCCAGTTTGTATTCGTCCCGGGGTGGGACGAGCAGAGAGCAAGGTGCCAAAAATGTGCCAAATTGACCTATGACCTCTAAAACTACTTTTGGAAGTGGTTAGGACCACTGTTTAACCTCTGGGGGCTGCCCTTGGGGCTGTTTGTGTCAATGCGATTAGCGCTTGTTGTCACGTAATCAGATTGGTGCTGTTTTGGTGTCTACACTAAGGCACTTAGATGGTTGACCCAAAGGCAATAGATCCAAGGAAGTGGCTGACCCTATGCCAATAGATCGAGATGTATACACCATTGATCTAGCATTATTCATAGTTGGAGATCCAAGTGCAAAGAGCACGAGCCTAGACCAAATAATGTAATAAAGGAGGATGATAGGGTTCTTTTAGAGAAGTCAACATTAAGGGGGAATGTTATCTAATGTTGACTTATTTTTTTCCCTATAGTTAGGATAGTGCACATTAAGGGGGAATTTTAGAATATTAATGTGCACTATACCTTTAGTTTCAGTTTGACACTTGTCATGTTCCTTGACAAGTGCCATATTTTCATATAGGCCTCCTTCTTATATATTGTAACACATTTCTTGTATAATATATCTCATCTTATTTCCATTACCAACAAGAGTTACAACTATTTGAAGTTGAGATATTTGTGTTGTTTTTTGGTTGTGCAATTTTTTTAAAAGAAAATAATTGTATTAAATTTTATAGCAGTTATTTTTAGAATCCATTTTTATTAGCATATAGGTTATTTTGAGTTCTACAAAAATGAATGCTCAATTGTTAAATTTTTATAAGTATTGAGGGAGTTACAATTGTTGCAAGTTGAGATTTTGGTGTTGTTTTTCGTTTGGATGGGAAATTCATGCAAAAAGAAAAAAATTCATATTTCTCAATCTGTGTAAGCAAAATAGTTGTCGTTTGACTTGTTTTGATTTTTTTTTGTATATTTCATTATCTAAAGCAATGAATAGATAAGATTTGAGAAATTTTAATTTTTGAGAATTTTTAGTTATTTAAAACCCTAGCTTCTTTGAAAAAAAAGTCATGGAGTTGCCAAAATTCTTTGAAAAAGTTGATATTGATGCAAGGGAATGGTTGAAAATATTTAAATATTTTAAATTATGTGATTTAGAATGGAAAATTGAGCTTTGCAATGCTTTTAAAGGGGGAATATTTTTCTTGGTTTTCAAACTTTGGTCAAGCCCATAATTATACATTCACATGGGAAGAATTTGAAGTTGCATTTTTAAGAAAATGAGGACTGAAGAAAAATGATAAAATTATCGGTGAAGTGACCCGGGTTCAATCCCCATGGTGGATATGCATAAGAAGTATTACTAAAAAAAAAATGATAAAACTATGTAAGATAAGAAAATCACATCTTTGGTGCCAAACAATGATAAAAAAAAAAATTGTTTGAATATCAAAAGTTTAATTTGCAATTTGATGGTTGCTTTCAAAAGAGAAATGTTAATCTCCATAAACCCTAATAGTTAAGCATAATTTTATCCAGAGAGACTTGGTTAATATATTGCAAGTTCTAATAACAAAAATAAAAAAAATAAAGCTTGAGGGTGAGAATGTTCATATTTTTGAAGATTTGAAGATCACCATGGATAAATATGTTTTACGCTTAGATTTTTATGCTATTGAGATGGGTGATATAGATATTATTCTTGGCTATCCTTGGTTGCATTCTTTGGGCACTATTAACATAAATGTGCAAAAGAAATTTATGAAAGTATGGCATAAAAGAAAGAAGATAATTTGGTCCAAAAATGGGAAAAAATTCTAACCTTTTTTTATAATAAAATAATAAAATTATGGTAGTGGCTATGATCTTGATGGCAGGTTACTATGGTAGGGTTTTTGTGGTAGGGGTGCAATGAATACAATCTCAGTACCAAGATACTATGATATGGTTCTAGTGGTAGGGGTGTAGTGGATATGGTCTTGGCTATGATTTTGTGGTAGGATACTATGGTAGGGTTCTTGTGGTAGGGCTACAATGATTACATCTTGGTGGTAGGATACTATGGTAGGGTTCCTATGATAGGGGAGTAGTGACTACGATATCAATGGTTGGATCAAACCCATATTTTATATCAGGAAAGAAATGATGGAGGGAGAGGTGAAGAGTGATGATGGTGGAAGCAATAATTGTGGGAATAAGGATGAGGGGAAGGGAGACAATGAGAAAAATTTTCTTGGAACGACATTCCTCTAATAGAGGTAAATAATATTTAAAGCCCAATTTTTTTTTTAGGACTAATAATGTGGAACTTTATTTGGGGCTTGTTGGAAGGGATCCACATTCCTTTTATGTGGGTTCTTCATGGTCATTTGTGGTTATTCATAATAAGAAACCCTATCAATCCTGCTTTACCCTAATACTTGAAGGAGGTAAATTTTTGTCCTAGATGAGCTTGTAGATATGGATATTGAAAAAGGTTTTTCAAATATGGTAGGGCATTTCATGGATGCTCATCCAAATCTAGACATGGTTAGGAAATGGGCTACATAAAAATGGAGGTCTAGTGACCACATGTAAATAGTTGCTTTGCCAACATGTTTTTTCATGATCAAGTTTCTATCCAAGGAGGACTCCTATAGAATTTTGGGGGGAGGACTATGGTTTTTTGGATGGAGGGATCTCATTCTGTGAATATGGAGCCCAAACTTTAATTTAGATTCTTAGAGTTTTTTCCAAGCTTCGATTTGGGTCAAGTTGTCTAGTTTTCCTTATCACTTCTAGATTGATGATGTGCTAGAAACTAGAGAAAGAGAAATAGGGGTTCTATTTGTTGGGGCAAAAATATTGGTTAATATTGCACTATTTTTTTCACAACCCTTTAGTTTAATTTGTCAACCCAAGGAAACTCATAAGCATGTGAAGCACCAAGCTGAGATCAATTACAACACCTATGGAGATAAGTCCACTAGTTCTATCGTTGGGGGAGTGTTTGCTGAGATAGCGTTAATTCATCCACACCAATTAAATTTGCATAAATTAAATTGCAGAAATAAAATCACACCACACTAGATGGAAATAAAAGAAAGCAGGAAATGGATAAACTTGTAAAAATAAAATAATTTACAGAAATAAAATGCACACACAAGAAAATAATAGAATCTAATTAGAAAAGCAAAGAAGAAGAAATGGAGGAATACTAGCTAGAAGTGGGCCCACGCTCCAGCGGCTTTCACCCGGTAGACTACGAAAGTTGAATGTAGATAAAAAACTCTCGAATGAACTTTATTTATGAATAAGAATTGCAATATAATAGATGTTCGTATTTCTTTGATATTAATCCCCCCTTCTTTAGATAAGTCTATGTGTTTATATAATACACACATAGGAGTTATGTTACAATGTTGTTATGATGATAAAATCTGCTACGTCCTAAGTTAAGACAATTCGATGTACAGTAATAGATACATTTTTTAAACAGTCAACAACTCCTTTTGTATTTTTGTAGGAATGGTAGATTTTCTATTCGATGCTTATCATTATCTATATTATGCTTCATAAAATGGTTATTTTGTTTCCTTCCATAAGAACAAGATAACTGACATATTTTATCATTTATCTATAATCAGTATCATACATGGAGTTAACAGTCAGCTTTGGTCAATGCAGTGGGACACGATCTTCGTTGGGCATAAATTGGATCAAGGTACCTTTATATGGGATCATGGTGCCTCCTTTCAATGGGATCAAGGTACCTTTCGTAAATAGGGTCAAGGCACCTTTTGTTGAATGGGATCATGGTGCCTTTCTATGGGATCAAAGTGTCTCCTTTCAATGAGATCAAGGCACCTTACCTTAACTAGATCAAGACACCTTCCATCAATGGGATCAAGGTACCTCCTGTCAATGGGATCAAAGTGCCTCTCGTAAATAGGATCAAGGCACCTTCCGTCAATGGGATCAAGGTGCCTCCTGTCAATGGGATCAAGGTGCCTCTCATCAATGGTATCAAGGCATCTTATACCTTGATATGATTTAGCCTCCTTAGGTAGTGAATATGCTAAGTTCAAGTAGGACCTTTATGAGATCATGCAAAAAAATTATGAATTAATCAAATCTACACATAAGACACTTTACATGCAAGTTAGGCAATATGCATAATTTTCATTAAATATATAAACATGCATAAAAATTACAACTCAGATATAATATATGTCGCACAAAATTATTAGAACACATGCCAATATATGAACAATTCTGGTGCTCATCATCCCCCCATGCCTATCAAGTGTCACGTCCCTGTGGCACCTAAAACTGATAATCCTCAGTTCTATCGATCCCCTCCTTGTAATATTTGTTCTTTCATTCTCTTTTGGATAGTAGCCTTAGCTTTTTCTTTGTCCTTGGGTTTATGACCTTGGTGAGGGATGTTGGTTCCTTGTTGTGGCTTTCGACTGCATTGACTGTGTGCACGTTCTATTGGGGCATTCATCTTTACGAGGTGGTTCTATATCATAATCTAATTTTTCTTTGACCACCTTTGCGTAGCAGCCAATAAAGGTGGGTTCCATTTTTTGAAATACTTATTCAACATCCTTATAGAGATCGACATGTTGAGGTCAAAGCTTTGCTAGCAAGATATCTAAATCATCTCATTCTCATTTTACTACTCTATCCCTAAACATCAGGACCACTTCTAGAGAGGGGCCAACATTTTCTTTCGCTATTATAGCGGGCTCTGCTTCTAGCCCAAATATTCCATATCTCTCCAAATATTTCATTATTCTAGAAGGTTGCCCTTGAACTGACCCATATATCCACCAAAATTGCTTCTCTGAAGTGAGGTCAACAATAATCCTAGGCTCTCTTGCAACCTTATTAAAGGTTTCACTTGTAGATTTTGCTATTGCACATTCTTCTTGGAGCTTTTTTAACTGCTCCTGCTGACTAGAAAATTGTTGCAACCCTCTTACCTATTCTTCATAGAAACTAATTTTTGGCTAGGCTCCTGCCTTTGCCTTCTTTGTGGGCCTCTACTATGGTGCCTTGGTTGCATTATTTTTGGGCCTCAATAGGATTTTCTCGGTAGGTATTGGTGCAACAAAGTGATATGGGATATTATCTTTCTCTACAATAGGTGCTTCTTCCTTGGCAGAAGAACGTTTAGGCCCCTGATTTTCTTATGTAGCCATTTCCACTATCCCATGTTCTTCCCATAGTTTGATTGTCGATGATTGATCTGTTGGCCCTTTGATAGAGTGCACCGATTGCTAGTGCATTGGTGTATCTACTTTGTCATCCTTCTCCTCATCGTGTGGATGGTTTGGGTTCATGGTTTATCCTCATCATCTAAAATTTCAATTGTAAGGGGATTTATTTGTAAAATAGAGTTCCTCTATTCTTCAATAGCTATTTTGGCTGAGGTAGAGGAGCATTCCCTGGCTTTAGCCTCTTCGTTCCATACATATGAACTGAATGAACCGGATGAAGCAAATATCTCTAAAGAGTCCAAAGAATTTGTGGACACCTCCATTTGCCCATTCGGTCTGAGTGGCAGTATCCATATTTTTTGCCTGCTTCACCCTCAATTGTAGGTTCTCCTAAGTGATCTACTGCACTATTTGTTGTAGATGACATATATTTTTTTCAAGCTCTTATTTCTTCTCTATAGTTGCCTTTATAAATTCCTTTAAGAGCCTCTACTCCTCCTAGAATTTGTTTTGCCATACAAGGACTTGTTGAAGCATCGAATCAAGCTACCCTTTAAGGTCCTCTAAATTCTATTGGCATGGTGGACTTTGGCTAGCCAAATTTTGCAGCACCTAGGCCACAATTCCTACTTCTACATCATTTTCTTCATCTTCATCCTCACTATATAGGATTAAGCATCTCAACCTCTTCCTTCCTCTTTTAGTTTCTACATGATGACCTGCTCGATCAGGGCTGGGAGTTTTTGGTTTACTTCTTAAATCGATTTGTAGAGAGTGGTTAGTTGCTCTATTAGGGCTAGGACTATCCAATCCAATTTTTGTATCAATTCATTGAGAGTTGGGTGACAAGGTCTACCCTTCTCCTCCTTTTTTTGTATCATTGTGGGAGATTAGCAGTTGCTCTCTTACTATTATTTACTGGGTATCTTTGGTAAATTGATCTTGTGCACTTCTATCATCAACTGAGCTTAGGAATTGGATGTCTCAACTCTTTTTGTGATCATTTCTGGTGCTTCCTTGGGTGCTTCTACAAACCTTATCATGGTTGATATTAGCCCATGGTGAGCTAGGTTAGTAGATGACCCTACCTAATATCATCTTGCTTCATCCTTCAAGGCACAAGCTAGGTAGAACAGGACGTTGATTTGCTTACCATGTAGTAAATGGTTCTAAAATTGCATGTGATTCATGTTCAGATGAATTTACTTACTTGTGCAAGTGAATAACTTAGATATTTGCTCAAAAATTTATGGCTAAAGCTCCAAGAGATTCTACTTTGGAAATCTTGAGCACCCTAGGTTCATGGGAGTATGTCCTAGAAGTGGTTGTGCACATGCAACCAATGCTCCCTTCTTGTAAATATGTTCTCCTATGAGGGTAAGACCAGTGATTACTGCTATGAATTACTTTGTGACTGGAATATCTAGTCCACATATGCATACAACCCCTTCATCCAATGTCACGTCAAACTTCTTTGTTACTTCTAAATCCTAATTTATGCTCATCAAGTGATACTAATTCATCCACCCATCGGCCTCAAATTGAGCTTAGACTTCTTCACTAATCCCTCCTACATGATTGGGCTCATTTTTCTTCTAGCCATGATTCTTCGACTTGCCCCTCTTTCTGAATCCTCTCAATTCAATGTTTGCAACTTTTATCTGCTTGTTGGACTGGTCCGTTACTTTGTAATACCTACTTGTGCAAGAAGGTACTAATTTATGCAAGTAGGCATATATCTAGTGTGTTATTTTTGTATTGGAGGTTGTGAGGATCTGCTTCCTTAAATTAACCATTGGCACATTTCTCCGAACGAGGTGGTCAAATAATAATTGGTCAATTTATTTGTGCTGGAAATATATTATTTTTCCTATGTGAGCTAGTTCTTCAGATACACTTACCTTACTAGTGATCCATGCACTTGGTGCATATCGATTCGATCAACCATGATGGTGTTTTTCTCATGTGGGCTGGTTTTTCGGATAGTTTTCCCCTGGGTACTAAAACTTCGTTCATTCGAGATCTCATGCTGAAAATGAGAAATATGGTTGGCTTAGACATATATTTGATGATTAATTTAGGATACACAAAAATAATTTGCATGATTTTCATAAGTTCCCCATAACGATTCATATTTTTGTGACATGGAATGATGACATGGTTATGGACATTCTTCAATGTGCAGGTGTTCAGTTGGATCAAGGTACCTTAGAACACATAGGATCAAGGTGCCTCAAAATGTATGGGAGCAAGTTGCCTCAGAATACATGGGATCAAGGTACCTCAAAATACATGGGATAAAGGCAGCTCTAATACATGGTATCAAGGCACCTCAAATACATGGGATCAAGATGCCTAAAAATACATGGGATCAAGGCGAATCAAATACATGGGATCATGATGCCTCAAAATACAAGGGATCAAGGTACCTCAAAATACATGGGATCAAGGCACTTGGAATATATGGGATCAAGGCACATTGACACATTAATTATTTTATTTTTTAACTTCTCAGCAGAATTAAGCACCCTTTAGATATTCAGGAGTTAGGCACCCCCTATAATAGGATCAAGGCGCCCCCTCGTAACGGGATCAATGTGCCTTCCTCCAAATGGGATCAAGGTGCCCCCACGTAATAGGATCAAGGCTGCTTCCTCCAAATAGGATCAGGGCACTCCCCATAACGGGATCATGGTACCTTCCTCCAAATGAGATCAAGGCACCCTTTTGCTATTGAAAAATCAATAGTTTTTTGGTGTGTCTGTTGTCAATGGGATTAGATCCCTGATATTTGCACTTCCCACAGTATTAGAAAAATCGATACGCCAATGCACCATGCCTCATACCACATTTGAGATTTCCAAATTGTTGCACTTTCTTCTCTGCTTCCTTTTCAACATTTGCACGAGTTCTTTCGAATTACAAGGCAATTAACATAATTAACTAACTCACTAATCTAGGATACAACCCTTAACTAATATTTACAATAATGTACCAAGGTGGTACAATATCATATACCAAATAATGTAATATTCTCTAACACCCCTTGTATTACATTATTTGGTTATTGAAGACTTTAGTCTTCAATATGGTCTTCATCCTGATCCTAGAGCCTATGTTGTCCTTTCTTGCTTTCTTCAATTTGCTGCCTTTCTATATTTTGATCAAGTGAATGATTAGTACTTTTAAAAAAATCATCTTCATAAATTACTAATTTTGTTGAAAGAGCTTTGACTTCATTTTATTCAATAGTTTCTTCCAATTCTTGAATTCCTTGAATTTATTAAGCTATATGACCCTTTTGATTTCCTTCTCTATATTGTAGTTGAGGTTGATTATATTGATATTGAGAAGGGTATTGACATTGAAATTGTTGTTTAAGTGGATGATACTAAGTTTAATATTGTCTTGATTATATTGGTCTTTTTGTCTGACCACTTTTATTTAACTTATTTCCTTGAGACTAATTCCTTGGATTATATCTACAAAAGTTTACATTATGATTTCTCCTACATATTTGACAATATCTATTACTCCTATTAAACATTCATATTGAAGTTGAAGCAACACTTCCTTGTGAGTTATTTTTTAATACTAATGCATTGTTAGTCATTTCATCTTTAACTGAATTCTCTATCTCATACTCTTATAGAATATTGACTAGCTCATTAAATGAAGTATCTTTAAATAGAATTTGCAAAGATGTAACTAGGTGCTTGTAGTTTTCGGGAAGGTTTATCAAGATCACTTGAACAAGAAACTTATCCTACCCCTTTTTTTCTAAGGTTAATAGTTTTGCTTTTATATATTCCATTGTTCTTAAAAATAGTTCAATTCTTTCACCACTATTAACTTTTAAAGAATGCAACTAAAATTGAATATTCAAAGTAGTAGCTTTGTTCTTTCCTTCAAATATCTTAGGTAAAGTATTCCAAGATTCTGTAGAGGTTATTATTGTGCTAATATAAGGTGTTATCTCATATTTAATTGCAAATGTTATTATCATGAGGGCTTTTGTTTCTTCTTCTTCATATTTTTGAATTTCTCTATCACCTTCAGTAGGTTTAGTTTTTGTTCCTCTAACAATGTCCCAAAGTTTTTCTACTATCAAAATTGATTTCACTTTGTTTTTCCATGAAGCATAATTAGGACCTTTAAGAAGTTGAGACTATGAAAGAAATAATTTACTGATTGACATCATGGCACTCAAGTAATTTTTGAAGTTGACTATCTTATGTTTACCTACATTTTGAATGACTTTTTAAATTTCTAAAATTTTCAAAAACCTATTATGTTGCATTCCTTATGTCTCCCTAATTTATTATAAACTACAAAACCAAAAATGTTTGCAAATTTAAAAATACTAATTTGAAGTAGACTTCCTTATCTCTCCAAAAGTAAATAATTTGAAAATATTCTATGGCTTTGAATTTTCAAAAAATAATAAAGCTTTCAAATATTAAATGACTTAAAAAAATCTTATCACAAATTTTAATAAAATCTTAGAACTACCTATTACTCCAAAATAATCCAAACTTTATTTAATTTACCAATAAATCTTATCACTCCTAATTAATCTAGATAAGCAACCTTATGAAATAAATATTAAATAATTAAACCTTATAAAAAGTAAAATGATTCCTTATCTATCCATATAAATTTAATAGTTTTAGAGGGTGACTAAAAATAATTGAATAGTTTTAGGCATCAATATATATCCAAACATAGGCATATTTGTACTTGTTGGAAAGCTATTTTTGATCCTGATCTAATGGTGGTGTTTTTACAAAGTTTTGAGATGATTTAATAGGTCAAAATTGACCCCAAATATGATATCACTTCCTCACTACCATCTTTGGAGTCCATTTTGACCTATTAAATCATCTCAAAACTTCATAAAAATACCACCATTAGATCAGGCTTGAAAAGAGCTTTTCAATGAGTACAAATATATCTATGTTTGTATATATATTGATGCCTAAAACTATGAAATTATTATCAATTGCCCTTTGCCAGTTGCCTTTTACCAATTGCAACTGGTGGTGACTGGTAGAAGGTGACTGGTAAAGGATGACTGATAATAATTTCATAGTTTTAGGCATCAATATATATCTAAAGATGTGAGGACCATCTTGGAAAACCTAGAATATAGTCAAGTTAAACATATTTATAGAGAGGGAACAAAGCTACCGATAAAATGGTAAATATGGCAATTAAATATGAGAATTTTAAGGTCTAGTCATATGCCCCCATGGAGTTGCAAGAGATTTTAAGAATTGATAATGAAGCCAAAAGATAAAGAGGGTAGAGAAAAGTAGAATACTTATGGGGATCATGCGATGAAGGATTTGAGCACAATAAATTACATCATTGTCAGTAGTTTCTTTATCAGTTATGTAAAGCATTGAGCACTGCATTAGTCATGTTAAATAGAAGGATAGCGGGAAGAATATTATTTTAGCTTCTCCATCAACAAGTTTAGCTCAGGTTTGTTTGTTTTCCTAAGATAGGGCTATCTTGCATTTGTATGATCTTTTTTTTTTCTTGTACATCTTTCAAGCTCTATGTAAAGGGTCGGGGCTCTTCAACCCTTTTTTTTATCAATACCAAAAAATATATATCCAAAAATAGATATATTTAGACTCTTAGAAAGCTCTTTTTGAACTTGATCTAATGGTGGTGTGTTTATGAAGTTTGAGATGATTTAATAGGTCAAAATTGGCCCCAAATATGGTGGTGAGGAATTAATGTCATATTTGGGGTAGATTTTGACATATTAAATCATCTCAAAAATTCATAAAATCTCAAAACTTCATAAAAGCACCACCATTTGATCAGGATCGAAAATAGCTTTCCAATGAGTACAAATATGTTTATATTTGGATATATTGATGCATAAAAATATGCAATTATTATCAGTCACCCTTTGTTATTTGCCCTATGCGAGTTGCCTTTTACCACTTGCATTCTTCTAGTCGTCTTTTGCCAGTTGCCATTTAAATTTTTTGATAATTTCTATGTAAAATTTTCAAAATATTACCATATTTCGATAAATTTACTACAAAATTTTAAAAACTTCATCTCGAAGTTTATACACGATTTGTCTTGATTCACCTTGAATTTATAATTAATTTTTGGGTACTACCCCTTATGCATAACCCTACCTATAGAATACTTTATGTAGAAACCCTAACATATCACAAGGCGACTGGTAGAGGGAGATTGACAATAATTTTATAGTTTTAGAAATCAATATATATCCAAACATAGGTATATTTGTATGCGTTGGAAAGCTCTTTTCGATATTGACCTAATGGTGGTGTGTTTATGAATTTTAAAGATGATTTAATAGGTCAAAAGTGGATCCAAAGAGGTTTGTGAGGAAGTAATATCATTTTGGGTCTGATTTTGACCTATTAAATCATCTCAAAACTTCATAAACATACCAACATTAAATCAAGCTCAGAAAGAGCTTTCCAATGAGTACAAATATGCCTATATTTGAATATATATTGATGCATAAAACTATGAAATTATTATTAGTCACCCTCTGCTAGTCGCCCTATGCGAGTCACCTTCTGTCATTTGAATTCTATCAGTCGTCTTCTGCCAGTCACCATTTAAAACTTTTAATAATTTTTATGCAAAATTTTCAAAAATTCACCATAATTTAATAAATTTTCTACAAATTTTTGAAAAATTTACCGCAAAGTTTATATACGATTTGCCTTGATTCACCCCAAATTTATAATTACTTTTTTGGTAGGAAATGGCAAAAAGATCCTGAAATGGGCCAAAAGAGAGATTACTGGCCTCATAAATTGTTCCTTGGAAAATGCAATTAGTTTTTTCTTTAAATAATTTTTTACTCTCTCTAATCCTATTTTGAAATGGCAATAAATGTTGTATAAGTTTAAATCTATAATGAGTACTTTGAATTTTATTATTTATTTATGGTTGACCTTAAAACAATAATAGATACTTTGTATTTGGTTACTTCTAGAATGATAAGTATTAAAATTGTAATGGGTACTCTACATTTGATTATTTCTAGAATACTTTAGCTTAAATTCAAAATGGAAACTCTAGTTTTCACTTTTACCTTTAATTATTGCTAAATTATATATAATAGGTATTTTGTAGAAGAACCATTTTGTCTTAATACTATTTTTTGTACAAATTTTTCATTTTCCTTGAAATATTGATTCTACAACCATTAAGGTAAGGGTGGTTTATGAGTTTTAAACTCTTACTTTCTGGGTTACAGATTTTTTTGGTTTGAGGTGATTGAGGGAATGGGAAAAATTTGTAAAACTTGTATAAGAAGCCACATGATGTGTGAATAATTTCATGGGATTAGGCAAAGACTAGATAACGATATTATTACCATTTAGAAATTAAGTATAAATAACAATAGTGCTCTCAGTTTTTCGCAAGACTGCCCAAATGACCGAACTCGTTTCAGCCATATCTCACTCATCCGGACTCGGATTGAGCTAAAATTTTGAGGGTAGATGCCTGAAAAACCCTAGAATGTCTCCAAAAATTTTCATATCATTTGGAGCAACATAAATCCTAGCACATCCCTATGTGTGAACAAGATATTTGGCAAGCGGCTATGTGAGGGTTTCATCTGGGTTGAGTGCAAGCAGCTCCAGAGGTTGGTTTTTAGGGCCTTTGGGACCTAGTGGCCAATATTTTTATGGTTTATGCTCAATATTTTAGCAGGAAATGTTGAAGGGGATCCAAGATGGGTTAGAAATTTGTCTTTCAATAGATCATACTATGAACTTGAGTGACAACGACTTCCAATTTACTGCACAAAAGAAAAGTGAAAATCATACCTTTCCACGATGTCTAGGGAAAGGATTAAAGAGATCACAAAACAAGTTTCAAGAAGTTGATCAAAAAATGGCTCATATCCTAGGTGAATCTGGTGCTAAGGTGCACCCACAAAATAATTCTACTATGAAAACCCCTGTCAAGGGTAAGAATTTCTAAGACTCAGTCCCAAAAATGAATTTTAGGGATGCCCTTCGTAGTGGATAGCCTCAGCCCAATGCTAATATCAATCTTAGGGCTTCCCATAAACCTCTAAGAATGCCTAAGATTGATCCCAGGAAAATGGAGTCAGGATGTCTTAAAGCAGTCGATGGAACTCCTATTGTTAAGCTTGATATGGGTAACATTCAGACTGGCATTGAAGATTTGGAAAAAAGAGTACTAATTTATCGGTTCATGGGTTTTTGTCCGAGTCTATCTGATTTCAAAGTCTGGGCTGCAAAAAGCTGGAAAACTAAAGGTGAGTTACAAATCTCTATTTATCCAAATGGTTATTTTCTTGTTTTATTTGCTAATAATGAAGATAGAGAGAAAACTTTTCAAGGGGGTCCTTGGTTTTTTGGAAGGGTAGGGCTTTTCATGAAGCCCTAGCATACTAAATTTAAAGCCAAAGAAGAGATGCCTTCTATAGCTCCCGTGTGGGTTAGACTCTTTGGCCTCCCTATTGAATTTTGGAATCCTACTATTTTTTCTTCAATTGGAAACTCTTTAGGAACTTTTATGATGACTCGCTGATTGTACTCAAAATTTTGAACATATTATTTATGCTCGGATTTGTGTTTTAATGGATTTTGACAAACCCCTACCTAAAAATATCACATTACAATTTGGGGAAGACACTTGGGAGCAAGTAGTGGACTATGAGAACATTCCTTTTCATTGTAGAATTTGCCATGAATATGGTCATTTGGCCAATTCTTGCCAAAATAAAATTCCTGATCAAAAGAAAGAAGATATAAACTCAGTAGGTTTCCAAATACCTAAGAAGAACACTCAGAAAAAACTAGTTATGAAGGATCAATCAAAGTCATCTGCTAATATGTTTGAAATCCTTTCCACAAATGATGTCCCAAGTGAGGAAGAGGAAATAATGGAAACTGAAATCTTAGAAACACAATTTAAATATGAAGGGAAGAACTCAGAGACAAACCAACAAATCAAAGGTTTTCAACAGAAAAAAGAAGAAGAAAATTTACACAAGAAAAACAATATTTCAAATGTCAAAACTTCAAATAATGCAGGTCCCAATATAGACTCCATTGAACCATCTAGTAAAATTTTGGCTGTGTCCTAGCATTCTTCAAGGTTAGAAGCCATCTCGGATTCAATTGGAATAAGTCAAGAAATAGGGAAAAAAAAATTGAAGATGGATTCTAATCAAAAAGTAGGTCGCAAGACCAATCAATATCATATGGTAAAAGAAGGTGAAAAGCTTGTAGAGGAAGGTAAGATTAATGCCCTTCCCAACTTTTTTAGCCCTGGTATTAATGAAGATCATCACTTGGAATATTAGAGGACTCAAAGGGAGTCTTTCAAAACAAAATGAAATTAGAAGAATGATTCGGATAAATCATCCACATCTTGTTTTCCTTCAAGAAACAAAGATGTCAATGGAGGATATGGACTCAATTGCTAGTAAAATTTGGCCAGCTGGAAAAGTGGTTTCCCTCAGTTCCCAAGGGACTTCGGGTGGCATTGCTTGTCTTTGGGACCCAAAAGAGGTAGTTATTCACCATATGGTTGGCAGTTGGGGTTTGTTGGCTATAGCTATTCAAAGTAGACATTCCAACCAGATTATGCTCTGCATTATTGTTTATGCTCCGACTTCTTTGGAGGAAAAAAGAAGACAGTGGAAGGATATTACTCATATTATCTCTCATTTTCCTAAATCTTGGATCTTGATCGGAGGATATTTCAATACCATCCTCTCTCTGGATGAGAAAATGGGGGGAAATAGAAATTTGGACAAAAGCACTGACCTCATGAGCGAATATATTGCAAACCTCCATCTTGTGGATATCCAACCAGATAATGGCCTTATGACTTGGTCTAACGAAAGCAAGGCTTAGCTTGTATAATGGAGAGATTGGATAGGTTTTTGCTCTCTAAAAATTTCTTAATCCATGGTCACATTCCTAAAGTGAAGACTCTTAATAATGTTGGTTCGGATCATTGGCCAGTCATGGTGGAAATATGGAAAACCAATGTGAGTTTCTCTCCTTTTCATTTTCAATTAATGTGGCTTAGAGACATTTCCTTCAGACCTCGTGTGCAACAATGGTGGAAGGAAGGTAAACCTAGGCATGGGACTAAGATGTTCTATTTTTCCAAAATACTGCAATACATTAAATCCAAAATCAAGACTTGGAACTAGAAAGAGTTTGGGGATGTTCATAAAAAAAACATGAAGTTATTGCTCATATTGAAAATTTGAATAAGAAAATCCGTTTAGATGGCCTCATAGAGAAGATAAGTGCAGATGAAATTAAACTCACAACTCAGTTAGAGGAATGGGAAAAAAGAGAAGAAATCTTATGGAAGCAAAAATCTAGAATTCAATGGCTCAAAGAAGGAGATCGAAACACAAATTTCTTCCACAAATCTCTTCTAGCTCAAAGATCTCACAACTTTATTTCTTCCTTAAAATCAGATTCTAGAGATGTTGTTTATACTTGGGATGGCATGAACTCTATTGTTGTTGATTACTTTTCCAATATTTTTGTTGCTACTCCTCTTGACTCAGCTTCACAACAAAATTTTCTTCAAGCAATCCCTTCTCTTATCACTTATGAGGAGAACTCTATTTTGACTGCTCCTGTTACTATCAATGAGCTTCAACAAGTAGTTTTTAAAATGCAAAAAGGGAAAACCCCAGGTCTTAATGGTTTTCCCATTGAGTTCTACCAAGAGTTCTAGGATATCCTTCATGTTGATTTATTAGAGGTGGTGGAAGAAGCCAAGAAAGCCAAAGAAATTTTGAAGGTTATCAATAAAACTTATATTACTCTTGTTCCAAAAGCTCAAGAGGTTGATCATATCTCAACTTTTAGACCTATTGCTTTATGTAATGTTCTTCTCAAAATCATTACTAAAATCATGGCAGAAAGGTTGAAGCCTCTTTTGCATAAGATTATTTCCCCAGAGCAAGGGGGTTATGTGGAAGGACGTCAAATAGTAGATGAGATAGTTCTTGCTCAGGAAGCCATCCATTCCATGGATATGCAAAATTCTCCTTCCATGTTCATTCGGTTAGACTTATCCAAAGCTTATGACAGAGTGGATTGGCACTTCCTTATCAAAGTTTTGAGGCAATTTGGTTTCTCTAAGGATTGGATGGATTGGATTATGGGATGTATCTCTTCAGTTTCCTACTTAGTTCTTATCAATGGTAGGCCTTCTCAGTCATTCCCAACTTCCAGAGGTATTAGGCAAGGTGACCCACTATCCCCTTATTTATTCATCATTCTTGTTGAATGCTTGGGTAGGACTATAACCAAAAATAGGGAAAACAAAACCCTTGAGGGAGTTACCATTGCTCATGGAGCTAGACCTATCTCTCATATTCAATTTGTGGATGACTCTACTCTTTTAGGTAAAGCTACAGTTAAGGAAGCTTCTAATATTAAGCAAATCATTAGCTATTTTTCTAAGGCTATTGGGAAGTTGATCAATGAAGACAAATCTAAAGTTATTTTCTTTCACTACTCTGCTAGACAGGAATCCATGGTCTTGGATAAATTAAGATATAAGAAGACCTCTCTTCCAATCACTTATTTAGGTATTCCCATAAATATTCAAAGGCAAAAAAATAAATATTGGAATTGGTTGTTGGACAAAGTCAAGAAGAAAATTGGAAAGTGGACCAACAAGTGGCTTTCTTCGGGGGTAGAATCACCTTGGTAAAATCAGTCCTTCAAGCTATTCCTATTTATGTTTCTTCCATTTTGAATATCCCAAAGGTTGTTCTTCGAGAATTGGATCAAATCAGTCATCGTTTCCTTTGGAGTGGTACTAAGGAGAAAATAAAATGGGCCTTGGTGAAATGGGATACTTTATGTCTTCCTAAGAGTGAAGGGGGGTTAGGATTTCGGTATTCTATTAATAACAACAAAGCTTTAGCTGCTAAATTATATTGGAGGATGTTGCATAACCCCAATGCTCTTTGGGCCAATAATATTTGTGCTAAATATGTTGAGAACAAAAGTCCTGAAGACCTTGTTCGCTATCAACTTCCTACCAAAGGTTCTCCCATTTTAGCAGTTCTTAAGACTGGTGAGGATTTGATAAAGAAAAAATTATTTTGGATCATTCATAATGGTCAACAGGAAAATTTTTGGACAGATTCTTGGGATGGTCACAAGCCTTTGATAACTCAGTTTCCCGATTGGAGGCCTTGGATGGAGGAGCTTCACCAAGCTAATTGGATAAAGGTGGCTAATTATTGTCGGTACCATACTGGTAATTCAAAGGTTGGTAGATATTGGATCCCTATTGAGGACTGGCCTATTCAAATCCCAGAAAGGCAAAGACAAGATATCCAAGGCATCCTTCATATGAGATCCCTCTCTTGGTCCCATGAAAAAGATTGTTTTGGATGGAACAACACTACTAAGGGTGAGTATTCTATTGCTCAAGGTTATTTGACCTTATGCCATAATAATCCCAACCATTCTTCTAACATATTTTCTTAATTGTGGGCTCAAAATCTCTGGCCTAAGGTGAGGTTCTTTAATTGGCTTTTATTGCATCGTAGGGTGCTTACTGGTGAGCAACTTATGAAGCGTGGTTTTCATGGCCCTTTTAGATGTGAAATGTGTGAAGAGAATGTAGAAAATATCAACCATATTTTTATTGAGTGTACTTTAGCCTCCGAGCTATGGAGGAGAATGGCCACTTTACTTGGCTTACAGTGGTCCAATTTTTTTACTTTTGAATAACTTTGGAGGGATTGGCCTAATCAAGAGGGTGTTGATCATTTTATTAGGCAGTTAGTTTGGATGGGTTCTACCATTCTTCTTTGGAATATTTGGAATGAAAGGAACAACCAAATTTTTAATCAAGATAGGAAGGATATTCACTATATTTGGAAAAAGACCATAGCCAACTTAGTTGAATCAGTCCATCAACTCCTTAATCACCCCCAAAACTCCCACCAAATATGGGATCAAGTGATGCAAATATTGAAGATTAAATATTCTAAGGGCAACCAACTTAAAGGGAATGTGAGTATTAGTAAGATGGATAGGACTAGAAATTGGCAACCTCCTCCTAAGGATTTTGGAAAAGTCAATACTGATGGAGCCTCTAGAGGGAACCCTGGAAAATCCAGTGTGGGAGGAATTGGTAGACTTTCAGATGGCTCCCTGGTTTTTACTTTTGCTAAGAATTTGGGTATTCTTTCCAATAACCTTGTTGAGGGGTATGGTATCCTCAGAGGCCTTCAGGAGGCTACTAAGGTTGGATGGGAAAAGGTGTTAGTTGAGTCTGACTCTCAACTTATGATTAATCTCTTGAAGACTCCTTCTAAGAATCATAAGGTGGATTGGAGAATAAAAATAATTATTGAGAAGATTCAATTAATCTAGATGGGATTTTTGAAAGTTGATTACAATCATGTGGTCAAAGATCAAAACAAGAGTGTTGATGCTTTAGCTAATTGGGCTTTGGACAAAGGTGATCTTACTTGTTATGGCCACCCTCCTATATGGTGGGCTTCTCAAATTAGGGAAGCTCTTCTTTCTATCATTTCTTTGGATGGCTCCAGTTCTGAAGGTACCTAGTTTCTTCTTGCTTTTTTTTTTTTTTTGCTTCTCTTTGGTTCATTCAATTTTTTTTAGTTCCCTAGCTCATTCTATTCTTTATTTTGTTTCCTCTATTGATTCTTGCCTTAATAGTCTTTTGGTCTAGATAGGTCATTGTTATGTTCAATTTTTTTTTTGTTTTTTTTTTTTTGTTTTTTTTGTTTAGTTTTTTAAGGTGGGTGGGTTCTTTTGTTTTGTTTTGTTTTTGTGTTCTTTGTGTTGTTTTTTATTGTTTTGTTTTTTTTTTTTTTGTTTTTTGTTATTGTTCTTGTGTTTTTTTAATTCTTGTTCTTGGGTTTCTCTTTGTTTGTGTTATTTCATGTTTTTATGTGTGAGTGTTTTCTATGTTTTTTGTTTTTGTTTATTGTCTATTGTTGGTTGTTTTTTATTTTTATTTTTATTTTATTTTTTTTAATTTTTTAGGTTTTGGTTGTGTTTATTTTTCATGTTTTTTTGGGTTATGTCTTTGTAGTGTTATGTTGTTTTTGTCTTGTTTGTGTTTTGTTATGTGGTTCTTGTGTTTTTCTATGTGGTTTGTGTTGTGGTTTATTTTATCTTATTGTGCGTGTTTGGTTGTGCTTTTGTTTTTGACACACTCAAGGAGCATGTTTTTATTTTATTTTATTATTTTTTTTGTTATTTACTTTATTTTTAAATTGGTTTTGTGTGTTTGTTTGCTCCTTGAGTATGTCAAAGGTGGTAGGCTAGGTCCGATCCCTGGACATTTTTGGCAGAATGGATACCCCTGCCTCCTTGGGTCTTACCCGAAAGTGGCATCCCTTCAGCCTATGCATGGTACTTTTCATAAAAACATTGATTATAGTATTGATAAAGGACTAAAGCTTTTATTTATGAACACAATTTTATGACCACATCATTCTTCTTGATGCATGAGTGCAAAGTAGGAAGGACTAAAGCTTTTATTTATGAGTTCAATATTATGATTACACTTTTCTTCTTGATGCATGAGTGCAAAGAAAAAAGGATAAAATTTTAATTATGAGTGAAAGATTATGAATATAACATTCTTTCTGATGCATGAGTGTAAAGTAAAAAGTATTGAAGTTTTTAATTATAGGCACACAATTATGACTACAATGTTCTTCTTGATGTATGAATGCAAAGCAAAAAGGATAGAAGATTTTATTTATGAGTGCATGTGTATGACTATAAAATTCTTCTTGATGCATGAGTGCAAAGCAAAAATGACTAAATATTTTATTTATAAGTATAATTTTATGCCTATGACTGTAATATTCTTCTTAATGCATGAGAGCAAAGTAAAAAGTACTAAGCAATTATCTATGAGTATAAATTTATGAATATATTATGGTTATTTTCAAGCATGAATGCAAAGAAAAATTTTAAATCATGAAATTTATGTGTGCAAGTTATTATTGTATTCTTTTATATTCTTGATTTATGGTTGCAAAGTAAAGGATTGAAGAACTTCATTTGTGAGTGCAAGGTAAAGGAATATGACATCTTAATTGGGAAATGTGTGACTAGGAATATAATTTTCTTTCCCAAAATATATGATTAGAGTAAGTATGTTACTATATATTTTCTCCTCCAAGTGTATAAAAAAGGATATGATTTGTGATATTTCAAATATAAGGATGCAAAATAAAATAATGTACTATTTATATTCATGATACAAATACATAATTGAAGCATTCCTCTACTTAATACATGTATGTAAACATTTGAATATTACAACTTTAATAATTAAAGTGAAGCTAATTTAATCCTTGAATGCATATGATTATTGAAGTGGTTATGTTATTGCTACTTGAAAGATTTAAAAATGGAAGAATATTAGCTATTGGTAATATATGTCTAGTTGTATTTGTATAAGAAAGATTGGAAAAGCTTTGCTAATGATAGGCTTTGATGAATAAGAAAAAAAATAATGTAGTAAGTCATTATCCATCATATTGATTTAGAGATGATCATTCAACTATAATAATAATATTGAATCATACCAATTGATTACATGATACATGAATGAAATAAATTTATATGGAATATTTTCATGGGGTATAAATAAATATTCAACATAATAGGATATCCTATGGTTGTTATGTTTATGGGATGACCATATAACTTTTAATCTTACATAAAAAACATATTAGTTTTCTTTCATTGCTACATGTGTGATTATGCATTAAAACACTAAGAGTCAATTAAAAACTATGTCTATAATCATATAGAAATTCTACAGAGATAGAGAGAAGGTTTTGTATATTGACCCTTTTACCGTGAGCTAGGGACAATGTATTGATTTACATGTTCATAGGAGATTGCTTTCATAAGAAGCTTTAAATGCATGTTAGAGTGTGTAAATATAGGTGGGTATTATAAATACATAGTAGTTGCATTACCTAAGTATAAGTTGATCATTATCCTCAAAGCTAGATCTAGTTATGGGTATATAAACATAATTTATTGGAATTGCTACATGTATGAAGATGCATGATTAGAAATAAAAATGGCAGTCTCTATTTATCCCTTCATGAACGGTCAAAATTTCAAGTGTGTAGTTGAGAAGGGGGTATTCTTTTGAAGACCACTTGGTTGGGTGGTAAAGCACTCTAGTGATATCTTTCATTTTCTTGGTCATTAGACTATAGGTTTTAAAGAACTCTAAAAATCAAATTCATGATTGAATAGATTTCAAAAGCCTTTTGTACTAATAAGAGTTTATATTAGTATTTCCATATATTATATTGTATAATAGGCTAAATTATGCATGTACCTCTAAATGAAATGTAGTTGTATCATTTTATGTTGTACTCTAAAATATGATACTTGAAATATGTTGTACAAATCTATAATAAATACTTTGGCATCTAGAGAGGTTATGAACTCATGTACTTGTCCATTCATTTGAGGATTGTGTACTCATAAATTTATTATGTGTAAAAATAATATGACTATCCTATTTTACAATTTTATGAAGCTCCAAAAGGTTGAATTTGGTTACAAATAATTGTCTAGTTAAGAAAGTATACCTAAATGATTATTATTTATGAAAATAGATTAGGCAAAATTTAAATCACTATTTGTAAAATATATTAACCAATACATCTTACTCAATACTAATGTTACTACCACTAGACTAATCATGCATAATATTATGATATTGTGCTCATGAAATATAATAGCAAATAAGACTCTCTCTCTCTCTTGCTATGGTCATAGTATTTATGAATGTAAAAATAGGTCACTTGTTAAACCCATATCACCTTACCAAGACCTAATTTCTTTCTTTATAACTAAAGGTGTGATAATAAGATATGGACATAATGAAAATATGATGGTGAGAAGAGAGAAAAATAACTTTGAATAAATAATTATTTCTAATGTGAGGATGTTGAAATGGATGGTAATTATCATTATTTGGAAAGAGCATTAATTACTTCAAAGGTTCTCAACACATGTGGAGATGAAGGAATAACATTCTTGCTACTTGATTTAAGATATGGAAGGAAAAAAATAAAAACCTATGGAATGACCAAGAGCATAGAAGGAACTCACTAACTCTTAAAATCATGGAATAGAAAATTGTTCTTTCACCAATTTTGATTGGAGCATAAAAATGATAAAAAAAACTGATTACATTATACAAATAATAATAATAATTATCCTTAATATAAATAACTATAAAACATGAAATTATGCATATCTTCAAAAAATGTACAACTTTAAAGGCTTATCACCTAAAAATATACAACTTTTAAACACCTATGAAAAAATATATTATTTTAAGGGCTTATCACCTAAAATTATATATTAAAATTTTCATTCGATAGCTTACGATATCTTATCAATCATCACCAAAACAATATAACATCTCAGTAACACCTTAACAATCAATATATAATTATATATACGACACATTTCTTACGAAAATCGATGTAATTCGACAATATATTGGGACACCTAAACTTACACCTCACAACACCATTCAATATTTATATATTTTTGAAGACCAGCACTCAAGACCGTTAAGTATCTACATATTTTTGAAGGCCAATATATTGGGACACCAACCTTACACCTGTCAACACCATTCGATGTTTGTATAATTTTGAAGACCAGCACTCAACACCATTCAGTATCTACATATTTTTGAAGGCCAGCACTCCGAAGATGATTATACCAACGTCAACTGACCAGAATATGAAGAAAATCGAACGGGGTCTAAATCGCAGATCGGGGTGACGTCGAATGATTTTAGTATCGAAGAGATATTCAACAGTCTTTAAGATCGACAGAAGAAAGTAGACCACCACCAGCGGAAGGTAGGCCGAAAGGAACACGTCTTCAGATATAGACATGTATTCACCATATTCTTTTGAGTGTTGGGCCTTGCGAGACTTGAGATCTCGCGGTATTGTGACCAAGAAGGCGAGGGTTGTAAAGAGGAGCGAGCATCCCAAGCTCAGCACCGACAGCCTTGCCAAGCGTTTCCTATCTGTGGCAGACCTTGATTGCAATCGCGAATTGAATAGCCACGTAAAGACTACCGTGATAGAGGTAAAGAAGGCGATAGTGTTGCAGAATAGAAACATCTTAAAGAGTTTGTCGAATGCTAGTCTGGCAGCTCCGTACCCTTCAAGTTTATTGATTTTAATCTTTTACTATTCTCTTATTCTATGTTATATACCCTTCAAGTTTATTCCTAAAGCGGAGTCCTTTTTTAATTTACCCACTTATTTCTAACCACATTTATTTCTAACAACATTAAATTTCACGTGAACTTTATCAGCACATCTTTGCCAATTGTTCGAAGGTATAAACTAAATCTCTTTTTCTTTCCATCCTTCTCAATTGCGCACCAAGGTCTAAACTAAATATCTTTTTCTTTCCATCATTCTCAATTACGGGCCAATCTCTAAGAAGTCAAGTAATATACTTTCAAACAAAATCTCGCGTATATTTGGATTTTCATTAAATAAACCTAAATTGAAACTATGTGAAAAAAATGCCTTGTGAATGTTGCCTGGGCCAATTTGGACATGCATCTTCATTTATCAATCCTAGATAAAGTGAAACTATGTGAAAAAAATGCCTTGTGAATGTTGCCTGGGCCAATTTGGACATGCATCTTCATTTATCAATCCTAGATAAAGTGAAACTATGTGAAAAAAATGCCTTGTGAATGTTGCCTGGTCCAATTTGGACATGCATCTTCATTTATCAATCCTAGATAAAGTGAGAGCTATTTTTTAAACTATTTTAAAACTTTAAGTAAACCTTAGTTATAACCAATATAATGCGTATCTGCTTTTGAATGTTACCTAATCCAATTTGCCTATGCATCTTTATTTATCCATCCTAGAAAGTGTTTTCTGAGTAGACTAAAAGGAAGCCTATTTTCTTCTAATTATTCCAAACTTTGTGGTTCTTTATATCTTTGTTCTCCTCAAATTAACTAGTGTTACCTGTTTTAAATGGTATTTATATTGTTAAATATTTTTTTCCTTATTTTTTAAAAAAGTTTTTTACAATCAATTCAAATTATAAAGTTGTATCCATCAAACTTATTTCACTTCATTGTTTTATAGCCCGATGTGAAATGGACCACTAAGTACTAAGAATACGTAGATCCTAATCAACATGAAATGAACCACCCCATGCTCGAAATTGAACACTCAAACGGCTAACTTCCTCAAAATTTGAAATTAAGTTTCTAAGACTTACCAACCCTTTTTCATTTCCTTATTTAAGTCTTAAAAATTATTTGTTTTTCAATATCCGTCACATTTCTTCACGGGTTAAAGGGAGGGTCTCTTGTGGACACCAACGTCTTTTTTAGAATGGTGGGCCGATTTGATAAATTCATTTAACATTTACAAATAATACATACGATTTCAAAGTACAAGACAAAGCGGGGCGTCTACCAAGCCCAAGGCATAAAACACATCTTGTGAATAGAAGAGCAAGTGAAGCACAAGGGACAAGGTCATGTTTTAAAGTCCAAGAATTAAATTTTCAATAATTCTTCACTAAAAAATATTGTGCAAAGAGATCTTGCATAATTGGGGATTTAAAATTTTATACTGTTTAAAGAATAAGCATTGAATGTTTTTGTTAGGAATGACAACTTCAACTTGGGTAAGTTTGTTGACAATAGGGATTCTCTAATTAAAGTGAAAGAAGGGCGATCATTCCAAGTAGGAAGAATCAAATTACAATTAATAAATTTATGGAATTGATTATTTTGGTTTTATTTATATTTATTGAAGAGAGATTAATTATATAATGGGTTTTTAGTTTCTTATCTAATTTAGATATATAGAGAAGAGATGACTAGTTCAGGTGTATAGATATATAGAGAAGATATGACTAGTCAAGGTGTGTATTTTAATGACTACAAAGATCAGAAATTTTTATTCGTGTCCTTAGTTCTTGGTACTTAGTTCAAGGAGAGTGTTATGTTTTTTTTATTGATAATAGAAGGGGTTTTAAAAGGGTCCCTAAACCTATTACAAGTAGGGTTTTAAATGGTATCCCCAAACCTTAGATCTAGTTATAAGACATCAAGAAAGATTAAGTTAGATTCCACGAATCAAACCCAAAAATTCAATGAAACAATCTCCTAGTAAATAAGTCGCATATTTTTATCAAGAAAATATAAGATATTGTCCCATGGTCAAACCAATGTGTGCTCTAAATCTAAAGCAACTGAGAAAAACAACAAAATAATGAAAATGCTATTGGTTAAAAATAAATTTACAAATAAAAACTGCCCAAACCGAAGTATTTATCACCTAAAATGAAAGGAAATATTGTCATCACAATCAACAAATCTATCCAACAAAGCACATAACAGGAGAACCCCTCATGAGAATAACCGGTTTAAGAAAACAACACTAGAAATACTAGCCAACAAAATCCACAACATAAAAACCATCCAAGAGATATACACAAGAAATTTCATGAAACCTACAAATCTCATTAGAGCCAACCAAAAAAATTTCAATAACAATCACTCCCAGTTACAAGAGAAAGGAGATAACAACATTTCGCACCGCACCTAAGAGGGAGAAGGGTAAGATCCCAAAAAAATAAGCCTTAGAACCCTAGGATCAAACACACCACCATTGCTAGAACTGGATAAAGATATCTTTGCAGACCGTCGAAGCTAGGAAACCCACCAAAGACATGGGATAAAATTTTTGAAAAATATCGCAACATAACAACCCACTTTCAACCCAACTATTTTGGGTCGGTATTTGGCCCTATCTCCTCAAAACATCCAGAATAATAAAGCGGCACAAACTAGCCATGAACCCACTACTGGTAGAGAATCCTAGCAACAGAGTTGTCCAAGCCCCATCCAACTAGAGTAGCTAAGCCATTAGACCCAAAGCCACCCATGGGAACACCATAAGATTTCTATATCCAAACACTATACCAAGCTCACCCCAACGGTTTTAGGTCGTTAGATGACCCTTTTCTCCTTGGAAAGCTAGCAAGAACATGAAACTACCAAAACCAGAAGAAATGCTCCACAATACAACCAAGTCCCTGAAACTAGCAAACAACCCAAAAAACTCAACCACCCAACACACCCACCAACTAGAGTCAGAGCCAACCAAGGGTTCAATAGCCAAAATTTTCCACTACATTATAATGATTTAGGATCACCCCTACAGGTTTAGGTCAACATTCGACCCTCTACCCCAGATAAGAGTGATAATTCTAAATCCATAAGAGAGCAGAACATACCAATAAGAACCCCAACGAGCAAAACACCTTGATCACAAACCACAATAGAGAAACTAAGCATGACTAGAAGCCAAATCCAAAATGGGAGAAAGGGGGCCTCCCTCTCAAAGGGTTTTAGAGCATCAAAGTCAAAGCGGGAGTGAAACCCTCGCAGAGGAAGCTCTCACAAAGGAAACTCTCATGGGCCCTCTCTGCCATGGTGAGGCTCAGGTCCTCTCTACCATGGTGAGGCTCAAGCCATTTTAGAACCTCTCTGCCATGGTGAGGCTCACGCTCTCTCTACCATGGTAGGAGAGTGTCATGTTACAAATATTAAAGAAAGAGATTTATTTTACCCATAAAAAATATATTGATAAAGAATTCATAACTTAATTGAGACACAAAGCATTCATGTGATTTAATATCCCAAATAAGCGGAGGATAAACTAAACTTAACCTAGGGATTGAAGGATAAATTATTTCATTATATGCAAAATATTACATGATCACAAAATTGCCTATAGGTTTACATCAAAGGTTGTCCACATACTTACATAATAATTTGATGAACTTGGCTGATAAGGTCAAATTACCATGTCTTCTAACACCTCTCATAATTTGAATTAGGCTTGTAGGCTTACATCAAAGGTTGTCCACAGGCTTACATCATCATATGATGAACTTGAATGATAAGGTCAAATTACCATATCTTCCAACACCTCCCATAATTTTATTTAGGACCAAGGAGAGAAGACATTAGAAATATGTCATATTCATTCTCATAATGAATTCTCAATTAGGTCATAGATTATTAGAACCACTAAGCATCCTACTGAAGAACACATGCTTACACTGAGAGGGGGGTGAATAGTATAAGACCAAATTTTATTTTTATTTTCTAAATAATATTATCCAATATTATCAATGGCAATTCAATATTAGTAATCAAAGCAATGCACAAATCATCACACATAAGAGAGACATAAATTTAACGTGGTCCACCCAATGTGGGCTACTCCATACAGAAAAACTTTCTTCTAATTTTATCAACAAATATTTTGGGAATCAATTCCCTATTAAAATATTTATGGAAATATATCCAATAGAAGAAACCAATCCTCTATGATCTGATTTGTGGATCTCTCTCCATAGAAGAACTCTTTCCCCATTTCTCTGGTTCATGGAACTTGATTCAGAAGAACTCTATCTCCTCAACTGGTTTGTGGATCCCTCTCCATATAAGAACTCTATCTCCCAGGTTGGTTAACAGATCTCAATCCATAGGAGAACTCTTTTCCCTTGCTCTGGTTCATGGATCTCATTACATAGGAGAACTCTATCTCCTCTACTCTGGCTGGTGAAGTTTTAGTAGACTTATTGCCCCACTACTCTGGATTATAGATCTCTCTCTACAAGATACCTCTATCCCCACTAAACTTGTTGATGGATCTCTATCCACTAGAGATTGCTTATCCTCTTTGCTTTGTCACCTCCATAGCCTACTCTCAACTCTATCTCAAATTTGTACCAAATGCTAGCACAAATATGCTTTAAATTTACCTCAAATCTGCATCAAATCTTGTCCCAAGTCTAGCATAAATCTACTCTAACTCTACATACAAATATGCACTAAGATTTAACACAAGCTTGAACAAATTATAAATCAAATCTGCTCTCAATTTTGTTTCAAATCTACTCTCAAGCCTTCTCAAATACTTGCTCAAATATGTCCTCAAGACTTCTCAAATATTTACTCAAATCTATCCTCAAGCCTTCTCAAATACTTTCTCAAATATTTCCTCAAGCCTCTCACAAAACTTGCTTAAATATTTCCAAATCTTGCATACAAAACACAACTTAAATATTTTTCAGAAAAACTCTCTTCACACATACAAATTCTACTTAGAATTTTTTTAACCTCAAGAACATATATAATGATATTCTCTATCAAAAATTCAAAATTTTTCACACTCAAAAATCTTGTACTCAATTAACCACTCTCTATTTATTGCAAAATTCCTTTCAAATCAAAACAATGTATAACAAAATTGGTTTATTCTACTTGCCAATTTTCTCTCAAAGATCAATCACACCAATGCACAATTTCCCTTATTAAAATTGATCTAAAACACCTTCTCAATTGCTATCAATATCTTTCAAATCAATGTTCAAAATATTTCACAAAGATGCACTAATTTATCTTCAACCCTAGCACAAGTAGTTCACAATATCTATCTCAAATGTCTCAAACTATTTCAACAATAGAAGAATAGATTGTTCTCAAATTCTATCATAAATATTTCCAAAACATTCAACAATGAATCACAAGATCCTCACTCAAATATTTCCAACAATGCTTATAAAAAAATCCTTTTCACTCCATCTTATGTTCTAGAACATTTATTTCAACAAAAACTTTAAACAAAATATGATGTGCCCATACCTCTTAATTGCTCTTATGGAGATATGTCTTCAAAATATATCTCACAAATAACTAATTTTTCTAATTCCACTTCAAGGGTTAGATTGCAAGATACTTCCTCAAAATATCTACATGAATTTCACCTCAAGAGACATTTTACCATACAAATATTACAATAAAATATCAAACCCCTATAACAACTTATTACTCCTATTCTTCCATGCAAAATATTGCTAAACAAAAACAAACCAAAAATTATACACATGAATTTCATATATACACCTTATACCTCCTTCTTATGAAAAGAAAAATAATACACTTCAAATTACAATAAGGCCAAAGAAATTATCACTTCATCTCATGCATCAACTAAGCACTAGCAATCTGAAATTTTACCTTTTAACCCTTTCTAAAATGTAGCTGACCCTAAAGATGGTGGTATTTTTATGAAGTTTTGAGATGATTTAATAGGTCAAAATTGACCTTAAAGATGATATTACTTCCTCACTGCCATATTTGGGGCCAATTTTAACCTATTAAATCATTTCAAAACTTCATAAAAGTACCACCATTAGATCAAGCATGGAAAGAGCTTTCCAACGAGTACAAATATACCTATGTTTGGATATATATTGATGCCTAAAACTATGAAATTATTGTCAATCACCCTCTACCAGTTGTTTTCTTCTAGTTGCGACTAGTGGTGACTAGCAGAAGACGACTAGCAGAAGGTGATTGGCAAAAGGCGATTGGAAAAGAGTGACTAACAATAATTGCATAGTTTTAAACATTAATATATATCCAAACATAGACATATTTGTACTTGTTGGAAAGCTCTTTTTGAGCCCGATATAATGGTGGCGTGTTTATGAAGTTTTGAGATGATTTAATAGGTCAAAATTAGTCCCAAAGATGGTGGTAAGGAAGTAACATCATATTTGGGATAAATTTTGATATATTAAATAATCTCAAAACTTCATAAATAGCTTTCCAATGAGTACAAATATACCTATATTTAGGTATATATCGATGCATAAAACTATGAAATTATTGTTAGTCACCCTTTGTCAATTGTCCTATGTGAGTTGTCTTCTGACACTTGCCTTATGCCAATTGCCTTCTGCCAGTTGCCTTCTACCAGTCACCTTCTGCCAATTGCCATTTAAAATTTTTGATAATTTTTGTGAAAAATTTTAAAAAATTTGCCATATTTTGATAAATGTTTTGCAAAATTTTAAAAAATTCACTTCAAATTTTATACACAATTTGTCTTATTCAACCTATATTTATAATTACTTTTTTAGTACTACCCCTTATGCATAACCTTGCCTATAGAATCCTTTATGTATAAACCCCTAACATATCACATGACGACTGGTAGAGGGAGATTGATAATAATTTCATAGTTTTAGAGATCAATATATATCCAAACATAGGCATATTTGTATGCATTGGAAATATTTTTTCGACTCTAATATAATGGTGGTGTGTTTATGAAGTTTCAAGATGATTTGATAGGTCAAACATGGTCCCACAGATGGTTGTGAGGAAGGAATGTCATTTTGGGATAGAATTTGACCTATTAATTTATCTCAAAACTTCTTAAAAACACCACCATTAGATCAATATCAAAAAGAGCTTTCCAATGAGTAGAAATATATCTATATTTGGATATATATTTATGTATAAAACTATACAATTATTATCAGTCACCCTCTTCCAGTCGTCCTAAGCAAGTCGTGTTCTATCACTTGCCTTCTATCAGTTATCTTTTGTTAGTCACCATTTAAAAATTTTGATAATTTTTGTGAAAATTTTTCAAAAATCACCATATTTTGATAATTTTTTTGTGAAATTTCAAAAACTTCACCTCGAAGTTTATACATGATTTGTCTTGATTCACCTCAAATTTATAATTACTTTTTTGGTACTACCCCTTATGCATAATTCTGCCTATAGAATGCTTTATATAGAATTTCCTAACATATCACATGGAGATTGTGTGGTAGAAAAAGGCCAAAAGATCCTGAAATGGGCCAAAAGAGAGATTATAGGTCTCATAAATTGTTCCTTGGAAAATGCAGTTAGTTTTTACTTTAAATGAAATTTTTACTCTCTAATCCTATTTTGAAATGGCAATAAATGTTGTATGAGTTTAAATCTATAATTATTACTTTGAATTTGACTATTTATTTATGGTTGAGCTTAAAATGGTAATGGATACTTTGTATTTGATTATTTCTAGAATGATATAGATTAAAATTGTAATGGGTACTCTACATTTGATTATTTCTAGAATAATTTAGCTTAAATTCAGAACAAGAACTCTAGTTTTCACTTTTACCTTTAATTATTTCTAAATTATATAATAGGTATTTTGTAGAAGAATCATTTTGCCTTAATACTATTTTTTGTACAAACTTTTCATTTTCCTTGAAATCTTGATTCTGCAACCATTAAGGTAAGGGTGGTTTATGAGTTTTAAACTCCTAATTTTTGGGTTAAATATTTTTTTGGTTTGAGGTGATTGAGGGAATGGGAAAAAATTGTAAAACCTATATAAGAAGCCACTTGATATACGAAGAATTTCATGGGATGATGCAAAGACTAGATAGTGATATTAGAAATTAAGTATAAACAACAATAATGCTCTGACACTTTCAGCCTATGCATGGTACTTTAAAAAAAAAATGATTATAGTATTGATAAAGGACTAAAGCTTTTATTTATGACCATAATTTTATGACCACATCATTATTCTTGATGCATGAGTGCAAAGTAGGAAGGACTAAAGCTTTTATTTATGAGTGTAATATTACGATTACACTATTCTTATTGATGCATGAGTGCAAAGCAAAAAGGATTTAAGATTTTAATTCTGAGTGAAATATTATGAATATAACATTCTTCCCGATGCATGAGTGTAAAGTAAAAAGGATTGAAGCTTTTAATTATAGGCACAAGATTATGACTACATTGTTCTTCTTGATGTATGAATGCAAAGCAAAAAGAATAGAATATTTTATTTATGAGTGCATGTGTATGACTATAAAATTATTCTTTATGAACGAGTGCAAAGCAAAAAAGACTAAATATTTTATTTATAAGTATAATTTTATGCCTATGACTATAATATTTTTCTTAATGCAGGAGAGCAAAGCAAAAAGTACTAATCATTTATCTATAAGTATAAATTTATGAATATATTATGGTTATTTTCAAGCATGAATGCAAAGAAAAAGTTTAAATCATGAAATTTATGGATGCAAGTTATTATTGTATTGTTTTATGTTCTTGATTTATGGTTGCAAAGTAAACAATTGATGAACTTCATTTGTGAGTGCAAGGTAAAGGAATATGGCATCGTTTTTGGGAAATGTTTGACTACGAATATAATTTTATTTTCCAAAATTTATGATTAGAGTAAGTATGTTACTATATATTTTCTCCTCCAAGTTTATTAAAAAAAGGATATGATTTGTGATATTTCAAATATATGGATGCAAAATAAAAAAATGTACTATTTTTCTTTATGATACAAATGCATAATTGAAGTATTCCTCTACTTAATACATGCATGTAAGAATTTAATTATTACAACTTTAAGAATTAAAGTGAAGCTAATTTAATCATTGAATGCATATGATTATTAAAGTGGTTATGTTTTTGCTACTTGAAAGATTTAAAAATAGAAGGATATTAGCTTTTAGTAATGAATTTATAGTTGTATTTGCATAATGAAGATTGGATACGCTTTGCTAATGGTAGGCTTTGATGCATGAGAAAATAATACTGTAGTAAGTCATTATCCATAATATTGATTTAAAGATGATCATTCAAATATAAATATAATATTGAATGATACCAATTGATTACATGATACATGAATGAAATAAATCTATATGGAATAGTTTCCATGGGTGTAAATAAATATTCAACTTAAAAGGATATCCTATGGTTGTTATGTTTATGGGATGACCATAGAACTTTTAATCTTACATAAGAAAACATATTAGTTTTCTTTCATTGCTACAAGTGTGATTATGCATTAAAACACTAAGAGTCAATTAAAAACTATGTCTATAATCATATAGAAATCCTATCGAGATAGAGAGAAGTTTTCATATATTCCATTTACCATAAGCTAAGGATAATGTATTGATTTGCATATTCATAGGATATTGCTTTCATAGGAAGGTTGAAATGCATGTTAGAGTGTGTAAATATAGGTTGGTATTATAAATACATAGAAGTTGCATTACCTAATTACAAGTTGATCATTATCCTCAAATCTAGATCTAGTTATGGGTATATAAACATAATTTCTTATAATTTCTACACGTATGAATGATGCATGAGTAGAAATAAAAATGACTAAGTCTCTATTTTTCCGTTTATGAAGGGTCAAGATTTCAAGTGTGTAGTTGAGAAGGGGGTATTCTTTTGAAGACCACTTGGTTGGGTGGTAGAGCACTCTAGTGATATCTTTCCTTTTCTTGGTCATTAGACTATAGGTTTTAAAGAACTCTAAAAATCAAATTCATGATTGAATAGATTTCAAAAGCCTTTTGTACTAATAAGAGTTTGTATTAGTATTTTCATATATTATATTGTATAATAGGCTAAATTATTCGCGTGCATCTAAATGAAATGTAGTTGTATCATTTTTTTATGTTGTACTCTAAAAATATGATACTTGAAATATGTTGTACACATCTATAGTAAATACTTTGGCATCTAGAGAGGTTTTGAACTCATGTACTTGTCCATTCATTTGAGGATTGTGTACTCATAATTTTTTTATTTGTAAAAATAATATGACTATCATATTTTAAAAATTTTATGAAGCTCCAAAAGGTTGAATTTGGTTACGAATAATTGTCTATTCAAGGAAGTATACTTGAATGATAATTATTTATGAAAATAGATTTGGAAAAATTCAAATCACAATTTGTAAAATATATTAACCAATACATCTTACTAAATACTAATTTTACTACCACTAGACTAATCATGCATAATATTATGACATTGTGCCATTGAAATATAATAGCAAATAAGACTCTCTCTTGTTATGGTCATAGTATTTATGAATGTAAAAATAGGTCACTTGTTGAACCCATATCACATTACCAAGACTTGATTTCTTTCTTTATAACTAAAGGTGTGATAACAATATATGGACATCATGAAAAGATGATGGTGATAAGAGAGAAAAATAAATTTGAATAAATCATTGTTTCTAATGTGAGTACGTCGAAAGGGATGGTAATTATCATTAGTTTTGGTCCAAACACAAGACATAGATGGAAAGAGCATTAATTACTTCAAAGGTTCTCAACACACATGGATATGAAGAAATAACATTCTTGCTAGTTGATTTAAGACATAGAAGGAAGAAAATAAAAACCCATGGAATGACCAAAAGCATGAAAGAAACTCACTAGCTTGTAGAGTCATGGAATTGAGCATTATTCTTTCACCAATTATGATAGGAACATAAAAGTGATAAAGGAAATTGATTACATTATACAAATGATAATCATCCTTAATATAAATAATTATATAGCATGCAATAATGCATATCTTCAAAATGTTTTGACTCGAAATTAAATTAAAATGCAACTATACATTAAATAACCTGTAAATTATTTTTTATAAGAATTTTTAATTTATAATTTTTTTATAATTCTAAAACCTATTTTGAAAATCCTAAATATATAAATTAATTAGTCAATCTTTACTATGTGGTTAAATATCTTCATATTCAAAGTATTTAGCTTCCTTTGGCATAAATTTTTAGGAACACATCAAATGCAACTAAAACATTAATAGTTGAAGAATCACTCCCATATTAGAAAAGGAACTCTTGGGTGGAGAGTTAGTTCCCAAAACATATGCGATAGTTAGAAAATAAAACAATAGTTAAAAAACAAACAAAGGCTAACAAAATAGATGAAGCGGTTAATTCCAACTCATCACAAAAAATGCAGTAGTATCTTTAACTAAATTCTCTACCTCATACTCTTATAGAATATTGACTAGCTCATTAAATGAAGTATCTTTGCATAGAATTTGCAAAGATGTAACAAGGTGCTTGCAATTTTTTGAAGGGTTCTCAAGATCACTTGAACAAGAAAATTTTTGTATCCCTTTTCTTCTAAGGTTAATATTTTTGCTTTTATGTCTTCCACTCTTCTTAAAAATAATTCAATTCGTTTACCACTATTAACTGCTAAAGAATGAAACTAAATTTGAAGATTCAAAGTAGTAGCTTTGTTATTTCCTTAAAATATCTTAGGTAAAGTATTCCAAGCTTCTATAGAGGTTATTATTGTGCTAATATAATGTTTTATCTCATATGTAATTGCAAATGTTATTATCATGAAGGCTTTTGTTTCTTCTTCTTCTTCATTTTGAATTTCTCTATTTCCTTCAACAGGTTTAGTTTTTGTTCCTCTAACAATGTCCCAAAGTTTTTCTACTATCAAAATTGATTTCACTTTGTTTTTCCATGAAGCATAATTAGGACCTTTAAGAAGTTGAGACTCTAAAAGAAATAATTTATTGATTGACATCGTGGCACTCAAGTAACTTTTGAAGTTGAATACTGATGCAAGAGCATCCAGCAGCATCTGATGCAGAGGCATCAAGTTTCAGAAAAGTCAGTGCTACAGAATCGAAAGAAGAGAAAGCAGAAGGCAAGGAGGAAGAAAACCGTCGCGATTTCGTGACGTGTCGTGAAATCGTGACAAAAATTGACAAGGAGAGCAAGGGGGAAAACCTGTCGCAATTTCGCGACATGTCGCAGAATCGCGACAGCAGCAGCAAGGCGAAAGCAGAGGCAGGAAACCATAGCGAAATCGCGATGTCGCGATTTCGCGACATCGTGAAATCGTGACGTCTCAGTGAGGCAGAGGCGGAGGAGAAAAGTTGCAGCGAAATCGTGACGCGATTTCGCGACATCGTAAAATCATGATGTCAAGACAGAGATAGAGTAGAGCAGCGGGTGTGGTCACGATTTCGTGACATGTCGTGAAATCGCGACAGTAGGGCAGCAAATGGAGAGAGTAGCGGAGACGTCGCGATATCACGACAAGAATTCGAAGGCGGGCGAGCAGCGAGAGTTGGTCGTGATATCGCGACATGTCGCGATATCACGACCAAAAGTGCCAAAGAGCGCAGAGAGACAGAAACGTCGCGATATCGCGACGGAGAGAGAAAAATACGCGGGAGGAGAAAGAGATGGCGGGAACGGCATTTTTGAGGGCCGTTCAAAAATGACACATGGCACAAATTGAAGTTAAAGCGGGGGACTACCCAGAAGCGTGAAAGATGAGAAGGATGGGCACGCAAAATTTTTTGACGGATTCAGAGATGACAGGGACCGTGTAGAGAGGGGTCTTTAATCGGGTTGGTGTCCCGATTTTTGTGTTTTTGTTTCAGAGGGTCGGGGCCTCTATAAAAACCTAGTTAATGTAATTAATCGAGTTGGTGTCCCGATTAATGCGTGGTTTAATGCGTGAGAGGGTCGGGGACTCTATAAAAGCCCAGTTTGTTGTTTTAGTCGGGACGGTGGATTCGGGTAAGATTGCACATAGAGGATAGAAGCGTGAAGTGTGAAGACCAAGCCGAGCGTTGGTCATTGTAAGCCTATGGGCTGTTTGTAGAAGCATTTTTAGATTTAATGAATGAGATTTTTTGGATTTGCTGAGTGGGTATTACGTGTGATTTTTTTGGGTCCCCGTCAGTGGTATCAGAGCAGAAGATCCTGAGTGCGTAAACAGATCGCCGATCGTGAGGCAGTTTGTGCCAAGACCTACGGGAGGGTTCTGAGAGAGAGTGATTTTAGATCCCGGGTGTGTTAGCATATCGTCGGACGTGAGGCAGCTACATCGGATCGTTAAATATTTATAAGAAAAGCTAAGAAAAATGCATTCTCGAAGAATTCGAGACCGAAAGGAAGATGAGGTGCCGATAGAAGAGTTCGAAGCTTTGCAGCGACAATTAAAAGCCCTGCAAAAGGAATGGCTCGCAATAAAGTTGCGGGAGCAAGAGGAGCGGCAAAGAAGACGGGAAGAAAGAAAGAAAAAGAAAGATGCCGGAGTGCATCAGAAGTTGAAGTTGAAGAAGGCTGTGAAAGAGTGCAGCAGTACCGGGACCTACCCGGAAGAAGACACAAATTTTTTTGTGCCAAAGGAGGAGTTAAAGCAGGCTGTAGAAGAAGTTTGCAGCAGTGGAGAAATCTATCTGGAAGAAGACAGAAGTATGGATCGGGAGCCGGGGTTAAAGCAGACTGCTGAGGCAGAGATGAGTCCGGGAGTGTTGCAGGAGGCAGCAACTGGACCAAGCAGAAGTGAAGATCACTTCTCCACGTACCCCGGGTGTCTAATGTAGGAGCATCCAGTAGCATCTGATGCAGAGGCATCAAGTTTTGGGAAAGTCAGTGCTACAGAGTCGAAAGAAGAGAAAGTAGAAGGCAAGGAGGAAGCAAACCATCGTGATTTCATGACGTGTCACGAAATCATGACAAAAATCGGCAAGGAGAGCAAGGGGGAAAACCTGTCATGATTTCGCGACATGTCACAAAATCATGACATGTCGCAGAATCGCGACAGCAGCAGTAAGGCGAAAGCGGAGGCAAGAAAACGTAGCGAAATTGTGACGTCACGATTTCACGACGTCGCAAAATCGTGACGTCTCAGCGAGGCAGAGGCAGAGGAGAAAAGTTGCAGTGAAATCACGACGTAATTTCACGACGTCGCAAAATCGAGACGTCAAGACAGAGATAGAGTAGAGCAGCGGGTGTGGTCGTGATTTTGTGACATGTCACGAAATCATGACGTCGCGAAATCATGACAGTAGGGCAGCAAACGGAGAGAGCAGCGGAGACGTCGTGATATCGCGACGTCGTGATATCATGACAAGAATTCAAAGGCGGGCGAGCAGCGAGAGTTGGTCGTGATATCGTGACATGTCATGATATTGCGACCAAAAGTGCCAAAGAGCGCAGAGAGACAGAAATGTCGCGATATCACACCGGAGAGAGAAAAAGGCGCGGGAGGAGAAAGAGATGGCGGGAACGGCATTTTCGAGGACCATTCAAAAATGACACGTGGCACGAATTGAAGTTAAAGCGGGGGACTACCCAGAAGCACGGAAGACGAGAAGGATGGGCGCGCAGAATTTTTTGACGGATTCAGAGATGACAGGGACCGTGCGGAGAGGGGTCTTTAATCGGGTTGGTGTCCCGATTTTCGTGTTTTTGTTTCAGAGGGTCGGGGCCTCTATAAAAACCCAGTTAATGTAATTAATCGGGTTGGTGTCCCGATTAATGCGTGGTTTAATGCGTGAGAGGGTCGGGGCCTCTATAAAAACCTAGTTTGTTGTTTTAGTCGGGACGGTGGATTCGGGTAAGATTGCACGTAGAGGATAGAAGCGTGAAGTGTGAAGACCAAGCCGAGCGCTGGTCATTGTAAGCCTGCGGGCTGTTTGTAGAAGCATTTTCAGATTTAATGAATGAGATTTTTTGGATTTGCTGAGTGGGTATTACGTGTGATTTTTTCGGGTCCCCGTCAAATACCTTATGTTTGCCTACATTTTGAATGAATTTTTAAATTTCTAAAATTTTTAAAAACCTATTATGTTGCATTCCTTATGTCTCCCTAATTTATTAGAAACTAGAAAAACAAGAATACTTTAAAAATACTAATTTGAAGTAGACTTCCTTATCTCTCCAAAAGTAAATAATTTGCAAATATTCTATGGCTTTGAATTTTCAAAAAATAATAAAGCTTTCAAATATTAAATGACTTAAAAAAATATTATCACAAACTTTAATAAAACCTTATAACTACTTATTACTCCAAAATAATCAAAACTTGATTTAATTTACCAATAAACCTTATCACTCCTAATTAATCTAGATAAGCAACCTTATAAAATAAATATTCAATAATTAAACCTTATAAAAAATAAAATGATTCCTTATTTCTCCATATAAATTTAATCAAAAGGTTTAATTTTTTAAATATGCTTTCAAAAAAATAAAATTATAACTCATTGGTTGTGTCCTGAATAGGGTTAAGCACAAGAGTGAATTTCACAAATTAGCCTAAATATTTAGATTTTCACAATTATAATTTTACGAATTTAGGATCAATTTTTTTTAGGATAAATTCACCCCGGTATCATAAGTTTTCCTGCCTAATTTTCACCTTCAAATTATTCAAAAATAATTATCCCACCAAATTTGTCTCTTATACCCCATTATATATAACTAACATGAGAATACTACTCATACAATTAAAACATTAATTCTCTTTGATAACGAGTGATACAAAGCAAGTGGCTCACACAACGCGACTAACAAAATGTGATTGGCATGAGGTTACTGGCACAACGTGACTGACAAAAGATGACTCACATTAGATGACTAGCACAAGGTGAGTGGTAGATGGCAATTTACATTAGGAGAATAGTAGAAGGTGACTAGGAGAAGGCAATTGGTAGAAGGCAATGGGCAGAAGGCGACTGGTAGAAGGCAACTGGCATAAGGCAACTTGCCACATGACAACTGGTAGAAGGCGACTGGCAGAGGGTGAGTAACAATAATTTCATAGTTTTAGGTAGCAATAAATCCAAATATAGACATATTTGTACTCGTTAGAAAGCTCTTTTTGAGCCTGATCTAATGGTGGTATTTTTATGAAGTTTTAAGATGATTTAGTAGGTCAAAATTAAACTCAAAGATGGTGGTGAGGAAGTAATATTATCTTTGAGGAAAATTTTGACATATTAAATCATCTCAAAACTTCATAAAAATACCACCATTAGATCAGGCTTGAACAGAGCTTTCTAATGAGTATAAATATACCTAATTTTGGATATATATTGATGCCTAAAACTATGAAATTTTACTCAATCACCCTCTATAGATTGCCTTCTAACATCACTTCCTCACCACCATATTTGGGGTCAATTTTTGCCTTTGAAATCATCTTAAAAATTCATGGAAACACCACCATTAGATCAAAACCAAAAATAGATTTCCAATAACTATGAATATGTGTATGTTTGGACATATATTGATGTCTAAAACTATGAAATTATTATCAATCACCCTCTATCAATCGTCCTCTACTAGTCATCTTCTGCCAGTCACCATGTGGTGACTGTCAGAAGACGATTGACAAAGGATGATTGGTAGAGGGTGAATAAAAATAATTTCATAGTTTTAGACATCAATATATCCAAACATAGACATATTTGTACTGTTTGGAAAGTTATTTTTGATCTTGATCTAATGGTGGTGTTTTTGTGAAATTTTGAGATGATTTAATAGGTCAAAATTAGCCCCAAAGATGACACTACTTCTTCACCACCATATTTAGGGCCAATATTGATCTATTAAATCATCTAAAAAATTCATAAAAATACCACCATTAGATTAGGCTTGAAAAGATCTTTCCAACGAGTACACATATACCTATGTTTGGATATATATTAATACCTAAAACTATGAAATTATTGTTAATCACCCTCCACCAGTTACCTTATGCCAATCGTGATTGGTGGTGACTGGTGACTGGCAGAAGGCAACTGCCAGAAGGCGACTGACAAAGAGTGACTGATAATAATTTCATAGTTTTAGGTATCAATTTATTTACAAACATAGGGATATTTATACTCGTTGGAAAGCTCTTTTAGATCCTGATCCAATGGTGGTCTGGTTTTTAAGTTTTGAGATGATTTAATAGGTCAACATTTACCCCAAATATGGTGATGAGGAAGTAATATCATCTTTGGGATATATTTTGACATATTAAATAATCTCAAAATTTCATAAAAACACCACCATTAGACCAGGCTCAAAATTAGCTTTCCAATGAGTATAAATATATCTATATTTGGATATATATTGATGCATAAAACTATGAAATTATTTTTAGTTACCGTCTTCCAATTGCCCTATGTGAGTCACCTTATACCACTCACCTTCTACAAATCGACTTCTACTAGTCGTCATTTAAAAAAATTGATAATTTATATGCAAAATTTTCAAAACTTTGCCATATTTTGATAATTTTTTTACAAAATTTTAAGAAATTTATCCCAAAATTTATACATGATTTGTCTTGATTCACCTCAAATTTAGAATTATTTTATGGGTACTACCCCTTATGTATAACCCTGCCTATAGAATGCTTTATGTAGAAACCCCTAACATATCACATGGCGACTGGTAGAAGGCTTGAAAAGAGCTTTCCAACAAGTATAAATATACCTATGTTTGGATATATATTGATACCTAAAACTACAAAATTATTGTTAATCACCCTCTGCTAGTTGCCTTCTGCCAGTCGCGACTGGTGGTGACTGGTGATTGGCAGAAGGCGATTGACAAAGGGTGACTGACAATAATTTCATAGTTTTAGACATCAATATATATATTCAAATATACATATATTTGTACTCGTTGAAAATCTCTTTTCAAGCCCGATCTAATGGTGGTGTATTTATGAAATTTCAATATGATTTAATAGGTCAAAAGTGATCCCATATATGGTGGTGAGAAAGTAATCTCATTTTTGGGGCATATTTTTACCTATTAAATCATATCAAAACTTCATAAAAACACCACCATTAGATCACACTCAAACAAAAGCTTTCCAATAAATACAAATATGTCTATATTTATATATATATATTGATGCATAAAACTATGAAATTATTATCAGTCACCCATCTGTCATTCGCCCTATGCGAGTCACATTTTGTCACTTGCCTTATGTTAGTCGCCTTATGCCAATTGCCATTTAAAATTTTTGATTATTTTTGTTCAAAATTTTCAAAAGTTCACCATATTTTGATAAATTTTCTATAGAATTTTGAAAAATTCAGCCCAAAGTTTATACACAATTTGCCTTGATTCGCCTTGAATTTATAATTACTTTTTGGTACTACCCCTTATGCATAACCTTTCCTATATAATGCTTTATGTAGAAACCCCTAACATATCACATGGATATTGTGTTATAGGAAAAGGCAAAAACATCCTGAAATAGACCAAAAGAGAGATTACAGGTCTCATAAATTGTTCCTTCGAAAATGCAGTTAGTTTTTACTTTAAATGAATTTTTTACTCTCTCTAATCCCATTTTGAAATGGAAACAAATGTTGTATGAGTTTAAATATATAATGAGTACTTTGAATTTGATTATTTATTTATGGTTGAGCTTAAAACAATAATGGATACTTTATATTTGATTATTTTTAGAATGATATAGATTAAAATGGTAATGGGTACTCTATATTTGATTATTTCTAGAATACTTTAGCTTAAATTGAGAATGGGAACTCTAATTTTCACTTTTACCTTTAATTATTGCTAAATTATATAATAGGTATTTTGTAGAAGAACCATTTTGCCTTAATCCTATTTTTTGTAAAAACTTTTTATTTTCCTTGAAATCTTGATTCTGCAACCATTAAGGTAAGGGTGGTTTATGAGTTTTAAACTCTTACTTTTTGGGTTAAAGATTTTTTTGGTTTGAGGTGATTGAGGTTTTGGAAAAATCGATAAAACCTGTATAAGAAGCAACCTGATGTGTGAAGAATTTCATGGGATGATGCAAAGACTAGATAGTGATATTATTACCATTTAGAAATTAAGTATAAATAACAATAGTGCTATGCCACTTTCAACCTATGCATGGTACTTTTCAAAAATAAATTGATTATAGCATTGATAAAGGACTAAAGCTTTTACCTAGGTGTTGTAGGTGAGTTGGAGAGGAGAGGAAAATCCTCCAAGAGAGGTCCCAGGTTCAAATCTCCACCCTACCAAAAAACTAAATTGGGTATCCAAAATCCAATTGATAATGTTGGTGCGGGCAGGGTCGGGTGCGACCCCCGGGTGACTTTGATGGTGTAGAACCCCCTGTTCGTGGTCTCTCAGACCAAGGCGGCCCCGAAAGGCATTTTTCGATTAAAAAAAAAAAAAGAACTAAAGCTTTTATTTATGACCACATCATTCTTCTTGATGTATGAGTGCAAAGTAGGAAGGACTAAAGATTTTATTTGTGAGTGCAATATTACGATTACACTATTCTTCTTGATGTATGAGTGCAAAGCAAAAAGGGATTTAAGATTTTAATTATGAGTGAAATATTACGAATATAACATTCTTCCCGATGCATGAGTGTAAAGTAAAAATGATTGAAGCTTTTAATTATAGGCATAATATTATGACTACAATGTTATTCTTGGTGTATGAATGCAAAGCAAAAATGATAGAAGATTTTATTTATGAGTGCATGTGTATAACTATAAAATTCTTCTTGATGCATGAGTGCAAAGTAAAAAAGACTAAATATTTTAATTATAAGTATAATTTTATGCCTATGAATGTAATATTCTTCTCAATGAATGAGAGCAAAGCAAACATTACTAAGCATTTATCTATGAGTATAAATTTATGAATATATTATGGTTATTTTCAAGCATGAATGCAAAGAAAAAGTTTAAATCATGAAATTTATGGGTGCAAGTTATTATTGTATTCTTTTATGCTCTTGATTTATGGTTGCAAAGTAAACGACTGAAGAACTTCATTTGTGGGTGTAAGGTAAAGGAATATGGCATCTTTTTTGGGAAATGTGTGACTAGGAATATATTTTTCTTTCCTAAAATATATGATTAGAGTAAGTATGTTACTTTAGATTTTCTCCTCCAAGTGTATACAAAAAAAGGATATGCTTTGTGATATTTCAAATATATGGATGCAAAATAAAAGAATATACTATTTTTCTTTATGATACAAATGCATAATTGAAGCATTCCTCTACTTAATACATGTATGTGAGTATTTTATTATTACAACTTTAAGAATTAAAGTGAAGCTAATTTAATTCTTGAATGCATATGATTATTGAAGTGGTTATGTTATTGCTACTTTAAAGATTTAAAACTAGAAGGACATTAGATTTTAGTAATGCATGTATAGTTGTATTTGCATAAGGAATATTGGATAAGCTTTGCTAATGGTAGGATTTGATGCATGAGAAAATAGGACTTTAGTAAGTCATTATCCATCATATTGATTTAGAGATGATAATTCAACTATAAATATACTATTGAATGATACCAATTGATTACATGATACATGGATGAAATAAATTTATATGGAATAGTTTCATTGGGTGTAAATAAATATTCAATATAAAAGGATATCCTATGGTTGTTATGTTTATGGGATGACCATAGAACTTTTAAGCTTACATAAGAAAACATATTAGTTTTCTTTCATTGCTACATGTGTGATTATGCATTAAAACATTAAGAGTCAATTAAAAACTATGTCTATAATCATATATAAATCTTATTGATATAGAGAGAAGGTTTCATATATTGACCCATTTACCATGAGCTAGGGATAATGTATTGATATTCATATTCATAGGATATTGCTTTCATAGGAAGGTTGAAATTCATGTTAGAGTGTGTAAATATAGGTGGTTATTATAAATACATAGTAGTTGCATTACCTAAGTACAATTTGATTATTTTCCTCAAAGCTATATCTAGTTATGGGTATATAAACATAATTTCTTGGAATTGCTACATGTATGAATGATGCATGAGTAGAAATAAAAATGACTAAGTCTCTATTTGTCCCTTCCTAAAGGGTCAAAACTTGAAGTGTGTAGTTGATAAGGGGGTATTATTTTAAAGACCACTTGGTTGGGTGGTAAAGCACTCTAGTGATATCTTTCATTTTTTTGGTCATTAGACTATAGGTTATAAAGAACTCTAAAAAAAAAAAATCATGACTGAAAAGATTTCAAAAGCTTTTTGTACTATTATACAGTTTGTATGATTATTTCCATATAATATATTGTATAATAGTTAAAATTATACATGTACCAGTTGTATCATTTTTTATGTTGTACTCTAAAAATATGATACTTGAAATATGTTGTACAAATCTAAAATAAATACTTTGGCATCTAGAGAGGTTATGAACTCATGTACTTGTCCATTAATTTTAGGATTGTGTACTCATAAACTTATTGTGTAAAAATAATATGACTATCCTATTTTACAATTTTTATGAAGCTCCAAAAGGTTGAATTTGATTACGAATAATTGTCTAGTCAAGAAAGTATACCTGAATGATTATTATTTATGAAAATAGATTTGGCAAAATTTAAATCACAATTTGTAAAATATATTAACCAATACATCTTAATAAATACTAGTGTTACTACCACTAGACTAATCATACATAATATTATGATATTGTACCCTTGAAATATAATAGCAAATAAGACTCTCTCTTGCTATGGTCATAGTATTTATGAATGTAAAAATAGATCACTTGTTGAACCCATATCATCTTACCAAGACTTGATTTATTTCTTTATAACTAAAGGTGTGATAACAAGATATGGACATCATGAAAAGATGATGGTGAGAAGAGAGGAAAATAACTTTGAATAAATCATTGTTTCTAATGTGAAAGACGTTGAAATGGATGGTAATTTTCATTAATTTTGGTCCAAACACAAGACATAGATGGAATAACATAAAAGGTTCTCAACACATGTGGAGATGAAGGAATAACATTCTTACTAGTTGATTTAAGACATGGAAGGTAGAAAATAAAAACCCATGGAATGACAAAAAGCATAGAAGGAACACACTAGAGTCATGAAGTAGAGCATTGTTCTTTCACCAATTTTGATAGGAACATAAAAATGATAAAGGAAATTGATTACAATCATCCTTAATATAAGTAATTATTAAGCATAGAATAATACATATCTTCAAAATGTTTTGAAGAAAAATTAAATTAAAATGCAACTATACATTAAATAACTTGTAAATTTCTTTTTATAAGAATTTTTATTTATATTTTTTTATAATTCTAAAACCTATTTTACGAATCCTAAATATATAAATTAATAATTTAATCTTTACTATGTGGTTAAATATCTTCATAGTCAACGTCTTTAGCTTCCTTTCGTATAAATTATCAGTGGAACACATCAAGTGCAACTGAAAAATTAATAGTCAAAACATCACTCCCAAATTAGAAAAGGAACTCCTGGGTGAAAAATAAATTCCCAAGATAGATGCGATAGTTTGAAAATGAAACAATACTTAAAAAAAAATCATTTTTAAAAAGAGATGAAGCATTTAATTCCAACTCACCAAAAAAATGTAGTAGTTCAAACACCCTCGACTTTTGACACAAAAGCAAACCAAATAGTTCTTTCCATCTTTAATAGCATGAAAAAATATACAACTTTGAAAGACCTTTGAATTTTTTTTATTATTTTAAGGGTTTTTCACTTAAAATTATATCATTATTTTATATCTAAGAAAATATATAAAATTTTTCATTATATTTCTTACGATATCTTATCAATCATCATCAAAACAATATAACATCTTAGTACCACCTAAAAAATCAATATATAAAAAAATTTATATGATACATTTCTTACGAAAATCGATTACTATGAACTTATTGTGTGCATACCCGTACCTTAACATATTGGGTTTTATTTTAAAAGCATGCTTATATCTCAATACTAGATTCTTAGGAAAGGTAGAGTAGTCTAACTTCTAGCTAAGGTTTAATGTTCACCTCTAAGAAGTTCACCCATCCTAGGCTCTAAGAGAAAACTACTAAAATTTTAATCCATAATAAAGCTTATATATCCTTCATTTACCCGATAGAAACCATTATTAAACAATTTAAGTCATTTTCCATAAAAAAATTCAATATACAAAATGTTATCTCATTTTATTTCTAGACCTTGAGTTTTTATAATATGTTATCTCATTTGAACAATTTTTTATTTAAAAAGTAATATAAAGCAATTTCTCACCAAACAAAACAATTAAAATTATTGCCAAATCACCATACGTATTTAATCAAATGGAAAAAAAACTACAAGACATTTTCATTGACCACATTTTTATTGAAATCCCATTCATTACAGAAGGTTGATTTTAGATTACCATTATCACATAAAAAAGCTAACATATTTCAAAAAAAATCTAAAGGCTTTTTCTTTTTCTTTAGTTCTAAAATTCATTTTCCAACCGAAGGCATTGGTTTGCTACCAAACTTTGGCTGACCATGTATTCATATCATTTATTAACCACATAGGGTACCAAAGACACTCATCTAATATGCATGTTCAATTTCATTCCAACCACGAATAAATATTAATTAAAAATAAACATCTTTTTTTCTTTTATTTAACAAGGTATTTGCATTAGCTAGCCATTGACTAACTATTGGCTGCTTAGAAAGAAGTCGAAAGGCTTAGTAACATTAGTGGAGTAATTCTTTCAAAGTACATATTTTTTTTTAACATACTTTTTAATTGTATTCCAAAAATGATAGATAGCAATAGTTATTTAAGGAGAAAATATATCTATTTAATAATGTAGAGAATAGATGGTTTAACCACAATAATGAATACATACAATTTGCATTATAGTGGCTCCCAATACATACTTTTATTCATGCATAAAATTTTGAAAGATGAATCACATTTCACTGTTCTCTAGACTTTAAAAAAGACTTATTAATAACATAAAATATCCAAGTATCCCCTGATATTACCAATATGGTTCTCAAAACAAGATTTAGGTCCTTTGCTACTCAAACTCTATGAGACTGATGCAGGAGGATCCAACAGTGTAAGAGTGATCTTGCATCACCTAAAATTGTATTTATTTCATTTTGTGCTAATTTTTTTTAGTTGTTTAGAGTATGGAGAAATAGACCCAACATTGAAATAATCATCCCAATATCATGAGCAGTTTGGGAGATATGTAAATTTTAAGGTCTTCTACCCTGCCAAAACTAGAGCTAAAACTAGTGAAAATCCTACTAGTAAAACTTGGAGGTCAATTTTGAAGGCCTTAGAGGCCTTTTGAGTGCTTAAATTTGATCATAATATTGTAAACATAGTATTGGGCCGCAAACCCCTTTGATATATTTTTGAAAAGGTGCAATAATAGTCGTTTTGAGCAACGAGCGAGGAGTTATGACCTCGGTAAGTTTACCCCCAAAATTCAAATTTCAAATACATAGTTTTAGGCGAGAAAGGAGAAAACATGGCATTTGGGGGGAGAATTTCGAATTTTTATGGCATTGGTATCTATAAGCTCTGTTATCAGAACAATAATACTAGAAAATATTTGGCTCATTTTGCATCTTATTTGTTTTTTGTGGAATGTATGTGTCTTGTTTAATGCAACTCTGCTTCAAGTGGTATCAGAGTAGGAGTTCCTAAGTGTGTAAATAGATCATCGAATATGAGGTAGTTTACATCAGGATTTGTGGTTAGGGTTTGTGAGAAATGAAGAGCAAAATGCCTCCACGAAGAAACCATGGTGGTGGAAGAAATTCTATGGTGCCAGAAGAGGATTTTAGATCTTTTTAGAGGCATGTTCGAGCTCTGTAATAGGATCTGTGTAGAGGGTTTGAGCCAAGTAGAGAAGATGGTAGTAAAGATGAAGCTGAAGAAGAAGAGGACTAGTTTGAGGAAGAAGAAGAGGTAGTAGATCCTGTACATGCCAAATTATATAGAACCATATCCTAGATTGGGAAGAGATCAAATATGGAGGTTTCTACATATTATAGAAATCTTAATCCTAAAGAGTTGATCGACTCAATCAATGATATGGAAGAATATTTTGAGTATGAGGAGGTGGAAGATCTTGATAGGGTCAAGTTTGCTAATACCAAGCTAAAGGGTCATGCTAGTATTTAGTGGAAGGGAGTGCAGTTGGACAGAAACAGAAGAGGGAAATAAAGGATGACAAGGTGGGAGCGAATGGTGGAGAAGTTGAAGAGATAGTTTATTCCAACTGATTACGAGTTGTATTTGCTCAAGAAAATGTAGGGTTTGAGGTAGTCAAGCAAGTTTATCAAGGAATATACAGAGAAGTTCTATAAAGTTTTAATCACAATAGGTCATTTTGAGGTCAACAAGGAGAAGGTAGCCCATTACATAAATTGGTTGAGAGTAAGTATTCAAGAGGAACTGAGTCTGGTTAGGATGACAACCATAGAAGATGCTTACCAGTTTACCTTAAAGGTAGAAGATAAGCTAAACAAGATATTTGAAAGCAAACAGAGAAGAAGAGGTTGTGGTGGAAGAAGTGGTAGAAGAACAAATGGAGGACGAAATGAGGACCAAAATAAGACTAGAGAAGCTAGAAACAGTTAGGACCAAAAGGGGGAGAATGCTTACTACCCCTCTAAGCAAAATAATGGCTACCAAAGATGAAGAGGAAGGTCTGGATGAGGGTCTAGAAGAGGAGGATTTTGTGGAACCTATTTCCAATGTGGGGAAGAAGTACATCGAGCATATGAGTGCCCACAACACTAGGGGAAAATGAATAAGAGACCTGAAGTTAATGCTCGAGATGCTATTATAGATGAAGGTGTTTAATCTAAGCACTCTAAAGAAGCAAAAAGAGGAGAATTTTTTATCACCACGAGAGCCTTTTTGAATGAGGAGAAAGATCCAAATCAGAGGAAAAGTCTATTCCACACAAGGTGTAAATGTGTAGGTAAGGTCTGTAATGTTATTATTGATAATGGAGCACTGATAACCTAGTATCAGAATGGATGATTACTAAGTTATAGTTAGAGAGAAGGAGGCATCCACATCCATATTAGATTGCATGGTTGCATAAGGACCATAGAGCTTTGTTCAGTGAGCAGTTTTAGTCAATTTTAATATTGGAAGTTACTGTGATGAGGTCATGTGTGACATCCTACCCATGGGTGCTTATAATTTGCTAATTGTAAGGTCATGGTGGTTTGATCGATGTGCAATGCATGATGGGCATGCCAACACTTACTCCCTAAAAAGGATGGAGTGCCCCACAAGCTAAAGCCCCTGAAGGAGGTGGATGAAAAGGTATGTAGTAGTGCCATAATCTATTTAGTTGAAGGTAGAAATTTTTTGGATGGTTTGAAGCATGAGCATATGTGTTATGCGTTAATTCCTAGAGTTAGGGAAGAAAAATACAAAGATATCCCAGTAGAAGTCTTAGGTCTATTAGAATAATTTCTAGATATTATATCAAATAATGTGCTTGAGGGTTTTCCACCAGTGAGGAAGATTAGTCACCATATAATTTGGTACTGGGATCTAGTTTACCCAATAAGGTAGACCATAGAATGACTCCTGTAGAAAGTGAAGAGCTAAATAGACAAGTCCAAGAGTTACTAAAAAAATACTGATTTAGGAGAGCTTGAGTCCATGTTCAGTACCTACAGTACTAGCACCAAAGAAATATGGAGAGTGAAGGATGTGTAAAGACTCCCGAGCTATTAAAAAATCATCATCATATATATTTCCATTGCCAAGGATGGAGTGGAGCCAAGTAATTCACCAAGATTTACCTAAAGAGTGGGTATCATTAGATTTGTATTAGAGAATGGGTGAATGGAAGACAACCTTCAAGACCAAAGAGGTTTTGTACAAATGGTTGGTCATGCCACTTGGGCTAACCAATGCACCAAGCACATTCATGTGATTGATGAATGAGGTATTGAAGGAGTTTTTAGGAAAATTTTTCATTTTCTATTTGGATGATATTTTAATTTTTAGTAAGACTTTGGAGGAGCACCTGCTGCATATTTGATGAGTTTTTAAGAAGCTGAGGGAGGAGCAGTTGTTGATTAATTTGAAGAAGTGTAGTTTTGTGAAGAAGGAGTTGGTGTATATGGGGTTTGTCATCTTATATGAAGGTCTTAAAATGGACCCATAAAAGGTAAGGACTATCATTGAATGGCCTACCCCAAGGACCATTACAAAGGTAAGATCATTCCATGGTCTAGCCAATTTTTACAAAAAATTCATCAGGAATTTTAGTAGTATTGGTGCACCCCTAACAAAGATAATGAGATGGGATAAGAAGGAGTTTAGGTGGACTCTAGAAGTAGATAAAAGCTTTGATATGTTGAATAATAAGTTCATAGAGAAACCTATTTTGGCACTTCCAAATTTTAATAAGGTATTTCAGGTAGATTGTGATGCTAGTGGTAGCACCATAGGAGCTATATTGAGTCAAGAAGGTAAACCTATTGCTTATTTTAGTGAGAAGATTAATGATGCTAGGAAGAAGTATTCTATCTATGATCAAGAGTTTTATGCTATAGTTTAGGCCTTGAAGAAATGGAGGTACTATTTCTTTCCAAAAGAGTTTGTTCTATATACTGATCATCAGGCCTTACAGTATCTTAATAGCCAAGGGAAGCTAAATTAGAGGTACTTGAAGTGGGTTGAGTTTTTGCAGAGTTATACCTTTGTGTTGAAGCATATGAGTGGGAATTCAAATAAAGCTATAGATGCCTTAAGTAGAAGGTAGAACTTGTTGACAGAAATGAAGGTGGAGATTATAGGGTTTGATGAACTTAAGAGTTTGTACCCTGAAGATCCTAATTTTGCAGAGGCTTGGAGAGATTTCTTGGCACCTCTTACTTTTGAAAAAACTAAATGGTTAGATTTTCTAATCCAAGATAGAGTGTTTTTTAGATAAAACCAATTATTCATTCCAAGGAGTTCAATGAGAGAGAATCTAGTAAAGGAGAAGCACACTAGAGGGTTGGATGGACACTTTGGTCTAGATAAGACCGTTTCCCTCATTAGTGAGAACTACTATTGGCCACAATTATAGAAATATGTGAAGAGATTTGTACAAAGTTGCAGAGTATGCCATAGGACCAAGGGTGTGTGGCAGAACACTAGGTTATATCAACCATTACTTGTATCGGAGAAACCATGGGAAAAAATCAGCATGGATTTTATTCTCAGTATACCAAGGACCCAGAGGAGGAATGATTTCATATTTGTGGTGTTTGACAGGTTTTCAAAGATGGCATCCTTCATTCCCTGCCAGAAAACTAATGATGTAGTTCATGTTGTAGGGTTATTTTTCAAAGAGGTGGTATGACTACATGATCTACCAAAGAGTATCATTTCAGACAAGGATACCAAGTTTATTGGGTATTTCTAGAGGACCTTCTGGAAGAATTTGAATATAGATTTGAAATTCAGTTCTACATACCACCCATAGACTGATGGGTAAACGGAGGTGGTGAATAGGAATTTGGATAACCTACAGAGATTTTTAGTAGGATATAATCCCAAGGGATGGGATCTAGTTTCACCACAGGCAAATTTTGCTTACAATAATTCTATCAATAGAAGTACCAATAAATCCTCATTCTAGATTATATATGGGAGTAGCCCAAGGAATGCTTCTGAGTTGAGGAATATGGAAGGAGGAGAAAAGAGTAGTGCTAAGGTTGATGAATTTGCAGAGAACGTGAAGAGCTTGCATGAAGAAGTGAAGAAGCATATTACTAAGATGAAACTCAATACAAAACAAGGGTATACCAAAAGTGATGGTTTAAGAAATTCCAAGTGGAAGATGAAGTTATGGTCCAACTAATAAAAGAAAGGTTTCCTGCTAAAACCTATAACAAGCTAAAAATGAAAAATTTTGGACCATGCAAGATCACAGAGAAACAGGATTTAGGAAATGCATATGAAGTGGAACTGCCAAGTGGACTTAACATATCACCTATGTTCAACATTGTTGATTTGGTAGAATATCATGAAGGGGATAATGATGATGGACCAGTAACATAAATTTAGGATATTCCATCATCTACTCTAGAAAAGGAAGAGGTAGAAGAAATCCTAGATACCCACATAGGAAAAAGTATAAGAAATAGACAGTATGAAGAATATCTAGTTAAGTGGAAGGGCAGGCCTATTGAAGATTCATCTTGGTTTTCAAAGATCGAGGTTGATCGCATTGGTTTTCCTCCAACAGTAGAGAAGTGAAGGTCACTTCTCAATTTACCCTGGGTGTCTGATGTAGGAGCATCCAACGGTGTAAGAGTGATCTTGCATCACCCAAAATTTTATTTATTTCATTTTATTCTAAGTTTTGTTTAATTGTTTAGAGTATGGATAAATAGACCCAATGCCGAAATAATCTTCCAATTAACCTAAGCATTTTGGGAGATATGTAAATTTTAAGGTCTTCTACCCTGCCAAAACTAGTGCTAAATCTAGTGAGAATCTTGCTAGTAAAACTTGGAGGTCAATTTTGAAGGTCTTAGAGGCCTTTTTGAGGGCTGAAATTTGGTGGTACTATTTTTAAACATAGTACCTGGCCGTAAAACCCTTTAAGATCTTTTCAAAAAGGTGCAATAATAGCCGTTTCGAGCAACGAGCGAGGAGTTATGACCTCAACAAGTTTACCCCCGAAATTCAAATTTCAAATACATGTTTTTAGGCAAGAAAGGAGAAAATAGGGTATTTGGGGGCGAATTTCGAATTTGTATGGCATTGGTCTTTGTAAGCTGTATTTTTAGAATAGTAATACTAGAAAATCTTTGGCTCATTTTGCATTTTCTCTACTTTTTTTGGAATGTATGTGTCTTGTTTAATGCAACTCTGCTTCAGAGACCTAGTGGATACCAACATTACCATTTCTACATAATGACTCACTTACAACATAAAACTCTCTTTCCATAATTTTTACATCATCTGGCTACTATTGCATAATAACAACTCATTTAAAACTTATAAGAAATATTTGATAATAAATATCAATTTTGTTTCCAAAGCATGAGCATCACAGGTCCCCCTTCGGCTTTCGTGCAGCTCATTCGCCTACATAGTCGCCATCCAGAACCTTTCATTGCCAACTTGAGGAAAGTTGGGGTTTACATATGTTGTGGGATCAAATTTTAACTCACATAATAGATGTATGAATTCCTAAGTGTAGTTATTATTTAATACAATCAACCACACAATAAATCACATTGCATACCATTCAATAAATTCATGCTTATCAAAATGAGTTGTCTTATTTTTTGAGATAACGCTTGTCTGAACATACATGCTTTTCCATGCAGCAATTCAAGCTATATTAACCAGTAAAAATATCTTTCATGTTCATTTCTAGAATTCATCTTCCATTTCTTTCCACACATAGTTAATAGGAAAGAGTTTATTTTTTATTAAAAGCATAGAGTGTAGTCTTATCCTCTACGTTTGCAAACAACAACCAAGTATGCGTACATCACATACAAATATTTTTTTTAAAATAACTATTAAACAAAATATATTCATACACGAAGAATTCCACTTGGAATTATCGTTTGCTGAAGGTTTCTCCCAGCTCCCTCTCACCTCCATGTTTGCAACTCCTTTTCAAAAATATTTCTTCCTTCTCTTTTAGGTAACATCGTCCCCCCTTATGTCTCATCATATCTTTTTACTTAAAGACATTTCTTCCTTTTCCATTCTTCTCGGACGTTAGGTAAGGAGGAGGTTAAAACCATTATGGCACCATTCACCTGATTTCACATGATCTGGCCAGCATCCCTTCAATTTGAACTTACCATATATTTAATCAACTAGTCCTCAATCGTATATATATATATTTCAACATGGTTTAATTTATAATGAAGCTATGTATATAATTTCCACGTAAGACTCCAATCAAGCAATATTTTTTAACAAACATGCAAGGACACATTCTCATCATACGTTCATATGCACATGTGCTAAATAGTTCCATATTTATATCCCATGCTTATATATATACTTATATATTTATACCTTTGATCAGAGATCATACACAAAACCAAAATAAAATAGAAAGTGACTCCCATCATCATCGCCACACAAGACACAAGCACATTCTACTCTATGTCATTCAATAACAATCATTTCTTCAAAACGAACACGCACACTTTTCATTAAATCAAAACTCTACATAAAATGCAAGTGTGTGAGCATCCATGTACTCGCAAGCCAAATCATCACTTCCCTTTCTTACTCTTTTTCTTTTTGACTAGCTTATTTTCATTGACATCCTGTAAGTGTCCTGCACTTACAAGGACCATTAGTAGTACCATTTTTCGCAAGAAAAAGGTAAGTTTACTATTTCTTTATTTACTTCCTTCATTGTGAGAGTGGGGTAGTTACAAGTTTGTACTATTATTTCCATATACTATATTGTATAATAGTTAAAATTATGCATGTAACTCTAAATGGAATGTAGTTGTATCATTTTTATGTTGTACTCTAAAAATATGATACTTGAAATATGTTGTATAAATCTATAGTAAATACTTTGGCATCTAGAGAGGTTATAAAATCATTTACTTGCCCATTCATTTGAGGATTGTGTACTCGTAAATTTAGTATGTGTAAAAATAATATGACCATGCTATTTTACAATTTTTATGAAGCTCCAAAAGGTTGAATTTGATTATGAAAAATTGTCTAGTCAAGAATATGAATCTAAATTAGGTCACTAGTTGAACCCATATCACCTTACCAATACCTGATCTCTTTCTTTTTTACTAAAGGTGTGGTAACAATAAATGGACTTCACGAAAAGATGATGGTGAGAATAGAGAAAAAAAAAAACTTTGAATAAATCATTGTTCTTAATGTGAGGACATTGAAATGAATGGTAATTATCATTAGTTTTGGTCCAAACACAAGACATAGATGGAAAGAGCATTAAGTACTTCAAACATTCTCAATACAAATGGAGATGAAACAATAATATTCTTGCTAGTTAATTTAAGATATGGAAGGCAGAAAATAAAGACTCATGGAATGACCAAGAACATAGAAGGAAGAATTGTTTTTTTTACCAATTTTAATAGGAACATAAAAGTGATAAAGAAAATTTATTACATTATACCAAAAAGTATGATAATCATCCTTAATATAAATAATTAAAAAACATGGAATAATATATATCTTCAAAATACTTTAACTCAAAATTAAATTAAACGATAAATATACATTAAATAACTTGTAAAAAAAAAATTTATAAGAATTTTTTATTATAATTCTTATATAATTCTAAAACCTATTTTAGAAATCTTAAATATATAAATTAATTAATTATTCTTTACCGTGTGGTTAAATCTCTTCATAGTTAAAGTTTTAGCTTCCTTTGGCATAAATTCTCACTGGAACACATCAAGTGCAACTGTACTGTAAAATTAATAGTCGAAGCATCACTCCCAAATTAGAAAAGAAACTCCTGGATGGAAAGTCAGTTCCCAAAACAGATGTGACGGTTTGAAAATGAAACAATAGTTAAAAAAAAACAAAAGTCAGCTGTCAAAAGAGAAGAAGCGGTTAATTCCAACTCACCACAAAAAATGCAGTAGTTCAAACACCCTCGACTTTTGACACAAAAGCAAACCAAGCAGTTCCTTTGTAGCTTTAATAACACGAAAAAATATACAACTTTGAAAGACCTATGGAAAAACAATTATTATTTTAAGGGCTTATCACCTAAAATTATATATAAAAATTTTCATTAGATTGCTTAAGATATCTTATCAATGATCACCAAAACAATATAACATCTCATTAACACCTTAACAACCAATATATACAAAACTTTATAGGACACATTTCTTACGAAAATCGATGTAACAATATATTGTGACACCTAACCTTACACATGTCAACACCATTCACTATTTATATATTTTTGAGGATCACAAAACACCGTTAAGTATCTACATATTTTTGAAGCCCAATATATTGGGACACCAACCTTACAACTGTCAACACCATTCGATATTTGTATACTTTTGAAGACCAGCACTCAACACCATTCAGTATCTACATATTTTTGAAGGCCAGCACTCCGACGATGATTATACAAACGTCAACTGACCAGAAAATGAAGAAAATCCAACGGGGTCTAGGTCGCAGATCTGGGTGATGTCGAATGATTTTAGTATCGAAGAGATATTCAACAGTCTTTAACATCGACAGAACAAAGTAGACCACCACCGGCGGAAGATAGGCAGAAAGGAACACGCCTTCAGATATAGACATATATTCACCATATTCTTTTGAGTGTTGGGCCTTGCGAGACTTGAGATCTCGCGGTATTGTGACCAAGAAGGTTGCGCTTAAGAAGGCAAGGGTTGTAAAGAGGAGCGAGCATCCCAAGCTCAGCACCGACAGCCTTGCCAAGCGCTTTCTATCTGTGGCAAACCTTGATTGCAATCGCGAACTGAATAACCACGTAAAGACTACCGTGATAGAGGTAAAGAAGGCGATAGTGTTGCAGAATAGAAACATCTTAAAGAGTTTGTCGAATGCTAGTCTGGCAGCTCCGTACTGTAAACTGTTCTTGTCGTCCTCCAGGTTGCCTGGAATTTGAAAGATGGCTGCAAACGTGATGGTGGCAATGAGAGATGCCGCCAGCGTGTCCACGCCCTCGACTTGGCTCTCTTCATTTGCCGATTGAGGTGAAGACTGACCACCTGGTTTCGCAGGGCCTATAGACGTCCGGGAAGCTCCAGCACCTTGGAGAATCTCTACGATCCTGCCACAGTTTCGGTTGTCCTCAGATTGTGAAGCTTGGAAAGCTATGTCAATTGCACCACGACCTTCCTTGTTTAATGCATTGACGTTTACTTCGGGAAATTGCAGCAGGTATTTCACAAGCTGTACCATCAACAAATCAAAGCTTAGATGTTATCCTGAAATTCATTTGAGTCATTTATTATTGTAAGGGTTGGAATCCACTTTTCAGAAGCCTTATATTAAGAACCGAATGTGAGTATGAATACTTTTAATGAATTAACCTCTGAAAAAGGGTGTTGAGGAGGCGTCTAGCAAGAATTGACACCATTACAAGTAGCAATAAGAGAAAAATGAAAACATAAAGCCATGCCAAACCTGGTAATCCACGTCGTTAAGGGCTGCGAAATGTAAAGCGGTATTGCCATCAATATCCCGGTCGCAACTCACCAATTGTAAGGCCTTCTTAGCAATTTTGCCACCGAGAATCTGTTTCACTGCATCGAATTGGTCATGTAACACGGCAACATGCAGAGGTGTTCTTTTGTCTGCACCACGGATGTCGACGCAGTCAGGCATCCACGTCAGCAACACATCCACCAGGTCGTGGTGGCCCTGCGCCACCGCCGCATGGATAGGACACATTCCAGACTTGTCCCACATTGTCATTAAGCTTCTGTCTTTCAGGACGAACGGTACCATTTTGCGTACAATCTCAGCATGCCCTTGGTGGGCTGCGATATGCAGAGGAGTGGCATCCTTGGCATCGGGAGAAAGCAAATCACGATGAAATTTAAACAGAAAGTGACGCTTGTCAATTATCATCTGGACTATCTCTGCATTAAATTCACACCAAAGTCAATGTTACATATTTTTATTTCTATAGATACCTATATGTTATATATAAAATAAATTCCGTGCTACCTCGATACCCTCCGTTTGCAGCGACGTGAAGGCACGTTTGAGGGTCCTTTCTTGGCCATGAAGCCCAAAACGATGGAGTGGCCGCTAACAAATGCTCGACTGCTTGTGCATCGCCGTGGTCAGAGGCTACTAACAGTGCCGTCTCTCCAAAGTAATTGCGTTTGCAGGCGAGAGACATCTTATATGAAAGGAGAATGCTGACTACATCGGGATTACCGCCTCTTGCAGCTTCATGCAAGGCAGTGTTCCCTTCAGCATTATAAGCTCCGATCATGGAACCTCTCAAAGTATTCAGAATCCACTTCACAAGACCATGATGGCCTTGCCTTGCGGCGGTGTGCAATACGGTATTTCTATTGAAATCAACGCCAGACAGAAGTCGTGGATTCTCCTCGTGCAATGCTCGAACAGCATCGATATCGCCGTTTTCAGCAGCGACGTAAACTCTACCGTCCATTTGCTCGGTAATAGGCCTAGCTAGAGATGCAAACCTTACACTTCTATGGCATTCTCCACTCCTATTTAAATATAACAGGGGAGAATACTACCCAATGGAGTGACGTCATTAAGGCGTGAGTGACGTCATTTATGTTCAAAATACCTTGATTTTAACTTAAATCTTCTTAAAAAAAATCCAAAGCCAGGAACAGTTTTTATTAATTTTTGCCTTTCACTATTCTCTTATTCTACAATCATTTCAGTCTTTATTAGTTCTTATCTTTCACTATTCGAACTCACTGTTCGAGTTTATTCTTTTCTCTTTTTCGCGTCCTTTCTCGCTTGTTCCAACAAAAGCGGAGTGCTTTTTTAATTTACCCACTTACTCCCAACAACATTAAATTTCTCGTTGTTCGAAGGTCTACAGCACAGAGAACGAAATCTCTTTTTCTTTCCATTATTCTCAATTACGTGCCAATCTTTAAGTCAAGTAATATACTTCCAATATAATCTCTCATATATTTGGGTTTCTATTATATAAACCTAAATTGAAACTATGTGATAGGTATTTAAATGTGTTAAATAATTATATTCAATATTTGTTTTTAATTACATAGGGAGTTGGTTAATCCGTCCAAGGTTAAAATCAAACTATTACTTTGTTTGGATCTAAATGTTTCTGGTAAGACAAAATAATTATCAATCTACCTAACCTTTGGGACCATAAATTTTAGGTTAAGTAAAAACCTGAAGTGTTTTTAATACATAAAGAGTTGGTTACATTAATTTTTTTTTTTTTAATTTGGTTATTGTGAGAAACTCCATATGACCAACATACAGGGTTGAGCAATCTCCTCCCAACCATAACCCCTCCTAAAGTTGAGAGCTATCATAAATTTGAGAGCTATACTTATTAATAAGGAATTTAACACAAAGCCACCACACACCCACTCCCTCAAACACTCACCCACGCCGCGATTTGAACCTTGGACCTCCTGAAGAAGAGCCAAAGGTCATATTGCACTGCACCCTCAGGTGCACATTCACATTATTTTTAATCCATGTTATTTTTAATAATGTCTAATTGCAGGGTTCAAACCATAAGGGCTACTCCCAATAATCTTATACCACCTTGTTATTGTTGACCTGATGTGAAGGAGATTATTAGTCGCTTGGAATTTGTGTCATCTTCGATTTGATGCACACTCAAAAAATTCAGATCAAACTACTATCTTTACAATAGGCATGCCCCCGAAGTTTGAACCTAAGACTCCACCCCTAGGTGCACATTCACATTATTTTTAATCCACACTATTTTTAATAATGGTTAAGTGCAGGGTTCAAACTGTAGGGGCTACTCCCAATAAGCTTATACCACCTTGTTATTGTTGACCTGTTGTGAAGGGAATTATTAGTCGCTTGGAATTTGTGCAATCTTCGATTTGATGTACACTCAAAAGCTTCAGATCAAACTACTATATTTACAACAGGCATGCCCCCAAATTTTGAACCTAAGACTCTTATTAGTAAGTGTCTGGCCATACAAACAATTACCAATCCACCTAGTCCTTGGTAGCCAAAACTTTTAGGTTAGAAAGAAACCTCGAGAATCGCTCTTAGGTGGTCGACAATGCCATCCCATCTAGTATACCATTATCTAGAGGGAAACCATGAGAGTTTTTATGTTTCCCTTCGCATCATAGAGGTTCAAATCATAGACCTTCCGTTCAATGGGACTAGGTTCGCCTTATCCACATGCACTACAATGACCTACATACCTTTTAAATGTTGTTTGGTCCAATTTACCATGCATATTTATTTATCCATCTAAATAATAATTTTTAAATTAAAAAAATAATAATAATTCTTTTAAACTTTAGATTTTCTTCAACTGAAATTTAATTCAAACCCCTAGTAAGTATGTGAATGTGTTAAAAAAGATGTTGGACATCCAATTTTATTTATCCATCCTAGAAAGTGTTTTCCGAGTAGACTAAAGCAAAAGCATTTTCTTTTAATTATTCCAAATAGGTATGTGAATGTGTTAAAAAAGATACTTAGAATGTTACATGGTCCAATTTGCCCATCCATCTTTATTTATCCATCCTAGAAAGTGTTTTCCGAGTAGACTAAAGGAAAAGTATTTTCTTTTAATTATTCCAAACTTTGTGGTACTCTATATCTTTGTTCTCCTCAAATAATTTACTGTAACGTGTTTTAACTTTCTTCCATTGTTCTAAAGTGGCTTTTATTGGGAGTTCGCTAGCAAGGGTGATATTTAAGCAGTGTAAAACTAATCCTTTAAATAGTATCTATACTGTTAAATATTCTCACTTCTTATTTATTAAGACAATTCAGTTTTAAATTAGTTTGTTTTTTAATAACCGTTGGGTTACAGGGAGGGTCTCGTGTGCATGCCAAGGTCTTTTTAGAATGGTCGGCCGATTTGATAATTTCATTTAAAGAATTCCAAATAATACATACGTTATTCAAAGTACAAGACAAAGCAGGGCATCTACCAAGCCTAAGGCATAAAACGCTTGTTATCTTGTTATCTTGTGAATAGAAGAGCATTGTGAAGCACAAGGTACAAGGTCATATTTTAAATTCTATAAGGAATAAAATTTTCATGATGGCTCCTTCAAGGCATTGTGTTGAATAACTCTTCACAAAAAAAAATATCATGTAAAGAGATCTTCAATAATTGGGGATTTAAAATTTAATATCTTTAAAGAATAAGCATTGAATGTTTTTGTTAGGAATGAAAATTTCAAATTGGGTAAGTTTGTTGATAGTAAGGATTTTTTAATTAAATTAAAGAAGGGTGATCATTACAAACAATAAGAATATGATTTTATGGAATTGATGATTTTTTGTTTTATTTATATTTATTGAAAAGAGATTAATTATATAATAGGTTTTTAGTTTCTTATCTAATTTAGATATATAGAGAAGAGATGACTAGATAAGGTGTACATTTTGATGATTACAAAGACTAGAATTTTTTACTCTAATCTTTGGTTCTTGGTCGTTATTTCAAAGAGAATGTCATGTTACAAATATTAAAAAAGGAGATTCATTTTATCCATAAAAAATCTATTAATAAAGAATTCATAATTTAATCGAGATACAAAGTATTAATGTGATTCAATACCCCAAAGAAGTGGAGGAGAAACTAAACTTAATCTAGGTACTGAAGGATAAATCATCTCATTATATGCAAAAGATTACATGATCACAAAATTGTCTATAGGCTTACATCATCATCTGATGAACTTGGTCGATAAGGTCAAATTACCATATCTTCCAACACCCCCCATAATTTGAATTAGGGCCAAGGAGAGAAGCCATTAGAAATATGTCATCTTATTTCTTATGATGAATGTTCAATTAGGTCATAGAGTATTAGAACCACTAAACATCCTACGTCATCTAGAATATTGTCAAGTTGCCAAGTAATAAGCCTCGATCACTATCTAGAAGGTTGTCAAGATGTAAACAAGTGAGTTTCTTTCTCCATTTCAAATATTTTCAAGATGACAACAAGTGATCCCCCTCTCTATTTGGAATACTACCAAATTCCTTGTAATAATATACTATCAAGTCTAAGATACTCTCACAATCACTCTCATGGCACTTTGTGCATGATCTAGGTCAAGTTTACCACTAATTAGGGTAAATGAATCCTATTATCTCCTCTTGCCAAAGTCACATGAATTGGATAAATAATTCCTTGGATATGAAGTCATGAATCCATATCTGGATCCAAGGTGTTGAGCTTCCTATGAGAAGATCTTGAACATGCAATATAGTTACCACAATCTGTCCTTTGGTATCGAAAAATAAAACAACCAAATAATCATGCAAAAGATAGGTATCTAAATAATTAACCCTCATGGTTATAAAGGGACCCTTAGAAATGAGGCATACCTTGCAATAACTATAAAAAATATACATCTCTTGCATGCAAAAAAAACCTTACAAAAAGCTAAAATAGGTTCTCAAACATGGCATAAGTGGTCCATAGTGCTCCTACAAAAATTCTAAATTCTACTAGTAGAATAGAACAAAACAAGCACAACCATTACAAAGAACTTGAAAATTTATGCAATTAATTAAAAATATCATAATGATTCCATATGCAAAATTTATGGTCTCTAGAATATTTTCCTTCATGTAGTGACAAAACTACAAAAATTTAAATTTTTTAGATTTTCAAATAAATACCTATGATGAATTAGAAGGTGGCATGTGTCATAGAACCATCAAAAATAGAACTACCACATGTTCTCCATAACTAGTACTATTGATTGGAATAGTGAATGGGCATAGATAAAACATGTTTTTCCAAGTGTCCTATATATTTGTCGATGGAGCACAAAACACAAGGAGACTAGACGTGTCTAAACTATATAGGTGTTGAGTTTTTAGGTCAAGTATCACCTACTAATTGGATGAACCTCCACATACAAAACAATCTCTTCTCATATGCCAATAAGATGCCACATCAACACATAACTCTATCCACTTAAAAATAAAAGAACATTGTAGGGGTTTGACCTTAAGACCTTCTAGGTGCAAGAGCTTAATGCTTGTTTCACTTTGGAATAAAAAAGTTATCTTCCCTAACATGAAACTTAGATCCTATAGATCTAATGAAAGGGAAAATAATATCTTGTAGAGTTTTATACCTGATACCACCTGCTCACTAGCCAAACACCTTAGCACTTTGCCATTGGGACTGAATGCAAGGAGAGACAACCATAGCATATTTTTTACTTTCACTCATACATGCATAGAGTTAAAAAATATATCCATGAAGCTTCTAACTCAAGGCTACCATTCACCATGGTGTTTGCCTTATTGTTACACCAACACTACGACTCAAAAAATAAATACACATAAACTACCAAAAAATTACTTGCACCTTCTTGTTCAAGACCTACTTTCAAAATGAAAAAAGCCCCATGTTAATCAAATATAGGACCTCTTATAAATACCCTAACACATTATCATTGTGCCACCAGTGTTAGTGATGTGAACCAATGCCCTCAATAAATAAAATATCAAATGCACCAAAACCATATATGCCTACCAAAAATTGTCATCACCTTTTTAAATATTTCTATAACCCTCACGATTTGCTATCAACCAAGAGTATATTCGATGGAATATTCCTATTCAAAATTTCAAGTTCTAGAGGCAAAATGTATGAATATTTAAATGTAAAATAAGCATCAAAATGATGAATTCACAAAAAGTACTAAACTAAGACCCCTCTAAAATTTTGCAAAAAATCTAAAAAAGCTAATGACTCATCATATCTAATATGTATTGACTTCTACAATATTTTTTAAAATATAACCTATCAAACAATCATCTCCCACCAAATTAATGTAAAAGGTTGTTAGACCAATCAAACAACATGTTAAGTTGCTCAAAGATCTTTGTCATGCACTAGAGCCTCTTAGGCTCATCCAGATAATTCAAGGATATTTGTCAAATGTTTAGACTCTTCTTCTCAATATTTAGAGACCATGTAGATTACCCTCTCATCTATGCTACATTAATGCCAAAATAAAATCTAAAGTAGGGAAGAAGATTGATTTTCAAAAACCATAAAAGACAACTAGGATTTTTATAAAACTTCAAAAATTCAATCCGTCAAATTTTATAGAAATTCCTTCTTTAGCATCATTGGAATCATCCATTAAAAAGTAAGTAACTAACAATATGAATTGAATGTCAAAATCAGGAAACATAGTGAACCTTTTGGTGAATATTTCTCTTAAGCTATTTAGCTATTGACACAATAGATACTTGTGATCCAAATTCCACTAAGATTTTTAAAGTCAAATCCCTAAAAAATTGTCAAACATGATCCTCCTTTAAAATTTTCTTTATAAACAATATCTCCATATTGCGGACTAAAGCCGCTCCATTCCTACTCTAATACTATGTTGGAATTTTCCATACTTTCTAGTAATCTCATGAAGTGTAATGTTCACCATAAGCATATGGAAGATAATAAAGAAGCAAAATACAAAAAAAAATTAAAAACACAAAATAGGATGGATGGGGTACCCAACATGGCAACCCACAATAATAGCTCACATAAGTATAATTCACTTTACATTTATAGAATGGATTAGTGGTTGGGGGTATTTATAGTGAATACCTTATACCCAAATTACAATTACAATTACATTAATATAGGTTAACATAAGGCTCAAGGTTAAGTGAAGATAATAAAACTTTAATTAAAGATTGAGTTAACGCTAGCCATCAAGGTGATTATACCAATCCCATAAGAGATGAATAAATAGCCATCTAGGTGGATTAAGCAATCTCATAAGGGATAAATATAAGAATTTTACCCATAAGTGTACATCAAAGGTTGCTTAAAGGTTTCAATGATTACAAGAATTCCAATAGGACAACACGTATGCCCAAGTAGGACAATAAATATGCCCAAGTAGTGACAATGAACGAATATTTTTTTTGTAAGAATAATTGATGTAATGAAATGGATTATCAACTACCCATATTTTGGAATCTATCGATATGCTTTACAAGAAGACAATGGAAATCATGTTCAATATTTGAAGTATGGTTACGAAGACTCCATTGTCTACTGCACATGTACTTTAGGATGATTAGAACTTCATCTAATATATGGATAGTATGCTTGTTGATGCCTATAATGGGCACAAGAAATGATCTCATATTCCCTAATGATATTCTCGTCATTTTATGCTTGGGTTGGCAATATTTGGTTAAGCACTATTTATAGTTGTTTTGAAATTAGGGCTTGCTTTAAATTAAGACTTGTGATTTGCTTTTCTTTGATTAGAAAGTAAGGAGAAGATAAAGACCCATTTTTATAAACTATAAGGATTGGTTATGTCTTAGTTTGTATAACTTGTTTAACTATGATAGGATATCACAAAATTGGCCTTTAATTATCAACCAATAAAATATTTAATATAAAAATATTAATTACCATTTGATAAATTTATATGAACAATTTTAATATTAAATAATTATTTTAATTAAAATTAGTTTTAAAATTATTATATAATAATTTTAGATTTTTTTAGTTTATAAATGCTAAAAAAAGCAATTCATATACCATTCATTATTTTATTGATACTTATTATTTTAAATATAATTCATATTATTTTTTCTCATAGTAAATCTATATTTTTATGACATTCACCTATTGTGAGAATGTTTTAAAATGTTACCAATGGATGGTATTAGGAGATGAATATCTCAAGAAAGATGAACTATGTCAATCCTTTTGACTACTAAGTATTTGCCAACTACATTGAATTTTTGAAAGTAGAGTTCATGCATAATTATTGGAATTGCTTAAAGAAAATGACTTTATCTATATTCCAAGAGATACTAGTGCTAAATCTCAACATTTTATTTTAGTATTAAATTTGTTCGCATGTAGCTCACTTTGATTTAGATCCCATGCACATATTCAATTATGTTACTTAATGTTAGGGGAAATAAATTATTTTTTCTCTTGTTGGGGTCCATCCAATCTTTCACAATTTTAAGATTATATTTTATCCAAAATCCTCTATCGTGCAAGATAACAGTGGATAAAGTAATGTGATAACTAATTATGACAAATACTTAATACAAGAAGAATTAGAGAGCTTCCAAGATCTAGTGAAATAGGGGAAAAGAAAGGATTAGAAGTCATCCCAAACTGTTTAGCCATGCCACAAAACCAAAGCAAGTAAGTTAGATTTTCTAAAGCGTTACAAAAAGAAGGTGGAAGTTTTTGATGCAAAATTCGCCATCCAAGAAGTTGAGTTTTGGATTCAACAATAACTTTCCAAATGTGAGTAGCAAGAAACCTACTTGCCACTTGACACTGAGCTTCAGAACAAAAGATTTTTGTAAATCCAACTAGAAATAATGGAAGAGATTATATGACCATTAAACCATCTCCAGTAATTCCATATAAATTTATAATTTTTGTTACATGTGGGACACATTCATTCCCAAGTCTATGGAACTTCCAGCACACCACGAGATGTTATTGATAGAGTCATCAACTTTTTCATATGATTCAGGATATTCAAAATGTCCAATAGAAAACTAAAAAGAAGGTTGTTAGCAATGATGAGTAGGTTCAGGTTTTGATTACTTCTATTTCTTTTTTGAAGAATTTTAGAAATATCATGGAATACAAGCCCATAATTTCTTCATATAACAATCTCTCCACATATGAATGCTAATATTTGGTGTATTGCAGTAAGATATAAGTATAGTCTTTTTGGTTATATTAGCTTCTATTATTATGTATATTCAATTATTGATGTTTTACTCCTAATCTACTTCATTTTGTTTTTTAGCTAATGGACATTGCTAACACCAAAATATTATAATATTTCGGTTGATAAATAAATATAATCTAAATTTTTTAATGTAAATATGTTGAATTTTTCCATGTGAATACAATAAAATATCATAGCAAGGTATGTGTGAACTCCTCATCCCTCATTTACTCATATATATGTATGTTAGGATTAGTGCATAACTTCGTATTATACTCACATAAATCTCATAATTATATACCTCTTTCTTTTACCTTTTTAGTCATTTCAACATCATGGTTGTGGTTTTGGTTATATTATTGTGATAACATACAATATTTAATACTGTGAGGCCCTAATCATTGGACCTTTTCATAGTTTGTGTATATATGAGTATTTTATATTATTGTTATATTTTAATATGATTATAGTTGATTTGTTTAATATATAATGATGGTGATATTAAGAGTGTGAATGTATTTTATATTTTTTGATAATGCAACTATGCATATCTATTACTTTATTAGAAATCAAAAAGTGCAAAAGTATGATAAATTAATTTACAGTGTTAATTATTTTAATTTTATGATTATATGTATACTAATCTTAATTGATAAAAAGTTTTCAGGGGTTTATAAAGGAATATTACAAATACTTTTTATTGTTACTATATGAGTGTTTTTCACCATTGAAAAAAAAAAAAATGCGTGTGATGCAAGAAAGGGTTTTATAGAATTGTTTGATTTTCAACCATGTTTTATTGTTACCATATGGGTGTTTTTCACCATTGACAAAAATGCTTGTGATGCAAAAAAATATTTTATAGAAGTGTGGATCAAATCCATGTTAGAATTTGTATTGCTTACTTTTCACTTTAATGTATAAAATTGGCATTAGCATTTTTTATTTGTTTTAATACCAATTCAATGCTTACATTAATATTTTAGATATTTTTTAAGCAATTTTTTTGAGAGTTCGTCTTTGTTTGAGAGACCAGGATTAGGATCAGGGGGTTCTACACCATCAAAGTCATTCGGAGTTGTGCCCAGCCCTTCCCACATCAACATTATCAATTTGATTTTGGATACCCAATTCAACTTTTTGGTAGGGTGAAGAATCAAACCTTAAACCTCCTTGGAAGATTGTCCTATCCTCTTCAACTCAAATACAACACCTGAATGCTAATATCTTAAATATCATAGAAATAATATTGAATGCATTAACAAAGTTTAAAATTTGCATTGCATACTTTTCACACTAATGTATGAAATTGGCATTAACACTTTTTTTATTTGTTTGAATAACAATTCAATGCTTAGATTAATAGTTTAGACATCATAAAGATAATATAAAACGCATTAACAAGGTTTACCAAGGTAATGATATAATCCTTTTACATACCCATGTCATAAGCCACCAAGGTAATGGTATTAGAGGAAGTGATTATTAAAATTATACCTTTTTCTTCTTGTGAATCATTAATAATATTCATATCATTTTATTGTCTTTGTAATTGGAATGAACTACACATCACACCAATAATACTAGTTTTTTTATTTTTTATTTTTTATTTTATTTTATTAAAATTTAAAATATTTCCTTTGTTATTTAGTTTACCTACTCATAATTTAAGAGTGCATCCACTTTAGGAATTTTTGCATCTTTAGAGGTAAAAACATTACAACATTAAAAACTATTAAAAATTGGGTTTATTTCTATCTATTGTTAATGATAATTATTTTTTTAATTTTAAAAATTTATGTAGAATAAAAATTTTGTGGTATTAAGGTGCAAGTTTAGTACAGTGGTAAGAGGTGTAGTAAGGGTTTTGACCTCTCTTTAAGAGATTCAAGGTTCAAACCCCATTCAATATGAAGGGACCATGACCCCTCACATAAACTCATTGAAAAAATCTTGTGATATTTTATAATCGCAACAATAACAAAAACTAAAAAATTTAATAATATTAAAAACTTATATCAAACTTAATTATAATAAGTTTCTAATATTAATATTATGCAAATACTTTAACTTTACACTATTAAACTCTTGCGGTATCCAGATATTTTCTACTATTGTCGTTATTTGTCATTAGAATTCTGACATGTTTATAGAAAATAAAAAATAAAAAATAAATCATATGCCTGACAAAAATAGATTATGAAAAAATAAAAATATTTATTAATGCCTGACATACATTTAATGTAACCCATTAACCTCTCTAACACTTCTAATAACTTTGGACCATATATTACATGCAATTTGTGTGGTTTGACATAAGTTTCCATAATAAATATTAAATAGTCGACATGCAATTATATCATAGTCCCCATTGAAATTATTGTACTATAATAATTTTTTTTTTTTTTTTGTGGGGTATATAGAAGCAATGGTATACTATAATTTCGAGAGTTGATATAGTTAAAGAAAGTTTTCTAATAAAGCTTCCAAGAGAAAGCATTGAGGGTGGACGTGATTGTAACATTTATTATTCTTGACATACACTTACATATCAGTCTTAAAAAAGAAATTAATTTATGTAATAAATACAAACAATCAATGATAATTATTAGTATTAAAATGAAATTGATTCATGTAAGAAATACAAACAATCAATGCTAACTTAATTTAGGCTATAAGTACGCTAGATATATCAATTAATAAAATGACATGTCTACATGTCTACAAAGAAAAGTATTTTTAATTTTAAACAAATAAAAAAAATAAAAACAAAAAGGCTCTTCAAATTGCTTTACATGGTGGACGGGAAGCTTTTTTATTCATTAGATGTGTACATGCGGCTAGACATTTTCGCTAGATCAAAATCAACTTGACTATTTTGTTTATAAAATATTTAATAATTAAATGGAAATTTTTATTATAGATGTCATTAATTAATAACACCTGAATAAAGAAGGTTATCACATCTACAAAAATGTCCCAACTTTAGTACTACTTGAAATTAGTGGCAACCTCTACCATTGTTATAGTTCATTGACCTTTACAACCCATAATTGTTTTTACACCATTTATCCCATACACTTGGTGGGTGGGATGGGTCATATGCAATACTACTATATATATATATATATATATATATATATATATATCTTCAAGTCCACTTATTTTAGTGTGGGATTGGACAAATTAGAACATCATATTCTAATTTCCCTAAATACTTTTTCAAGAATTATAATATTCACCATAAACTAGAAATTTCATCTTGACCCACATCCTAGTTATTTGTAAGACACATGTCTCGTGCATTATGAGTCATGAAATTCCTTGGATAAGAAGCAACAAACATGATAGCAAACTATTAAGTAGAAAACTATAAAAAAAAAAGAATGTAGCTATGTCTAAAATGTGATATTTATTAGAACATTCAATATGCACTTTGTTTATGTTGCACATGATTAGATTTAGGGTTAAGGTTTTGCTCTTTACAAACCCCAACATCTTTTATTTTTCCTATATGTAGGCTTTGTACTTCATGAATAAATTGAGATCAATGGGTATTATCCAACTGGCTAAGGCCTAAAGTTATTGTATTGTTTTACCTCCTTCTTGTGCTTATTTGCCTTCAATTCATGTGTATAAAGTTCTCTTGCACTATTTCTTGGATAAAGTGATGATGGATCTCAACGTGATTGGTTTGGGTATGGAATACTATATTTTTGGTCATCTTAATGGTACTTTGATTATCACAATATATGTGTATGTTGGACCATCTATGACTAGCTCCACATCCTTAAGTAGTTTCCTCAACCAAAGGGCTTCCTCAGTTGCCTCAACTATTGTCTTATACTCTAATTTTTCTGAAGACAAAAAAAAAATGTATGTTATTTATTGGTGCTCCATGAAATGGTACCTTGAACCAACTGAAAGCAGTAACCAGTAGTTGATCTTTGAGTTTCAGGACAACTAGCCCAATCTAAATCTATGTACCCAGTCAATGAAAAGTCATCACATGCCATGTACATAAGACCATGATGAGGGGTACCTTTGAGGAATCTCAGATTCATCTTAGCTACTATCCAATGGCTCTTCTTGGTATCCTACATGAATCTAGAAATAAGACCCACTAAATAGGTGATATGTGGTCTAGTTAAAGTTAAATAGATCAAACTTCCAACTAGTTGTTTGTAAAGAGTGCCATCAACCCTTTCTTCATCATCACTATTGATCAATATCAATTGGGTTTCCATGAGAGTGGTGGATGGTTTAGGCTCCTATATGCGAAACTCCTCCAAGAGAGACTAAACATATTTAGCCTTGGAGATGAATATCTTGCTAGGTTGTTGCCACACTTCTATTCCTAAGTAGTAGTGAAGGAAACCTAAGTCAGTCATTTCAATTTTGTTGTATAAGTTATTTTTGAGAAACCTTATTTCATTTATGTCATCACCTGTAATGAGAATATTATCCACAGACAATATCACCAAAATGAAATAGTTCCTCCAACATTTCACATAGAGAGTAGATTCTATTGTTGATCTAGTGAAATCAAGGTTGATGAAATATGAGTCAAATTTGGCATAGCAAGCTTGTGGGGCCTACTCCAACCCATATAGAGCTTTCTTCAATATGAGGACTTTGTTTTCTTGGCCTTAGACTATGTACCCTGGTGTTTGATCAACATATACTTCTTCTTGCAATGCACCATTGAGGAAGGTACTTTTTACTTCCATTTGATATATAGGCCAATGTTTTTGAGTAGCTAAAGCAATAACAATGTAGATGGTAATAATATTTGCCACAGGATAAAATGTCTCCTCATAATAAATTCCTTCTTGTTGTTTATATCCTTTAGCTACTAGGTAATATTTGTAATGATCTAATGAGCCATCTGACTTGTACTTTACCTTATACACACATTTTTTATCTAGTGGTAAATCAACTAACTCCCATGTATGATTCTATTCAATGGAATATAATTTTTATTCCATGGTAAGAGTCCATTTAGTATCACCAAGTGATTCTTTGATATTAAAAGGTTTTTATTGGTTTGGGAATTTAGACATGAGAGCATAGTTCACTTGGTGTTTTAGGGCAAAATGCCTTTTACTTGTATAAGTGGGTAAGTGGCTTTGGGTTGCATCTATGATAGATTGTATCCACATAGGTAAAGGATTTGATGATGTGACATTATCATTATATGAATAAGGAGTAGAAGGGGAAGGATGACATGGATAATGAGTGGGGAAATCCTCATGTTGAGGAAGTTTTTGACTTATGATGGAAGAAGAAGGATTAGTTGAGGGAGTGGGTGCCAAGGGATCAATTGTTTCTTGATTTTGTTGAAATATGGGGGCTTTAGAAGGAGGATTTTATGGGGGATACTCACTGAAGATAACATACCTAAAGAGAAACAATGTCATATAACATATAGGCTTTGGCGCTATCACTATAGCCAACAAATATATGTTTTTTACTCTTGTTATCAAATTTCTTTCATTTCTAATGAGGAATGTGTGCATAGGCATCACGTTTGAATACTCTAAAATGAATCACATAGGGTGTCCTTGCACTCCACAATTTCTCTAGTGTCATGTCATGCAAATCCTTAGTATAGGATCTATTGGTCAAGTATGCAACAATAAGAACAACGTATCCCTAAAATGTGGTTGACAATGCAACAATAACTAGCATAGGTTTTGCTTTGTTTGTGATAGTTTGATTTATCCTCTTAGTGACTCCATTGGGTATAAAGAGTTGTGAACTACCTTCATATCCCATGATACTTACAATTTCTAAAAAAATATACTTGGAGATGTATTCTCCACCATTATGTCTTTAAGGTGGATATCTGATAACTACTTTCTCTTTCAACAAGTGCCATTAATTCCTTGAATATGTCAAGGGCTTACAATTTATATTGAATGAGACAGATCCATATTTTTCTATTATAATCATCAATGAAAGTGATGTAATATATAGCCCTAGTATGAGAGTGAACAAACATTGACCCACAAATATCTGAATGCACTAACTATAGTGGTTTTTTGGATCTCCAAGCCTTTCCAGACTCAAAAGGTTGTCTATGGTGTTTGGAAAGAATACATGGTTCATATAAGCATTTAGACTTCCTTAAGTGAAGAAGTCCTTTTACCAAACCAATTATTACCATCATTTAAATATTATAAAAGTTTAAGTGACCCATTCTTTCATGCCACATATACTCCAAAGAGAAATAAATAGTTGTATGCAAATATTATGAAGGTAAATATTAGGTAAGGAGGTAATAGACACCATCCTTTTTACTCCCATGGCTTTAACAAAGCCATATGATTCCTGAGTATAACATTTGTATTGGTCAAAAAAGATAGTATAACCCTTATCTGTAAGTTGCCCAATAAAAATGAGACTCCTCTTGAGGCTAGGTACATACTATACATCCATGGTAGGGATATCATTTTCATTATGTAAAGTAATTGGTGCATATCCTACACCTTCAATAGGAAGAGCATGTTCATCTCTACAAGTAGTGAACCGGTTATGGGTAGGTTGTATCTTGGTCAACCATTCATATCTACCTATCATGTGTTTAGTTGCCCCTTAGTTTATATACCAATAACCTTTGTCTTCTACATTGACTACATACAATGTATTAAAATTATGGTCTTGTTGACCCCTTTGATTTCTTTGTCTATTTCTTTGATAAAAATTAGTTGTGGAATGACCTCATTTTCCACAATAGTCACACTCTTGTTGGGTGTTGGGTGGATTTGGATGTTGTTGAGGCCTATTATTTTGAGGTATTATATTAGGATGACCCCCTTTATGAGGTCTTGGTTGCCATATTGGCTACTGATTTGGTTGTTGATGTTGTCATGGTTGGGACTTTTATTTATCTCTCTAATTTTGTTGATGTGGATCTCTATTGGATATATGTTGTAAATATGCCTTGATGGTAAAGGTTGCTATTGTGGAGTCAAACTCTTCATCTTTGATGAGGGTTTGTTCATGTTTCTTAAAGGATAACTTCAATATTATCAAATGGAGAACTCAATATTTTACCAGTTAGATTTAACATGGTAGCATATGCATAAAAATTAGAAGGGAGGCTATATAACATAATAGGAATCAACTCACTATCAGGAAGAGTTGAATCAACTGTTAAGAAATCATTTCTAATAGACTTCACTTCCATGAGATAATTGGTAAGTGTACCTTTCATACAAAGATTATACAACTTATATTTCAAATAGAAGATTTATCCTAACTAGACCTATCAAAGAGCCTCATGAGTGCATATCAAAATTCTTTGGGTGTAGTGGCATCCCTTATAGTTTCTCTATATTAAATTCCAATTCAAATCTTGATTAAGTTTAATTCTATATTAGAGTTCTTTTCAAATAATGCTCTAGTTGTAGCATCTATAGGTGGATTCAATGGTGGTTCATTTTTTCCTCTATCTCTAATATAGTCCCACATAATTTGCATCATTAATATTTATTCTATTTAAAATTTTCAATTGGTAAATGAGTTAGATCCCTCAAGATTTTGTATGAGGTCGTTAAGCAGATTTATAAATGCCATGATTAGAAAATGAGTAAGAGATAATGGAGTTCAACCAAGGATGAAATGAGAAACATAAGTATCAAGAAAGGCCCTAAAAAGAGTCTACGGTACACTGCTTAATATCCACAATGTATGGAGGCTTCGCCTAGCTCTTCCACTTTAAATCAACAAGTGTTTTCACTAGTGGGAAGAATATTGAACACAAGAGACATATTCCAACCGAGGAGAGTAAGAAGTGAGAATGAAGTGGAGTTGAAATATTTATTATTACAAAGGTGCTTGCTTGCTTGAGAAATAAATTATACAACTTATGTGTCAAACAAATTCAAGTGTATATATGCAAAAGGAACTACACTTGATAACAATTTTAAATAAACCCCAAAGACATGTGGGGGTATATCAATAATTAAAAAAACTTGAAATTAAATCCAAGCATAAGTAATAAAATGTAAGCATAATGTGGAAAAAACAATTCCATAATAAAGAGACTCCACAAGCAAGGGATAAGGGGCCCTAAAACACTCCTTTTGATGTTGATTTTATTGAGAAAATTGTTGGAAAATAGCCTCCAATGGTGCCTCCAAATGGGAAAAATTTCAATGCTTTCAAGCCAAGTACAATGTCTCTACCTCTAAATATAATATGTCTAATAACAAGACCTCCAAGCCAAATACAATGATCATAAGTGTGGCAAATATTTTCAAATACAAGCTCCTAAAATGACAATATTTTTGCAAGTACAATGAAAAATTAGCTTAAAAAAAACCTTACAATAATTTGCTTTTAAATGGAGCAAATTTTATCAAAATATATTCTAAACACTTCAACCATTAAAATCACCTTAAATATACATCCAAAGGGTGCCTTTCAACCACTCATTGTGAAGGGCTTGGAGTCAACTCTGTAATGCAACTTTTGGATTTGAAATTCGATGCTCCAATAAGGTCAAAGTGTCATATATTTCAACATCATATGGAAAAATCTACATGTAGGACAACAAATATGCCCAAGTAGTGACAATAAACAAATACTTTTTTTGTAAGAACTATTGATGTAATGAAATGGACTATCAACTACCCATATTTTAAAATCTATCAATATGATTTACAAGAAAACAATGGAAATCATGTTCAATATTTGAAGTATGGGTATGAAGACTCCATTAATCCAATTCAAATCACCATTGGATCAAATTTTAAAATATAAAAACCATCGCTCCAAGATCTATCATGTAAATTGGTACTCAAACATCAAGTGGTTAGATGTTTCCTTAGTCTTGTAGTATAAAATACATTGAGATGGACCAAAAATTCTCCTACGTATCAGATTATCAAAAGTAAGAATTACATTGTGCATGAACTACTAGGCAAAGAAATTTACTTTTGGCCAACCCTTGGACTGCCAAATCTTTCTCCAATCCTCAACCTAATATGCATGAGGAGGAGATTCTGGAAGGATCTTATCATATCCATCATTCATCGTGTAGACTCCAAGGCTCCCATAGCCCCAAGCTAATTCATCCTCCTCATCTCTACTTGTGAAAAAACATTTTTCTAAGATTTGAGTCATGATGGATGTCAATTATGGAGGGATTGGAATTTTCCACTCATCCAAATTCTTAAACTACTTAAACTTATAATCCCCTAACTAACTAGTGTTGAAATAACTTTCAATCTGGATCCAACCCCTAATTTCCATGGTTGTTTTTACTTGTTGTAGTTCTAGGAATTCAACAATGATAGGTGGGTATTGATCCAATGAATCTATCCAAAATTGTACCTTCTCCCCTCTCCCAACTTTCCAAAATAATCCATCTTTCACTACCTGAGATCACCAAGGGCCCATTACCATCCAAAGGAAAAAAAATCACCTCGTTCGGGTTCACCTGTCCCAAATATTTACTAGTTAAAACCCTACTAAATAAAAAATTTGGTTGGGAAATCCACCTCCATTAAATATTTCCAATAAAAGATTTATTATTTAACTCTGATCTCTTCAGTCCCAAACCTTACTTTACCTTAAGTTGGCTTACTTTATCCCAACCTACTAAGGCCCATTTCCTCTCTCCTTTTATTCCTCTCCCCAAAAATTTTCTAGTCATATTGTATAACTCTTTTCATATGGTATGTGGGGCAGCAAGGATAGAAAATTTATAAATTTACATGGCCTAAATGATTAACAACAAAAAACTTAATCTATCCCCATAGCTTAACCATTTATGAGAAAAATTATTAATTCTTTCTTTGATACAATACAAAATATCCCTCCATATATATTTTTTCATTTTTTATAATGCAAAGGGACCCCAAATATAACACTAGGAGAGAAGTCCTCATAAATCCCAAGATCTCTAAAATTCTATCTTGAAGCCTTTGATCAAGATTGAAAAATGCCACTTTGGATTTTTTTTATCATTGATGACTTAGTTTGTGTCCCTAAGGTAAACATTCAGAGTATCTCTAATAATTCTTGCTTCCTTGAATTTAGCCACTCCCACCAATCCTGTGTCATCCGCAAACTGCAAGTGAGTTAAAACTTCCTCACCCACCTTGATACATGTTAGAAAATCTTGTTGTCTTCTCCTCAAGATGAGTCTACCCAAACCTTAAGCCATAATTATAAAAATATAAGGGGAACAAGGATCTCCTTGACGAAAGCCTCGAGTAGCTCCAAATAGTTGCGATGGAAGACCTTTGATTAACACTGAGTAAATTGGAGTAGAAACACAACTCATGACCCATTCTATCCAATATTGAGAGATTACCGAAGGCTTCCATCATCCTTGACAAGAATCTCCACTCCACCATATCATAAGCCTTTGACATATCAATTTTTATGAATATTCCCCTATTGCCAAATTTTTATATTGAGTGGATTGCCTCCTGATCTAGAACCACACCATATAAGATCTTCTTGCCCTTTATAAAACCCCCTAGATTTGAGAATATAATGCTATGCAGAAGAGGTTTTAGACGCTCAAGCATTACCTTTGTGATTACTTTATATATGATATTGCATAAGGCAATAGGTTTTTAATCTAAAATATGCATCCCTCCTCCTCTTTTGGAATTAAGGCAATGAATGTATGATTTAATGCTTTAAGCATTCTTTTACTACCTTTGGACTCCTATCTAATAGCCATTACATCCTCCACCAAGTTGTCCCAGAAGGTCTAGAAATTTCAATTGGAAAGCCATTTGGACCTAGTGACTTTTTGATACTCATTCCAAAGACTACTTTCTTTAGTTCCCCTCTATCAGTGGGTTTAAGTAGGACCCAATTTTCTTCTGTAGATATAATAGAGGTTATGATAGCAAGAACTTATTTTTTAGCCTCTTCATCTTGCACCATACTTTCCTTAAATAATTTAGCAAAATAATTCATTGAATGGAAATGCATACTTAGGATTGTATCAAAGGAGTGCCCATTCTCATCCTAAAGAGCTTCCATCTTGTTCATCTATCTCCTAGCACAAGCATCCTAATGGAAAAGTTATTATTTTTTTCACCTTATAATAACCAAGTGGTTCTTGCTCTTTGTTTCCAGTAGATCTTCTCTTGGTTTTCAATATCCTTAATTGCTTTACGCAATGCATCATCCTCTTCTTTGATTTGCTTTGTAATCATTCCTACCCTGAAGTATTATTGAACCTCATCCCATCTAACCACTAATGGAGCTCTTTGGACCTGGAATTCTATATTGTTATCTCTCCTCCATTGCTGTAGTTGATCCTTAACATAATGAAGTTGTTTGTGGAATCTAAACATTATTTTACCATGTATCAGGTATCCCTCTTCCCACAACTATGGAATTTTCTTTCGAAGTTCCTCTTTTTATAACCAATAATTTTCAAATTCGAATATTTTGTGATGTTTCCCAATATTATTATCCCCTTCCAATAGAATGGGAAAATGATCTAAAACTAAACCCTTCAAAATCTAAAATTTTAGATTCCACTTCACAAACGCCTCCTATAAAACCAAAAACTGATCTAACTTCACCTTCTTGCTATGTGGCTCCCTCCACTTATTAGTCCAAGTATAGTTGGTTCCAAGACATCTAATATCCACAATGTGTAATACATGGACTTGGGCAATAATAATTTGATCCCTTAGATCCAAAATTGGGGTTCCCCCTTCCTCGTCTCTAGATGATAATTTAGCATTAAAATCCCCAACAACAATCCAATATAACTCCTCCCTTGAGACTCTCATATTATACACAACTTTCCATTGATAAATCTGACCATCTAGGTTTTGAGACCCATAAAAATTTGTGATCTGAATCCTTTGAGTGTGTGTCAGATCGATGATGATGATATGAATCTCGAGTGATCAATGGTTCCCTTTATGTCGGGTCAACAATAATGAAGTGAAATAGATTTGGTGGGAGCAACCCCTTAGTTTAAACCCTACGCTTATCAATTGTGAAAAATAATGTGGTTATGACCAACTCTATGTAACATAATAATATATATATATATATATATATATATATATATATATATATATATATATATATATATATATATATATATATATATATATATATATTAAAATTCAATACTTAAATTAATAACCTAAACATCATAGAGATAATATTAAATCATCACCTATCTTCAAACAATTTTGCACCAGCTAAATAGAGCCAATACTTTTCCACATAGGATGAGCACATATTATCTATGACAATTATTTCCTAGCATGGAAGGGCCAAAATCTATAGAATTCCTTACAACGATTATTTCATAGAATGCTAAGATGCAACATCGTATTTATTACATAAGATAATATTGATTGGAGATTTTTCACAGGGGATACTGCCCATTTTAGCGAGAAGATAGGAGTAGGTTCAGGCATCGAGAGAGTAACGTGATCATGGATTAAATTTTTTCTACTGCCTTGATTGTCAAACTCAATTCATGCCTAATTAGAGTTGCTGGATTTCACTTTTTTTAGTTGCCATCACCAACTGCAAAGGACGAGTTTCTATATTAGTTCATGGATTAAAATAAATCCTGTCCCCAAGTGTTAATTGACATTGCTTTGTCTTTCCTCCTCATAGGTGCTTCAAAAAATATTTCGTCTATGGAACCGATGACGTCATGTAGTGGTGCAGGTCTAATGATCCTCAATGTGTTGGTGCTAAAGTAGCTTACACTGGATTGTTGAAACTGCCTCCAATAGTGTTGAACACATAATGTTTTTCCAAAAAAAACCTTTAAGCTTCGTAACCTTCTCTAACATAAATTGTTAAAGCAAGCTTCATTGTTTTGTTGATTAAATGCATGTTTATATACAAGTTAAGTTGCTCTATATTGAGAAACCATACTATCCATGTGATTTTTTAGTTGGTAAAACTTATAATTAGATCTCACATGGTTTGTGTGTAAGTGGTTCTAACCATTCACATTGATATTTATTTGATTTTATGATATTGATGTAATTATTTTTTAATAGGTTTTTTATTATGGAATTTTAAAGATGTAACAATTTTCTAGGTTTTTGATCTCTTGTGATGGGATTTTAAAGAAATTGTGTCTTCTAGAGGACTATTAATGAAAAGATATTTTAAATTGATATTATATTTTTAATATTTTCTACAAATGTTGGAGCTTGGATTGGGATAATTTTTTTCTGATACATGGGGAATTAGTAATATTTTTTACTAGATATTTGATTAGGCTCAAATGCTACCACTATAATTCTAACCCACTCAAAAAAATGAATTCAACGAGATCTTGACCCTTTAGGACATCAAACTTGGATAGCCAACTGATAAACACTTGGCCACTACCATCCAACCCATCCCCTTTTGGGTAGGGTAGTCAACCAACAAATACTTGGTCGCTACCATCCAATCTATTCCTTTTTATATGGGATATCCAACTGATAAACACTTGGAAGCTACCATACAACCTATCCCATTTTGGTTATGCTATGGTTTAAACCTTAGAACCTGAAGAGAGTCCAAAGCCCTAACCACTGCACTATCCTTATCGGATAAAAAAATGTTAAGATAAAGCACGAGTTTTTATGAGGGTTCCTAGTCCCCATGTTTGAACTTGGGTATCCTAGATGAAAACAAACACTTGGTTGCTACCATCCAGCATATTCCCTTCTAGGTACATCATGGTTTGAACCTTGGACCTCCCTAAAGAGAGACCAAAGCCCTAACCACTACATTGTGCATTGTCCTTGTCATAAAAAAAACTATTAAGGTAAACCATAAGTTTTTATTAAGGGTTCTGGTTCCCTCATACTAGGGTTTGAACTTGGGTTTCCTAGATGAAAACCCAAGGACTTACCATTATGGTATCCCTTGAGGATCTAAAATTTTAAGGTAAAGCATAGGTTTTGAAAGGGTCTCGGTCCCTTGTGTGGTTTGAACTTGGATCGAATGAAAACCTAAAGATATACCACTACAATGTTCTAATAGGACTAAAATGTTACAGTAAAGCACATAATTTTATGAGGGGTATCGACCCCCTCATACTAAGTGGGTTTTGAACTTAGGTCTCCTGAATGAAAACCCAAAGACTTTACCACTGCGGTAAGGTTGTAGCTTAAATAATGTTAGGATAAAGAGTGGATTTTTATGAGGGGTCTTAGTCCCCTCGTATCGGGGTTTGAACTTGGATATCCTATATGAAACCAAGAACTTACCACTACGGTATCCCTCTTGGGACTAGATTTCAATATTTTTTATGCCACTTCAATGAACTTCTATAATTAGGTAGGCTGATACAAACAAAATATTCATCAACACATTTCGTCTTATTATATGAAATTTAATTTAATATTTTTTATTATGATTTTGAGATCTAAGGAAGTGGATTTTATTAGAGAAATGGTTGTGAAGCAAGGGCATAAACTATATTTTTTAGTTTTTTATAATCCTAACTTATATTTTAATATTTTTCATTAAAAATACTATCTCCATCTCTTGAGATTATTTTTCATAAGAATACTATAGATGAAAGAGAAAGTATTCAATGTATATTGCATCAATGAAAATGTTGAACATCTTGAGTAAAAGGGTTTTGGTCTGTCACCATTTGTAAATCTGGTTGCTTTGGTTTTAAATACTGATATTGCTGCCAATTAGGTGGTTGCTCTCCATTTTTCTACCTTCATCGTTCATAGATGTAACGATTGTGATAGATAGTGGAAATTATGGCATTGAAAAGAGCTCAAAAGTTTATTTTAAAAGTTATGGATGACATAATGATCCTTCTCTAGATGTTGTACTCTCTCTTGATGTTATTTATCTAGTTGTAAAATGGTATGAGAATAATTGTCTTATAGCTTATTTTGTTGGTTGAATCCCATCGCAAGAATATCTTATGGTGTTGTGTTTGCGGGTATCTGTAACCTTATTAAAGGTTTTTTTGCTTTCTTTTAAAGAATCCTCGCAAGTGCAAATTGTGGTTTCTAAGTCCATTTGTTGTTTTCTTCGCAATACTTTGATGGTACTTTCTCCTTGGAATATTTTTCGAGTTTTAGAACAAGTTGTCTTGAAAGTGTTGGTTTGGTTTGAACTCCTTGGTCCTCCGCTACCCTTATGGGTATTTATTGTTGATATTTTTAAACCCATTGGTCAAGTAATATGTCAAGAAGAAGGGTTGTTCTTCTTAGCATGGCCTAATAAAAGAGTTTGTGTTGAGGTTGACCTCATAGAGGATCTCAAATAATTTATGGATATTCGGGTTGTTAAAAAGTATTTTATGCAAAAATTGTTTACTTTAATTTACCGAATACTTGTTTTCGATGTCAATCCACCATGTATTGTATCAAGGATTGTTCATTGGTTGCTCAAAAACCTCCAATGGTTTTCCCTTCTCCTCATACTACACCTGCACCTCCTAAAATCTTTGTTAAGGGTGATTGGATCACGATCTCTAATAAGAAGGGAGTGACCAACCCTAAGTCGATGCTTTCTAATAGAGATAAGGTTGTAAAATTTCTATCTCAGCCTCATGTTGTTTCTATTCATCCTATTTTTTCTCATTAGTCTTTGCCTACTAAGAAACCTCTCGAGCATAAATTAGACTTAGAATAAAGGAATTCATTGCCAATACCTCCATCCTCTAGGTGTTCACATAGTCCATCTTGTGATGGCTCATCATCATCGAGGGGAAGCTAGGAGGCTGAATGTCATATTTTGAATTTTGGTTTTTTTTTTAACCTTCTCAGACCTCTTTATTTAATAGATTTTCAATTTTGGCCAATAGTATGGGTAGTCCTTCAATTGTTGATGAATTATTTCAACCTTCTCATACCTCTACATTTAATAGTTCTTCAATGTTAGTTGATAGTGGGGGCAGCCCTATGGGATATGGCTTCATGGATATTCCTTCTCCATGAATTTCCTTTCATGGAATGTTCGAGGACTTAAATTCTCTACAAAGTATTGGCCATGTTGATGTTATTTATTTACAAGAAGTTAAAATCTTTGGTTTTTTGTTATATGTTTCTCTCAGTTGTATTGCAGGTTATTTTATGCATTTCACTACTCACCATGAATATGGTCGGGGTGGTGCTTCTATTTATATCTCCTCCAAACTTGAGGATTGTATGCTTGGGTCTAGAAATGATCCTTCTCATCATGTGGTCTATATTTTTTTGAATATTCATGGGAACACCCTGGGCAATACCAACATTTATGCACCTAATGATGGGCCTAGTTGCTTTGCCCTTAGGTGGTACCTAGTTGATCACTTACAAATGGTGTATTGATTTTTTTATGGTAATTTTAATATGGTTGAGCATGCTAAAGATAAATTTGGTCATCTCCCGATGCATTGGTGTGTTGGAGAGCATGAGGCTTGGTTTTTTAAACATAAATGGAGTCTTTTTAATCCCCTTTTTTTTAGTGCAATTGCATGCCTCCACCTTGGTTCATGTGGTCCAATTTTTGTGTGTGTAATGACAGATTTTGCAAGCGCCTTGATCGAGTCATGATGTTGGAGAAAAAAAAAAATTATTCTCCTCCATCAATAATAAGATTGTGATGGTCTAGGATCAATTATTTTTGTTGGATAATTTCTTGATTTCCTTTCAGATTGAATGGAGTGGTCGCCAATTTGTGCAATCAATTTTATTTAAATAATTCTTTATTGCAACACCCTGGCATGATTGTTGCAATTGAGAGAATATAGAATTTATTACCTCAGCCTCCTCACTCTATTAGTTAGATTTCTTGGTGGAATGAGGTGATTTTCCATAATACCTCTTTCATGTGATATTTTAGAAAACAGGTGGTACATGTTAGAAAGCATGCTCATTTTTCTATTATGAAAGAGTATCAATAGAATTTACTATTGTTGTAAAATGATCCATATGATCAACAGTTGCAAACCAGGGTTGATTGTCTTCACCACTAGCTTATATTCCATGAACAACATGAAGCCAAGGGGGATCAAATTTGGGCTTTTCTGCACTAGTTGAGGGTTGGTGATCACCCATCCAAAATATTTTTCAAATATCTTAGTTCCAAGCAGGCCAGGATCCAAATAAATGCTATTCAAATCTCTCATGATATGATGACTTCCCTTATTGATATTGCATCAGCATTTGTGGATCATTATAAGCTTATCTTTCAAGCACATTAAGATTCTTTGGAATACCATATGGAGCTCCAGTAGTGTCTTGATGTTGTTCCTACTAAGTTTTCTACTTATGACAAACTTCTTTGTGAGGCTATTTCACTTGTCGATATTCATAATGCTCTTATGACTATGTCGAATGACAAATTCCCTGGTATTTATGGCTTTCCTTACAAATTTTACAAAGCTATTTGGAAGTTTACTAGGCCTAATTCTTCTCAATGTCTACAATGAAGCATTAGCCAACAATTCTTTAGGCAATATTATCAATCGTGGAAACATTAAATTTATTTCTAAAGCAGACAATCCTAAGCTTATCACTAGTTGGAGGCCTATTACTCTCCTTAATGTCTCTTACAATTTGTTGGCTAAATATTTAGCTCTCCATATTCGCAATATTCTTTCTATGATTATCAGACCAAAGCAGATGGGTTTCATTAAAGGGTGTTACATCTTGGATAATATTATTATTGCCTTGAAATGTTTAGAATGGGCTTGTCTCTCTGGATAAATTCCCCTTTTCCTTAAACTAGACTTTGACAAATATTATGCTCATATTGAGTGACCTTTCATTCTTGCCATGCTCTAAGCTCTCAGATTTTGCACCTTTTTATTAGGATTGTCAGTATGTTGTTTGTTTATGCTTCAGATTTTCTTACTATTAATGGACATAGGTCAGAGCATTTTAGTTTATTTCATTCTATTCACTAGAGATATACTTTGGTCCCCTTGCTTTACATCCTTGTTGTTTAAGCTTTTGGTTATCTTCTTACCAATAAAGCATCTAAGGGGTTGATCAAAGGTATTCTTTTGCTTGACATGTCCACCCAACTTATTAATGGACACTTTGTGGATGATTCTTTTCTCACTATCAATGAGGATGAGTTTTAAGTTTGAACTACTTTGGTTTGTTTGGAAATTGTTTGTAAGGTCTTAGGATCTAGAATTCAATGGTATAAGTCTCTTTATTTTTGCCTTGCTTATTATTCTATGCCTTCTTGGATTAGATATTTTTCACGGCATTGGCTTCAAAGGGTATGAGCATTTTAAGTTCTTAGGAATCCCCTTTGCTTTTAACAGCTCACCCTTTAAACTTTTGGTAGTATATCATTGACAGAATTGAAAATAATATTTCCTATTGGGCCTTGCATCCCCTTTTTATTATTGGAAATTTTTAGGTTTGCACTAAGATTCTTGCTACCACCCATGTTTATTACTCCTTTTGGGCCCCTTCTGATAATTATTATAATAAGTTGGCCAGCCTCCTTAGGGATTTTATTTGGGCCAAGGGGAAGAATTCACGTGTTTTTCATCAAGTTGCTTGGGATATTTTGTTGCACGCCTACTAATAAGGATGGGATGGCCATCATTGACATTTACAATTAAAATATTTCTTTGTGTGCTAAGTGGGTGGTTAAAGCTATTTAAGGCCTTGAATATTGGAAGGTTTTGATTCACCATTGTATTTCTTCAGGGCTACCTTATGGGTACAAATATTGGGCTAATATTGACCTCCAAGATTTCATCATTACTTTTGCTTCAATTAATATTCAGGGTTCCTTTGTTGTTAAAATTATTTGGTAAACTTTTGAGGCCATAAAACCTCATCTTCACTAGATTGGTGATGATTTTTGTAATGGGATTTTGTTCAATTCTCAAAATATTTGGTGGTCTTCTATTTTTTCTAACTCTTTGGTTCTTCTTGCTTAAATGCTAGGGATTAAAGCTTTGAAATTGTTTCGCAAGGGCATGTGCTTCACTAAAACATATATTTAGTATTTAGAATTTAGATCTTCTTCTATTCTTAATATTCAAGAGCTTATAGTCTTTGAAATTCCATAATATTATGAACAAATGTATTCACTGTGCAGGCAAGAACCAAAATTTTCAAATTTCTAAGGGTAGGAAGGCCCAAATTCAAAGTTTTGGTAGTCAAGCTAGCCTCGGGGGTGCCCCTAGTGGATAGCCTTCTAGGAATCCTGAAGATGGTGAAGTGCATGATCAAGTCCCAATAAAATTTATTGGGGCCTAGGGAGATGAACCTCCTGACAAAGGAGATTTTCATGGGCCCCCTCCTCTTGGGGGCCCAATGCTGAAAAGCCATCCTTTGCCAAAGTTCTAGGTGGAGGACCGCATTGCTCTATTGATCCTTCATCCCAACTTGAACCTATTGGGATGAAGGTCAAAGTTCCTGATAGCCTAATTAAAAATTATCTATCGATGGAGTCTTTCTCTTTGGTTGGAAAGCTGCTTGGTGGTCGTCCTGACCTTGAAACCATTCGAAAGTGGGCTCATTCTAAGTGGAAGACTATCGGTTCTATGGAAATATTTGGCCTCTCCCAAGGCTTTTTTGGTGTTCACCTCAGTAATCATGATGATGCTAGTCAGATTCTTATGGGAGGACCATGGTTCCTAGGTCGACGTAGCCTTTTATTGCATAAATGGGATGTTGACTTTGACCCTGAAACCTAGAGCATTAACTATGCTCCTATTTGGGTTTGCTTACCAAATCTCCCCTGGTAGTTCTAGCACTAGGACATCCTCAATGCCATTGCCAAGACCATTGGTACTCTAGTGGCCATAGATCATGCAACCCTAGCTAGGACTAGGATGATTGCTACTAGAATTTGTGTTAATGCAAATTTGGATTCGGAGCTTCCAACCTTCATTGAACTGGAATACAATTCTTATTACCACAAACAAGCCATTGAGTATGAAAACATTTTGCATGGAGTGCCACACTCAAGGGCATCTCAGAAGCCAATGCCCTTCATTGAAGGCTCAACCAGTGAAGGAAAATCCCACCTTAGGAGTAGAAGGTCCAAGCCGCAACACTCAAGGATGGAAGAATACAGGCCCAAAAAAAGGATTCAGGCAGCCCAAAAATGTGTAGAACCAAGCCAATAAAGGAATTGTGATTCATGAACCTATGGAAAGGCAAACACCTCAAGTTCCTCACCAGTCAGTAGACAAGGACAAATAGGCTATCACATCACCACCTCCAGTCGATAGAGATGAGGTATGTTCTATTGTCGATATCCCAAACAAATATTCAATACTATCTGATCCAAACCTATTTGAGATAGAAAATGAATAAAATATCCAAAGCTTGGAGCCTCAACTCCCTCAAAATCTAGATTCACCTACAAGATCTGGGCCTTCTTACCCTCCTCTTGAATCCTTTAGCCCTACAAAGATCCAAAATATCACAATGTCTTCAAGCCCTATGATCGAACAAATTGTTCCTTCAAAATTTAGCCCCAAACAAACTCGAAGTTCCATGAAGTCTCCCATTGACTATGGGAGTGATAAAAAAAGGGAATAATTTCAGAAAATGATCAATGGAAAAATAAAGTTTAGGATGACATTGCTAATGGCATTCAAAAAACTTTATTTCCCCTATCATTCCCCAATCTAGAGATGAAGCAAAAAGCACCAAACCTCCCCAAACCAATGGAAAGGGAGGTAGGAAATCCTCAAAATCCCCCAAATGAAGATCCTCTCATGGAATGTGAGAGGACTTAATGGGCTAACTAAGCAGAGGGTAGTTAGCTCATTAAGAAGGGAGTTAAAACCAACAATTTTCCTAATGCAAGAAACCAAACTTGACCATCATAACTCTACTTTTGCTGCTAAGAAAATCTGGAGTAAAGGTGAAGTTGTGTTTAGTCAAGCAAGAGGAACCTCAGGAGGACTCATGTGCTTATGGGATCCAAGGAAATTAGATGGAAGTTTGATTCAATCAAGTGAAAGAATTTTAAGTGTTTTGTTTCATGATAGAGATAATAATTCTTCATGGATTCTATCCAATATCTATGCACCAAATTCTCTATCAGACAGGGCTCATTTCTGGGATATCCTTGGTAGTCTCAAGGATTCATTCAATAATATCCCTTGGATTGTAGTAGGAGATTTCAACACTCCTCTCTATCCTTCGGACAAATGGGGAGGTTCTGGATTCCCTAAAAAAAGTATGGAAGACTTTCATGATTTTGTCAATTCCAATAATCTTATGGATGTCAAACTTAAGAATGCTAAATTCACCTGGAGCAATAGAAGAATGAGGAATCAGCTTATTCAAGTGAAATTAGATAGATTCTTCCTATCCCAGGAAGTTGTTCAATTTTTTGGGGATGCAAACCTCCAATATTTTCCCAAAATTGGATCAGATCATAGTCCCCTTCTATTGGATATCCTAAAGGACTACCCTTTCAAGAGGCCTTTCAGATTTGAGGTGATGTGGATTCAGCACTCTGACCTCAGACATAGAATTTTACATTGGTGGCAGCAGGTTGGACAAGGATGCCCTTCATTTTGACTTACCCAAAAATTGAAGCACGTGAAAGAAAACCTTAAAATCTAGAATAGAGAAGTCTTTGAGAAACTTATTTGAAATCAAGCAATCTATTGAGGATAGGCTACTCTCCATTGAGAATAAGATCCAGTCAGGCCAGTGTGATGAGCAAATCAGATCTGAAGAGAGGAGTATCTTAGTAGAATATCATAATATTCTTGCTTGTGAAGAAATCTTCTGGAAGCAAAAATCTAGAGCTTTATGGCTCAAAGAGGGAGACTCAAACACAAAATTCTTCCATGCTTCAACTATGAGAAATAGGAGCCACAACAGGATTAAGGAACTTACAAAAAGTGATGGGTCCATCACTTCTGATATTTTGGAAATCAGGGATGAAGTTATTTCTTATTTTAACTCTCTTCTTGGTGATAGTAGGCCATCCTCAAACCTTGCCTTGGAATCTATGCTCTACCATATCCCTCAGTCTATCTTAGAAATTGCCAATTCCAAGCTCCTGGCTCCCTTTTTTGATGAGGAAATTAATCATGCCTTGTTCTCCATGCACCCTGATAAGGCCCCTGGGCCTGATGGCTTTCCTCCTCATTTTTTCTAGACTTATTGGGATATTGTGGGACCCGATGTGTGCTCCACCATCAGGGAGTTTCAGTCCTCTAAGTCTGTTCCTCATTGTTTCAATTCCACTTTCATTGCTCTCATACCTAAAAGTCCTATGGCCAAATCCATGACTGATTACAGACCTATAAGCCTTTGCAATGTGGTGTACAAAATTCTTACCAAAGCCATTGCTTCTAGAATGAAGGATATCCTTCCCACCATCATTGATGCTAGCCAAGGGAGTTCTGTTCAAGGTAGATCCATCCTTGATGGGGTTATAACCATTCATGAAGCTCTCCACTCTATTTATCTATCTAAAAAATATGCCTTTGTGTTGAAGCTTGATATGAACAAAGCCTTTGATAGAATCAGCTAGGACTTCCTTTTTGCCATCCTTCTTAAGTTTGGATTTCACTTTGAATGGGTTGAGCTGATTAAAGGGTGTATCTCAAATCCTTGGTTTTTAGTGCTTGTCAATGGATCTACTATGGGTTTTTTTAGAGCAATATAGAGGTCTACATCAAGGAGACCCCATTTCTCCATTGCTCTTCATAATAGCAGCTGAAGCCTTAGGCCAGACTATTAAAGCTACCTGTAGGCTCAATATCATATCAGGCATCAAAGCTGCTTCATAGACTAGCCCTATCTCCCATCAACAATTCATTGATGATACCATCATCTCCACGTTTTCTTCTATTTTTGAGGCCAAAGTCATTAAACATATTTTGCTATTGTATGAAGAAGCAGCTGGCTAGAAAATCAACTTCCATAAAAGCAAGATTTACTTTCTCAACACCCCTATCCAAAGGTAGATCAAAATATCTAGAATCCTTGAATACCCTGTGTCATCCTTTCCTGCTACTTATTTGGGCCTTCCTTTGTTTATAGGCAATCCTTCTGTTTCAATGTGGAATAACGTGATTGAGAGATTATAGAAGAAACTTGTAGGTTGGAAAGGAAACCTTTTGTCTCAAGCTACCAAGGTCACCCTTACCTAGGCTTCCCTTCAAAGCATTCCTATTTACTTTCTATCTATCTTCAAAGTCCCAGTAGGAGTGTGTCATAAAATTGAACAAATCCAAAAGAATTTCCTATGGTCTGGGTCTGAAAATAAGCAACGTTTCCACTTAGTTGCCTGGGACAAAGTTTGCCAATCTAAATATTCTGGAGGATTAGGCCTCAGGAGACTCCATCTCCTAAATTTAGCTCTTTTGGCTAAATAGGCATGGCATTTAATCACCAATGTGGGAAGTGAGTGGACTCTCATCGTCAGACAAAAATATCTGTAGGGCACAAACTTCCTTAATGTTGTAATTCCTATTAGAGGATCTACTTTTTGGAAATCAATATTGCATTCCAGGTTCCTAGTGGAAAGAGGTCTAAGGTGGAGATTAGTATATGGCCTCAAAATTGACTTTTGGCATGACAAATGGATCAAAGGAGAACCACTTATAAATGATCCTAATCTAGCAGTCTTGAAAGGCTACACTGATAACACTTTTGGTCAAAAAGTCTCTAATTTTATAAGTGTTCAGAATAATAGAAAGATATGGAAAATCATCAGAAGTACATCCCATCCTGAGGAATCAAAAGAGCTACAATTACTTCTAAGCTCCACGTTTATTCCCATTGGGAATCCTAGAGATCATATTTTCTAGGAATTCATAGAAAGTGGGGAGTTCTCTGTGAAGTCTGCTTACAAGTTGCTTCTGACTCATGAGGAGCCCTTACTTCCTTACAATCTTATCTGGCCTAAATTCCTCATTCCTAAAATATCCCTTTTTTCTTGGGTGGCCATTCAAGAAAAAATTCTCACCATAGACAACCTTCTTAAGAGAGGCATGGCCATTCCTAACAGATGTTTTCTATGCTTGTCAGATTGGGAGTCCCCTCATCACCTTTTTCTTTCATGTCCCTTCTCCACATCTATCCTCAACAAGTTATTCAATTTATTCCACATCCTTTGGGCCAAACCTTGCTCCATTGTTGATCTCTTTATCCAATGGTCGAATCCTTTTTGCAACCCCCACCTTAAGTTCTTATGGCAAGTTTACCTTCATCATTTTCTATGGCAAGTCTGGTTGGAAAGAAATCATAGAGTTTTCTCTAACAAGATGTTGAGTCCAGACTATGTTACAAATAAAATCCTTTCCTTTTCTATAGAGAATGCTTCCCTCTATCCTCTCTCATCCCATCCTACCTCTCGATTAGAGACCTCCTTGAGCCTTTCTCTCAACCTTCCCATTGTGGATAATCACCTGGATCCTCCCTCTAACCTAAGGGCCCAATCCAAGTGGATTCCCCCTCCTTCAGGTTGGCTCAAGTTAAACTTTGATGGTGCTACCAAGGGCAACCCTAGATTAGCTGGCACTAGGGGTATCCTTAGAGATAGCAGTGGTAGAGTCATCCTTACTTTTGTGGAATATTTGGGAATTCAGACAAATCAGGTTGTTGAAGCCAGAGCCTTGTGGAGAGGTATAGTTCTAGCAAAATAACTTTTAGATAGACTCATGGTTGAAGGGGATTCTCTAAATACCATCAACTATCTAAAGAATTCTAGAAATCCTTCATGGAGGATTAGGGATTGTATCGAAGAAGCCAGGTCTCTAAGTCAAAATTTTCAAGAGATTATTTTTCAACATGCTTTTAGGGAAAGCAACAAGGCCATCGATAAGCTTGCAAACATTGGTGCCCACTCCACAAGCCTGGTGACTTGGACAAGTGGCCTTCCACAGGAATTAATCACTATCATGGAGCAAGATAGAATTTCCACAAATGGGACAAATGTTTGATGATTCAGTTTCTATTTTCACTGATTCCCATGTAACCTCGTTACATGGATTTTCTAACCTTTTTGGTGTCTTCAACATTAATCCTCTCTCCACCATTTCTCAAGAAGCTTTATTTTTTGGATTCTTTGATATCAGCCTCGCTTGCCTCATCATCCACCCCTACCATGTTGGCCACTATTTTCTTGTCATCCGCTCCCACCTCTCCCCTAGTGCCATCATATCTCTTCACCTCATCACCGTCAGGCCCTCCATATCCCTCGTTCCTCTTTTCCCATACCCTCCAACTTCCAACCATGTTTGCCTCTCCCTTCATGCCTTCACCATTGATCTCTTCTCCTAGTACACTTTTTTCATCATGTGGGAGGTTGGGTTGGCCATTCACATGCTCCATATTCAAGATGTTTCAAGTGCGATCTATCATGATCATCTCGAAATATGCAGACTCACCTTTCTCCTATTTTACTCGACACCTCAGATGAGAAGGAAATCTCATTACTTCCAAAAATGGACCCAGGGTTGCTTCTCTTTATAGCACTCCTTGTCCCTTTCACTTCCATTATCTCCTTCTCCAATTTCTTTCTCAGAGCTTCTATTGTCCTACCAACATGAGTTTTGTTGAGCCATCCTTAATTGTCATGGATTCCATTGCTGAAGTTATCCTCACTGATAGGGGCTTTCTCCCTTTCTTTAAAAGTTTTAATGGAGATGATCTTGAAATTACTTCCACTTTTCTGGGTACCTGGGATAATGGAAGGGTGATGATCCATGATAGAACCTTCGAAGTCGACATCAAGACTCTTGTTGAGCTTATAGGGCAGTAGGTGAAAGGGAGGTCTATTCACCATGAAAAACATAATTGGGAAGCTGAACTCAAGGAAATTAAAGACAAGGATCTTTGCAAAAAGGCATGGATGGGCATGCATCGGGCGGAGCTCCCCTCACCTTGGAATAATGTCATGAAACCTATCATGGAATTCGTTACTATGGATGACCCTGATAAGGTTTTATGCAATTTTCATTTCGCTTTCTTTAACCATTTTTGTGATGTCAACCTGGTGAACATTCCCCAATTCCTCTTCAATTCCATCAGCTACACCTTGGAGCACATCCGTAAGAAAAATAGTAATGAGTTACCTTCTCATCAGGGCCTATTTAAGGTCTTGTACAACCATTGGATGATTCATTGCCCTCAAGGTGTTATCCTTCCCTCTGCCCCTAAAGCCAAACCTAGCCTTACCTAGTCTAGTATTTCCCAGTCCACTCCTCCATCCTCTAGCTCTCCTGCCATGTCAGCTAAAAAGAGGGCGGTTGTTGAGACTATTCGTAATTTGAGGAAAAATATTAAAAGTGAATCCCCCAAGCTAAAATGTGTTAGATCCTCTACGCACTTGCAGAAAATGGTGCAAGAAAATAAATCCTTAATCATCGACTCTGAGGATGATGATAAGGATACCCCTGATCACTATCTGAAATAATTCATCATCAACTCAGTCTCCAATTGCATGTCCTAGATCATTGATCTCCACAATGCTCTAAACTTGCTCTTCTTCAAGAAATCTTTTTTGAGGATGGTGGTGTAGACACCTAAAATACATCATGTTTAGGAGACTACTCATATGGACACATTCAGAGACCATATGAATCATCTTGGACCTTTCCAAGAGCTAGCAGTGGTCCTAACCACTCAAAAAGGGTAGTTCTAGCCCATCCAGGCTTAGCCACTCTCAAGCAGAGTGGCCACCACATCTGGCCATTGAAGCTGATAGCGGCCACACCTAGCCACTACTCTGAATAGTGGCTAGCACCATGCACATTCTGGCCATGAATACGAGCCCAGATCACGTAGTCTGACTACACCTTGCATTGCTTATGGGCAGATTTTGGTGAGGAACTCCTAGAGTTCCTCCTAACTACCCCTTCAATGCCAATTTGTGACTGATGCTTTCCCTCGAGATGGTCAGTTGCATGTAAATTTGGATTTTGGCTTCTCTAGGAAGCCAAGATCTAGATCTAGATCTAAAATAAGAGAGGTCTACATATGGACTCTCCCAAGCAAAGCAAAAGATCCATGAATATCAAAATTTTGTGCAACGAAGCCCTAGCCGATCAGAGAGTGAATCCATACCCCCTTTGAGGAGTAGTGAAGCACTATCTGGTTGAGCTACATCTATGCACCTACTTTCAGATCTATTTATTCTTCACCACCCATCAGTGTACCAGACACAATAGGTGACCCTTGAACATCAATTGGAGCAAGGAAGATAGTGCTACAACCCCTGGTTCATGAGGAGAAGAGCTTCATTTCATGACCACTATCATTGATAGTGGCCCGTAGGCATAGCCTAGGGTTTTTAGACATTAGTTTCCTAGTTCTAGCTTAGATCTATTATTGCTTTGATTTATTAATTAGTTCTAGCATAGATCTGATTTCATTAACACATTTACATCGTATTTCTGAGTTTTCTATGCATTTATCACTTAGTTTATGCTTGCATTTTAATATTATCATGCTCATATATCATGTTTATCAGATCTACTAATAAGAGCCTCTTTCGAGAGGCTTCCCATGCTACTGATAGTGTTCTATTGTTTCTATGCATGCAGGTTACAGGTTTATAGGACCGATTCAAGGCATCTAGTGCATAAGATCCCTCCAAGGTGAGAGAAGGAGAAGGAGGCATCTATAAGCCCTCATACAAGTTCGTGTGCGAGATTGGGAGGCCTACAGAAGTGCACCACCCCTTTGCGAGGGGACATCATTCTTCTGCACCATTATTCCACTTGTATCTTATTGTATCAAATTGGGTATCCCTTAGAGGGACCGATATGTAACCGGGATTTGCCAAAGAAATTAATAATAAAATATCTTTATTTATTTTATCATTTTCGTGTTATGTTATCTATTGCTTTGTGTTATTTCATTTTGATATAATATTACAAGTAGCATAAGTGGTGCACGCTTCTCGAGGTCACATAGATGGTGATCATGATGGGACCCCCACTAGGTTTTTGTTTTCTATCAATTTATTGATGTTTTATTGTATTTTTTGTGTGCAGGTTTGGCCGCTCTGGTCGACAATGACCAATAGAGCTTGATCACTCTTGTAGTCAGTGGCTAGTAGTAGCCACTCTGGTCGATAGTGGCTAGCAAAAAAGTGTAGTAGAGGGTAGCCTTTTCATCATCAGATGAGGATTTGAGGTTGGTAGCATTCCCTAATTTTTATCTTTCTCTATCTGCAACTTATTTTCAGAAAATAGCAACTTAAATCATATTTTTTATTAAGGAAATATAAGAAAATATGGAAGAAAAATGCATTTGAAGCTTCTTAGAGTTTTTTAGCTTTCCTCTAGGCGCTTCTAGGAATAGTGGGCCTCTATTTTCAAGGTCTGCCCTAGTCTCCAGCGTTCTAGGCTTTTGTGTGTTTAAGCTTGCTTGCATGTGGCCCAACTAGAGGTCATTACATCATAAAGTAGAAATTGCATCAAAGTCATTTAGATCAGTTAGAGATGCATTTTCTAAAATCAAACATTCTTTTTAGGCATGTAGGGAAATATTCATGAATGCTCTTTGATGCATAGCTTTCCATTATAAAAATCTAAAAATAACCCCACACACCATGTATCACTTTAATGCTAGTGAGTTGGAGGTCATGACCAACCATTGGTAGAGATCAACGAGGTGGATTTCATCTCCACCCACTACCTCAAATCCCATGTACCTATTATTATTGGCCAATATCGGCTCCAAGATCCATCATAACCCATGGAAAATTTGCATGTATCTCTCTTTGGAGAGGTATATCACTGACTATGGGTGAACTAGGTGAGGATCGAGAGGACCTATGCTCCTTGACCATGTGTGGACTTCATTACCACACATTATAGGTTGGATTACATGGCTTGGATTTCATCACTAGGTTGTTGAGCTACGAGTATATAGGTGAAATCCATTTGAACACAAGAATATCATCCAATGAAATGCAAAACATGTGACACAAGGTCTTCTTTATATACAATGCATCAAAACACACAAAATAGCTTAGGGAACACACATTAATCCTTAAATGAGATAAACATTTGTTTGCTTTGCTTGTGTGGTTTGAAATTGATATAAGAAGATAATTCATAGTTCATTATGGTATACACATGGAGCAACCACCCTCGGTCCAACATCGAGGTAGAAATTGATGCTTCACACACTCACCATCATAATGGCATTGAGCTACCCACCCATAGTGTCATTGGATGAAGTTCAACAAGTCTTAGGGGTGACAACTCAACCCTTGGGGGGACTCCTCAAGAAACCCTAGTGAGAGAGCCATATCTTGGTTCCTCTCATGGTAGACATGAGGAGGCCTCAAGGCCTTCATCATCACATAGACATGAGGAGGCCTCAAGGCCTTCATCATCACATAGACATGAGGAGGCCTCAAGGCCTCCCTCATCACATAGACATGCAAAGGCCTCAAGGCCTCCATCATCACATAAACATGCGGAGGCCTCAAGGCCTCCATCATCACATAGACATGCAGAGGCCTCAAGGCCTCCATCAGTACATAAACATGTGAAGGCCTCAAGGCCTCCATCATCACATAGACATGAGGAGGCATCAAGGCCTCCATCATCACATAGGCATGCAGGGGCTGCAAGGCCCCAAACTTCACATGATACACTTAGGATAGATCAGCCCACTGAGGGGTAAGACATTAGGGCTACACCTAATCATAGACCTAAGACATCCTATAGCCTCCCTACATATGGGAGGATACCCCTAGATTATGAGCTCATTGGTGCTAATGGGACTCCATAGGATCGGCCATGGAGGACTAGATAACTTGATGAGTTGGATTGAGTTCCCTCGAGACCAGCTCCAAGAAGCATTGCTACCACACATTCTACTTTAGGAAGTTCATGTAGCATAACTACTAGGCACACCAATGAACCAGGGGAAGCTTCAAAGTGGCCCCATAGCACATACACTACCTTCGACCATGGGGGTACACAACATAGATCATAGTGCATTGAGCAAGTCACCCTGGTAGACAAGGGCAAGAACATAGCAGGAGCCTCTTCGAGAGGCCTATCCATTAGAACTCCTTGCACGGAGTTAGAGAGGCATGAACCTTCAGTGGCAGGTCAGTTCGACCGCATACGTAGGTTAGAAGAAGCATTGCATGCTGAGCGAGAGCATTTGGAAACTCTCGAGCAAGAAGAATGAAGGAAAAGGTACCTGCGCCTACATGAGCAATGCTTGAGAGAAGAAAGGGTTGAGCACAAAGAGCAAGCCGATAGGCTGGCTTGGGCTGACTTACACATAGGTGGTGAGGAATACCAACATGATAGACATGTCGATTCTCAGCATGAGAGATGCACTAGACAAAGAGATGAGCGCACTCACCATGCCTCACAACATCAACAATGCCTGGATCCTAAATAGACACAACTTAATGAGGAACATGTAGGGATGGAAGATCAGGAATAGACATATCCTGAACCTCCATCCATGGTTATGGGGGATGAATACAGATGCCCAAATTGGGCAAACACAGGATTACCTCCCTTACCACCATGAGTAAACCTTCAGGAATAGGAGATTATTTCCTCGAAGGTATACCAAATACTCATCGAGAGAGTCAAATCTCTCGAGAAGTAGGACATGGTTGGGCAAAATCCAACTTTGAGAAAAATACACAACCAACCTCTGTGCCCCTCAGTATCGAGTCCTGCATACCCTAGGCACTTTGAGATGCCTAGGCTAGATAAGTTTAAAGGAGAGGAAGATGCACAAGAACACATTACAAATTTCATGAATGCATGCTTCCAGCTTGAGTAGAATGATGCCCTAATGCTAAGAACGTTCATCATGATGTTATCGGGTGCAGCAACTCAATGGTTCAATCAACTACCCAAGCACAACATCATCAACTTTGAGCAATTGGTGAATGCATTTCTTGAACGCTTCTCCTTCGATGTCAAGAAGAAGGTGAACTTGTCCGATCTAGTGAACTTAAAGCAATATGATGATGAGCTAGTTATGGACTATGGGAATAGATGGAGGAAAATAATGGTGAAACTACCATTCTCCATTCCCACTGAAGAGCTCACTCGAATGTTCACAAAGAGCTACGCCAAACACATCTCATTGCTATTGCAACTATAGTAGTATGAATCATTCGAAGAAGCCTTGGCTCAAGCCAAGCTTATAGAGGACATAAAGGTTGATGAAGGAGACCTCAAGCTCTAGAACAAGGAGTGGAATAATGCCAACCATAACAAGAATCAATAGAAGCAGGCCAAGCCTACTCAAGTCAACCAGGTTGTTTTAAGCATGCCAAAGGGAGGCAATGGCCAACAACCATAGAACTATCAGGCTCACCCTCCATCGGCCAATTACGACCCAAAGAACAACCAAGGCCAAAACAAGGAGCGTCGACCACCTCACTATTTCATACCTCTATCTGAATCGATGCAATCAATATTTAATCAGTTAAGTGAGGCACAAAGAATCAGATTTCTTGATGCACAAATTCTTGACCCTAATCATCCCAAGCCCAAGGGATATAGGGAAGATCAATACTACCCATATCATAGAATACAGGGGCATGACATCGAAACATGTATCGGATTCAAGAATGTTGTGCAAAACATGATTGAGAAGGGTGAGCTAAAATTTGACAACCCATTAGCACTCAATAATAGAGATATGGGTATATTCAGGAACCCATTGCCAAATCATGAGGCCCCTAGAGATCAGGGTGCCCAAGTCAACCAAGTTTGGGTCAAGCCACCCACTCATGGATGCATCAAAATGGTTGAGATAGTCAATGTGGCAACTAGGAGTCGATGATATGGTCAACTAGAGCCTCCAATAGCTCCTATTCATATCTCAATTGCACCTCGATAGAGATAGGTGCAAAACAATCCTCTAGGTCTACCAACGTGACCTGTGGTAACTGTTCAGAGTAGACTAGAATAAAATCTACAAATGACTCTGACCAAGTTGTCAATTTATGAGCTCATACAACAATCTCCTAGGCATAGGGAGACTTTGATGGAGATCTTGAGATCGATCAAGCTCCAACCCCAGAACCTAGATGCATTCACACACTTTGTGGGGCAAGTGCAGTAGTGCCAAGAGCCTATGATCCATTTCTATGATCACAAAATCAAGGTAGTACCTACTACCATAGCAGACCCACCTTTGCATATCATCATATCAATCAATGACATACCCTTCAAGTAGGTTCTAATCGACATGGGCTCGTCGATCAATATTATCATGACAAAGGCTATAGGGCACCTAAATATCCCTAGGTCCAACATTATCCCAACCTCCTATACATTGAGGGCTTTCAATGATGCATTATGCTCCATAGTGGGTACAGTCATTCTACCTATTTAGGTAGGGAAAAAGACCATCCTTATGATGTGTCATGTATTGGAGGGGGTAATGCAGTACAACATCCTCCTAGGGCATCCCTGGATAAGGGACATGTAGTGCATTCCCTCAATCTTGCACCAATGCATCAAGTATGTGCATGAGGGACAAGTTCATGTGGTTCCATCCGATGAAGAGCCATTTAAATACGTGCATCAGGTCGACTTGTTGGGGGACTTTGTCCTTCCATCAACACATCTGTACATAAGGCCTTCATCCTCAACCATGCAACTAAAAAACAAGAGCAAATCAGTGCGAGGTGACCCATCCACATCGGCACCACCTCCTGCATCTAAGACTACTGGCACTTCTGAGAAGCCTTCAACATCTAAAGCAAAAGATACTCAAAATCTGAAAGCACCCCTAGTGGAGGAAGGACCTAAGGAACTTCCAACTATAGCAGCTATGGAAATTCCAAATCCCATGGAGGAGGAAGATTCCCAGGACATAGCCAAGGAGGTACCTCAACCTACCTCACCTGCTTCATCAACATCATCTGCACCGTAGGTGATAGTTCACTTAGCCAACATAGGGTTAGGTGAATATCTTGTGTAGAATGTGACTTTCACACCTATTATTGAGTCTATGCAAGACATGGGATGGCCAAGAGTCCCAAATTTTCTAGTAGGGATAGTAGTTCCATTAGGGGTTCCCCCTAACCAAACCAACTTCATCTATGCTAGTTTGGATTGTGCCCATACTGCTTCTGATATTGAAGAGGATGAGGATGAACCATTCACCATGGATGTTCATTACTTATCAAATCTTGAGTTTGCTCTAAGGTACTTTGAGCAATGCCATTGGCATGGCTATGGCTTAGGTCTGTATGAGCAAGGGCATCGGCTTCCATTCCAGCTATAGTACCAACTACCTACTGATAGGTGGGGTCTAGGGTATCAAATATAGAGCCATGATGATTCTTTGGTAGCAGCCCTAGATAGGCTAAGCTTGGGGTTTAAGGAAGACATTGACTGGAATCCCTATCAACCCCCTAGAAAAAACTACTTGGGTGATGGATGGGTGTCTATGGTCAATATCGAACCACCCGATGAGTATCACCCTGATTCCTCTCTTGAAGTGCACCCATCAGGAATCATCCTATGGGAGGATGAGCCAATCCATGGATATGAGTGAGAGGAATATGAGTATGTCTCAAGTGAGGATGAAGATGAAACTGGCTTGGCTCATCATGGGCCTCAATATCTACAAAACCTCGCTTGGTCTAGCCATGTAGAGAGTGGATACATCTTGTATGAGAGTGGCTATGAGTCAGAGGACTCAACTGAGATGGCCTTCATAAGACATGCATGCCAAATCATAGGGCCAATAGTAAATGCTAATGGATTCTTCATAAGTGATGATGATTATGAAGATGAGACTAAGATGGCCTATCTTAGGCATCAATAGGTAAGTCACCACCCAATTCCAGTGGGTAGGAATGAGGGTTTCTTTATAAGTGATGATGAATTTGAGGATGAGATCGAGATGGCTTATCTTGGGCCTCATCACTTACATCAAGTCAATATACTTGTTGAAAGAGAGGTGATACTTCACACCATAGATCCTGACCTTCACTTCCTAGGAAGACCACCAAATCTAGACGTCATCTATCACATGGTCTTCCCAGATCCACCAATATTTAGAGAGCTATTATAGCCTAATGATCCCATCATCTCATCTATCCATAGACTAGATCTTGAGATCCCCATACCCCTAGAGCCACATCTTGGGTATGGAAGGTAAATCATTAATGAAGAGTTTCACCCATGTGGTCTTGGAGATTTCATCCCATCCATCAACATGATCTCCATTGATTTGACCACTCCACTTCACAACCCAACAGATCCTTCGAAACCATTGTGTCTTAACTTAGATGCTATTGATTGGGATCATGTTGATTCACCCCTAGAGCCTAAATATTTCTTCCCTAATGAAGAGATGCTACAATCATTCCATTTTGCACTAGGCTATGCACATGATGTCTATCATGCTGGTTTTGACCATGATTTAGTGGAACCTTTAAATCTAGTAGATGACATCCATTTAATCCCCACTCCTCACCAGCTTGAGGAGGGGTCACATATGGCAATAGAGGAGACTTTCAAAGTGGACATCAGCGATGACCCTTCTAATCCAAAGAAATTCAAGTTCATAGAAATCTTATCTCCAAAAGAATAGGCCATCATTATTCCTCTATTGAAAGAGAGACCAAGTCTCTTTGCTTGGACCTACAAAGATATGCTGGGACTAGATCCGAAGTTGGTTGTCCACAACCTTTCTCTAGACCCCACAAAGAAACTGATCAAGCAAAATCTTAGAAAGATGCATCCAACCATCGCTTTGATGGTAAAGAATGAGTTGCAAAAACTATTGGATGTAGTCTTTATTGTTCCCATCGACTATCCAGAATGGGTATCAAACATGGTGCCCATAGGAAAACTTGATGGAAGAATCCACATTTGCATGGATTTTAGGGATCTCAATAAGGCAACACCCAAGGATTCATTCCCATTGCCTAACATAGATGCTCTTGTAGATGCAACTGTAGGTCATGAGATGCTCTCCCTAATGGATGATTTTTTTGGTTACAATCAGATTCATATTAAACCCGAAGACTAGCATAAAATCACATTCACCACTCCATGGGGAACATTCTGCTACAAAGTAATGCCATTTGGTCTTAAAAATGTTGGTGCCACATATCAGTGGGCTATGACATACATTTTCCATGACTACATGCACAAGATCTTAGAAGACTATATCGATGACTTATTGGCCAAGTCATTGCTACGTGAAGAGCATGTTGAGATCCTCAAGAAAGGTCTTCGATCACTTGATTGAGCACAATGTCAGGTTGAATCCCAAGAAATGCATCTTTGGTGTAACTTCTGGAAAACTCTTGGGATTCATCATTTCTAAATGAGGCATCGAGGTAGACCCAGCAAAGGTAAAGGCTATCCTAGAAATGGCCCCGCCCACTAACATCAAAGAGCTGAGAAGCTTATAGGGCAAAGTAGCATCCATAAAGTGATTCATCGCACAACTATCGGATAAATATTGACCCATGAATCGATTGCTACACAAGGGGGTCCCATTCTAGTGGGATGAAGAATGTCAGCAAGCCTTTGCTGAAATCAAGAAGTACCTAGCAACACCGCTAGTCCTAGCTCCACCAAGGCCAGATGTGCCATTCCTGTTATATATATCTGCTATCGATTTTGCTTTGGGCACCATGTTGGCTCAAAAGAATGCACAAGATAAAGAACAAGTGATATATTACATCAGCCACACCTTGGTGAGCTACGAGATAGGATATGCATACATAGAAAAGTTATGCTTAGAAGTGGTCTTTGCAACCAAGAAATTGCACCACTACATGTTGAGCCATACAACGTATGTAATATCCAAACAAAATCCTTTGTAGTATATGATGAGCAAGACATATCATAATACACATACTACAAAGTGGATCATGCTATTGATATAATTTGACTTGGAATTCATAAGCCAAAAGTCCATCAAGGGATAAGTCATAGTTGATCAGCTGGTTGAGGTACCTCTTCAAAACAGTAGGCCCCTCACCATAGAATTCTTGATGATGTAGTTGTTACATACCAAACCTAGCCATCGGCTAGGTTCTCCAAGTGCATAAAATTTCATATTTATTAGCTTAGTTGTTTCATTAATTCATTTTATCTCATCTTTTATTTTAATTCATTGCGTAATCGCACTTTGGCCTTCACGGTGGGGACGTGCCCTCCCAGAGTGGTGACTGTTACATTAAATTCCATTTTTTTCATTTGCCAATTATTTTGCAATTGTTACGGACTGTTGGAAGGTTTCCTAAAATTTATTTATAAATCATATCCTAAGATTAAGAGACCTGCAGAAGTGTCTCTGCAAGTGGTATCAGAATCTTCGATCCCAGCAAGGCCTGTTCTCCCAATCACAAGCGGTTTACATCTTCAGCAACCGGTATTCACAACAGGCGACGAGCTATTCCAAAAAATGGTAGAAAACATTTGCCTTTCATCCTGAAAATTGTTCTTCCATTTTGAAATTCTGTTAAATCATGTGGATGCCGTAAACCAATCAAACAGCGCATAATTCTTCAAATACGGGAAAAAGCTAAGGTTTTATTATCGTTGACGTCAGTTACATAATTTTTTCTCTCGTGCATCGGTTTTATTATCCCACATCCAAGGTAGCGAGCTTGTGGAGGGGTTTAAGAGGAGATAGTCCCACCTTCTACGTTGTGACTTCGGTCACACGTCGAGAGTCCTCCGCGTGTCGTTTGGTAGCTTCTCTATTAACCAATCCTCCATCATCCAACAGTCCTGTCGTGTCAGTCTGTTAGTCCACTCCCAGTCTGTCAGTCAGTCCACTCCTTATTTTTCGTGTCCTCGTTGTCAATCTGTCATGTCAGTCTGCATCTTATGTCCGATCGTGTCGGTCAGTTTGTCGTGTTAGCAGTGTCCTATCGTTACCAATCATGGTCAGGTGAGTTACATTAAATTTCGTGTAGTCAAGCAACAGCGCTACCTTAAATTCCGAATCGCAGTTGGCATGACAGTTGAAGCGAAACACACAAATTTTGGCAATTATTAAAATTATTATTGGATAAGGGAAGCCCAATTTTTTTTTTGAAAGTGCATGACCAAACAGTGGACCAAAGGACCTAACGATTGACTATCAAGCTCGGAGATGACCAATAACAACGCAAGAAGACCTCATCGAAGCCCAGGTACAAAAAATTCTCCTTCTCCTTTCAAAATTGGTAGTTATAATCCACATCATCCACTGGTAGACCCTATGGCTACTAACCCTCCCCCAACTCACGAAAACATCACATAAGGAGACTCAAGTAACTCGGCCATTACCACGGATGAAACTCTTCGACTCTTACTAGATGGTATGCGTGAAATTACTATCAACCTAACTAACCTATTGAGTGCACAAAACCAACTTAATCCCAATACTAATCCCCAAAATCACTCCCATGCACAAAGGAATGAAGAAAATGATGACCAGGATGACGATTGGGAGCAACAAAGAGGCAATCCGGATAATTACAAGGATCGCTATCATAGACAGCGGTATAACCAAGATCAAGAAAGGGATATGGGTTATCACCAACCGAGAGGCCCTAATAATTTTCCATGCATTGATATGCCCACTTTTGAGGGTCATGATCCTCGTGGTTGGATAGCCAAAATGGAAGGCATTCTCGACTTATACCAAATTAAGGATTTTGATAAAGTCCCTTTCGTTGCATCAAAATTAGGCACTGAGGCCTACCAATGGTTCGTATGGCTTAAGCGAGAGAAAGGAGCTACTATTAATTGGAAAAAATTCACTACCTCTTTTTTAGAAAATTTTGATGAAGGAGCTACATCGTCATACACGATGAAGACTGTTATCTCTTAAACAAGAAGGATCGGTTAGTGAGTTCGTCTTGGAATTCACCAGTTTACTACCATATACATTAGACCTCAGTCCCAACACAGTGGTAGGAGCTTTTCGCAATGGATTGAAAGAAAATATTAGGGTGGAGGTGGACATTCAAAATCCAACCTCGTTGAACGATTGTATAAGAATAGCCAAGCTAGCTGAGAAGAGAATTCAGTTGTATGCATGGCGTGAAACTTATAGTCGTCCTTCGTATCGCAACAATTCCTTTCATAGAAATGATCAACCATCAAGATACTTTTGCTATAAATGTCGCACTCATCATCCCAGGGAACAAGCATGTGCCCAAAAACAAAACTTTCATATTGAATGCGATCAATATGAAGGAGAAGAGGAAGAAACTTACCACCAAGAAGAACCTATGCAAGAAGAACTACCAAGTACTCTAGAAGAGAAGGAAGAGGATACAATGGTGATCTCCGTGCATGCCCTCATGGGGTTAACCGCCCACCATACCATCAAGGTACCAGGATTTCTCCGCCAGAAAAAGGTGAATGTGCTAATTGATTTCGGCAGTACCCACAATTTTATCGACATCAAAACAACAAAAGCTTTGAATTTATTCATTAACTCTTCCAACAAAGACAAATTCCAGGTTCTAGTAGCCAACGGGGTGAACGCACAATGTGTTGGTCGAACATCTCAAGTTTCCATAAAAATGGGAACTTATACCTGGTTTGGATCCCTTTTCGTCATGAATTTAGGGAACTCTAATGTCATTTTGGGAGTTGAATGGTTGGAAACATTAGACACGGTTAGCTTCAATTTCAAAAAATTATTTGTGGAATGGAAGGAAAATGGATGAGTCATTCGCTTACAAGGCATTACTACTCCTCCATCACAAATGGTGAGCTCTCATAGTATGGAGAAGATGTTAAAAAAGGGTGGATATGGATTTATAGCTCAAATTAATTGTTTGGAAAAACAATCTCGAGCAACTTTGGATATTATTGCTCCCGATTTACGAGACATCGTAACAAATTACGAAGAGGTTTTCCAAGAACCTAAAGGATTACCACCTAAACGATCTCATGACCATGCCATCCATTTGATTCCAGGGAGTGTCCCACCTAACAATCGTCCTTACCGCTATCCTCAACCACAAAATATAGAAATCGAACAGATCATTCAGGATCTGCTAGATCATGGAGTCATTCGTCACAACACTAGCCCTTATTCCTCACCTGTAGTTTTGGCTAGACGAAAAGATAACTCTTGGCGTATGTGTCCTGATTTTCGTTCTCTCAATAAACTCACTATCAAGGACAAATTTCCTATCCCTATCATAGATGACCTACTAGATGAGTTGCATGGTGCAAAATTTTTTACAAAATTAGACCTTCGCTCAAGATTTCACCAAATCCGTGTCAAAGAAGAAGATATTCCCAAAACTACTTTTCGTACTCATGAAGGTCATTACGAATTTTTGGTCATGCCTTTTGGTATCACCAATGCACCATCCACATTCCAAAGTCTCATGAACCAAGTGTTTCGTCCACTCCTTCATAAGTTTGTGTTAGTTTTTTTTTATGACATTCTCATATATAGCAAAACATGGAAGGACCATTTACATCATGTGGATAAAGCCCTTCACATTTTACACAGAGAAAAGTTATTTGTCAAACGTTCCAAATGTTCATTTGGTGTCCAAGAAGTCAAGTATCTTGGTCATATAGTTTCACATGAGGGCGTCAAAGTCGACCCCAATAAGATTAAGGCAATTCAAGAGTGGCCTTTACCTAAAACCATCAAGAAACTTCATGGTTTTTTGGGTCTCACGGGCTACTATCGCAAGTTTGTACGAAATTATGGTAAGATTGCAGCACCTCTCACAACACTCACAAAGAAGGATGCTTTTCGTTGGTCGGAAGAGGCCACTCAAGCCTTCGAAGCTCTTAAGAAGGCCATGTGTACAACTCCAGTTTTAGCAACTCCCAATTTTCACAAACCATTTATTATCGAATGTGATGCATCAGGAACAGGAATTGGGGCTATATTAATGCAAGACGGTCATCCGTTGGCATTTGAAAGTAAACAGCTATCGGGGAAAAATTTGGGAAGATCAACATACAAAAAAGAAATGTTGGCTATTCTTCACGCGGTAGAAAAATGGAGACACTACCTAATCAGTAGCCGCTTCATTATAAAAATAGATCATAGTAGTCTCAAACATTTTCTTGAGCAAAGGTTTTCCTATCCGAAACAAAATAAGTGGTTAACCAAACTATTGGGTTATGATTTTGTTATCGAATACAAGAAGGGGAAGGAAAATGTAGCCGTCGATGCGCTATCCAGGAAATATGAAGACGAAGTAGTCATTAACGCTATTTCAGGTCCTTGCTCCCAATGGGTGAATCAATTACAAGATGAATGGTTGTCCAATAGCGAAACTGCTCAAATAATTCAAGAATTATCTATAGGGTCCTCTAAACACCCTTTGTTCTCTTATGAAGATAAAATCCTCCGAAAGAAGAACCGCATTTACATTCCACACAACTCAAAACTCAAATCGAAGATCCTCGACGAATCGCATGCTTCTCCATCAGCGGGACATTCAGGATTTTTGAAAACATATTTAAGGATCAAACAATCATTTTTTTGGAAAGGATTAAAAGCCGAAGTCAAACAATGGGTAGCAGAATGCGAAGTTTGCCATCGCAATAAAGGAGAAACAATCAAATCACCAGGGTTGTTACAACCATTACCCATCCCTGAACGTCAGTGGGAACATATATCCATGGATTTTATTGAAGGTCTTCCAAAGTCAGAAGGCAGGACAGTAATCTTCGTAGTCGTAGATCGGTTATCCAAATACGCTCACTTTCAGGCTTTACAACATCCATTTTCCACAAGCAAGGTGGCAAAGGTATTTATGGATTCAATTTTCAAATTACATGGTATGCCAAAAAATATTGTAAGTGATAGAGATCCCATCTTCACTAGTAACTTTTGGCAAGAATTATTTCGACTTAGTGGTACCAAATTGAACATGTCCTCAGCTTACCATCCCTAGACAGATGGTCAAATAGAAGTAGTTAACAAATGTTTGGGTATGTACTTACGATGTTTCGTTCAAGATAAACAATATCAATGGAGCCAATGGCTAGCAATGGCAGAATGGTGGTACAACACTTCTTACCATTACTCAATTAAGATGTCTCCCTTTGAAGCATTGTATGGAACCAAGCCTCCAATTGTAGCAGATTACGTACAAGGTTCATCCAAAGTAGCCAAAGTGGATGATTGGTTTCAACAAAGGCAATCTACACTCACCATACTCAAAGAGAATTTATTCCAAGCACAAAATCGCATGAAACAACAACAAGACTTGCACCGATCAGAACAAACTTTTAATGTCGGTGATAAGGTTTTCCTAAGGTTGCAACCTTACAAACAAGCATCGTTAAGGATAAAGACCAGTCAAAAGTTGGCTCCACGATTCTATGGTCCTTACAAAATTGTGCGTCGCATTGGAGAAGTAGCCTATCAATTAGAGCTACCTTCATCATCACGAATACACCCAGTATTTCATGTTTCATGTCTCAAAAAAGTAATTGGTTAGAAAGTGCAAAGTCAATCAAAATTACGAGTGCTCGATGAGGAAGGACGCATACATCTCCAACTCTGAAGATATATTACAACATAGAATACGAAGACTAAGATCACGCGGATTCAAGAATTTCTCATCAAATGGCAAGACCTACCAGAGGAGGATGCCACATGGGAACCTGAAAGTATTTTCCAGACATTTCCATCTTTGAGGACAAAGCTTTCCAAGGAGGGGAGTCATGCTACATACCAAACCTAGCCATCGGCTAGGTTCTCCAAGTGCATAAAATTTCATATTTATTAGCGTAGTTGTTTCATTAATTCATTTTATCTCATATTTGTTTTTTATTCATTGCGTAATCGCACTTTGGCCTTCACGGTGGGGACGTGCCCTCCCAGAGTGGCGATTGTTACATTAAACTCCATTTTTTCCATTCACCAATTATTTTGCAATTGTTACGGACTGTTGGAAGGTTTTCTGCAATTTATTTATAATTCATATCCTAAGATTAAGAGACCTGCAGAAGTGTCTCTGCATAGAACTTCTTGATGATGTAGAATTTGCATTATCAGAAGCACCCAAACTCGAAGAACCTGAAAATGAAGATAATATGAATTTGTTCTTTGATGGTTCAAAGTGTGAGCAAGGAGGTGGTGTAGGGATTGTCTTTTTTATGCCACAAGGTGCTCTAATACCCTTGTCATTTAAGCTAGACTTCCCTTGCATGAATAAAAACACCAAATATGATGCCCTAATATTGGGTCTCTAAACAACCATCACTATGAAGATCAAAAGGCTAAATATCTTTGGTGACTCCCTACTCATAGTCAACCAAGTCAAGGGACTATTTCAATGCAAGGATCCAATCTTGAAAGCTTACAAGGAGCTCATTGACACCTATCTAGCCCAACTAGAATGGTACGACATCAAGGTAATCCCTCATACATTAAAAATATTTATAGGCACCATGGCATCTTTGGGATCCTTGATCCCTTAGAATCCATATGCTGATTTCACTACCATTCATGTGAAAATACTCTCGCACTCAGCGATGCAGCGTGAGGCTTTTGATAAAAAAGAATCATTCAACATGATTCATATAGAACCAGACCATAATCAGTTATGTAAAGCCAAATACTTTTTAAAGAAGGTGCCTTGGGGGTCCTTGATCTTGTAGGGTCCTACGGAGAATGGTACCATCATTCGCAACAAGGTTGTTTCTCAATCTGCATTTGTACACATCAAATCCTAGGAGAAAAAAATTATCTTATATATTGAGGCTATAGTTTATGAGGATTGGCTATCCCATTTATAAGATTTCTTGAGGCTTGGAATTGTCCCACAAGGATTGTCACATGCTGAAATATGAGCATTTAAACAGAAAATGACAAGGTATGTATTTATAGGAGGCATATTGTATCATTGAAGCTACGATGGAGTCCTCTTTCATTGTTTAGAGCCCCAAGAATTAGCTTGGGAAATTTTCCAAGCTCATGATGGTACATGTGGTGGCCACTTCAACGACATGGCCATTGTCAAACACATCCTTGAATGGATTATTACTCGGCCCACCATGGAGAAGGATTGCTACAAGTATGTTAGGAAATGTGTTAAATTTCAACATCATGCAAATATGATGCACTTGCCATCTCAGGCCTTACAGCCCATTCAAGTAGCTTGGCCATTTTCTCAGTGGGGTTTTGATCTGATAAGAAATATTTCTCCCCCATATTTGAGTTGACACATGTTTATCTTAATGGCCATTAAGTACTTCACAAAATGGGTGGAAGCGGTCCCCTTAACCTTGAAAATCATACCCTGAATTGAAGATTTCATACTTCACAATATCATCTATCATTTTGGGGTCCCCTTCAAGATAATATCGGATAATAATCCATCATTCAAAAACAAAAATGTATGAGCTTTAACAACCAAGTACAAAATTCAACATAGTTTTGTGATACCATACTATCCATAAGAAAATGGGTAAGTAGAGGCCTCGAACAAGATAATAGTAGCCATATTAAAGAATACGATGAAAGAGAATCATAAGGATTGGCATCTATAATTACCCCTTGCATTATGGACTTATAGGACTAGCGTTTGAACACCCACTTAGGCAACACCGTTTTTGCTTGTGTATGGCGCTGAGGCCATTATGCCCTTAGAATTGGAAATTCCAACATTATGCATCGTATTGAAAGAGTTCATCAATGAAGACACTACATGACAAGCTCACTTGGATCAGTTGATCCTTCTGGATGAACATCACATCAATGCTCTTGAGCATCTTCGTGTTTACCAAGATCATATAACACAAGCTTATAATAATAAAGTCCATATGAGAGACTTTCAGGTTGGAAATATTGTGCTCAAATAAAATCAATAGAACTCAAATCTACCACCACACCTACGAGACAAATTTGTAGTAAATTAGATAGGTCCTTACATCATCTCCGAGAAGATTGGACCTAGGGCATATCACCTAACATCGATAGAAGGTGTTGGAGAGAAAGAGCATCTCAAAATTATTCATCTAAGGGCGTTTCACATATAAGCACAACAAAAACACCAAAAATATTCAAATAAACCAACAAAATATCAAAAACATTCAAAAATAAATTACAAAATCATAAAAATAATGGAAAATCGTAAAAATAAAAGGCTCCAAAGGTATCTTAAAGTCCTTTGGTCAAATCACAAAATGCTCCAAGGGTAGCATAGCACCTTTGGTCACCTCACAAAAATCCCCAAAGGCATCTTAAATCCCTTTGGTCAAACTCACAAAAGCCCCAAAGGCATCTTGAAGCCCTTTGGTCACATCACCAAAAGCCCCAAAGGCACCATAAGCCCTTTGGTCAAAAGAAAAACATAAAAGCACAAAAATAGTTTAAAGTCAAAAAGTTTAAAAACATTCAAAATAATCAAAACTCAAAAACAAGTGAAAACACTAAAAATACAAAAACATTTGCATTATACATTCGTTGCATTGGGCATTTGCATCCATATAGTTGCATTGCATTAGGCACGTTGCATCCATTGTATTTACATTAGGTAGGTTGTGTTCACAATCTTACATATGACACCATATTTGTACCTCAAGCATGCATCTTCAAAATCCATCATCATCCCTAACCCATGTGTGTAACTATGTTTTTCAACACAACCCCTCCATGTTGCTATAAGGAATATACTAGGGTTTTTCGGTCACTCAGCCATACCTAGTAATTTTATCAAATTTTGTAGAAAGTTATCTTCACTAGCAAAATATGAGGTCTAGTTTTGATAGCACTTGGTATATTTCAGAATCCTATCACTAATCAAAACACTAAAATTCTAGTTGAAATAAGTAAAATATGAATGCTACAAATGTGGTACTAGGCATCCTAAGCGAAATGTTTCTACTTGCCCACCTTATGATGCACATGGTCTAGGATTTTGATCATTGGAAAATGGACAAGCTCCCCCCTACCCAAAGAAATCCCTTTCTTTCATCAAAACAAGAAAAGAAGCAAAAATTCCTGAACAAAGCATAATTAAAAAGTAAAATAAACAGTGATTATCATCACTACATAAATCCCTTTCTCAAAATAAAAGAAAATAAATTCAAAATAAATAGTGATTTTCATCACTAAACATGAGCAAGTATCCCAAGTAAATGTGAAGAAAAGAAGGGGTGAAGAGCTTGAATCCCTGGAATGGTCGATCTCCACAAGTCGTTGAGTGATCCCTAAACAACAATGGGCTGCATGAATCTTGCATGACATTAGGGTAAGCTCAAAGTAATTTACAAAAAGGGCTAGTTTTAGGTTTCCTGTATCGCCTAGTGGTCTAATCCAACTGAGTCTGACTTAGGATCAGGATGAATATTTGAGGATCCCCAATACAATAATGGGTTGAATGAATCCCACCTGGCACTGGGGTATGCTTATGTTTTATCTAATATATTCATTTGCACACATAGGGATAATGAATATCTAGGTCTTCATAATAAAAACCTTGTCTTTCAAGAGTCATGTATGGTCAGTATACAACTTTTGATGGAGTAACTAGGGTGTTTGAGTCTCATGGAAAACCTCAAAAATCCTCTCATAGCAACAAATCATGTCATCAATCAAATCATCAACTTTCTTTAGGAGGTTTTGTTGATTAAAGGGTGTTAATAAAATAGGATAGATACCGGATAAATGTCAGCAATGATATTTAAATGGCCACTGACTATTTTGTGCATATATTTTAATTTACATAAGCTTATAAAGAAAGCACATACATATCACATCATCTCATCTCATATAGGATGTTAAATGATTAATTCTTATTATAATAGTTATTATTTATTCATGATTTATTTACATTATATGGTATCACCCATTAGATTTTTGAACTCATATAACATGCATTCCTCATGTTTTAAGTGATTAAAGCATACATGTTCATTATATCATCATCATAGTGCATTACACATATTGCATTCACCATACAATAACAACATAAGTTAGATGCATACAATAGAATCAAAATTAAACATGCATTTAAATAATCACTACATCCATATATGCATACATCACCATAATGCATCTATACATCTAGATAAGACCATTTAAGCATACATCTTTCATCTAGCTAATGCATATTAATACATCACATCATGTAGCATAAAATCATCATATTGCATCACATAAACATAAAAGCAAAAACATAAAATACACATAATGAGTCTCAAAATGTAGATATCATATATATATATATTATATATATTTTTTTGTTGTTGTGTGGGGGTGTGTGTGTGTCAAATAAATACATAAGAGTACAAAATTGCTCGTAGACTATAATTATGTAGGTTATATGATCTTACACTAAAAAATAAAGCTAGAACAATTAGAGTCATCAACCTACACATGCACCTCCAACCTTGCCTCCACCCTCGACTTCATCTTTATGAGTGTGACAAGAGCTAGTCCCTGTGGTTTGCTCTATTTAATTCTTGGTCCTATGACTCGGTCGCACTGATGACTACCTTGATGTGCTCTTCCCAATCATGTGTGACACTCTTATTGTAGGTCTATTTGGTAGATGATCTCCCCGAAGCCTGAACTCATACTCCAGTGCAAGGATGTAAGCATTATATCAAGTGCGCTACTCTAAGTCCCCTGATAGGAGTCCATGTAGAAATTTGATATCTGCATCTACATCTAGCCCACTATGTCCTAGAGGCACAAGCATAGCGAGCACAATCTATCATTGAGCATCATCCCTCTTGATCATAAGCTCATCTATCTTGAGCTGTGACGAGTCTATTTGAGTTTCTAGGGTGGTCCTCTCCTCATCAAAGCTCCTGACCTATGCCTAATGCCCATAAATGGTAGAATTCCTCTATAAGATCTGGATGTAAACTGATTAAATCTCAGCCTCCATGTGGTGTAGCTGAGCTTATAGAGGAGACTCCTACTCCTCTGGAGCTAACTCCTCCTCCTCCTTAGGAGTAACCTGCTCTTTAGCCACCTACTAATTTGTGACCTACCCCCAATCCTCTATCTGGCCCACACTCGGTGCCCATCATGATCCTCCCTAGTAGTTGCCTCATCTTGATCTTAGCCTAAGCTATGACTACCTTGCCATATACGTATGAACCACCACTGGGTATAGGCCTCTATGACCCCACCATCTACAATACCAACATCCACTACTGGAGGATCATAATCCTATATGACTGTTGTAACTCAGGGTATTGAAATATCCCTCTCTATAATAATCTACCTATACAAAATTGGTTGAAGAGGTATGTCCTATTGTAGAATGAACTATCAAAGCACCCTAGAGTAATATAATAACTCACTGATGCCACCCTTGTGGCCGATAACCCATCGGTTGCATTGAGTTTGAGTTGTGAACTTTTCTACCTCTACCCAAGTGAGGCACTCATGATAAGGTCTCCATATGATATCCTTGGATTGCAGGCTAGTCAATGAGGCTGTGTAGTGTCTCAAATCCCCTACATGACACTGAATATTTCACTCCTCACACTCTCGAGGCCACCTAGATACGTAACACTAAGCAACATTTGCTATGATAGTAATCTCAATAGGTAATACTCTTGGGTGGTCCACCTTGATATGATCCTAGCCCTAGAGCTATAGGAGTAGGTTGTAAGTAATGCTAGCTCATCCCCACCACTGGATCTTGTAGAGATCATCATAGCACTAAGCCAACAGTGCGCTCCCCCAAGCCATGATGATAGGCTCCACACTATCAATCAAATCCTGAAACCATAACTAGGAGGTTCCATGGGAACCTCACTCTAGAGCAGTAAGGTAAAAGCATATTACATATAACCATCAGCAAAATGGTATGCCTCTAAGAGAAGACATCCTCTCGGTACCATCGAGCCATGAAAATCCCACCAAACTAGATATTAGAGAATGGAACAGTTGCATGTGCTCCAAAGACCCTTGAAAATACTACATCTTTAGCATCAATAGGGGAAAAAACAATGGGAACTCTAGCAAAAAGGATCTGTAAGATCTTGTAGATATCCTCCAACATGATGGTCATATCACCAATAGGGAGATGAAAGGTATTAGTCCTAGAGTCCCACCTATGTGCTAAGGCAGTAAGGTAGGCCTACTAACATGATCGTCAGAAGCCTAGTAATGTATAGGAACCTGTGAGCATCAATCCAATCACTATATGTATCATCCATATCGGGCAGAAGATCCACAAGAAATTTAGGGTCTTGATCTCGCATAGAAAAAATATAAGAGTGCAAAATAAATGCCTAAATTAAATGCACTTAAAATCTAAAAGGAGGAATAAAACAAAAATAGTGTAGAATTTAGCTAAAGTAAGCTTAAGGCTACGAAAATGATGACTAAATGCACCTAAAACATTCAAAAAAATCAAATTCACACTTCAAAATTGCAAAAAAATCAATTAAAAACTTTAAAAATTCAAAAATTTCAAAAATAAGCCTAAGGTCTTGTAGCTACTCGCGCCAGGAGTGGCCACGTAGCGGCGACTGAAGCCGACAGTGGCCAGCTACCAACAATCAAAAAATTAACCGTTGGAATTTAGGTTGGTCACTGACGATGAAAATGACCCCTCTTTTTCCATTTAGGGGCCGTTCTAAGTGTCAGCGACCATGGGGTTCCACACCAATGGCATGTCCCCCTCATCCAAAAATAACAAAAAAATGAAAAAATCCTAAAACTAGCCTAGATCCACTAAAATTAACCCTAACCTAGACCTATTGATTGGTTCAGTTCGTTGCCAATAAGTTTAGTGTGGTTCATTTACCGGTTACTTAGTGAGGTTCATTTTACCAAATAAAACAAATAAAGAGCAAGGGTTTGAGAGATACCCATGAGTCATTGGCTCCTCTGCTTGTCGAAGCCTCACCTTGCTCAGCCATGGTGTCTAATGTCGATAACATCCCGGGTCACAATCAATTTCTCTCACCTTAGAGCTCAAAAGGTGTAATTGATAGCTAGAATAATGAAAAGTCAAACCCTAAAATTCTTTTATATTTTCAATTTATGCCTCGACCGCTTTTGGCATCAGTGGCCCATAATTTTTGGTCGCTGGACCTGACAACGACCATGAAGAGGTAATTAGGGGTCGTTGGACCTGATAGCAACTAGGAAACAAAGAGAAATTCATTCAATTTCTCACCATGAGGCACCTCAAAATTGGCCATTAAACATACCTATCAGTCCAAAATAATCAAGAATTGCACAAATACCAAAAAAAATTACACAAATCAAAAATAAAAAAATTTTCGCTTTTGAGGCCTCCGTAGAGTTGGGAGGAGTCACACCCGGGGGGGGGGAGAAAAAATTAAAACAGCCAAGCATAAAATAAAAAATCAAAAAACATCACAAAATTTAAATTAACACAAAAATAAAATAACATCAAAACTCAAGTGAGCCTCGTATTCAGTTATTTACTCTATACACTTGGTGGTTGTAGCGACTTGCACTCCATGCAATCCAGCAAGATGAGTAAATTACCATAAGGCCACTTGGGGTAAATTAGTTATGGTTGAATTAAGACACTTCATTTCAATATTGAAGAAGGCCATGGTGGCTAGACTACCCCATGGAAATGAGGATTCATCTCCTTTCTTCTATAAAATTTTTTAGTAAATCATCGAACATAGTGATTCAACATAAGCTTAAATGGAATTGCTATCACCTTGATTCCCTAAGAAGGCCATTACGGTCGGACCGCTCCATGGGATAGAGATGTGCAATTACTAAAAATGGTTGAAATCACACCTGATATGGGACCTACCCTATAATAACAAAGTAAACCTCTAAAAGGGTCCAAATCATTCATCTTGGTCAAGCGACTTGTCGCTTTATTCATTTTCCTTCCCTCATAGACTCGTCATTTGAGGGGGTAGTCATAATATCAATAATCATAATCAAAATCAATAAAATATCACTCGATCATGTCAAATTGTATTCGTATTATGAATCATTGCCAACAACTATCATAAGCTTACCCTTTGTTGGGGCAAAAATCAAACATGATAGTTAAGTTTGTAGCTCTCCTCCTTTTGGACCTATAGTATTACTGAAGCTACTTGATTACCTGATGGACATGTGCAAGCTTTCACAAATTTAAGCCTTCCACCCTATTGGAAGCAATTATTCTAGGATGCATGTCCTTTCTCATGATTGGGACATCTAATGTTGATCAGATCAATGATCATCACACAACCTACAATGTGACCCTAAGTGGTCTATTTTTGCTCTATTATGTATTTTCCCACAATGCATCCCAAAAAGGGGCATCTATAGATACCTAAAATACATCATATTTAGGAGACTACTCATATGGGCATATTTGGAGACCATATGAATCATCTTGGACCTTTCCAAGAGCTAGTAGTGGTCCTAACCACTCAAAAAGGGTAGTTCTAGCTCATCCAAGCTTAGCCGCTCTCAAGTAGAGCAAACACCACCTTTGGCCACTGAAGCTGACATAGGCTACACCTAGATATTGCTCTGAAAAATGGCTAGCACCATGCATAGTCTGGCCATGAATATGAGCCTAGAACACGTAGTCTAAATGTACCTTACATTTCTTGTGGGTGGATTTTTGTGAGGAACTCCTAGAGTTCCTTCTAACTGTCCCTTCAATGCCTACTTATATTGTTGCTCTATGGAATTTATTTTGTATTATTATTTTGTTTCAACTTTGGAAATTTGGGAATGTTGTTGTCTATTTTGAATATCCACTTTCCAGTCAATTTTCTATGTATGAAAAGATTACAATATTTTATATTGTTACTATTTAGATCCATTCATAGGCTTCCAAGTTGAATCATGAGTTGGCTCATTTGATAAATCTTATCAAATACTAGCGTGAGGAATTATGCACTATTAGTAAGGTTTCGCTTAACCTCCCTATGCCTCAAGGTCCCTCTATTTTTTGAGGCCTTAGATTAGTAGGTCAAGGGAACAACGTTATCCAACCTCAAGTCATTTTATCAATGTCCACAACAGGGCTTGATCTCCTCTAGGAGTGACTCCCTTTACCTAGTTTTATTGTTTATTCACCCTTTTAGGGGTTGGTTTTGTTTTTCGCTTTGAGCCTCGTATTTATGGTGTTGATCATTTGGGTAGCCTTACACCCCGAGCTATGATTTTTATAGCTCCCTTTTTGTTTTAACCTCTCTTATTTTTATTGAATATAATTTTTGATTCCAATAAAAATATTGAGCATCAAGATATCATCCATGGTTACCAATGGATTTTTTTGTAAGGAATATAGTCCACTATGAGGAACTCAAGATCTAGAGAAGAGCTATTTTTAGGTCCCGCACTTCTCATAAAGTTCAATCAAGGATGGTTAACTTATGTTTTATTCTATGAAGAATTTTAGTATAGGACCAACCATGGAGAATTGTGGAACTTGGTCAACATATTTGGGGTTCTTATAGAAAAATATAGAGGTTTCAATTCAAAATTTGTCAAATTTATAGAGTATCAACTTCATAGTTGAAAGGTTGTGCAAGTGATTATTCTACATAATTCAAGGATATAGGAGGTTGTATTTCTTACTAGTAGACTCCTTTATTCATGGTTGTAATATATAAAATACCTAATATTGTTGGCAATTTTGGGAACTTTGGGTACATTGCTTTTGCTCAAATGTATAAGTTGCCATTGATGTCAAAAGGCATTTTTGTGTTGATTTCAAAAGAGTGTGATGTCAAGAATATCTTGAGAAGCTTCATTATGTTAAAGGGTTTTTATTAAAACCATGGTGACAAGGCTAAAGGTTTTTCTTAAAACCATTTGGACTCATTAAGGGTTTTTATTAAAACCAAGCTTAACTTAATGCAAAGGTCCATGTGTATTATTAATAATTAAATTAACTCATACCTTTGTCAAAGGTCCAAGTTTAATTTATTATTAATAAAATAATAATTATTATTATTTTAATTATTATTAAAGGGTCTTTCAACCCTTAAGCGTCACCGATTTATTGCCATCATTGGAGGAGCGCCGACGTCAATCAGTAATGGATAAATTGCTATATAAGTGGGCATGGTTTTCAAAAGTTAGTACCACCGATTATTATTTGGACATCTACGATTTGTGGTTCTCTATTTTTTTGATTTGCGCTTGGCTTCTCGATTTTCTTTACGCTGTTTTGTTCAAATTACGCTTGGCATCTACGATTTGATTTTGCATCGTTTCGCTCGATCTACGCTTGGCGTCTGTGACTTGCATTGCTCTACATCATTCGAAAAGCACTTGGTGTCTTCATTTGAGCTCACTCTGTGTTTTTGATCTCCATCGACGTCTTTGAGATCGTGCATGTTTTGCGTCATGGAGACTGCGCTTGACAATCTCGGTTTTGAGCTTGGGATGTATCCTTACCTTTTGGCTTGACAACAGTGGTTTGTTTGCATGCGGTTTGTGGAAGACGTTTACGTTTTCCAGGATATTGGCATCAAAGAAAGATAAAAGAGAGGGCAGCGGTTTGTTATTTCGTTGGGCTCTTGTGACCCAACGACGATGGCATTTAAGTGAAAGCACTAGACAACAGAGGTGCTAAGTTCGATTCTCTTCATTGGGGATTTCTTTTTGGTCGCGGTATGCATAGAATGGTGGTCGTGAATGCACGGGAGGTATAAGGTTAAGGTATATTTTTGTTTTGACATTGATGTTTAATGTTTAATGTTTATGTGGAGTAATAAGGTGTAAAGAGGTGTTATTTTGTATGTTATTGTACTTTGGTGGTTTTTACTAAGTTGGAGAAATAAGGTGTTATATTTGGATATTTAATATTGTGTAATATTGTATAGTTGCTAACTCTAATTGGTGGCAAATTGAGAGTTAGTGTTGTGACAGATTTTGAGTTCTCCTTCTTCATCAAAGTAAAGGTATGGGCAACTTCTTCCATGTATGTTTTTTATGGTATATTTTTTGAAATTGAGTTTGGAGTGAAAAGGTTGTCTACTAGGTATTATTGGTATAAATCTTATTTTTTGGATATTGAATATTTTTTATGCATTAAAGTTATTGTTGAATCTTTGGGTGAATGCATAATTCTGGTTGAGGAAGAAGAAGCATTTTTGCAATAGGGTTCATGTTAATAAGTCTTGCTACTTGCATTGAGATGATGAAACCCTAGTTGTTGGTGAAAAGAATATAAGCATCATAGTTATATGATATATTGCATGGTTGGCAATTGTTGGGTTGGGTTTTATATTCTTGAGAAAAGCTACTACATCTATCTTATTCTTTTGAGATTGAGTTTGAGTTGAGATTGAGTTGAGATTGATATTGGGAGTTAAGTATAGATCATATTGAGTCTCTAACAATTCTCTTTATGGTTCTATGAGATTTGAGTTTGATATTGGGAGTTAAGTATAGAACATATTGGGTCTCTAACAATTCTCTTTATGTTTCTATGAGATTTGAGATTGGGAGTTAAGTATAGAACATATTGGGTCTCTAACAATTCTCTTTATGTTTCTATGAGATTTGAGATTGGGAGTTAAGTATAGAACATATTGGGTCTCTAACAATTCTCTTTATGTTTCTATGAGATTTGAGATTTGGAGTTAAGTATAGAACATATTGAGTCTCTAACAATTCTCTTTATGCTTCTATGAGGTTTATGAATCACATTGGGTCTCTAACAATTCTCTTTGTGAGTTCATACTAAGCAAGTTTTTCTTGGTGAGTTTGCTGAGGTTTTGGACAGGTTCCAGTGGGGACTTGTGAGCAAGTTTTGGACAGGTTCCAGTGGGGACTTGTGAGCAGATTTGGATAGGTTTAGGTGGGGACTTGTGAGCAGATTTGGACAGGTCCTAACAGAGGACTTGTGAGCTGATATTGATAGTTCTATCAGAGAACTTGAGGACAGAGGTACATTGGTTCTATAATAGAACCTGAGGATAGATTTGGCAAGTCTTTGTGAAGGCTTGTGTGCAGAGGATTGATTTATTCATAGATTTGGATAGATCTGATAGACAGAGGAAGACTTGTACTAGACCGACTGACTATGTTTGGTACAGGTAGCTGAGCTGTTGTGGACATGATCATAGAAGGTAGAGGTCTCTTAGGCTAAGCATTAAGGACAGGAGGTCTTCGGTGGAAAGGAATTCCACGTGCTAGCAAGAGGTAGAGGCAGTTGATCTTCTGAGGGATCATTTCTAGAGTAGAGGGGAAGGTATCTCCTTTGAGCAGAGGCTCATAAATTTAGATCAGGGGAAGGTGTCTCCTTTGGGCCGAGGCTCATAAAAATTGTAATTGGGAAGGTTTCTGAAAGAACTTTGAGATAACTTTTAGAGAAAATTTTTGTGGACGTAGCCCAAGCCTTTTGGGTGAACCACGTTAAAATTTGTGTCACTTTGTGGATGATTTTGTGCATTGTTTTGATATTTCTTTGGGTATATTGCTTTACTGTTTTGAAGTATAAAGGAAAAAGTAAAAAGAGGTCTTATACTGTTCACCCCCCCTCTCAGTATAAGCTTGTGTTCTTCAAATATCTTACTATAGCTTATTCAATCATATGTTATGGATCTTGCTTTTGTTAGATAAGTAGTATTGTGTGAACTACAAAGAGCTACTCTCTAGTCATAAACAAAATTACTTTAAGATAAATTCTAAGGATTTGATCTTTAGGAGGAATTATTAAAATTCATTTAAGAGTAAGACTATTTGTAACTACTAGATACAAGAAATAATATCCAAAAATCAATGGGATTGTTGCCAATACACTTTTATAAACTTATATTGAATACCATTCAAATAGTCATCAATCTTCTAAATAGCCCTAAAAAATAATTTTGTTGGTGTTTGTGTAACTTTATGACTCATTCCTAAATCATAAAAAAAGTGTTTGAAACTAAAATATTATCATAATTTTTTTTTCTTTTTATATAAATTTGTGTCAAATTCCACTTAAATGCTTATTAAAACTTAGACTATTATCAATTATTATCATTGAAGATAGTCGTGTACTTATATCCCATGAGTAAGAGGGGTTCATATACATAAAAGGCATAATGGATTCATTAAAATTTGAAAAATCAACTTTACCTTTATTTTACCCTTGAAAAGTATAATTTTCTATAATACTATAGTAAAGTAAAATATTAGATGTATTATCCACTATAAACTATTTCATAAACATCTTGTTGTTTTATGAGTCAAATTCATTGTAAAATAAAATGTGTGTTATTTTTAAAATATTTGTGTTCTACAAAGGCATGCATTGCTTTATTGATGAATTCAATTCGTTATAAAACAATATGTTTAAATATTTTATAAAATACACGCACATAATGAAAAGGAAATGTGATCATTTTAATTTAAAATATTTGTCATAGCCTAAATTTTTATTAAATATTTGATCACAATATAAATTTATATATTTAAATTAGACATGTGGTAATGTGGATGACATGACATTTATGTTAATTAAGTATGAATGTTGATGTTGAGTTTTTAATTATATTTTTTATATTCATGAGATTTTATTTAATTACAACCATGAAATAAGACTAACTACAAATATGGATGGAATGATTAATAGGGGTTACCATTGGATAATAATGGAAGGGAGAGCATCATTGGGGAGATAATTTTATATTTCAATCAACACATGAATAGAAGTTGAATTCCATGCACACAACACAAACTAAAAATGCATGTGCATAGTACTCATATAGATATATCTACTTGATTTTGAATTGCACTTTATGATATCTTAGGTATAAAATATTGTAATACACTCCATAATTTAGATCCAAATTATATTATTGATATATTTTGCATTGCACTTCATGATGTCTCTAGTGGTAAACCTCCAATCCCAATAAACCATAGAGTTATAAAGGAATAAAATAAAGTTGATAAAGCCACTTTTGAATAGATTAGATTTGCTATCCTTGGTAAAATTCCAATTCTATATATTAATACCATTATTAATCCAAAGAGGTGTTGGCAATTTTGGGTACTTTGGGTACATTGCCTTTGCTCAAGTGTATAATTTGTCATTGATGTCAAGAAGCTCTTGAAGGAATTTGATTTGATGTCAAACTTGTTTTCATGAAGGTTACGACATGACAGTTTCAAAGGTATTTTGTAAATCCCAGTTGGCAGGTTTAAATATTATAGGTGGATGCATTATTTTAATGCATTTGGGTCCAGGAGGAAGTATTTATTTAATAATTAAAAACCTTGTTAAGGTTTCTTTTAATTATTTTAAAATAAATATTAATTTATTGTTTGCATTGGGTTCTCCTAACCCATGGCGCAAATGTCTTAACTTTGATGGCGCTATGTTCTAAGATTGTGGGCGCTAGCCAAGACCTCCATTGACGTGTTAAACTCCTCCGCCGACGTGTTAAAATCCTCGCCGACATCAAGATTTTATGGGAAATATGCATTTAAATCTCCCATGATGAAGATCAAAGATAATCCCATCCACAATTTTTGAAAAGTGTTGCTCATTGTGATTTCGTGATCTGATGTTCGATTTCTTCTTCGCTGAGATTTCTTGATCTGATATTCAGATATCCGTCATTCATGTTTTGTATCCACCATAAGGTTTCGTCGTTGTCATTCATGTCAGAAGACAGGGAGGCCTACTGTTTATTTTAGCCTTGGCATAGAAGGTACAAGGGAAACAGAGTGAGGTTCATACCTCATCGGATGCCTTTGGCCCATCGGTAGCGGCTAGGCTGTTGGCGCGCTACCCGAACGGGAGGTTCCATGTTCAAATAACATGAAAGGGTTTTTTCTTCGTTGAAGTGGATGCAGCGGGTGGTGTTAGAGTTCGTGCACAATTTCTCCATAGCGTGATTTTTGGTGTTGGCCAAGGTATTTTTGAAATTAATTTTTGCTAGTGTATTTTGCGGATGGAGGAAGTTTATTAGAGAGAAAAACAGCTTAGGAGTTATAAGGAGTTTGAAGCTTGCTTTATTTTGATAAAATATTCTTTTGAAGGTAGTGTTTGCATTATCTTATTGCATTCTTATGAGAGATAAAGTTTATTGTTGATAAGACTAAAAGGGAGAAATAAGGTGTATAAGGGATAAATATTTCTTGTATTGTTGAGAGTGCTTTTGGTTGATTATGGAAATGAAAGCATGATGTTTTAAGGTTAGAATTGCTTCTTGTGTGAAGTTGTGAAACCTTAAGTGGGCAGCTTTGAGATTGACATTAGCTTTCATTAAATTGGTTATAATCAAGCTATTCTTTACTTGGTTAAAGTGTTGGGCTTACTTCTTTGTTGATGATTTGAAAAATTGTTTTGTACTATTGTGATTTGAGTTGGTGGATGCTTTTTGTTCAAATAATGTTGGAGAGAAAAGGAGTTCTTCTTGTTTCCTTTTCTAATGTTGATTGTGAAATGCTTCAAGGTTGTGTTTTGAGTTAAATGGTGTTGATGGAACCTTGGTTGATGAGCATTGTTGTTGAAGCCCTAATTGATGGTGAAAAGAATATGAGTATCATTGTTATGTGATTCTTTGCATAGTTGGCAATTGTTGGGATTTCATGTTCTTGAAAGAAAGCATTCTATCCTATCCATTTCAGATATTGAGTTGAGTTTTTCAGATTTGAGATTGAGATTGAGCTGAGTTGATTTGAGTTGAGTTTTGAGATTGGGAGTTGAGTATAGAACATATTGAGTCTCTAACAATTATCTTTATGCTTCTATGAGTTTGACAAATCACATTGGGTCTCTAACAATTCACTTGTGATTTCCTACTAAGAAAGTTTTCTTGGTGAGCTTGCTGAGTTTTTGGACAGGTTTCGGTGGGGACTTGTGAGCAGTTTTTGGACAGGTTCCGGTGGGGACTTGTGAGCAGTTTTTGGATAGGTTTTGGTGGGGAATTGTGAGCAATTTTTGGACAGGTTTCGGTGGGGAATTGTGAGCAATTTTGGATAGGTTTCGGTGGGGACTTGTGAGTAGATTTGGACAGGTCCTAGCAGAGGACTTGTGAGCCGAGTTTGATAGTTCTATCAGAGAACTTGAGGACATAGGTGCACTGGTTCTATGAGAAGAACCTGAGGATAGATTTGGCAAGTCTTTGAGAAGGCTTGTATGTAGAGGATTGATTTGTTCAAGAGTTGGGCAGATCTGACAGATAGAGGAATACTTGTACTAGACCGACTGACTGTGTTTGGTACAGAGTTCGTTGAGCTGCTTGTGGACATGATCATAGAAGGCAAAGGTCTCTTAAGCTAAGCATTGATGATAGGAGGTCTTCGGTGGAAAGGAATTCCACGTGCTGGCAAGAGGTAGAGGCAGTTGATCTTCTGAGGGATCATTTCCAGAGCAGAGGGGAAGGTATCTCCTTTGAGCAGAGGCTCATAAATTTAGAGTAGAGGGGAAGGTATCTCCTTTGAGTAGAGGCTCATAAATTATGTTTGGGGGAAGGTATCTCCTTTGAGCAGAGGCTCATAAATTCTGATTGGGGGAAGTTATCTCCTTTGGGCCAAGGCTCATAAACATTGTAATTGGGAAGGATTCCCAAAGAACTTTGAGATAACTTTTAGAGAAAATTTTTGTGGACGTAGCCCAACCATTCTGGGTGAACCACATTAAAATTGGTGTCACTTTGTGGATGATATTGTGCATTGCTTTGATATTTCTTTGGGTATATTGCTTTACTGTTTTGAAGTATAAAGGAAAAATTAAAAAGAGGTCTTATACTATTCACCCCCCCTCTCAGTATAAGGTTGTGTTATTCAAGAGGTAATTTGGAATGGTGACCTTGGATCAAGTTGAAGGCTTAATTTTAGCCTTAAACCCTAAACCCACTTACCAAAATAGAAAAAGTGCATATCCCTTTTTGGGTGCCAAACACTAAATTCATGTTGAAAATTTTGTAAAGAGATTTTTTTAGGAACACTTCCATTATTGGAAGGTAAGAAGGAAATAAAAATAGGGAAAACTAGGAGTTCCCATGGTAGATGATTACAAGAATACCTCAATGGAGTTGTAAACCACAATATTTTTAACTTTGAGCTAAAAATTTGTTAGGGGGATTCCAATTTGTGACTTCATCCAAATATGGGAGAGGGTTAGTCTAATTTTAGAAGCAAAAGGAGATTTTTAATACCTTAGTTTGGTATGGAGAAAGATATCCAAGAACAAGTCCACATAATCACTCACTCAACTACTCCAATTTTTGAAAAAGAAGAAGGAAATCAAGGGCACAAGGATCAAAATGGTTGTCTATGGGTTCTAGGATAGAAAATAAGTTCAAGGTCTTATTATTTATTTAACTAGATAATGTTTATCTTAAATAAACACATATTTTTGCCCCTATGTTTGCTTTAATGGGAATGAAGAGTGTGTGGAACACAATAATTTTGCATATTAATTTGAGGGTTTGAAATTATCCTAATGCTCATGAAATTGGGTATTGTATAATTGAAGTAAAAAAATTTTAAGTAGGAAACAACTTAGGACAACCCAAAAATCTAGGTAATGATAAGTCTCATTAGAGGAAAGAATTAATTGAAAGGTGTTTAGCCCATATAACTATTTTGTGAACTAAACAATAGGACAAAATCTATTTGTTGAAAAACACAAAGATATTGAATTGTTAGCAAGCCTAATCACCAACTATTTGATAAAATGTCTATATAATTTATAGAATATTTTATGACAAAAACATGAATTCCTAGTTTTTTTTGATATAAAATATATAATCCATCCTACTTCTATAATTATTAACTCTAACAATGTTATATTGTAATGATGTTATAAATTAGAATGGTTGGGTTAATGAAGGATTCAATCTTATATTTTGAAGAGTTTTTATTATTTTTTAACTTGATTTTTTCTTGATCACTTTAATTGAATTGGTTCAATAGATGCCTAAGCATGGTAGAGTGTTCGCTAGGGAATATATTTCATTAGTTGAATTGACTAGAATCTTAACTACCATGCACCATAGTCATGATTTTTTGGGCTTTGCAAAAAAGGATCAACTACCCTAAACTTTAATTTTATCATTAGCATCTTTACCAACTACATTTCCATACTAGAATTTCTACATAATAATGCCTTCATTTGATGACTTAAGGACTTAATAACTTGCTTGGGCTAAGATAAATATGACAATTATTTCAGTATACCTTCTTTATAAGTTATGCTTCATTTAGGATGAAATGCCTAAACTTAGAAAAATGAAATACCCTATATGAGATACATTATGGTTATTTTGCATGATAAGGGAACAATTAGAAACCTATAATTGTAAGTGTATGTCTAGATGAGCCAAAATTGAATGACATGATTATAGAAATAAAATTTGTTAAACCTTGATTATAACAAATAAATCGAATTATTGTGCTAATTAATGCTCTTGGCTAGAACAAATCAAAATTATTGGTTTGGAAAAATTTGACTGTATCAAAACTAGAATTTTGACTCTATTTGTACCAAACCCAAAAGGAGGAATTTTGCACTTTCTTTGTTGTATCATACCCAATTATAGGATCATGGTTGAAGTACATCTTACCCTGAATACATTCATGATATCTATTCGAAGGCACAAGTCAAGTGTATACTTTTATGAAGCTACAAACCTTCATAATTTCTATTAAGGTATAATTTAAGTGCATGTTTTAATAATGCAACATAATATTACACATTTTGATGCCTATTCATATTAATTTGAGGGTATGAGTTGTATACCTTGATAATTGTTGTCATCTCTGAATGCACCCATTGGATTGATGAGGGTTTTTGTACCTCATGTAGAGCAAAAAAAAAGGAAGTATCATGGGTCGAAAGGGAAGAACCACCTATGGGGTGACCTCTAGGTTTTTTAGTCGAGGTTGGCTTCTCATCAGATTTTAACTTCTTGATGTGTAGTGACCTCCATGAGTTGATTTCGAGGGTAGCGAAGAATGAATTATAATTAAAGTAAAAATGAATAAATTAAATGCATGCAAAAAGTAAATTCCTAAGCTATGGAGGTGACGTGCCAAAGAATTAAAAACGACCCCTAAATTTTTACTATAACAAGTGGTAATTGAACATAAAAAATATCACCTATGGCTAGTGAACACAACCAAGAAAAATACACCACCAAGAATCGAGACAAGTCAAGAGAAGGAGGATAGAGTGAAATTAGTCATGAATTCCATTAAAATTCTGAAATGATTACAAGGCAATAATTATTAGAGAGCTTTATGATCGTTATGCACAAGAAAAATCTCAAGATACCCTTGTTATAATAAGAAAGAAGGATGAAAGAAAGAGCCTACAAAGTCATGTACTAGGCATGAGCAAATAACTCCAATGCTTTTTGCAATAAAATTGAGCCTATTTATAAGCTGAGAGTAGGATACCTTTAATCCAAATTTTTATGTAGAAGGCATACGAATATATCCTATATCTACAACCAAGAAATCATTTTGCAATTTGCATAATAGTAACTTTGAGGTCTCTATATCTAGGGCCATAAATATTGAAAGCTTTTAGGCCTTTGGATGATCAATGTGGCTAATTAGGTTGTCTATTATTGTGTTGGTGGTTTCACCATAATTCTTCTACCTCAATTCTTCTGGGTTGCATCACTTTGCTGACATGGTGAACATGGTCTCCTTGATTGGTGTAGGTGTATAGGATAGCCTCACATGTATGGCAAGAAATGGCCATGGCTAGCATGTGATTGGATCTAGGCTTGGACATGAAAGTCAAGGTTTATGGCCACTTATGGACGTCTTATTTAATACTTATTCACCTACTCTTCTTACACATGTATTGTCCACATGTCATTGTACAAGGAAAAATCTCCTTTGGCCAATGACAAGCCTTCTCCTTAGAGAATCAATTCTTTCCTTCCTTTGGATCTCGTCTAGTCACCATATGTCTTTCTTTGACTTTTTTCAGAGCCCTCATTCTTGTTGGTGTTTTCATTGGTTAGAAGAACCACACAGGCCATTGAATTAAAAATAAATAGTCTACAAGCCTTGGCATCCTTGCTTGATTAGATTTGAGAGGATGTGAAGCACTACTTTTAGATGGAATATTTGATGATTGGTATGAATTGGATTTTTTTTCTCTCTTCTTGAAGCTTATTTATTTTGATTGAAGGCATTAATCTCCATCAAATAGCATAGCCTTGGTTGGTCCTACATTTGATTGGTATAGTTTAGAGTGAAGCGAGGCTATAGGGAAAAGTTCTCTCTCGTTGCTCATTATCCTGCTAAAGAAGTGAACCTAGACTTTCTTGCCTTGTCAATTGTGCATAGGGCCAACATTTGGAAGTTGTAATTACAATAATAGAAATAAATAAGAATAAAATAGTAAAATAAAATAATAGCAAGGTGGATAGAGAACAAAATATTTTGTAGAATACATACGAAGGTTTAATAATATGGGAATTGCTCATCTAAGATCTCATTTACCCCACTCTTCTTCAAATAATACATAGGTTTTATGGAAATGACAATGGTTTCTCTAGAGTTCAATTTTGTCCAAGTATTAAAAATTTGTTGCTCCATGTGTAAACTCTTGCACTTGCATTTCAAGTTCTACCACAAAGTCCAATAGCCTCCACTATGTCTTTATTCGTCAAGACCTTTGACTTCTTTAAAACATATAACCCTCTCTCTTTTCATTACTTTGGGACCCATGCATATTTTTGCTCTAAAAATGAAAAACCTCCATCCCTTAGGGATGGAAACCCTAATTAAAACAAAGACTCTAGAAAGGCACATAAGTTTTTGCCCACTTTGTATAGGGTTTCTACTTGGGCTACATGCTCAAGTGTGGTTTTCTCTCAATTTATGTCCCATACCCTTTTGAATATCACATATTGGTCTTGGATCCTAATGGCTTCTAGATCCTATTTACTTGTGGCGATGATCTAAACTTGAAAATTCTCTACTTCATGTATATTTTCAGATTTGATTTCTAGGGCCTGTTCCTTTTCTTGAGTAATTTTTGCACTTAATTGGGATGTCAAGCTAATGAAGTGAACGAATAGGGATATCAAGGCCATGTAATTTGCTATGTTTCTCTAGTGTATGGTGTAGACATCTTGAATTAATGCAAAAATGTATTATTGCATGATTTAGAGCATTTTCTTTGTTCATCCTCCAACTCCTCAAATTCAATCTTATATGATTTGAGCTAGTCCTTAACAAGAAATAATTGATCCAATAGTTTCCAGTCCTTCCTCCATTCTTATTTGAGTTGGTCAACCATATCTCAATCATTCACCACTTGCTACATCTAATTTTGGATTCCCTTAATCTCATCCCAAGAGTCCTTAAGGGCATATTTGACTTCTTGGAGCTCATTTTCCCTCTTTTGCAACTTTCTCACCAAGTTCATCAAATCATGTCTAAAAATATTCATTGCATTCTTGATCAACTAAATGGACCCTTAGCCTAGATCATTTTTAATTTGATGGCCATTGTGGTTGCTTGATAATATTGAAGCTACATTTACCCTTTTGGATTGGATACTTTCAAGTCCTTGTGAGATAGGTGAAGAACTATTTATTGTAAATCAATATAGCTTCGTAGGTCCTCTTTTGTAGGTTTTTCACTTTCTTTACCTTATTTTATGTATATTTTATAACCTTATAAATGTCCCCAAAGTATAACTATGTACTTGGAGAGGCAATAGAGCCAACTATCAACTTCCCTAGTGTAGGTATGGGTAGTATCATCTAGAATAAGAGATCAAAGGGGGGATATTGAGTAGTAACTTATAAGGGTGAAAATACCCTAGGTAAGATGGATTGGACACCTACCTAAGGAATGTCTAGAGTGGAAGCTATTAGTGTAAGTGTTTTAGGTCTTTGGATAGGGAGATTCGCATAAAGGACTAGCATATTGGGTGTTTATAGGGAGGTAACGGTTGCTAAGGCTATTGGGAGAAAATTTGGTGCTAGCAGGGCCAATGACAAAGATAGTGGGGATCTTACCTCAGGAATAGGATGAGGGGCATAGATATTACTCCAATTACTTAAGCCATGGATACCTAGATTCTTGAATTTTAACGATTTGTTTTTTGATAGGCAGGGAATCGATTTTGCAAGAAGACTTCTTTTACCTAAGTTATGCCAATATGGATACCTAAGACAAAATTTATTGAGTTGAGGAGTGTTGTTCAAGTTTTGTAGCCTCTTTATCTTCCAATCAGATCACTTCCTTCATTCCTACTTCTACATCTATTATTAACTAGCTAATGGTTTGACCACTTTCTCTCAACTACCTCTACTTACATTAGAGCTTTCTTATTTGGCTTACTTCTTGTCCCACCATTATTAAAATGTTGTATCTTCATCAATTTGACTAAAAACAAGCACAATATTATTGATTTATTGTCTTATCACTAACCATATGTTGATGTTTTCCATTTTTCATTTTCTCTTAAGTGATTTTAGCTTAGGTGCATGAATCTGATAGTTTGGTTCTACCTTTTTGGTCACATTATAAAAGGTATGGTAAATTTTCCTCCTCGATGGTGGAGGTGGAGCTTTCTCCATTAATTGATTTAGTCGAGGAGTGCCTCTTTTATCTATGGGATTCTGGAGGACCTCTAGGTTTGGCATGTTGGCATGTATGAACTCTATTGAGTTCTTGATCTTGGTTAGCCATTTCATAAACTTCTTTTTAGGGTCATACTTCCATTCCCTAGGGGCCTTCTAAAATTTCAATTCTTCAAGACTCTTATTTAAAAGCTCATGGACCTTCCACTTCATCAAGATAACCCCTCCAAATGAGAAGGGAATTTTGAATAGACTAGTCTTATTTCTCCTACTAGTATATAGAGTATCAATGATATCTAGCTAGCAAAGAGATTCTAAAGTGAAGACTCACTTTGACATGTATTTTGAAAACCAATATCCTTATTTTCTAAAACTATGCATCTTGATCAATGTTCAATATTTTGGGAGAACCAGTTGTTGGGGGGTTGCTATCCTAAGAAATTTTAATATCTCCTACTAAGGCATTCAAGCCTTTGTTCCTTAAGAGTAGTCAATATTGAGACTAAGAAATTCTTAAAAAAATTATAATAGGAATAGGAATAATATTTTCCCAAACCTTCTATCTAGGAAAATATGGGTTATGAATGGCTAAAGTCATCCCTATTTATTATGGTCAACCTGAGGTACAATCCTGGATGCTAGAAAAGGATCATATAAACCAAGAATTTTGAACATCAAAAGGTGCAACCAGTCCTTCAAAACCTGACCAATCCCTCATGAATATTTTTCATAATATAATTAATGAATTCAAGGACCACCCTTTCTAGCTAGGGGGGTACCTTAGATGGTGTAATACCCCAATTTGGACCTATAACAACTCATTTTCTTCTTTGAGGGTGAAAATGAATGCTAAAATCCTAGTCACATCCCTAGCACTATCTTTCAAACACTTTAGATTTAGGAGAAAATTGAGTATCTCCTTTCCCCTTATGTTGCATTCATTATGAATATAGTCAAGATTCCCAAGGATCATTATATTGTTTTGTGGCACTTGCTAAATTGATCCTTGTAGCCATCACTTCAACCATTAACATTTCCTAGATTATTTGGGCATTAACAACCACTCTAAATCTACCATAAAGGGTTCAAATTTTCTAGGTATCAAGGTTATATAACTCAATGCATGAGGCAATTATTTAAAAAAAAATTTGCACCTTGAGTACCATGTGGTTACAAAAACTCTTAGAAGAGATCTGCTTAAAACATTATAATACACCATATCTTAGGATCTTGGTTCTCCTAAATATCTTAGGATCCACTACAATATTTGATGTATCTTTTATAAGCTCAAGTTCCATGGACTAAGGTAAGGGAGTTGTCCCTTCTTTACTAGAAGTGGTTGGGGAGGTCTCAATTGAGGCTAGCAATAGTTTGGTACTGGGTGCAAGGCTATGGATGTTGCTCCTCCTTTTATCCATTGCTTATTTGATGCTTTTATGTAGTTGATACTTGGTCAACTTAGGTTCTATCCCTTATTTATTTACCAAATATTTTTTGCTATTCTAAACATATTGCTTGCAAGAAAGGATCCAAAGGTTATTTTTTTCCTGATAGATAATTTCAAGGAAATAATAGGCAGATCAACTTTAATTTCCCCATGAATGTGAGATTTCTTTTTTTTAGGAGGTGGTGGAAAGCATCTGATATTTCTTTGGCTTAGGTCCTTTTAAATGCATGAAATGATTACTCTCTTTATGAACCATAGAATCCCTTACTCTATTAATTTTTTCCTCCTTACTTGCCATGAATGCTCAGTATGACTATCAATTTTAATAGATATTGAGCTCACCCCAATGCTATAGATTTATGGCTACCACTTCAAATATATGGATGACATGGTTTTATTGTGATGGGACCTAAATTTGGCCAATGGGGTTTGATGTTAGGCATGATTTCCATAAAATGAGAAAGTGTGCCACCCCCTAATGGTCTTTGTGACAATTATCATCCATTAGATTAATGGACCTATTACACTAATTCCATTGAGCAATGATTTATTATGTGTAAGTGTCCATAATTTTTTTCATGAGTTATTCTTGGTGGCCATCAAGATGCACTCTTCTAGGTGAATTCAAGATTCAACATTCTATCGATTGAGATTAGGAGTGTTGCTTTTGTAGATTGATGATCATATAATGAAGCGATCATTTAAATGCAAATAGCGCCTTTCTTATATCATATTTTTTCTACTATGTATAATATTTAGACAATGTAAAAAAGTGGAATACCTATTTTATGGATCACCCTATGCAAGTTGATTATGATATCCCATCAAGATCTAGTCTATGCATCTTATATTTTCATTATTTTAGGTAATCATTGAGAGTGCTTATAAGAAAATCAAAATTGGATGATTCTTCCACCTTCGAGTAGATTTATTCTTCCTTAATCCTTTTGAAAGGGGAAATCCTTCATGATGCATGTCAAGATGTTATAATGGGATCTTGATATTAGTTCCACATCTCTTTCAAAGTAGTACATTGATTTGACTAGGTTTTAGGGAAGATTTTATCATTGTCAAGATCACCTCATCCTGATTAACTAGTGCAACTTGCATTGGAGGGATTCTCTAATTATCTACTACTCTTCTTTGAGACCTAGTCTCAGTTGGGCTAGTTATTCCCTACTCTTCAAAAAACCTTATTTTATTCTGTCTATTATACCTTGGTCAAACTTGCAACCTCTCATATAAGGGGCCAGCTTCATCCGATACAACATGGAATTTTGCTTCATCCTAGGTGACAAAACTTTTCTTTGAAGTTGATAAGTTGATGGCTAATAGCATGGATAGATTCATAGGTTATTGACTTAGATTTGGTAATTTTAAATATGAAGCATAGTGTTTGTATGGTCAAAAGAGGAACTCTTGATGTCCTAAGTCTCCTATCTAACAAAGTAGTCAAAGGGAGGATAGTCAAGAGTGGAATAGTACCAACCATTAAATCTTCAACATTGTTGTTCTAGGTGGTGACGAGGTCCCTAGTTGAGCTTGTAGGTACTTGATAGGTTGGGAATAATATAGATACTATTTTCTAAGTCAAGGCCTGAGGATGATCGATATTCTTGTTGACTAAAAATAGGGGCTTATGATATCCAACTAGGGGTGCTCCAAAACCCAAGTTTACCTATTGGAAAGTAGGCTTTGGATAACTTTGATAGGGAAACCAGTGGGAACTTGAATACATTTTAAGTATTGTGACATCATTAGTGAGGGTCCTCATGGTTTTAAATATTTTATCCCTCTTAACATCTTTAAGAGAGGAAGCTTGATTCTCCTCTTGGTATGCATGATGACAAATTGGACTGGTGGTGGGTTGTATGGCTAAGGAGTACTGTTAGGGGTGTTAAAATTTTAGGGTGGCATAGGTACTAGCCCTGTCATTTGGATTAGGTCTTTACCTACTCAAAAAGCTACCCCATAGGCCCCAAAATTTGGATTGCAACCCTTAAATCCCATCATTATGATAACTTCAAAACTAAAAAATTTCAGAGCATGAATGAATAACATACTCAAATCTCATTTGATAATATGGTGGCCTCTACCAAATCCTATGCTTTTAGTCTAAGTTGCCAAGTGGACTCACCATATAAAAATATTTTTCTTAAATAAGTTGATGAGATAGAGACCCCCACCAGAATATTGGTCTGTATTTTATCAGATGACTTTTATAAAGTCTATATTTTAAATCTAAGTTATCAAGTAGAGTCATTAGGTGAATTATCTAGGTTCTTCTCTTCAAACTGAAATATTATTACCTTCACTAGGTCATAGTTAGACTTTATTTAATCTAAGTGAGGTAAACAAAGAATCTCATCCCAATGGGTATTCCAAATAAATTATTCTTTTTGGAATGTACCTATTGGGTGGATAGGGGTATTTTTGCCTTGCATAAAGTAAAAAAAAAAAGCATCACGAGTCAAAATGGAATGATCACCTATGGGGAAAACTCAAGGGTTCTTAATTGAGGTTATCTCATTATATTTTAACTCCTTGATGTGCAATGACCTCCATGATCTGAGTTTAGGGGGTAACAAAGAATGAATTGCAATGAAATTAAAAAATAAACTAATTAAATGCTTACAAAAAGTTAAGTCCTAAGCTAAGGAGGTGATGCACCAATGAATAAAAAAGACCCCTAATTTTTTATCGTAACATGTGATAATTAAATATGAAAAATATCACCTAATGAACACAACCAAGCAAAACACATTGTCAAGAATTGATATGAGCCAAGAGGAGGACAAAGTAAAATTAGTCATGGATGTCATTAGCATGTTAGAAATGATTACAATGCAATGAGTTCGAGAGGGCTCAATGCTCCCTAGGCATGATAAATTTCTTGGTCTCCCCTTGTTATAGTAGAAAATAAGGGTGAAAGGAAGAGCTTGCAAGGTCAAGTACCAGACATAAGAAAATAGCTTTCAATGCTTTTTATAGTAAAATCAAACCTAATTATAAGGAGAGATGAGGGTGCCTTCACTTAAAATTTTTATGTAGAAGGCCTACAAATATATTATATCTCTACAACCAATAAATCCTTCTCCAACTTATTCAATAGTAGCTTTGAGGTCTTTGGATTTGGGTCCATAAATGCTAATTTATTTTGGGCCTTCAAATGATTGTTGTGGTTGAATAGGCTCGTTGTTCCTACATCAGGGTGGTTGCACCATATAACTCTTGTATCATGCTTTTTCTAGGGTGTGTCACTATGTTGATATGGTGGACATAGTCTCCTTAAGTAGTGCAAGTGGATAGGGTAGGTTCACACGTATGGTGAGAAATATTTATGGCTAACATGTGATTGGCTTTGATAGGCTTGGTCATGAATTTTAACCTTTGTGGCCACTATTGGATGTCTTCTTTAATGATACTTTATCTACTTCTCTTATTTCACATGTGTTTATCACATCTTTGGATAGGGTAGAACCTCCTTTGGAAAATTGTGGACCTTCTCCTTAGAGCACTAGTTGTTTTCTTCCTAAGTCTCCTGATTGGTCACCACATGTCTTGCTTTGGTTTCTTTTAGATATCTCCTCCTTGTTGAAATTTTCCTTAGTCATAAGGGTCATGCATGCCATTGTATTGAAAATCAATGGTCCAAAGTCCTTGGTACCCTTACTTGGTTTGGTTCAGGAGGACATGAATTTCTAGCCATAGATAGAAGATCTAATAGCTAGCATGGCTTTGAGTTTACCCACTTTCCTCTTAAAGCTCCCTTATTTCAATTGAAGTCAAGAAGCACATTTCGATAGCATAGCCTTGGTTAGTCCAAATTCCAATCAGTCTAGTTTAGAGTGAAAGGGGGTTGTAGGGAAAGGTTCCCTAAAATAATGATATTGAATGTATACATATGATGATTCCTACTAATGCATAATTCCATGATGCATAACATTATTGTATATGTATATAGGATGAAAGCATACTTTGATGATACTTTTTAATGTTCTATAGAGGTTTGATTTCATCAAGGGTATGAAGAGTGTGTTTTAATAATATTTTTTGATAGGACATAGCTAAGACAATAACTATATGAAGGATTCATAATATAGACCAATTTATAAAAACTATTTTTTGGTTAGCTCCTTGATAATGTTTTCCTATAATAGTGATGTTCACTTGGGAAAGGGTTATCACTATTCTTATTATCAAATATCATGATATTCCACCAGTTACCTTTTCTAGTAGTATGTGGTAGAAATATAGGATTAGAGTTGGTATAAGTAGACCATAACTTACATTTTAGGTTTTGTAAACCTTCTTAGAATGTAGTTCAAGAACCTAGTCTAAATATCCTAAGTTGTCATAATCAACTATCAAAGCTTTATATGGAAGATGAGATCCAGATACAAAATATGAGCATTGAAACCTTGTATATAGACTTACAAAGTAGGCCCTAGTAGGATAATATGAGGGTGAAAAATTAGTAAGTATTGGTATGTATCAATCTAGTCCATGAGGAACTATGTCTTAATATACAAAATAATTAAAATCCTTGATACATTATGACTTAAAATAATTGTTATATTCTCAAACTTTCATGATTTATTGGTTGACCTCATATGATTGGAAATCATTTGCAGATATGAATGTGTAAAATTTATAGGGGACTTCATGTAAAATAAATGTATCCATTATGTGTTAATTTGCATGGTTGTTTGGTTTATATGGATAGATTAACACACCCGTAGAATCTCTTCCTATCATGTTGGTGCACTATGTCTAATTGTCTTGTAAAAGGGTTAATTATTTTAGGTAGGAAATAAAACCAAAAGGAAATTATTTACAAAAAAAATTGGATGGGTGGTAAATTGCTCTAATGATGCTCTTCCTTCTTTTAAATCAATAAGTAATGGTATTTATTATCTTTTGGTAAACTTGGATGAATTATACATAAAGGGTATATAGGTCTAAGCAAACCACTCATGAAATATTTGGGTTTGTTGACAACCAACATTGATCAAATCAACTACTAGGTGGAAAAGTCATAGTTAGTAGTCCATAAAAAATATTAGGTTTTTCTAGAAAACTAAATATCACCTCACATCCTCATAGGTAAGACACATATCTTATTTGGCCATTACAGATGATTTTTGCATAGTAGGCGTCTCTAAGATATGCAATGGCATAATAAAGGTAGTTTCCACATTCATTTCGCTTTCAAAATAATAAAGTTTAATGTAAATGTTTTTGTTCTTTAGTCACTAACAATGGATATTCCATAGTTAGGTGGATGGTTTAATGATTGGTGATAAAAGTGAAATAAAATATTGCTTACACCTTGAAAAGGTCATTCATCACACTTTTTATATTACTTCCAAATATTGTATATCAAATCAAATTGTTTGACTCTAAACCATTTAAAAGAAATTATCATTGTGATGTTACCCTGTATATGCTTGTTGAACTAGACTTCCTATATGTATATATTAGTCCTTCTAATATAAATAATAAAGTTGTTTTTGGTTATCCTTGTGAAAGGGATTCAATTGTAATAGAACATAAAAAGACCTCTTAAATGATTGGTTGTAAAATAATACATGAAATAGCTTCACTAAAATATTTCTATATTATATTAGATTCTTCATATGCTACTAACTAGTAGATTGATAGACTTTGAACAAAATTATTTAATAAGGATAGTTACATTGATTTTTGAAACCTCATGTTGAACATTATTTTATATAGTTGAGTCATATTTATTTTAGTATAGCCTTGTGATTGATTAGACTTACTAGAGATGCATGCAATAGAGTTGATTTGAATTCCCAATGTGATGTAATATGAAACACATGTAATATAGTATTTTTAACCCCATTTGAGGTGATACCTCTGTTAGAACGTGTGCAAATAGAATTTTTATGTTGTAGGTCTAATAACTTAAGATAATCAAGTAGTGAATTTCATGAATGAAATGTTAGGATAATTTGGGTTCTTGTAAAATATCACTAATTGTAATTTTTAAGGTCATATGGATTTTAAAGTTGCTTATGCTCTTAAAAAATAGCATGCTATGATTAATGCAAGTGCTTATGAATTAGCTAGTTGATTTGAAACTCTACTAAATAGAACTTATTATTAAAGCAATATGTGTTGAATAGATAATTGAACGTGCAATGCTAATTGAACTCTATGATTGGATCATGGTAGTTTAATTGCTTTTGTTTTAGTTAGACTATAATATACACATTGTGGATGAATAGTGCTTATAGTTAACTAAAAATTGGAATATTGAAAATTCTTCTATTGATTGTACACATATGCTTGTAATAGATCTATAAGGCATAGTGAACACTTATGCTTAAATTTGGAAACCTTGGATGATTAAACTCTTATGTTTTATTAATAAAAATTATGGCTAATTAGATAGTGATGATTGACTTTTGAGATAATTAGTGAATAACTTTAGAAATAACTAATGAATTGAAAAATAATAAATTATTTTACACATTGTCTATATTACTTTATTAATAACTTTAGAAATAACTAATGAATTAAAAAAATACTAAATTATTTTACACGTTGTCAGTCATTATATATCAAAAAATATTTTTAATGTTTTAACCACATTAAGATGGTCGTACACATTGTTTCTTGTTTTGTCTTTGTTAAATTTATAAAATTTATGATAAATACTTATAAAAAATGCATACATTAGACTACAATATGTAAAAATAACATCTTAAACTCCTTAACTTGAGTATCCTAAGGATGGGAATATAGAGATATACCATATTTACTTATAAAAAATAAGGCTACCATTTTTTAACAAATTGACCTAATTATCCTACAAAACTATAAACAAAAATTATATATATCTAAAAATAGTTTCATAATGTTACAATATATCCTCCTATATAATTTCTAAATTTAGAGTCCATGTGACTCTCATTCTAGAGTTTTAGCATCCACTTTAGGGCCTTGTTGGAAACATATATTCTTGCACCTGCTTTGAACTTGAGTCACCTCTAAGAGAAATAATTTATTTTACTTCTAGATCACTTAAAGGTTCAATTTAAATTTCATTTTGAATATTTTTATATGTATATACACTCATAAGAATAAAAATTTAATATAAAATTAAATTATACTTATTTTTTAAATTATTATAATAATAACATTTATTTATTAGCATATCAAGATAAGGATTAAGAATATTTTAAGGCAAATTATATAAGATTTGATGTGGAATTTGTGATAAAGTGTATATTAGAGAAGCATGAATAGCAATTGAGATAATGAATAAGAGTATTATAGAGATCTAATATTGTATAATCTTCTAGATTAGTATTGGAAGAGCATTCATATACTATGAAACCATATTATTGTGGTGCTAATGAAATCATGTCTTTATGAGGAATTTTAAGGAGGCTTTATAATTAATATTATTGGTCTTTTATATTATTCTTGAGAATTTGAGGGTGTGAATTGTATAACTCGAGTGGGCCTAATAGTTAATATTTTGAAACTCTAAATAGGAGATCAAAGGTTTGAATCCAAAAAGGGCATGTAAGTATACCATACTCTATATGGATCGATAAACACATAAATAATTACATCATCCCATATAACCTATGATCTTGTGGACATTAAAAACTATTTTAATTTACTTTTTTTGTCATGTTTATGAAGTGTTTACTAATGAAAAGAAGTATTAATATCATTTTTTATCAATAATTAAAACTTTTTCAAAATTTATATCTAGATAAGGAGACAATTTTTTAGCCTTCTATTGTATATTGATCTTAATGAGAAGGCAAAGTAGAGGCACTAAAATATCCATCCTATTTTTTTTTAATTAAACAATTCAACTCCAAAAGTCATTGGATTATTTATATGGACTATGTAAACATCACACTAATACAAATGATAACTAAAATAATTATAAATTATAGTTGTGCAAATATATCCATAATTTGACCTTTATAGCCTAAATGGGCTCGATGATGAAGACATACAGGAGGTCTAAGGTTTAATTATAAAGGGGGTAGGTTATGTATGTCTAATAGGTAGATAGCATAAAAAAAGTAACCCCCATTCATAGTGAAATTGGGAAGTCCATGGTGGTGCAATATGCATAATAATTATTTTTACTAAAGTTAACTTAGTTTATGATTGAAAATTGAAGATATGAACTCCCTATAAAAATAAGTCACATGAAAGAATTAGTACATCAAATCTCATATCTAAAGCATTAATCTAATACAAATAAAAAACCCGCATTTACTTTGCTTTTTTGAGAATTAGAAATATAATACACAATAAAAAAATTTAGAATATATAATTAAAATACCAAAAAAACAATAATCAAGAATGTTAATTAATAAATACCAAAAACTATCAATTATTTTAATTAAATGATGGAAATCAATGGCCACTAATGGCTTAATACATGCTTACCATGCTAATTATGAGTATTTGAATGTATAATTAATTTAATCTCTTGTAAACTTGCTAATTAATATAATTAGTTATTTATTTCTCTATTTATATTGGGTATACTATGCTTTTATTTTTGGAGATCATCTTGTCCTTTCTAGATTTCTCACTAGAAATTTGTATAGTACCCACCTTAGGCCCTCTCACAATTCTTGCAAGTCATCCCTATCAAGACACTCGAGTTGGTATACCTTTGGGTTCTTATTAAGGAGATCCAAGTTTGAATCATAAGGAGGGTGACCCTATTGTGCCTCTAGTTTTACTTAACATCCTACTTTAAAAAAAATAAGTTTATTAAAACCTCCTCCTAAGTACAAAGCATGAATTAAAAAAAAAAACTAGTTTTTTGTAAATTGATAATAAAAGGGGTTACAGGATTTTCCCTTTTAACAAAAGTTCCTGTGAGGGCTACAAAATGGGATCTTACATAAGGAAGCCCTTCTTCAATGGGATTGGTCAAAAACTACACATGCATCTTGTTGTATTCCTCAATGTGAGTGGGCTTCTTTCTCATGGGCCACTATTAGTTATACGGGTCCTTCAAAAATGAATAACCCTACAAAAAAAATTTAGAACATTTGGGGGCTTGTCTTGATCAGACTCCTCATGTTTATAGATGCAAAGACTCTTAATATAATTTAAAACATGATGAAAATACATGAAATAACTAGAATTTTGCATAACAAATCTACTTACCTAGTTTTGTGAACCTTGGAAAATTTTTGGTGCTAAACAACTATGTGCTTTGTATATTCATACCTTAAGGTGTGAATGCTTCGATTTGTACCTTTATGTTTGAATATGACTATGTTTCCCAAAAAATGAATTGTATACTATAAAGTTTCTATTGATTCAGTTGCCACTCACCTCCAAAAACCTGCAAGTTTTGACAACCTACAAAACAACAAAGGATATTGAAAAATTCATGTGGGTCTCCATGGGTATTGATGGTGAGTGATGTTGAGTGATGAGGAGTGATGCTGTAGTGCACTTGTTAGTCTATAAAATTTTTAGCAAATTTTGGGTATGTGAATGAGTGTTGTTGGAAATGGAGGAAATGGCATTTTATTTATATAGTTTGCCAAGGTTAATGGGTTGAGGTGTCCCTTGAGGTATCCTATGAGGTTTCCCTTGATATTTCCTATAAGGTATCCCCTATGAGATATCCCTTGAGTTGGTATGGTGTGCCATGCCTCATAAATGGATCAATGCTCAAAGTATTCAAATTGTATTTATGATTTTTAATGCCCAAGAGATTGTGAAGTGGATCAAGGGTTAAGTTCTAACTGTAGTAGGATTAACCATGAGTTTAGTGTTGACCTGAATGAGGTGTAATATGACTCACCATGCCTCTTGTGCTTTGAAAGACAAAAGTCTCCAAATGATATTTATGGTGTTAAATACACATGGATATTTGAAATTGATCAAGGGTTAAGGTTAACCCTGATTAGGTTGACCCTAGGTCAAAAGTTATTTTAGGTGAGGTGGAGGGTAACTCACCATGCCTCCCATGCTTTGGGAGAAAATATCTTCAAATAGCATTTATGGTGTTAAATGCACATGGGAATATGTATGGAGCAAGGCTTAAATTTAACCCTAATTGGGTTGACCATAGGTTTAGTTGAGGTGAAGTGAGTGAGGTGGAGTTTAGGCTAGTCACATAGTAGACTAGGTGAGGTTCCCATGAGTTAAATTGACCATGGTTAGGTTGACCATAGGCTGGTTTGATCATGAGGTGGATTTTGACCAAGGTTAGAGATTAACCAAGGTTAGTTTAGGATGATGGTTGCATGGGGACCCAAATTTAAAAGTAGGAAATGGCTTGAGTGGCCCAAGGTGGCTTATGCATAGTGCATGAATAGTGATTTTGATAAATAGATAGTTTTTAAGGCTAATATATGCAAATTTTATGGTTTTTTCAAATTGATCAAATATGATGATGGGAGGAATGATAATGTGAGACTTTTACGTGTCTACATTTACCCCTTTTTGTACTGTGTTGTGTGAATACAATGTAGAGAAAAATCTTATTACACAAGCTTGGTGGTTTGATTTTGAAGAAGAAGAATTGATGATGAATAATTACTGATGATTTATAATTAATTACAAGATATTTGAATTGAAGAAGGATGATATGTGGTCGACTACGACATTTGTAATGCCACAATGAGTGTTTTGATAGAATAGATGTAAGATCATCTTACTTTATGATCAATGTAAGATGCACCAATTAGGGAGGGGATAAATGTCTTTGAAAATTTACCTTTGATAATTGTTGAGCTTGATTTGATTTGTTAAACTGTCCAACCCTAGGTAGATTTTTGTTTGGTGCTTTATTCACGAGTAGTCTTATGACTACCACTTCAAGGAAGGTAATCCATGATTAGAGTATAAACTTAGGCATTGGGCCTATCAAATGTTTATTTCAATTTAAGTTTTAATGAGAAGATAAATGTTTCCTTTATTTACCCTAGAAAATGAGGGCTTGTGATAATCTTAGGCAAATATTTGTTGGACAAGACAAATGTAATATCTAAGATTGGGTGTTTGATTATTGATCACGCACAAGGCAACTTTTTATTATTGAATGTCTACCCCCTAAAGCAATGAGTTGATGGAAAAATATGTGGAAAACAATGACAAAGCACTTGATAAGAATAAAAATTTGATAAAATATTGTTGAAAGAATGGAATAAAATGAGAAAACTCAGCAAATATGGCAATGAGAAAGTGTGTAGGTGTCGTTGTGGGCCTAAAAATCAGATTCGTACCTTAAGGTGTGAATCAAAGCATTTTCACCTTAAGGTGTGAACCAAATCATTTGCACATTAAGGTGTGAATAGGATGGAGCATGCTATATAAGTTCATTCACATGGTGCATTTAACATTTACATTGTGCAAAGGAGGAGGAGGTAGAGAGAGGCATGAGGGTGAGTTTGTAAATCAAAGAACTATTGGATTTTGAAGGTGAAGCATCAAGATGGTGGGAGGTACATTAAGTGCTGGCATTGCAGGGTGTGCAGTGGTGGTAAGTAGAAATTTTCCCCAGTTTTTGTGCATTAAGAAATTTAAAATGAAATCTAGGGAAAATTTCTTAGTGAAATAAAATCATAGAAAATGTGTACGATAGTTGGCATTGTGTGGGAAAAATGGAAGAAATGAGTTGAGTGCATGTGTGTCAACATTTTGTTTGTGTGCAAATGATGTGTTATGTGTTTTTCAGTATGCATGTATGTGTGCATGTTTATTTGCATGCAATTGAACTTGCTTGGATTGTCTTGATAGATGACTAATGATAGTATTGTTATTCTGATAAATGTGTGCAAGTAAAAAATGTGCACTCGCATCATCGGTTTAATCCTTTTATGGATGATTTGAGATAGGTATAGTTGCCTATTGATGGATATTGGTTATGAAATATGGGGTTTTATGGATTGGGGGAAATGGTGACCATGCACATGAATCATGCCTATCTATCAACATTATGCAAGTTATGGAACCCATATAGGAACATATTTCATTTCTTTCCAAGGGAAATGATGATCACCTAAAGGACATATATTGAATATATCAAAATCTAATAGATAGGGTGATGATTATGGCAACAATGAGCAAGGATCACCAAGATGGATTACTGTAGAGAGAATTTGGTGATATATGGGAGACCATTGATCATGAGTAAGGAGTTCCCTATGAGCATTATTGGAAGGATAATATATTATCTAATAGACATATAATGGTGATGTTGTTGGCTGTTAGCTAACTTCAAGGGTCAATTTTCCCTAGAATATGACTAGCATGGTGTGTGAAATGGTGTAGTATAGGATTTGATTTGTGTAGTGTCTAGCATTTTTAACATAAACCTTCATGGAATGTCATGCCTTAAAGAGTATGCAACATTCAGTATTGAGTAGAAGCTTATTTCTATAGGTGTTGGAACTGGGAGTACATAGTAGTGGCAAGGCTAAGGATTTTTCCTCATGAGGTGCATACATTGATAGGAGAGGATGTGCCATATGTATTATGATGGCAAAATAATAGGAATGTGAGAGGAAAATGAGCTCATGAGAGTGATGAGTTGTACCATCAGGGTAATCTTGATGGGTTGGTACCAATATATTTTATCTAGCAACAATGGAGATGGGGATCAATATGGATGGAGGATGGGGTGGAGTTATCATGAGTGAGACAAGGTAGATAATTCATTTATTGATATACGAGTCAAGTGGATTTATTTTCCTTCTCAAGGGTGCAACACTAGTTTAGCTTATGACAAGGCATACTAGATCCACCAATTATGATCTAGATGATGAGGGGAGACCATGGGATATGACTGAGAGATGCCTCATTGGATACAATATTATATGAGGTGATAGTTATACCAAATTTGGATGAAATAAGTACTACACTAGATTTTGATGCATGGTGGGTAACTGAGAGGTGGGAGCTAGGTGTAGAAGTGGTGGATGGTTTTGGTGAGGCAGTAAGAGGAGCATCCTTAATATTAGGATGGATTTTAAGTGGCATATAGGCAGTAGTTAAGGATGTAAGGTTAGGAGAAGGGAGTCCATCCATGGTGACTAATGTCAATAGAGAGCCAAGTGAGATGGAGGATGAGGAGGAGGATTTTCTTATATGACATGTGTGGTAGTAGATGGATAGTGATGTAAGCCCATCTAAATTAATAGTGTATGAGGTAGGAGGTGTATCAATGGGAGAGGGAGCACCATTGGATGAAACAATACCAATGGATGAGTGGACAAGTGTACCCATAAGTAAGGTAGTAGGACCACATGTGTTGGATTTTGATTACACTATTGTTTTATAGAAGATGTTGGCTACTCAAGATGAGGCTTAGATGCTCAAATATAGGGTGTGATAGGTGGAGGTATGGATGGCAGATAGAGAGATTGTTTGGGCTACATAGTGGGTAGCAACAATAGTAAAGAGAGATGCGGTGTTGGAAAATAGAAATCTATTACAAGAGTAGTTAGAGGTAATAATAGCAGGTAGAGATAGTGCCTACACAATGAGGGATACTATGATAGTAGATATGATGATATTTGTGGATGAAAGAGCAAATTGGGAGAGTCGATCTGAATTATGGATGATGGAGAGAGACTCTCTAATACTAGAGAGAGATGGAGTGAGAGCTGAGAGATATGAGTTTTTAAGAAAGGTCACTCGATTATAGTAGGATTTGTAGGAGGTGAGGGTTGTAGGAGAGAGGGCCATGGTTGAGATGGTAAGGTTATGGGAGGAGATAGAGCAGTTGAAGGAACAAGGTATTGAGGTCTAGAGGTTGTAGAAATTACATGATGATCTGGAGGTTGTGTATACATAGGAAAGCATGAAGAGGGTGTAGTTGCATTTGGAGTTGGTGTGATGGGGTATACCTCTTTCATCATATTTATATTTGCAATATCACACTTGATCCCACACATAGTTACGATGGAGTCAAAGGAGTGTATAATTCAATTTTTCAATGGCTCCTCGAGTAGTGTGTTAGATTTTGATGCCACATACATTGGGAGATACCAATCACAAGATGCAGAAAGAAATAAAATAGATCTACGAGATGACTAAAATATGCTATAAATAGAAATGGCAAAAATATTACAATAGTAGCTATGGAGGAAATGGGCACTCCATAATATATGCTACTGCTCCATGAGGGAGCTCTGAGCTTATAGCTCACACACACTACCCTACTACCTATCTACCACACACTGACTGTGATGCTGCTCTATGATGATGTATAATGATCTATATCTATGGCCATTATATAGGAAGATAAGTTCCTTGGCCAACACTCTATCTAGTTGTACAAGTGGACACCTTGCACATTACAACTTGCACATTGACACTTGTGCATTTATTACATTGCATGAAGTAACTAGATAACTTCCCCCTAAAGTAACCTAATGTCCTAAGTATGTACCAAGGAAGGTACATTTACATGACCCAAATAATGTAATATGCTCTATTTCTAACACCCCCTGTATTACAATATTTGGGTATTGAAGACTTTAGTCTTCAATGTGGATCTTCTTCCATATGATGGCTTTGAATTGGATCTTCATCTTCAAAATGATCTTTGGCTTCTTCAGATTCACCATTGTTGTCTTCTATCCATCCACCTTCATTGGTCTCCTTGCACGTATCTTTGTTTGGTTCTAAGTATTGATGGCTAAGTAGAGCATGGTGCACTTGTCCTCTCATCTTCTTGATTTTGATTCTTCTATGCTTGGATCTGTGTTGTACTGGTTCTTCATTTTCATCAACTTGTTCCTTTGGAAATATGTTAGTATCATTTTGAAATATCATAGTATCTTGTGAAATTTCCATTGAATCTAAGATGTATGTATTTCCATGGATAGACCCTGTTGCTTTAATTTCACCTTGATTCATGATGAGACATGTATTGATTCCATCCATATATCCAAAGTTGATCATATAATTATCTTCTACCAACTTGCTTACTGAAATGAGATTGAATGTTAATCCAGGAACATACAATACATTTTTCAGTAGAATATTTGGAAATGATCTGCTAGGTGTTACATATCCATATCCATGTATAGGATAAGTTTGGCTATCCACAATTCTTAGTCTGTAGCCATTGGTATCTTCAAGATAGTCGAACCATTGTATATTTCCTGTCATATGATGACTTGCTCCAGAGTCAATGTACCACATATTTTCATGTTTTATAGACTGGTTTCTATTGAAGCAAATTCCACATTCATTATATGCCATTTTGAAGAGATGAGATAGGATTTTCTTTTGATAGAAGTTTATAAGCTTGATTTGATAAAACCTATATTAATCCTTGATTCTTGTGGGCTTCCTTATGTCTCCCTAGTAATGAGAATGAGTACTCATAAGGATTTTTAGGTTTTGTAGATAGCTTATATATTGCTAATGGATTTGCAACTTGATAAACAATAGAATATGATATTACCAAGTTTAGTAGAATGCCTTATGACTCCCTAGTATGTTTTGGACAAGATATGAAGTGCTTTTGTAAGATATAGTTCAATCTTGGTTGATTTTGTAAAGTTATGTAAAATGCTAAAAATCAACTTCTATTGTCCTTATTGCTCCTATTGAACTAAGCACTTTTTCTAGATTTCAAGAGGTTTTAATGTTGGATCTTTTGTCTCTATTTGAGAGGAATTTGAGACAAGTAAATATTATAATTTCCAACCTTTATATGATTTTGATAAACCTCTTATAATGGCCCTTTGAGATTTGATTTTAATTTTTCTAATTTCCAATAAATCAATTTGTAGTAGTAGACCTTATGACTCCCAACTTTGGAAAATTAGAAAAGATAATAATATTTGCAAAGTATTTAAATGATTCAACCTAAGTAGAAGGCCTTATATCTCCTAGGTTAATTTGCAAATAGTATTCTGATTTTTAGGTAAGTTATCTCCTATATCTTTTGCTTTCTCAACCTTAAAAATAATCCTTAAAATTATAACCTTATATCTCCTATGTTTGAAAGCAATATTAATGAGATATTTTTCTTACCTTAGCCCTCTTGACTTCACACTTGAATGGTACTGATTTTGACTAAAATATGATAGTCCTCTATGTACCCTTTCTGTGATGCTTGACTTGATGAGGTTGAGTAAACAAGTGTGGTATGGCTATCGGGCTTCCTCTTTGATGCTTGGAGAGTAGATGTTGGTCCTTTTAATGGAGTCTTAAATGCTCCTATGCTCTCCTTCTTCCATGTTATGGATTGATTGGACTATGCTTGCTCTTCACACACTCTATGAATGTTGGATATGAATGCTATCCCTTCGCTCTCTACATTGCATATATGGGTAGTATTTGGTGGATAAGTGGCACTCTAGTAGCTTGGTAATGTTGCCTCCTCTTCTTGTAACGTTGTTGCACCAACCGTTACTCCTACGTAATGTATCCTTCTTGCTTTGAGCGCTCTCAACGTTCATCTCTTGAGCGTTAGAGAAATGATAGTCATGAGGGAATAATGTGCCAAGTGGCACTCAACCCTTTTGCATGGATTTTCCTATGTAACACCTCCAAGAAGGAGATTATAACTCCTTCGAATGTCTTTCTCCTTAGCTTGCATCGATTTCTTGAATAGCAAGCAACATATTTTCTTCTATAGGTAATCCATGAGCCACCTTGGAGCTTTGGATGAGGATGAGGTAGCTCTCTTGCTACCCTTTGTTGATGCTACTCCCAATGTAGCATCCACTTTCCTTCTATGCACTTATACCTTCATTGTGCTCCCTGTTCACGATGATAGAGGTGAAGCTTGATGCTTCTGAATGCTGAAATGTGCTCTATATTTTATTTTACGTAGATAGCTTCTTCTTCCTTGCTATGATTTACGTAAATATTCATGATAGATTTCCTTTGGCTCCTTTAGCTTACGTAAATAGCCTTTGAAGGCTTGTTGTCATTTACGTAAAACTTCCTTTGTCTGCAGGTTCGATCTTGGAGAGAATGCCCTTTCGGTGTTGGAGAACGCTCGATCCTTTGGCCCTTCCTTTGGCCCTTCCTTTGGCTATTTTTTTCCTTGTACCTATTGTGCCTATTGTGGCACCTTTAAATCTTCTCCTTTCCCTGTATTTGATGTATTGTAGAAGTGCAACACCATGTAACCTTTACATGTATATAGAACCTTTTTATTGCACCTTTTCCTTGCACTCTTTTGCAGGTCTGAAATTCTTATTTTTGTAGCATATTGATGAGTGCAAAATGAGGGTTTTAAGGATGTCTCTTTGGCTAGACTCCTTACCCTTTTTCTTGGATGATTGATGGTGAATCCAAGCCTTGTAAATGTTGTAGAATAGAAGATTTCTTTTAGTTGCACTAACCCTAAGTGCTTTGGATTTGAGACTCACCAAGTCTCAATATTTGAAGCTTCTTTTTGGTTAGTTTTTTTTTTTTCCTTTGCTTGTACTAACCAATTTTGATGGCTTCTATTGGCCACTATGAGTTGCAGGTTTTTGTGCTTTAAAAGTGTCTTTAGACACTTGATCCAAACTAGATTTTGTAGCCTTTATTTCAAAGCACAAAACTAATTTCTTTTGAGAGTAATAATAGTGCAAATAAATCTAACAAATTCTACTTTTAATGCACTAACATATTACACCTTATCACTCCAATCTACTCTCAAGAAAATGCACTTAATCAATTCACTACAACTAATCAAGAATAATCTCAAATGAACCTTCAATATTTATTCTATAAATTTCTTACAAGCAAGATATTAGGAGATAGTCTTCTTTTGCTTTCCAAAGTAGATAATAGGCTAGTTGATAGATTATTAAAATTTTGAAATCTAATCAACTCCTAATGTGCAAATGAACCTTAAAAAGAACCTTTCTTTTTGCACACTTGAATACTGTAATACAAATCTCCTTTTTGCAACTTTAATCAGGATGAAGGTGCTTTAATAAATCTGATAAGTAATTCACCTAATGAATCTACTTGCACCGATAGTTGCTTACCTTTTTTTGAATGCTTTTGTAGCTCCTTTTCTACTTCTGTAGAGGATGTAGATCTTGGTGCCTAAGAACACCAAGTTGCTACCTTGAATAGGATCTTGCAACTCTTTGTAGACTATTTTGAATAGCTCCTTCTTCACCAATTTGATGGTCTCAAACTTTCTTTCATGAGCCTAGGATTTGGTGACTTTGATCTCCTCTTGTAATCTCCTCCTTCTGCTATAGATTTGGAGAAGTTTGTATCTCTGAAGTAGTGACCTCTTTCTATAGGAGGTAATATTCAAATCTCCTAGATTTGATAAGCATCTTCTACCTTCAAGTCTTCTTGTCAAATTTTGACTTCAAGTAGGATCTTCTTCTCAAGATTCTGAATATCTTGAGGTCTTCACTGGATTCTTCTTCTACTCATATTTGGCACTCCTTGCCAAATTATCCTCCTCTTGGGCTTGTTGTTGGATGGCGATAATTGTCCCAAGTCCTTCACTATCAGGGGCTTCTCCTTGGTAGTGGATTTCTCTAGTGAGTTCTCCTTTGAGGATTTCTTTAACAAGGCTCTCCTAGCCTTTTATTGGATGCTCATCGAGACCTAGTCAAGGTCTTTGATCTTGCAACTTCTTCTGGTCTTCCTAGAGACCTTATCTTCAACCTTCTACTTTTGGAAGTGTTGGTATTGAGATCTTCTCCTGGATCTCTGATTCTATTGCTTTTGGATATGAGCAGGACTCTCCTAGTCCTTCTTCTTCTTCCTAGCTTAGAAGTTCTTCAATGAGATCTCCTCTTGATCTCTTTTGCTTCAGGTACTAGATTGATTTTGAAGAGGCTTTTCTTCCTAAATTTCTTGTAGGAAGATTTCTCGACTTACTGGATCACCTTTACCTGCAACAAAAATATTAGTACTAAAATATTCTTCTGAATTAGATCCTTTCCTCTAGAATATTCTTCAGGATAAAAGGCATCTAAGGCCTATTTCAATATCAAGGCTTCTATGGCATTTTCTTCAATATCAAGGCTTCTATGGCCTTTTCTTCTTGTGAAGTTCTTCAATCTATCAATGGAGATCTCCTATCTCTAAACTTCACCATGATTCTTTTCCAGAAGATTCTTCTAAAGTATTCTCCTCTCTGCAACAACTAATCTCTGCACTATGAAGGCACTCCGACCTTCGAGAAATGAAGTTGAGGTCTCCTAGATTTCTGTTGTAGGAGGTATCCCAATCATCCGAGTATTAATTCCCTACAATAAAAGAAACTTTTAGGTAAGTATTTCCAGATCTCTTAGCTTCACTAGTTGATTCATCAACCTAGTGGATCAAATGTTGAGTCCTAGTCTTCACGAGTTTTCCTTCAACTCTGTGGAAAGACTCTAGCCCTATGCAATCTCAGTATTTCTAAAACTGAGATTTCAGTCCTCACTTGTAACTCTCCCTAATTCTACCACCTAGACTCTTCTGAGAAATTTTGATAGTGACTGGTCCAATGGCGCATCAGGTTCTCAAAAAACTCAGGATCAAATAATAATGGTGGTTTCCCTATAGACCTACTGTGGCTTGATCTACCGTAGCTCTGATACCACTGTTAGCTTTTGATGCCACATACAATGGGAGATACCAATCACAAGATGCAGAAAGAAATAAAATAGATCTGCAAGATTGTGATTGTGATTGTGATTGTGATCATTAGTCTTCCTGAGGAGAAACTTTCCAATATTTATCCCCATATCTAGATCTTTCATGTTCCAATGTAGAAGGTTATACTTCCTATAAGGGTTTCACCATCCAAGCCCAATTCTATTCTCCTGGTTCTTTTCATCCATCCTTGTGTTTTTTGGTGTAGGCTCTAGAGTCCTTTCTACCTAATCATGAGTTTCATGGAGCCATATACCTTAGAGGTGGATATGCTAATTGAGTCCATCTTGGAGGAGAGAGGTTATCTCCCTTTTCTGAGGAAGTTCTCAAGGAATGATTACGATAATACAATGGCATTTCCCTGTAGCTAGTATGAGGGTAAGATAATCATACGTAGCAAGAATTACATAGTTGATACATAGTTGTTTGTGGAAATTATTGGTCTGCCTTCGATTGAGAGATCAATAAGAAGAGATAAACATAATTGGGAAGTAGAGCTCAAGGAGTTTCCCGATAAGGTTAAAATACCCAAGTTGGCTAAGATAGGTATGTATAGGTATGACTTGCCTTCCGTCTGGAACAGAGTTATGAAGTCTATCATGTAGTTCTTTACAGTAGATGACCCAGATAAAAATTTATGTAGCTTTAATTTAGCCTTCATTAATCACTTTCGTGATATTAATATTATCAATATCCCTAAGTTTTTATTCCGCTCTATGAATTATTCCATAGAGAATTATAGGAAGAAAAATAGTGAAGCTTTCCCATCTCACCAAGGTCTTTTCAAAATAATTTACAATCACCTTCTGATTCACAACCCTAAAATCCCCCTTGTTGATCCTATTCTCCTTGAGGAAAGTCCTAGGGGTAATTCTTTTTTGAGGATAATGTATCCATGACCCCTGTGATGACCCTTATTTCAACCTAGTTGTCTAGGAAGACAAAATCTATAGAGACTTTTAAGGACACCAAGGCATCAAATGGGAAGAGGATCAAGGTTGATGAATTGATGAGTGTGACCAGATAATCTATTCACCTAAGGAAAAATATGTGCTAGAGCCAATATTCACTTTTTAATGTGGTCTCAAATGATGAAGGCAATGACCACACCACTATGATGATTCAAAATCTGGATATCAAAACTATCTCCATAGTTATTTCATAGAATGAGGATTTCTTGTCTTCCTTAAAGGAGATGAGAAACACCATGAACATGATTTTTTCCATGAACTATTCCCTAGCATTATTGTGGATGACCCTAAGAGTTATGATAAACCTAAGGTCATTAGATATGTGAAGAAATAAGGGTGCAATGATGAGTTAAAGGATGCTAAATAGGACATTGCGTAGCTAGAGGACAATGGATCATTATTGAGGATGAGGCATAGGATGAGCCATGGGACATGATTTTTGTTGGAATGTTGGGATGTGGGTGTTGAGCCCCTTTTTGTGGTTTTTGCAATGTAGGCAATGTGCCTCTTTGATTTTATTACTCCTTTTCCCAGAAGATCTTTCTAATGCTTTTGTATCAAGGTTTTGGGGTTCCTTTCAAAACTCACATTAATAAAAAAACTTACTTAAAAAAAAAAGATCTTTGAGATGATTGAAATATGTTCTAAATAGAAATAATAAAAATATTACAATAGTAGCTATGGAGGAAATAAGCACTCCATAATATATGCTACTTCTTCATGAGGGAACTTTGATCTTATAGCTCACACAAACTACCCTACTACCTATCTACCACACATTGATTGTGATGCTACTCTATGATGATGTATAATGATCTACATATATGTCCATTATATAGGAGTATACGTTTCTTGTATGACACTCTATCTAGTTGTACAAGTGGACACCTTGCACATTACAACTTGCACCTTAACACTTGTGCATTTATTATATTGCATGAAGTAGCTAGATAACTTCCCCGTAAAGTAACCTAATGTCCTAAGTATGTACAAATGGAGGTACATTTACATGACCCAAATAATATAATATACTCTATTTCTAACATAATGGAGCCCACAACATCATAGGTATAGGGATTGGCCCCAGGGTATAGAGGAGATGGAGTGAATAGGAGAGCTAAGGAATCTCCTAGCAATCATGAGGGGAGTGAAGAGACTCTTGCTGAGTAGCAAGGTTGATGTATTTTAGGGTGGCATGTATACCACCATTTAGTATTTTTGCTGTATTGTATGCATATGTATGTGAGATGAGACTGGTTTGTATGGTAGGACATATATATTGTAGCCCACGGGAATTTTTTATATATGATATATGATATGTAGCATTTATTGTATGTATGAATATTATGTGAATGTATTTATGTATCAAAATAGCATAGATATGAATGTTTGTTTATGATTTATTTTTTGGTAGATGTATTGAGATAGTGTAGATATACATGTTGGTGATGATGGAATTATATGTATACTCATGAATGTGTCAATATACTTTAAGACATGTGTAATAAGATTTGGATAATCTTAAAAAGTGTGAATTAATCAATGACAAGTATGTTAGGAGGGAAAACTGAAGGGGATTATTTTATTGATAGAAATGGTTACAATATATAGGCATAAGCCTATATGCCTTCCTTGACACTTGTCAGTAGAGTTAAAGTGCACTATGCCTTCCTTGACACTTGTCAGTTTCACTTGACAAGTGTCATGTTCATCATATAGGCTTATGCCTATATATTGTAACCATTTCTATCAATAAAATAATCCCCTTCAGTTTTCCCTCCTAACAAAGTAGTCATATAAAATACATTGGGACTATGGTACAAGTAAACATACAGTGGATGTTGTGAATACAAAGCAAACAATAGGTCGATAGGTAATGCAAGTGATCGATGAAAATGCAGTGAAGGACTATGTATATTAATCCTAACAATTTAAGCTAACAACTGAATGAAGATGATGTGAATCTCTATGGAAGAGTACACTCGTATCTTGGTGAAACTAGCTATGATGCAATTCATTCCATTGTTCTAGAGAGTTTGAATGATAGAAGATTTTCAATGGAGTCAGACACCATAGTTTTGATAATCAAACTCATCTAGTAGTTGATCAATATCCTATAGAAATTATGACTATCCTGTCTAAGCTTAAGTCGATCATGGATCGGTGTGTATATAGTGATGTTCATTTATCTATTTTGAGTGAGATTGAACTAACCAATTATAAACTTAATAGTTAAGATAGATCATCCATAAGAACATAGTGGTCTATACAAAAAAATATCAATAATGTGATAGACATGTCACCACTTGTAAGGCATGCTCCACTGCCAAATAGGCATTTATATCCTCAATGGAGATTAGCCCCATGATATATGGACATGAGGACCTCAAGGATTCAATATTTTTGATAATTCTATTTTTTCTTTGCTTCTTTTTGTGGTGCTCTTTTTGCATTAGATTTTTTTTTCAACTTGTCCTTTTTTCGATCCTTGGTTTGGAGCATGCAAATGATAGGATGAGTGAGGTGACTTTCACTAGGTGGCTAGTGTATGTAAGGTATTGAATTTCATAAGCTCAAAATTTATTTAGTGTTTGATATGTGCTTTGGCCATGGAAGAACTTAAGTCATCCAAGGAAAGCTTTGAAGCACAAAAGGTTGGATAAAGGTTGATTGTATTAACTAAAAATGGTCAAACCACATATATATTTCCATTAACCAGTATCCTAAACTTAGGTTTGGGCATCACAACAGTTGCGCTAATGAGTGTGTGTTTAACTCTTCATTTTTTCTTTATTATGTGGGTGTGTATGCACATGGAGGGATGAGTATATGCATGGTATTTGTAACATGAGAGTTCAATGACAATGATGGAGACATGATGGCATAAATGACTAGTTATGTAGAAACTTATGCAATGTAACATGTCATTTATTCAATATCACTAAGCAATATTCCCTAATGATTATGTGTGTAACTCAAAGTATGACTAAAATGCATATGATGATTTATTTGTTGAAATGAGTGCACAGTGAATTTGCCAATGTTTGGTAGAATCAACATGATTGATGGATACGAATTGTGATGGAAAAGCATAAAAATCTGAGTGTGAAATGGATGGAAAATAGCAAGAAAAGGAGAAGAGAAAATGAAAAGAAAAATAGAGAAGAGAAAAAATCAAGAAATGTAACCCATAAAATGTATGTGGTTGCTAAAAGTGTGAGCATACAACATTGAAAAGGAATAAAAATAAGTAGAATGTAGAAGATAAAAACATATATAAGACAAAATCAAAGGTATTTAGTTGTTAAAAGCATGACCATGCAACATTAATAAGGAATTGAAGAAGTTAGAAAGAAAGAAGAAGAGAATTAGAACCAAATCAAAGGTATGTATCCACTCAAAGTGGTACCATACAATATTGATCAAGAACCGAGGGGGAAGGAGGAAGGAAGAAAATGGAAAGAATAGAGATAGATAAGATGAAGTTTAAAATATGCCACTAATGCATAGTTTTGAATCAAATGTGTTGATTATGCTTCTTTGATTTTACCAGTAAATCATCCACATAGTCTTCTAATATTTTGTGCTTGTAATCATGGAAAATATAGGTCATGGTTTGTTGGTATGTGGTGCCTATGTTCTTAAGTCCAAATGGCATGACCTTGTAATAGAAATTACCCTATGGAGTGGTGAAGGATATTTTATGTTAGGCTATAGGTTAACCTAGATTTGGTTGTATACTAAAAACCCATCCATGAGGGACAATATTTCATGACCTACTATGGATTTAACCAATGTATCAATATTGAGTAGGGAGAAATTGTCTTTTGAACATGCTTGATTGAGATCTATGAAGTGAGTACATATTTCAATTATCCCCTTTGGATTTATGACAAAGACCATTCTAGAAACCCATTTAGGGTAAACAATCATTTGGATAAATCACATGTTCAATATTTTTTGTAACTCATTGTTTACCATTAAAGCAATTGCAGGATGCATCTTTCGAAGCTTTTGCTTAATGAGTTTAGTGTTGTCATCAAGCATAATATTATGAATGATCAACAAAGGGTTAATATCGAGCATGTCAATGTAAGACCATGCAAATACCTTTTTGTATTCTTTGATAAGTGTGGTAAATATTTCTTTTTATTCAAGGTAAATACCCTTGCCTAATTTAATGATGTGGGTGTTGGTAGAATCATCGTTAATGCCAACATCGATGGTGTCCTCCACAAGCATGTGGGAGGTATCCTTGAGTTGATTAGAAATGGGGATAAGATGTAAGTCATTGATGATGTTAGGGATAGAAGCCTTGTCATCCTAAGAGACTTTTATATGATGGATGAAAGGAACATGAGGTAATATTTAAGAGAGGGGGGTGCTTGCTAAGTGTAGCAAGTATCTATATGGAATAAAGTCACATGAAGAAGGTTTAGAAAATATGTGATCGAAGTTAATGTAATTAGTATTTGTATATATATTTTGATTTGGATGGAAATTATAGCGAAGTGGAATAAAGAGATATATGAAGATCATATTCATAGAAATAGTTGACAAGATCAAGGATGTAGAATCGATAGAAGAAACATCGAACGACGATGAAGGTAATGGTTGGTTTAAGCATGGATGCAAAACCTCTGATATAGAGCAAGAGTGATGCAAAGAAGGTCAAACTTATCTTGTGGTGTGCAAGTAGTCATACATATTGATGGGTGATGAATAAATGGTAGGAGAGGGTGTAGACATAAAAAATTGACCCACTAAGGTGAATAATTTTCCTTAGATTTCTTGTTTTCTCCTTAAAAACGTAGGGTCATATTTGAGCCAATTTTTACCCTACTAAATATTCTCCATTTCTTCTAAATCCTATACCGTTAGATCGGGCTCGAAAAGAGCTTTCCAACGGTATATGATATGACCTATTTTGACTTTGTTTGACCCTTTTAAATGCATTAAAACTGCATGAGGGTCCAACAAGTGTGACGTCGCGTCCCACTTTTATGGGGCACATTTTTGTTGTTTCTAATTTATTTTATTTTATTTTATTTATTTTATTATTTTTGGCCCACTTGGACCACTTGTTAAACCTGCCCTAGGGTTTATTGGCATCGATTGTGAGTTTATTTGACCTATTTCTTTGCCTATAAAAGGAAGATCAAAATCAATTTTTAATAACATGAACATGAACACTGCTACAAACATGAACTCATGAACGACACGCTCTTGCTTATGATCTGATTGTTCTCTACTACTTTCTCACTGCTTCTTCTTCATTGTGTGTTTCACTACTAACCCCCGAAGTGCAACTTCTGGATTTGATCTACATTGCGTGATTTGTTTTCGGCTTGGTGGATCCGTTGGTGTGAGCTTGGTGAAAAGACGAAGTGCCTTTTGTGGAGGCTCTCATCTTCTTCTCGTTGTTCCCTCAACATCCTTCAAGCACTGTATTATTTTTCTTATATTTTTATTTTTGTCTTTGCATCATCATTAAAAGCATTTAGTAATTAGGATCTCTTTGTTATTTCTATGCATTGCATCTGTAGATTACTGTAAAACGTCGCTCATCATATTCTCTGCATGTTATTTCGCATCCTGGGCTTTGCCTGGGGGCAAGTTTTTTGATCTGTCAATTCCATTACTTCCATTTATGTATTTTTAACATAGCAACATATTCTATTTCTATTTTTACTATTTATGTACATATATTTTATGTTTAAACTCCAAAGGTCAATTTTCGATTTTATTTGCAAAGGTCATCTAATTGGACCTAGGGGGCTTGATTGTTGCGCCTCCAAGGACTCTCTTACAATGGCCTAAGCAGGCCCCCTAACGCTAATCAAACATTTTTCTAGTCCATTATTTGTCTTTACAGGAACAGGTTTATTTTGACTTCACTAGGGCAAGGAGAATTAAAGCTTGGATCAACCATCGGTTTGAGTTAAGTGATTTTGTTCTTATTACTGGTTTTTTTTATCTACATTCTTAGGCATATGAATATTAAAAAGCATATAGTTTGCATTTAGGTTAATTCCTGCATATTTATCTTTAATTAATTATGTTTTAATTAATTAGTTAATTCTATTTTAATTAATTAGTTAATTTTGTTTTAATTAATTAGTTAATTCTATTTTAATTAATTAATTAATTCTGTTTTAATTAATTTGTTAATTATGTTTTAAAAACTGCTTGAAACAAAACCCTAGGTTAGCCTCATTCAAAGAAAAGAATCATATTAGGTTAGCTCTTGTATTTTGCATTTCTTGTATTCTATATTTGTCTATATTTGCATTCCATTTTATTTTGTACTGTTAGTTAATTTCCGCTTTGTTTATATTTCCATTTAATTTTTGTTAATATTATTATTTGTCTTCTTAGTTTAAAATTAGTGAGGCCAAACCTAGGTTGTTTGTTTAAAGTGAACACATTAAAACTTTTCTTGTATATCCTGAGGAGTCTCCTTCTCTTGTATCCCGAAAAGGACTTGGAGCGAGTCCTAAAACCATTCCTGGTGAACCCCCCCCAATACTTGTTTAGCTAACCGAGTGTAGAGTACAACATACCCCCACGGTTCACCCCTGCAAAAGGACTCCTTCCCAGCGGATCCAGGTCTCCTCTTTGTTCAGGGAATCGTACGTGGTAGGGCAGTTTTCCCCCTCTACATATTTGGTGAACCCGATGTGAACACCTCCTTTGTCTTTAAAAATTTAAACAAGATCATTAAAATTGTGTGTAAATATTTAAAAAATATATAATTTCTTTTGTGGGTGTGTCTTCTCTTTAGCTTTTTCTTCTTGTCTTCTTCCTCTTTCTCAATGGCTTCCGGTCTTGAGAAAGGGAAAGAACTCCTTAGGTTTGATGAGATCTTTAATGAGAATGATCAAGTTGATAAAGAAAATCACAACTTAGAAAAACAAGATAATAGTCATCTTGATCCCATCCAAGACCCTAATGGAAATATTATTTTTAAATCCTTTGAACATATATGGACTTTTTATAAATATCATAAACATGCATTAGATTTGGCTTTAGAGGAAGAATCATTACTTGAAAAGAATAATATCCCATCTCCAAGTCAATCATTTGATGCACATTTGAATCATGGTAATCAAACTTGTCAACCTACTTATGCCACTACTGTAACCACCAATATTGGAAGAAAAATAGTAATTCCTCCAACTAGTAGTGACACCCAAAATATTTCTCAATTTCTTTCTTCATATTCTAATGTCAACACTACTTCTTCTATCCCACCACAAGTTAATATTTCCACTCCTCCAGGCACCACATATAACAACAACTTTCCTATGTCCAAACTAATCCAAGGGAATACTGGGAATTTATATAATTCAGATGTGCAGAGTTTAGCAAATGTGGTGAATCAATTAGTTTCAAGGATGGATATGATGCAACCTTCAGGGTTTACATATAGCTATAAGGACATGTGTAGTCAACCTTTGGATCCTATTGTTGCTGCAAGACCTTATCCAAAGCATTTTCCTATGCCAGTGTTGCCAATCTATAATGGGATAGAGGATCCAATAGAGCATCTCAGATATTTTAGGATAGCTTACCATGATATTGTTTATGATGATATGCTTCTATTGAAAACATTTCCAAAGAGTCTTGGTGGAGTTGCATTAGAGTGGTATTATCGGTTACCCAACTATTCTTTGACAAGTTTTGAAAAGACAACTGAAATGTTTGTTCATCAGTTTAGTGCTTACATTGAGAAGGAAGTGACTATGAGAGATTTGTATGACTTAAAACAAAACAAGGAAGAAATATTTACAGACTTTTTAGCTCGTTGGAGAAGTTTAGTTGGAAATTTAAGACAACATGTGTCACAAAGGGATATGATTGATATATTTATTGGTAATTTGCAAGAACAGTTATCATATGCACTAGAGACTACTATTGTTACATCTTTAGATCAAGCTATCGACTTAGCCAGAAAAGTGGAACAAGCACTCATTAAGAGAGGTCAGCTTAAGAATAGAGAAGAAAAATATACTAAGTCTCAACATAAGAGTAGACATACAGGAGGTGATAATGATAGTAGGCCTGTTAACAATGTCAACAACAACCTACAAAAGATAGTGCTTCAAAAACCTCCTCAAAGGAATTTCACAAGACTTAGTATATCTATGGAAGCAGTTTTAAAACAATTATTGGATGCTAAAGCAATTGAGTTACCTCCTATTGGACAACCAGATACTTCATCTCATTGGTATAAACTAGATCAATATTGTGCTTATCATAGGGTAGAAGGACATTGGACTAATTCTTGTAAAAGGTTGAAACATGTGGTTCAAGATTTAATTGATGATGGTCGGATAGACATCAGTAATTTCCAATATTCAAATAGCCAAAGAACAAGATAAACCAATCATGTATCTTACAACAATGTACCACATCAATATGATAATCATATGGTTGGAATGATAACAACTACTTCAGAAGGGTTAGTACAAAGTCACCAAGTTCACCGATCTCAACAGGAGATGAGTGCTTCAACAAATATCTCTCTTCTAGAACTTTTACAGACTTCTCAACCTCATAAAGAAGCCATGATGAATGTTTTAAAACAATAGCCAGTACTTTCAGATATTTCTCCTAAGTATGTGATAAATGTTGTAGGTTCACTTGGGAAATATTCTCTCACATTCTCAGATAATGATATGGCTTCTCTAGGAATACAAGAAGATTCATCTTTATATATTACAACTTGTATTGGAGATACTCTTATTAAAAGGGTTATGGTGGACAATGGTTCTTCACTTAATGTTTGCACGTATCATTTCTTATAGAATATTGGTTTGGGAAAAGAATATTTAAGTGTATCTAATGATGTTATCAAGACATACAATAATGATTCTCAGACAGCTTGTGGTACTATAGTATTCCCTCTTAAGGTTGGACCTAAAATTTTAAAAACAATGTTTTATGTGGTGTCCTGTCCTGCATCTTTTAATATTCTTCTTGGATGACCTTGGATCCATGCCATGAAGGTCATCCCTTCTACTTTTCATCAATGTTTAAAATTTGAATTTGAAAATCAAATTATTTCCATCATGGGAGATCCCCACCCATTTGAATTTTTCTCACCAGAAGATTTAGCCCAAATTAATTCATCTCAATCTTCCTCTAAAAATCCTCCAAATATTTCATCACCCGATCAAGATGACTCTTCTTGTTTAGATCTTCTCTTTGATAAATCTCATCAAGGTTTAGAGTGGAGTGTTGAGGATGAGGGTCCACCCTCTCCCAGAGTCTTAACCCCAGAGTTACATGTTATAAATGAAGCTTTACTTCAGGATGACATTGACTTTGATGGGTCAGTCCCTTGCGTAGCGCAGGTTGAGTCTTCTAATTCTCATGTGGACTTTGGTTCTATGTCTCCCGAGGACCTTGAGCAATTAGGAGTAATTCCTGCCCCGCCTCCTCTTGAGGATGATTTGACTATTCTTATTGAGGAGACCCTAGATGTGAACATAGGTTTTGAGGAAACCCCTAGAATCCTTAAGTTAGGAAAAGCTCTGACTATGGACGAGTGGGAGAAATTGACCAATTTATTGAAAGAGTATCAAGATATTTTTGCTTGGTCATACGTCGACATGCCAGGGCTTGATCCCTCCCTTGTTATGCATCATTTGGTAGTGAGACCTAATGCTAAGCCTGTTAAACAAAAACTTCGAAAGATGCATCCGAAGGTCACCCTTTCAATCAAGGAGGAGCTCCAAAAACTCCTTGATGTCGGTTTTATCAAAGCCATCGACTATTCTGATTGGATTTCCAATATAATTCCCGTAGCTAAAAAGGAAGGAACAATCAGAGTATGCACCGACTTTTGGGACATTAACTTAGCATGTCCCAAGGACAATTTTCCCCTACCCAAAATAGATCAAATTGTAGATTTCACTGCCAAATGTGGGATGCTTTCACTTATGGATGGTTTCTCAGGTTACAATCAGATTATGATTGCTCCTGAAGATCAGGCCAAGACAACATTCACTACTCCCTGGGGTACCTTCTGCTGGAAGGTCATGCCTTTTGGCCTTAAAAATGTAGGAGCTACCTATCAATGGGCTATGACTTATATCTTTCATGATATGATGCACGATATCCTTCAGGATTATGTGGATGATCTTTTGGCTCGTTCTTTAGAACGGAAGGATCATGTTCATGATTTAAGATGAATATTTGACCGAGTCCGACAATTTAAAGTTCGTCTTAAACCCGCTAAGTGTGTGTTCGAAGTCACATCTAGCAAGTTGTTAGGCTTTGTGGTGTCTAGGTGAGGCATTGAAGTAGACCCTTCCAAGATAGCAACTATTATGGATATGCCTCCTCCCTGTACCCTGACTGAACTACGCAGTCTGCAAGGCAAATTGCAGTATATGCATAGGTTCATCGCCCAGTTAGCCGATAAGTCTCAGCCTTTCCTTCGACTTCTTAAGAAGGATGTAGTATTTAAGTGGGATGATGCATGTCAGCAAGCTTTTGATGACCTCAAAAGATATCTCACTTCCCCACCTGTCTTAGTTCCTCCTGTACCTGGTAGGCACTTGTTGCTTTACATAGTTGCTACGACACAAGCTTTAGGTGCCATGCTCGCCCAACATGATGATGAAAATAAGGAACGAGCTATCTACTATATTAGTAGAACTTTAGTTAGCTATGAGACCAGGTACACTCCCTTAGAGAAGCTTTGCCTTACTGTAGTGTTTGCTTCCCAAAATTTGAGACACTATATGCTTAGCCATAAGACTTTAGTTGTAGCCAAGTTTGACCCTTTGCGTTATCTAATGTCTAAACCTCACCTTTTTGATCGAGCTGCTAAATGGGTGTTGGCCCTTAGTGAGTTTGATCTAACTTTCATAGGTCAGAAGGCTATCAAGGGTCAGGTGATTGTTGATCAGCTAGCCTCCGCTCCTCTAGAAGCTACCCATCCCCTAGTTGTTGAGTTTCTTGATGAGTGCTTCAATATTGACATTGAAGAGTCCAAGTCTTGGACTTTGTTTTTTGATGGAGCTCGATGCATGAAGGGCGCTGGAGCTAGAGTCATTCTAGTAACACCACACAAACAACTCATCCCTTTGTCTTTTAAACTTCATTTTTCTTGCACAAATAATACTGTAGAATATGAAGCTTTAATTCTTGGTCTAAGAGTAACTTTAACTTTGCAAGTTAAAGTCCTTGCTATCTTTGGTGATTCTCAACTTGTGGTTAATCAAATCAATGATGTTTATCAGACTTAGGATGATAAACTTAAACCATATAAAGAGATTGTCACTCAGTTGTTGTCTTCTTTTGAGTAGGTAACCATAGAGTCTATCCCTAGATCCTCAAACCGCCATGTAGATGCCATGGTTGCTACTACATCTCTATTCCCCTTGGAGTTAGAAGATGATCAAGCTTCGATTATCATTCACCAACTCTAGGAACCAGCATCTTTGAGTTCTTGTTTGGTTCCTTTAGATTGTTTGACCATTGGAGATACCCCATCTGAGCCTTGGTATAATGACATATTTAACTTCCTTAAATATGGATCGATACCTGAAGGTCTTGATCACAATCAACGTAAGATGTTATGCAAAAGAGCATGTCGATTCATTATAATTGGCAATACTCTATATAGATGTTCTTTTGAAGGTATTCTCTTACGATGCCTTAACTTTGATGAAGCCCAGATCGCTCTTAGTGATGCTCATGAAGGTTCTTGTGGAGGCCATTTTAGCGGTAATGCTATTGCTAAAAATATCCTTCGTATGGGTTATTATTGGCCTTCCATGGAGAAAGATGCATGTGACTTTGTTCGACATTGTGACAAGTGTCAGCATCATGATCATCTTATTCATGCTCCTTCTCAGGACCTTTAGGTTATCTCTTCCCCCTGGCCATTCTCCATGTGGGGATTGGACATCATAGGGAAGGTTAATCCTGTGTCGTCAGATGGTCATAAGTTCATCATTACCGTGACTGAGTATTTCACTAAATGGGTCAAAGCTATGCCCCTGGTTACGGTGACTGGAACTCAAGTTTCCAAGTTCATCTTTAATCAGATTCTTTGTAGGTTTGGGATACCTTCGGTAATAATTTTTGACAATGACACTCCTTTCAAGAACAAGGATGTCCGTAATCTCTGTGCTAAGTATAAAATTCAGCACAGATGGTCGACTCCTTATTACCCTCAGGGTAATGGACAAGTCGAAGCATCCAACAAATCCTTGATCAGGATTTTGAAGAAGTTGGTTAGTAAATCTGGTCATGATTGGCATGCCCAACTTTACTCTACCCTGTGGGCCTACCGTACTAGTGTGCGTACCCCCATAGGGGCCTCTCCATATGTCTTGGTATATGGATCGGAGGCAGTGTTCCCTTTTGAGTTAGAAGTTCCCTCTTTGCGCATCTTGTTGCAAGATGCTGAGGTCGATGATGAGTATCATGCAGACCGCCTGCACCAATTGGAGTTGTTGGATGAGAAGCGTATCCATGCCTTAGAGCACTTACGAGCCTACCAAGAAAGGCTCCAATGATCTTACTCTAAGAAAGTTTGCAATCATTCTTTTGAGATCGGGGACCTTGTCCTCAAAGAAAATCAAAAGAATACTAACGCTCGTGTTGATCTTCGAGGTAAATTTCAGCCCAATTGGTTAGGTCCGTTTGTTGTGATGGCTAAGTTTGGTTCAGGTGCTTATAAGTTAGCTTCTATGGATGGTAAAGAACTTAAAGAACCAATGAATATAATGCATTTGACAAGATATTATGCTTGATTCTTCGCACTTGCATTTAGTTAGTTCATATTGCATGTTTGTCTGACATATCTTGCATGGTTGCTTGTCATATTATGCATGGTTGCTTGACATTTTGTTCTTGCATCTTCGCTTGTCATAAATTGCATTGTTGCTTGCTCATGACTACTTGTTCATATAGTTTCTAGGGATCTACGATAATGGCATGTGATGATACCTAGTTAGGACATAGTTCACATGCATTGCACTTCCACTAGGGTTCTGATGCCTAGAAAATCCCCAACCTAGGGCCCTTGCACTTCCATCCTTTCTTCTCTCCTTGGTTTTTATTGTTCATTCTTCTTTCTCTCTTCTTCATTGTATCCCTTGACTTTGCAAGTTTTACAATATTCACCATCCCTCTCCAAAGTCAAGGACTACAATTTTTCTTTAGGTATATCCTTGTCTTTTGCATAATTCTTATTTGTCTTTTGTTTTCCTTGATCAGATAAGGATGTACATTCTCTCTTTTGTTTGTATACTTCCCCCCTTGAATTTTCACTAGTTGAAACTTCAATCTGGGGGCACACACACACTTACTTGATCCTCATGTTCTTCCTCTTATTTCTTCTAGCACATGCACACACATATTGTGTTATGCTCATATTGCTTGGTCCATTTATGCATTTATACACCCTATCGGGTAGTACTCACATTACATACTTCATGAACTTCAACATACATTGTAACACCCTATCGGGTTACGTCTCTCTTTTGACTCAGCGGGCTCAACACCCCATTACAGGATCAACTCCTTGGCCATTGACAGTAGGCCTCGACATACATCCTAGTGGGTAATCACCCCACAACAGTCATCAGTGAGCAATCACCCATAGCGGGTTACGCTTCATCATTACGAGCAATCACCCATCATGGGTTACGCTCTACATTTGGTTCATTGGTCCATACTTAGCGAGTACTACACCCCTGGCGGGTCTTCCACTCCATACATGGACCATATTTTGAGCATAACACCCTCTAGTCAGGGTTCTCATTTCTCGTTCTTCTTGATTTCAGATGATTGACCTTTGGAGTTCTCTTCTTGTAAACTTCCTTTTTGTTATTTTCACCTCGTTTTCCTCTCTTCTTCTGTGCACTTCGCATTTGATACAATCCTCTTTGTTGGTGTTTTTGCTTCTTCTTCTACGTCAACTCTTTTCAAGTTTTTATGCACTAATGGTGTTTCATAAAAACTCGAGGGGGCACCCTAGCCATAGAGGCATTAGTGGTAGTAATGCCTCACCTAGTATGCAAGAGTCTAGAGTGTCCTTTGTGATACCCCTCTTGCACTACCCCTTTGCCCAAACCCGACCACCCCTTCTCTATGTTTGTTGTTTTCTTGCCCATAGGAGTCTACATATTTCTTTGATGTATTTACTTGGCCTTAAATACATCAAAGAGGGGGCAAAATGTAGACACGAAAAATTGACCCACTAAGGTGAATAATTTTCCTTAGATGTCTTGTTTTCTCCTTAAAAATGTAGGGTCATATTTGAGCCAATTTTTACCCTACTAAATCTTCTCCATTTCTTCTAAATCCTATACCGTTAGATCGGGCTCAAAAAGATCTTTCCAACGGTATATGATATGACCTGTTTTGACTTTGTTTGACCCTTTTAAATGCATTAAAACCGCATGGGGGTCCAACAGGTGTGACGTCGCGTCCCACTTTTATGGGGCACATTTTTGTTGTTTCTAATTTATTTTATTTTATTTATTTATTTTATTATTTTTGGCCCACTTGGACCACCTGTTAAACCCACCCTAGGGTTTATTGGCGTCGGCTGTGAGTTTATTTGACCTATTTCTTTGCCTATAAAAGGGAAGATCAAAGTCAATTTTTAAACATGAACATGAACACTGCTACAAACATGAACTCACGAACGACACACTCTTGCTTACGATCTGATTGTTCTCTGCTACTTTCTCACTGCTTCTTCTTCATTGTGTGTTTCGCTACTAACCCTCGAAGTGCAACTTCTGGATTTGATCTACATTGCGTGATTTGTTTTTGGCTTGGTGGATCCATTGGTGTGAGCTTGGTGAAAAGACGAAGTGCCTTTTGTGGAGGCTCTCATCTTCTTCTCGTTGTTCCCTCAACATCCGTCAAGCACTGTATTGTTTTTCTTATATTTTTATTTCCGTCTTTGCATCATCATTAAAAGCATTTAGTAATTAAGATCTCTTTGTTATTTCTATGCATTGCATCTGTAGATTACTGTAAAACATCGCTCATCATATTCTTTGCATGTTATTTCGCATCCTGGGCTTCGCTTGGGGGCAAGTTTTCTGATCTATCAATTTTGTTACTTCCATTTACGTATTTTTAACATAGCAACATATTCTATTTCTATTTTTACTATTTTTGTACATCTATTTTATGTTTAAACTCCAAAGGTCAATTTTTGATTTTATTTGCAAAGGTCATCTAATTGGACCTAGGGGGCTTGACTACTGTGCCTCCAAGGACTCTCTTACAGTGGCCTAAGAAGGCCCCCTAACGCTAATCAAACATTTTTCTAGTCCATTATTTGTCTTTACAGGAACAGGTTTATTTTGACTTCACTAGGGCAAGGAGAATTAAAGCTTGGATCAGCCATCGATTTGAGTTAAGTGATTTTGTTCTTATTATTGGTTTTTCTGATCTACATTCTTAGGCATCTGAATATTAAAAAGCATATAGTTTGCATTTAGGTTAATTCTTGCATATTTATCTTTAATTAATTCTGTTTTAATTAATTAGTTAATTCTGTTTTAATGGGAGGGAAATGTTGTCGATGTGATGGCGAATATTGGAGTGAATCTTCATGGATATAGGGTATGACAAGTGGAATTTCCATAGGACCTCATCAACTGTGCTCATTTTTATGTTGGTTAATTGGTCTCGGGTGGTGGTAGTTCTCTTGGCTAGAAGATTTGGTGCAGTTTTTAAAGAGGTGGAACAGTTGTATCTCTTTGCCAGTTATGTGGCTTGTATTTTCCTTGTATTCCTAGATGGGAATGGTATTTTAAATACCAAGTTTATTCATTTTTGAAGGTATTTTTAAATACCTATTCAATTTATTAATTATGGGTCATTAATGAAGGTATTTTAAATACCCCATTTAATTCATTAATGAAGGTATTTTTAAATACCCCATTTAATTCATTAATGAAGGTATTTTAAATACCCAATCAATTTATTAATTATTGGTCCTTAATGAAAGTATTTTTAATACCCCATTTAATTCATTAATGAAGGTCATTAATAAAGATATTTTAAATATCCAATTAATTAAAAAAAAAAAGCGGGAATTATTTTGAATATGAGAAGCGGGAATTATTTCAAAAATGAAGAGCAAGAAAAATTTCAAAAATGGTGAGCGAGAATCAAGAATATGTTTCCGCCTTGGTTCGTCTGCCTACCATGGGAAGTGGTTATCTTTTGGGAACCATTGGGATGCGGCTCATATGTCCAGTGGGATTATATCAGAGTTAGATGTTGTGTTGTAGAACTACCTTGGCTCTCTCACAGGTCTTCTCGGATCTCCCACCCTTTGGATCTTATGGTTTGTGGTAGCGATTTATGCAGTTACTGTTTTATTTTGGTTAGTTTTGTAGTATAGTTTTTGTACTCTTCTATTTAAGTGCTGAAGTGCACTACTTTGGTTTGTTGTCTTCTTTTGGTTGTAAAAGGTTTTGGGGCCCTTTCAAAACCCTCTTCCCTTAATTTTACCCAAAAAAAAAATTGTTTTAATTAATTAGTTAATTCTGTTTTAATTAGTTAATTATGTTTTAATTAATTAGTTAATTTTGTTTTAATTAATTAGTTAATTATGTTTTAATTAATCAGTGAATTTTGTTATTAGTTAATTATGTTTTAATTAGTTAATTATGTTTTAATTAATTAATTCTATTTTAATTAATTTGTTAATTATGTTTTAAAAACTGCTTGAAACAAAACCCTAGGTTAGCCTCATTCAAAGAAAATAATCATATTAGGTTAACTCTTGTATTTTGCATTTCTTGTATTCTATATTTGTCTATATTTGCATTTCATTTTATTTTGTACTATTAGTTAATTTTCGCTTTGTTTATATTTCCATTTAATTTTTGTTAATATTATTATTTATCTTATTAGTTTAAAATTAGTAAGGCCAATTGAACACATTAAAACTTTTCTTGTATATCCCAAGGAGTCTCCTTCTCTTGTATCCCGAAAAGGACTTGGAGCGAGTCCTAAAACCATTCCTGGTGAACCCCCCAATACTTGTTTAGCTAACTAATTGTAGAGTACAACATACCCCCACAGTTCACCATTGCAAAAGGACTCCTTCCCATTGGATCTAGGTCTCCTCTTTGTTTAGGGAATCATACGTGGTAGGGTAGTTTTCCCCCTCTATAGAGGTATTATCAAGGGTAAATGATGTGAGAGATAACGTGTTGAAGTGTTTAATGAGGTCATCAACAACACAAGTGGAAGTAGTGCAATGTGGTGTGGAATCTTGGAAGAAGCCAAGAATGTTCACCATGGAATGAGAATATAGATAATATCCATGAAGATTACACTCAGGCTCATTATCAAAGTTACCCTTTATAGGATCAAGGGTAAGATGAATTCATCCTCCAAGATGTTGATGTGGTCACGTTGATAGCCTAGACTTGATTTATCTTTGGGCAATTGAAAATGTGGATCAACAAGGGTTCTAGATCCTTTTTCATAGGACCCCAATTTGAATCCATGCTAATTAAAGCATTGGAAGTAGCAACCCTAATCTGAATCCATGCCAATTAAAGCTAGATTGGACATATGGTTGAGATTATCATAGAACTTATCACTAGGTTATTTAGACTCAGGTATCTCAAATCATGTATCAATACCACATAAATGAAATTTGTGTGGTTTGTGGGTGCACCAAGAGTAATTATGGTACCAATGGTCAAGGGTGCATTATTAAGGTGACTAAAGTTATAAATGGATTGTATAGTGGATGGGGATATATGAATATTATGAATGTTATACTCACCTGAACCAAGATTGGTTATGAGTATGGAAACATGAGATATTTTATAATGTTCTTATTGGGATGGTGGCCCCTTGTGTGATGAGGATTATGATGGTTGTGATTCTTGAGGAAACAAAATAGGATAAGGGAAAATGGATGGAGCAAACTGGTTGAGTTGGGCATCCAATCGAGTGACACATTGTTCCTATGAATAAAATTATGAGAGAGTGTATAAGATGGAATGGTTTACATGTGGAAATTATGAAGTGGGATGAGAAGAAGGCTTGCTAGAATAGAGGTTAGTGTATGACAAATCTTGAAAGGGGTGTGGATGAATGGGATGAGTATGGGTGTGGGTAGAATGGGATTGTTAGCAGCAAATGTGGAAGAAGGAAGAGGTCATAACCATGGAGGAGTTGGTTGTAAATATGGACGTGAAATGTGCGTAGGAGGTGAAGAAGAAGACCCCAATGATGGGTGTGAATTTTTTATGAGCATGTAGTGGACTGAGTGTGAGAGTTAGATGATGCATTATGAGAAGGTGAAGAGTTGTGTGTTGGAATTTTGGATTGATTTACATATGAATAAGATGAATGAGAGGCCATGATAGGTTATATTATGGTAGAGGTGAATTGGGTAGAATATAAAAGTGGTCCAAGTGGAAGGATGACCACATTGCAGAATTGAAATGCATCACCATCGAGGGGATGCGATGTACTTGACCATCATGAAGATATTTCAAGCATATATGTAATGTGGAAGGAACACATTGCATATCCCTAATACATGGGTGCCCTAGGATAATGTTATATTGCATCTCCTCTTCAATAACATGATATATAATAGAGATGGTATTAACACCTACCTGGATGGGTAGAACAATAGGGCCAACTATGGCATGCATAGAGCCATTGAAAGCCTAAAAAACAAGAGTGGGAGTAGCAATATTAGTGGGAGTAATGTATAGATGATGAATGTCAACTATGGAGATAATGCTAATGGATGACCCAATGTCGATAAGGACACACTTATAGGTGACATCATTAATACATGCCATGATATGCATAGGAGGATTGGTCCCTCAACCTTAGAGAATGGTGATATCATGATAATATAAAATGATATATAGTTGCATACATGTTTGTATGTTGCCAATAAAATTGACAAAAGCATTAGTGTTGCTTGTTTCCAAAAAAATGGTGTGGAGAATATCGTTTAGAGCCTCATGATGAGGTTGTGATTATTGAAATAGGTCTTATATGGATAACCATGCAAGAGCAATGTGGATTTGGTGTGAGAGGCTATTGCAAATGGCAATGACATTGTATGTTATGGTAGGAGGGGTTCTCAATATTAGTGGCATGTTAGAATAAGAGGTTATGATGGGAGGATTTTATTGTGGATCAATGCATGGAGGATAGCATTGGTTGCATGTGGTAACATTAATCATGCCCATAAAACCCTAGTGAGATAGAATATGATTGATATGGTTGAATTTTTGAGGTTTAGCTTGGGATGTGGAAGTACTAGCTTGAGTGCATGGTGTCCGATGTGTAGGCAAGGAGTTTTTATTTTGGGGAGCTAGTGGACTGGAGACATGTATAACTCCACAATAAATCAGATCTTGCACCAATTTTTAAAAAATATGATATGCATTGTTGTCATGTTCTCTCTATCGATGATATTCACAAATGCATGTTCATTATAGCCTCATGGTTTGCTACAATTGGGATCATCTAGTTTGATTTTAGGAAAAGCAATGGTTTGAACAAAGGAGTCCAATTGTAGGTTTGATGATATGGATGTGTAGCATGAGCCAACAGTTGATTTCATGGAGGGATCATATTGATTTAGAATAATCCTTGTTATGGTGGTTGACTTTGTTGGGGTAACAAGGTGGATTGTGTGCTCAAGACCATTTGATTCCTTTGTGGTGGCTTAGGAGTGTTTGGATTGGTAGGATTCCTATTGAATCTTATGTTGGTGGGATAATCTAACTTCTTATGAAGTTTAATCTTCTTATTTTGGAATTTGATATTCTTTATCACCTTGGCCTGAGCAATAGCCTATTCAAATATGAGATGTTATTGGATTTGTAAAGTTGTTGATATGTGTTTGGTGTAACTCTTTACAAATAAATTGACTAGTTCCATAGGTGGTATGGAAAAGGTTAGGTCATGAATGACAACATGCCATTTAGAAAAACAATATATGATAGGCTCTTCATTAAACTATCGTAAGCTATACAAGTCTGACAATAACATTTTCTTCTTGATATTAATCAAGAAGTGCTCTAAGAATTCACTAGCTAATTGCTCAAACATGAATATACTATGTTGAGGAGGTTTATTGCACCAATCTAGGGCCTAAAACCCAAGTGAAGAAGAAAATATGTGAAGCATGAGGGGTTCACTACCATTAATTTGGTGGTAGACAAGGTGGTAGATACTGATGTGTTTCCTTAGATCATCCTTTTAAATTTTTTATTTTTATTTTATCTCGAACCTATAAGGATATGGTTGAACAACTATAGATGGGTTGATAGGATCATTGCACAATTGATAATAAGTGGGATTTTGAGGTCCATAACCACTTATTCACAAATATAAGTTTTTGATCTATTTTTTTGGAATTTAGAATTTATCATAAGGAGTGTGTGGTGTTTACATTAGATAAATTGGAGTGTTCAAAATGGGTGGATTCGATTGGTATGAATAGATTGGATTGTAGAATTATGATGTAGAAGGTGGATAGTTAAGATAGGGTGGATATTGCTATTGTAGAGGAATCTGTTGTTGTTAGACAAGCACTTATTGTTGTTGGACTAGCATTTGTTGTTGATAGAATGGTAGTTTTTGGATTGACATTTGTTGTTGTTGGACCGAAATTTATTATTGCTGAACTAGCATTTGTTGTTTTTGGATCTACATTTGTTGTTGCTGGAAAGAGGTAGGGTGTTGGAGTGGAGGTTGTTGTGGTGGAAAAGAAGCTTGATGTTGTAATGGAATTTGTTGTTGCTATGGTGGAGTGGAGGCCCAAGAAGGGGGAGAAGTGAAGAAAGAATTATTATTTTGTTACCACAATGTGGTAGGAGGTTGATAAGAAGAAAAATATTATCAATAGAATGATGAGGTGAATGGATTAAGTTGGCAAAAAGAAGATGGTCAAAAAATAAAAGCGTCAGGTTGGGAAGAATAGATTTATGAATTTTGGAGATAATACAGTTAATTGGTATTGTAAGAAGAAAGCAAGACCAAAATAGGTGGATGAAATGGAGGATATTGGAGAAGATATAATGTCGAAGAAGAGCAAGGAGGTGGTTGAGTCAAAGTCAAAGTCCCATACATGGAAGTTTGAAAAGAAATTGGAGGTGGGGGATGTGTGAAAGAAGACATGAAATTAGGAATAAATAATTGAGAATAAACACTTGAAAGAGTGGATGTGGGAGGATATGAGGAATTGAAGGTAGAAGTAAATTATTGGAGTGGAATTTACTATTGTTGTGGAATGTAATTTTTTAGAGTTTGTTGTTGTTGCAACACCTGTTATTGTTGTGGAATTTGTTAATGTGGTAGCATTTGTTGTTGTTGTATAATTTTTTGTTGTGATAGTATTTGTTTTTGCTACAAAATTTGAAGTTGTGGTAGCATTTATTGTTTTTGTGGTAGCATTTGTTGTTGCTAAATTTTTTTTTTGTGGAAAAAGGTTTTTCTATGGAATTTGCAATGAATATGCTTCATTATCCAAAGAGGAAAGGTGATTGGTTGATACCATCCCCACCATTTGTGTGGTCATGGTAGTATCAAGATCAATTTTTTGAATGACAACTTTATCTCCATCCAAAATAGGTTTGGAGTGGTGTTGTAAAAATGGATGTGTGGAAGTGGGAAAAGAATGGGGTGTTTGATCATGATAAGAAAGAGAAGGTTAGGAGTTTCCAAGTGCAACATAAATGACATGTTGATAAAATATTGTAGCTAATTTTTTTGCTACAAGATTATTAGGTTTGAGGGTATCCATGGACTCATGCATATTTTTTTGGGCCAAATTTGATGACTAAACTTGAGACATGTTGCCCTCATGCAGTACTTAAGAACCAACGGGTGGATCTGGCAGGGTAATGGAGGTGGTTTCCTTTGACCGCATGGGTGGATTATTGGATTAATCTAATGCAATGTGAGAAAATTTCATGGCTAGGTATGCTTACTCATGTTATTTATTGTGGGTGAGAACCATTATTATGGGTGAAAAGTGATGAAATGAAGGTGGCAAAGTAGTTCAGGTAAAAAAAAAAAATTTATGTGTGTTTTTGGAGGTTTTCAAATCTGCTTTTGTAATGAATCTAATATTGATACCTTAGCCTAAAAATGAAATAGATCCATACCTTGTAATGTGAACTCATATATAATAGGTAATCTAGATCGAATTATGCAAGAACAGACTGTTAGAGATCAAAAAGTGTATCCAAGTCTATTTTTGCTGGTTTTATAATAGATTTTGTAACGAAAATTAAGTAATCACACCCAAATGTTATTGAGAATAATAAGCATATGTTTTTGTGCAATTTTTATGACTTTTAAAATACTAAAAAAAATAAAATGGGCAGCAAATGGATGTTAATATGGTATATTGAAGCATATCTCCTTACAACACCCAAAGGTGCGCATGGAGTACTTATGCGATAACGGGTGAATGGTGGCTATTGGTGGGTATATCTAAAGGTAACAAAAATGGGGAATATAAGACCTCTTATAAAAGAGGTGGCACTATATAAGATCTACTATTAGCCCAACTAGACTTTCCCTTCACCCTCGATCGAGCTTAGTAAAAATTGATAGTTGCCTACTCATGAATTATATGAAGCCCTGCGAGTTGAGGCATTTAACCCTAACCTACCATGAGGATTTCTCAAGGTTAAAGGAACTTTTGGTAATGAAGTCTAGAAAATCACTCATGGGAGCTACTATGGTGTTTAGAGGGTGATCCAATAGAAGGATATGAATTCCAAAGTCACTAGTCTTGATTAGGGGTTGGTGATGAAGTCCAACCTTACCAATGTGTAAAAACCATGAAGGTGGGTGGCGTTGAGTTTTACTTAGGAAAGTAACATGCACAAAAGAAACTAATTTATAAAAGTGATGAAAGGATGCTTAAAATTTTGCTAATAGGAAAGTGCCTTTTAAAAATAAATTCTATGCTAGAACTTGAGAGGAAATTTATGCTAAAATATTTAAAAGTAAATGTTTCTGCTAAAGAAATTAAGTAAAGTTATGCTAAGAGCTTGAAATCAAAATGAAAGCAAAAACATGAAAATAAAGTTAATGCTAAAGCTTGAAAATAAATTCTATGCTAAAGCTTTTGGAAAGCAAATTCTATTTTAGAGTTTGTAACAAAATTTATGCTAGAACTTGAGGGAAAGTTTAGGATAAGATTTGTGAAAACAATTTTTTTATGCTAAATGGAAACAAAGAAGATTCGCTTGTTTTCAGTGAAGACTTACACTAAGGTTTGCTTGGACGCAATCCTATCTACACTAGTCAAGATATACCTATTAATGTTATGACTAGATGTCTTATAAGAGATTTATATACAAGAATAGATCGAGATCTATATTAGCTCAATAAGAACAAGGATATTTGAGGCTTCCTTTAGGCCTAATGTAGATGTGTTATGCTAAGTGGACCTCATAAAAGACCACTAAATGACCTACATACAAATTTTGTAAAGCACTAAGGAAAGAAAAGTGTTTTATGAAATAAAAAGCAAAAAAAATTAAAGTTTTGTAAAATATGCCCAAAGCAATTTGGGGCATTCATAAAGCACATCTATTTTGAAATTTTTTTTTTTGAAATTTGGCTAGAAATATAGGGTTTTGTACTAGTTAAAAATTCTAGCTCTTGGAGGGGTCTCTAGTTGTTTACAGATTTTGGCTAGTGTTTTAGCCAAATTCGCACCTTACCCTGTGAATGGTTTGTTTGCACCTTACACTACAAATAAAAAAATTGCCAACTTTTTTGAAGAATGTTTGTTGTTAGATACTGCCACTCTAGTTTTGTGAAGGTACCTACAAAAGAAACAGATAGAAATTAATTTTTATGCAAAAGGAGACAATATAACATATAAGAGATGTAATGAAAAGAAAAAAGGTACAAGATGATGCCAAATCAAGTTTTGTGACAAGAAGGGGAGAATATGATCAATTTCACCTTGTGAATGTTGTTTTGGAGGGTATTTTTGGCCTATGAAAGTGATGATATATATGAGATAGCAATCTCAATAAGGAAGGTTTTTCACCCCTTGACTTACCTTTTTGCTATTGTTAAATGTGCATAAATATATACCTTGTTTCTAGGGATCAATTCCTAGAGGTTTTTCGATATTTGCACCTTGTTGTGTGAATATGACATAGAGATTTGCACCTTAACATGCAAATATGGCCCATAGGTTAGAGAAGTATCTATGTTGGACCTGAGATGTGTTTCAATGTTTTGTAGGTTTTTTTTTAGTTTTTTAGTACCTAAAATCATAGTAAAAATCCAAAATGGTAGTTAATTTTCTAGCAAGCTAAAAAAAAGATAAAACTTGTGGGTGGGTCCCACAGTGATCACCATATTGAATTACAAAAAAAAAATGGTTTTTTGTAAATTGATAATAAAAATGGGTTATAGAATTTTCTCTTTTTACAAAAGTGCCTCTAAGGGCTACAAAATTGGATCTTCCACAATGGAAACCCTTCTTCAATGGGATTGGTCAGTAGCTGCACATGCATCTTCTTGTATTCCTCAATATGAATGGGATTCTTGCTTGTGAACCATTGTTAGCTATGCAAGTCCTTCAAACCTACATAACCTACAAAAACTTGTTATAATATTTAATGGCCTATATTGATCAAACCCATCATTTTTATAGATAAAAGACTCTTAATCTAAGTTAAAACATGATGAAAATACATGAAATAGCTAGAATTTTGCATAACATAGCTACTTACCTAGTTTTATGAACAATTTTGATGCTAAAAAACTACCTCCTCTATATATTTGTATTTTAAGGTGTGAATGTTTAGATTTTTACCCTTTTGTGTGAATCTAAATATGTTTTCTAAAAACTAAACTTTATGCTATAAAGAACTTGTTGATGTAGTTGTCACTTTTGTTCCATGTCGAGTCACCTCTAAGACATGCAAGTTTTGACAACCTACAAAACTGTAGAGTAAAAAAAAGCATGACACTCAAACAAGAAAGATAAAATAGAACTCAAATAAATACAGATTGCACAAATGAAAAATATATTTTATTAATAATGGGGGAGTTGAAAAATTCCTTTGATACAATCAATAGTTCAATGTGAACTTGATACAATTTTTACAAATTACTAGGGTTCTCCAAAACCCTAGCTACAACAAAATTTAGTGTCTTAAACAGTGTAATTTTCTTCCAATAGGTGTGAGTGGGATTCTTAGTTATCCTTTGGTCGGACCACTCCAACTTAAACATCTGCACAATGCTCTTGAATGTATTACTAAACCTACACACAAATAAGTAGGGCAATCAATAAAAATAAATGAGGGCTCCACAATGTGAGCCCTCAAAAATTAGTGCTAAAAACCCTAGATCTAATAAAATACATGAATGATTTACCTTGCTATTTTACCATTTTGTTGTCTTATATGGAGATGCACTGTAGACTAACATCCAAATATAAGATTTATATACAATCTCTATAGCTCCAATTGATCTAAAAATTTATGGAGATATTCTAGAGTATATAAGGAACCTACCCTCAAAATTTTAGCTCAATACAAATTTAGATAAGTGAGATATAGCCAAAACAGTCTGGGTAGTTTGTGCAATCCTGTACAAATGTGGGTAGCCTCCATCTGTAGTAAGATCAGGGACTCAAGATGGGGTTTTAGGAATATTAGTATGGGATAGGTTTTGGCAATTGTGGAAGCTATGTGGACTCTAGATCTCAAGGAAATTAGGATTTCTCAATATTGCATTCAAATCTAGAAGCAGTATTCTTTTCTCTACTATTAATCCCTGGTTGCTGGGAAACGCTAGATCTTAAGAATGCAAATAAAAGAACACCATGAAAACAATCAGATAGCTAGAATATAGATTCATGATAGAATCATCATCAGAGACCTCAGTTATCAAAAATATCCTCCTTTATTTTGAGCATCAAATATGCTCATATAAATAGTCAAACTTAGGGTTTTTACCAACACTTTAATCGTGTGGTTGTAATTAAAGCAAATCCAAGGGCTGACATTTAAATTTGAGTGTGGCATGGATTGATGTAAATGGATGCTCAATGTTAGAATAGATATGATGGTTGGGGTTAATTAACTTATAAATATATATTTTATTATACATATATTAAAATATAATATAAAATATTATATTTAAATATATAAAATAAGATAAATATAAATTAGGGTCAAAAATGGTGGTAAAAGGGTATGGTGGGCCATTCGATGGTAGGAAGGCATGTATGGAGGAAAAGTGATTAGGTTTTTGTGTCTATAGATGCCTATTTTTATACTGTGTTGTGTGGAACACAATGTAGTGCAAAAATATAAGACACATGTTTTGGCCAAGTGTAGAAGCAACTTCTCTTGGGATGTGGCATGCGATCTTGAAGATAAAAGAATAAAAGAATTTGGAGTTTTGTGTAGCTTACCTCCTCAATTGTAGAATGATGTTACAGATGAAACTCATGAGCAAATTGAAAAATAATTAATGGAAGAATATTTGTGCAAAAAAAAGAAATTGGAAAGATGAAATGTGTGATCATTTTTGCCCCAACGGTTAAAAGGGATTAGTGGAATGAGGAATGATGATTGCATCTATTTTTTTCCCAATATATGGAGTGTTATGTTTCAAATGTAGATGTCCTTATCATGTAATATATATCCCATCATAAGAAATTTAGAGTCAAATGTGGTTGCCCCAAATTTTGTGTAATTTCATGATTTTGAAGAATTTTATCGTATGGCATCATTGATATGCAATATGAGATGTAAAACATATATCATAAAGAATTCAATCTTTATAGGGCTTGGTAGTGACTATAGGATAATTCCTTCCACTAGAACCAATCACCCTAGCTATTTCCAATCACTATGATGACTTGTCATGGAGTTTTTGAATGAAATGATTTGATTTTTTTGTCCATGTTTTAAGCCCTATGGACTAGGCCATCAATGACACTTTTATGCAAAATTCATCTTGTCGAGGTTTCACCTGGATTGTGAGTGATAAAATTTGATTAGGCTTTTGAACTAGGAGATATAGAATTATGATGATTGCCAAGTGTTCTTACAGTGATTCATTCATCTTACCGTATTACATGGACGCTAATCACTGCAATCACCAAGTATATAAAACAAACCACTAGATACGAGATTCACTTGTAATTTGGCACATTGTAGAAGAATTGATGATGAATGAGGAAATTTTATAGAATAATTTTGATGAAGAAATGTGATTATTTGGAGTTTATTTGTAAATGTTGGAGATTTTAGTGTTTTATTTTACGCTTTTCAAATGAAGACGATCGATTAATTGAGTGTTTTTAATAGCTATAAATAGAATGTAGGTTGGATTGTGAAGCTCATTTGTGCATTTAAGAGATTGAGAAGTTGCATCTGAGGAGTGGAGTGGAGTGGAGATTGAAGTGAGGCTAGTGTAATTTGGGGCAAAAGCTATGGCGGTGGAGGGAGTGAATGATGTTGTTTGAGCTGAGGCACGGTTTTCCCAGGTAATGTTGCTAAAAACACTTGTTTATTTGTGCAAAATTTTTATTTTTTGTTGCTTTTTTTTCTTAAATTAATACTAATGCAAAAAAAATTGTTTATGTATTTGAGGGATATAAATCCTCGACATCGGTTTTCTTCATTCATTCTTGGGATGAGGAAGAAGCTTTCGGAGGTGGATTGGGGGTTGTTGAAGAAGGTGGGGTTGGAGGGGGCGGCTCGGTTGGATGTGGTGAGGGCGGATGAAGGGTACCTCTCGGATTTGGTGGAGATGTGGGATTCAGATAGGGGGACCTTCCAACTACCGACTGGGTATATTATTGTTACTCTTGAGGATTTATGTTGCATCCTCTAGGGCCAAGTCTTCTAGGCATGTTGAGTCTAGGTAGATTTCTAGGTCTAGGGCTCCTACTAGGTCGTAGGGGTCTTCTCATGGACATTAGCTTAGTGCTTAGATGCACTTTTTGTATATTAGCCTTGGTGCTCCATTGTATGTAGCCTTTTTTGGCACTCATTGTATTTGTGATATTATATATTTTTTTTTTTATATATATATATATATATATATATATATATATATATATATATATATATATATATATATATACATGGCTTTATATTTTTGTGTTATTTTTGTGTGAATGCTTTTTGTGTATGCAATGCATGTTTATGAATGTTTTTATGGATGCTTTATGGATGATTAATGCAAGCTAAATGATATGTATATGGATGATTAATGTAAGCTAAATGGTATATGTATGGATTATTAATGCAAGCTAAATGGTATATGAAATTCAAGCTAAATGATGTATGTATGCATGATGTTCTATTGATCATTTATAGTTCAAAATTTTGTTGGCCATTTTTATTCATTGTTGTTTAATCAGGGGCACCAAAATTGGTGGCATTTAGGTGGGATGATCCATGAAGAAGACATGGATGTTGACATGGAAGAAGATATGGAAGTTGATATGGAAGAAGATATGGAAGTTGATATGGAAGAAGATATGGAAGTTGATATGGAAGACTGAATGATTTTTAGAGACTCAAACATACTAGTGATATCAACCAAACTCACTAAAGGCTATCTAATTTTCTTTAGGACCAATGTGTGTGCAGTGAATTCATGTACCAAATATTGAGCATGGTAATGACCCTAGACAATCATGAACCAGTGTGTGTGCAAGTGAATTTAATTAACACATCTTGAGTGAATTAGGTATGACCTATTATGAAGAGGACCAAGAAGCTAGCTTATTCGTATGTACGGTCAGAGGTCTCTTTTTTTGTAAGAGAGACATGTCACCCCGCATGAGCTTACTCCACTGCTAGTCAAGCATCTATAGCTCCAGTGGAGGCTCACTCCATAGTCCAATAATCTGATCTTTTAGGCCTTGGGTATGACTACCTAACCTTCTAAGGGAAAATGTAGTAGCATCCTTGTAGCTTTATGGATATTTGGTGTGTGAGTGGAATTTGGAGCTTTGGAGAATCGGATTCTCAACCAAAGTGTGATGAGAATTTGACCCTATCCTTACTACTCTATATTTTGTATTGGAAGTAATTGTGATGGTGGTGAAAACCACTATTTTTTATTTTGGACTATGTTGCATGATGGGACAAGCGAGGAATACCCTTTTCACTTCAAGGTGTAACCCAAGTATGGCATTATCCCTCTTTGACACAAGATGTTTTTAAGATGTGAAGATGTGTGTTTGATTCAAGAATGTTTTTGGAATCATTTGTCAAGACTCAATATTTTCTTAATGTGATAAAGTGATTTGGTCCTAAATAAAACTAGACATATTTTTAGAGTTTGCTTAAAACACTAGGAGTGGCTGAGTGACCGAAAACCTAGGGTGTATGGACTTTGTAAAAGGGAATGTTGACTTAGGAAATTTAGAGTAAAGTGCATAGATGCCTTTGTAGATGCCCCTGATTAAGGTAACTTGACTTTTTGTTTGACCTTTTCATCACTACTAATAAATGATTTTCGAACATGGGGGAAATGAATGCAAATGGGTGATGCAAAATGTAATGAGATGTTGAAATGCAATGGAATTTATGAATGCAATGAAATGTATGCAAATGAAATGTATGTAAATGCCATGTGAAAATGTATGTGAATGCAAAAGTGAATGCAAGTAGGATGTATGCAAATGCATATGGCATGCAATTTGAAATTTTGTTTTTTTTGTTTTGTTTTGTTTGTTTTTTTTAGCCATGTATATACATATATATAAACATCACATTAACAATAAAATGCTTTCAAATGGATAACATTAAGTGGTTCGGGCTCCTCAAACCCCTCTAAATCGGTAAGTCTATAAGTACCATCACCCACTTTCTAAGAAATTATGTATGGACCTAACCAATTAGCCATGAATTTATCTCGAAGGTGTGGCAAGGCATTGGTGTTTTGTTGATTCTCTTTAAGGACAAGATCTCCTACTTGGAATTCATGTAGATGGACTTTGGCATTGTAAGCACGCTTTAGGTGATCTTGATAAACTCGTAAGTTTTCTAGTGCATTGACTCACCTCTCATCAAGAAGAGTGAGTTGGTCAAGATGTGCTTGTCTAGTGGTATCATCATCTATGAATTCCTGCAAAGAAATTTACAAGGAGGGAATCTCAAGCTCAAGAGGCATGATAGCTTCAACTCCATAGACCAAGGAAAATGGTGTTGCTCTAGTTGGTGTTTGGATGCTTGTTCGATAAGCCCATAGTTCCAAAGGGATTTTTGTATGCCAATCTCTATGATTTTTGTTGACAAGTTTCTTGAGAATAGCAATTAAGGTCTTATTGGTAGCTTCAGCTTGTCCATTTGCTTGTGGGTAGTAAGGTGTCGAGAAACTGTGTTGGATATTATATTTCTTGCAAAGTGCTTGAACATCCTTATTTTTGAAAGACTTGCCATTGTCTAAAATTATTTTAGAGGGGATACCAAAATGATAAATGATATGATGGAGTATGAAGTCCACAATTCTAGGTCCTATCATACTAGTTAGAGGAATTGCCTCAACCCACTTTGTGAAGTATTCAGTGGCTGTGATGATGAAAGTATGTTGTCCCAAGGAAGGAGGTGATATTTTTCCAATTAGATCAAGACCCCATTGTGAAAATGGCCAAAGGCTTTGGATAGGTTGTAACGCTTGTGATGGTACATGAGTTAAATTAGCGTGTGATTGACATTGCTTACAATGTTTGACGTAGTTGCAACAATCATGTTCCATTGTGGGCCAATAATAACCCATGCATAGAATACACTTTGCAATGGCCATCCCACTAAAATGACCACCACAAGTACCATCATGGGCTTCAGCTATGGCTCTTTGAGCCTCATTAGTCTCGAGACAACGAAGGAGAATTCCATCATAACCACGTCTATACAACACGTCCCCCAAAAGAAGAAAATGGGTTACTTTTTTCTTGAAAGTGCGTTTGGCAGACCATGACATATCCGATGGGAGTGTTCCAAATTTAAGAAAGTCTACTATTTGGCTTGACCAAGACTCATATGGTTTCAAATGGATAAAGCAAACGTCTTTTCCATCCTTAGGATCAGTATGGAAAATTACGGACTTAGATATTGTTGATATTATTAGGGGTTGTACCTCTCCTAAGGAGTCCTTTGGAATCAATGATCCAAGAGAGGCCATTGCATCTACAAATCTATTAGTCAAACATGGCAAGTTATTGATTTCATACCATTCAAATTTAGAGAGCAATTTCATTGCTACTTCATGATAAAGCTTAATGGTAGATTCTTTGCATTGGTATTCTTCGTTCACCTATTTTACAACAATTTGAGAATTCCCAAATATCCTAATATGCTTAATGCCCATAGCTATAGCTGATTGAAGACCTAATATTAAGGCTTCATACTCTACAGTGTTATTTGTGCATGGAAAGTCTAGCTTGAATGATAAAGGGATAGGTATCCCATGAGGTGTATGAAAGACAACTCCAGCACCTTGACCTTTCTCACACTTAGATCCATCAAAGAATAATGTGATATCGACGTCTTATTCCTAGAATGACATCTTCTTATAATTCTGTGACATAAAATACCGAATCATCTAGGAGCTCTATAATCAAAGGATGATCACTAGGTAGTGGAGTTGCCACAAGTTGATCGGCTATAACCTGATCTTTAATGGATTTTTGGTTTATAAACTCAAGATCAAATTTAGTAAGGAGCATTATCCATTTAGCGGTATGAGTGTTATTATAAGTGCGAGACATCATATAACATAGAGTATTTTCTCTAGCTATGACATAAGTTGTATGGCTAAGCATATAATGATGAAGTTTCTTAGTGGCAAAAACCACTACTAAGCACAACTTCTCTACATAAGTGTATCAGGTTTCATAACTCACCAATGTTTGACTAATGTAATAAATAGCTTGCTCTCAATTTTGTTCATTCTTTTGTGCAAGCATTTTCCCTAATGCAAAGTCCATTGCTGAGACATAAATATAGAAAGGGACCCCCAAACGAGGAGGAGCTAAGACTAGTGGAGAAGCTAGATATTTCTTGATATCATCAAAGGCTTTTTGACATTCATCTATCCAAACAAATGGCACCCCCTTTTGTAGCAGGTGGTTGAAGGGCCTACATTTATCAGAAATTTGCACAATGAAACATCGGATAGATTGGATATTTCCTTGTAAACTATGCAATTCTTTAATGTTTTTTGGGGGAGGCATTTCCATGATGGTCTTAACCTTGTTTGGGTCCACTTCAATACCTCTTTTGGAGATAATGAATCCTAGAATTTTACCTGAGGTAACACCAAAGACACACTTTTTGGGATTTAACCTCACCTTATGTTCTATTAGTCGATCAAATATTTTCTCCAATACACCAATGTGCTCTTGTCAAGTTTTAGATTTAGCCAAGAGATCATCTACATAGTCTTCGATAATATTATGCATGTAGTCATGGAAGATGTAAGTCATGTCTCATTGATAGGTAGCGCCTACATTTTTAAGGCCAAAGGGCATGACCTTGTAGAAAAAGGTCCCCCAAGGTGTGGTGAATGCTGTTTTGTGTTGGTCATCAAGATTTATTCAAATTTGGTTGTATCCTAAAAACCATCCATTAAGGAAAGTATTTCATGGCCAACGCAGGTATCAACAAGAGTATCAATATTTGGAAGAGGAAAATCATCCTTAGGACACGCCTTATTAAGATCTCAAAAATAAGTGCAAATGCATATCGACCCGTTAGGCTTGTGAATGGGTACCATGTTTGAAAGCCACTCAAGATAGTCAATAGGAACAATGAAGTTGATGTCTAGGAGTTTTTGAAGCTCTTCCTTGACTATGAGGGCAATGGTAGGATGCATCCTTCTAAGTTTTTGCTTGACCAGTTTGGCATCGGGATGTAAGGTGAGATTGTGGACCACAAGGTTAGGGTCAAGACCAGGCATGTCTTTGTAGGACCATGCAAACATATCCTTCTTTCTCTTGAGGAGAGCGATGAATTACTCTAGTTCATCGGATGATAATATTTTTCCAAGTTTGACAATTTATGGATTTTCATGATCTGAACTAAGGTTCACTTCGATGGTATATTCAATGGACATATGAGAACCTTCCTCAAGTTGATGGGGTGTTGGGATCAGATGAATATCATCTAATATGTCATCCAACTCTTCTTGCTTATCGTCATCTAGCTCTGCCTAAAAAACCTCAAGATTCTTGGCTGAAGATGGAGGTGAAGGTGGAGGGGAAGGAGGAATGTAGTTGGTGGAAGCCCTTAACAATTCCTCGGATAGGACAAACTCTGAAAAGGAGGGTAGAGAAGAAATATGGTCCATGTCAATAAGGCTTATGTCAATGGGAATTGGCTTAGCCAGATTGTATGGATTACGGAGTGGGGTGAATAAGTCAGCAGGATTCATGTTGACTTAGAGGAAAATGGATGGATTGGAAGAATTGATGGATGGGTGGAATGGATGGATAGGTGGAATGGATGGATGGAAGAACTAGGAACCGATGCTAAGTCTTGTTAACCCTGGATAGCAACAACAAACACAAAATAAATTTTATGTACATGAGAAGTAAAATTTATTTTTGATTTTGATTTTTTTGAATATTTTTGATATTTTTATGTACATATGTTACAAATTTGGCTTGTGGAATGGCTCAATAGAATTGGGGTGGAGGTGGTTCACCAGGTGGATCAGCTTGTTCTTGTGGAAGAAGCAAGTGAAATATGGGCTCATTGATGGGGAAAATTCTGAGATAAAACTTGTCCTGTTGGGTATGAGGAATGATGGGTTGAGATTCTTCTTCAGAGTCATCAGAAGTGATTGACATTAATTCATACTCTTCATAACTCTCATCATCAGAGTCATCAAGTGGGTAGGGATATTCTCCTACATTGAGGTTAAGCCTTTGGAAGGCATGCTCAAGAGAAGAGGTGGAAGAAAGTGGGGTGTATCCCAAGCTTGAACAGTCATGTGCCTCTCGATAGGAAACATCAATTATATCATGTATTCCTTGATCATGGGAACCTAAGCCTTGGCCTTGCCAATTAACTATATGGAAATAATGAGATGGGAATCCCGTCATATTTTAGATATTGGCAAGTCTTGGTTCTTTGGGTTCTTGGAGAGGATTTGTCCCAATTGAGGATTCAAGCCCTCCATAAACAAAATTGATGTTGTTTGGAGCAAAACCCATATCATAGATGGCCCCTATGGATAAAGGAGGGTCATGTGGGCGACCAAAATCCTTGGCTGTTGGGATGGTGAATGGGGTGATGGTGATGTCTTGGACCACATATTCACCAATACTAGGACTAGTGAGGTGAACCTCAACTTGGGATGAGGTGGTGGAAGATGTGGAAATGGGTGGCTCAAGATTGGATGATGGCTTAGGTGATGGTGGGGAATGGAATATTTCACAATCCGTCAGTTTGACTTGTGAAATATCGGCTGATGAAGAAGGATGGGATGATGGTTGAGAATTGGAAGTTGGTGGATGAGACAATGATGATGTGGAAGAAAGGATGGTAGAAGGAGTGGTTGAAGGAGTTGTTGATGTTGATGATGTGGCCAAAGTGGATTGACTATGACCACATGTGCAAGAAGAAATGGATGATTGAGGGGGATGTGTGATGGGTAACTCCTCAGGAATGGGAGCTTTAGAAGAAGATGTGGATGGAGTAGAAGATGATGGAGATAAGAAAATATGAGTGGAAGGTAACATGGACTCATAAGGATTTGAAATGAAGTTACAATATTTGAAAGGTTCTACATCAGCTGGGATGCAATGGACTTGGCCATTATGAATATATTTCAAACATTTATGGAGAATTGAAGGAACACATTTCATTTCTCTCATCCAAGGTCTTCCAAGGAGTACATTGTATGCCATGGCCCCTTCCAAGATGTGGAACATTGTGTGCAACATTTTGACCCCTACTTCTATGGGTAAAACAACAGTGCCAACTATGGTACATAAAGCATCATTAAATGCTTTAAGGGTGAAGGATGATTTGGTGATGTGAGATGGAGGAAGATTGAGATGCTTGAGGGTAGTGGTGGTGATGATATTGATGGAGGAACCGGTATCAATCAGGACTCTTTTGAATGGCTTCTTGTCAATTAGAGCCATAATGTGCAATGGAGGATCCATAGATTCTGATGATGTTGACTTAATCTCAAAGTCATAAAAGGTGATTGAGGGTTCCATGCATGTTTGAACACTCCCTACAAAGTTGTTAAAGGCATTAGAGTCTTGGGATTGAACCTCAATAGATTTCAAAATTTCCATTAAAGCTTCTCTATGCCAGGGAGATTATTGTATAAGCTCATAAATAGACAATTTGGCTAAAGCCATTTTTAAACTAGTGGTTAACCGACTACTCAAAGATATCATTGGCCTCAAAGGATGATAGGTGGGATGAATTGGAGGATCAAAAATATGAATTGGTGGAGAATGGATTTGGAGAAGTTTGGATGGGTGGAGGTGAAGGTTGTGACACACTTGGTTGAGGAGCATTTTTCTGATTTTGTCGTTGACCTCTAGTTACCACATTGACTACTCCTACAAAACCTTGGAATTGTTGAACGTGGTTGACTTGATTAGGAGGTGTTGGAATGTTAGTACCCCCTACATTAGGTTGTGCCTCTTCATGGTTGGGAAGAGGTGTTTGAAATATCCTAAGGTTATGATTTTGTGGGGTGAGGGGGTTATCCACCTTAATGGCCCCCAAGTCTATGAGATCTTGAACAATGTTTTTGAACACGTGGCAATTATTGATATCATGACCATTCTGTCTATGGTATGGATAAAATAGGTGTTCTTTGTAATTTCTTCCACATTTAGTGGGGTCATCAGGCTTAATTTTAGGTAAATCCAGCTTGTTTGTGTCATACAACCTACAAAAAAGAGAAGAATATGACTCTGTTAAAGGAGTGTATTGGTGGTATTGTCGAACAAGTTGTCGACGGGGAGGGTTGTTCATAGTTGGTGTTGTGTTTTGTATATTTGGTGCTTGGGTGACTAAGGGAACCGCATGATAAGAAATATTCTGTGGTTGATGTTGCATAGGTTGTTGAGCCATTACCAGCTGGCTCATGACCACTTGATTTACTTGATTTGATTGGTTAGTCGAAGTGGCTTGAGATGATTTATTTTGGCCTGAATAGTTACTTTTGTATTGGCCCTTGGTTTGCCATTCTTTCTTTTTGGGCTTAATTATGCCTTCTTGGATTTTTATTTCCTCAATGATGCTAGCTTGAGCTAAAGCTTCTTCAAATGATCGATATGTCTGAAGCTGAAGCATCCAAGAGATGGGTTTTAAGCAACTCTTGGTGAATAGTTTTATTACTTCATCCATTGGTAGGGAGAATGGCAATTTTGTGATGATTGCCCTCCAAAAGTTTCTAAAATCATAGATTGTCTCATCATCCCATTGTCTTAAAGCATAGACATCAGATAATGAGACCTTCTTCTTGATATTGAGGATGAAATGTTCAAAGAAAAGATCAATCAATTGTTTGAAAGTGTAAATACTATGAGTAGGCAATTGATTGAACCACTCAATGGCATCTCCCCCCAATTTTTGAGGAAAATTTTAGAGCATGAGAGCATTATCTATTTGAATTCGAAAGCAAGCATGGACAAATGTGCTAACATGCTCTTTAGGGTCCTCGGTTCCCCTAAATTTATCAAACTTTGGTACTGTGAAATCTATCGGATATGGCGGTGATGGCATCGAAGGATGAATGGGTTGATGGATCAATTGGCTTAAGTTTGGTCTTTGGTTGGACATGCCAAGAGTGTTTTGCATCAATTGATCGATTTGTTGTTGCATGGTCTTAATCCTAGGGTCTTCCCCAAGAATGTGGAAGCCTTGGATTACTTGATGATTGGGGGATGGGCTAGAAGAAAAATTTTGAGGAGTGATCAAATGGGGTGATTGATGATGTTGATGAAATTGAGTGGCTTGGAATTGATGAGGGGAATATTGATGATTGAAATATGGAGAATTTTGGTGTGGAGGAAAGTTGTGGATGAATTGATTTGGTTGGCTAGAAGGAATTGTGATGGGAGGAGTTGAATTTTGGATTGGTGGGGGGTTTGGAATGGAAACCACCGAATATTGTGGTACCCAAGTGGGGTTTTGGTTAACAATGGTTGGTTGGGTGGAGACTGTATGAGGCATAGGACTTACGTGTACTTGCTATCTAGCATTTTGATGTTACTGAAGCAATTTGTTCATGAAGCCCAATGTATCATGAAGCTCTTGGTTAGACATGGATGAGATAGAAGAAATAGGCAAGGATGTGGATGGACTAGAAGACATGGGCATGGGGCAAGTTGCACTTGACGTGGCAACTTGGGCGGCTGACACCTGTGAGGCAGCATTGACTTGCTCCTCATACAAAGGGTTAGAGCAACCATAGGTATAACTAGGTGGGAGGGAAGTGTTAGAAACACTTGGGTATTGGTGAGATGGAATGGAGGAAGAAGGCATACCATATTCCTCATGAGAAGAACTAGTATACACTTGGGTGAGGTTGGATGGCTAGGAAGTAGCCAGTTCCTGCTGTGAAGCAGTACCTTGGCTAAGGGGCTCAAGAACATAGTTAGAGGATCTATAAAGAGCCTCTACCTTGTCCATATCTATGTGGGTGGAAGGTTGTTCAATGTTATGAGGAAGGGATCCCTCTTGTGGTAGGGATGGGTAAGGAGGCCTAGACAAACTAGTTTGTGCCACATTGGAAGGATTTGCCACCGAAGTAGCAGGTGAATTGGATGTATTTTCCATTAAGTTATTTTGATTTATTACTTTCTTCTGATTACATGTTAATACCATAAAGTAAATAAATCAAAACTTAAAACTATCAAAATAATCACAAAAACTAAAACTTTTATAGAATTTAAAATGGAAGAAACAATCAATGCTAAGTTTTCACCTTGTGTGGCTTACCTCATACATTAATTATTTTCTTCATTATTGTGTATTCCTTTTAGAGTGACAGTTTTGTGTGTTCTGATGTTCTAATATTACTTAATGAAAAATAAAGGTAAAAACTAAGGCTAGGCAAGGGCAACGAGATTCTTGTTGGTGATGAAATCCAACAAGTTTGCACAAGGGTGATCCTATGGTTTCTAGGGTAGATATTGGTGGATGGAGATGAAAGCCACCATCACCAAATCTCAAGCAATGGTTGGTGATGAAATCCAACCACTACTATTTTATGTGATACGTGTAGTGTGTGATTTATTTTAAGTTTCCTATTTTGTATTGTGATCAAACAATGTTAAAGATAACAAATTTCATAGACCTAAATCAGAAGCCAACACATGAAATGCAAATTTCTTCTAAAGAGAGTGGAGTACACCGCTTAAGACCCCCTACCTAAATAGCAACCGGAGGGTTCATCCACCTCTCTACTTGGAATCACCCAATGGTAGGAATAATTTTCACACTCAAGTATTGTTCCTATTTAGATAAGCAAAATAAGAAATCTTCAACCCTAAGATGCAAATCTAATGTATGCTTTTATAATTTCACATGCATTCAAAAATGCAACATTCATTCAAATTTGCAAATTTCTTTAAAATAGAAAACCCTAAAACAAAGTGTGGGGAATGGATGCAAAATATCCTAAGATGCAATCTACCATGAATTATTTTCTAGATTACTTAGTTTGTGTTCATTTTATGTCCAAAATCTGAAAAATACAGTAGAAGACCCAAAAACGTAAAGCAAAAATGAGAGGGAATTGATGAAGGACTTACTAGACAACCTACGTTTTGTTCCAACTCACTGCTAAATGCTGTAGGGCACCTCTTGTAAATGCCATAGGGTGCTTATGGGGATCTCCAGGTGCTTTAGAGCATTCGCACACCTCCTACAACTTCCACAGAACTTCCAAAAACCCTAACTAGAAAAATGACCTATTTTATGCTTCTGAAAACCTACAAAATAGGACAACAGAAACAAGTTAGAACAGCAAGGTAAATAAAACAAATGAAACCCTTAAGGGGTCCCACCATGATCACCATTTGTAGAGTAAAAAACATGACACTAAAACAAGAAAGATAAAATAGAACTCAAATAACTATAGATTGCACAAATGAAAGAGATATTTTATTAATAATGGGGGGAGCTGAAAAACTCCTTTGATACAATCAATAGTTCAATGTGAACTTGATACAGTTATTATAGACTACTAGGGTTCTCTAAAACCCTAGCTACAATAGAATGTAGTGTCTTCAACAGTGTGCTTTCCTCCCAATAGGTGTGAGTGGGCTTCTTAGTTATCCTTTGGTCGGACCACTCCAGCTTAAACAACTGCACAATGCTCTTGATTGTATTGCTAAACCTACACACAAATAAGTAGGGCAATCAGTAAAAACAAATGAGGGCTCCATAGTGTGAGCCCTCAAAAATTAGTGCTAAAAACCCTAGATCTGATAAAATAATGCATGCAGAATTTAACAATATGAAATAAAATACATGAATGATTTACCTTGTTATTTTACCATTTTGTTGTCTGATCTGGAGATGCACTATAGAATCACGTCCAAATATAAGGTTGCACTATGATATCTGTAGCTCCAATAGATCTAAAATTTTTTGGAGATGTTCTAGAGTGTATCAAGAACCTACCCTCAAAATTTAGGCTCAATCCAACTTTGGATGAGTGAGATATGGCCGAAATAGTCTGGGTAGTTTGTGCAGTCCTATACAAACATGGGTAGCCTCCATCTGTAGGAAGATCAGGGACTCAGGATGAGGCTTCAAGAATATTAGGATGAGCTAGGGTTTGGAAATAGTGGAAGCTATGTGGACTCTAGAGCTCAAGTAAATTAGGAGTTCTCAAGATTGCATTCAAATCTAGAAGCAATATTCTTTTCTCTACTATTAATCCCTGGTTGCTGGGAAACACTAGATCTTAAGAATGCAAATCAAAGAACACCATGAAAACAATCAGATAGCTAGAATTTAGAATCTAGGTAGAATCAGCATTAGAGACCTCAGGTATCAAAAATCCTCTCCTTCCTTTGAGCATCAAATATGCTCATATAAATAGTCAAACTTAGGGTTTACTTTAGGGTTTTTACCAACACTTTAATCGTGTGGCTGTAATTAAAGCAAATCCAAGGGCTAACATTTAAATTTGAGTGTGGCATGGATTGATGTAAATGGATGGTCAATATTAGAATAGATCTGATGGCTGGGGTTAATTTAACTTATAAATATATATTTTATTATACATATATTAAAATATAATATAAAATATTATATTTAAATATATATAAAATAAAATAAATATAAATTAGGGTCAAAAATGGTGGGAAAAGGGTATGGTGGGCCATTGGATGGTGGGAAGGCATGGATGGAGGACAAGTGGCTAGGTTTTGGTGTCTTAAAAAAAATAAAGTATGTTGACAAGTTCATGTGGATCTCCATGGGGATGGATGGTGAGTGATGTTGAGTAGTCTGGTCTACCTTTTGCACTTGGTAGTCTAGACTAATTTCAATAGAGCCTAGGTATGTGAATGAGTGTTGTTGGAAATGGAGAAAATTGTATTCTATTTATAGAGATTGTCAAGGTTAGAGGGATTGGTTTATCCTCTGAGGTGTTCTATGAGGTGTCCCTTGAGGTATACCTTGAGGTATCCTATGAGGTGTCCCCTGAGATGGCATGGCGTGCCATACCTCATAAATGGATTAATGCTCAAAGTATTCAAATTATATTTATGATGTTTAATGCCTAGGAGAATGTGAAGTGGAGCAAGGGTTAAGTCCTAACCATAGTAGGATTAACTATGAGTTTAGTGTTGACTTGAGTGAGGTGGAATATGACTTCCCATGCTTTGAAAGACAAAAGTATCCAAACATTATTTATGGTACTAAATGCACATGGAGATTTAAAATCAAGCAAAGGTTAAGGTTAAGCCTGATTATATTGAACCTAGGTCAAATGTTGACTTTTGGAGGAGGTGGAGGATGACTCACCATGCCTTCCATGCTTTGGGAGAAAAAAGAATCCAAATGTCATTTATGGTGTTAAATGCACATGGGGAAATGTGTGGAGCAAAGGGTTAAAGTTAAACCTGATTAGGTTAACCATAGGTTTAGTTGAGTTCAAGTGGGTGAGGTGGAGGCTAGGCTAGTCAAAGAGTAGACTAGGTGAGGTGTCCATGACTTAAATTGACCATGGTCAGGTTGATAATAGGTTGGGTTTGACCATGAGGTGGTTTTTGACCAAGGTTAGGTTAGGATGATGGTCGCATGGGGATCTAGAGTTAAACATAGGAAAGGGCTTGATTGGCCCAAGGGGTCTTATGAATAATGCATGAATAGTGCTTTTGATAAATGAATAGTTTTTTTAGGCTAATATATGCAAATTTTATGGATTTTGAATTGATCAGACATGATGATGGGAGGAATGACAATGTGAGACTTCTAGGTATCTACAAAGTGCAAGGTAAGACTTTTCTTCCATTTCTTCTATTATTTCTTTTTATCATGGTAATCCATGTGCATGCATATAGTTTTATGTCTTGAGTGGGTCTAGTAGTCAATATTTTGAAACTTCAAATAAAAAGTTTAAAGTTTGAATTTGAAAAGGGTAGGGTTATACTACTTTAGTAAGAATTTAATTTAATAACATAAAATTATTGTAAGTTATAAAACATTTTTCAATTTTCACCATCAATAGATAATTATAAGTTGTTAATCTTCATTTAAACACTTTTTCAAAGAAATTTTAATGTATTTTTTAAGTTTTACATGAGTTATTTAATTTATTTTTATATTCTTTAATAATATTAAAAATATTAGAATTTACAAAGCCTTGAAATGGATAGACGTATAAAAACTATTCCACTCTACTTTTACTTTACTTTTGTAATATAAAAATATTATAATTTGAAAAGGTATTTCTAATATTTAAAATGGAAAAATATGAGCTTTTCATTTTCATTGCATTACAAAAGAAATTTAATGGTTTTCATTTTTTGTTAGTTATTTACTTTATGTTTGCTTTATTTAGGAATAATTTTTTGTAATTTATAAAATATCTTGCAATGCTTGAAATAAATAGATAATTAAGGTAAGGTCTTTATTAACACTTCTTACAAATAAATTTAATGTAATTTTGATTTTAGGTGAATGATATTTATAAAAAGCTCATATTTATAATTTTCAATCATAGAGTAACCCTAAAAATGGCATTAAATAAAAGGTTTACATTATTTTTTTCTAATAACCTTTAGTTTATTAATTATATGTGAAAATATTAATTTTATATAAAATATTTTTAAAACAATAAATTTTATTTAAAACTTTTACAAATATTTTTATTATATATTTAATTAATTTAATGTAAAAATACTATCATAATCACCTAATTGTAATTTTTTAAAAATAATATTTTTCCTTAGAAAAAATCAATAACTTTTTTTCCAAAATTTAAAGAAGAATTATAATGATATGGGTATTTTATACCCTCATATAGACCTTACTAAACAACCTTATTTAGAGCTATTCTAGAATCTCCTAACAACGACTCAAACTTCTCTACAAAGTCATAAGACTTGTTATAGTAAAACCTGAGTAACCAAGTGCAATCCTTCAATCATCTTATAGAGTGTTGTTTTGGTACTTTAGTCATATAGAAATCAATCATATTACAAATATGACCTTACTTATCAAAACATGTCAAAAATAACACAAAAGGTGCCCTAAACCACAACTTTCATCAAAAGGAAATAAGTAAAAAAATGGAGTAAACTATGGTGGAATTGCAGTCCCACACACTACTTCCTTTAACCAAGTACCAACTAGAATATCCAATGTAGATTTTGATAAATCATTCACTTCTCATTTAATTCTCTTATATATGTTTATAGGAAATCTCTACAAATGATGCTTTTAGTAATTTTACCTTCTCATAATAAGTCCTAAGTATCAAATTTTGCATCCCCACTAATCCTTAAGCCTAATCCACCACCAAATTTGAGTCACAAAAACTTGAAGTCTAGTTATTCCCTATTCCACTACCATTCTTAGGAAAAATCAAAGCTTTTCCCTCTACCACATTATTGGTGTCTTCACCAAGACCCACTTTTAAAGTGAATTTATGAGTTTCATCTTGAAATAACAATTCTCCTGTCACATCTACCTACCCATCAAAAAAAGCCCAAAAATTTTCAATATCCACTATTAAAGTACCAACTTGTCTAATAGCATTTAATTTTAGGGTATGTTTTATACCTTCATAAGTATATATGATCTAAGCTTGATCTTGTATAGGTGGAATTTCCTTGCTCTCAAATAACATAGAATTTTCTACCAACCATAGATCCCATGCTACTATTGATAGAATGCACTTGTATTCCTTAAGTCTTTGTCTTTGAAACATTACTGCATATTCTCCAATAGATTCCTTGCTAGCTACTATTCCTTTCCTAGTTCTATTGAGAATCACAATGAACCAATAGGTGATCCATTATTTCTTCTTTATTTTTACATAGGTTGCATTGACTTGGACCTTGCCAAGACCTCTTTTGTAGAACACCTTATTTCAATGCATTCTTAGCTAAAGCTAACCTAGAAAAATTCAAATTTTTAGGGGCACTTTCACCTTCTAAATCTTACTCCACCACCAAAGTACCTCCTCATTATTATCTTCCAACATTACCTTGTATCCCTCCTTAGTTGTATATTGTACACTGGCTAGGTTCTTTGACCATACTAAAGAGTCTTCTTCTTGTCTCAATATTATAAAAGCCCTTGTCATACCCCTTATATAATTGATCCATTACTCAGTTCTATTTCCTTCCAAAAGTATTTATTATGTTGAAATTCAACCCTAATTCCATAAATTTGTTCTATCCATAAAGGTTACATCTACTAATACCCTAAGTCCCTACCTATTTAGATGTTCTATTAAATTTTGAGACAGTTGGTAATCTCCTCCACTCTCCATCCAAGGATATTTTCCTAGCCTTACTTTCTTCTTATTTCCTATTCTCCAAACTAGAAAATTTCCCACTAATAGAAAAGCCTTCACTAATACTTTTGAAATGATAGTGGCATTGGATATTGACTTGATAATAAGCCTAATAAACTCTTCAAAGGATATGAAACCTAAATATTTCTCCATAATAACCTCATGCCATAATCATTTACTAGTTATCAATCTCTAAAGACTCTTGACAACTAGTTCTTTCATGAAGTTATGTATATTTTGAAGCCCTCGTTCTCTTGTTGATTTAGGTTTGGCTATCTTACTTCATTTAAACACAACTATTGCATCCTTCCCCCTTCTTCTTGTCAAAATGAAATGGAAGCATTTATTCCTTATTTTCTCTACTATTTTAATAGAATATAATCCATGGAGTGTCAATATATTGGAATGACTTCCAAAACTGATTTCACAAGTGTTAAATGACCTCCCAATGATAACCATCTATTGCACCATGAAGTTATCTTTTTTCACTTTATTATATAACCAAATCTAATCTTGTTATCAATAACTATTTTGATTTAGTCTAAACCCCAAATATTTTAGACCTTTTCCAAATTAAACTAGTTTGAAGTCAAAAGTCCTTACCATTGCTTCTTCTTATCTTGGTTGTAATTTGTTAACAGTTTATTTCTATTCCTATAGAAACACAAAATAGATCTATTAGCTCTTTATATTTCAATTCTTCTCTTAAGGTGTCATTTCCAAATAGGAGTTTATTATCTACAAATACTGAGTCCCAACTAAAGAGTTAGCTAATTTAATGCCTTTGATCATGACAAGTACTTTTTATTCCTTAATCATTCTACTCAATCCTTCAACCACAAGCAAGAATAATAAGGGTGATATGGGGAATCCATTTCTCATCCCTCTAGAAATATTGAAGAATTTATAAGATTAACCATTAATTAAGATAGTAAAGGAAAAAAAATTAATACATCTCATTATCCAATTTAAAAAGGACACACTACAACCAATATGAATCAATATAATATTGATGTATAGCTAGCTTACCCTATCAAAAGCTTTTTCTAAATCAAGACTAATTATAATTTCTTGTTATTTCCTTTATTTGATTGAATGAAGTGCTTCTTGAGCAACAACAATAGTTTCATGGATTTATCTTTTATTCAAGAAACCAAACTATTATTTTGAGAGGATGTCTATAATAACCCCTTCTAACCTCCTAGAAATAATGTTGGATAAAATTTCATAGATATTATTACAAAAGGATATAGGACTATATTCTCTAAAGGATTCTAAATTATCCTTCTTATAAATCAAGACCAAGAAAGTTGTAATGATAGATCCTAGTACCTAGCCAAAATTCCTTGATTCCTCAACCACATTTAAAATATCTTCTTCCAATAGTTCATAAAAACCCACCTAAATATCTATGGATAAACCATCCGATCCCAGAATCTTCTCCTTATAAAAATATTTAACTACTATTTGTAGCTCCTACTTAGTTACTTCCATCATCAAAGCCTCTTTGAATTCATCATTGACCATCTCAAGTAGATAAAGTGCTAACTTAATGAATTTTTCTATAGTTTCTCTTTTGAGTTCTTGATATTTTTTCCTAAAGTAGGATACTTCTAATATTATTATTGAAAGGAACAATGAAAAAATAAAAAACATTGAACCAATCCACAAGGATCAAGAGGTTGAATCAAAACCACATTAACCAAAATAGAGAGACTAAAAAATAGAAATAATATAATGGAAGCTAACACAAAAACTCCAATATTATATCATATGTCAGAATTGATTATGAGTACAATGGAGTAACTTTATTTAAATAATCAAGGAAGATCCATAGGATCAAAAAAGAGATAAGTATCAATATCCACCATACAAATAGGAAGGTGTGATATGATCTATGGATAAAAGATCTCAACCCTCCAAATGTAATCAATGAGTATAACTCTTTAGGAATTCCAAATATCCCCATAGTATCTAAATAAGATAAAAATAAATATCCACACATAAAGTGGGTGGGAAAAAATAAAATAAACTAATATAAAAGTGAAGTACCTAGGTGAGCATGAGATAGATTCTAAACATCTACTCTAACTCCCCCATCTCAAGTGAATATAGGGGTAAAAAATAAGTGGCATATCCATAATATGAGTCCCAACAATAAGGCTTGATCAGGTACTCATGTACAATGTGTATCCAGAAGCTCTCGAACCAAAAGGAGGGAAAACCATGTGGGAAATAACATCTAGCTAGAAAGAGAGAAGAAGAGAAAAGGAAGGTGGCCTCACCCACACCTCCCAAGGATAACTTCCTTCACCCTAAGCATATCTCACAACAAATAAAAATGAGGATATGGGAAGGGTTTGGTGAAGATTTTGATAATATCCTACTGAGTGGAAATGTATTTTAAATTGATCACTCTATTTTGGATAAACTACCAAATGAAGTGCATATGAATCTCAATGTTTTTTGTCCTCTAATGCTTAATAGGATTACGAGATATATGTATGATACTTTGGTTGTCACACCAAAGTGAAGTGTTGCATTAATCCTGTGAGAAGCCAAGATCTATCTAATCTAAATAATCTCCTAAATCGCCAATACTATTGTTTGGTATTCTACCTCTATTGATGAAAGTGCAATAGTTGTATGTTTTTTACTTGACCAAGTAATAGGTGAAGAACCAAGGTAGAATACATAACCAAATTTAGACCGACGAGTATCAATATAGCTTACCCAATTAAAATTTGTATACCCAACTAATTTTAAAGGCTCCCTAGAAAAGTGAAGCCCAAAAAGAGAAGTCCATTGAAGATACATAAAATCCACTTGGTAACATTCCAATGACTATCATGTGGATCATGTGAAAACTAGAAAACCAAACAAACTGAAAATGATATATCAGGATGAGTGTGAGTTAAATAAATCAAACTCCCAACCAACTATCTATAACTGGTGGTATCAACTATGGGAGTAGAACATGTGGCACTCAAAATAACACCTAAATGAAAAGTAGTAGGAGATAGCTTATAATCAGCCATTCCAAATCACTAAAGCAAATCCAATATGTACTTTTATAGATAAATAGAGATCCCTAAATCTGATTGTGAAATCTAAAACCTAAGGAAAAAGTGTACAATTCCAAGATATGTCATCTCAAACCACTCAAAAAGGGATCATTGTACAACCTAGATGTGTGAAGTAGAATTTCTTGTGATCAATAAATCTTCAACATATAAGATAATGATGATGGTGTCCTCTCCATCTCTTAAAGTGTAAATTATAGGATCATAATGGTATCTTGAAAATTTGAAATATAGAAGAAAATAATAAATATTCTCATATCAAGTCCTAGGGGCTTGTTTGAGGCCATCAAGTGGTCTTCGTAATCTGCACACCAATGAAGAATATTTGATAAATCTTGGAGGCTACTCTATATAAATATCTTCTTACAAATCTCCATTCAAAAAGGTACTCTTCACATCCATTTGGTAAACTAATTAACCCTGTAATGCAGCAATAGAGATTAAAAGATGAACATAATCCAACTTAGAGACAAGGGCAAGCATCTCAAAGTAATCAATCTCCTCAACCTATAAAAAATCCTTTGCCACAAGTTGAGCCTTGTAGTTATGAATGGACCCATCTACTGCATATTTTTTGCAATACACCCCTTTGCATCTCACCATTTTTCTTCCTTTTGGAAGAGGAACCAAATCCCAAGTATGGTTCTCCATTAAGGAAGAATACGCATCATCCATAGAATCATACCACTCCCAAATGCCATGGGCATCATCAAACCTCTATGGAATGTTCTAGAAGTAGACGTATGTATTGAATGTAGGAGACCTTCAATGAAAGGTGTTGGCTCCTCAACTATAGTCTAAAACCATTTAGGCATGGGGGAAACATGTGTAAGAACCTCTACAATTGTATCAAAAATGTTCTCATACTCATAATGATAATCATCAAAACAACCATATTCAAAATGAAAAGTAGTAGGATGAGTAGAAAAAGTGGTCTTGGTTGGAGAATAATGCTCATCAAACTAGACATAAGTTCAAAAAAAAACTTTGTGTATCTGGATCCAGTAATCTATAATCCCTCATATCCTCAAAATAGCCAACAAAAATTAGTGGTTTGCTCTTTTTATCCAAAGCTATCCATTTCTTCTTTGAAACATGAGCCCATGCTTGACTCCCAAAAATTCAAAAATGAGAAACATCAGGCTTGGTCCCTGTCCAAGCTTCCTATGGATTCATAAACTCAAGAGCTTGATGAGGTGTGCAATTTTGAATGTAATTTGCACAATTGACTGCCTTGATCCAAAACTTGGAAGGTAAATCCTATGAATGCATCATACATTCCTTGAATGTTCTATTTCCTCTTAGTAACACCATTCTGATGTGGTGTATGTGGGACAAAGTGTTGATGTAGAATCCTATGAAGAGCTAGAAAATCTAAAAAATTCCTACTCAAATACTCCCCCCAATTATCTATGTGAAGATTCTTGATGCAACTTGAAGATTGATTCTCAACAAAAGTCTTAAATACTTTAAATGTGGTAAAAAATTCGCTCTTGAACTTGAGAAAATAAACCCAAGTTATCCTTGATAAATCATCAATAAAGGTGTGATGGGGGACCAAAAAATAAACACAGACTCACACTCACGAATTCCAAATTTTCTCTGTATTAAATCTGGAAAATACGCTTACAAACAGCCCGCAGGCTTACAAATGACCAGTGCTCGGCTTGGTCTTCACAATCACACTTCTGCGTCTATTCTCCGATCCACCACCCCCTCACTATTACATTAAACTAGGTTTTTATAGAGGTCCCGACCCTCTGAAACACTTTACAGAAAAATCGGTCCACCAACCCGATTTATTACAATATCTGAGTTTTTATTGAGGTTTCGATCCTCTAGGCCATTAATGACCCACCTGGAAAACTTCATTACTAAAACTGGACAAAATCGGCTTCCCCCATCGAGTCTTCAAATTTCCCTCCATAATTGGCCAACTCCTCGATCCGCCATGAAAGCATGCATTTAATAGGCCCTTGACCTACAACCGTTGTTTTGTCAGACTGTCCACCTGTGACTGTCGCCTCTTTTCTCGTGCGCATGGCCATCCATGTGTTCACTTCTCATTTTCTTCCTTCTGGCCGCGATATTGCGACATGTCACGATATCGCGACATGTCGTGATATCACAAAAAAAACTACGCATTGTCTCTATCTCCAACTACTGTCGCGATATCACGACAAAACTACCACCTTTACCTTTGTTTCTAACTACTGTCGCGATATCGTGACATCGCAATATCATGATAGAACTGCCACCTTTGCCTTTTTTTCTAACTGCTATCGCGATATCATGATAAAAACTTTTGCCTTTCCCTTTGTCATTTGGATGTCGCGATATCGCAACTTCACGATATCACGACGTCACAAAATTACGACAAAAATTGCTGCCTTCACCTTTGTCTTTTGGATGTCACGATATCGCAGGGTCACGATATCGCGATGAAACACCCTCCACGCCTCAGCTTCTAGAAAACGTCATGATATCGCGACGTCACGATATCACGACAAAAACTCTGACTTGCCTTAATTTCCTTTAGATGCCATGATTTTGTGACAAAACCTTTGCCTTGGTAAATAATAGAAATAAAACAAAATACATAACACTTAGAAAAGTTCCGGTTGATGCAAGGTTGCTCTGTTGTCGTTGGATGCTCCTGCATCAGACACCCGGGGTAAATGGAGAAGTGACCTTCACTTCTGTGCTATTCGATCCTTGTCTTCTGCAACACCTCTAGACACTCATCTGCTTTTGTAGCCTACTTAAATCTTGTCTCTTGGCAAAAACCTTTTCTGCCTTCTACCAGACAAATTTTGGCACTACTGCACATTTTCTCGTCCACTGTCTGTAATGGCTTTAACTTGTGGCGCACTCCATATTTCGTCAAGGAGTACGTATTTGCATGACCATCATGCACTGCACTCTGATTAAACTGCCATGGACTTCCTAATAGCAAATGGCAAGCATCCATGCAAAAAACATCACACAGGACTTCATCCTGGTATCTCCCAATATTGAACGTGACTAAGCACTGTTCAAGGACCCATGCTCTGTGGTCCTTCTGCAACCACGCAATCTGGTATGGATGCAGGTGTCTTCTCCTTTCCAACTGCAACTTAGTGACCATTTCCTCAAAGACTAAGTTATCTGTACTCCCATTGTCTATAATAACATTACAGAATTTGCTTGAATTTTTGCACCACGTGCAAAACAGGATTCTCCTCTGCTCTGGCTTGTCTTCCTCAATCAGCATGGCTCTCCTCACGATCATTGCTTCTCCTCTCTCAGCTTCCTCCGAATGTTATGATTCAGCATCTTCGTCTACCACAGCAGCTCTGGCTAGACCCACATGTTTCTTGTTCACCCTCTCGGGGTGTTTGGGACATTCATATGCCCAATGTCCTTCTTCTCCCCAGTGGAAATAGGTTCCCCGAAACACTCCTCTTCCATACCCACGTCCAGATCTACCTCTTCCTCTTAGGTAGCCATTGTTCTAAACTTGGGGTTTGGGTTCCTCATCTTCCTTCTGATCTCGGTTGCTGCTAACCTCTTCTTTCTTCTCCTCCTTTCCTTCCTATTTTCTTCCACCAGTATTTCCTCCATGCCCTATTCCTCTTTGCTTGCTCTCAAAGCTTCTGTTCAGTTTTTCTTCAACCTTCAGAGAAAACTAGTAAGCATCTTCAATGGTGCTCACCCGAACTTGGCTCAACTCTTCCTGGATACTGGGTCTCAACCCATTAATATAATGGGCCACCTTCTCCTTGCTTGCTTCTAAATGGCAAATTCTGATGGAGATTTTATAAAACTCCTCCGTGTATTCTTGAACAGTTTTGTTCATCTGTCTCAAACTCTGCATCTTTATTAGTAGATCCAACTCGTAATCTGCTGGGATAAATTGTCTTTTTAATTTTTCTACCATATGTTCCCATTTTGTTATTCTCTCTTTTCCTCTTCTATTCCATTCCAGCTGTACTACCTTCCACCATACATTGGCATGACCTTTCAATTTGGTCTTAGCGAATCTAACCCTCTCGGGATCTTCAACTTCTTCATACTCGAAGTATTCTTCCAGATCATTGATCGAGTCAATCAATTCCTCTGGATCCAAGTTTTCAAAATATGTGGAAAATTCCATCTTTGGCCTCTTCCCAATCTGGGATATGGCTTTGTACAGTCTGGCTTGTGCTGGATCTACAACCTCTTCTTCTTCTTCAGATTGGTTTTCTTCTTCATCCACTTTGTCCTCACTACCGTCATCTCTTCTTGGTTCATGTCCTCTGTGTAGTTCTTGCAGGGCTTGAACTTGTTGCTGCAAAGCTCGAAAGTCTTCTACTGCTGTCGTCATGCCTCTCCCACCAATGGGGTTTCTTCTCGGAGGCATTCTACTCACTTTCTCACAAGCCTTTCCACAGATCCTGGTGTAACTGCCTCACGTCCGGCGATCTGTTACACACTCAGGAACTTCGGGCTCTGATACCACTTATGGGGGATCGAAAAATAAACACAGACTCACTCTCACAAATTCCAAATTTTCTCTGTATTAAATCTAGAAAATATGCTTACAAACAACCCGTAGGCTTACAAATGACCAGCGCTCGACTTGGTCTTCACAATCACACTTCTGCGTCTATTCTCCGATCCACCACCCCCTCACTATTACATTAAACTAGGTTTTTATAGAGGTCCCGACCCTCTGAAACACTTTACATGAAAAATCGGTCCACCAACCTGATTTATTACAATCTCTGAGTTTTTATCGAGGTCTCGACCCTCTAGGCCATTAATGACCCACCTGGCAAACTTCATTACAAAAACTGGCCAAAATCGGCTTCCCCCGCCGAGTCTTCAAATTTCCCTCCGTAATTGGCCAACTCCCTGATCCGCCATGAAAGCACGCATTTAATAGGCCCTTGACCTGCAATCGCTATTTTTTTAGACTATCCACCTATGACTGTCACCTCTTTTCTCGTGTGCATGGTTTTCCACGTGGCCATCCGCATGTTCACTTCTCCTTTTCTTCCTTCTGGTCGTGATATCGCAACAAAAACTATGCATTGTCTCTGTCTCCAACTGCTGTCGTGATATCGTGACATTGCAATATCATGACGTCGCGATATTGCAACAGAACTACCACCTTTGCCTTTGTTTCTAACTGTTGTCATGATATTGCGACGTCACAATATCATGATAGAACTGTCGCCTTCGCCTTTGCTTCTAACTGCTGTCGCGATATCGCGTGTCGCAATATCATGAAAAAAAATGCTGCCTTTGCCTTTGTCATTTGGATGTCGCGATATCACGACGTTGCGATATCGCGACATCATGAAATCACGACAAAAACTGTTGCCTTCACCTTTGTCCTTTGGACGTCGTGATATATATCATGACGAAACACCCTCCGTGCCTCAGCTTCCAAAAAACGTCGCGATATCGTGATGTCGTGATATCGCGACGTCGCGATATCGTGACAAAAACTTTGACTTGCCTTAATTTCCTTTAGATGCCATGATTTTGTGACAAAACCTTTGCCTTGGTAAAGAATAGAAATAAAACAAAATACATAACACTTAGAAAATTTTCGGTTGATGCGAGGTTGCTCTGTTGCCGCCGGATGCTCCTGCATCAGAGAAGGGAGTACAGCTGGAACGAAACAAAAGAGAAAAAGAGAGAATAAAAAAATTGGAACGGATGGTAGAAAAATTAAAAAGACAGTTTATTTTGACAGATTACGAGTTGGATCTGCTAAGAAAGATGCAGAGTTTGAGACAGATGAACAAAACTGTCCAAGAATACATGGAAGAGTTTTATAAAATCTCCATCAGAACTGGCCATTTAGAAGCAAGCAAGGATAAGGTGGCCCGTTATATTAATGGGTTGAGACCCAGTATCCAGGAAGAGTTAAGCCTAGTTTGGGTGAGCACCATTGAAGATGCTTACCAGTTTTCTCTAAAGGTTGAAGAAAAACTGAACAGAAGGTTTGAGAGCAAGCAAAGAGGAAGAGGGCATGGAGGAAAGACTAGTGGAAGAAAAGAGGAAGGAAAGGAGGAGAAGAAAGAAGAGGTTAGCAGAAGCCAGGATCAGAAGGAAGATGAGGAACCCAAACCCCAAGTTTAGAACAATGGCTACCCAAGAGGAAGAGGTAGATCTGGACGTGGGTATGGAAGAGGAGTGTTTTGGGGAACCTGTTTCCACTATGGAGAAGAAGGACATCGGGCATATGAATGTCCCCAGCACCCCAAGAGGGTGAACAAGAAACATGTGGGTCCAGCCAAAGCTGCTATGGTAGAGGAAGATGCTGAATCAGAACATTCGGAGGAAGCTGAGAGAGGAGAAGCAATGATCGTGAGGAGAGCCATGCTGATTGAGGAAGACAAGCTAGAGCAGAGGAGAAGCCTGTTCCACACGCGGTGCAAAAGTTCAGGAAAAGTCTGTAATGTTATTATAGACAATGGGAGTACAGATAACTTAGTCTCCGAGGAAATGGTCACTAAGTTGCAACTGGAAAGGAGAAGACACCCGCATCCATACCGAATTGCGTGGTTGCGAAAGGACCACAGAGCATGGGTCCGTGAACAGTGCTTAGTCACGTTCAATATTGGGAGATACCAAGATGAAGTCCTGTGTGATGTTTTTCCCATGGATGCTTGCCATTTGCTATTAGGAAGGCCATGGCAGTTTGATCGAAGTGTAGTGCATGATGGTCGTGCAAATACGTACTCCTTGACGAAAGATGGAGTGCGCCACAAGTTAAATCCATTATAGACAGTGGACGAGAAAGTGTGCAACAGTGCCAGAATTTTTTTGGTAGAAGGCAGAAAAGGTTTTTGCCAGGAGACGATATTTAAGCAGGCTGCAAAAGCAGATGAGTGTCTGGAGATGTTGCAGAAGATGCGGACCGAACAACATAGAAGTGAAGGTCACTTCTCCATTTACCCCGGGTGTCTGATGCAGGAGCATCCGGTGGCAATAGAGCAACCTCGCATCAACCAAAACTTTTCTAAGTGTTATGTATTTTGTTTTATTTCTATTCTTTACCAAGGCAAAGGTTTTGTCGCGAAATCGTGGCATCTAAAGGAAATTAAGGCAAGTCAGAGTTTTTGTCATGATATCGCGACATCACGATATCACAACATTTTTTGGAAGCTGAGGCGCAGAGGGTGTTTCGTCGTGATATCACGACGTCGCAATATCGCAACGTCCAAAGGACAAAGGTGAAGGTAGCAGTTTTTGTCACGATTTCGCGACATCGTGATATCGTGACGTCCAAAAGACAAAGGCAAAGGTAGCAATTTTTGTCATGATATCACAACACTGCGATATCACGACAGTAGTTAGAAACAAAGGTGAAGGTGGTAGTTCTGTCGCGATATCATGACATCACGATATCGCGACAGCAGTTAGAAACAAAGGCGAGGCGGCAGTTCTATCACGATATCGTGACGTTGTGATATCGCGACAGTAGTTGGAGACAGAGACAATGCATAGTTTTTGTCGTGATATTGTGACATGTCGCGATATCACGGCCAGAAGGAAGAAAAGGAGAAGTGAACACGCGGATGGCCATGCGGATGGCCATGTGCACGGGAAAAGAGGCAACAGTCACAGGTGGACAGTCTGACAAAATAGTGGTTGTAGGTCAAGGGCCTATTAAATGCGTGCTTTCATGGCGGATCAGGGAGTTGGCCAATTACGGAGGGAAAATTGAAGACTCGGTGGGGGAAGCCAATTTTGGCCAGTTTTAGTAATGAAGTTTTCCAGGTGGGTCATTAATGGCCTAGAGGGTCGAGACCTCGATAAAAACTCAGAGATTGTAATAAATCGGGTTGGTGGACCAATTTTTCATGTAAAGTGTTTTAGAGGGTCGGGACCTCTATAAAAACCTAGTTTAATGTAATAGTGAGGGGGTGGTGGATCGGAGGATAGACGCAGAAGTGTGACTGTGAAGACCAAGCCGAGCACTGGTCATTTGTAAGCCTGCAGGCTGTTTGTAAGCGTATTTTCCAGATTTAATTCAGAGAAATTTTGGAATTTGTAAGAGTGAGTCTGTGTTTATTTTTTGGTCCCCCATCAAGGTGAGTGTATTCTTAGCTCCCAAAAAATAAGTGGAAAAAACCATCAAGTCACTATGCACCAAATCAAGATGGGAAGAAGCTCTCTTGGAATTACGTTTGGGAAAAGGATCTTGATGTTTTTTTCCAAATACACAACCTAGACAAGATCCATCAATGCAGGATACCTTAGGAAATACAATGAACATATCATGAGTGCCTAAATCCTTCAAATTTTTTTTCTTGAGATAGCCAAATCTCTCATGCCAATTCTTGCTTTCTAAATCTGCATGAGCTACCAAAAAAGTACCTCCAAGTGAAGAATCAAAACACTTAAATTGATAAATACATGATCTATGGTCAGTAATACCTTGTGAAACAATAGAATATGGGTCACTCAAATCTCTAATATTAGCTCTTTGAGGTGTAAACAACACAGTTTACCCCCCCCCCAAAATGATAAATTTGGTACATAAAGAGCAAATTGGTGGAAATGTTTGGAACATAAAGAGCATTATTAATGCATCCACCATCAACCTGTATGTAACATTTTCCCTTAACTAAAATGGAAGAAGAATATCCAACCTCAATGCAAGATGTAGAAGTGAAACACAAGGTGGCAAATGACTTCCTGGATAAAGTAATGTAACGAGTCACTCCAAAATCCAAAATTCAATCCTTGGCAACAGTCTTAGATGATTTTCCAAAATCATTCAAATCCTTACCATTAACTTTTTAAGGAGTGAAGTATAATGTTTTATTCCTAAAGGCTTCCTCTAAGTCATAAAGTTTTCCAATACTTTTTGTTAGAATGGCCATTGACTCCACAATATGATCAAGTAACATTTGATGTATTTTTTCTTTTAGACTACTTAGGTTTATGGTTGGACTCTTTGGAGGATGAATTTTTTTTATGTGACTCTTTGGGATTTTGATGAAATTAAGAAGAAGGAGAAGGATTAGGTTGGGACTTAGACTTGGAATTTCCTTTGCCTTTGGAAGTGGAAATGGAGGATGCAACAAATGCCTTATGTGAGGAGTTGTGATGCTCAAACCTTCAAATATTGCCACACAACTTCTCAAAAGTAGGTATTTTATGATCAAAAACCATGGAATCCATATTATCAAAAAATGCAAAGGCAAACATATGGAATGGAGCCTTAAGTTTTGACAAGATCATGAAAATACATTCTTCATCCGTTTTATTTTTTCCACTACCCTTTAAAGTGTAAGCAAGGATTGAAAATTAGTAATAAAATCACCAATAGATGGAAAATCATCTATATTGAGAGCACTAAGTTCAACATCAATATGGAAAACTCTCAAAGTGTCCACTTGCCCAAATAGCTTCTTAAGTGTCACAATCATTAAGATGAAACAACAGATTGTCACTCACATGCATCCCAATTAATCCCTTACATTCATCTATTTTGCAATCACGAAAAAACTTATGATACTCTTTTGTAACTTTAGGTAGATCTTCTTGCATTATTATTGATAACCCTATAGATTGAAAAATTTTCATCATGTGTGGCTTCCATATGTGATAATTATGTGAGTTAAGTGGATCAAAATCCTCTAAACACTCATTTTTCAATCACAAGAAATACAATACAAGATCCATAAATATGGTGTTCAAATTGACACCAAGACACTCCATCCAAAATATTTTTATTCATTGCTTCCAAAAATAAGATCCCCCAAAATCAAATACCTTTATAATTCAAGCATTACAAAGTGTATATGATCAAATCTAATTTTTACAATCACTAAAATTTTGCAGATTTAAAAGGAAAAAAATTGAGTAATAACTTCACAAAACAAATATTTTACAAATTTGTTTTCAAATACACAAAACTACCAATAAAATACATTTTTTTAAATGTATTTTTAGCAAACCTTGTTAGTAACTTAAATACAGAATCTGAGTTTAAAATTTGAAAAGAACTTAGGAGTGAAGAAAATAGGTTGCAGCTCTCTGAAAACCAGATCTGCAGCAAGCAAATTTAGATATTGTAGAAAACCATATATTTTATGAAATATGTGTAAGAAAAACCTACATACAGAAAACATATGTACATGACAGTGGTTTCTAGTGATCAAAAGTGATCGATGATAGTTATAGATTGATGATGATCAGGTGAACAAGGATGTCAATGGTTTTGCAACTATTAAAACAATCCACAAAAAAATCTAAAAAAAAAAAACCTTTCTAATAAATCCATGTTGTTAGAGGTGTCAACCAAGATGCAATTAAGATCTAAAAAATGTATAGAAGCTCTTCGTAAAACAATAGAAGAGAAAAAATCAATTTTCACCTTCTAAAGCTTAAAAAACTCCAATATCCAACTACAAAACCTTCAACATGATCTGGTTGCACAAACCTTAATAATGGATTTTTAAAACAGTCCTCAAATATCTGATACCATGAAAGGAATGATGGAAAAAATGCAAAACACCGAACCAAGCCACAAGGATCAAGAGGTTGAAGCAACACCACATTAACAAAAACAAAGAGACTAAAAAAAAGAAACAAGATAATGGAAACTAACACAAAAACTGCAATATCATATCATATGCCATAATTGATTATGAGTACAGTGGAGAAGCCTTGATTAAATAGGCAAGGAAGATCCACTAGGGCCATAGGATCAACAAAGATATAATGATCAATATCCATCGTATAAACAAGAAGGTGTGATATGATCCATGGAGAAAAGATCTCAACCATCCAAATGTAATCAATGAGTGTAACTCCCTGGGAATGACAAATATCCCCATAATATCTAAATAATATAAAAATAAATATCCACACATAAAGTGGGTGGGAAAAAATAAACTAAACTAATATAAAAATAAACTACCTAGGTGAACATGAGCTAGAGTCTAAACACCTACTCTAACAATTATTTCCTAAAACCTTATAGTTCTTCATCCACCCCTTTTATCTCCCATAAGGTGTTTATCATCTTTCTTTTTTTTCATATTTTTGAAAGAAATTTATATTCTCATCCCCTTGCTCCAACCAAAGTGCTCTATTTTCATCCCCCACTTTGCATATTCCCATTCTAAAAATTCCATCTTCCTTTTTTTCCAACTTGACCTAAAATTTCTCCTTGTGTAAAAAATCATCATTTCCTTCATAACTATATAATTAATTCAATTTAGATTCTATGCCCACTATCTTTGTCTCTAGTTCTCAATATTTACCTTTGGCCCATGCAATTATAGCATATTTGATTCTCCTCAATTTTTTTAAAAATTAAACATAGTTATCTCTTCTATTGTTAGGTCAATTTGTCTCCACTCATATTTTACTATATTTATAAATTCCTCATAATCCAACTAAATAGAATTAAATTTGAAATATCCTCATGGTTTCTGTTGATATTTATCTAACTATAAAAAAATCGGTAAATGATCATATCCCCCACCTTGATCTATCCAAGATCTTAGTCTTTATGCTTCAACTATGAGGCTTTTAGACACTAAAAATCTAACCTTCTAGAAATTCCCTATCTTCTAGTTCTTTGATTCCTCAAAGTGAGAACTAATTTAATGGGTTATGCATCACATAGCCCTGTATTTTGGATTTTCTATAGGAAAATTTTAGCAAAAGGATCAATTTTGGCCTCCTTTGTTCATATTTTTTCTCTTTTAGTTACAAACTATAAGTTCCCTCCCACCATTGTAAATTATTTTTTTAAAAGTCATATAAAAAATTCTTCCCAAAACTCTCTTATACCACCATAAGGACCATATAAATTGACTACAATAATTAGCTTATCTAGCTATATAGAATGTAAGTATGTAACCACACTTTCCTCAATATATACCTTTTCAACTAGGTGGAAGGAGAAATTTTATCTTGTTATATGCCCCTTGATCTTCCTTTCGAGTCTATCCCTACAAAGTTTCAATTTGATAGGAGAGAGATGACTATGGTTACTACTTTTTTTGCATCCAACATAGTCTCATGGATTAAAATTATATTTGGCTTATGAATTTTAAACAAACGCTTTAGGTCTATTATTTTATAAGAGTCCTTGATCCATCTAACATTTAAAGAGAGGATGATCATTGATTCTATTTATCCTAGGATTGTCCTGTTGTAGGAAACCCAACTATAGATATTTCTTTACTAGATAAAATTTTCTTCTCAATTTATTTTGTGCAATTTTAAAGTAGGAGTTCTTTCCTACTGTAAATTCCTAATATTGACTTGTCTTAAGATCCAAGTCACTAAAAAATATCCATAACTAATATCTCTTTTACCCCTTTTCAAGACTCTTAGAGCATACATGATAGAATATGTGCTTTTAATACATGATTTGGAGTACTTGGTGGGGATGATACCCTACTAGGGTTGTTTAAGACCTGCTTTCTTCCTTGGCCTAAAATATCTCTACCTAAAGTGGGTAAGAACTTAGTAAATTTAATACCTTTATCCTCTACTTATTTTAATCCCTTGAAAACACCATACTCTTGTAATTTCATATCTAAACTATGGCATTTCAAGACCTCCATATAGGAGCTAAATCTACAACAAGATGATATATCAAGTTTATCATTATTATAATTCAATCCTCCATCCCTAGAAAAGGATAAATTTAGGTTTAGAATTTTATGGTTATCTAAAACAATGCCTCCATACACTTTGTTGGTCATAGATGTGGTTGTCCTTACCTCATTTGAAACTTTACTATTGCAATTGTTGGGATCCAACTCTCTCTTATTTGTCTAGATATTCAAGGCAAGAAATCTTTCTTTAATTGATTCAAGAGTCTTGACTGGGTCTTAATATATCTATACTTTGGTCATCACTGCCTCCTCTATATATTTTAGTTCAAAAAAACCTTCAACTTCCTTTTGTGTAGTCTCTTGCCCTCTACTCTCTTCCAGTTTGTAAGATACCTTGATATGACCATAATGATGACAATTACTAATTTTAAATTATCTCCCCATATAGTCAAGATCTTGTGAATATGTCTAATTTCCTAAGGACCTGATATGAACTCCATGATTTTTGACAACCCTAAATTGAGATCAAGCTCCACTAAGGTATGAGCCATAGTTTTCTAGATAACATTTAAGTTTTTCATGTCTACTCCAAGGAAAAATCCTAGGGAGTTCCAAATATCACAAAGTATAGGGACAAAGAGGGTAGCTTGATCTAGATAGGCTAGGTATTAGTTTTCTCAAAGCATGGATCAAACCCAGGAGTCCAAAATTTTAGATTTAAAACATTGAGCCCCCAACTCCATATTCCATTTTTTATGCTTATAGCATCTTCTACTTTTTGGAAGACAAAAGTCATCCAACCCTTAATTGTCACTTGAAATGTAGGAGTATACCTTAGAACCTCCAACTAGGTAACATTGATCCATTCTTGTAGGGTTTTCAATTTCAAGTAGCAGCCCATAAATATTCCTACCAAAGCCTTGTCCTTCAATAAAAAAACTTGCTCTAGCATCATATCCTTACCTACAACCATTCCAACCATATTCTTCTATAATTTTATATAGAATTTATGCTTTCTTTCCTCCCTTTTATGCTCAGTTTGTTTATCTTCCAATCTAGTTGGATTACCCTTCAATGTTTCCTCCTAGGTCATTTAGCAGCACTTCTCCATCTCCATTGCCCCCTTTTTATGCCCTAGGGTTAGGTTTTGAAACTAATTGGACCTTAAGGTTTGAAATAATTTATCTTCTAATTAAAATTTATACATATTTAATTATAAAATATAGGTTTTTAATCACTCTACTTCCACTTAACTTTGATAATATAAAAATATTATAATTTAAAAAGAATTTTTTCATGTTTAAATGAATAGTATAAGTCTTTGTTTTCATTTTCATCGAATATATCTTACAAGAGTGTGGGTGAGAATTTTTGCGCCTCCTCACCCACTCTTATAGGAGTTCACCAAATTTTAAAGGTATTGATGGATGGGTGGAAGATATTAGAGTAGTAACAGCAGTCGCAAGTGGATGATAGAATGAAGCAAGGCAGGCAACAAGAGCGGGTGAACACCTAACCTTAACCTTGGGTGGAACTTCCCAAAATACTCACCCAAATTTTTGGGTGGACATTTAAAGGGGCTAGCATGGGAAGATGAATTGTACAACCCCACCCTTGGGGAGAAGATAGAATCCTTTCCATATCGGGTGGGAGATACAAGTGTAAACAAGATGAGACCTTAAATAAATGCCCACCCTCACTCCCTAGCACCTCCACAGATGGAAGAAATAGGAAACAAAGCACCTGCTCAACATGCAAAACTCCCACCATCACCCAAATTTCAAATAGAAGAATTGTTCGCTTGTCCAACAGTTCGGGTACCTAAAAACATACAAGGAGATGAATGATTTGAGGCACGTTGCTCCCAAGGTGCTTCAATACCTGTCACTCACCACCTAATCAAAGTATTACCAATCATGGAGAAGGATGAGGTAGTTGTGATTTAATAAACTGGGAAAAAACATCAAAATATCCAAGGGCCCAGATCTAATTAGTTGTATCTACTACCTTCTAGAAGATCGATGCCATCTAGTGGAATAGTGTATCAGTGCAATGCTTGTCTATTGCAAGGATTGTATTCCCACCTCACGCCATTAATGTCTGATTTTCTAATTAATGTAAATATACCTATAAATAGTGGTATGATGGTCATTCCTAATGGTGGCTTTTTAACCATTACAATTCATGTGTAAGGTTTACCTCTATGTAAATACAAATTTTGCACTGTTTGGTCTCTGGCTTTGTCTCCCTATTATTAATTAATTGTATGAATGCATATTTTTTTTGGTTGTTTAAGTTATCCCGTATTATTATACTATCTAGATTTTGTGGGGTTTACTTGAGTGACTCCAGAGTGTTCATTTGTATATATGGATTGTGGGTTTATATTTGCTAAAGCCATTTGAAAAGGAGTGTTTTGATTTTGAATCTTGGATCTCATGCACGTACACATTGGTTTTGGAATTCATCCCCTATTCACCACTATAGAAACCAAAATATAGGTATATTTGGGTGATTTGTTAGGTGCGGGATTTATGTTTTGTATGTGGTATATCACCTACATAGGTCTTGATGTAGCTATACTTATCCTTGTGAGTTCTGTCTATGGTCATTTTTATTTTTTTCCCTCTTTCCCTTTTACTATTTTATGGCATAGATATCTGGAACCACCCTCAAAGGAATCGACCTTATCCAAAGATCATCCACCCCATCTCGATGTAGTGGTTATTCTATGTTGCACTGTTTGTCTACCCCTGCCCTAGTGCACAGTATTAGATTAGCAACCAATATTTTTTTATGACTCTACTAGGGAACTCATTGAGTCCCCATGTTTCAAGAAATTAGAGTTTGGTGTCAAAATTCACCTAGCAACTCCAACTATGTGGCACATCTAGATCATGAGACCAATAATCTACCCATGCTGAATATCCAAACATCTCAGAGGACTCAAGGTATGATGAGCAGCCTTGACCTCACTAGTGAAGATAGCATGCTCATCTAGTGACTTTGAATCTGACTCCTACATCACAACTGGGACATATGAATATTGGTGCCTTAATGGCTCAACCGTTATTCCTCTAATGGAATGAACCTAGTCTATTGAACCTCCACTACTCACATGAGATTCCCAAGGGTACCCTAAAGGCCCTAACCAAATATAATGGTACCTTGGGAATGGATCAAGAGCATCTTGAAGATGTTCTACACTGGCATCTCTCCATGGCATCACCCACAAAGATGTCATGATCAAGCTTCTGGTCATGTCACTAAAGAGAATGATGCTATTATGGTACTGAACCCTTGGGTGGAGAACCATCTACTCATGGGTGGACTTGGAGGGAGCTCTCATCAATACATTCGATGGCTCCATGGATCCCTTCCAACTATTAATGCATCTTTCATAAATCAAGACGGCACCTCTCGAGTATCTAATCGATTGCAAAATTCAATTTGAGAGGATTTGTAATAGGATTCCTCTGAGTACCATCCGCCACCCATCCAAGCTCACCTATACTATATTTGACCTCTAAGCTCAAATATAGGTCTCCTCATGCTACAATTTGGGGAAAGGTGATTTCCTTAAGTTTTTTAGGAGGTTATACAAGTAGAGATATTCTTTCTTCAATTAGGAATGACATATTTAGGAGACTTCACCCTCCCATCCTTATTTTCATCTGTCACTATTCCCCACCCTACTGCACAGTATCCACCATGGATGCCAACTCAAATTATGCGAGAGCTAAGGGTTAGTCTGGCGGAACACATGGGGTGAATGTCATCTCAATTCCAAGTGGGAGAAGTTCCATTACCACCCTCGAAGAAAACAACTCTAGTGCTTGTACCTTTTCCCAAGAAGCATAGGATTTGGACATGGGTGGAAATACCACTCACAAGGAGAGATCATGTTTACACCTTTTTATGTTTGGGAGTGCAACGAACAAGGGCCAATTCATCTCCATGATGGATAAGTTGATCAACACCCAGTTCTTGAGGAGGTCCCATCAGCAACAAGCTCAATTAATGTAGTTTGTAGAAGAAAATATGTGAGGATGGCGAAGGTGTACCAATCTAGGATTTCATAGCAAGAAGATCCCAAATATTGGTAACATTGAAGCCTACTTATAGATAGACCAGTATAAAAAGATAGATACCATGTGGTAAAATTTATTACCACATTGATCATCAATTTCATAGGTACTGGTATGCATGACTGGTATGAAACTAAATGGTGAGCACCATCCTCCCTTTGTATCTTAATATATTGTCCTTCCAAGTGTATGGAGTTTTTCTACTAGGATTATGTTGAAGTTGTTGAATTAAGGCATGGATAGTAGGATCATTTATCCATTCTTCATGCACCTCATCTACCCATTTAGGAATAAGGGAGGAAAGAGCATGGACTTGAGGCATATCTTCAAATTTTCTAGAAAGTGCATCGGCTGCCATGTTGTCCTTTCCCTTTTTATATGTAATTTCATAATCATAGCCAAGAAGTTTAGTAACCCATTTTTGTTTTTTCGGGGTATTAGTCCTTTGTTCCAAAAAATACTTCAAGCTATGATGGTCAGTGCATATAATGAAATGTTGGCCAATAAGGTAAGGCCTCCAATGTTGAATAGCATGGACAATCGCCAACATCTCTTTTTCATACGTAGAGCGAGCTAAATTCTTAGGAGAAAATGCTTTTCTTATAAAAGCTAGAGGCATTTCATTCTGTATGAGTACGGCTCCCATTCCTATTCCTGAATCATCACTTTCAATGACGAACGGTTTAGAAAAGTTGGGCATGGCTAGAACAGGGATGGTACACATTATAGTTTTCAAGGTGATAAAAGCCTCATCCGCTTTAGAAGACCATTTGAAAGCATTTTTCTTAAGTAATGATGTTAGAGGAGCAGCGATTTTACCATAATTTTGGACAAATTTTCTATAATATCCTGTTAGTCCAAGAAACCCACGTAGATCTTTTAAGGTTTTTGGAATAGGCCAATTTTTCACCTCCTCAATTTTGGAAGGATCTACCATAACTCCTTCCTTTGAGACAATATGCCCTAAGTATTCAATTTCTTGTTTTCCAAAGGAACACTTTGATATTTTTTCAAAAAGTTGATTTTCCTCCAAGATTTGGAACGCTTGTCTAACATGGTCCAAATGTTCTTCCCATGTTTTTCTATAAATCAAAAAGTCATCAAAGAAAACTAATATAAATTTACGAAGAAAAGGGTGAAATACCTTATTCATTAGACTTTGAAAGGTAGAAGGAGCATTGGTTAGGCCAAATGGCATCACCAAGAATTCGTAGTGCCCTTCGTGAGTGCGAAATGCCGTCTTAGGAATATACTTTTCATTGAATCGTATTTGGTGGTAGCCTGACCGTAAGTGTAACTTGGAAAAATAAGTTGCCCCGTGGAGTTCATCTAAGTCCTCATCTATGACCGAAATAGGAAATTTATCTTTGATGGTCATTTTATTAAGCGCTTGAAAATCGACACATAAATGCCACGAGCAATCCTTTTTTCTAACTAAAATAATTGGAGAGTAAGGGCTTTTGCTAGGTCTAATGACTCCTGCCTTAAGAAGCTCTTGAACTAATTTCTCTATTTCAGTCTTTTGGAGGTATGGATAACGATAAGGTCTAATATTAGGAGGGTGATGCCCTAGAAATAGTGGAATAGTGTGATCATGACTACGTTGTGGAGGTAGTCCTTTTGGTTCATTGAATACCGCCTTATGGTGGTCTAAAATCTTTTGTAACTCTGGTGTCTTGTCTTCTTTGTGACTAGGTTGAATTGAAAATAATTGGGTGACCATTCCTTTGTTTCCTCTTCGAATAATTTTCTCCATTCTATGCGAGCTGACGATTTGGGAAGGTCCTAATTTTAGGCCTTGGATAATATAGGTTTGGTTCTTTGTTGTAAATTTCATCCATAGTTCATAAAATTCCCATTGGACTACACCCAAAGTTCATAACCATTGTACACCTAGTACAATGTCGCACCCACCTAGGGGTAGGACGTACATGTCGCTTTTCATGTTATAAACCCCCATAGTTAGTTTGATATTTTTGCATTTTCCTTTGCATGCAATTTTTCCATCGTTTCCAATCATCACTTCAAAGTTATTGCAAGGGTATATAAAATAATTTGCTTGTTTAGCCACATTTGGATCGATAAAATTGTGCGTGCTACCAGAATCTAGGAGCACAGTAAGGTTTTGTTTCTTAAAATACCCTTTAACTCTCATTGTTTGAGGGGCAAAAAATATGGCAAGGGCATTGAAGGAAACCTTTGGTGCATTTTCTTCGTCACTTTCAAGTGTGTTGGATAATACCTCTACTTCGAGTTCAGGTTCCTCTTCAGTAGAATTCCCTTCCTTTGTGGCATCTAGAATATATAATTTTTGTGAGGCACATTTATGATTTCTGTCAAATTTCTCATCGCAATGGTAGCAAAGACCCTTAGCTTGTCTTTCCTTCATTTCCTTGAAACTCAGACGCTTAATTGGTAGAGCGGGGTTAATTTTTGGGGCTATGTAGGAGTTTTGGGTTCGTCCATTTTGCATTGGTTTGGGGTTGGTATAAGTGTTTGATGGTTTTCCCCAAGTTGGTTTTGTGAACCGATTTCGTGCCTTGATTTTATCCTCCACTAATTTCGCCAAGCCGATGGTCTCTAACATGTTTGTGGGGTTATACATTTGCACCTCTATTCAAATTTTTTCTTTTAATCCGCTGACAAAACATTCTTGAAAGAAGGTAGCATCTAATCTAGATGTTCGATTAGCTAGCCTTTCAAATTCTGCTTGGTATTCGCTTACCGAAGTGGTTTGGCATAATTTAGTGAGGGCCCCTATAAAGCTTTGAAACTTGCTAGGGCCGAATCGCACTAATAGATTATGTGTAAAGGTTGACCACATCGGAGTGTCGTTAGTTTTCTCGAACCATTGGTACCATTGGATGGCATCGTTTTCCAAGTGGAAGGAGGTAATATGCACTTTTTGCATTTTTAGAATTTGATTTAGTGAGAAATATTGCTCTGCTCGATAGATCCAGTTTGTAGGGTCTCCTCCTTCAAATTTTGGGAAGTCTAATTTGGTCATCCATGGTAGAATGGAAGTTTGTGGACCTCCTAACATTTCTCGGTTTGATGACCCGTGGTTGGGTGAATTTGCATGTGTTGTCACCTAATTTTGACTGATGGCATCAAGTTTAACATCCATTGCAAATATTTTCTCGAAGAGTTCTCTTATGGTCCGGGTATTCTCCTCTCTTTCCTGTTGAACTTCTTCAGCGAGCCTTTCGTGTTTCTCATGAATGGAATTCAGTGATCATCATCCTTTAGCCATTGCGGTTGGTGTAGGTAATGATCAATATGACTTGGTATAGGTGAACAAAAAAATAAAAAATAAAAAAAATAAAAAATAATTTTAATTTTTTTCCTTTGCATTTCGGACGTCGAAAACCTTGATGCTGCATTGAATATTTTAGCTTTTTCAAAATAGCCACCGGTCACCACGTGAAAGGTCGAGCAATTTGGGTGTAAGACAACTTAATTCGTACCTTAGGAGAAGGTTTAATTTTCTATGAGGATTTTGACATGGATCCGTGAAGTGTGAATGTTGTTTGCGTCCTCGCGAATGTGGACTGGCTGAAATGTGCGATGGGAAAAATTTTTAATGGTGAATTTGCTCCTTGATCTAGCTCTGATCTAGATGGTATGAAACTAAATGGTGCAGGAAGCAGGATCATTTTTATATTGAATCGCTTTTTGATTGTAAGGTAGAAAACCCACAATAGACTTAATTTATATATTTGTTCGATGATGCCTTATTATCATATGTGGATTGCATTTATATACCTAGTCTAATAGTTGTAAGAGTGAAGGGTTGTGACCCTAGAATATAATGAATAAATAATATAAGTAATAAGGACATGTTAGGAGGGTCCTAACAATGACGATCTTCCAAGTTGTGAGTACTTCATGGCTTGGAAAGGTTGGCAGTGTCAACCGAACTATAAAATGTGTCTTAATTTTAGTATGATTTGGTCAGGTTATTACAGATTCACTGGATGAGATCCACAATGAATCAGATATCACAGTATACCAATCATGCCATAATTTTGTTTACATAAGTTGGTAAGTAGATAAAATACACTAGGGTGGCATTACCTAGGGAAAAAAGGAGAATTCCAGCTAAACACCTTCAATTTTTAAGCACTTGTAGTTCTTTCTTTCTTACTCATTGTTCTTTTTAGTTTATTTTGACTCCGTAGCCCAATGGATAAAGATAAAATATTATATAAAATCCAAAAGGTATGCGGTTGCACCAAGTAAATGCCAGTGAGACCCATGTAAGTAGGAAGGTTCAATGACACCCTAGAAGTGGTACAAATCAACAATTCATATCTGGCTAAATCCTTCACAAAGAACACTTATTCCACTAAACCTTCCACTATATATATGCATTTCAAGCATCAATCTAAAGAAGGGATGAATGCAACTAAAAGGTCTCATGTCATACCTTTGGTGGAAGGACTTCCTATTAAAACTTGCTTGGTGAAAAACCAATTCAATAATAGGTAGATTGCTAGAAGTTATTTTGAAAATCGTGGCTTTTTGTAACCTGTCTATTCTTGAACTAGCTTTGGGCTGTAGAGGAGTATGTTTATGGGTGTACGATGCTTGGGTGTACCCCATAAACCAAAAGCATCAGTCTACTAATTTATGGAAATATATCATAGATCTAGTAGTTATGTTTCTCTTCTTATAGGGTTGTGCTCAACATTATGTCCCCTCTTATTCTTCCCTTGTGTCATGTTCTCTCTATTTGACTTATGTTGTTTAGATGGTTTCTTATTGTTGCAATCATCTTACGACCACTCCTCCCCCTTCTTCCCTCCATCCTGTGTGTTCTCCTTCATGTGCCTAGGTACTCTTCCCCCATTTAACCTGATCTCCCCCTTGTGTGTTCTTTTTTTTCTACTATGTTTAGCCCTATCATCTCCCTAGATTTCCTCTCCATCATCTATTTTATTTTTCCCTTCTCTATTCATCCCTTCTACATTTCCCTATTTTTAAGGACTTTGATAATTGAAGGTTTGCTAGGTTATTTTTTTTACAGAGTAAAAAACCCCATGTAAGTTGCCAAGAGCGTGGGTGAGAATTTTTGTGCCTCCTCACCCACTCTTCTAGGAGTTCAATAAATTTTGAAGGTAATAATGGATGGACGGAAGATATCATAGTAGCACAGCAGTCGCGGGAGACAAAACATTGGGTGGATGGCAAAATAAAGCAGGGTGGGTGACAAGAGCGGGAAAACACCCACCCTTAACCTTGGGTGGAACTTTCCAAAAGACCCGCCCAACTTCTTGGATAGATATTTCAAGGGGCTAGTGTGGGTGGATGAATTACAAACTTACCCTTGGGGAGAAGATAGACTCCCACCCATCTTGTGCGGGATATTCAACTGCAAATGAGATGAGACCTCAGAGAAATGCCCATCCTCACTCCTCAACACCCCCGTAGATGGAAGAAAGAGTAAACAAAGCACTCGCTTGGCATGCAAAACTCTTGACATCATCCAAATTTCAAATAGAAGACTTATCTACTTGTTCAGCAGTTTAGGTACTTGATAACATACGGGGATGTAACTGATTTGAAGCGCATTACCCCAAGGCACTTTAATACCTTTCACTCACCACCTAACCATAGGATCATCAATTGAGGAGAAGGACGAGGTAGTTGTGATTTAATAAATTGGGGAAAATATTAGATGATCCAAGGGCCCAAATCCAATCAGTTGTATTGCCTTCTAGAATACTAGTGTCATCCAGTGGAATAGTGTACTAGTGTAGTGCTTGTCTGCTACAAGGATTATCTTCCCACCTAACATAATTAGTGTTCAATTTTGTAATTAATGTAAATATACCTATAAATAGTGGAATGTTGATCATTCCTAAGGATGACTCTTTAGCCATTACAATTCATGTGTAAGGTTTACCTCTATGTAAATACAAATTCTACATTGTTTGATCTCTGACTTTGTATCCCTGTTCTTAATTAATTGTATGAATGCATATTTTTGTTTGGTTTTTTAAGTTATCCCGTGTTATTCTACTATCTGAATTCTATGGGGTTTACTAGAGTGACTTAGGAGTGTGTTTGTAGTTATAAATTATGGGTTTATTTTTGCTAAATCCATTTGTACAGGAGCGCTCTAATTTTGAATCCTAGATCTCATGCACCTGTACATTGGTTCTAGAATTCACCCTTCATTCATTGCTAATAGGAGTCGTAACATAGGTATGACTGGGTGATCTGTTAGGTACGAGATTTGTGTTTCATACATGGTATATCTCCTGCATAGGTCTTAATGAGGCTATACTCATCCTTGTGAGTTCTAGCTATGGTTATTTTTATTTCTTTCCCCCTTTCCCTTTTTCTTTTTTGCAACGTAGATGGCTAGAACCACCCCCAAAGGAATTGGCCTTCTTCAAATATTATTCGCTCCATCCCAACGCGATGACCGTTATATGTTGCATAATTGGTCTGCCCTCGCCTTAATGCACAGTACCGTATTAGTGATTAAAAAAATAAATAGAATGCACTATTTGGATTTAAGTGAGTTACCTACTTTATTTTTTATTTATTTTCACACTATAAATTTTTTATAATTTATAAAGTATTTTTATTTGATTTTGTTAGTGTGAGAAACCCTTATGACCAACACATAGGGTTGAGAAATCTCCTCCCTAGCATGACCTCTTGTAAATATGAAATCTATTCTTATCAGTAGGAAATTTAACACACACCCATCCCATCACACACTCACCCATGCCACGGTTTATGATTGAGCTCTTATTTTTTTAATACATCATTGGATGTTGCCACCCTAGCCCGTTGGATTAGATGAAGTCAATGAAGATTCTAACCCTCTAGGGCATCAAACTGGGGCAGCCAACTGATAAACACTTAGTTGCTACCATCCAACCTATCCCCTTATGGATACATAAAGAGAGGCTAAAGCCCTAATCATTGTGTTGAGATTTTTTTTATTGCACACTCTTTACACAGAAATTGATTTTTTTTTACATGAATCACCTTCCTAGAAGCTCATGTTTATAATAATCAATTATAAAAATGTTCCATTAAAATACCCCTTGACAAAAGGTTTACATAAATATACTCTAATAGTAAAATTAGGTTATATGGAATTGAAACAAGCCCCACTCATTTTATATCATAATCACGACAATTATATATATTAGCAAGATTCAAACCTCTACCTCTTCTTTAAAGTGAATGACTTTAATCAAATGAACTAATATCTTTTAATCTTTAGTTTATTAATTATATGTAAAAATATTAATTTTAAATAAAGTGTTTTAAAAAAACAAAATTTGATTATACAAATTAATAAATATTTGTATTATATCTCTAATAAATCTAATGTAAAAACATTATCATAACCACCTGATTATAATTTAAAAGAATTAAACTTTATATACTTAAAAAAAAATCAATTAAAAATATAAATTTTTAAACAAATATTAATATAACAAAAATAAGAATATATATTAGAAAATATAAACAAGATAACGAGTGACCTTGATAATAAGTGATATATTATTTATATGAATCAATACACTGTAAATGTAAAACAATCAACTTTTTTTAACTGTGAAATGGTTTTGAATAACAATCTCATTACTAAAATTTTATAATATATCACTTATATTATATTTATGCAATCTATAAATATTATTTTTTTAATAAATCAAAAGTTAGGCATTTCTCCTCTAATATATGCTTTCATGATAATTAGTAAATACGACGGACCTTATTAGCCGAGAGGTGTCCCTACAATGGCGGACAGGGTGAGGCAAAGAGGTCATACATGTTATGTCTTAAATAATTTTTTTTATTAAAAGAATAGACATCAACAAAAATATTTAAAATATTTAAACTAATTTAAATATAAAGGATATATATTTAAAAATGTCACAGTTATCATTCTGAAGGCCTCTATCTTAAAGATCACACCCCCAAAAAATGAGATAGGGGCCTCGAGATTATAACTCTAGACGTTTTTAGATATATATCATTTATATCTAAACTTGTATATATATTGGTTAAGCGCATACATCTCGATCGGCAAACCGTAAATCAAGTGCATACTTTGATGAAGGTGCACACCTTCATAATGTCTATTAAGGTATAAGTTAAGTGCATGCTTTAATAATGCTACAAAATGTTACACATTTTCATGGTGATTTCTGATATTCATTTGAGGGCATGAGTTATTTACCTTGATAATGGTATTGAATGTGTACATACGATGATTTATACTAATACATACTTCTATGATGTTTATTTTTATTGCATAGAGGTATGAGTGAAAGCAAACTTTAATGTTATTTGTTGATGTTCTACTATTTTTAATAGGACATAGTTAAGACAATAGCTATTTAAAGAAGTCAAGCAATTTATTTATAATATTTTTGGGTTAGCTTTTTGATAATATTTTTATATGATAATGATGTTCACTTGGGAAATTATTATCATTATTCTTATTATCAAAGATTAAGCAATTTATATATAATATTTTTGGGTTAGCTTTTTGATAATATTTTTGTAAGATAATGATGTTCACTAGAGAAATTATTATCATTATTCTTATTATCAAAGATTATGACATTTCAATGGTTATCTTGTTTAATAGCATGTGGTAGCAAGTAGAAATTAGAGTTGGTATAAGTAGGTTAGGACCAATATTTGAGGTTATGTAAACCTTCTTGGAATGTAGTTTAAGAAATTGGTTTAAATGTGTACTTTTAAGTTGTTATAATCAACTATCAAAGCTTTAGAGGAAAGATGAGAGCTAGATAGAAAAGAGGGATATTGATACTTTGTACATAGACTTATAAAGTAGGCCTTAACAAAAAAACATGAGAGCGGTATACTAGTAAGTATTGGTATGTGCCAATTTAACTCATGAGGAACTATACCTTAATATGCAAATTTGTGAGGTTGTATAATTAAAAGCTTGGCTAAGCCATGACTTAAAATAATCATTATGTTCTCAAAATTTCATAATTTATTTGTTTATCTCATGTGTTTGGAATGCATTTATGGTTATGAATTTGTACTAGGGGACTTCATATAAAATAAATGTATTCATTGTGTGTTAAGTTGCATGGTTGTTTGGTTTATATTGATAGATTAGCACACCGACATAATCTCTTTTTATCATCTTGGTGCTCTGTCTATTTTTCTTGCTAAATGGTCAGTTCTTTCATGTAGGGAATAGAACCAAAAGGTAATTATTTGCAAAAAAAATGGTTTGATGGTAAATTGCTCTAATGATGCTCTTCCTCCTCTTGACTGAATAGGTAGTGGTATTTATTATCTTCTGGTAAGTTTGGATAAATAATATGTAGAGAGTATATAGGTATAGGTAAACTATTCATGAAATATGTGTATTTGTTGACAACCAACTTTGATCAAATCCACTACTAGGTCAAAAAATCATGGTTGATAGTCCACGAATATAAATTTTCTTGTGTTAGAAAACTAAATATCTCCTCATACCCTCATACGTAAGTAATATTCCTTCTTTGGCCATAACAAATGATTTTTACATAGTAGATGTATCTAACATATGCATTGGCATAAGAAGGGTAGTTTCCACATTCATTTCGATATCCCTCCATTCTCAAGGTATTTAGGTTTATGAATGCTTTTATTAAGTAGTCTTAAGAGTGGTTATAATAGACCTATCAATTTTAAAGCATGAGATTAATCATTATTACAATAGTGATATCATAAGAGTTCATTGAAGCTATCTCATATTATACATGAGAGCTGCTCAAAGTTCTAAAAAAAGTGAGACGGGTAGAGGTTTTTCCTTAAAATAGAGTGGGGTTAATATTTTTTTTGAAGAGAAAAATACCCTGATAAACTAAATCTAGAAAAACGATAAATATAGAATCAAATAAAAAAAGAAGATAACAGATACACACAACATAGTATTTCACCTAGGAAACCCTTACGGAAAAAAAAATAAAACCAACACATTAATATCTCCTTATTGTATAAACTTAATTATCTCCAATACAATAATGTTCATCTTTCATCTCTCTTCAAACCCTGATGCAAGTGCAATTAAATAACAACAATACAAGAATAAATTTTACAATACCATGGGCAAAAAACCATAGGTTCAAATATTTAACCCTAAACAACCCATATGGGTCTAAAAATAGCTTAAGAAACCCTCAAAAAATTTTTGGAGGCTACAACCCCCGAACCCCAATGATGGAGAGTGTCTAGTACCTTTTAGATTTAACCCCACCAGAATAACATGGAAAATATTCAACATATTTCCAACATTCTCCCACTTGTTGAATACTTTCCACACGGTCCAAAAGCTACCATTGTCTACAGTCAAGGGCAACCATGCCCATAGATCTTCTGCACCAAGAATTTTTTTGTGTAGGTATAGCCTTTTTAATGGATCAACAACATTATTTTTGTATCAACTTTCTCTAACATCACCTGATTCTCTTCAATCATATCTCTCACAAAATGGTATTTGATATCAATATGTTTTGATCGATCATGAAACCAATATTGTTGACCAAATATATTGCACTTTGATTATCATTATCAATTTTCATATCCTTCTACGTAATACCAAATGCTAAACATCTATAGCCACATTGCTTATTTACAAGCATGAGTTGCTACAATGTACTCTACCTTTGTTGTGGACAAAGCAACCATTGATTACTTCTTACTCATCCCACTTAATGCCCCTCCAAATAGTTTGAACACATATGCACTCGTAGATATTCTCTTGTCAAGATCTCCAACTCAATTAATATCCACAAAACCTCATATATTTACAGTATTACTATATCCAAAGTTCCCTTGGTAATATATAGCATAATTTGAAGTTCCACATAAATATCTAAAGATCATTTTCACAAAAATCTAATTTTCCTTTCATGGATTGGACATATATCTACTAACTCCTCCCACTGAATGTGTAATATTAGGTCTAGTATAGACCATTGCATACATGAGACTACCAACAACACTAGCATAAGGAACATGCTGCATTTCTTTAACTTTATCATATATTTTAAGATATTAACAAATAAATTTTTACCAATAGGATATGGAGTACATGATGGTTTACAATAATGCATCCTAAACCTGTAGTATCAAATCAACATATTTATTTTGATTTAACCACAAATTTCTATTTTTATGATCCCTTATTATTTCCATGCCCAAAATAAATTTTGTAGCACCCAAATACTTCATGTCAAATTCAAAATATAACTGAGATTTTAGTAACTTTATCATCTCCTTATTGTTACCAATTAACATGTCATCCATGTACAAAACAATGATAACAAAATTTTCACCTTTTTGTTTAAAATACACACATAGATCTGATTTACTTTTCCCAAGTTCAAATGTCAAAACAAACCTATCAAATTTTTGGTTCCACATTCTTGGAGATTGCTTCAAGTCGTAGAGAGACTTTTCGAATTGCATACCAAGTCCTCCTTGCCTTTTACCCTAAAGCATTCTAGTTGTGACATATATATATATATATATATATATATATATATATATATATATATATATATATATATATCTTCATCAAGTTCACCATGTATAAATATTATCTTTACATCCATCTATTTCTATTTCAAAATCAAAAGCAACAAAAATCTAATTAAAGTTAATTTAGCCACAAGAGAAAAAATCTCTCCAAAGACAATTCCTCCAACTTGAAAAAATTCTTTTGCTACGAGACGAGCCTTGTACTTCTCCAAATTTCTTTCTATATTGTACTTCTTCTTGAATACCCACTTACAACCAACCAATTTTCTTCCAAGGGTAATTTCACCAAGTCCCATGTCTTATTTTTATCTAGGGACTCCATTTCTTCCTCCATATCCCTTTTCCAAGACTTATTCTCACTTGATTGAAGTTCCTCTTTTATAGTCTTAAGTTCTTCATTAGTAACTGATATATTAAATGTAAAACAAATTTGAAGGACTATACCTTTCTAAAAAAAAATTCACTCGATCTGATCTCATCAATCTTGGAGTTCCAAGTTCTGCATATTTAGCTTCCTCCTCACCTTATTCCTCTAAATTTTTCTCTCCAGACTCTCTCTGTAGCTCATCTTCTTCTGTAGCACTAGGTTCTACCATAAGTTCTTCCTCTTGTTCTAATTTTACTTGAACTATTTTAGGTTCTTTGCTTGGTTGTATTTCCTATTTTGAAACTCCTTTTGTTTCTCTAAATATCACATTACGATTGTAAACAATCTTCTATATTTTTGGGTTCCACAACTTATATCCTTTAACACCAATACTATAACCCATAAATATGCATTTTTTGGATTTATAGTCTAGTTTGGTCCTTTTCTCTTTTGGGACATACATATAATATTTACAACTAAAAACCCTTATATGATTGAGAGAGGTTTCTTACCAGTCCACACTTCCTATGGAGTCTTGTCCACCCAAGCTGAGGTAGGATATATATTGATGAGGTAACAAGCAGTTAACACAACTTTTGCATAGAATTTCCTTTCTAACCCTGCACCACTTAACATATTTTTTGCCTTATACATCAATTTTCTATTCATCCATTCTACAACTCCATTTTATTTTGGATTATACAGAGTTATTTTCTATCTTTCTATTCCACAATCCTTGCAAAATTGCTCAAATTCATTTGAGTAATACTCACCACTATTATCACTTCTCAAAACCTTTATATTTTTCTCTCTTTGATTTTCTACAGGAGCCTTAAACTCTTTGAATTTATTAAAAATATCATATATTTTCCATAAAAAATATACCCTAGTATTTCTTGAAAAGTCATCTATAAATGTAACAAAATAGATAGATCTACCTAACGATGGTACTTTTGTAGGTCCAAAAACATCACTGTGAACTAGATATAAAATTTATTTAGATCTTGTAACACTACTAGAAAACTTGACTTGGGTTTGCTTTCCAAAAGCACGGTGCTCATAAAAATCAAAACTTAATGGACAATTAGAAATTCCTTCATCTATACCTTTTATTTTTAATGTTTGAAGGCCTTTCTCACCAATATACCCCATGCATTGATGCCACAATATTGTCTTCACTACAAGAATACTCAGAGCTGCTTCTACTGTATTATTCTTCTCTACAACTAAAGAGTTATTATGATCAATAATTACAGTGCTAGCCTCAATTTTAAATAGAGTTCTTGTACAAACTCCTTGTACCAACACCAAGAATCCATAAACCATCTTGCAATTATCCTTATTGAATACCATAGTCACACTCGCATCATTCATCTTACTCAAAAATATCAAATTCCTTGCCAAACCCAAAATATGCAACACACCAAGAAGGGTTTTAATTCTTCCATATTTTAACCTCAACTTCACTCTTTCTTGACCTATTATTTTATATGTTTAATTATCTCCTAAGAAGACTTTACCTTCATTTATCTTTCCATATTCATAGAACCCCTCCCTATGAGGAGTCATATAAATGGAATCAACTAAGCCAATAAACTATGAGTCATGACATTCACTTGAGCACACTGAATTTAAGAATAAGTCCCTTAAATTTTCATTTATAGTCTTCATTTCTACAGAATTTCCTGCATCAAATGATTGACTATTATAAACATTTTTAGATCTACAATCTCTTGTTTTACCACACTTCCAACATTTCCTCTTTTCTGGAGCAACAAATTTACCCCTAGATCTTAATTTCCTTTCTCCTATTTTTTTTTTGCTTCTTTCTTAAGAACGACCTCTCACAACCAAGGCATCATTTTGATGATAATACTCAAAATATTATTGTCTCATTTCATTAGATAGCAATGTTCCTACTATATCCTCTACTTTCAATGTAAAAGTAGTATTGGTGATAGCCATAACTAGGTTATCCCATGAATCAAGTAATGAACAAAGTAAAGTAATACATTTTTCCTCTTCATCCATTTTTACTTCAACAAAGTTTAATTGACTTACCACACTGTTAAAAGTATTCATATGTTCAGCCATAGAGTCACCATCATTCATCTAAAGCAAATACAATTTCTTCTAGAAAAAGAGTTTATTTACCAATAACTTTATCTAATATAAGGTTCCCAACTTATCCCATAATAACTTTGTCATGGTATTTATCGATACATTCAACAATAGCGAGTTACATAAGCATAATATAATAGAACTCCTTGTCTTCCTATGGATCTTTAGTCAATCCTAATCTATCATTGATGTTGGTTTTATTTTCGAGACCCCAATTTACTAATCTCTATTAACCAATAAATCTTCCATATTGAGTTTCCATAACTCAAATTTTGTCCATTAATTTTTTCAATATCTACCCATGTGCTTCCCATAATTTTGCTTTTCCAATATTCTTTCCCATACAAATCCCAATCAAGAATTAATTTATCATAGGTTTGAAACCCTTACTCCTCGAATAAAGCTTAAAAACCTAGATCTGATACCAAATGAAGAGCAAAAGGCCTCGATAAACTAAATCTAGAAAAATAGTAAATAAATAATCAAAGGAAAAAAAGAAGAACATAATAGATACACATAACACAATATTTCACCTAGGAAACCCTTACGAGAAAAAACCCAACACAGTAATATCTCCTTATTGTATAAACTTAACCGTCTCCAATACAATAATGTTCATCTCTCATCTCTCTTCAAACCTTGATGCAAGTGTAATTAAATAACAACATAAGAACATATTTTATAATACCATGGGTTCAAATATTTAACCCTAAAAAACCCATATGGGTCTAAAAATAGCTTAAGAAACCCTAAAAAATTCATCAGGGGCTACCACCCTGAACCCCTGCTTGGAACCTAACCCAGCCCCGAACATCGATGAGGATACATGAAGAATGTCCAGTACCTTTTAGAGTTAACACCACTAGAACAACATGGAAAATATTCAACATAATCCCAAAATTTTTAAGCCCTCTTTAGATTATAGGTAAAGATAAAACTTTAAGGCTTTAAAACTATGCTTATCCTTAAGGTTTTGAGAATAAAAGAATGTTGGAAATTTTGGGTACTTTGGGTACTTTGCCCTTGCTCAAATGTATAAGTTGTCATTGATGTCAAAAGGCATTTTTGTGTTGATATCAAAAGAGTGTGATGTCAAGAATATCTTGAGAAGCTTCATTGTTAAAGGGTTTTTTATTAAAACCATGGTGATAAGGTTAAAGGTTTTTCTTAAAACCATTTGGACTCATTAAGGGTTTTTATTAAAACCAAGCTTAACTTAATGCAAAGGTCCATGTTTATTATTAATAATTAAATTAACTCAAACCTTTGTCAAAGGTCCAAGTTTAATTTATTATTAATAAAATAATAATTATTATTATTTTAATTATTATTATAGGGTCTTTCAACCCTTAAGCGACAGAAATAAAAGAATTCTTTCGCAGATATGATGCCATCGTTGGAGGAACGTCGACGTCAAACTTTATGGAGAAATGGCTATATAAGTGGGGATGTTTTTCCAAAGTGAGTACCACGAATTTTTGACATCTGTGATTTATGATTTGCTCTATATCTTGCGATTTGCGCTTGGCGTCTGCGATTTTGCGTTTTCTCTATTCTTTCGAACAACGCTTTGTGTTTTCGATCACCGATTGACGTCCTTGAAATCATGCTTGTTCTGTGTTGGAAACCGTGCTTGGCATATTCAAAACTGAGTTTGAGCTGCATCCTTACCTTTATGCTTGACGTCGGTGGATTGGTAATTGCACCTGGACTACTTTTTATAGACTGTGCAGTGAGATGATAAATGCAAGCATTCTATGACTTACGTTTTGGACAGCGCTCACCAGTTTGCATGTGGCTTGTGGAAGACGTTTACGTTTTCTAGTTTCGTGGCGTCAAAAGGAAGATAAAAGAGAGGGCAATGTTGTATTTCTTCGTTGGGCACTTGTGACCCAACAACGGTGGCATTTAAGCGAAAGCGCTAGACGGCAGAGGTGCCGAGTTCGATTCTCTTCGTTGGGAATTTCTTTTTGGTCGCGGTGTGCAAAGGATAGTGGCTGTGAATGCGCGGGAGGTATAAGGTTAAGGTATCATATTTTTTTTGACATTGTTTTATTGATGTTTAATGTTTATGTAGAGTAATAAGGTGTAAAGAGGTTTTACTTTGTATGTATATTGTACTTTGGTGTTTTTACTAAGTTGGAGAAATAAGGTGTTATTTTGGATCTTTATTATTGTGTATTATTGTATAGTTGCTAACTCTAATTAGTGGCAAATTGAGAGTTAGTGTTGTGACAGATTTTGAGTTCTCCTTCTTCATAAAAGTAAAGGTATGGGCAACTTCTTCCATGTATGTTGTTTATGGTATATTTTCTGAAATTGAGTTTGGAGTGAAAAGGTTGTCTACTAGGTATTTTTTGGTGTAAATCTTATTTTTTGGATATTGAAGATTGTTTATGCATTAAAGTTATTGTTGAATTTTTGGGTGAATGCATAATTATGGTTGAGGAAGAGGAAGCATTTTTGCAATAGGGTTTATGTTAGTAAGTCTTGCTACTTGCATTGAGATGATGAAACCCTAGTTTTTGGTGAAAAGAATATAAGTATCATTGTTATATGAGATATTGCATAGTTGGCAATTGTTGGGTTGTGTTTCATATTCTTGAGAAAAGAATACTACATCTATCTTATTCTTTTGAGATTGAGATTGAGTTGATATTGAGATTGGGAGTTAAGTATAGAACATATTGGGTCTCTAACAATTCTCTTTATGTTTCTATGAGATTTGAGATTGAGATTGGGAGTTAAGTATAGAACATATTGAGTCTCTAACAATTCTCTTTATGCTTATATGAGGTTTATGAATCACATTGGGTCTCTAACAATTCTCTTTATGGGTTCATGCTAAGCAAGTTTTTCTTGGTGAGCTTGCTGAGGTTTTTGACAGGTTCTAGCAGAGGACTTGTGAGCAGGTTTTGGACAGGTTTCGATGGGGACTTGTGAGCAGATTTGGATAGGTCCTAGCAGAGGACTTGTGAGTTGAGTTTTTGAGAGTTCTATCAGAGAACTTGAGGACAGAGGTGCATTGGTTCTTTGAGAAGAACCTGAGGATAGATTTTGCAAGTCTTTGAGAAGGCTTGTGTGCAGAGGATTGATTTGTTCATAGAGTTGGACATATCTGACAGATAGAGGAAGACTTGTACTAGACCGACTGACTATGTTTCGTATAGGTAGCTAAGCTATTGTGGATGTGATCATAGAAGGCAGAGGTCTCTTAGGCTTTGCATTAAGGACAGGAGGTCTTTGGTGGAAAGGAGTTCCATGTGCTGGCAAGAGGTAGAGGCACTTGATCTTCTGAAGGATCATTTCCAGAGCAGAGTGGAAGGTATCTCCTTTGAGCAGAGTCTCATAAATTCATATTGGGTGAATTTGTCTCCTTTGAGTCGAGGCTCATAAACATTGTAATTGGGAAGGTTTCCTAAAGAACTTTGAGATAACTTTTAGAGAAAACTTTTATGGACGTAACCCAGGCATTCTAGGTGAACCACGTTAAAATTGATGTCACTTTGTAGATGATTTTGTGCATTGCTTTGATATTGCTTTGGGTATATTGCTTTACTATTTTGAAGTATAAAGGAATAAGTAAAAAAAGGTCTTATACTGTTCACCCCCCCTCTCAGTATAAGCTTGTGTTCTTCAATTGGTATCAGAGCCGGTGCCTTTGGAAAGTTTAACAACTTGAAGGAAGATCTTACAAGAACACAAATGGCAAGGAAAGGCAAAAGCAAAACCATAAGACACAAGAAGAAGAAAACACAAATGGTCATCAAAGAAAATGAAGATGAAATCAATATTGCTATTTTGAGAAGAAGAATGGAAATAGATTCAAGAGATGAATCAAACAGTAGAGAACAGGCCAGATTAATAATGTTTTGCACCAGTTGTGGGAAGACCGGTCACTTTGCAGCTAATTGCTCACAAGGTATAGAATGTTTTGTTTATGGTCAACTCGGTCATAATGAACGTCATTACCATGGGTTTAGTAGCAGTGAAGATGAAGATGATCCATTCAAAATTGGTGAAGAAACAGATTCAGAATAGAAATGTGATGAAGAAGGAAGTGATGCAGAAGCAAATTGGAAACATAAACTAATTTCAGCTCTGAGTAAAAAGGTTGAGTATGCAAAAGATATAATCACCAGTTTGAAAGTACAAACAGAAGAATACAAGAAAATTTTTGAAGATCTCGAAATGCAATTAACCAGGAAAACAGAGTATTGCAATAAGCTAGAAAAAGAAATTGACGATTTAAGAATGCAGATAGAAGAAATGAGTAATAAAGTCGATATATGCAGCAAACATGAAGAGGAATCTAACAAAGTTGTTAGCAATTTGAAGCTACAAATAGAAGAGTCCAAAAGGAGTGAAGAAACTCTCAGGTCTCAGATCAATGAGAAAGAGACTGTTTGCTGCAAACAAGAAGAAGAGATTGTTTCATTGAAGAAACAACTAGAAGAGGCAAATACAAATCTTAAAATCAAATATGAGCATAGCAATCAAGGAAAGAGGTATTATCACAAGCACAAGAAGAGTTTCTACCTAGACAAAGCAAGTAAGTGTTCTAGTGGTGATAGTGAAAGTTCTTCAAGTGATAATGAAAATGAGATGTTCATATCAGAAAAAGAGGAAGAACCAAAACATAGATTCATTATCATGAAATGTCTTAGGTGTGGAAATTTTGGTCACCTTGAGGATGATTGCACAAATAATGATTTGGTTTCTAGTATGTATGAGGATGCTTCAGAAAACTATAAGGAATATGCTTGTATGGTTTTTGAAAAGGGTAGCACCTCTAGTGATAAGAAATCCGAAAAAGGCTTTGATGATTCTAATAGCAAACATATAGAGGAAGGTGAAGTAGATCTTAAAGGTGAACTTATTAGTGCTATTAGTGCTTTGAAAAAGGAAAGAAAGAAGAATGCTAGACTCAAGGATAAGTTGGATGATTTTTTTATGAAGAGAGATGATCTTATAGAAAGTCTTGACTTCTCTATAGCTAAGACACAAGAACTCAAGGATGAGTTAGAGTCTAAGGTTCTTGAGTATAGTGAGTTAGAACAGAAAATGGCTTCTTTGAAAGAGGAAACTAAAGGGTACAAGGATAAGCTTCACAGGTTTCAAGATAGCTCCAAAAAGGTTAAGTCTCTCATCAAAGGTCAAAGAAAGACAACAGATAAAACAGGCCTTAGTTTTGTTAAACATCACAAGGAACAAGTTGGAGAATCTAGGAAGAGACTCCAAAAGGAAGAGAGTTCTGATAAGGAAAGTATTTCAGATCATGAGTCCTTAAATGATAGATGCACAGAAACAGAAAACAGAATTCAGAATGAGAAGAAGAAGTTTTCAGAACCTAAGAGGTCAAATAAAAGAAAGTTTCAAGGCAGATGTTTTGCTTGTCATAGGTTTGGTCACATAGCTTCACATTGCATGGCTCAAGTGAAGAAGGTAAATGACAGTTTCAGAGGTGGTAATTTCTTTCAAGGGTATTGCTACTCTTGTCAATAATTTGGGCACAAGGCAGTTTATTGCAAGGCAAATATCAGGAACAGGTATGATCAAAACAGGTTTGGTCAGAATAGGATTGGTCAGAACAGGTTTGGTCAGAACAATTTTAGTCAGAACAGGTTTGGTCAGAACAGGTTTGGTCAAAACAGGTTTCGTCAGAACAGGTTTGGTCAGAACTGGTGGATTCAAAGAATAGGTATGCCTAAAAGAAATAACATTGTTACTTGTTATAAGTGCAATAATGAAGGTCACACAGTAAGACAATGTAGAGCTGAAATTCCAAAATACAGGAACAAGAATAGTGGCATGATCAGGTCCAAGGATCAAGGCATGGATAAGAACAGGGATGAGAACAAGAACAAGAACAGTGACAAGAATAGGAATATGGACAAAGAGTTCAAGAGAAGGCCCAAGAAGGAAGTTATAGATGCTGATGATGATCAGTGCCTAATGGGAGTTGTACTCCCACCCCAGAATTAATCACCTCATCAGGAGGTGGGGGAGGGACTAAGCTAAGAGGCTAATTCTTAGTCTCGAGCCCCAAAGGTGGCCCTTTTCCATTGATGACAAAGGGGGAGAGATATGAGTAAGGGGGAGAGCTTCAAAAGTGAAGAGGAAATCTTCAAGTCATGGGGAGAAAAACTTTAAAGGAAGATTCTCAGTTGTTAGCACAGTTGGTTTCATTTTTGGCTCTTGAGAAGTGTTTTCAGTAAAGGTTTGCCATCAATGACAAAGGGGGAGATTGTTGGCAATTTTGGGTACTTTGGGTACTTTGCCCTTGCTCAAATGTATAAGTTGTCATTGATGTCAAAAGGCATTTTTGTGTTGATATCAAAAGAGTGTGATGTCAAGAATATCTTGAGAAGCTTCATTGTTAAAGGGTTTTTTATTAAAACCATGGTGACAAGGTTAAAGGTTTTTCTTAAAACCATTTGGACTCATTAAGGGTTTTTATTAAAACCAAGCTTAACTTAATGCAAAGGTCCATGTTTATTATTAATAATTAAATTAACTCAAACCTTTGTCAAAGGTCCAAGTTTAATTTATTATTAATAAAATTATTATTATTATTATTTTAATTATTATTATAGGGTATTTCAACCCTTAAGCGACGAAAGTAAAAGAATTCTTTTGCCGATATGATTCCATCGTTGGAGGAATGTCGATGTCAAACTTTATGGAGAAATGGCTATATAAGTAGGGATGTTTTTCCAAAGCGAGTACCATGAATTTTTGACATCTGCGATTTACGATTTGCTCTGTATCTTGTGATTTGCACTTGGCGTCTCTGATTTTGCATTTTCTCTATTCTTTCAAACAGTGCTTTGTGTTTTCGATCTCCGATTGACGTCCTTGAAATTGTGCTTTTTTTGTGTTGGAAACCATGCTTGGCATATTCAGAACTAAGTTTGGGTTGCATCCTTACCTTTATGCTTGACGTCGGTGGATTGGCAATTGCACCTGGACTGTGTTTTTCAGACTGTGCTATGAGATGATAAATGCAAGCATTTTGTGACTTATGTTTTGGACAACGCTCACTAGTTTGCATGAGGCTTGTGAAAGACATTTACGTTTTCCAGTTTCGTGGCATCAAAAGGAAGATAAAAGAGAGGGCAGTGTTGTATTTCTTCGTTGGGCACTTGTGACCCAACGACGGTGGAGTTTAAGCGAAAGCGCTAGATGGCAGAGGTACCAAGTTCGATTCTCTTCGTTGGGAATTTCTTTTTGGTCGCAGTGTGCAAAGGATAGTGGTTGTGAATGCGCGGGAGGTATAAGGTTAAGGTATCATATTTGTTTTTGACATTGTTTTATTGATGTTTAATGTTTATGTGGAGTAATAAGGTGTAAAGAGGTTTTACTTTGTATGTATATTGTACTTTGGTGTTTTTACTAAGTTGGAGAAATAAGGTGTTATTTTGGATCTTTATTATTGTGTATTATTGTATAGTTGCTAACTCTAATTAGTGGCAAATTGAGAGTTAGTGTTGTGACAGATTTTGAGTTCTCCTTCTTCATCAAAGTAAAGGTATGGGCAACTTCTTCCATGTATGTTGTTTATGGTATATTTTCTGAAATTGAGTTTGGAGTGAAAATGTTGTCTACTAGGTATTTTCTGGTGTAAATCTTATTTTTTGGATATTGAAGATTGTTTATGCATTAAAGTTATTGTTGAATTTTTGGGTGAATGCATAATTCTGGTTGAGGAAGAGGAAGCATTTTTGCAATAGGTTTTATGTTAGTAAGTCTTGCTACTTGCATTGATATGATGAAACCCTAGTTGTTGGTGAAAAGAATATAAGTATCATTGTTATATGAGATATTGCATAGTTGGCAATTGTTGGGTTGTGTTTCATATTCTTGAGAAAAGCATACTACATCTATCTTATTCTTTTGAGATTGATATTGAGTTGAGATTGAGATTGGGAGTTAAGTATAGAACATATTGGGTCTCTAACAATTATCTTTATGTTTCTATGAGATTTGAGATTGAGATTGGGAGTTAAGTATAGAACATATTGAGTCTCTAAAAATTCTCTTTATGCTTCTATGAGGTTTATGAATCACATTGGGTCTCTAACAATTCTCTTTATGGGTTCATGCTAAGCAAGTTTTTCTTGGTGAGCTTGCTGAGGTTTTTGACAGGTTCTAGCAGAGGACTTGTGAGCAGGTTTTGGACAGGTTCCGGTGGGGACTTGTGAGCAGATTTGGACAGGTCCTAGCAGAGGACTTGTGAGTTGAGTTTTTGAGAGTTCTATCAGAGAACTTGAGGACAGAGGTGCATTGGTTCTTTGAGAAGAACCTGAGGATAGATTTGGCAAGTCTTTGAGAAGGCTTGTGTGTAGAGGATTGATTTGTTCATAGAGTTGGACAGATCTGACAGATAGAGGAAGACTTGTACTCGACCGACTGACTGTGTTTGGTACAAGTAGCTGAGTTGTTGTGGACGTGATCATAGAAGGCATAGGTCTCTTAGGCTAAGCATTGAGGACAGGAGGTCTTCGGTGGAAAGGAGTTCCACGTGCTGGCAAGAGGTAAGAGGCAGTTGATCTTTTGAGGGATCATTTCCAGAGTAGAGGGGAAGGTATCTCCTTTGAGCAGAGGCTCATAAATTCATATTGGGGGAAGGTGTCTCCTTTGAGCCGAGGCTCATAAACATTGTAATTGGGAAGGTTTCCCAAAGAACTTTGAGATAACTTTTAGAGAAAAGTTTTGTGGACGTAGCCCAGGCATTCTGGGTGAACCACGTTAAAATTGGTGTCACTTTGTGGATGATTTTGTGCATTGCTTTGATATTGCTTTGGGTATATTGCTTTACTATTTTGAAGTATAAAGGAATAAGTAAAAAGAGTTCTTATATTGTTCACCCCCCCTCTCAGGATAAGCTTGTGTTCTTCAAAGAAAGCTAAAATCCTAAATAAATTTAAAAGGGAAACATAAAATCTTAAGGTTATAAAGCTTTAGATAAGGATAGAGAGAAGACCCTTTAAGATTTGAGGAGATATAAAGAGGTCAAGGGAGAGAAATGTAGTGCTCACTGAAATAGATCTCATGTAAAATTGTCCTCAATATAACCTCTTATATACTTCTTATCAAACTTAGAACCACTATAGTGATAGGATAAGGAAATAGGTAGAGTGATGGTAGAAGAATAATATATGGTCCCAATGTTTTTTAATCACTTAAGCCTTACCTTTATTAAGGTACCAGTGCTATGGGCCTAGACCACAAAATTATAGTAAATTCTCACTAAATCTGGAATCTAGGGTAGGCTAAACTAGAATCTTGTCTAGGTAACCCATGCTAATAGAAATTAGTGTAATAACCTATCCTTAAAAACCTAAGAAGAAAATATAATAGGATTTAATTGGAGCTAAAAGGAAGGAGTTGGATGTTGTAGCATGCACAAAATTTTGGTCATTGAAAGGGTTTAAATCAAAATAGACCTAGAGTACCTTCCCCAACAAATCTAGTTTTGGGTTTGATGGAGGAACCAATGTTGCACATAAATATCACCCTAGTGGATGCTTCTCAAGCATATCCCCTAAGAAGGAAGGGCACATTAATGCCTTGACCATAGAAGACCATCCTAACTATAGGAGAATTTATGGTGATAAGACTTCAAACTAGCCTAGTATTTGGCCCAATTATTATTCTTATTCTTATTTTCTCTTATTCAAATTTTTGGACTCGAATACCAAGTCATTCTACGTATACACCCCTTTGAACACTTTCATTGTAGCATATTTAATTAAATAGTTATCAACATATATGTGAGAGTTGTAGCTATTTGCTTTCTACCTCGTTATTTGGATGTGTGTGCAAGTTTTCATGGGAACCTTGTGATTGGTATCTATCCCTTCTTTATGTAGGTTTCATAAGAAATAATTTTTGTGTTCAACTGAGATGTTTTCACCTTCCTATCATGGGTGGTTCGTGTGTTCATTAATCTCATCCTTTCATAAAGGACCTTACTCTTGGTGCCTCACCACCCCTTTTTCTAGGCTATTTAGGCATGCTTTCTTTATCATTTTCTCTCTAACATTTTTCCTACATAAACCTAGTAGGCTAGGCTATATTATGAAAGAGTATACCAAAAAGACATCTGGACAAGGATTTGGCCTTCGTAAAAACCTTAGAGGTTATCCCTAGAACCATGTCCCATGCTCCATCAACTTTCTAGACTTTATGTCCCATGTGAGGCATAGGCATCAAATACGCCTAGAAATTGTAGTGAGTGGTCACCATGCCAAGGCATGGGTTGGAGTTAAATTTGGTCTCCAAAAATTTTCCTAGCACACTTGGTGGGACAAATCACACATATTGAACCAAGACCCTCAACTACCTACTTAATTAAAGTATTTTCAAATATTCATCTAATGACTCCATTGATTGAATAACTCATCATGTAGTGACTACTAAATCCAAGGCAAACCCAATGATTTATGAGCTCTAGATCCATCACAAGGTCTAACACAATATAAATCCTTCAATTATTGTTGCCACCACTAAACCATGGTAAAAAAGAAGAGGTCAAAGATAAAACATGGCCATAATACTAAACCAAAATCATAGATAACTCCCAACATGGAACGATAGAGGTCCACTTCAACCACTAGCCTCACCTGCTACATGGTACATAATACCAATCTCAGTACTAAAATCCTTGTCATCTTTCATCAAATAAGATGATGTAACCTCTATTGATAACCCCTAATTTATGGTTAGTCTTTGTGTCTTGTACAACATTAACCAACAAAATATGGTGTTGAGGTTGTTGGTAGCCCTTTCAAGGTAAACATATAGGAGTGGTACATATCTCTCACCCTGCATTCAATCATTGATTGGGACCAAATTTCCAGTCTACTTGTAGATATATTTGACAAAACAGTAGATGGAGTCTTCCTCCTAGAAAAAATATCAAATATTAAAAGGTAAACCATGGAGGCTATGAAATATCTCAGTGCTAGAGTTCATGAGATCTAGCATAGAATTCCTACGAAAAATTGGCCCCCACTAGGTATGGCATTTATCTATTATATGAAGGCATTTGATTCAGAGATACTTATGATGGTAAAATACAAAGGAAGAAAGCCTCTGTCAAAGTCTTTTGGGGTTTCTATCCAAGTATAAATATATCACATTTATATTGAGAGATTAGCACCTATGCCTTCCATGTATCTATTTACTAATATTCAACTACCTTATCAGCCACCTCCATTTATGCATCCCACAACCTTATATAAAATCCTAATTTTTTACTAATTTTTTATGCAAGCCAACCTCACTTCTACAAGTCAACCCTTTACAATCCCTTAGACCTAAAAAATTGACAACCTAAAGAGCTCCCTAAAGACCCTCACTAACAAAATGGTGGTCCTCAATCAACAACAAAATTTCTAGAGGTTCAACTAGTAGAACTACCATAGGCCTTCCTTCCAAATTGGTAACCAAGGCTATTGACATACTATGAATGTATGTCAAAGGTACCCACCTCAATAAAATAGGAAATCCAATCAACCCCAATTTCCTAAAAGTTATGTAGTTCACATACCAGTTCCCATGCAATAAATTTTGGCCAACATAACAAGGGATATAGTATAATCCCAAAAAAATTTCATAGAAGATCCATATACATGGAAATATTCTTACTCCAACCCCTAATATTACAATCACAAAGAACTCTAATAGCCCACATGTCTAATACCTCAGGTTCCTTACCCAAATCCAACTACACTACCATCAGGATATTTCACTCAAAGCTTACCTCTATAAGTTGGTCCACCCTTGGGGATGGGGCCACTGAAACAAACATTAGTAACATGGGATGAAGGTAGAGTTTATGTTACCACCAAAAAGGCCAACACCCTATTATAAAACTAGTCTGAGGCATAATCTAGTACCATAAGAAAGAAAAGATGAGGGCTATAGAAGAATATGGGGAGGTAAACCAAAAAACTACAAGCACTCAACTAGAAGTCAACATTCCTAAATCCAAAAAACCATACATAATCAACCTAGTGGAACAAAGGGGTTCGATCCTAAATTAGGCTAGGGCACTTCATCCTATTATTGAAATACCAAGGTCTTAGTGGATTCCAAGAGGAACACCAAGAGCACATCCACTGGAGAATTTACATGTAGTTGAGTACTTATAGATGTCCATAGTACCCATGTCACTTTGGTATGTACTTACCATACCAAATCAATTGAAGCATCTAGAGGAGGTATTAAAGAAATAAAAAATCATCACAGAATAAAAGACACTGGCAATTCTATAAATATCTAATCTAGTACCAAATAGGTCAAATCCCCTACAATTCTACCTAACTCTTATGTTAAGACACATTGATCCAAAATTGCCTTATAGATTCTAGGGAAAGCACTTTGGTCATATCTAAATGTGTGTTTGATGTATTAGGACTATCCTATAAGCTAGTTAGTTAGGGAGTTGTACAGTTGGATGGAACCTCAATGACCATCCTTGACCTCATATGAAACCTTTCATTCATGCTCCATGACTTCCCTACCATAACTATTACACAAGATATAATGACAATTGAATTATCAATTTCCTTTGGTATTTGCCTCTCTTGCGACTTCACAACAAAAATTAGAGGGTACCTATCATTAGAATAGACACACATGTTTCTTAGAACATACTATGGAACAAAAGTAAATATCCTTGCTAAACCACTTCCTATACATCATGTGGAGCATATCCTAGTTATTAAAATAGAGGGATAACAAGACTTGCTAGAGGAAGAATGGTTGGAATCTGAGTTATTTAAATATGAGACCCACACCTCTATATCAAATGATAAAATGGATGAATGGACCACTAAAATATGGTAATTAGACCCTTATGAGACAATGGAATTTATAGGATTAGGCACTTACCTAATTTGAGATGAAAATACATTCATACCCGAGGTAACTAAAATATCAAAGGACATGAACAAACTTTGATAACTCTATTGTGATGGGGCCAAACAAAGAACTAGTAGGGATTTGAATCTATTTGATGTCACTAGAAGGAGAAAAAACATGACAAGTCCACTAGCTCCAATTTAATTGCTTAAATAATGTAGAAAAGTATGAAGTGTTAATACATGGTCTTCATTTGAAAACCAATATATGAGTCAAGGAACTATATGTAGATACTGAGCTTATCATCAAATAAGTCATATCTTTATTTCTAGCCAAAAATTTGTTGACGAAGTTATGCTAAAATAGGGTTTGGGACCTATTAGAGGTATTATATGCAATCAACCTATCAATAGTTCCCCAAATTCATAATTAATAAGCCATTGCATGGCAATGATGGAACCAATACAATTTAGTAGAGAATTTGTGAAGCAATTGTAAACATCTCAAAGTCATCATTAGACTAGCCATTCCATATAACTATATATTGGTAATTTTTTATAGTGATGAACACATTGTCCAGTTCCTTCAGCAAGAAGCCAAGTTTGTAGAAGAGTTAGCCCCAAAAATAGAGGAATCTTATGGAGATAAAATTATTCAACTAAAAGGGAATAAGTTGCCTAAGGGATTGGTTATTATTTATTCCCTCTTCAACCTAGATGACTAATTCAAAGTAAAAAGAGGCATCACCATGGTTTAAAATGATTATCAAGAAATAGAGGGCACAATTAGAAGAACCCTAAAAATAGGAAAGATAACCATGTGAGAAGAAATAAAAGGGCTTATTATCCTTTGTTGGAAATATTTGAGGATGTTGTCTTAGAGTTATGAAGACCTATAATGGTATGATAAAGGCATTATACAATACACAATAGTGTTTGACCTAGGTACTAAGCTATTTAGTCAGAAGTAAAGGCTAGTGAATTCCAAGATATAACACCTTATGAGACAAAAATTGGCTAATCTTGTCAAAGTAAAAATTATATATCCACTCAAGAATACCACTAGGGTATCTAACCTGGTGCCCGTTGGGAAGAAGAATGGAGAGATTGGGTTGTGCATCAATTCTAGAGACCTCAATTGAGAGTCACTAAAAGGTCACTACCTGCTACTTTCCATGGATCAAATCCTTCAAATGGTTGCAAAATCAAAAAAATTATCACTCCTCAATGGATTTTTAGGGTATAATCAAGTTTGAATCAAGAAAAATATCACCGTAAGACTAAATTTTCTACTAAATGGGGGATATTTTCCTATTAGTGAATGCTTTTTGGTTTGTATAATATTAATAAAATATTTTATAAGGGCCTATACATAGCCTTTAGTGACCTACTCAACAAGATTATCCTCCTTTACCTAGATGATCTCATTGTGTTCTCAAAGAAATAAGAGGAACATATGATGCATCTAGAGAAATTGTTCGAGCAATGTCAAGAATTTGAGGTATGCTTGAATCCAATGAAGTATATCTTTTGTGCCTTCCAAGGAAAAGTTCTTGTACATGTAGTATCAAAATATGGCATAGATATAGACCCTAAGCATGTCAAATATATCCTCAAATTATCACTACCATAACAACTAAAGGTACTCTAGTCCTTCCTAGGTCAAATCAACTTCATCCAAATATTCATACCCAAATTTGCTTCCATCATTAGGCCTATCACCCAAATTTTAAAGAAGGGGTTACAATTCAAATGGACCAAAGAAGGAAAACAAGATTTCATAATAATTAAGCAGGAAAACATTGAGGTTCCAATATTGACTACCCTTATTTTTGAAAGAGGTTTCATATTGTACATCTATGGAGGTGATTCCAATATAGCAACGATCCTAGCACAAAATAATGATGGAGAAAGTGAAAATATTATCACATTCTTAATCCAAACCTTGAAAGAATATAAGGAGTTATACATTTTCATTGAAAAATAGGTATATGCCCTAATCAAGAGTTAAAAAAATTATAGGTACTTGATTTCAAATAACAAATTTATTACCAATGTAGTTCATTCAAGCATAAAGGATTATATTATGAATGATAAATTATCAAAAAAAGAGCTAGTTGGGTCATTTGGATCCTCAAATATGATCAAAATCAAAATGACCAATTTGGTAAGAGGTAGGGAACTATGTCAAAGATTTGCCTAAGAAGCTATAGGATCATAAGGAGAACATGAATCATGTCTACTCATTCCAAACCTAGACAAATTAAGGTATAGGACCAATTTGGTTTCATGCAATGGGGTCAATATCCATTGGGCTTAAACCAAACATAGAGGAGGGAGTATCGGTTATAAAATGTGCATTTTAATCTCATTGATGGTGTGTTATTTTGAAGAAATTTTGATGGTATCCTTAAAATGTGTATGGAAATTGGATTAATTGCTTCATTGCTCTAGAAATTTCATCAAGGTTTCTCCAATGGATAATACTTGACTCATACAACCATGGTAAAAATTATGAGAGCAAGGTACTATTGGCTGAACATGTTTAGTGATGCTCATTGATGGATAATGAAATATTACAAGTATAAATTCTTCATCAAAAGGAACCAAAATGCTCCCCTCCTACTAAAATCCATTGCAGTAGATGAAGCTTTTAAGATTGGGGGATGGATTTTATTGGAGCAATCAATCCTCCATCTAATGAAGGAACTCAATGGATCCTCATGGCTACCGACTACTCTACTAGGTGGATAGAAGCAATTCGTATTAAGGAGTCTACCAAGAGGGTTATAATCAATTTTATATAAGAGATTGTCACCTGGTTTGATGAACCCAACACCATTATAATGGATAACACTAAAATTTATCGAGGTATAGGTAAATGAATTCACCCTCAATTATGGTATCCACATGAAATATTTGTCCAACTACTACCTATAAGGTAATGGCCTCATAGAATCCTCTAACAAGAACATATTGCACATTCTAAAAAGGGTCAACACAAAAAACCAAAGACAAATGGCATTTACATATATGATAGGTTCTTTGGGAAGATATAATTACTCCAAAGAAATGGATAGGTTTCTATCCCTATTCCTTGGTATATGATCAAGAAGATAGACTCCCAATATCAATTGAGCTATCTGCATTATATCTCCTCCATCAGTTAGAGCTCCACAAGCATGACATCATATCAAAAAGGATAAGAGAGTTATTGAAACTTGATGAGCAAAGGGAAGCAATAAGGAACCACCTATAGAAGCATCAAGAAGGCATGAAGAGGTGGTTTGACCAAAAATATATACCCAATATTTCAAATAGGTGACCTAGTGCTAAAGTGGGTTGAGGGTCATAGTAAACTAGACCAACATACCAAATTTGAAGCTATGTTATTATTGGGCTCAAAGTAGAAGATGCAATGGAGTTGACCCAGTGACCACACCAAATAAATAACAACTTTCCATATCGATAAATGAGGTTTATTTGAAAAGGTATGTCTAACCCATTTATTTTATTTCAAAAAATAAGAAAGAGATAGAAGAGAGAGTAGCATATAACAATAAAAATGTACAAAAGGGCTGGAGGTAGCCCCCAATAGTTCCACATGGGTAAAGAGAGACAACACACCCAACTAGACCAAAAAAGGAAGGACTTCTCCTTGAGAAAGGATGAATTACCCAACAAACCCAATATCGAGGGAGGTATGAAAGGAATCATTAGGCCATTCCCAATGAAACCCTACCAAAAATAAAGCCCAAAATAATACACCTATCACCTTGTATGTCTAATCAGATAAGCATAGTAAGTGAAATATCAAGGCTAACCATTTTATCAAATCATGGTGATTAATACAATGAACTATCCACAACACATATTGATACTCACCATTAAATCCAACCAGTATTGGATGGGAAAAAATCCAAATAACTGAATCATGTATAAGGGTGACATGTAAACCTATAATCCCTGATGATCCAAAAAAATAATTTATCTATTTTTGGCAAACCATAATAAAGAACAACTACATGTGAGGAGGAGATAGAAATGGTTTACAAGCCTATTAATATCCTAACCCCAAGCCTCACACACTTTGTGCTAAATATAAAAGGTAGTATTATAGCTCGTTATAAAAAAGGTAAGTAGGAAGAAGTCCCAAAACATTTTTTGGTATCATGGAGACAATAAAAAAGGTTACACTTGCCCAAAAAACTAGATCTAACACTAAGAAAGATCTCCCTTTTGAGTCAAAATTTGTTGAGAAGTTGGTTGTTCTAAAAAATTAATAAAAAAATATGGTTGATCTCAAAATTTCTATGAATTTCAAAAGCCTTAGGGAAGGTGCTCTCCAAAGGAGCCAAGATAGGGAGCCTTAGTATTTTCTAGTCTAGATATGGACATCTCACTTGAACCAATACATGGTCTTGTAGGCCCAAAATTTTTGCACCCCTTTCTCCCAGGCTAATGGATCCATGCCTGAAAGGGGGAGGGAAAATGAAGGATCTACACCTCGGATGAGAAGTGCTTCTATTGCACTCTCTTTGGTGTTTGTCGATGAATGGGGTGGGGTTCACCAGGAAACACTTGCTATGGCGGTTTCCATGCCTAGGTGAGGTAGTGTTTTGATTTGATTGTTTTGTCTCACATACAACCTAGGTTTGGCCAAAATGCAATTTCTACCTAGCTATATGCAATTCAACTTCAAATGAAGACAAGGCACACAAGTCTATCTAAAAAGCATTATAAAATTTAACTATGATGCAAGGTTTCTAAGTTGACATGTTTTCTTTTTGTATTTTTATGTTTTGTAAAAGATGTAATAAATCTATGTTTTTGGGTTTTTTTTATTTTTTGATTTAATACAGATGCTTACAGAATAGAGAATATAAATTTGATAGTGAAAGAATGAATTTTGAGCACTTACCTGACCCGAAAGTTTGATTTTTGATGAAATCGGCTGCATTGTATGAAATCGGATGCAGACAGATGAAACCGGACGTACGATTTCGTCTGACGAAATTGGATGCATACGATTTCGTTCAAAACCTACAATTTCACAACAAAACACTAGATTTTGGATTTAGGGAAGGGGGATCTACATAGGCCATAGTAGATCATGGTCTGTGATAGTCAAATCCCCTCGGTTCTTTTAGCCAACCGTGAAGAAAGTAAAAAGTTGATTATTCTAATCATAAAATGAAAATGCTAGATCTAGCAATAACAAAGATTTGTAATATGAAATTGTAGAAATTAAAGATGCTATGATGCTAGTAATGTAAAATGAAAGATCTAGGATGCAGAATTTTACCCCTAGAGGGACACAGATATGAAATCGTACGCTATGTATGAAATCGTACGTAGTTGATTTAATGCAATGACTAGTTCTGTAAAGTAGAGAATGAAAATGGATGTAATAGTGATGAAATTGGAAGCAATTTCGTACAAATAGTGAGAAAATACAGTATAAATTAAGTAAAAGTAAGATCTGAGTATACTGAAAGTGATGCCATGGTTGTATGCTCCTTGGATGATGATTTGACATGATATCTCCCACTGCAACCTACAAAAAAGCTCCAAAACTCCTCTTTTCCAAGCTCTTCTAAAATCATCAACCAGACTGATTATGGATCTAAGGGATTAAAATGGTTGTTTCTATTCGAGGGATCAGGTGAGTGGTAAAAAAATTAGGTTCTTAGGCCAAATTAGGTTTTTGGCTTGATTTGGATGAAACCGATTGTATCCAATTTTATCGGATCATCCGATTTCTTAGAATGGTGATGCCCAGATTAGATTCAAAATCCAACTGGGCGCCTAAATTAGGTGCACGTGGGATTTGGATGAAATCGGATGCATCCAATTTTGTCGGATACGTCCGATTTCATTGGGATCATCCGATTTTTTGGAGAGAGTACAATTGAGCTATTTTTTTATATTTTTTGGCATGAATATCGAGGTAAGGGTTTTTGAGGGTGATTTACACGTTATTAGGGTAATTATGATGTTTTAATAACATTAGTAATTTGGAGGTGTGTCCAAATTTGGTGGCTACATTTTACCCCCTCTTTAGCGCATTTATGAGCAATAAATGCGTTAAATAAAAGTAGCAAAAAGGTATGGTATTTTGCAAAAAATTTAATTTTCATTTTATAGTTATTATCAGGGATACCCCCTTCGAGTTTTGTAAGAAATCCATGATTTATTGCAAAACTCAAAATTTGAGGTGAAAATAGGGTATAAATTAGAAATTAGGGCAAAACCCTAATTCATTTTTCTTTCTTGTTTTAGCTGATTTTGCTCTAGAGAAAATGAGCAAAATGTCCACCATAGAGCATCGGGTAGACTTGGTTCATGTCAGAAGTGATGGTAGTGGTGGTGCCATATGGGTAAGTGATTCTATCCATTCTTGTTTGGATTTTTTGGTTAAATTTTTAGATTTTAGAATTTTTAATGTGGCCTGTCATCGCGTGGCTACAGTGACGAAATCAGATCATCGCGATAAAATCGAATGTCCGATTTTTTGGAAACTACATTTAATTTTGACAAATTCAAACATTTTCGATGAATTTGTACATACGATTTTGTACATATTAGGTCCATTTTGCAAATTTGGATGTACGATTTTGTCTTCATGCATTCAATTTTGTACTTTAGGTCTGATTTTGGACATTAAGGTAAATTTAAATTTTTATCATTTTTATTATTTTGTTTGTGTAATTTTGTGACTAATTTGTGTATTATTTTTTTTGTAGGGAGGGACCCTTAAGGGTCGTGAGTGGTGACATACTGGCTTTGAGGGTCGAGTTGGAGCTCTTAGTGTGGATGAGAGGAGTACTCTCACCATAGTGGGGCTTAATCATGTGGTTGAGATGCCATGTATTGAGGTGGATTATAGTCTACTTACTACATTGGTAGAGCATTGGTATCCCGGCTCATCGACATTTTGATTATCGATAGGGGAGATGGCTCCTACCTTAGAGGATGTATGGAGGATTTTGAGAGTGCCCATCAGAGGGTAATATGTATATCAGTATTTGGCCTAGGGTTAGGCCATGTGAAAGTTGATAGGAGACCCATATTTTGTGATTGAGTGAAGTGGAGTGAGTATCGATCACTTGATAGCAATAGAGGGGGTTTTACTTTGATAGTGGTATTATCAGAGATTGTGGTTGGATATATTATGCCATCGAGTGGTAAAATTTGCATGGGGTTGGTAAAGGTTGTGGCTGATATGTGGGACACCTAGATATGGTTTGCATGGGGTCCTTATATTTTATGTCGCTTGTATCGTACCTTGTTCAGGGTCATGTACAAGGATGGTAGTAGTTTGGTTTTGACTTCATTCTTACAGGTGTGGTGTTGGGAGCACATTGTAGTGAGGAGACCTAGGGGGTTTCCTCTTTAGGATATTGAGGATGGGTGACCCATAGTATTTTGATGGGGTCCTTTGGTTGGTCGATTATAGAGGAGAGGTGGCCTAGAGGAGGCTAATGGGTATTGGATGAGTTGACCATGACATATTTTTTGGAGACCTTAGAGGGGACACCATGGTTGGGAGGATGATTAGGAGGAGTTAGCTCATGTGAGGTGAGTGTGATGGCTCTATATGGAGTGAGGAGAGATAGAGCTTCATCATGTTGATCGTGTACTACATTAGTTTGGTGTGGTACAAGGGATTCTAGAGGTTTAAGATTTTACTTATTCTTGAGTAGTATGAGATTCGACTACCATGAGTGGGAGGCTAGATCTCACTCATTTTCTTGAGGTGGATGAGGATGATGTTGATGTTGCCCTAGTAGAGGGTGATGATGTAGGGGTTGTGGATGGATATTCCACATGGTATGCTACTATTTTCCCTATGAGACTCACTCAGGTGTGAGGTATTGTTGGTTAGTTGTAGGAGGCCTTTCAAGAGGTTCATAGGTGATGATCATCTAGATCAAGGGGAGAGGGATAGAGATAGAGGCCACCATAGAGAGAGGGGCCTCAAACATGAGGAGGTTTTTGATCCCATGGGGTTTGTATGAGAGGAGGATTATGACCATCGGGCTTACATCAATAGACTCTTAGGGTTGAGGGAGAGAGGACAATATCAAGTAGGAGGGAGGTTCATAGCAGGATGTCCCTCCATCTAGGTAGATAGTACCCTCTCCTGAGTGAGAGACACCTACAGCCCCTCATATAGATTCACCTGGGAAGGGTATTATGATAGAGGTAGGAGAGTCGAGTAGCATAGGGGAGATGGCTGCTCTACGGGTAGAGAATGATGGTCTGAGGAGTCAGATCACCATTCAAGTGATTTGCATCCAGTAGTTGGAGGTACAACTTTCCTAGGCATAGAGCCTTGTGAGCTAGGCTCAGGCTCAGATAGCATAGATGTAGGGACATGGGCCATCATGTATTACAATCATAGTCTCATCATTCAAGGAGTGTGACTTTAGGCCATTCTTCAGGGAGTAGGATAGTAGTGGTAGAGTTGGTCTAATGACATAGTAGGCATATTTTTATCAGATTATATTATTAGCTTGTTCTTAAGGGTCAAAGGGCTGCTTTACCCCTAGAGTGTGCTCCTTTGAGGCCTACGAGGTTAGAGTCTAGGACAACATCTAGGGCTACTCCATTTCGTGAGCCTAGACCACCTTCTGGTGATGAGGCCCAGAGTTCTAGGGGTTCTAGGGGATGATACACTAGGTTTTTGTAGTGTACCCCCTAGTGATTGAGTATACCAATGTTCATGATTGTGGTATACCAATCGACTGATTTATTGTATATTTTGATATATATATATATATATATATATGTTTATGGTCTATTGATGTGTTTGATGATGTGTGATGTAATTTTGTTTTTGGTAATCTACATAATCATGCTTTTAATTCTTGTTTGTATGGTTTTTGATGTTCATTTTCTCATGCTTTAATCAAAATATCATTGTAGTGTAGTAAAGTATAATTTGAAGTAATTTATGTTTGTGATGTAGTATGATTGAATTGTTTGAAAAATAAGGGTAATTGTGTGTGGAAATATACCCTTACGATCTTGATCAATTAGCAATAATACCTCGAAGATGTGTGCTTGTTTATGACTATTTATGGAGGATGTTTGCTCACTTTAGTCATGAAGTGGATCTTGTGTGAGGTTTTGTTATATTGCTAACCTCGAAGGGTTATGATCCAAAAGTAGTTTGGAATGTAATTGATTGAAAGTAATGTAGTTGATGATAAGTAATGTGTGTGAATTTTAAGATTAATTTTGTTTTTAATCTTAAAATAAGTTTTTAAACAATGATAATAATCAAGCATGATAAATTTGGATAAAAGACTTGCGCTAGGCATAAAATTCCTAAAGAGATTTTTATTAGGGTTGTTTCATGCCATCATCGTGAAGTCAATTTGTAATTGTTATAATAGATTATGTATGATCAAAATGCAAGTTTTTGATGAATGATGAGTGTTGATGAAATGAAATTTGATGTATTAATGTTAAGTAATAAATAAAAATGTAAGGTTAATTGTTTTTGAGGATCAATTCCATATGCTAATAGTCATATAAATCCATGATGAGATGATGACATTTTCTAATCAATCTTCAAGGAGAATTTTGGTTATTTCAAAGATGATTTCAAATTTATCAAGAACCAATGTGTGATTTGTGTATTCATTTTCCATCTTGACCTTAATTATGATACAAAATCTCTCAAGGATCAAATGTGTGTGTTAATGAAGTTCATTTACCAATTTTGAGTAAGGTAATGATGCAAGCCAATTTTAAGAACCAATGTGTGTGCAAAAGATGTATTCATTTACCATGATTGTATACATTCGATTGACTTAACTACTATGTAATACAAGCTACCAAAAGCTAGCTAATCCACAAGCTGACATTGGTCTATACAAAATAAGGTCGCTAATGTGACAGACATGTCACCATGCATAAGGATACCACCATTGCCAAGGGCTTGATGCCACCTAACCTGTAATGAGGATCACCCCATGGTGTTCAAATAACTAAGGAATTCTAGGGATTCAAGTTCATTACCCCCTTCTTTTATTTTGATTTCTTTGAGTAGGGATTCTTGTTCACTTTTTTTTTTGAACAAGGGGATTTTATTGCTTTGTAGTAAAAATCATTTTGCTTTTCTCTTTTTTTTTTCAAGGGATACTTGCTCAGATTAGACAAAGAGCAAGGGATTTTATTCGGGTAGGGAGGAGCTTGTCCTTTTTCCAATTCTCAGTATTCTAAACCATGCACATAATAGGATAGCAAGGGAAACCTTTCACTTAAGGAGCTAGGACTACTATGTAGTGTTATCTTCCCTTGTGCAAAATCATTTTTAATATGTGTAAGTGATTCTTGGTTCAAAAAGTGGCAAGATCAGTTCCCAAAACTTCAAAATTTATTTAGTGAAGCAAATAGTGTTTTTGGTTCAAGAGAGATTTATAATCAATATTGAGAATCAAGATTTTATTAAAATGTGAGTTTTGTGAGTGGTTCAAGATAATATTTGAATTCTTCCGAAGTAAACCAAAATTAACTATGAATTTTGACAACATCGGTCTAATAATAATAAATGGATGTGACCATATGGCATATGAAATTGAGTTCCCAAAATTTTGTTTTTAGTAGATGTGATAAATATAAATAATTGATATATGATTTGAAATATGATAATTTTAAAGTAGATGCAAGAAATATAATTACAAAGTATTTACAAATATGTACAGTGATGAGATCGTTTGTTATTATGCATAATATCATTTTAGGTGCATTATATTCATGGGTTCCTTAAGATATTTTCCATCTAAAGTTGCCAATCGATATGCACCAGATCCAAATTTTGTAGTAATAATAAATGGTCCCAACCAATTTGGTTGGAATTTTCCTTTTAAATCATTTTGAGCATTTGTATTTTTTTATTTTCTTTAAGAACTAAATCACCAATCTCAAAATATCGAGTGTGGACTTTCTTAGAATATGATATTTTGAGTTTATCTTGATATGAGCGAAGGTGCTCTAAGGCATTTATATACTTTTCATCTAATAATTCCAATTGGCTTAATCATCCAACATGATATTCATCTCCTACTTCAACATTTTGAAGTAAAATACCTAAAGAAGGGACTTCAAGCTCAAATGGAAATACAACTTCAGTGCCATATACTAAGACAAAAGGTGAAGCACCAGTAGGGGTTCGAACACTAGTTCGATAAGCCCATAGTGTTGGATAAAGTTGGGTATGCCAATCTCGACCTGATTTATTAACCAATATTTTTAAGATTTTAATTAAAGTTTTATTAGATGCTTCAGCTTGACCATTTCCTTGTGGATAATATGGAGTAGACCATCTATGTTGAATTTTATATTTGGCACAAAGTTTTTTGATGTCTTTATTTTTAAAACATGTTCCATTATCTAAAACAAGTGTGGATGGAATCCCAAATCTATAGATGATTTGATTAAAAATAAATTTTGAGACTTGGGTTCCTGTACAAGAAGCTAATGGCATAGCTTCTACCCATTTTGTAAAATATTCTATTGTGGTAATAATGAATTTATGGCCATCTAAAGAAATTGGATTGATTTTCCCAATAATGTCTAGACCCCATTTTGAGAAAGGCCAAGGAGAAGAACTAGCTTGAAGTTCTTGGGTAGGAGCATGAACAAGGTTTGCATGCTTCTGATATTTGTCACATTTACGTACATATTCATGAGCATATTTTTCCATGGAGGGCCAAAAGTATCCCATTCTTAGGAGCTTTTTGGCTATGGCATCTCCACTAAAATGACCTCCACAAGATCCATCATGAACCTCATTTAGAGCTCTCTTGGATTCATTAAGATTGAGGTATCGTAAAAGGATACCTTCAAAAGATATTTTATATAAAGTACCTCTGATAATTATGAAGTGAACAACACACTTGCGTAATGCTCATCATTGGTTTCTATCGAAGCCATCTGGGAATGATCCATCTTGGAGAAATTTTAAAATATCCCCATACCATGGTTCTAAAACTGCTTCTTCAATTGTAAATATTTCTAAAGGTTCTAAGCATGACTCTAATGATGCGGGTTCTTAGAGTTGATGAATGATGATAGTAGCATGATCATCATTCAACTCCAAAGGGATAAGAGAAGTAATATTGCCATAGCATCCGTAGAATGATTATTGGTGCATGGGATAGCTTCTATAGTAACCTTTTCAAATAAAGAAATAAGTTTTAAAATGTATTCTTTATAAGGATGGAGTTTCTCATCTCGGGTTTGATAAATGTCATTGACTTGATTTACCATGAGTTGTGAGTCTCCAAAAATTGAGAGTACTTTGATATTAAGAGTTAAGGTTGCTCGTAATCCAAGGATTAAAGCTTCATATTCTGTTGTATTATTTGTGCAAGTAAATTGGAGTTTAAAAGATAATGGGATAAGTTGCTTTTGTGGGGATACCAATATGATACCTGCACCTATGCCACTCATACAATGGGCTCCATCAAAAAATAGAGACCATGATTCTAAAGAATCATTATCTAGATTAAGACATTCATCAGGAAATTCTATCATCAAAGGGTGAGTAGATTCAAGAGGAGCAACAACAAGTTGATCTGCTATGACTTACCCTTTAATGGATTTCTACCCAATAAAGGTTAGGTCAAACTCACTCAAAGCAAGAACCCATTTTTCTGCTCATCCTGATAAATAAGGCCTACTCATTAAATATCTTAATGGATCAAATTTAGCAATGACATAAGTCTTTTGACTAAGCATGTAGTGGCATAGTTTTTGTGTAGAGAATACAACAACTAAACAAAGATTTTCTAAAGGAGTGTACCGAGTTTCATAACTTATTAAAGTTTTTCTTATGTAGTAAATGGCTCGTTCTTTCTTATCCTCATCATGTTGTGCTAACATTGCACCTAACGCAAGTTCTGAAGCAGAAATATATAAGATGAATGGGTGCTCTGGTCTAGGTGGAACAAGCACTGGTGGGGTAAGTAAATATGTCTTAAGGGTTTTGAAAGCTTCTTGACACTCCTTATCCCATAAGAAAGGTGTATCTTTCTTAAGCAATCTAAGAAAGGGTTTACATTTATCTTCCAGTTTATCAATAAAGCGATGGATGGACTGGAGCTTACCTTGTAGACTCCTGAGTTCTGTTAGATTTTTAGGTGGTGGCATATCAATGATAGCCTTAATATTGGTAGGGTCTATTTCTATGCCATGCATGGACACTATAAACCCTAATAACTTTCTTGATTTTACTCCAAACACACATTTATCTGGATTCAATCGGACTTTGTATTCTTGGAGTCTATCAAAGACTCATCGTAAATCAGGGATATGATCTTCTCATTTTATAGATCGAGCTATGATGTCATCCACATAATCATGTAGGATATCATACATCATATCATGAAATATGTATGTCATAGCTCATTGGTAAGTTGCCCCTACATTCTTTAGATCGAAGGGCATCACTTTCCAATAGAAAGTTCCCCAAGGTGTAATAAATGTAGTTTTAGGTTGATCTTCTGGTGCTATACGAATTTGATTGTATCCTAAAAATCCATCCATAAGTGATAAAATTCCACATCCTACTGTGAAATCAATAATCTGATCCATATTAGGAAGGGGAAAGTCATCTTTGGGACATGCAACATTGATGTCCCTAAAATCAGTACAAACTCTGATTTTAGTAGCCTCTTTTTTGGTTACGGGAACAACATTGGATATCCAATCAGAATAGTCTATGGCTTGAATGAAAGTTACATCCAAGAGTTTTTGTAATTCATTTTTAACCAATAAGGCTACTTTAGGATGCATTTTCCTAAGTTTTTGTTTGACTGGTTTAGCATCAGGATGAACCACTAAGTGGTGCATAACCATAGAAGGGTCTAGGCCTGGCATATCTGCGTATGTCCAAGCGAAGATGTCAGGATATTCTATGAGAAGTTCTGTATATTTGGTTTGTTCTTCTTTATTTAAATCAGTCCCAATTTTAACTATTCGAGGATTATTTTTTGTACCAATATTAATTTTTAGGATGGCTTCTACTTCGATGCTTAGATCTCTTTCAAAATTAGGAGTGGGTGAAACACCCATTTCTTGAAGTTCTTCTAGAGATAAGTTAGCTAATTCTTCTTGTGTAGTTGTTTGAATGTGAGCTATACATGGGATAGATCCATCAAAGAAGAACCTATTTCTCATAATTTCTTCATGAGGAATGTCATAAAAGACATCCCCTTCTACACATTCATCTGAATTAGCTATCATTTCTGGATGTACCACTGATAACATGTTGCAAGAAAACTCACAAGCTCTCTTACGTTTCTTTAATTGTTCTTGTTTTTCTAAATATTCCTCATATGTTATAAGATGATCATCTTCATCAAAAGGAAAAGGTTGAGTTTTTGTGGGGATATAGCCTACGCCACATCGGGCATGCCATTCCTCTACTTCAATTGGTTCAAGTATCCCATTTTCTAGGGGACCTAAACCTTTACCTTTGTATCCCATATCACACATCATTTGTTTAGATTTTATATATTTATTAGAAAAGAAGCATCGAGCAAAACCATCTTCATCATAGGTAAAGCTCATTTACCTGATATTAATTTTATCTAAAGCACATCCAACACCAATGAAAGTACAACTTCCAACATGATAGATGCTTCTTTGTTTCTGTGGTAACCCAATTGTACGTGGGGATGGTGGTAATTGAGATAAAATAATGGAATCTTGTACATTATAATCATCTTATTTTGTGGGCTCCAATATAGTAGATAAATCTTGTAAAACTTCATCTATCAAAGGATATGATGTAGAGGGATTATCCTTATTAGAAGGTTTTGATGATTCAGAAGAGGGTGATGGTTCTGATTTAGTTAAAGAAGTTTTAGAAGGTTTAGGTTCTAATGATGAGAGAGCAGGACAAAAGGGAACGTTAATAGGTTCTACTATTGCACACATTTCAAATGGCCTAGGATCACCATGAATAGTGACCAACTGATTCTTAAATTCAAATTTAACACATTGATGCAAAGTAGAGGGGACTGCCCTCATGGCATTGATCCAAGGACATCCCAAAAGGATGTTATACGATGTTGGGCATGGTACAACAAATATGGATGTGTCTAGAATCCTAGGACCAACTTGTAGTGGAATGGATATTACACCACAAGCCTCTTGTGTTTCATCATTGAAAGCTTTAATGATCATTTTAGTTTGTCTCAAATCTTCTTTCTTAAATCCAAATATTTTGAAGAAGTCATAAGTACATATGTTTAGGGATGAGCCATTATCAATTAACACTCTTTTGATGCAAACATCCCCAATTAAAGTTGTTATATAAAGAGGATTATCTCTAAACATACTTTGGGGAGGAATGTCTTTATCATGGAAATCAATGTAGTCAATTTCATGAGAAGCTACAACATCAACTACAATAGTTGGCTCTATATCTTGAGGTACCATCATTTGGCTTAATGTATTCATTAATTCCTCTCTATGGATGGTTGAAGTTCTAAGAAGGTCTAAAAGGGAAATCCTAGTTGTTGTATTAGCTAGTTGATCATTGATATCAAATGGAGTCTTTTGTTGGGATCTAATTATGTTATTTCCCTTATGAGGTAATTTTAGAACAACAGGTGATTGATCAACATCATTTGTTTGAGTGGGAGGTTGAGAATTTTGGGTTTGGGCTTGTTGTCGAGTAACAACTCCAATTGTACCTACAATATTGTTTGGTTGAACAACTTGTAGTCTTGTAGTTGAACTTTGTTTGATAGGAAGAATTTGTTGTGATGAAGGATGAGTGGTTATTATTCTTGGAAATGGTTCTTCTGGAGTTAGTGAATCAGTAATGGGTAATATTGGCCCTAACTCATATTTTGAAGTATTATCATGTTGTGAACTAATATCTATTTCAGATTCTGATTCACTTTCTGTTTCATCCAAGGATGATGGTTGTGGTTTTCTTCCTTGAAGTTGTTTAATTGTCATGTTGGATTGAGTAGGCACAAAAATATTTGGTGGAGGTTGAGATGGTAAATAATTTTCAATTGTTCCCACATATCTTGTTGGATGAGGTGTATTTTTATAATCTAATTGATTTACAACTTCCTTGCCATGATTTGGCAATGGGTTTTGAAAGATATCCAGATTTTGGTTTACATTTTGTGCTTGTTGTGGTTGAGTATTTGCTTGAAGATTTTTATTTGGTGGAGGGCTTTCCACTTCTAATTTTCCTTCATCAATTAGGTCTTGTACTATATGTTTTAATCTTCTATAGGTATTTTTTGGATGTCCATCAACTTGGTGATAGTCACAATGTTGGTCAGGTCTATACCACGGTTGAGAAGGATCAGGTTGTCATATCTCTAGAAATTTTATTAGACCTCTTTCTACTAGTTGTGGTAAAACCATTGTCAAGGATTGATTTAATCTTGTAAAATTCTGCAATGGAGGTTTTTGGGGTGCTTTCAACACAAATTTTTTGTAGTATCTATGGTATTAACATTTTGAGGGGGTCTACTATCCGTGACCCCATCTCCTACCACATGTTTGTTTTTGTATTGATTTTTAGATGATTTATCTTCATATTTCTTTTTAAATTGTCCCCTTCTGATTAGGGCTTCCTCTACCCTTCTGGCTAAATCTATAGCTTGGTCAAAGGAAGTCATGGTAGTCATGGCTAACTCGTAAGATAATTGTTCTTGCAAATTTCCAATAAATATATCTAACATTTCTCTTGGAGGTAAAGCAAAATGTAATTTTCCCAAAATTTTCCTCCATCGGGCTAAGAATTCTCCAAAACTTTCTTCTTTTCCTTGTTTAAGGTTGTATAAATATTTTATTGTAACATGCCTTTCTATGTAAGCACCAAATTGATGTACAAACATTTCTGTGGTTTCTTCAAAATTTCTTAAAGAATGTGTTTGCAACTGATAATACCATTCTAATGCCATTCCTCCTAAAATTTTTGGGAATATTTTTAGCAATAGCATATCATCATAAGTGATGTCATGACATGTTGTCCTAAACATGCGAAGATGTTCTATGGGATCTTCTGTTCCCTTATAGATCAGAAGAATAGGCATAGGGAACCATTTAGGGTATGGCTTAGCAGTGACCGTAGGATCTAATGGTTGATTACACATCTCTTTATAGCTATACGTAGGATGATATGGGTCGATTTGATCTAAGCGTGAAGCTAACTGCTTCACTATAGCTTCGAGATGATGTGATGGATCATTGCTTTTATTTTGGTTTATGATGTTGCCATGTGGTGGATAATAAGTTTGTTGTGTTGCCATATAAGGAGTTGTGATGGGAACACTATTATGCATAGGGTTTGAAGTATGAGAAGGATATTGGAGTTTATAAGGATTTGTATTTTGTTGAATATTTGGTCGAGGTGAACTTGGAACTTGTGTATTTTTATTTTTTTGGGAAGAAGAATTTAGGGCAAATACATGTTCAAAATATTGAGAAAGTAAAGTAGGGTTTTTAGAAGAAGATGGTTGCTTTTGATTGGAAGTAGTTGCAACATTTGCACCAATGGATTGTTCTGGTGGTGGTTCAGGTACCTGTTCTTGGGAGTTATCCTTTGGAGGAGGCATATTTTTAGTATTATCTAAAGAAGGATCATTGTCATTGGCATGTTGTAATGAAGTGTTCATATATGTTTTAGGTTGTGGGTGAAGTCGAAAGGCTACTTCTAAGGCTACCTCCATCGAAAAATCACCCTTTTCAAGTTGATCTTCTATTTCCAACACATTAGTGATGGCTGCTCAATTTTGATTTAGAAAATCACATAAATGTTGCATGGATTGAAAATGAACACTTCCTTGAGGTCCTACTTTTGGATCTATATCATTAATGGTTTCATCTTCTTCACTTTGTACTATTTGATGTTCTTGCTCTTCTAAAACTTCTTCCATTTCTGCTTCTGAATTAGGGTCAATTTCTAGCTCATATTCGGAGCTAGTTGCTACTTGTTTACCACTTCTTAGGTTTTTAGGCATCTTTCCTAGTGATGCTAAAAAGGATTTTTTTTTTTTTTTTTTTTTTTTTTTTTGAGCAAACAATTTACTATGCTTTAATTCAAATATTTACAAGATTTTGGAAAATGACATTAAATGGTTTCAATCTTCTCCAAAGAGCCTATGGATATCATTGATAGGTTCCAAATCTTCTGGGCTCATGTAATGTTCTTCCTCAAAAGAGAAATCATCTATTAAGAGTTGAATGAAATGGACAAATGTAAATCCTTTAGTTTCTGAGTTAACAGGTTGAACTTGTAACTCATAACAATACTCTCGAAATAAGATCGCCCTAGGTGCCTTTTGAAATATTCTTCTTTGTTCTAGGGTCACTTCATTATTTTCTAAGTATGCTAAGAATTTATGGATGTTTAAGGCTTCTTCCAAGTAATTATCCCAAGGATAAATATTTGTGTGGACACCAGCTCATTTGTTTGCAAGCCAATGCTCACACCCTCTTTTGATTTCAAAGTAAGGAGAATAATAACTAGGTCCTAAGGCTCTAGTAACATCAATTCTCCTAATTTCTCTAATTTCTTGGGATTTGTTTTCAAGGATACCAAAGTGTTTCCACAAATCTACTTGGTATTCTGTTCCATCACGTTCATAGGAGATATTAACCTCTTGTTCAATAAGTGTTCTCCTAAGATCTATGAAGAAGGATTCATTAAGTCTATTTTCTACCATTTAATGAGATTTTTTTTTTTGTTTTTTGTTTTTTTTTTTGTAAAGTAAATAAAATTTAATAATAATTGTGTAGTTCATGTTGGGTTCACCAAAGAATGTAGACCCAAAATTTTTGCACCCCTTTCTCCTAGGCTAATGGATCCATGCCTGAAAGGGGAGGGAAAATGAAGGATCTACATCTCGGATGAGAAGTGCTTCTGTTGCACTCTCTTTGGTGTTTGTCGATGAATGGGGTGGGGTTCACCAGGAAACACTTGCTATGGTGGTTTCCATGCCTAGGTGAGGTAGTATTTTGATTTGATTGTTTTGTCTCACATACAACCTAGGTTTGGCTAGAATGCAATTTCTACCTAGCTATATGCAATTCAATTTCAAATGAAGACAAGGCATACAAGTCTATCTAGAAAGCATTATAAAATTTAACTATGATGCAAGGTTTCTAAGTTGACATGTTTTCTTTTTGTATTTTTGTGTTTTGTGAAAATGTAATAAATCTATGTTTTTGGGGTTTTTCTATTTTTTGATTTAATACAGATGCTTACAGAATAGAGAATATAAATTTAATTATGAAAGAATGAATTTTGAGCACTTACCTGATCCAGATGTCTGATTTTTGATGAAATCAGTTGTATAGTATGAAATCAGCGTAGATGAGGATGAAATCGGATGTACGATTTCATCTAACAAAATCGGATGCATACGTTTTCATTCAAAACCTACAATTTCATAGTAAAACACTAGATTTTGGATTTAGGGAAGGGGGATCTACATAGGCCATAGTAGATCATGGTCTGTGATAGTCAAATCCCCTCGGTTCTTTTAGCCAATCATAAAGAAAGTGAAAAGTTGATTATTCTAATCATAAAATGAAAATGCTAGATCTAGTAATAATAAAGATTTGTAATATGAAATTGCAGAAATTAAAGATGCTATGATGCTAGTAATGTAAAATGAAAAATCTAGAATGTAAAATTTTACCCCTAGAGGGACATAAGTATGAAATCATATGCTAGGTATGAAATCATATGTAAAGTATAAAATCATACGTAATAGATTTATCCAATGAGCTAGTTCTATAAGATAGAATATGAAATCGGATGTAATAGTGATGAAATTGGATGCATCTAATTTCATACAAATAGTGGAAAAATGCAATATAAATTAAGTAAAAGTAAGATCTAAGTATATTGAGAGTGATGCCATGGTTGTATGCTCCTTGGATGATGATTTGATAATGATATCTCCTATTGCAACCTGCAAAAAAGCTCCAAAACTCCTCTTTTCCAAGATCTTCTACAAAAATCATCAACCAGACTGATTACTATGGATCTGAGGGATTAAAATGGTTGTTTCTATTTGAGGGATTAGGTGAGTGGTGAAAAAAATTAGGTTGTTAGGCCAAATTAGGTTTTTGGCTTGATTTGGATGAAATCGGTTGTATCTAATTTTATCGGATCATCCGATTTCATCGAGAATCTGGTGATGCCTAGATTAGATTCAAAATCTAATCTGGGCACCTAAATTAGGTGCACATGTGATTTGAATTTTGTCTTGTGGGATCATCCAATTTTGTCGGAGAGAGTACAATTAAGCTATTTTTTATATATTTTTTGGCATGAATATCGAGGTAGGGGTTTTTGAGGGTGATTTACATGTTATTAGGATAATTATGATGTTTTAATAACATTAGTAATTTGGAGGTGTGTCCAAATTTTGTGGCTATAGGTCTCTCAAGTGCATCAATATTTAGATTTTGTGATTGCATGCACCTCCAGTTATAATACCCAGAGCAAAGTGGTCATCGATTGTGACAAATATTTCAATATCATAATATTGGTCGAGGTAATATGAGATATGTTAATGGTCCCTCTTGGGATGTAAATGATCCTAGTGATACTAATAATTCCATCCATCTACCTCCCAACCCGCTAGATGCCCTAAAAATGGAGCTCTAAGAGAAGAGCAAGGTATCAACCTTGTCCAACTTTCCCTTGTCCTAGGAATTATTCAAATAAAACACAAATGATACCTTAATCATGAACATGTTTATCTTTGGTAGGGAAGAAGACAAAAGCATGACTTTAGTAGGTCTTGGTATCCTATGCATATTAAGGTATACACCTAGGGATCAAGCCTTGAATATAGATTTTAGTACTTACATAGCCCACCAAATCTAAGAAGAGCTAGAAAATTTTGGTACCATCCCAATATCCAAGTATGGTTCATACTCAATGCACCTCACACTCGCCCAAAATCCTTGGTTATATTTGGAGCTAAGCCTAAAGTTCATGGATAAAAATGATCAAAAATAGCTTGTGTTTAACTATACAAGGACCCTATATAAAGCATCTTCTTACTACACCTTCATGTATGAGTTCCTAATGTTGACCTTGTATGCCCATAAAGGAATAAATCCCTAATGCATCCCTTATGAGTGCTCCTAGAAAATATGTCAAGAGTACAAAGGAGATTGGTTTTCCTTGGAAAATCATACTATCATTCAAACTCCCTAGTTTAGAAATTTTGTGTACCTATTGTCACAATACATGACTGAAAGGGTATTTGCCTTAGAAATATTAAGGCAATTGTACATGGTGTATGTCATCTATGAATTAGGGAAAAGGAAGGCTAGCTACTAAAAACTACCAATGACACTAGGGGAGTATCCCAATTGAAGAGGAAAGCAACACCCCTATTGTAAGTTAAGTTGAAGAATCTTGGCCCTATGATCTAAAATGCACATTCTAGGCATAGCTCTCCAAAATAACCAATGCCAAGGCATTCATTTCCTAAATGAGGTTATGACTAGAATCCCACTAAAACGTGGATGAGGAGTCTCACCGACTACTTTGGGAAGGGGATTTCTTGGCATACCCTTTAGAACTTGAGTCATAGTTCAAACTTAAAAAGCCCTTGGGCAAGGTGGATCCCAAAGATAATATCACCAAAAATAAATTTTAATAAGTATAGTAAAAGCGGTATACTAAATCCAAAATCTAAGACTAGTGGATCTACCAACAACTATACAATGATACAGTACTAATACTTGGGCAGAATTCAAAGGATGAACAATTCAATGACCTATATGATGAAGCCAACAAATTAGGGATAAAGTAAAAATAGGAATATTTCAAAGAGATGGTGATAGTTACATGTTTACACCAATCAAGAAAAGAGCAAAAGACTCCTTTGATCAACAACTAAACCACCTCAAAGACTTTGTTAGTGAAAAAGAGAACGTCAAAAAAATCCATACTTTAGAACCCCCACTTGTAGCTATTTTAGTCCAAACCTCATCCCCACCATAGGAAAATACTAATGGAAAAAGATAAGGAATCCAAGAAGAAACAAAATATGTCCCAAACAATGATAAACCTCCAAATAAGAAGAAAAGTAATAGTCAAATCAAGGATCTACCTTTGCTCGAAGAGAGTTCTTGTAAAGATCCTTAGAAGCTAGAGAGGATTCCTAAGAGAATAATCCTAGATCAAGAAGAGGCTCCCTTGATATTCAATCAACCACCCCATTCACCACCCACCATATCTAGTATAGAGGTATGCTCCCATAGTCTCCCTTATATTAGTACACCTATCTCATCTATCCTAGCAACCCCAACCCCATTTTTGAACTCCTAACTACTCTAGAACCTTGTGGCTTATGTACCATCATCACATATCAAGACCTCCATACTGCCTCCAATTGCCTAGACAAACTTCCTATCCTTCATAAATTCTTTATCTTTATCCATTTAAGCCTAGTTACAATCACCTAATCCATGACCAATCACTTTAATTCTTGATTTCATACCCTACTTCTAGTAGGTCCAATAACATGACCATCAATTAAGACAATAGGAGAAAGAACGATGTTTGACCCAATCTTCCGTTGCAAAAACCAAAATCATCTTCCTAATCCAAATAGATATGATTGGCATATTTCATTTTGAACCCCTCATTTCTAATAAATAATAGAAATGTGGGCCCAATATTATTTAATATCATCTATGGAGCTCTTCTTTCAAGGTGCCTCCCTAGATCAAAGGATTAAGTTCTTTGTACAACCAAGAAAATTGGTAAGTCATAACTAAATTGTGAACACAAGGAGGCTGGTTGACTTAGAAAGGGAATTAGAAAAATTAGGTAGCTTTTTAAGGCCTCTCAAGTTGATACAAAAGCACTCAAAGTAGAACAAACCTATATCACTGAGATATTTGTAGAAGTAGAGGTTGATTTGGAAGAATAGAAAAGAAGGACAACAAAGTTGGAGTAAAATTTAGATAATTGTAGGGGATTCTAAAAGTTTAACCAAATAATCTATAGGAGATTTATCTAGGAAGTTGAAGAGATTATCCTCATTTGAGTACTCTTAAGCTATCTCCTATATAAGAATCAAAGCTAGCAAGGAGTTTGAACAATTCCAAAAATCTTCTAGTCATCGACATCAAGAGGCACAAACATTTATAAGCATCCTATCTCAAATTGAGCATTAGTTTTGAGCCATAGTAAGGGTCATCAATAGGGAAAATATAATTCATAGGATCACCAAAGTCCTAGCCATCCAAGTGGCATGATAATGTAGTGAACAAATTGATACCCTAGCTAAGAAAATAGAGGAATTGAGGGGATGCATCTCTTCACTAGTGGTAGTAGGACTTCCTTCCCTTAGTACCCTAAAGGTGACCCCTTAAGGTAATAATATAGGGAGTGGTTGGCCCTTACAAGGAAGGATGATATACCACTAGTCTTATTCGTTAAAGAAAAATTGAACGTGGCCATAAAGCCTATGATCATGTTCAAAGCACTGATTGAAAATGTCAAGCATGAATTCATAACTCCTATCATAGAGGATCTTTGTAAGCTTGAAAAGTGCTACTAGCATTATTCTTGGGCCAAGTTACCCACAAAGAAATAATGAATGGAGGTCATTGAGATAATATAAAAGCTCCAATATTAACTTCATGCCTGATGATAAGGCCACCATGTCTAAATTTTCTATCTTCAATAGGTTGAAGGTCCCTTAAAAGTCACCATTACTATAGTGAATTCTCACTACATCTAAAATTTGGTGTGGGCTAAACCAAACTCTTGTCCAAGAAAACCATGCTAACAAACACCATCGGAATGACCTAGCCTTGGAAACCTAAGAAGAAGAAAGAAGGGGATGGAACCAAAGAAAAAAGGAGGTCCTAAAGGCCATAGTGCACACAAAATTCTAGTCATCAAAAGAGTCCAAACCAAAATAGACCTGAAGGGCCTTCCCCAACAAACACAGTTTTGGGTTTAACAGAGGAATCAATGTTGTGCGTAAAGATCACCTTAGAAGATGTTGCTCAAGCCCATATCCCATAGAGGATGGGCACATTAATATCTTAATCATATAATACCATCCTATCCATAGGATCATTTATGGCATTAGGACTTCAACCAACTCCAAACCTACTAGTGTAGTACCTTGAACTTGATGACCAAGGAGAGCATGGATTTTCCTCATCGTGCCTACTTGTGCGGAATTTTTTGAATTTTAAATTTTGAATGCTAATAAATCTATATAAATAGCCAATTTTGTAACTCAATAAGGTAAAGAAAAATAGTTCTAGTTCCTGTTGGCATTTTTGCCACATTGATTCTCATTGATTAATGCATTAGTGTATTGTTGGAAATCTGACCTTTGATATCAGCTTTGATGCAGCTTGGGCGAAAAAGGAAAAAAAAATTGAGCAAAAAATGGTTAAGTCAAAAAACTGCAGCGACGCGCTGACATGTTGCAAAATCGCGGTCAAAGCAGTCAACGCAGGCAGGTTGGGCAGAACCGTCGCGATATCGCGACGTGTTTCAAAATCGCGGGTCGGTCGGGTTCAAAGGCACAAAGTTGAAAAATTGTAGCGCATCGCTGACAGGTCAACGAATCGCGACAGAAAATAGCGATTGGTATGGAGAGAAGAGGCAGTAGAGATATCGCTACATGTCCTAAAATCGCGGTCACTACGGTCTAAAGGGCAGTAACATAAAAGTCGTAGCGATTCGCTGCAAATTTTGATGATAAGACCAAGCAAGACAATATGCAGCAAAATTGCGACAAGGAAAAGTCGAAGGCATGCGAAAAGCAAAAGGCGTCGCATTTTCGCGACCCATCCATAAGGCCGTACAAGTGGACAGAAACATGTAGCGAAATCGCTACATGTTCCGTTTTCGCGGGGCAGAGCGCAGGGAAGAGCTGACGACAGAAACATGTAGCGAAATCGCTACATGTTCCGTTTTCGCGGAACAAGCTTGCGAGGGAGAAGGGGAAGCCGAAGACGTAGCGATATCGCTACAGGTCCCATTTTCGTGGGTTAAGAGCGGCCAGGGTGTACGGCGTAAAAGATGTCGCGATTTCGTGACCCGTCGCGTTTTCGCGACCTGCGCAGTTTCCCGCCAAAACACAAGTATGAACGGCCGAGAAGGTTTTTTTTGGGTTTCGATGATTAAATGCTGCCCCGAATTTAATGCTTTGTGGATTTCCAAGGCAGTCAAGGTCGAAGAAGCGCCCAGGCCACCAAAATTGAAGGATTTATTGGTTCAAAGCTGTTGTTCATGGATTAATTCAACGGTTTTCATGCACATGTTCGAAGAATCGAATTTAATGAAGGACCGCGAACGTTTCATTGCATTTAATTTTTATTTCTTCAAGACTGCAATTAAGGGGATCATGTTCCTCATTTCCTTCGCATAATTGTAGATCACGAGGAGGATGGTGGCAAACATTTAATGTTGTAGAGAGGACGGCCCTCTATAAAAACCAATGTAATTCTCATTTCGAAAGGTTGGAAGTTTTGCTAAAAACTGGAAGTGCATTTGCGAGAATAAAGTATTGGCTTCGGATTTTTCAAGCAGTTGTTTGGGTGATTGTCTTTTCTGTTCTTTTGCATTTCTAATCGAATTTATATTCCTTGAGTGTTGTTACATTCAAATTCTGCATATTGGATTTGAATCCTGCTTGTAAGGATATGATTCCTGGAGTGTAATCTTGGAGAGATTTTTTGCATACAGTTGTGTGAGAGTTGAGTCATTATATTTTGTTGCTTGCTATTGCTGCACTTTAAGTTTTCTGCTGTTGTTCTTTCGATCCCATAATTTCGGCCTGCGGCCATATTTCCATTTCTTTCTGCAACTTTTAATTTCTTTCCAAAAACCCTTATCTTCAAACAGAAATTTAGAGTAGTAAAGGGAACCAGCCCACTCTGGAGATTGGTCTGGGAGCCATTTCTTGCTTCCAGCCTTTCAATGTTGGCCAGGTCTAGGGTGCTTTTATAAAATCCTTTCCTGTGGCAGATTTTGGACCAACAGTTCCTCATGCCTAGTACTTGGTCCAATTAGTCTTCTTTTTCTCATTTTCTCTTGTGTAGCGATTTGGACTTAAACCCAAGTCATTCTATGTACAAACCCCTTTGAGTCCTTTCATTATAGAACATGCAATTGATTATATATATGAGAGCTATGTTTGTTTTCTTTCGATATAATTCTTTGTATGTGTGTGCAAGTTTGCATGGGAACCTCATTACCAGTATTTGTCCCTTCTTCATGCAGGCTTCATAAGAAAGAATTTTTGTTTTGTATTGAGACATTTAACCTTCTTGTCATGGTTGGCTCATGTGTTCATTAATACCATTATTACAAGGAGGACCTTACTCTTGGAGCATTGCCACCTGGTCTAGGCTAGTTAAGCTTTACATGTTTTATTTACTATTTTACCTCTAACCCTTTTCTTGCACAAACTTGGTAGGCTAGTCTAGATTAGTAAGAGTGTACCAAGAAGACATATAAACAAGGAGTCAACCTTGGTCAAAAACCCTAAATTTTATCCCTAAAGTCACATTATATGCTCCTTGGACTTCTTGGATAGTATGTCCCATGCGAGGTGCAGGCACCAAAACACACCTGGCAACTATAGCGGGTGATCACCATGTCAGGGCATGGGCTGGAGTCAGATCGGTCCCCAACAAAACTATTATTTGAAGTAATATAAATATCCACTACTTCCAAGCCCCCCTATTCTATAAATAGAAAAATCTTATGTAAAGGAGACATTTGTGTCCTTGGATCACTAACAATGGATATTTCATAGTTAGGTGGATTGTTTCATGATTGGTGATAAAAATGAAAAAAATATTTATTGCACCTTATAAATATCATCCATAATATTGGTTATATTACTTACAAATATTGTAGATAAAATCAAGTTATGATAATGGCCTTGCATATATTTATTGAACTAGACTTCTTATATGTAAATATTAGTTCTTGTAGAAGTAATAAATTTTTTTCTGGTTGCCCTTATGAAAGGGATTCAACTATAATAAAAGAACATAAAAGGACCTGCTAAACAATTGGTTGTGAAATAATGAATGGCATAGCTTCACTAAAATATTTCTATATTATTTTTGTATTCTTCATGTGCTACTAATTGGTAGATTGGTACACTTTGAACAAACTTAATTTAAGGAGGATAATTACATTATTTTTTGAAACCTCATATTGAAAAATGTTATATATGGGTGAGTCATGCTTATTTTAATATAGCCTTGTAATTGATTAGACTCACTAGAGGTGCATGTAATAGAGTGGATTTGAATATCTAGTGTGATGTAATATGAAATTCATCTAACATGGCATACTTGACCCCATTTGAGGTGATAATTTTATTAGAATGTGTGAAAGTATATTTTTTATGTTGCAGGCTTAATAACTTAAGCTAATCAAGTAGTGAAATGCATGAATGAATTTTGAAGATTATTTTGGGATCTTGTAAAATAGAACTTATTGTATGTTTTAAGGTCTTATAGATTTTAAAGTTGTTTATGCCCTTAAATAATAACATGCTTGGATTAATGCAAGTTCTTGTGACTTAGATAGTTGTTTTGAGACTCTACTAAAATAGAACTTACCATTAAAGTAATATGTGTTGAATAGAGAATTGAATGTGTAATGCTAATTAAACTCTATGATTGTATCATGGTGGTTTATGATATACACATTGTGGGTGAAGAGTGCTTATGGTAAAATAAAAATAAGAATGCTCAAAATTCTTTTGTTTATTGTATACACATGCTTATAAGGGAGCTATAAGGTAGAGTGAACACTTATATTTGAATTTGAAAATATTTTCTAATTAACCTCTTATGATTCATTTATGTAAAGTATGACTAATTAGACACTGATGATTAAATTTTAAAATTTGGCATGCATTAGGGTTTTGATTTCTTGGTGTTGGATTTCTCTTAGGGCATTTTTTTGCTACTTTCACTAACTTTACTCTGTTGTTTGGTGGATTGAAACTCTTTTTTATGGATGAAGCTTAGTCAATAGATCCAACTTCTATTGAATCTATATAAGGTATCAATGGTGCTAAAGGTGAACAAGCAACCATATAAGTTCATTCCCAAAGTTTATCATAAGGTAATATTTCTCCTTTGGATGTTGTTATTCCATTGAGTGAGTTTAATACTACTTGTTCTTGGCTAGAAATCCATACACTAGTAGGGTATTTTCTAGGTCGTATCCCTAGTGAGACCATCATTCGAAATTGGGTCCAAAAATATTGGCATGGCGTCAAGGTTGATGGTATCCAAAACCTCACCAAAGGGTTTTTTTTATTCCGTTTTGCTGACCCTACTCAGGTAAAAGCAATACTCGGTCATGGGCTTTGGTCTATTTGTAGCTCCCTATTGATTTTTTAGCCCTGGACCAAGGATTTTTTGTTCACTAATGATATTTCCTTGTGGGCTCCAATTTAGGTTGAATTCCCTGGTCTTCCTCTGCTACTCTGGCCTGATTATCATAATATTATGGCCCCCATTGGTGAATTTATCTATTGTGAAACAGATAAATTATATGCCTCATGCCCTCAAAAATATTTTTGTGTCAAATTCCATCTTTCTAAAGACCTCGAGGAGACTGTTGATGTCCAAGTTGGTGATTATATGTTCAAGCAATGTGTTGTCTACATAAACCTGTCTAACATATGTTACCATTGCCAATCAGCTACCCATAATATAAAATATTATCCTTTAATGACGGACAAGATTAAATTTAAGGAGACGACTGTAGCTCCTATTACTACTAGCTCTGTCGCTACTTCCAAAGGGAGGAAATATGAATAGAAAATAGTCCAAAAGAAGGGTAAGAATGGGAAAAATGTAAACCTTATGGATTCTCCTAGCAACTCACCTCAACCCCTTGTATCTTATATGATAGCTAGGCGTGGTGTGGTTATGGAGTAGCATACCATGCAACCAACGACACCCAGTGCTAGGGCTTCATATATGGTTGCTAATGTACCAATAACTAGTGTTTCCTTTGCCAAAATTGTTACTTATTCTACTCCTACTCAGTATTCAGATTTTCCTATTCTACTTATCAATGGGTAGTCTTCATAAAGATTCATGGAACCTGAATGGGATTCTGTCAATGGCCAAAGATCCCATAGCCCACCATTGGGAGAATCCTTGGTTCACCAGGATAAAGCAGGTCAAGAGTGTTTTCTTAGTAATATTTATGATTCTCTTTCAAACCTTAGAGACGTTGAAGATGTAGCTAGACATGCGAGTCTTGATTGATCTTCATGATTTTTTATCATGGAATATCAGAGGGTTGATGAACCCAATTTGTAAATACTTAGTTCGAGATGAGATTTATTTATGCTCCAAGTTTTATGCTAATCCTGACTTTCTTTACATTCAAGATATTAATATTTTTGACTATATTCTGTAATGTACTTGCTTTTTTATGCCACCAATCATTCCTATGGTAGAGGGGGAGTTGTCATTTTTTTGGTAGCTATGTGGAAATATAATTTTGTCTCATGGGGTGTGGACCCTTCCAATCATGAAGTTTGGTTTTCACTTGAGGTTTGTGGGTTTTCTTTTGGTATTATTAATGTCTATGCCTCCAATGGCGCTCAAGATAATTGTAGCCTTTAGCAGTGGTGTGCTTTTTCTTTACCACCTGCTATTTGGATTATGTGCAAATATTAATATGACTTAATAGCCTGCAGATAATATAGGACAACTTCCCATGCAGTGGGCTGGTGGAGAAAGAGAGGTCTGGTACTTCATGAAAAACAAATTGGGTTTTTCAGACCCTAATTATTGTTTTTCTTCTCATGATTTTCCTAAAAAAATATGGTATACATGGTCCAATTTCCAGGCTGGCCATGCAATAATTTTGAGAAGGCTGGACAGAGCCATGCTTTCAGATCATGTACAATTTTTTTCATAGGAGAAATTCTTCAGCTCTATTTATGGAAACCATTCTTGGTACTACTACTTCTAACCATTAACCCATCATATTTAATTATGTAATGAAATCCTTACCTCAAAGACACTACAAGTCATAATTGTTTTTCAATGCTTACTTTATTCAACACCCTTACATGGTTTGTCATATCTGTAGAGTCTAGAATCTAGTTCCTAGACCTACTAGAGAGTTGGGTTGGATAGAATGATGGAATGATATCATTTTTGTACAATTATCTTGTTTTGTAATTTGGAGAAAAAGGTGGTACAGTTCAGAAGACATTCTAATGTTATCCTTCATGATGAGCTTGCCAAAGCTTCTCTTAGGCTTGAGGCTTATCCATTTAATCATTAAATTTAGTCTCATGTTGCCCAACTAAGGCATGAACTTAAACTTACTAAAATTTATGAGGCTCATGGAGCTTGAATTAAAGCCTATCTTCATTGGCTTAAAGTTGGTGATAGGGTCACCAAAGAATTTTTTCAAAGGCTTAAAGCATGGAATATGCTTTTTATTAAGATTTATTTTGAGAAATTTTATTACTACATAGAATGAAGATTCATTCTTGCTAAGCTCAAAGCTTTAGGATTCAAGCCAGTTTTCATTCAGACTATTGCTATGTTATTCAGATATGCTTTGGCTATTTTCAATCTAAATAATTTATAGTCTGAAGTAGTGGACATGTTTAGGTCTATTTTGCAAGGGTGTCTTATTACTCCTTTATATGTGCTTGCTACTGAAGCCTTCGGCTATCTTTTAGCTGCTCAAGATTCTGTAGGTATTATCAAAGGAATTGCTCTTACAAATGATCAGGGATAACTTATTAATGGTCACTTTGATGATGACTCCTTTCTTACTATAAGGGAAAAGGATAAATCTATTTCTAATTCTCTATTTTCTCTGAATACCTTTTACACAGTCTTTGGTTGTAGTTGTTGGCAATTTTGGGTACCTTGGGTACATTGCCTTTGCTCAAGTGTAGATGTTGTCATTGATGTCAAGAAGCTCTTGAAGCAATTTGATTTGATGTCAAGGAATTTGTTTTGTTGAAGGTTTTTCAGAGCATGATCAGTGAGTTTCCTAGAAGTCCTTAGTGGCCCATTTGCAAAAGTTCAAGAAAAAGACAAGTTAGAAAAAGTATGCAGCCGGCTGGAAAAACTATCGTGATTTCACGACATGTTTGAGGAAAGAGAAAGTGATGGCAAAACTGTCACGATTTTGCGACATGCTGGAAGAAAGAGAAGAAGCTGGAAAAATTGTCACGATTTCACAACATGTTGGTAGAGAAGGAGAGCAAGTTGGAAAGTGTCGCGATTTCGTGACATGTCGCATTTTCGCGACTCGAAAAGTGCAGGAAGGTAGAGAAGGAAAAGTGTCACAATTTCGCAACATTCTGCAAAGAAGGTTGTACGGATGAAAAAGTGTCACGATTTCACGACATGATGCTAAAGAGAAAGTCCGTAGTGTGAACTGTTGCGATTTCATGACAAGGTTGAAGAGCGAGAAAGTTATTCAGGAAGTGTCACAATTTCATGACATGCTGAAAAGTTTGAAGTGAAAAATGTTGTGATTTCATGACATGTTGCAGAGGTCGAGGTGAGGACTGTCATGATTTCATGACATGCTGAAAAGCTCAAAATTAGAAGCGTCGTGATTTCGCGACATGTAGCTAAGGGAAGAGTTTGAAATGAGAAGCCTCACGATTTCGTGACAGGCTATAAGGAAAGCTTTCAAAAGCTGAAAGCATCGCAATTTCATGACAGGTAGTAGAGAAAGTGTACAAAAGCTGAAAGCATCATGATTTCACAATAGGATGAAGAAACAACTTATGGATGCAAAAAATGTCATGATTTTGTGACAGGTTGAGAAGGCAGCATTCAGTTGGAGAAAGTGTCGCAATTTCATGACAAAAATAGGAAGCAAGTCTTCAACACAAGAAGCGTCATGATTTCATGATGAATTTAGTAAGGAAGATCTCAAAGGCGAAAGCGTCGCGATTTTGTGACATGTTCTAGTTTCACGGGCGTAAGGCAGAGAAAAGCATAAGGCAACGAAAGTGTCACGATTTCGTGACATGTTCCGTTTTCACTGGTGCAAGTCGAGAAAAGGTTGAAGAAGCGAGAAATGTCATGATTTCATGACAGAAGTGAAGATGACGTCAGTAGAGGCAAAAGTGTCACGATTTCACGACAGAATCAGAGAAGAAGACCATGAAGACAGAAGGGTCACAATTTCACGACAGAAGTGAAGATGATGTCAACAAAGGCAAAAGTGTCACAATTTTGTGATAGAAGCAGAGAAGGCCATGAAGACACAAGGGTCACGATTTCACGACAGGAGTGAAGATGACATCAGTAGAAGCAAAAAGTCTCATGATTTTGCAACAAGAACTTAAGTAAAGTTGACAATGGCTAAGGTGTTGCAATATCATGACAAAAGCCAAAGGAAGGCGTACGGTTGCAAAAGGTGTCGTGATATCTTAACATGTTGTAGTTTTACGACAGAAGCTACAGGAGAGTTGTAGAGGCGGTTGAAGTCGACAGAGTTAAATTTGGGTTGACAAAGATTAGGGTTTAGAGCCGACGTTGTTTTAAGATGTGCAGCCAACTAAGATCAAGGTTTTAATCTTGAGATTGTTAGTATAAAAGGAGGGCTGCTTGGAGAGTTTTGTATCAATTGAAGAGTGTGCGTTCGAAGAGTGACGTTCGTAGATAGTGTGCGGGGAGAAGTTTGATCACCGAAAAGCAGAGTGCAAAATTCGATTGCAGTGTACTAAGTGCATTTCGTTGAATCTTCTAAGTGACAAAGATTGCAAGGAAGCAGAGTGCGTGAAGACGCTACTGCTATGATTGCACAAAAGTTCAAAGGTCGATGTTCGATCAAGTGTAGCTATGATTACACAATAAGAGTGAAGGACTATGTTTTTGTAGAACAGAGGAAGAGGACAATTTGTGCCAGACCAAAGGACTGTGTTTGGTGCAGATCAAAGAAAGAGGAAGAGGACATTTGTGCTAGACCAAAGGACTGTGTTTAGTACAAATTCGAGGACCAGCTTTGAGGTGATGGAGTTGAGGACAGAGGTCTCCAGCTAGAGCATGGAAGACAGGTGTCTTCTGTGGATTGAGTTCCATTTGCTAAGGGCAACAGAGGCAAAGGTCTTCTAGAGGATCACCAGCCAGAGCAGAGTTAGGGGAAGGCATCTCCTTTGAACAGAGGCTCATAAAATTTGTAATTGGGAAGGTTTCCCAAAGAACTGTGATATAACTTTTAGAGAAAAGTTTTATCCATGGAGTAGCCCACATTGGGTGAACCACATAAATTGTTGTGTCACTTTGTGGATGGTTTTTTGTGCATTACTTTGATTACTGCTATTGTTACTGTTATCTTTATACTGCATAATATTGAATTGAAAGCTTTTTTGAAAGAAAAAATTAAAAGTGGTCTTATACTATTCACCCCCCCTCTCAGTATAAGCTTGTGTTCTTCAGTAGCATACAATGGAGGAAGACCTCATGCTTTAGAAAGACTCCCTTGCCTAAGATACCTTAGCTTCAAGGGTATCATTGTAATTGTATCTCTCTTAGAGAAAATTTTAATTTTCTTGGTATTCCTTTTGCCTTTTAAGGCTCCCCTTCTCAGCTTTGGAATTATGTGCTTCAAATATTTGAAAGGAAACTTTATTTCTGGCTTACTAAGAAGCTATCATTAGCAGGTAAATTTTAGATTTGCTCTAAAGTTTTAGATGCAACTTGTTTATTATTCCTCTTGTTGGTTTCCTTCATAGGCTTGCTATAAGAAGCTTGAGAAACACCTTCAATGTTTTCTTTGGGATAATTCTTCTGAAGCAAATGGATTTCATAGAGTTGCTTGGAATATTTGTTGTCTTCCTAGAGAATCTGGTGGAATGAGTCTATTGTACTGTAGATGGAAAGGTATTGCTCTATGTGCTAAGTGGGTGATCAAGGCTCTGAGGGGAGTTGAATCTGAGAAAGTTATGGTTCAAAATTTTATTTCCTCTGGTCTTCCCTTAAACTATAGAGCATGGAGAGGGTTGGATTTTCCCTCTCTCATTGTTGCTCTAGTTTTTGTTAATATTTATGGCTCCTTTGTTATTAAAATTATATGGAAAGCTTGGTAGAAACACACTCCTTGGATCTGTTGGAGAGGAGATGACTTTCATAAAGGCTTATCCTTAAATTCTATGAATATTTGGTGGTCCCACATGTTTCTTCATAAAGGTTCTCCCTTAGCTCAGGAGCAATGGATTCATGCTCAATGGTTTTTGAAAAAGGCTATTGTTACAATAGTTGATTTCTTTTCTCACCATACCAGGTATTGGATCCCATGGAATGAGTTCAAATGAACCTTCAGGCTAAATGGTATATACAAATATACATATGTTGTTATTACTCTCACCCTTTTTTCTATGTTGCATAATATTGGTGTGAGCTAGCAGCATCCTTGGTGGTCAGACTAGAGATGGCATGTTGACACTCCTTTGCTTAATTATAAGACTCATTTGGGGTATAAATGGTTATCTCCTCATATTCCTTTGGTGTCTAAGATCAATTAACATTGGGACTTATTTTCTATAAGGACTAGATGGAATTATAGATTTCAAATTTTTTGGGCTACTTGTGTTGAGCCCAAGCAATCCTTTTTTGCATGGAGCTTGCTATTTCAAGGCCTTCCCTTGGGGGAACATTTGAAGCACCTTGGAATTCCTGATCCTAAATGTCCTTTTTGTGGTGTTACCGAGTCTTGTATTCACCTATTTTAGAATTGTAGAAGATCTAGGTAAGCTTGGGAATGGGTTCTTTCCTTTTTTTCCCATTTATAGCTGCAAGAGTTTCTTGGCCCCAAGCTCTTCTTGGGGACTCTTTTACTTTGTCTCTCCCACTTTTTGAAGTGTGGTAGGTTTTTAGGATTAGCCTACTCTTTCATATTTGGAAGGCTCGTAACATATTTATTTTTAAACAGTGTACACCTTCTATCACATTTACTCATATTGATAAATTAGAAGTTTTTAATGACATGTGGCTATAGATATGTACTCAAGCCAACAAAGTTGTTATGGATTTGGATCATTTGTATGTTCTTCTGGTGCATTGGGCCAATGCTCCATGTAAATTCAATTGGATCCCCACAAATCGCACTTCTCAAGAGTATTTTAAATCCCACTCTCACTTTCGGCCTCTGTCATAGTGCTCTCACAGACAGGCACTGGTACCAGCTCTCATTATTTAGGAAGCATCCTAATGTTGACATTGCTTATTCATCCCACCAGGATGGGGGGTGGGATGGTGTTCAACCAGTTTCTCCTTGGCTAGTTGTTGGTTGGAGTGATGCAGGTACTAAAGACCTTAATCGTGATGTAGAGGGATGGATTCACATCCCATAATCACTAGTAGTTTATGCAGGACAACATGCTAGGGCACATTACTTCATATGATATGCTTTCTTTGATGTAATGATAATCAATAATCATGATTGATAACCTTGTATTTTTTTGTGGCTTTATTTACTAACCATTGTCAATGAGGGTTAGTTTGATTCACCATGGGGTGTGTTAACCCACCCACTTTTTTTTATTGTAAAGTTTGTTATCTTAAATTAATATAAATTTGCTTTTTTCATAAAAAAAAACTCAAAATTTATGGTTGTTTGAGTGTTAATGCTTGGGTTTGCAATTTAAATAAATGATTAGAGTGCCTCTTAGGTGTTTTTAGCATCATATGGTTGAATTATATATGATGTTATGTGACCATGTAGATCCTAACCTTATAATAAGGCTAATAATATTGAAGAGTTTTTATTGACTCTTTTCTTAACTAGGTAAATCTAATTAAAAGTTAGGATAAAATTGATTACATGTGTGTATTACTCATCACTTAGAAAAACCCAATCACACAAAATACTTTGAGTCAAACACTTGTGACAAACACTTATTCCAATTAAGGAAAGACAATAGAGATGTCCATGGATTCAAGATTCACTTGGAAATCCACTCACATATGCCCTAAACCATTATATTTGTTCACAAATGAAAAAAGACATGATGTCCAAATATGAAGGTCATCTAAGTCCCTCTCATTAAAATCACAATGTGGTCTTTACTAGAGGAATGACTTGGATAAGATCTTAAGGGGACCTTCTAGAAGAAATGAAGTTTGAATATTTATGAGAAAAGCTTTCTCTCATATGAGTGATCGATATGAGTTGAAAAGGAGTTTCAACTCTACTTTGGAAAGAAGCATAGTTATAGTACTAATGGAATTGATAGCGGTAAGTATACAATTAAGAATAGATGGGCATTTTTAGGGCTAGTTAGTATGGAGGCTTAAACATTAGCATAACATAATTAGCTCAATACACTATCTTATCCCAATGAACACAAGAGATGATTGATCAAGGCTAGGTGTCAAATGATCATTTTTATAACATATTATTAAGTTCCTCAATATGTGATGACTAGACTATGCTAGGTGGTGAGTCATATATAGATTACAATATATATGAAAAATTATATAATTTGTTATTTTGGGTCATCCCAAGTAAGGGGATTGTGATATTTTTTTATTAATGAATCTAATTTATTATAAAACAAGACAATTAAATATTTTATAAAATGCATCAATATAATGAAAAGGAAATGCATGTGTAGTTTGACTTTAAAAGTATTTCTTACGTGTTTTGGTTTCCATATAAATTAGGAGTGGGAAGAGTCTTGGGTTTTACCTATGTTTCAATTCTGTGAACAACAAAGAGTGTTATGTATAGGCCTTTCCACCTTCAATATATTTTTATATGTTTTCAAAATTTCATAAATGTTTTCCAAAAAGGTTTTTGGTCACTTGTCTACTTTTCACCAATATAAATTTTATTTTAAATTAGATTGAATCGTAATTTTTTATTTCAATATAACTTCTATAAATTCCACAAAGGTCTATATAAATTTTTTAATTAATAACTTTATAAATAACTAGTGGATAAAAAATGCTAAATTATTCTACACATTGTTAGTCATTATATATTAAAAATTATTTAAAGTCTTTAGCCACATTAAGGTGGTCATACACATTGTTTCCTTCTTTTTTGTCTTTGTTGATTTATAAAATTTATGATAAATAATTATAAAAATGCATAAATTAAACTACAATATGTAAAAATAACATCTTAAATTCCTCAACTTGATTATCCTAAGGATGGACATATAGAGACATACCATATTTATTTATTAAAAATAAATGCACCATTTACAATATAGAAAATTGACCTACTGTGGGTACAATCTTGTACCCCTATCCTTTTCGCAATGATGATGGTTCTCTGGAGGAGTTCACCAATTTTGAAAAAACATTGGTGGATGGGTAGAAGATATCAAGTGGTGGTAGTAGCAACCACAGGCGGACCAAGCCAGCAGACGGATGGAAGATTAAAACAGGGTGAATGAAAAAATGGGTGGAAGACCCACCCTTAGCCTTGGGGTGAAACTTTCTAAAATACCCACCCACCTATTGGGCGGGCCTTTTAAGAGGCAAAAATGGGTAGAAGCATCAATAAAATCTGCCCTTGAGGGAGATAGAAACTCCCGCCCACCTTGGGTGGGAGATACAAACATAAATAGGGCAAATTTTTGAGCAAAGGTCCATCCTCTCCTCAAATATATTTGTGGATAGGATAAATACACCCACCTAACATACAAGGCTCCTACCATCACCCAAAATTCAAATAGAAAACCTATCCACTACTCTAGCAGATTGGGTACCTGACAACGTATACAAAACTAATTGATTTGAGGTGTGTTGCTCCCAATGTGCTTCAATATCTATCACTCATCGCCTAACCAGAGGATTGACAATCAAGGAGAAGGATGAGGTAACTGAAAATTAATTGACTAGCTAGAAATGTTAGAAGATCCAAATGCCCATATTAAACCAGATGTATCTACCTCCTTCTAGAAGAACGATACTATCCAAAAAAATAGTGTACCAGGATGACACTTTTCTACTACAAGGATTGTCTTCCTGCCTACCACCATTAATGTTCAATTTTGAAATTTATGTAAATATACCTATAAATAGTGGAATGTTGGTCATTACTAAGGGTGGCTCTTTAGCCATTACAATTCATATGTAAGGTTTACCTCTATGTAAATACAAATTTTGCACTGTTTGGTCTCTAAATTTATCTCCCTATTCTTTATTAATTGTATGAATGCTTATTTATGTTTGGTTGTTTAAGTTATCCCGTGATATTCTACTATCTGGATTCCATGGGGTTTACTTGAGTGACTCAGGAGTGCACATTTGTAAATATGGATTGAGGGTTTATTTTTGCTAAATCCATTTGGACAAGAGCACTCTGATTTTGAATCCTGGATCTCATGCACCTATTCGTTGGTTCTAGAATTTGGCCCCCACCCACCACTGATAGGAGTTACAATAAAGGTATTTTTAGGTGATTTTTTAGGTGTGGGTTTTGTGTATCAAATGTGGTATGTTTCCTATATAGGTCTTGATGCAGTTATACCCGTCCTTGTGAAATTTTAGCTACGATTATTTTCTTATTTCTTTCCCCTTTTTCTTTTTTCCTTTTTTGTGGTGTAGATAGCTAGAACCACCCCCGAATGAACTAGCCTCCTCTAGATATAGTCCACCTCATCCTGATATGGTGGTCATTCTATACTACATCATTTTTCCCCCCCACCCTGGTATGTGGTATTATATTGATGACCAATAATTTTTGGTGGCTCTATTGGGGCTCACCGAATTTTTGTGTTTCAAGAAATAAAAGTTTGGTGACACTCTAATTTTCCCATATCTACTAAAATTCACCTAGTGAATTTGACCGTTTGGCATGTCCAGAACATGATATCGGTTGCCTATTTGAGCTAAATATCCAAATATCTTGGAGGAATCAAGGTAAGATCAGAAACCTTGACCTCATTAGTAGAGATAGCATACTCATATGGTGACTCTAACTCTGACTCCAAAAGAAGAACCGAGACCTCTAAATATTGGTGCCTTGATGGCTTAGCTATGTTTCCCTTAGTGGAATAACCTCAGTTCACTGAACCTCCACTCCTGGCATACCATTCTCAAGAGTGCCTTGAAGTCCTTGATTAAGTATAATGGCACCTTGGGAATTACTCAAGAACATCTAGAAGATGTCACCGCACTAGCAACCCTCCATGGTATTACCCATGAATATGGCATGGACTTGGTGGGAGCTCTAATTGACATATTTGATGGCTCCATGGATCCATTCCAACTCTTGATGCATCTCTCATTCATCAAGAGAGAACCTCTCGAGTCTCTGATCAACTTCAACATTCAATTTGAGAGGAGATAGAAGAGGATTCCGCCTGAGTACCATCCATAACCCACCCAGGCTCACCTATACTATGTCTGAGCTCTAAGCTCAAATATAGGTCTTCTCAATATTCTCTCAAATATTTTAGAAGATCGTACAGGTAGAGTGACTCCTGCTTTAGACAGGAAAGACATCTTTAGATAACTTCGCCCTCCCATACCCTTTTCCAACCACTCATGTTTCCCTCCCAACTGCATAGTACCCACCATGGATTCCATCTCAAGTTGTGTAGGAGCTAGGGCTATAGTCTGGCAGAACACAAGATGTGGATGTCTTCTCTAGCCTATGTGGGAGAAGCGTAAGCACCAACCTTGAAAATAACAACTTCAACACTTGCACCTTCTCCCAGAATATGGAATATCTAGACCAGGGTGAAAACTCCACCCACAAAGAGGAGGTATTTTTACACCCTTTTTATTTCCAAGAATATGATGACCAAGATCCAAGTCATATCCATGATGTCTTAGTTGATCAACACCCAATTCCCGAGGAGGTCATTTCAACAGCAGGTTTAATTAACGAATCCTACAGAAGAAAATGTGTGAGGATGACAAAGGCGTATGAAGTTGGGATTTCATAGTATATGGATCCCAAAGACTGGCAACATTGGAGCCTATTTCTAGGTAAACCAGTACAAGAATATGGCTCCCACGTGATAAAATGTATTTCCACACTAATCATCGATTGTATAGGTATTGGTATGCATGATGATCTACCAAGTTGTGAATACTTCATGACTTGGAGAGGCTAGCAGTGTAGACTAGACTACAAAAGGTGCCTCAAATTTAGTACAATATGGTTTGGTCACTATAAATTCACTAGATGAGATCTAGAGTGAATCAATAGTTGTGGCATGCCACTCACACCATGATTTTGTGTACATAGGTTGGCTAATAAATAAAAGCACTTCAGGTGCATGTCAGAGTAACATCATTTGTCCCTTGGTGACTAGAGGAGGACCATAAGAAGCCTTTGTTTTGAAATTAACTCATGTTTTCTTCCTAATTGTTGTTGTGATCCCATACCCAATGGATTTGAGGCTCGAGATTCATGCATCTCTATGGATAATCTTATAAAATATATCTCCTGCTTTTGGGAAGCATCACCCATGTTACAATACCAATATAACCAAGTCGACTATATTTCAAAGTGATAAAGAATTTATTGATTTATCATTATATATAGTTGTAGGATGATTTATTATTGATCATCTATCATCTTTCATAATAATTTGTGTATTCTGCATGGACTAAGCCTTTCTTAGTGCCAAAGGACTTAGCCCTCTTGAAGTGGTAATAAAAAATATATTTATTCCATTATATTCATGTTCACAATATTTCTCCAAGATTTTCCTTGTAAGTGGTATCACAACGTGACTCCTATGCATAAGAACTCCTATATTGCAAAATTTGTTTTGGTTCCAATAAATTTCGGGAGCTTGAAAGGAAGTAAATATTACAATATTGATTCATCATCATCAAATGTCTAGCTTCAAAATATAAGGACTTGGAAGAAGAAGCTATGGTCATCAAGGCGTGTGAGGTTCACAGGATACCAATGCACTGTATATTTTTACAACTGCATAGTTTGAGAATCATCATTTGAAATTAAGCGAGCGAACCCTAGCGTAATATCTTTGGTAAAATATTTTATTCGAAGAGTAGATTTTGATTCCCAGATCAAAGATACAACATAGTTAAGTTTTGGTTTACATCCATTGTGTGGAAGAAATAAGCCAAAATTATCCCATTACAAGAATAACTATGGATGAAGGTCGTACATTTTTCATGCATCACCATCCAAGAAAAGCACCCTAAATAATTTTTAAACCTTAATTTATAAGGTTTAATATAAGTTTTGAATAACCCGGGTGTTGTAGGTGAGTTGGAGAGGAGAGGGCAATCCTCCAAGGGAGGTCCCAGGTTCGAATCTCCACCCTAACAAAAAGTTGAATTGGGTACCCAAAATCCAATTTATAATGTTGGTGCGGGTAGGGTCGGGTGTGACCCCCGGGTGACTTTAATGGTGTAGACCAAGGCGACCCCGCAAGGGGTTTTTCGCTTAAATATATATATATATATATATATATATAAGTTTTGAATATTCTCACGAGCAATACAAAGAAAAAATTAAAACATCGTCTTAAATCCTTCTAGTGTTCAAACGTTGCTATTTACTATAAAATCATTCGAAGCAGTTCACAGATAAAAATCTGGTCATTCGACATTTACAAATGAATGTAATGGGAAAAGGAAGAAATTGGAACATTTGAAAATCATTCGAGGATGTATAAAATTTTTATCGCAAATAGCCTCATTACTTTTAATTTCTTTGAACAGTCCAAATTGTATAAACTAAGCGTCATCATGGGCATAAAACAAAAATATTTATTTTTTTGTGTAACCACCCAAACCACCGTGTTTGTTTCCATAACAACATAGTCAATTATCCCATATTTTTGTGGTAATAACCTTTGTGTGGGTTTAAATACATCTTATTGCCAATTGATTAATGTGACTTCAATCACATAGATATTTTAAACTTCCCACATGCGTAAGTTGTCCTCCCTATCATTTAGCACACATGTCAATTTATGGTCTGCACTATCTTGTTGGCGTAAGTTCTGCCCTATCATCTAATATATGTTTTAGTTACCTCATCCTATTGAGTGCACCCTTTATCATGTCAGTTCAGTCATATGCATGTTAGTTGCCTCATCCTCTCGAATGTGCTCCTTATTACGTCAGTTTGATCACGTTGTGTACATGTCATATAGTTGATAAATAGTCCTTATCATTGATTTAGTGCACATGTTTATTACATCCTCCACTTGAGTGCATCCTCTACTACATAAGTTTGGTCATCCATTGTATCTTCTTATCATGATTCATGTCCTTTCCTTGATTAAAGTCATGTCATCGTGGTTAGCAATGTGTCCTATCCTTGTCATATTCGATCGTCTCAATTAGCAAGTCCTGTCATCTAGTCCAGTTATGCTATTGAGTTGTAATGTCCTATCATCTGTATAATCCACATGTCCCTATTTTTCTTCCCTTGTCCTCATGTGGTCTTCAATCCCCTCATGATTCCCTCATCCCTGTTCCTTATTGAGTCATCGCCTGCTGGCTATAACCGTTGAAATTAAAAAGGGAACTAGCCATTGGAATTTAAAATAAAATTAACCATTAGAAATCAGAATGGAAATAGCCATTTAAATTCAAATCCACGTCACATTTGGAATGACAATTACACAAAAAATAAGCCAAATTGTTTTTGAATTAACCAATATTTTACAGCAAATTTGGTTAGGCAACTTTGAGCAATGATCCAAATTATATAAAGCAAGTTCATGAGTGGTAGGTGGAGTAAAGGACCAAATGGAAGGTTATATAGCTTAGATAATACTAACGAAAAAATTTCAAAGTTAGCAAGAAGACCTCCATGAAATAAAGATACACAATACAACTCTCCTTTACGCATTAACAACTTTGACCTAACCATCCTACTATTAACCCCGTGGCTTCTTCCAAATCATCCCAAGAAAATCTCACACATGAGGAGATGGAAAAACCTAATACAAGTAACCTAGAAGTACACTCATGTTTGTCTCAACTAATGTCTAGTATGAACAACATGACATCACTACTTACACAATTATTGAGGAAACAAAACCAAGAAGCTCCTCCTTCCCAAAACTACTACCATAGACAAAATAATAATACATAATAAGATACAGAGGAAGTTTCTCAAAAATGAAGATGGCCTATAGGTGTTAATATTCCACATGCTGATATACCTACATTTGAGGGTGGAGATCCACATGGTTGGATAGCTAAAATGGAAGGTATCTTAGAACTATATTGTGTGCCTAAATCTAAAAGAGTTCCTTATACCTCCTTCAAACTAGGCATCAAAGCTTACCAATGGTTTGCATGGCAAAAATATCAACATCTTTATCGTCTCTTATGGCCTGAATTCAAGAAAAATTTTCTCAAGAGATTTTATGAAGGGAATTCATCCTCATACATAGTTCATCTATTGGCACTTAAATGAACTAGTTCGATAAGAGATTATGTTTCAGAATTCACAAGTATTCTTACTTATATAGGATATTTACAAACCGATGTGGTGGTTTCGACCTTTAGAAATGGGTTGAAAGAGAATATTCAAATTGAAGTAGACTTACAGGATCCATAGTCTTTGGATGACACTTTAAGGATTGCTAAGTTGGCTGAGAAAAAGATGCAAAATTTGACATCTTTTAAAAGTGACTCCTATCATCATCCTCAATTTTGCAATAATTCCTTTCATAGAAATGACCAACCATTGATATATTATTGCTATAAATATCACAATCATCATCCAAAATATCAAGCATGTGTGCCAAGATAAAACTTCCAAATAGAATATGATAATAGGGAAGATGAAGAGGAAGTAGAGGATATCATTCCACAAGAGTCACCTATGCTCAAAGAGCAAATAGATCATAATGAAGCAACAATGGATGAATAAACTATGGCTATTTCAATACATGCTCTTATGAGATTAACAACTCACCATACAATCAAGGTACCATGATTCATTCGGTAAAAGAGGATAAATGTGTTGATCGATTTAGGCAGTACTCAATTTTATTTACCTTAAAACTGCTAAAGCATTGAAATTACACATTCACTCCTCCAATATTTCAATTTTTATTTACAAATTAAGAAAATGCTCAATGTATTGGTAGAACATCTTTAGTTTTGATACAAATGGAAAGTTATACTTGTGATGGAACTCTCTTTGTTATGATTTTAGGGAATTCAGTTGTTATTTTGGGAGTTGAATGGCTAGAACAATTGGACACTGTCAGTTTTAATTTCAAAAAACTATTTGTAGAATGGAAATAAAATGCAAATACCATTCACCTCCAAGGAATTCCAACTCCTCGATCAAAGGTAATGAGTTCTCACAACATGGAAAAAATATTAAGAAAAGGGGGTTATGGATTCATAGGTCAAATCAATTGTTTGGAAAAGCAAGCACATGATATTCCTAAAATTCACTCAAAGGATCTTCCAGGTATTGTGGCTAACTATGATGAATTTTTACAAGAACCAAAAGGACTACCTCCCAAATTATCTCATGACCATGCCATACATCTTGTTCTAGGAAGCCTTCCTCCTAATATCTATCCTTATCGATACCCTCAACCTCAAAAAAATAGATTTTGAAAAGATTAACCAAGAACTCCTTGAACATGGAGTCATTTGTCATAGCACTAGTTTGTATTCCTCACCAGTGGTTTTGGTACATCATAAAGATAAATCTTGGTGTATGTATCTTGATTTTCATTCCCTCAATAAAATCACCATCAAGGATAAATTCCCTATCTCTGTCATAGATGATTTATTAGATGAATTGTATGCTGCAAAATTTTTAACAAAATTTGATCTACGTTCTATTTTTCATCAAATTAGAGTAAAAGATGAGGACATTCCCAAAACTGCTTTTTGCACTCATGAAGGTCATTATGAATTCTTAGTCATGACATTTGGTCTCACTAATGCTCCCTCCACCTTCGAAAGTCTCATGAGCCATGTCTTTCCTCCATTCCTTCACAAATTTTTCTTAGTCTTCTTCGATGACATTATAGTATATAGTAAAACATGGAAGAATCATTTGATGCATGGGGGAAAGGTTCCTCATATATTACATAAGGAAAAAAAATGTCAAACACTCCAAATGCTCTTTTGGTATTCAAGAAGTTGAATATTTGGGTCATATAATTTCTCATGAAGGTGTTAAAGTGGATCCTAATAAAATTAAGGCCATTCAGGACTGGCCTTTACCTAAAACCATCAAGAAACTTCATGGTTTTTTGGGTCTTACTGGCTACTATCGCAAGTTTGTCCACAATTATAGTAAAATTATAGCCCCTCTCACAACTCTCACAAAGAAGGATGCTTTTCATTGGTGTTAAGTAGCCGCTCAAGCATTCATGGATCTCAAGGAAGCAATGTGTACTACTCCAATTTTGGCAACCCCAGATTTTAACAAACCATTTGTGATTGAATGTGACGCTTTGGGAATAGGTATTGGGATAGTACTAATGCAAGAAGGGCATCCCTTGGAATTTGAGAGTAAGCAAATTTTAGGTAAGAATTTAGGAAGGTCCACATATGAGAAAGAAATATTGGCTATTCTACATGTGTTTGAGAAATGGAGACACTACTTAATTAGTTGTTTTATCATAAAAATAGATCATAGCAATCTCAAGCATTTTCTAAAACAATGATTCTCTTATCTAGAGAAAAACAAGTGGTTAATAAAATTATTGGGATATGATTTTATTATTGAGCATAAGAAATGGAAATAAAATATGGCAGTAGATACATTATCTTGTAAATATGAAGATGAAGTGGTTATCAATGCCATTTCTGGTCCTTGTTCCCAATGGGTTTCTGAAATCCAAGAGGAATGGTTTTCAAATACAAAAACTGCTCAAATAATTCAAGATTTGATGCTAGGATTATTCAAGCATCCTCATTTTTCATATGATGACAAGGTATTAAGAAGAAATAATTGCATTTATATTTCACACAATTCTACCATCAAATCTAGGATTCTTGAAGAATCGCATGCTTCTTCATCATCAAGACATTCTAATTCTTTGAAGACATATACGTAGGTAAAACAATCCTTTTATTGGAAGGGATTAAAATATGAGGTCAAAACATGGGTGGCTGAATGTGAAGTATGTCAATGCAATAAGGGTGAAATAGTCAAATCTCCATGACTGCTTCAACCACTACCTATCCCGGATCACTAATGGAAACATATTATTTGTTGAAGGTATTCCTAAATTGAAAGGTAAAACAGTAATTTTTGTGGTAGTGGATCACCTCTCCAAATATGCAAACTTCAATTCTCTCCAACATCCATTTTCAGCAAGCAAAGTGGCTAAGGTATTTATGGACCAATTTTCAAATTGCATGGAATACCCTAAAATATTGTAAGTGATTGTGATCCCATTTTTACTAGCAATTTTTGAAAAGAATTATTTTGTCTTAGTGGTACAAAGTTAAATATGTCTTTTGCATACCATCCTCAAATAGATGGTCAAATTAAAATACTTAACAAATTTTTGAGTACCTATCTAGGATGTTTTTCTCAAGATTCAAAATATCATTGGAGTCATTGGCTTTCATTAGCAGAATGGTGGTACAACACTTCATACCATTATTCCATCAAGATGTCTCCATTTGAAGCATTTTATGGAGTAAAACCACTAGCAATAGTAAATTATCTTCCAAGATCTTCCAAAGTGGCCCAAGTAGACAATTGGTTCCAACATCGATAGTCAATGCTCAACATTATCAAAGATAATTTAGTCCAAGTACAAAATTTCATGAAGTAGCAAAAAGATGCACACCATTCTAGAAAGACAATTTAATATAGGTGATATGATATTCCTACATCTGCAACCCTACAAACAACTATCATTGATATCAAGACCAGTTAGAAGTTGGCTCCAAGATTTTATGGTCCTTACAAGATAGTGCGCTGCATAGGTGAAGTGACATATCAACTAGAGCTTTCTCCCTCATCCCGTATACATCCAGTATTTCATGTTTCATGTCTTAATAAGGTGATCAGATAAAAAGTACACTCTTATTCAGAACTTCCAGTACTTGATGAAGAAGGACGTATATATCTCTACCCAGAAGCAATTTTGCAAAGTAGATCGCGTATTCTTTGATCCCGTCACATCAAATAATTTATATTCAAATGAAAGGACCTACTAGTAGAATATGCTACATGGGAAATAGAAAGTATCTTTGAGATATTTCTAGATTTGAGGACAAAGATTTTTGAGGAGGGGACCCATGTTACAATACCAATATAGCCAAGTCAGCTATATTTCAAAATGATAATTAATGTATTGATTTATTATTATATATAGTTGTAGTTTGATTTATTATTGATCATCTATCATCTTTCATAATAATTTGCATATTTTGGAAGGACTAATCCCTCATTAGTGGTGAAGGACTTAGCCCTCCTGAAGTGGCAATAATAATTTGATTTAATCCATTATATTCATATTTGTAATATTTCTCCAAGAGTTTCCTTGCAGCCCACTCCTCGATTAATGGGAAATGAACTCTATAATACCTTGAAGGGTAGAATTAGAATTAATTAAAGAACATGAATTTTAGAATGAAGTTGCAACTAAATATTCCCTAGAAGAGTGGAAATGAGAAAACAAGGTTCTTACAATATTGTGTCAAAAGAGGTATTACACCAAAACTGGAAAATGCCTTTGGCATTTGGTCCATTATTGAATCCACCATGATCCTTGATGGAGTATGTTAATGGGAATGCAATATATAGGGGTGTCCCATGGAATGCATTCCCTTTTGTTTCTTTTATTTCTTTGCATCCTTTGCTTCCTTCTCTTTCCTTAGTTCCTTGTTGATGCCAACTAACAAGGTCAGTAACAGTTGTCTCCTTGCTTTTGCTGCTTCCTATGTTTCCCTCCCTCCCCTCTTCTTCTCTTATTCTCTTTTATTGGTTTTATTTTTTGTTTCCACTTGTTGTATCTTTTATTTTCTCCTCTTCTACCCTCATCCCCCTCAATTTCCACTCACCTTCGGCTTTATTCCTCCATTGTATTTCAGCTTTCCTTAGATACTTTTTATGTGCACTTATTGTCCCATTTCCTCATTTTGTTTTGTGTGTTTCAATGCATAGATTTATAGGTCCTCCTTTCCTACAAGGGAAAATTCCCTGTGATTTTTCAAGAGTGTGGGTACAATTTTGTGCCCCTATCCTTCTCACAAAGATGATGGTTCTCTGGAGGAGTTCGTCGATTTTGAAAAAACATCAATGGATGGGAGGAAGATATCAGGTGGTGGTAGTAGCAGCCATAGGTGGACCAATCCAGTAGGTGAATTATGGACTAAAATAGGGTGGATGAAAAATTGGGTGACAGGCCCACCCTTAGCCTTGGGTGGAACTTTCTAAACGACCCACCCACCTATTAGATGAGCCTTTCAAGTGGCCAAAATGGGCAGAAGCATCAGGAAAAACCACCCTTGAAGGATATAGAAACTCCAACCCACCTTGTGTGAGATATATAAATGTAAATAGGGTATAATTTTAGGTAAAGGTCTACCCTCTCCTCAAATATCCCTATGGGTAGGATAAATGCACCTACCCGACATACAAGGCTCTCGCCATCACCCAAAATTCAAATAGAAGACTTGTTTGTTGCTCCAGTAGTTTGGGTACCTAAAAACATACATGGAAGTGACTAATTTGAGATGAATTACTCCCAAGGTGCTTCAACATATATCACTCACTGCCCAACCAGAGGATCACCAGTCGAGGAGAAGGATGAGATAGATAAAAATTAAAAAACTAGGGAGAAACATCAGAAGATCCAAATGTCGAGATTCAACCAGATGTATCTTCCTCCTTCTACAAGATCAATGCTATCCATTGAAACAATGTATTAGTATGGAAATTTTTTGCTACAATGGTTTTATTCCTTCCTACCACCATTAATATTCAATTTTTAAATTAATGTAAATGTCTATAAATAGTAGAATGCTAGTCATTCCTAAGGGTGGATCTTTAGCCATTACAATTCATATGTAAGGTTTACCTCTATGTAAATACAAATTCTGCACTATTTTTGTAGCACAATGGTTTAGTATTCCTAGTAGGGATATGTTTTTCAAGGGCTTTAGAATTTTTGATTTACTATTCCCAATCGATGGATCAAATCATACAATCGTACAGTCTTCACAACTATCAATTTTGCAATAACAAAACAGCTTGTACGGATACCAAATCGTACCATTGTACAATCCAAAATCATACAGTGATAGGTATTGTACAATTTTACACTCAACCAATCCTTTATATTCGATTTTTCAAGCTTCCGTACATAGTTTTGTAACTAAATTGTTTGATTTCCTAATACTGCCAAATCGGGTAAGTTTTCCTCAATCACATAAATTTCCAAATCGGGTAAGTTTCTTTTGTATGATTTGTAAGAGGTCTGGTGGATGATTTATATGAAATGAAAGTGCAAAATGGTACCAATTTGGATAATATTCTATTCCAATCCCTCTCAAATAATTTTTTTAAAGGTCTAAAATGGCAATTAATCCATTTCTACCAACATGCAGTTCTATCATCAAGGTTTGAGAGAGTTTGCCCAAATGGAAATATCCAAAAATCATACAAAAACATTCAATACATATTTCTTGATATCAACCTCATCACATACCATTCATAAGGTTCACATAAATGTTGTTTTAATCAACAACCACCATAAAGAAGTACATGCAATAAAGATAAACTGCAAAACATTACTCCACCATTCCAAGATCGTACAGTACATGAGAGAAAACTATGAATTGTGGTTATTCTTCATTACTTATCAAAAATTACATAAAATAACTAAAATGTACTCAAAAATCATAGGTATGCATTAATACTTCATACTATTCATACTAGAACATAGCCAAAACTTCCAAGCATTAACTAGACTATCAAAACTGAAAGGGGGCCTTATATAACATTGTCCAGACTATTCCAAAGTGGTTCCTAAGGCAATTCATTATTCACAACTTCCCATGCATAATGGAATGCATAATTATATCTTTTACTAAGTCTAAACACATGATTTATCAAATTCATGCGTAATTACAACTCAAATTGCATTTCCTTTGTATTTTATTGCACATTGTACGGTTTGCCCTTCAATTTGTATGGTTTACCTCCTACTTGTATGATTTGATCCTACTTGTATGGTTTACCAAAACTTGTCAAAATTATCAAAATTGAGCAAATTCTATTATCACTTATTCTGGGATATGGATTTGCTGCATACATCTGCCCTCCTCTTTACTTTTGTCGGTGTCCTTGTTGACTCATCCTCTTGTTTCAACTGAGCCTCATAATATCTAACTAGAAATTCTAGGTATTCCATGTGGGTGTGAAGAATTGCATGTTTATTCTACAACTTGGTTGTGTAGTTGGCCATTTCTACTACTTTCATACCATGATTATTGGCTTTCTCTTCGATAGTATTCAAGAGTTCTCTCAATTGTTGTTCACGCTCAGTGCCATTCTTCTTCAACTTCTCCTATAAATGTACCTCTATTCGAGCTGCTACCTGTAACTCTTCATTTTTATCTATAATGGTATTCATATGGTGATTAATATCAACCTCTAAAGGATAAGCAATATCCTCAACATTTAGTTGTGTTTTCTTTTCTAGGACCATATCATTATATCATTTATTCTCTTGTGTGAGCTCTTCTATCTTCTTATCTTGTATTGTCAGTCGCTCATATTTCGTAACCAACTGTGTTCTCATATATTCATCCTTTTATCTTATTTGAGCTTCCAAATCCTTGATCCTATCTTCTACTGTTTGTGAGGCCTATCACTTCTCCTCTTCAAGCTAACTAATTCTGGACTCAAAATCAGCCTTGTTGCTTAGCAGTTCTTCCAATTTCTTTAGTTTTTCTTCTGTCATAGCCTTACTCCTCTATAATTATTCCTCCATTATAACCATTTCCTTTCAAGTGGCCTCTATATATTATTTCTAATATTCCTTGAGCTGATAGATATGCTCCAATTCTATGCTCAATTACTCTATCCAATGTGTTAGGAAGCTCAACTTCCTCAGAGTAGTAGCCAAGCCTGAGGTGATTTCATATTGGTAATTGAAGTGATAATACGATGTGTCTCAATCATATCAAGAAACTTATTAACTACCTCTGTTCCATATGTAGGTAACCCAAATATTTTCCAGAATGCCTTTGTTGTGACTTCTATCTTTACCGACCGCTTGCCCACATTGACATAGTCAAGTCTAGTTACAATATTATATGCCTGAACCATCTACAATAGATAGTTATAGAATAAGATCTTTTGGTGTGGTGGCACTTGTGCTATTATAGCTATACCAACCTTCTCAAATTATTTTCTCCAAGGGTGGTTCTTGTTGTCTTTTTTGCTCCACCACTTCCTATATGTATCTCCTCCATGTTGTATGAATGATATCTTTGTTATCTCAACCTGGATATCCTCAAGTTTACTACTTAGATCTTCATCCAAATCTAGATAATGTAATTCATTGCGCAACTCCATCATCAGGATTCTCTCCTATACCATTTTCTCCTCTCGAAATATTGGTGATGTCCTTCTCTGGTCAGCCCTCCAATACCTCTACCCTCTCCACAGCCTATATCCTCCTCTCCTCCAAGGACAAGTACCACACAAATTGTAGAACTGAAACTAGCACCCTTGGTATTATCATTGATGTGAATCTCTCTTGTGTAGGGGTCCTCATGACCATTCCACTCTATTGGTTGTAATTCTTCTTAATCGATATCCAAACTCTTTGGCTAAAATAATTTTCCTACCATTCCTCTTATTAGATTTTCTACTTGGACATCACCTATTATGCAATTAGAATTGCCTTTAAAATCATACAGTGCTACTGTAAATCGTACAGTACACCCTCCACTTGTTCATGTACGATTTCTAGTTCAATAGCCACCTCCAGATCGTACAATATCCTCAACCACTTCAAACTATTTAATATTTTTCAAATCATACATCTGTTGCACTAAAATGTATAGGGACTATACCGATCCATACAATGTCCCTGTCTACCTTCTTCCCTTTGCCAAATCCATATAATTTTGTATTATTTCATATGATTTTCTCAAAAAGCTTAAATCAGCGTCAAAATTACCTAAAATATTATAATTTTTTCTTTAGATCATACAATCTACCCTCCAAATCATACAACACATCCTATAAAACCCCTTTTCACCTGAAACTCATTTTTTGCACTTCTCCTCCATGATTTCTCACCGACCCAGTTGCCGAAATTTCCTGATCTATCTTTTCAGTGCAATTCCAAAGCAATTCTACAATTTTTCATCACTTGGCACAATTTACCCCCAAAAATTATTATTTTTGACTATAATGCAGGGATGTACGGTCTTCTCCTTCCTTTCTTCTACCTTTCCTAGTTTGTTTTTGGCTGCTTTTATCTAATTAGGGCTTGTAATCTCCTTTCTCGTGTAATTTATTTACTTCGACACCAATCTATAATTTCTTCAAACCCTAGTGTATGTTATTACACAATCTAACTCTTGCTTGGATGCCTTCTATTACTAACCCTCATTTTCCTTATATGAAATTCAAAAGCTACTTTTTAATGGAGTCGAAATCCTTTCTTTTCTTCTTTGATTTGATTTTCTTGAATGCAAAAAGTCTCCTTAGTGCAAATTTAGAAATGGGTCATGCAATCTTGTAGTTCACTGATGAATTTTAATACCCGTGCAATAGATTTAATTTATTTACATGCAATAAATTTATCCTTGTTCGATTTGCAAAATTGTTAAAATTATCCCTTTATTTAAACTGCTATCAAACCCTAACCGCTAAAATTTTAAAATAATGCCACTTTGCATGTATTTTTTTCTTCCTTGCCCAGATGATTGAAAAATCATCGCTTTCCCCATGTGATTTTATCTTTTCCCACTAATTTTTAACAACACATCATTCCACACATGAGAACATCAAATGTGACTGTTGAAAATCATACAACTGTGCCTAAAATCATACATTGTACGATCTAAATCGTACAACATGCTTCTTTGTAGGATTATGCTTGTACTTTTTCCATTTTTGTTTGTACAATCTCCCACTTATGTTTTTTAGCTTTAAATTTAATTTGTATGATTTGTCACTTAGAGGAAATTTTCTATTTTCTCTCTCTTGAAGAGGTCGTCGTTTTCGATTTTCAACCCACTTCCTTCTTAATTGCATCCTAAGGGATTTTCACAATTAAGGCATTTTATTTATTTTTCATTTTCATTTTTTTCATTTCCTAACCTATTTACACTAATTGTTGTGGGAATCGCATAGTGACATTCACTTGTACGATCCCATCTTATTCTTCTCTTGGAGGTTCGACCGTGACATTCCAAGTGGTTGTATCATCTAGTGTCACTTGCTCGATAGGGTGATTCATATCCACTTGTGATGTTATCAAGTTCCCTAGCCTTCCACTACCATGTGTAAAATTTAGAATTGTACAATTACAAGCTAAAGCATCTTCACCCAGTGTCCTTTCCTCTTGTCATGCAGGTGATTGATCTTGGTAGTGGTGTTCTGAATATTCTGCTATCATTTAAATTACTTTTTTACCTATCTCCTCAAATCAATTTTAGATCCACAATTGGTGATCAAATCCTTGTTTTCCCTAGTTTATTTCTTTTACAAAATGCACTTTTCCTCTTCCAGCAAGGCCTCTATTGTGCGAGTGTCTTCCCCATCCTATTTCTCTTGACATCGGGCTTCTCTGTGCCAATGGTGATTCCTCCCTACCTTGAAGTAATCCTCTACCACCTACCACTCTTCAATGTCCTCATCATATTAGGGATGGTCATCCCAATGGATACTGCCCTATAGGATTTGGTAAGATTCCTTTCATCCTTGGTATACCTTGCAGATTCCTTGTCTAGTTCAAACATGCTAAGGGTGCATCTCCCAACCATCTAGGAGTAGGGGTTCGAAACCTTTGTTTTCCTCTTCATCCTATAACTATAACATCACCTTGACCTCATTCATTCCATGGTCGAATACCTCCTCCCCTTCCTAGCTGAAGCCTTAAGGGTCCTTGTCTATTCCTTCCTCCCGTTGCTTGGTTATCAGGATTTATCTCTACCAACTCAATGTTGGCTAGTGGACTTCTACTTTGTCTTACACTTGGCGATAATTGTCACAGTTCTCTGATTCTACAATCTACACGTACTAAGTGATGTCTTCATATTCTTTCCTTGAAGTATATTTATGGATATGAGGTTGTCAAGATCTCTCTATATGCATCAAAAAAAATTGTCTCAGAACTTAAGTCATTCTGATTATCTTCTTTTTGTTCTAACCAATATTCTAGAAGATTCATCAATCTCTCCAATATCCTTAATTATCTCCTTTTTCTTCTTAATTGTCGATAGGCTATTGTATATGCTTACGAATCAAGGTTGGTTTGATGTTTTTGTGATCTCCCTAGCTACTGATGTGTTGTTGTACATGTTGGGGGATCACGATCATCCTAAGGATTTTGGGGTCTCCTCGAGAAATCATCATCATAACTAATTTTTGTGTTAGATTACCTTACTATCCAAGGCATTCCTTCATCATTGGAGTCACTCAAATCCACTTGTGTATTACCTTGTGATTCAGGTGATGTGGTTGCTTCCTCAATGTCTTGCCAAAGCATCTTTGCATCTTCATTCATCATTGGCAGATCACTTGGTGGTACTTGTGAACTTGTGCTTACACCATGATTTGTTATACCACTCCTTGGAGTTATCCTCTCATTATACTTAGCTTCCGCTTATAGTTCTTGTAGCCTATCTATTCTTTTTTCATCCAACCTTTGTATTGTACTATCCAATTCCTGGATGGTTTGTTCTCTCAACCTTGCATTATGACCTTACAATGTCTTATATTCCTCCTATAGTTTTTGGGTCTATAGTTGTATTCTCTACTATAATAGCCCTATCTGAGCTAATGGAGTAAGTCCAACCAATTCCTTTTCAATGGTATCATTCCTATTCTCTTTTGGAACTTCCATTTCAAAGGTATCCACTCTATCCTCATATCGTACTATTAACTGTATCCTTCTTTGTCCTTCAGCTTGTTAAGGTAGTTCTCTATGCTCCATCCAGGGATACATCATATTCATGTTTACTTGGGGTGTTTCTTATTTCCTTCCCCTATTTTTTGGTAATATTACTATCTCCTGATATCCTCTTTCATTAGAAGGAATCCACTCTTCATCTTCCTTTGTTACTCGTTAAATCCCATCCACAAATCTGACATGCACCCATAATCTTCTTCTTTATCTAGGTCAAGGTGCCAGCTCTTATTGTTCTATAGTTGGTCTTGTCTCCTCCCCTTCTGTAAATATGTGTGTGAGTCATGTGTCAGGCTCTTCTTGTGATGGACCTTGCTCACCTTGAGTTCTCCATTGAGCTTCTACTCATCTTCTCATTCAATCTCTTTTGAAAAATGAATAAGCATTGTACTTTGTAAGACTTCAACTTTGACCCATCCACAGTTTCGGGTACCTCAGTATCATTCAATTTTTATAACTTGACCACTCTATTATTCATTAATTTTACCACTTTTCTAGGACCAAGCCATAAATTTTTCAACTTACCAAGCTTGATTTCCCACTTCCCATTAAAATTTATAACCAAGTCACCTGAACTAAGTTCTAGCTTTCTCAAGTGTTTGTCATGCCACAACTTCCTTCTTTTCTGGGCTACCTCAATTGCCCATTGTGTCATGACTCTTCTTTCATCCAAATTAATCAGTGTTGTCAGTAACTATTCCAAAATTTCTTGATCACCCAAGCAATGCTCCACTACGACTCTCAAACTTGGTATCAAGAATTCAACTAGCACTACTGCCTCTTGTCCATACATCAATCGAAAAGGCATATGCTTCATTATTGGTTTAAAATTTGTTTTGTATAACCACAAAATAGATGGTAAAATTTCTTCCCAATCTTCTCCTTCTATTCCATAGGTTTTATACAAAGTAGATACCATGACTTTTTTGTTGATGATTTCATTGATAAAGTATCCTCCTCGATCACTTGTTATTTGTAGTGGAATTTCAAATCTTGTAATTACCTACTCATACAAAAACATTGTTGTACTTTTAGCTTAGTTATCAGGTAATACTCTCACTTCGACCCACTTTATCAAGTACTCTATTGCTACCACAATGTACTTGCACTTCCTTCTTCGAGATGTTTTCAATGGTCCAACGAAGTCCAATATCCATATTTCAAATAATTCTTGGGTTTGTGATGTATGAAATGGTATAAAGTCCCTCTTTACTGGCTTCCCTATCCTATGACAAGTGTCACATGCTTTTAAGTATTCTTTTACATCATTATACAATGTAGGCCATCATAATATTGCTAGTAACATTTTCCTAGCAGTTGCATGTGGTCCCATGTGCCCTCTTGCTAAGCCTTCATGAGATTATGTTAATGCGACTTTGACTTCTTCCTCCATCACACTATTAGTTGGAAGGGTTCTAACTTTATAATAACTTTCTTTTTCTTGGTTTCCATAATTTATTATGGCAATTCTCTTGTGGATAGGTGCTGGCCAATCAACTTGTACCACAACGAAACAACAATGATGGCAAATATATAGGGAAAAAACTGCCCTACCGCATACAATTCCCAAACAAAATGTTGGATCCGCAAGGAGGGAACCTTTTATGGGGTGAACCATGGGGGTATGTTGTACTCTACACTCGGTGCTAGGGGGAAGGGTTCACCAGGAATGGTTTAAGGACTCGCTCCAAGTCCTCGGGATATTCGGGATAGTTTGATGTATTCAATTTCAAGACAAACACCTAAGTTTGGCCTTTCTAGATCTAAGCTAGAAAAGATAAAGGACAATGCAGAAAATAGAATAATGTAGCTGAAAATAGAATGCAAGCATACAAGAGCTATCCTAGAATGATTCTTTATTTTGGATGCTCACTAACCTAGGGTTTAATTTCAAAAAACCTTTAAAGCAGAGATATACAAAATAGATGCACAAAAATTATCCCTAGATGCAAACTAAATGCCTTTCACTTTCAGATGCCTAAGAATCAATAATTAAATCAGATCTTCAACCAATAGAATGAGTAGAGCACTTATCTAGACTGATGGTTGATTTAGCTTTTTCTACCTCTTGTCCAATGATATCAAGAATACCTGTTTTTGCAAGATCACTCATGAAACACTAAAAAATAGAATTAGCATTAGGGGGCCTGCTTAGGCCATTGTGTAATAGATCTTGGAGGTGCAGCAGTCAAGCCCCCTAGGTCCTTTTAGATGACCTTTTAATACAAAAGTAAAAATTGACCTTTGGAGAATTAATCATAAAATAGAAATATAGTAATAGAGAATAGAAAATAGAGTGCAATAATATGATCTAGAAGTAGAATGGAATGCAATAGTGAAAATAGAATCTTGAAATTACCCCCAATGTGCCCTAGGGAAAAATCATGCCTCACCTAGAGTGGGCATGATAATGCAACAACAAAGTCATACCCTACCTGGATGGGGTATGATTTCACTTTTGTAGATTAATTTTCCCTAATTAGGGTAAGTGAAGTCATACCTCACTAATGTCGGGTGCGATATCACTGTAGACTAATGAAAAATAAAAAGTGAGTGTAGAAGATGAAATAAATGCCAAAAATAAAGTAAGCAAACCCTAATGGACATCATAGAAGTAGGTAGAGAAGATTGAAGTATCCAAGTGGGCACTCTATCTCTCCGAACTACACCACGGATCCACCAAGTCACACAACAAATCAATCCAATCCATGCAATAGAAGATCAAATCTAAAATTCACACTTCGGGGTTAGCTTGTAGTAGAGAAAACAAAGGAAGAAGAATGAACTATCATAAATATTTTGAGCTTAATCAATAATCAAAATTTTGCATTAATATCACACATCAAAAACTTGTATATCGCATCTTATGATTTAGCAAGAACATCCTTCCTTTTATAGATGAAATTGGAGGGAAAAAGGTGGGAAAAATAAACTCAAAGTCGATGCCAAAACATGTTGGAGGGTTTAAACTTGGGTCTAAGCGGGCTCAAAAGAATAAAATTAAATTAAATTAAAAATTAGGTTAAAATAGCAAAGAGGACAAGGCGTGATATCATTGGCATGAAGTCACACCTCGTAAAGATGGGGTACGATTTCACTAAAAGATAAACAAATTAAAAAAAGGAGGCAAAGAGGTCTTCCCTTGCTCTTGGCAAGGGTTGAGGGCCTCTTAGGGGCACTAAGGAAGATTTCCCACTCAAAGTGGGTCAATTTTTCGTGTCTACATTTTGCCCCCTCTTTGATGCATTTATGGCCTATTAAATGCGTCAAAGAAAGGATGTAGACTCCTGCAGGCAAGCATACAATAAGCACAAAGAAGGGGTGGCTAGGTTTAGGAAAAGGGGTGGTGTAATATGGGTATCATAAAGGATACTCTAGACCCTTACACACTAGGTGAGGCATTACTACCATTAATGCCTCTATGGCTAGGGTGCCCCCTCGAGTTTTGAAAGGAAAGGAACTTCCTTAAGAAAACTCGAAAAGGCAAAAGAAAGAAAGCAAAATATAGAAGAGACAAAACAAGTGAAGCAAAATAAATATTACTGGGTATAGTATGAATCTAATGCAGCTAGTATGAAATGCATGGAAGAAAAGGAAGGAAATAAGGGAGGAAGAAGAAAGAGGAAGAAGAGAGGAAATATAAAATTGTGAAGTGGAAGAAGAAGAAGAAGGCAATGATAAAACTCCAAAGGTCAACCATCTGAAATCGAGAAGGAAGCTAGATCAGAACCCTGACTAGAGGGTGTTATGCTCAAAATATGGTCCATGTATGGAGTGAAGAACCCTCTATGGGTGTAGTACTCACTAAATATGGACCAATAAGTGAAGTGTATAGTGTAACCCGCTATGGGTGGTTGCTCACTAGTGATTGTTGTGGGGTGATTACCCGCTAGGATGTATGTCGAGGCCTACTGTCAATGGCCAAGGAGTTGATCCTGTAATGGGGTGTTGGGCCCATTGAGTCAAAGAGAGACATAACCCGATAGGGGTGTTATAGTGTATGTTGATGTAAAATGATGTATGTAATGTATATGCTAGTACTACCCGAGAAGGTGTATGCGCATGTATGTATGGACCAATCAATATGAGCATAACACGATGTGAGTGTGTGCATGTGCTAGAAGAAATAAGAGGAAGAAAATGAGGAGCAAATAATTGTGCGTGTGTGCCCCCAACTTGAAGTTTCAACTAGTGAAAAGTCAAGAGGGAGGAAATGTGTAATCAAAGAAGAGAAGAATGTATATCCTTATCTGAACAAAGAAGACAAAGGAGAAATAAGAATCATGCAAAAAGACAAGGACATACCAAAAGAGGATTGCATTCCTTGACTTGGAGGAGAAATGATGATCATTGTAAAAACTTTCAAATTCAAGGAATACAAGAAGAAGAGAGAAGAGAAGAAAGAGCAAAGGAAGCAAAGAAGAGAAGAAGGGATGAAAATGCATGGGCCCTAGGTTGGGGCTTCTCTAGGCATCAAAACCCTAGTGAAAGTGCAATGCATGTGAGCTATGACCTAACTAGGTATCATCACATGCCATTGTCATGAATCCCCAAAAGCTATATGAACAAGCAGTCATGAGCAAGCAACGATGCAAATATGACAAGCAATATGCAAGAATAGAATGGTAGGCAATCATGCATAATATGATAGGCAAATATGCAGAATATGTCAAGCAAACATGCAACATGATCTAACTAAATGCATATGCAATATGAAAAATAGGTCAAGCATAATATCTTTTTAAATGCATTATATTCATTGGTTCTTTAAGTTCTTTACCATCCATAGAAGCCAACTTATAAGCACCAGAACCAAATTTAGCTGTTATGACAAAAGGCCCTAACCAGTTGGGCTGGAACTTACCTCGAAGATCAACACGAGCATTAGTGTTCTTTTGGTTTTCTTTGAGGACAAGGTCCCCAACCTCAAAAGAATGGTTGCAAACCTTCTTAGAGTAAGATCATCGGAGCCTATCTTGATAGGCTCACAAATGCTCTAAGGCATGGATGCACTTTTCATCCAATAACTCCAATTGGTGCAAATGCTCTACACGAAACTCATCATCGACCTCAACATCTTGCAACAAGATGCACAAAGAAGGAACCTCTAACTCAAAAGGAAACACTACCTCAGACCCATATACCAAGACATATGGTGAGGCCCCTGTGGGAGTACACACGCTAGTACGATAGGCCCACAAGGTAGGATAAAGCTGAGTATGCCAGTCACGACCGATCTTATTAACCAACTTCTTCAAAATCTTGATCAAGGATTTGTTGGATGCTTCGACTTACCCATTACCTTGAGGGTAATAAGGGGTTGACCATCTATGCTGAATCTTGTATTTAGCACAAATATTATGGATATCCTTGTTCTTGAAAGGAGTGCCATTGTCAGAAACAATCATCGAAGGAATCCCAAACCTACAAAGGATCTGGTTGAAGATGAACTTAGAAACCTGAGTTCCAATCACCATAGCTAGAGGTATGGCTTCAACCCATTTAGTGAAATACTCAATCATAGTAATGATAAACTTATGACCATCAGATGACACTGGGTTAACCTTCCCGATAATGTCCAATCCCCACATGGAGAAAGGCCAAGGGGAAGATATCACCCGAAGGTCTTGAGAAGGAGCATGAATAAGATGATCATGGCATTGACACTTGTCACAACATCGAACATAATCACATGCATCTTTCTCCATGGAAGGCCAATAATACCCCATCCGAAGGAGCTTTTTGGCAATAGCATTACCACTAAAATGGCCTCCACATGAACCTTCATGAGCATCACTAAGAGCAAGTCGGGCTTCATCAGAGTTAAGGCATCATAAAAGGATACCTTCAAAAGAATATCGATATAAAGTATTTCCAATTATAACAAATCGGCATGCTCTTTTGCGCAATAGCTTACGTTGATTGTGATCTAAACCATCAGGCATTGAACCATATTTAAGAAAATTAAATATGTCATTATACCATGGTTCATATGGGGAATCTCCGATGGTAAAACACTCTAGGGGATCCAAACAAGAACTCAAAGATGTAGGTTCCCAGAGTTTTCGAATGATAATCGAAGCTTGATCATCTTCTAACTCCAAAGGGAACAAAGATGCAGCAACAACCATGGCATCCACATGGTGGTTTGAGGATCTAGGGATAGACTCTATGGTTACTTGCTCAAAAGAAGACAACAACTTGGTAACAATCTCCTTATAGGGTTTAAGCTTATCATCTCGAGTCTGATAAACATCATTGATCTGATTAACCACAAGTTGAGAGTCACCAAAGACCGAAAGGACCTTAACCTACAAAGCTAAGGCTGCTCTAAGACCAAGGATCAAAGCTTCATATTCTATAGTATTATTTGTGCAAGAGAAATAAATCTTGAAGGACAAAGGGATGAGTTATTTTTATGGTGTAACTAGAATGACTCTAGCTCCAACGCCCTTCATGCATCGGGCTCCATCAAAAAAAAAGTCCAAGACTCGGACTCTTCAATTTCAACATTGAAGCACTCATCAGGAAACTCAACAACTATAGGATGGGTAGCTTCTAGGGGAGTAGAGGCTAATTGATCAGCAATCACTTGACCCTTGATAGCCTTCTGACCTATGAAATTCAAATCAAACTCACTAAGGGCCAACACCCACTTAGCAGCTCGACCTGATAGGTGGGGCTTGGACATCAAGTAGCGCAAAGGATCAAACTTTGCAATCACCAATGTCTTATGGCTGAGCATGTAGTGTCTTAACTTTTGGGAAGCAAACACTATGGTAAGGCAAAGCTTCTCTAAGGGAGTGTACCTAGTTTCATAGCTGACCAAAGTTCTACTAATATAGTAGATAGCTCTCTCTTTGTTTTTGTCATCATGTTGAGCCAGCATGGCTCCCAAAGCATGAGCGGTGGCCGCTATGTAAAGCAACAGATGCCTACCAGGCATAGGGGGAACTAAAATAGGTAGGGAGGTGAGATATATTTTGAGGTCATCAAAAGCTTTCTGACACTTAGAATCCCATCAAAAAACTACATCCTTCTTAAGGAGTCGAAGGAAAGGTTGACACTTATCGGCTAACTAGGCAATGAATTGATGGATAGACTACAACTTACCTTGCAGACTACGGAGCTCGATCAGGGTGCAGGAGGAGGTATATCAATGATAGCTGCTACTTTAGTAGGGTCCACTTCAATGCCTCACCTAGACACTATAAAACCTAACAACTTGCCAGATGTGACCCCGAACACACACTTAGCGGGTTTAAGATGAACCTTGTATTGTCGAAGCCTTTCAAAGATTCATCTTAGGTCATGGACATGATCCTTTCATTCTAAGGAATGAGCCAAAAGGTCATCCACATAGTCCTGGAGAATATCATGCATCATGTCATGGAAAATATAAGTCATGGCCCACTGATAGGTAGCTCCTACATTCTTAAGGCCAAAAGGCATGACCTTCTAGTAGAAGGTACCCTAAGGAGTAGTGAATGTTGTCTTGGCCTGGTCCTTAGGAGCAATCATGATTTGATTGTAACCTGAGAAACCATCCATGAGTGAAAGCATTCCACATTTGGTAGTGAAATCTACAATCTGGTCTATGTTGGGCAAGGGAAAATCATCCTTGGGACATGCTAAGTTAATGTCCTAAAATTTGGTACATACTCTGATTGTTCCTTCCTTCTTAGCTATAGGAATGATATTGGAGATCCAATCAGAATAGTCGATGGCTTTTATAAAACCGATGTCAAGGAGTTTTTGGAGCTCCTCCTTGATTGAAAGGGTGACCTTCGGATGCATCTTCTAAAGTTTCTTCTTAACAGGCTTAGCACTAGGCTTAACTACCAAATGATGCATGACAAGGGAGGGATCAAGCCCTGGCATGTCGACATATGACCAAGCAAAAATATCTTGATATTATTTCAATAAATTGGTCAATTGCTCCTGCTCGTCCATGGTCAAGGCTTTGCCTAACTTAAGGATTCTAGGGGCTTCCTCAGAACCTATGTTCACATCTATGGTCTCCTCAATAAGAATGGATAACTCATCCTCAAGAGGAGGTGGGGCAGGAATCACTCCTAATTGCTCAAGGTCCTCGGGAGACATAGAACCAAAGTCCACTTGAGAACTAGAAGACTCAACCTGCACTGCACAAGGGATAGACCCATCAAAGTCGATGTCATTCTGAGATAAAGCCTCATCTATAACATATGACTCTGGGGTTAAGACCTTAGGAGAGGGTGGACCCTCATCCTTAACACTCCACTCTAAACCTTGATGAGATTCATCAAAGAGAAGATCTAAACAAGAAGAGTCATCTTGATCTTGTGATGGAACATTTGTAGAAGAATCTTTAGAGGAAGATTATGATGAATTAATTTGGGCGAGATCCTCTGGTGAACAAAATTCAAATGGATGAGGATCTCCCATGATAGAAATGATTTGGTTTTCAAATTCAAATTTTATACATTGGTGAAAAGTAGAAGGGATAACCTTCATTGCATGAATCCAAGGTCATCCAAGAAGAAGATTAAAATATGCAGGACAAGACACCACATAAAATATTGTTTTTAAAATTTTGGGTCCAACTCTAAGAGGGAGTAATATAGTGCCACAAGCTTCTTGAGAATCATTGCTAAAATTTTTAATGATGTCACTGGATGCAATCAAATCTTCCTTCTTCAATCCAAATTTTTGAAAGAAATGATGTGTACAAACATTAAGTGAAGAACCATTATCAATCATAACCCTTTTGATGAGAGTGTCCCCAATGTAAGCAGTGATGTATAGAGAAGAATCTTCTTGTACTCCTAAGGAAGCCATATCATTATCTAAAAATGTTAGATGAGGCTTCTGGAGAGAACCTACAACCTTTGCCATATCACTAGGAGAAATATCTAGAGGTACTAGTTGTTGCTTCAAAATATTTATCATAGCTTCTTTATGGGCTTGAGAATTCTGTAGAAGTTCTAAGAGTGGAATCTTTGTTGAATCATCCATATTCTATACTAATTTTCCTGGAGTAGTTGTTATCATTCCAACCATGTTGTTATTATACTGATGTGGTACACTTTTATAGGACACTTGGTTGGTTTATCTTGTTCTATTCTGATTCTGCTAGTTGTTGGAAGATTGAAAACTACTAGTGTCAATGCGATCGACATCAATTAAATCTTGAACCACATGTTTCAACCTTTTACAAGAATTAGTCCAATGTCCTTCTACTCTATGATATGCACAATGTTGATCTTCTTTATACCAATGAGTTGTAGTATCTGGTTGTCTTATTGGAGGTAATTCTATTGCTTTAGCATCCAATAGTTGCTTTAAAACTACTTCCATAGGGATATTAAGTCTTGTGAAGTTCCTTTGAGGAGGTTTCTGAAGTACAATATTTTGTAGGTTGTTATTGACATTGTTAATAGGCCTACTATCACTATTACCTCCTATATGCTTATTCTTATGTTGAGACTTAGTTGGCTTATCTTCTTTAATCTTGAGTTGACCTCTTCTAATGAGAGCTTGTTCCACTTTTCTTGCTAACTCAATTGCTTGATCTAAAGATGTGATAGTAGTAGTTTCTAAAGCATAAGATAATTGTTCTTGTAAATTACCAATGAATATATCAAGCATATATTTTTGAGACACAGGTTGTCTTAATCGACCAACTAAACTTCTCCAATGAGCTAAGAATTCTGAAAAACTTTCTTCTTTACTTTGCTTTAAATCATATAAATCTCTCATTGTTACTTCCTTTTCAATATAAGCACTAAACTGATGAACAAAAATCTCTGTAGTCTTCTCAAAACTCTTCAAAGAATAGTTGGGCAATCGATAATACCATTCTAATGCCATTCCAGCAAGACTCTTTGGAAATGTTTTCAATAAGAGCATATCATCATAAATAAGATCATGACAAGCTATCCTGAATCCTCTCAAATGCTCTATTGGATCTTCAATCCCTTTATAGATTGGCAATATTGGCATAGGAAAATGCTTAGGATAAGGTCTAGCAGCAACAATAGGATCCAATGGCTGACTACACATTTCTTTATAGTTGTATGTAAACCCTGAAGGTTGAATCATATCCATCCTTGAAACCAATTGATTCACAATATTTGCCAAATTCTGCATTTCTGAATTATGTATGTTCCCCATATTCCCTTGACTTAGGTTGGACATGTGAAGGTTGTTGTTATAGGTGGTGCCTTGTGAGAATGGAAGATTTACTTGTGGTGGAATAGAGGAAAGAATGTTGATATTAGAAGATTGAAGAGGAAATTGAGAACCAATTTGGGTGCTACTACTAGTTGGAGGAATTGGTGGATTCACTCCAATGTTGGTGGTCACAGTAGTGGCATAAGTAGGTTGATAAGTTTGATTACCATGATTCAAAGGTTCACTCAAAGGATTTTCTTGAGGTGGGATATCCTTTTCAAGTAATGCTTCTTCCTCTAAGGCCATATCCAAAGCATGCTTATGATACTTATAAAAAGTCCATATATGATCAAAATATTTAAAGATGATATTCCCATTAGGATCTTGGATAGGATCAAGATGATTATCAACCTCTTCTTCTAGGTTATGATTTTCTCTATCAATTTGATCATTCTCATGAAAAATCTCATCAAACCTAAGGAGTCTTCATCCTTCCCCAAGGTCAAAAGCCATTGAGGAAAAGGAGTAAGACAAGAAGAAGAACTAAGACCAAAAGGAACCTATGCACTTACACACAAAGGAATTATCTTTTTAAATATTTGGCACACAATTTAATGATCTTGCTTATTGTTTAAAAATAAAAGGAGGTGTTCACGTCGGGTTCACCAAATATGTAGAGGGGGAAAACTGCCCTACCATGTACAATTCCCAAACAAAAGGTTGGATCCACAAGGAGGGAACCTTTTGTGGGGTGAACCATGGGGGTATGTTGTACTCTACACTCGGTGCTAGGGGGAAGGGTTCACCAGGAATGGTTTAAGGACTCGCTCCAAGTCCTCAGGATATTCGGGATAGTTTGATGTATTCAGTTTCAAGATAAACACCTAAGTTTGGCCTTTCTAGATCTAAGCTAGAAAAGATAAAGGACAATGCAAAAAATAGAATAATGTAGTTGAAAATAGAATGCAGGCATACAAGAGCTATCCTAGAATGATTCTTTATTTTGGATGCTCACTAACCTAGGGTTTAATTTCAGAAAACCTTTAAAGTAGAGATATACAAAATAGATGCACAAAAATTATCCCTAGATGCAAACTAAATGCCTTTCACTTTCATATGCCTAAGAATCAATAATTAAATCAGATCTTCAACCAATAGAATGAGTAGAGCACTTATCTAGATCGGTGGTTGATTTAGCTTTTTCTACCTCTTGTCCAATGATATCAAGAATACCTATTTCTGCAAGATCACTCATGAAACACTAAAAAATAGAATTAGCATTAGGGGGCCTGCTTAGGCCATTGTGTAACAGATCTTGGAGGTGCAGCAGTCAAGCCCCCTAGGTCCTTTTAGATGACCTTTTAATACAAAAGCAAAAATTGACCTTTGGAGAATTAATCATAAAATAGAAATACAATAATAGAAAACAAAAAATAGAGTGCAACAATATGATCTAGAAGCAGAATGGAATGCAATAGTGAAAACAGAATCTAGAAATTGCCCCCGGTGTGCCCTAGGGAAAAATCATGCCTCACCTAGAGCGGGCACGATAACGCAATAGCAAAGTCACACCCTACTTGGATGGGGCATGATTTCACTTCTGTAGACTAATTTGCCCTAATTAGGGCAAGCGAAGTCACGCCTCGCTAATGCCAGGTGCGATATCACTGCAGACTAATGAAAAATAAAAAGCGAGTGCAGAAGATGAAATAAATGCCAAAATAAAGTAAGCAAACCCTAATGGACATCACAGAAGTAGGCAAAGAAGATTGAAGTATCCGAGCGGGCACTCTATCTCTCCGAACTACACCACGGATCCACCAAGTCACACAACAAATCAATCCAATCCACGCAATAGAAGATCAAATCCAAAATTCGCACTTCGGGGTTAGCTTGCAGTAGAGAAAACAAAGGAAGAAGAATGAACTATCATAAATATTTTGAGCTTAATCAATAATCAGAATTTCACACTAAGATCACACATTAAAAACTTTATATCGCATCTTATGATTTAGCAAGAACATCCTTCCTTTTATAGATGAAATTGGAGGGAAAAAGGCGGGCAAAATAAACTCAAAGCCGATGCCAAAACACGCTGGAGGGTTTAAACCTGGGTCTAAGCGGGCTCAAAAGAATAAAATTAAATTAAATTAAAAATTAGGTTAAAACAGCAAAGTCGCGCCCCATCCTGACAGGGCGCGATATCGCTGTGCAGAAGTCGCGCCTCGTAAATATGGGGCACGATTTCGCTAAAAGATAAACAAATTAAAAAAAGGAGGCAAAGAGGTCTTCCCTTGCTCTTGGCAGGGGTTGAGGGCCTCTTAGGGGCACTAAGGAAGATTGCCCACTCAAAGTGGGTCAATTTTTCGTGTCTACAACAAATAACTGTGCATCATGGAAGTCATCCATAATCCCTATTCCTGCAAGCTCTCCTGATCGTATCTAAGATAGCTAGTCTACAATTTGTAATGATCTAAAAAGCATACACCTAACTAGTGCATCAATTGAAATCGAGTATTAAAGCAATAAAGAATAGACAACAATGAATTTAACAAGAAAATAGGGTTTCCTTTTATTAAAATTTTGCCAAATCTAGATTACATATACGTCCCTCTTAGGGATACTCAATTTTTGATACAATTGATACAATATTGAAGACCCTCTAAACGAGGGGGAGGTATAATCCGTAGACTTTTTAGAAGGTACACGAACTGCTTAAGGCCAAATATAGCCTTCTTCTCCTTTGGTTGGAGGTATATGCTGCCTTGAATGCCTTGAAAATGAATAGGTCCTATAAACCATGCATTCAAGAAACAACATGAAAGGAGTTAATGACAAAGGAGGCCTCTCTTGATGAGGCTTTTGAGATAATTGCATAAATTGATGATAAAGAAAGTAAGAAAGCATGTAAATCTATGAAGATATGCAATAAATCATCAAATTATTGTAAAGCATGTAAAGAAAGCATGAAATCTAGCAATTAGGAAGCCTAATTAGCCATTAGAACTTGAAAAGCATGAAACTAGTCTAAATTGACAATTGCAAGGAAATGGAAGCAAATCTACCTCTAAATCCTAAATTGACTAGTCAAATGTCTGCTAAAATATTAATCTATGCTATATTAAGCTAATTGCATAACTAGAAATGGAAATCTATTGCTAAAACAAAGGAAATTAAGGATCAAACCCTCATCATGGGTTTGAGGTATAGCTGGCACTGTTATCCGTGGTTGACATGTATGGTTGAGCTGAAAGTGTTCTTGATCTTGTAATCAGGGCTTAGATCTTTGGTTCCCTTCATGGAATTGATGATCAAGGGTCGCATCTGTGTCCCAAGATAGATTTGCAATAGAATTTGATGAGGTTCACATTTGATTGGCTTGATTTTGTGATTGATGCTTCTTAGTCCTTTGGAAGCTTCATTGATGGATTCATGCTTATCACTCCACAATTGGGTAGCATTTCGACTCTCCTCAAGGAGTTTTCAATTCACTATCCATTTTGGTAGAGCTTCGCTATGTTTCAACTCAAGAAGATTCTAGACTTCTCCCCAATTTTAAGGGGGGTCTTATAGCCTTCCTAATATCTAATATTGGCTTGCTTGGGAAGCCAAGATCAAGATCCAGGAGGTTGGATCATTTGGGAGGAAAACTCTCAAAGCTTCCCCACCCAAAATTATTTGAATCATCATTGCCTAGATCGTTGTAACCAAATTTGGCTTGTCTCGGGATTCAAAATAGTTTTGATGCTAGTCACAGGTCTGATCCGTAGATAGCTCTGTTAGCCATAGGTGTCAATCGCGACTAAGGTTGAGTATGCCAACTTTGACCAAATTGAGTGGTTAAAACCATTGCTTCACCTTGGATTTGTCAAATATCCTTCATATGGTCTCTTATCATGCCCATATGAGTAGTCCCCTACACATGATACATTTTAGGTGTCTATAGATGCCCCTTTTGGGACGTGTTGTGAGAAAGAACAATGTTGAGCAAAAATAGACCTCCTAAAACCATGTTGTAGGTCAAATGATGATCATTGATCTGATCAACATTAGATGCCCAATCCTACAAAAGGATGTGCATCCTAGAATCATTGCTTCCAACTGAGGGAAGGATTAATTTACAAAGTTTTTGCAAGCTCCACGATGATCTAAGAAGTGTTAGTGCTACAATCGTATCGATAGGTGGAGAGCTACTAGCTTAACTATCATATTTGCTTTTTGTCCCAACAAAGGGTAAGCTTATGATAGTTGTTGGCAATGATTCGTAAGATGAATGCAATTTGACAAGATCAAGTGATCTCCTATTGAATTTGATTATGATTATTGATATTATGACTACCCCCTCAAGCGACGAGTCGATGAGGGTAGGGCATTTGAATGAAGCGATGAGTCGCTTGACCAACATGATTGATTTGAACAATTGAAGACTTTACCACTTTGATATTACTTGGCAAGGCCTAATTCAACCATGATTTCAACTGTTAATAGTAATTGTACATCTCTATCCCATGGAGCAGTCCGAATGCAATGGCCTTCTTGGGGAATCAAGATGATAGAAATTCCAATTAGGTTTATGTTGAATCATAATGTTTGATGATCTGCTAAAAATTTCATAGAAGAATTGAGATAAATCCTCATTCCCGTGGGGCAGTCTGATCGTTGTGGCCTTCTTAGGGATTGAAGTGAAGCATATCAATTCAACGATGACTAATTTACCCCAAATGGCCTTATGGTAATTTACTCATCTTGTCGGATTGCATGGATCGCAAGTTGCTGCAACCACCAAGTGTATAGGATAAATAACTAGATACGAGGCACATTTGAATTTTTGAATTATGTAAATTTTTGTTATTTTTGAAATTTTTGAGGGTTCTACACCATTAGATATTTTTGATTTTGCATTTTGAAGCTCCTCATGGTGAAATTTTGAGGGTATTTATGTCTGGATGCTAGCCACGCTTGTCAGACGTAGCTAATTTTTATAAATTCCTTATTTGTGGCTTTGACCCACGGTTGATAAACCTTAATTCTGCACTTGTAGTTGCCAAGTGCAGTTGAGGAAAAAATAGAAAATAAAAATCTATCATTTTCAATTCATTATTTTCCAATTTTCTATCGTTGTCAAGAGAGCTCTGAGAGGTGCGCATTAAACTTTGACATGGAATGCTATTGAACCGAACACTCACACCCAATGGCTGACCAACCAGAGGCATCTTCCAGTGGCAGAGTTAGTGCCACGAAGGTAGCATCACATCTCACTCATTTGATTACCAACTTAAAATGAACCTCATTAAGAAATGGGTTAAATGAACCAAATTAAACTGTTGGTAATGAACCTCACCCTAGTTAGGATTAGTCTAGGTTAGCTTAGATGGGGAGGGTTTTTAATTTTTGGGGTTGCTCAAGATGGGAAGTGACCTCAAAAGGGGTGCTTCTCTTAGTCATGGCTATCAGATGCGACTCCAAATTTGTAAATTGGGGGCCATGGCTGTCAAATGTGATGGGATTCAAATCCCAACGATCATAAATTTGACCATTGCCACCGACCATGGGTCCCAGCCGCGGCTGAGCAACTTTAGGCCAATTTTTCAAATTTTTTGATTTTTTTTTATTTTTGACTTATTTAATTGATTTTTTTTAATTTTTCTTGTGCATTTATGAATGTTTTTATTTTGAAGATTTTTTTAATTTTTTTGAATTTTGAAGTATGTTTTTTGATGTTTTTGATTGATTTTATGTATTATTATTTGCCCTTTTAGCTGACTGCCAAAGCGAGGGAGTTCGAGCTCTTTCGGTACCTCCTCTTCTAGATTAGTGATGCCGACCAGGAGTGGTTCACCACTATAGGCCTTGGCTATGTTATCCACCTACCCTCTATGAGGGTTGCCCAAGCCTACATGATTGCTTTGGCTCATCATTGGGATGCACGAACCAACACGTTTCACCTATCAATCGGAGAGATCATGGTCACCTTGGAGGATGTCTACCACATCTTTCGCATCCCTATTGATGATGAGGCCATAACTTCTTCACCTACCATGGTGAAGTTTGTAGTATTATAGTATATCTTTGATGCTCAAAGTGATGAGGCACTAGAGGATATTAACCATGGGGGTGTTACCATTGAGTGTTGGTATAGGGCGCATGTCTTCACAGAGTGATAGGCCATCTTGATGTACCTATGCATACATGTCCTACTACTAGATACATCTAGATTGAGGTTCCCATGGAACCTCCTAGCTAGGATGTAGGACCTTATGGGGAGTACTAGAGAAAAACCATTGATTCTATCATGGGGTAGTGCCCTCCTTGCACAGCTCTACAATGAGCTATACAGGATCACTCAGCGAGGCTGTGTTGGAGTTGCTTGCAGCCTACTGCTCTAGATATGGTCATGGAAAAACATCACCGTTGACCACCCAAGGGGACTTCCACATCATATTGGTGACATTCAAGAGACTTCTCAGTTCTATGCTACTTGTTGGCCCAAAGATGTTGATGGGTTTAGGAACTAGTCCCGAGCAGGAGATCTACAGCACTATCTACATAAATTGACTCAACTACGGCCATAACATGTTGTATGGTGGCCTTACATGGACTGTCCTACATGGGGGAAGGTCAACAGGTATCTAAGGTAGATAAGACAAGATAGGTGGATTCTAGGGTGTAAGTCTAACATGCATGAGTTCTTCCACTTCTCATGCATCACTCGACAGTTTAGGATCTGCTAGGACATTCCACCAGTGCCTAATCTCTACCATTGCCTTAAGGTGGAGAATAATTTGAATTTGCCTACTGTGACTCCACTAGGCAATGAGGATGATGACTAGCAGGATTCAATACTGGCCAACATAGGGATCACAGCTGATTATGATGTCTAGTGGACTACTAGTATATGGTGGGGTGGCGGCCCACTAGGACAATTTTGGGATGGAGCAACAGGAGAAGAGGTAACTAAGGTAGATCCAAATGGGTGGTGAGTCCACTAGTAGATAGAGGGCAGATGGGGTGATGGTATAGCCATAGAGGAGGAGCTCTAAGTAAAGGAGGAGGAGGAGCTGGATGATGAGACCTCACAGCTCAGAGCCCAAGTAGTTAGTTTGCAGTCACAACTGAGGATTGCTCAAATGCAGATTTGAGGGAGGGACACCTTCATTGCCACTTTACATGTAAATCTAAGAGTAGCTTAGTATTATCTCACAACGAGATAGACTTAGTGGCATGGATACTAGGAGGAGAGGACTCTTCACCTGGCATAGATTGAGAGTGCCACTATAGCTCTAGATAAGATGACTCTTGAGCGAGATCTTCTACAGTCTAAGATAGACCTCAAGACTCAAGAGAGGGATTAGGTGATCGTGCAAGGTGGAATATTGACTCCACAAGCTACTCCTATGGCTCTAGTTGTATAGGGACCCACAGGGTTGGATCCATCTATAGAGATCAAGCGACTACAGGTTTTAGTATAGACTCATATCAAGCAACATGATTTAAATGCGGCCCACATCGCTCTCTTGGAGGGAGAGGTAACACTCCACGATGGGGAGATTCTAGATAGATCCAAAGCTCCAGGGACTCAGGGGACTCAAACATGGGAGATAGGGAAGTCCTTAGCTTGGCCTAGCCACAGGACTCACAGGTCTAAGAGGTCCACCGATACTAGCTCTAGGTGGACTCATTGAGAGGGTGGAGGTGATGGAGGAGCCTCACAGATAGGGGGTGCAGGCCAATCATGATTATGCATTGGGCACATTGTATCATTTTTTAGTGTAAGGTCTGAGGACCTACACATTTGTAGCCTACGGGTATTTTGGGCACACCTATGTACTCTTTGAGACACACATATATATATGATATGACATTGGATTTATGACTCATTATGTGTGTACATTTATTTTTTTATGTTTATGAGATGCATATGGATGCAATGCTTATATGTTATGTTTATCTGATGCTATATGATGTGATGTATGGATGACATGCACTAGCTAGATGATGGATGTATGACTAGATATTGTGATCTAGATGTGTAGATGGACTACTATGATGTATGCATATGGATGCAATATTTAGATGTTAAATGCATATTTAATTTTATGTACTTGTATGCATTTAATTTATGATGTTATGATATGATGAATAAAATGTATGTAATGCATTATTTACATGATGATCTAATATAAATGAACATGTATGCTTTAATCACTTAAAACATAAGGAATGAATGCAATATGAGTTAACAATATAATGGGTGACACCACAAAATGTATAACAATCATGAAATGTAATTGATATATCTTATCATAAGAATTAATCAATTAGACATCCATATGTGAGATGAAATGATGTATTGTTTCTATTCATAAGCTTTTGTAAGTTAAAATAATATGCACAACATAGTCAGTGGCCATCTAAATATCATTATTGATATCCATCCGGTATCTAACCTATGTTATGAACACCCCTTAACAAACAAACTCTTATAAAAATAAGTGGATGATTGATTGATTGAAATGAGTTGTTGCTATTTGGGAAATTTTGAGGTTTTCCATGAGACTCAAACACCCTAGTTGACTTATCAAAAGTTGTATAATGACTACACTATACTCTAATAGATAAATTTTTTGCTATGAAATACCAAGCTATTCATTACCCCTATGTGTGCAAATGAATATATTAGATGAGACATAAACATACCCCAATGCCAGATAGGATTCATTCAGCCCATTGTTGTATTGGGGATCCTCAAATGTCCACCCGATCCTAGGTTTGGACTTAGTTGGACTAGACCACTAGGCAATGCAAGCCACCTAAAGCTAGCTCATTTGTGAATTTCTAGACCTACCCCAATTTCAAGCGGGATTCATTCATCCCATTGTTGTAATGGGGATCACTCCATGATTTTTGAGTATTGACCATTCCAGGGATTCAATCTCACCCCCTTATTTTATTCAATTTATTGGGATACTTGCTCATATATAGTGATAAAAATCACTTTTTATTTTGTATTTTGTATTTTTTTTGTAGAGGAAGAGATTGGGTTTGACTTTGGGATTTTGCTCCTTTTTGTGTAAGTAAGGGATTTCTTAAGGTAGGAAGGGAACTTGTCCTTTTGCCAATGACCACTACTCTAGACCATTGCACCTCACAAATGAGCAAGTAACAAAACCTTTCGCTTAAGGTGACCCGGACCACTTTGTAGTGTTCGTCCTTCCTTACCTTAATTAGGATTGTTAATGTGTTGATTAGTGATGGGATTCTGATATGCTAAGTGCTATCAAAACTAGACCTCATCTACAAAAGCAAAGCAAGCTTTCTACTAAATTTGAGAAGACCACTAGGAATGGTTGAATGATCAAAAAACCCTAGTATATTCTTCATAGCAATAGGAGGGGTTGTGTTGAGAAACACAATTACTCACAAGGGTGATGGATGATGATGATGCATAGATGCATGATTGAAATACAAACATGGTGTCATTTGTAATATTGCAAACACAACCTATCCTAATGCAAGTGTGATGGATGGAAATACCTAATGCAATGCAATTAAATGAAATGCATGTGCAAAATAAAAATTTATAATGCAAACAATTTTGAAGTTTTGAATGTTTTACAATATTTTTAGCTTTTATTGCTTTTTTATTTTTATGGATTTTGAAATTTTTCATATTTTTGAATTTTTGAATTATTATGTGTGGAACACCTTAAGATGAAGGATGTTGAGAGGTTCAGGCTCTTCAAAACCTTCAAGCAATGTCATATGATATGTTCCATATCCACTATTATTTGAGATGATATAAGGACATAACCAGTTAGCTATAAATTTATCTCACAAGTGCGACGACAGGTTTGAGTTATGTTGGTTCTCTTTCAACACAAGATCACCAACCTTAAAGTCTCTCAAATGGAATTTATTATTGTAAGCTCATTTTAAGTTCTCTTGATAAATGTGAAGATGCTCAAGGGCATTCACATGATGTCCATAAAGAAGCATCAATTGATCAAGGTGAGTTTGCCACATAGTGTCATCATCGATGAAATCTTTCAATGCGATGCACAGCATTGGAATCTCTAATTCTAAGGGCATAATGGCCTCAATGCCCAAACAAGTGAAAATAGGATTGCCCTAGTGGGTATCTATATGCTAGTCCTGTAAGCCCATAATGCAAGGGGTATTTGGATGTGCCAATATTTGTGGTTTTCTTGTACCATCATTTTCAAGATGGCTACCACTATCTTGTTTGAAGCCTTAGCTTACCCGTTTGCATATAGATAGTATGGAGTCGTAAAATTGTGTTGTATATTGTACTTGGATGTCAAAACCCTTACAGTTTTGTTCTTGAATGATGTTCCATTATCCAATATTATCTTGGATGGTATCCCAAAATGACTAATGATATTGTGAAGTATAAATTCCACAACAAGTGCTCCAATTGTCATTGTTAGAGGGATTGATTCCATCCACTTAGTAAAATACTCACTAGCCATTATAATAAATGTATACTAGCTCGATGATGGAGGAGAAATATTACCTATTAGATCTAAACCCCATTGAGAAAATGGTGAATCCACTTGAATGGGTTGTAAGGCCTATGATGGCAAGTGCGTAAGATTAGCATGATGTTGACATTTGATGCATTTCTTGACATACGCAATGTAATCCTTCTCCATAGTGGGCCAATAATAACCCATTCAAAGGATGCGCTTGACAATGGCCATGCTACTAAAATGGCCACCGCATGTACCATCATGAGCTTGCAAAATTACCCAAGCTAATTCTTGGGGCTCAAGACAATGAAGGAGAATTCCATCATAGCTTCGACGATACAAGATGTCTCCTAGCAAGACTTACTTTATCACTTCTTTTCTGAATATGTTCTTCATAGCATGCGATAATCCCTGAGGGATTAAACCAAGCTTTAGGAAGTCATGTAATTGTGATATCCAGTCCTAATAAGCTTCTACCTCAACTGACAATATGACTTGTTCCCCTATAACTTAGTTGTGCATGAATGCAAACTTAGATACAACCTTGTGGTGAATGGTGGTGCCACTCCCCGTAGGACCTTGTGAGATCAAAGACCCCAGGTCATCTTCTTGAGAAAGTTTTTAACTTTATAGAACCACTCATGGTTTGGTTCTATATGAATCATGTTGACTAATTCCTTGTTATCGAAAGCCTCACACTGCCTCGTGGCATGCGATATCATCTTTAAATGAATGGTAGTAAAATCGACAGATGGATTCTGAGGGATTAAATATCATAAGGATGTCATAGTGTTTGTAAACCTATTCGAAAAACGAGGGATTGCCTCTATGTTGTACCACTCTATCTAGGCTAGATAAGTGTCAAAAATATCCTTGTAAGCTTTTAGGATAGGAAACCTACACTGTAAAAGTCCCTTCACTTGATTGACTATGAGAAGGGAATCACTAAAGATGTTTAACCTTTTAATATTCATGGTGATAGTTATTTGGAGGCCCAATATTAGGGCTTCGTAATTAGAATTGTTATTGGTACAAGGGAAGTCCAACTTAAATGAAAATGGCATTGGAGCACCTTGTGGTATGAAGAAGATAATTCCTACAGCACCCCCTTGCTCACACTTCGAACCGTCAAAGAATAAATTCATGTCAACTTTTTTATCTGGTTCTTTGGGTTTGGGAGATTCTGATAACGCAAAGACCGCATCATCAGGAAGCTCTATGGTGAGAGTTCTACTATTCTCAAGAGGTGCCTCTACAAAATAATCAGCTATAACTTGTACCTTGATGGACTTTTGACTGATGAATTCTAAATCAAATTTTATCAATAGCATGATCCACTTTGCGGTACATGTATTATTATATGTCTTGCTCATCATATACTACAAATAATTCTATTTGAATATCACATAAATTGTATGACTTAGCATGTAATGAAACAACTTCTTCATTACAAATACCACTACTAAACACAACTTCTCCACATATGCATACCCCAGGTCATAACTCACCAAGGTGTGACTGATGTAATATATCGCTTGTTCTTTGTCTTACACGTTCTTTTGGGCCAACATAGTTCCTAATGCAAAGTCAGTAGCTGATATATATAGCAAAAAAGGTACATATGGTCTTGGCAGAGCTAGAACTAGTAGCGTTGCTAGGTATTGCTTAATTTTAGTGAAGGTCACTTAACAGTACTCATCCCAATTGAATGGGGCCCCTTGTGTAGTAGTTGATTCATGGGTCGGTATTTGTTCGATAATTATGTAATAAATCACTTTATGGATGCTAATTTACCCTGTAGGCTTCTTAACTCTTTGATATTTGTGGGAGGATACATTTCTAATATGGTCTTGACCTTAGCTGGATCAACTTCAATCCCTCATTTTGAAACGATGAATCCCAAGAGCTTTCCTGGAGTTATAATGAATATGCACTTCTTGGGATTCAACTTGACATTATGCTCTATTAGGTGATTGAAGACCTTCCTCAGGGCCTATGCATGCTCCAAAGGAGTTACATGTATGTCGGTGGATCAGAGAAGACTATATGATAAATCATAACCAAATTGGATGGTCTCCCTCTAAGGCATGGGATATGATAGATTTAATAATACATATCGTCAATGTCAATCGGCTGATGATGATGCCATAGGTAGTGAGGCTCGAGATAGACTCATCCTCATCATCACTGTCGTATATGAGTCCTTCACCCTAGAAAATTGGAATTGGACAATTAGCAAGATGAGGCCCAAGGTGGGCCCGATATTCATAGCCACTATCATCAATGAGGGTTCCCTCATTCTCACCCACTATCTCCATGGGAAAAATATGATGTAAATGTAGAGGACCTAAGTAATCCAACTTATTCCTACCCTCATATTGTTCATTGCTTAAGGATTACTCATTATCATTTATTCTAGAATTACAATCTGGTCCATTGCTTTCGACAATGGACTCTATCTAAACTTCCTCATAAGCAACTTCTGATTTAGTGTCTATTGCTATACCTAGATTTTGGATCTGTATACCAATGTCATCAGTGGCTTCATGACTTTCAATATCCAAATTGACTCATGGATTGTCTCTTGGATTGGCCTCTACCATGATGTTGTCATGATAGATCTCAGGTGGATCAATAGAGACGTATTTTACCATCCTATTACCCCTTCGTATGTGAGAAGGGTTAAGGTGATAAGGATGCAAATCCACATCATCCCCCAAACTAAGGTTCAGATGATCTAAAGATGTTGTTAGGAGCTCATCATGTCGTCTTATATGGTAGCCTAACCCAAACCTATCAGTTGGTAGCTAATATTGTGGTTCGATGGGAACTCGGCACCCTTGCTCGAATAAGCCTAAACCGTAACCATAACAATGGTAATGTTTGAAATAGCACAAGTCAAATTCAGGGTTAGACAAATAATGAACATTCGCCATGAATGGTTCATCATCATCCTCATCTATAGGTATGTGATTTGTGAGTTGATCAAGCCCTCCATAAATGAATTTTGTTTGGTTGGGTGGCACCCCTAGTGGTACCATCGTTCTCATGGGAAAATAATGGGCTTGAGTTTGACCCATATCCTATGTAGTTTCGATAAATGGTGTGAACATCACATTCTTCATGATATATTCTGCTAATTCAGGATTAACCAAATGTACGGTCACCTGCGGTGCAGATGACCCTATTGAAGAAGCAAGCGAGGCATGTTGAGGTGCCTCCTTGACTTGATTTTTAGCGTCCCCTTCATCCATGGGACTAGGAACCTCAACAATTGTTACCTTAGAAACTTTTTTAAACTATTTTCACCCATAATTGCCTTAATATTCTTATAATTCCTAAGATTTTTGGATGGCGTAGGCTTTTTCAAAGTTGCTGTTGTGTGCTTTGATAGTTTTGGTGCTACTGTGGAAGGTCCTGCACACACTTCTTTTAATTTACTTTTTGGATGTTTTATTGGCGATATCGGTTGTATATCTAGATGCGTTGAGGGGAGAATAAAATTTCTTGATAAACTAATTAAGTTCACATATTTGAATTGGTCCTCATCGAAAGGAACCATGTGAACTTATCCCTCATGTATATATTTAATACATTGATGTAAAAGCGAGGGAACACAATATATTTATCTAATCCAAGGCCTACCTAGGAGGATGTTATACTACATGGCACCTTTAATCACATGACACATCATAGGGATGGTCTTCATTCCAACCTGAATCAGAAGAACTATAGTACCTATCGTTGAGCATAGCACATTGTTAAATGCTCTCAAGGTGAAGGTAGAAGGTATGATGTGTGACTTAGGCAATTTTAGATGTTTTAATTCCTTGGTGGTAATAATGTTGATTGATGACCCTATGTCAATCAAAATCCATTTGAATGGTTTGTAATTAACACATGCAATTATATGTAGAGGTGGATCTGCTATGGTAGTGGAGACCGTATTAATCTCGTGATCATTGAATTGAATCATCGGTTCATTGCATTGCTGCACATATCCCACAAAGTTTGTAAATGCTTCAGGGTCTTGGGATTAAAATTTGATAGACCTTAGGATATCCATGAGCATCTCCCTATGCCTAGGATCTTCAAGTTACCCTCCTGTAACTTGATGTCCTCTATTACCTTGGCTTGTGCCAAGGCCTCCTCGAATGTTTGATACTGTTGCAACTATAGTAGTAACAAGATGTGCTTTGCACAACTCTTTGTAAACATTCAAGTTAACTCTATGGTCAAAATATAAAATGGCAACTTTACCATTATCTTTATCCATATCTTCCCATAATCCATGATCGGCTCATCATCATGTTACATTAAAGCAGCCAGATCGGATAGGTTTACCTTCTTGATGTCGAAGGAGAAGCATTCAAGAAATGCACTAGCCAATTGTTCAAAGTTGGTTATGATGTGACTATTAAGTTGATTGAACCACTCTTGGGCTAGGCTTGAAATAGTTGTGATGAAGGTTCTCAGCAATAGAGCATCATTGATTTCTATTTGAAAGCACATGTCCATAAAGCTCATAACATGTTCTTGAGCATCCTCCTCTTCGTGGAACTTATCCAACTTTGGCATCTCAAAATGCTCAGGATACACTGGAATGGACACTGATGGGCATAAAGGCTCATTATGAATCTTGTTCAAGGTTGGCTTTTGATAAGTCGTCCCTTCTTTCTCTATAGCTCGAACCTTGTCTACCAAGGCTTGATATGCCTTCGAAGATAGAATTTCCTCTTCTCTGAGAGGTCATTGGGGAGCCTTTGGAGGTAAATTCTTCTTTAGTTGAGGTGGATGACTAGGCTCATCCTCCACATCTACTAAGAAGATCTCAGAATATTTCTATTCTTCTTCATATCCTACTACTTCTTCATGTTGTATATGTCCATGATGTTCTAGCGCTTGGTGTTGCATCATGTTTTGGGTCATGTGGTGAGTACAATTTTTAATGTGTTCAGGGTGGAAATCAGGCTATGAAGTAGCTTGTCTATAATTGTGCTCCCTGTAATCACTATGAGGGGGTAAATTTGTGTGATCCAACTAGTCCTCTTGCTCAACAAGCTCCTTTTGATCAAAGATACATTGCTCACACATGTGTTTCTCAAAAAGACACTACCTTAGCAATCTCTATCTTTGAGTATCCTCATTTTGAGGTGCTCACACTCTATGTAGATGTCTTCCAATTGATCTTGGAAGATCTACTGCTATTGTTCTAACACCAATTTTTGTGATCAATCTCTAATATCAGCCATGTGTGGTCTCTCATGTATCTATTCTATCTGAGCAACTTTTTGGTGTGATATCCCATATACTTGTTTGCCATTCTCTTACCTTTTTCTGTGTAGATGACATTCACATTCTAGTGTTGTTTGTGCTCTATGCCTGCGTGGATTGACAAGGCAAGTATAATACGAGAATGCTTAGAGCATTCTCCTGGTTCTCTGATGGTCCTACGTGTGCTCTCACTACAAGAACTTGTAGAATGAGAGTGCACAATTGAGGGTTTATACCCTAGCTTCCTGTTGTGGCTGCTCCACAACGTACCCCAAAATTGGGGACCCACATTTTTTGCATGTGTTCCAAGAAGACCGAAGTGGCCCATAGGCTAAAGATCAAGGAAAAAAGCAAAATACCACAAGGAGAAAAAGTGTCGCGATATCGCGACATGTTGCACCATCACGGCCAAAAGAGAAAAAGTGTCGCGATATCGCGACATGTTGCACCATCGCGGCCAAAAGAGAAAAAGTGTCGCGATATCGCGACATGTTGCACCATCGCGACCAAAAAAGAAAAATTGTCGCGATATCATGACATGTTTCACCATCACGACCAAAAAAGAAAAAGTGTCGCGATATCATGACATGTTGCACCATCGCGGCCAAAAGAGAAAAAGTGTCGCGATATCGCGACATGTTGCACTATCACGGCCAAAAAAGAAAAAGTGTCACGATATCGCGACATGTTGCACCATCGCGGCCAAAAGAGAAAAAGTGTCGCGATATCGCGACATGTTGCATTTTTGCGACCAAAACAAAAGAAAGAAAAAGTGTCGCGATATCGTGACATGTTGCATTTTCGCAACCAGAACAGAAGAAAGAAAAAAGTGTCGCGATATCGTGACATGTTGCATTTTTGCGACCAAAACAGAAGAAAGAAAAAGTGTCGTGATATCGCGACATGTTGCATTTTCATGACCATAACAGAAGAAAGAAAAAGTGTCGCGATATCGCGACATGTTGCATCATCACGACCAAAAGAGAAAAAGTGTCGCGATATCGCGACATGTTGCATTTTCACGGCCAAAAAAGAAAAAGTGTCGCGATATCGCGACATGTTGCATTTTCACTGCCAAACAAGAAAAGGTGTCGCGATATCGCGACATGTTGCATGGTCGTGGTCAAAAGAGAAAAAGTGTCGCGATATCGTGACATGTTGCATTTTTGCGATTCAAAGCATAGAGAGAGTCAAAAGAGAAAAAGTGTCACGATATCGCGACATGTTGCATTTTCGCGATTCAAAGCATAGAGAGAGGCAAAAGAGAAAAAGTGTCGCGATATCGCGACATGTTGCACTATCACGGCCAAAAGGGAAAAAGTGTCGCGATATCGCGACATGTTACATTTTCACGGCTACAAGCAACAAAAGAGAGCAAGGAGGCAAAAGTGTCACGATATCGCGACATGTTCCAGTTTCGCCAAGGTAACGGACCTGCATAGTGACGTGGACATAAGGACAAAATCTAATGAATAAGACAAAGTGTTACATGATCATTTAAGATGGTCGTTACACATGGAGGGAAACAGACGCAAGCCCATGTGGAGAAATGCAGCGAAGGGCCACAAAATGGAAACCAAAGCACACGCATACAAGGGAAGGTGAAACTAACAGTCAGGGAAGGTGAAATGAACAACCATCGAAAAATGAAACAAACCGTCATGGAAGGAGAAACAATTTTTTCAGAAGTTTAAATATGCCATTCAAAGAGGCCAGAAAGGGGTTGGAAACCGCTGCAAGCAGAGTTGCAGAGCTGAAGGCGAGAAGGCCATCCTGGACCTGTTTGAGTTGTTTTTCTTCCACAGACTGGTTTGGAAAAACTAGAAATTCTGCTATTGTAAAATGACATATTTTTAATGCAGAAGTTTCAAAAATTTGCATCTTGTGGGCAAGAAAGAAGGATATTTTCTTTGCATGCTATGGATTTAATGTTTATTCTTTCATTTTTTTAGATTTCAAATTTATAGATAATGTTAATGCCATCTTTTTTGGGTTACATTAGGCGAATATTTGAAATCTGAATTTTATTTCGTACCCTAGGAACCAACACTTAGTCTATGGGGATTGTGCTTGTTTTGCAAGTCCAATAGGTTAGGTTGCATGCATGGAGACCTCACATCTTCGGTTTTTCCAAAATAGGATAGCATCATACTGAGTGCATTTTATTTTCAATTTTTTGCATTTCATTTTCATTTTCTGCATTTTATTTTTTCCCAGAAATTTTAACTTATTTTCAGGCATTAAAAATAAACATTTAAAAATTTTCAAAATCCAAAAAAACAATGAACAATCACTAAAGTTTCATGATGAAATAAACCAACATTGCCCCTTGTTTATAGTTACTTGCAATCACTAAGGTGTTCCAAGCATTTAAATTGAATATCTTTATTTGAGATTACTAATACACATATGCAAATGCTAATACAATGGAGACCTTGGAGAAGTTGTTTGTTTAACTTCTTTGCAAGAGGGGATTTGGAACCCAAATCCTAAAGGAGAGTGTACTTTCACAATTGGGTGAAAATACCACTCAACATATTGGCGCTAGAAGGAGGGCCTGAATTGTTTTATTTCGAGTGATTTAAATGCTATAGGGATTTAAATTTTGAATATTTCATGCCCTATTGATTATTATCTTTAGCCCTCTTTTAACAATACAACCTTGTAGTGTTAAAAGGAGGACATGAATTGCTATGCATTGTTCTAATGCTTTTGATTGTTCATACAAGAATAATGTGTTTTGATTTGATTTAAAAAAAAAAATTGGTTTGATATTTGCTAGTCAATTTCATGCTTATTTGTAAGGAATTATTTTTTTGTCTAAAATGTATTCGTTGTCGGTATTATGCTCTTCACTTGCGTGTAATGCGATCTTGTGAATCAGAAAGCCTACAACACTAGGAGTATGCTCTTCACTTGCGCATATGCGATCTGGTGAATCAAAAACTTACATTTTTAGAATACTGCTTTGTCATGGTTCCTTCTTTCATTCACGACTAACAAATTGATTTTTCTTTGAATTTCATTAATTGCAAGATTTTTTTGTGTGTCACAGGTTTTCTTTGAGGTACTGAGAGTTTTGTCAGGTTCTTGTAGGGTTATCATCATCGATTTTGAATCAAATGGCCCAACCTCCACCACCTCCTTGGTACGGAGCCCATAACATTCCTTTGAATATTGCAGGGGATATTCATGAGATCCCTAAGAATATAGAGATATTTTTGCCCAAATACAAATCGGATGGCCCAAGGACCGTAGAAGAACATATTCAGGCCTATAGGGATGTTTTGATAAGATTGCAAGTTCAACATGAAGATGTGGCTTGTAGACTCTTCCCCATGAGCCTAGACCAAGTGGCTTACAAATGGTATATTTGCTTACCTACTGGTTCCATTACGTCATGGACACAAATGGAGGATGCTTTTGTCAACCAATTCAGGTCACCATTAGATCCCACAATCATCTATAATCAGTTCATTACATGCAAAAGAGGCCAGGGTGAGCCAATCCGAACTTTTAATCAGAGATTTTAGAAGTGCTATAATAGAGCAATTCAGCATTTTGCCATTGATCCCACAGTAGCTTTGCAAATATATTTTGGGGCATTGGATCCTATGACGGCAATGTTTGCAAGGCAAAATCCTCAAGTTACCACGCTTGCTCTAGCCTACAATGAAGCTATGACCATTGAACAACAAATGACACCACAGGGTTATGGGTTTTCCCGGATGCCTATGGTAGGACAATATGGTCCATATGGTCAAGCTCCTATGATGAATCAGATCATGGCACCACAAATATCAGGCATAAATGCTGTGCCTTATCAACAACCATATTCATCAACACCCGCTTATGCACCCATTCCAATTCAACCGATCACAGCCATTCCCCCCATTCCTTCATTTTTGCAAAATAGTCAACAGACTATGCAAGGAGCCAGTCCGGTTAATTCTCAGGCTATAGTTCCTTTCCCCAATCCAATTCCGATTCAAAGTGTGAATCCCTATGCAAATCAAGTGGCTCAAAATCCAACTCAAATGTTAAGTCAAGATCTCACCAATTACGCAAATCCTATTGGAACTAGCAATAACATAGCTCAACCAAAAGAGATTTATTCAGAGGTTGAAGAACTCAAAAAGATGATTCACAAATTGAGTAATGATTTGGTTCAAAAATAGAAGTATGAATCCCATGCCCCTCACCCAAATCAAAATTTCAACAATAGAGGGAGACAGTGGAATACGAAGCCAAACAATGGGGGTGTGCCTTCCCCTATTGCTAATCGGATAGATACTTCTGCAGGACCAAGTCACTCTAGTTCCATTCTTAATATTTCTGATTTTGCATGGGAAAAGGGGTGTAGATTGCATAATACAAAGGGGCATAATGAAAGGAATTGTCCCGAAATTGCTAGATATACCCATTGTCTCCAAGCTCAAGTGGATGATTTGGAACTTGTGCCAAATGAGGGTCCACCCCAACATCAACAAGGAGAGGACAAAATTTTGGTGGTGGAAACTCTATATCATCAAGAGAATGAGAATGAGGAAGAAGAGGATGAAATCTTGGAACAGGAAGTGGTTGAAAGTGAAATTGTAAGAAAACCAATAAATGAATTTGAAGATATGATAGAATTTCACCACTTGTTCTTGGAAGACACTCTCGATGAGAAGCTTGGAATTAATGATCAAAAATTTCTTCACCCTCCAAATTGTGATAAAATCGAATCAGGGGTCACCAAGTTGGACTATGATAGCCTTATAAATTGGAATTCAAAAAATGACCCACTTTTGGAAATAATTGAACCATCTAAGGAAGGTGAAGGTGAATTTGATGAGAAGCACATTGATGAATTGGAAGATGTTGAAGAAGTAGTTGAACGTCACAACTTGAACTTGGAGGATGACTACTATGATTCGTGGAAGAAGTGGGAAGACTACACTCACTCCAAAACTTCTAATGAAACTTGTGTGCCAATTGATATAGAGGACAACATAATCGCCTACTCAAAGGAAGATAGTACAACTCCTGTACAATTTGAGGATGTTTTGGAAGAGATACCATGGATAGTGAACAAAGAATTGGAATTAAATGACAAAGTGGTTGATCTATTGGAAGCAACGAAAGATATTGATCATGAAGATGAGTTACTTGACATACACTTCGACCAAGAATATTTGAGGGTTGAAAAGGATGGGCATGTTTTTAATTGGGTGCCCAATTTTGGTATGTTTGATGAACAAGTAATCAATGAAGAATATGAAGACCATGAGGTAAAAGAGGGAATTGCAAATCCTCACCAAATCTTGGTAAATGAAAATGTGAAAAAGGTAAAATCTAAACCTTTGTGTCCAAACATCCAAGATTTTGGTGAAGATTTGTATAATTCAAATGATATTTATGATGAAATGCCATTGAAGGTGAATGAAGAACAAGGATTAATTTCTAACCACACCTTTGATAACATTACTTTAATGAATGAAAAGGAGCTTGATGCACTTAAATTGCTAAATCAAATTCATCAACAATTAATTCTTGAATCTAGGATAAAAATTCTTAATGATCCCCATTTAGTAAATATCCTAGATGCTTGTAAATTGTTGCACAATTTTGATTGGCCTAAGAACATGGAAAATGAATTAGCTTTGAAATTTTTAGAAATAGGCTCTTGCTTACAAAATTTCATTTTGAATAAAGAAAGCCTAGTTCTAAATCATGAATGGAATTATGAAATGTGCACCTTAAAGAATAGACAAGAAAGAATTGAAAATCAACCATTGTCTAATCAATTTGGTAATTTGAATCTCACCTATAGGAATACTAATGGAACTAAATCTAATTGGTGGGGTGAGAGAGGAAAGTTAAAGTTGGTTGCATTGTTTGGTCTAATCTTGTTTTTGTTTGATTCCTTCCACATTTGGCATGTGTATCACATTATATGTCTTTTGGAATGTTCTAATCATGTTTGGGATCCGGGAAAGTGATAGTCCAAGCTTTGCATCACCTTGTACCATATGGTACATTGGTATATGATTTTTGGTTTTGATGTTGGTTTTGCATTTCTTTTTTGGTTTCAAGTTGTGTGTTGGTCCTTTGGACACTTTTGGTTTGTTTTTCAAAAAAAAAAAAGCAAGATGTCAACTTATGTCCTTATGAATGTTGACTAAGACTAGGAGAATATGAAACATCGGAATTGTATTGCAGAAAGCTCCACGAATATCGCAAACACATTAAAGAATATCGTTTGGAACTTGTGATGCATGAAGTTGTCAGTTTTTCACATTATGGTAAAGTAGGTGATACTCCATCCACATTTCAAAAGGAGCAATGCATTCATATCTCATATTACATTCCGCATTGCATATACATTTCATCTCAGTTGCATCTTCATTTCATGTACAATCATTGAAAAGGTGTCGAATCCTCTTAGGGTTATTACATAACATATATTAAAAGGATCCTAAGGTTGGGAACCGATGCCCGAACTATCTTGAACCAAGCACGTTCTACACATATTAAAGAGGATCTTGAGAAAAATGGTCAAAACCATACTTGGAAGAAAAGGTGAGGCGAAAGGAATATTTCGTGTCTGTCCCATCATGCAACATAATCCTTAAAATAGTGGTTTTTACCACTCCCATAAGTGCTTAAAGCCTAAAATTAGAGTAGTAAGGATAGGGTTAAATCCTCATCGAACTTAGGTTGAGGATCCAACTCCCCAAAGCTCTGATTTGACCTTCATGGAGTAGTAAGGATAGGGTCTAATTCTCATCTCGCTTAGGTTGAGAATCCGATTCCCCAAAGCTTCTATTTTGCCCACTCAAGAACTTGAAATTCAAAAGAAAATATTTTTCATTTCTTTATTAATATTGGATTGGAAGGATCGTACTACATGTCCCTTGCAAGGATGGGTAGTCATCCCCAAGGTCCAAGAAATCAAAAGTAAAGCCAAATCATGGATTATGGGGTTAATCTCCATCGGGGCTATAGATGCCTGGCTGGTAGTGGAGTATGCTCATGCGTGGCAACATGTCTTGTCTAAAAGCAAGACCACTGATTGCTCAAACGGACAGGCTAGCCTGATAGTTTCATCCATAATAGGTTAAATCATTTTGTTCAAGATGAGGTAATGAACTCCAGATCATAGTAGTAAGGATAGGGTTAAATTCCCATCTCGCTTAGGTTGGGAATCCTATTCCCCAAAGCTCTGATTTCACTTACACTTGCACATGGGTTCAAGATGGTAGTGACACATAACCAACTTTGGGATCTAGTAAATTAATTCAGTATACATATATTTGGTCCTAAGAGGGTTTGACAGTTTTAATATGTTTGTTCATGATACTAGAAAGTTTGAGCCTTTGCAAAGCGAGGTTGTTATATCTCTAACATAGTTGTCATACATCAAATCCTACACAAATCATTCATAGCCTTGCATACGAATCATAAGTGAAACTGACAATGGAATGTTGATCAATTTCAAACGATAGGGAATGAAGCACATTGCACACACCGAGCTGATGCTTAATAATTCTAATGCTTCATGTATTTCTCATCTAGTTTCATTCTTGGGATATTTGCTGACGCTTGTATTTGAGTCTGTGTTTTTTTTTCAGGTTGAGTTCTCACCAAAATGCTCGGGAGCATTTCCCAATAGAGTCGCCATTTGTTGTGGCTGCTCCACAACGTACCCCAAAATTGGGGACCCACATTTTTTGCATGTGTTCCAAGAAGACCGAAGTGGCCCATAGGCTAAAGATCAAGGAAAAAAGCAAAATACCACAAGGAGAAAAAGTGTCGCGATATCGCGACATGTTGCACCATCGCAGCCAAAAGAGAAAAAGTGTCGCGATATCGCGACATGTTGCACCATCACGGCCAAAAGAGAAAAAGTGTCACGATATCGCGACATGTTGCACCATCGCGGCCAAAAAAAGAAAAAGTGTCGCGATATCGCGACATGTTGCACCATCACGGCCAAAAAAGAAAAAGTGTCACGATATCGCGACATGTTGCACCATCACGACCAAAAGAGAAAAAGTGTCGCGATATCGCGACATGTTGCACCATCGCGGCCAAAAAGAAAAAGTGTCACGATATCGCGACATGTTGCACCATCGCGGCCAAAAGAGAAAAAGTGTCATGATATCGCGACATGTTGCATTTTCGCGACCAAAATAGAAGAAAGAAAAAGTGTCACGATATCGCGACATGTTGCATTTTCGTGACCAAAATAGAAGAAAGAAAAAGTGTCGCGATATCGCGACATGTTGCATTTTTGCGACCAAAACAAAAGAAAGAAAAAGTGTCGCGATATCGCGACATGTTGCATTTTCGTGACCAGAACATAAGAAAGAAAAAGTGTCGCGATATCGCGACATGTTGCGTCTTCGCGACCAAAAGAGAAAAAGTGTCACGATATCGCGACATGTTGCATTTTCACGGCCAAACAAGAAAAAGTGTCATGATATCGCGACATGTTGCATTTTCACTGCCAAACAAGAAAAGGTGTCGCGATATCATGACATGTTGCATGGTCGCGATCAAAAGAGAAAAAGTGTCACGATATCGTGACATGTTGCATTTTCGCGATTCAAAGCATAGAGAGAGGCAAAAGAGAAAAAGTGTCATGATATCGTGACATGTTGCATTTTCGCGATTCAAAGCATAGAGAGAGGCAAAAGAGAAAAAGTGTCGCGATATCGCGACATGTTGCACTGTCACGGCCAAAAGGGAAAAAGTGTCGCGATATCGCGACATGTTACATTTTCGCGGCTACAAGCAACAAAAGAGAGCAAGGAGGCAAAAGTGTCACGATATCGTGACATGTTCCAGTTTCGCCAAGGTAACGGACCTACATAGTGACGTGGACATAAGGACAAAATCTAATGAATAAGACAAAGCGTTACATGATCATTTAAGATGGTCGTTACACACGGAGGGAAACGGACGCAAGCCCATGTGGAGAAATGCAGCGAAGGGCCACAAAATGGAAACCAAAGCACACGCATACAAGGGAAGGTGAAACTAACAGTCAGGGAAGGTGAAACGAATAGCCATCAAAAAATGAAACAAACCGTCATGGAAGGAGAAACAGTTTTTTTCAGAAGTTTAAATACGCCATTCAAAGAGGCCAGAAAGGGGTTGGAAACCGCTGCAAGCAGAGTTGCAGAGCTGAAGGCGAGAAGGCCATTCTGGACCTGTTTGAGTTGTTTTTCTTCCACAGACTGGTTTGGAAAAACCAAAAATTTTGCTATTGTAAAATGACATATTTTTAATGCAAAAGTTTCAAAAATTTGCATCTTGTGGGCAAGAAAGAAGGAGTCATTTTCTTTGCATGCTATGGATTTAATGTTTATTCTTTCATTTTTTCAGATTTTGAATTTATAGATAATGTTAATGCCATCTTTTTTGGGTTACATTAGGCGAATATTTGAAATCTGAATTTTATTTCGTACCCTAGGAACCAGAACTTAGTCTATGGGGATTGTGCTTGTTTTGCAAGTCCAATAGGTTAGGTTGCATGCATGGAGACCTCACATCTTCGGTTTTTCCGAAATAGGATAGCATCATACTGAATGCATTTCATTTTCAGTTTTCTGCATTTCATTTTCATTTTTCTGCATTTTATTTTTTCCCAGAAATTTTAACTTATTTTTAGGCATTAAAAATAAACATTTAAAAATTTTCAAAATCCAAAAAACAATGAACAATCACTAAAGTTTCATGATGAAATAAACCAACATTGCCCCTTGTTTACAGTTACTTGCAATCACTAAGGTGTTCCAAGCATTTAAATTGAATATCTTTATTTGAGATTACTAATACACATATGCAAATGCTAATACAGCGGAGACCTTGGAGAAGTTGTTTGTTTAACTTCTTTGCAAGAGGGGATTTGGAACCCAAATCCTAAAGGAGAGTGTACTTTCACAACTGGGTGAAAATACCACTCAACACTTCCCTAGGACTTTATCTAGACCATCCAATTGTCTAGTGCACCATTGCTCATGTGGTGGCATACCATTGACTCCAACCTTAGACATATCAAAAGTGAACTTACCAAGTTCATTGTTGTTGGGATTCTATGCGAACCTATGCTTTGAAGAAGCCCTATCTTCTTGCCCCTGCATGGGTGGATTCTCTACTTGTCAATTTTGAACTGATAGGGGCCTAGATCCTCCCTTAGCTCGAGTACGGATGGGCACTAACTTGGTTATAGTTCCTTCCTCAACGATGTACTTTTTAGCAAATCTAGTGGATCCACGAGATATACGATCGTGATATATGCTCCCATGCTCAAAGACCCCATGTTGGGATCTTCCATACTCAGATATATCTTGTGAGGCATTACATTACCTCCTTTGGGTGGGGTATTCTGATGAGAACCCCCACAGGTAGAGTTTTCCCTTCTAATGCTCATCGAACATCATCTGGGAAGATCTCATGATTGAGGGTTTGACATGTTATGTTGTGTATTAGGTGGAGATTCAGCTTCAACCTTGATTTTGCACTAATATTAGTCTCTCCGTGTTCTAACCATGATGTGTATTATCTTGTATGTAGATTTTAAAGCAAACAAAGCAAGCAAGAATGATTATCTCTTTTAAATTTTGTTTGTGAGACCTACACTGGTTTGATGTGTTTTGAAATTTGTTGAAAACTTAAACCACTCTCATTGTGTTTGAAATTTTTGATGTAATTCTTAATAGTTTAAGGGTTTTCACCTGTATGCTTGCAGCTCAAAAATTGGTAATGAAAGTCACGATCACATAAACCCCTCAAAATGTGGAGATGAAATCCACACCTGGGCAAGGAGCACAGGTCCTACTGATCCTCACCGAGCACCCCATGCACAGTGATACACCCCTTCGAAGAGGAATGCATGTTATTTTTCATGGTTAAGACAGATCTTGGAGTCGATATTGGCCAATAGTACAAGGTTTGATGGAGTTTGGCCAATAGATGGAAATCACTGCCACCTTTGTTGAACCCTACTAGTGGTTAGATACGACTTCTAACTCACTAGAATTTAAGTTTTACTTTGTGTGTGTGTTCAATTTATACTTTGCAAAAAAAGGAAAATGCAACACCAAGCATACAATGCTCTTTTCTATATGCCTAATGATAAAAGCATTTTAATATTCATAAATATGCATCTAATTATTTGAATTATTTTTAGAGAATGCAGGTAAAATGCTTTAATCAACCTCTAATCAAGCCACCATAGGTAAACTCTACAAACAAATATTCTATGTTAACTGTAGGATGGAATCGCAGGTAATAGTGCTAGCCACGAGACAGGTCTGCGGGCCAAGAATTTAGTTGTATTTGATAGATGCAGCTAACAGAACTAGTATAAGCTAACAAATAGCATTAAAATTGCATTTAAATTCATTCACTTTACTATTTCTCTAAGTTTTCTAATAACCTACAATAGTGAAAACAATAAGATGAAAAATTACAAAGGATCAGGGTTACCTAGATTTCTCATCTGATGGAGAAACAAGCTAATTATTATCTACTTTTTTGATTTGTTGCTAGCTACAATTGTCCAGCACGACTGAGACTGTGCACCACGGTTGTCAAGCGTGGCTGACATCTACAACAAAAAGGTTCAAAAATCTATCAATTCTTGTAGAATTTGTGGGGTTTCCATCGTGATCACCATTTGTAACGATCTAAAAAGCATACACCTAACTAGTGCATCAGTTGAAATCGAGTATTAAAGCAATAAATAATATACAACAATGAATTTAACAAGAAAATAGGGTTTCCTTTTATTAAAAATTTACCAAATCCATATTACATATACGTCCCTCTTAGGGATACTCAATTTTTGATACAATTGATACAATATTGAAGACCCTCTAAACAAGGGGAAGTTATAATCTGTAAAAATTTTAGAAGGTACATGAACTACTTAAGGCCAAAGATAACCTTCTTCCCCTTTGGTTGGAGGTATATGTTGCCTTGAATTCCTTGAAAATGAATAGGTCCTGTAAAACCTGCGTTCAAGAAACAACATGAAAGGAGTTAATGACAAAGGAGGCCTCTATTGATAAGGATTTTGAGACAATTGCATAAATTGATGATAAATAAAGCAAGAAAGCATGTAAATATATGAAGATATGCAAAAAATCATCAAATTACTATAAATCATGTAAATAAAGCATGAAATCTAGCAATTAGGAAACCTAATTAGCCATTAGAACTTGAAAAGCATGAAACTAGTCTAAATTGACAATTGCAAGGAAATGGAAGCAAATCTACCTTTAAATCCTAAATTGACCAGTCAAATGTTTGCTAAAATGTTAATCTATGCTATATTAAGCTAATTGCATGACTAGAATTGGAAATTTACTACTAAAACAAAGGAAATTAAGGATCAAACCCTCATCGCGGGTTTGAGGCACAACTGGCACTGTTAGCCATGGTTAACAACCGTGGTTGAGACGAAAGTGTTCTTGCTCTTGTAATCAAGTCTTAGATCTTTGGTTCACTTTATGGAATTGATGATCAAGGGTCAACTCTATGTCCCAATATGGATTTGCGATCGAATTTGATGAGATTTACGTTCGATTGGCTTGATTTTGCAATTAGTGCTTCTTGTTCCTTTAGAAGCTTCATTTATGGATTCATGCTTATCACTCCACAATTGGATAGCATTTCGACTCTCCTCAAGGGGTTTTCAATTCACTATCCATTTTAGTAGAGCTTCACTACATTTCAACTTAACAAGATTCTAGACTTCTCCCCAATTTGAAGGGGGGTCTTATAGCCTTCCTAATCTCTAATCTTGGCTTGCTTGGGAAGCCAATATCAAGATCTAGGAGGTTGGATGAGTTGGGAGGAAAAATCTCAAAGCTTCCCCACCGAAAAATGTTTGAATAATCATTGCCCAAACCATTGTAACAAAAATTTTCTCAGCCCAAGATTCAAAACAATTTTGATGCTAGTCGCAGGTTTGAGGTACAACTAGCTCTATTAGTTGTGGGTGTCAACCGCGGCTAATGCTGAGTATGCCAAATCTTACCAAATTTAGTGGTTAAAACCACTGCTTTGCCTTGGAGTTATCCAAGATCCTTCATATGGTCTATTAGCATGCCCACATGATGCATTTTAGGTTTCTACACAATTACATGCTTCTTACCAAGTCTTACTACTACTTGAAATATGAACTCTTGTAGGGTGATGAGCCACCTCCTAACTTGTCCTTGTATCACTGGTTTGTTTATCAATTACAATAGAGCTTGGTGATCTATGTAAAAATAAAAGGGATTTGCCAATAGATAATGTTTAAAATTCTAGACTGCATATACCATTCCCAAGGGTTCTCTTTATGTTGTACTATATTTTCTCTCCACCCTTGACAATAGGTGACTAGCAAATAAAATAGGTTGATACAGCCTGAACTATCCTTCTTGTGCTAAAGCACATCCGATTGCAAAATTTGAAGCTTCAATATGGACATGGAATTCCTTATCCCAATTTAGGAACACCAAAATAGGGCTACTAACAAGCATGGCCTTCAACTCCTTAAAGGCTCCTTGGTGCTCCTTTGTCCATGTAAAAGGAACATTATTCTTTGTCAATGAATCCAATGGATAAGACACATGTGTATAATTTCTCATAAACCTTCGATAATACCTCATCGATCCAAGGAAGGTTTTAAGTGAACTCACATCATATGGTTCTTCTATGTGCAATATCACGTGGATCTTATCAAAAAAAAAATTTAATCCCTCACTGCACACTATGTGTCCTAAAAAATTTCCATACGGTACCATCAAGTAACAATTTCCAGGTTTTAATGAGATCTGTGTGTTTTTGCACCTACTCATACATTCACTAAGGGTAGGAAGATGCTACTTGATCTTCCCATAAATGGACCAGTCATCCAAAAATGCTTTGAAATTCCATGTTGCCAACTGATCAAATATATACAGTATGAGGTGTTGAAATATAGTTTGGGTATTACAGAGTCCAAATGGCATTTTATTGTACACATAGATGACATTCTCCATAATAAATATGGTCTTTAGCTTATCCTCCTCCACTATGCTTATTTGATTGTAACCCAGAAATCCATCCAAAAATGTATAGATCTCATGTCCTACGACTTCCTCCAGAATGGAGTCTGTGAAGGGAATAGGTAAGGGGTCCTTAATAGTCACTATGTTTAGATTCCTCAAGTCCACACATATTCTAATTTTATCCACTTCCTTCTTCAAGGTGACCACTATAGGTGATACCCATTCACTGGTTGTAACCTTGAAGATGATTCCTACCTCCAACATCTTCTCTATCTCTGCATTTACTAATGCAACATATTTTGGGTTCATCCTATATGGTCTCCTTACTGGTTGTTCTCCAGGAATAAGTGTAATATTATGGACACATAATGTAAGTGGTACTCCCTTCAAGTCCTTGTATGTCCATGCAAATACATCCTTATATTCCAAGAATATATTAAAAGTTGTCGTTTTCAGTACAGGGTTCCAATCATCACCATAGTGAATCATCATAGGTTCATCCTCTGTCCCTAGATTGATGTCCACTGTCTGAGGTCCTTCATATTTGATGTTTTCCAGCTTGTTGCTTTCTCCACATTCTTTAGGTGTGTCGGTATTCAATTTTTGCATCTCCTACTGTATATTTTGTAAAACTTTTTGGAAACATCCATTTCTCTTCTACCTCCTTCTTAGGTTCCTAGTTGTATTTAGTTTTGTCTTGTTTTTGCTTTATCTCCTTTGAGTCAATACAGAGGTAGTTGGGCAAAAAAAATTTGTACTCCTCCATTTACCAATGAAGCATTTCATTATCATATCTAGATTCATCTTCACTACATTCATCCAGATACAACATTCCTTCTCCATCTAGTTCATATCCTTCATATCCTAAGGAATTTTTTGATTTGTCGATCGTGGCTACATCCTCACTAATATTTTGATTAGTCAAATTAATCATATATTTCTGTTGTACATTATTGAAAGTGGTCTGATTATTTCCCCAATTGTGATTACCTTTTGCTACACATAGTCATCCTCTTACCAATAGAGCATTATATGTAGGATTTTGCATAGTAATCACAATGAAATCCAAGACAAAATCTTGGTCAGCTATCACCACTTGTGTTGTCAAGACTCCCTTTGTCTCGATACCATACTGGTTAGTCCCATATAATAAAAATATTGGTGTCCATAAATATGGAGCACCCAGTTCTAGCCAATTTATTTTAGGTAACACATTGATTTTGGATCCTCCGTCCACAATAACTTGTGTCAATTTGTGCCTTAGGATCTCCATATGAACTAATGCAAGTTTCTTTACCACATCAATCATCAATATGGTAGGGTCCATGAATTAGTCTTTTTGTTTCTTTTCTTGAATTGGTTTACACTGCACTTCCATCACCTTATGAGGTTGTATCTCTTCTACCATCACTTTTTGTAATAATGGGATAGCTTCCAACAAGTTAGCCATTTTTATCTCTATTGTGGTGTCCAAAACTTGTGCTGCCAAACTCTACACAATTGCATTTTCTTCTAATGATTTTTTCAGTTCATTTTTTGCTAACTTCACTTGTTTATATTTGTGTGCTTCATCTTGTAATACTTTCTTTGCTACTTTCCAACACTACTTTTATTTTTTTGGATTAGGATACTTATCCTTTTTATCCTAATTCCTTGTCACAGCTAACACTTCCTAGGTTTCCTCTTTAAATTGAAGAACCTCAATATCTAAATAATTTACATTTTACAGGTTACTTGAACTCTTTTTCTTGGGGAAATTTGCTTCCTTATGGTTACCCGAACCACACCACCTACACATGTGTGTAGTGTTCACTTGCTATGTTTCTTGTCTCTAAGGTGAAGAATGATTTTTCATGAAATGCCCCCATTATTGGCAATTGCAAAATTGTATGATCGGCCTCCCTTCTAAATCATACTATAAATGACTCTATCCTCCTTGCTAATTGCTCTATTTCAGCCTTCCACCTCACCGACTATTTCTATAACCACCAGTTGTTGCTTGTTGCACACTTACTGGGGTCTTCGATTTCTCTTCTTGTTCCTGGATTTTCAGGACCTGTGGATGTACTCTTGCATTATACGAACATAGCATCACCTTGTATCCCATTATATTGTATATATAATAGTAATCATTCCATGGACACTTTACATTTATATGACCTTCAGTTTTGCATTATGTGCACCAAATGCCATTTCTATCAGGCTTACTTCTTTGTTCATTCATGATCTTATCAAATTCCTGATAAAATTATGCTATTATTCTTTGTATAGTATTATCTTCTCCACTATATGAATCATTGGACTTGGGATGAGACAATATTCCTGTGTACATCTACTTTGATTCACTTTCAAAAAAATTTGCATGCTTTAAAGCTTCTTCATACATTTTTGATGGTACTGCGTTCATATTTTTTTATATTTTAGTAGCAATCCATCTACAAAGCATCACTTCACCAATACATCTAGCAAAGGCATATGCATCTTATCTACTAACTATTTTAGTCTATTTTTGTATGATTTTACATCTTCATCAGGTTTTTGCTTCATCATACAAATTTCAATAACAATGTCTCCATCATCATTCAAAGGGTAAAATTATTCAATGAATTTCTCCTTCAATTGATTCCAAGTCTAAAAATATACTGTATTTTCTCTTTTTAGATACCAATCCATCGCCAATCCTCTCAAGGTAGCAGAAAATAAAGTCATACAGTCATCTGCTTGGTCTACACTATTTTCCCTCCAAATGGTTATATAGGTTCTGATATATCTTGTGGGATCTTCCTTACCCTCACCTAAAAAAATGTGGACATCTCTTCTTGGCTGCCTTGTTAGCCATCTTCAGAGAATCATCCTCGTCACTTGAGGTATCCCATGGAATCTCTATTTGATTCCTCATTAGGGTGTTGTACTACACTCATCATCAAAATTTTCTATCTGAGGTATCTTATTCTATCCCACCAGTCATTGACCAAACTCGCATGTATCTTCACTCCATGAATTCCTTTGTTGATGTGAGGGAGATGGTCTTGGTCCTTCCTGAGATCCCACACCCTGTTGCCCTGGTGTCAGACTCCTGTTCTCTACACTCCCTTGCAACCCTTCCATCACTTTCTTAGGTGTCACCATCCACTCTCCTTCATTTTGCACTACTTCTCTATCAACTTGCTCCTCTATGTTAGGTGGTTCTAGTACCTCCTCTTCTATCTCTATCAATAGCACCTAAAAACCTCCTTCTTCAAATGCCCAAACTTGCTCTATTTTTTGTTCATATGTACTATGGTTTGATTTACTTGAATTATATCTTTGAGAAATTCTCATGCTACTTCTTACTATAATTTTTTCTCATACTTCCCATATTCTACACCTTTTCACATTGATGTTTGCCATTCACCTCCAGTTTTGTAATATTCTTACTTATCAATTTGACCTATTTTAACAAAAATGCCAAGTTTAATAATGCAATGACACCAAATGTAGAATAATGGTGTAGTATTCCCAGTGGGGAAGTGGTTTTCAAGGGCTTTAGAATGATCAATTTACTATTCCCAATCGATGGACCAAATCATACAATTGTACAGTCTTCACAACTATCAATTTTTTTACAACAAAATAGCTTGTACGGATTCCAAATCATACCACTGTACGATCCCAAATCATACAGTGATAGGTCTTGTACAATTTTACACTCATAAAATCCTTTATATTCATTTTTTCAAGCTATCATACACAGTTTTATAACTAAATTATTTGATTTCCTAATATTGCCAAATCGGGTAAGTTTTCCTCAATTCCATAAATTGCCAAATAGGGTAAGTTTCTTTTGCACAATTTGTAAGAGATATGGTATACGATTTGTATGAAATAAAAGTGTAAAATGGTGCTAAATTGGATACTCTTCTGTGCCAATCCCTCTCAGATAAGTTTTGTAAAGGTCTAAAATGGTAATTAATCCATTTCTACCAACATGTAATTTTATCATCAGGGTTTGAGAGAGTTCTCTCCAATAGCAATATCTAGAAATCATACAAAAACATTCAATACATATTTCTTGATATCATCCTCATCATAAAACATTAATAAGTTTCACATCAGTGCTAGTTTAATCCAATTCTTCTATAGTAATACCTTAAATATCAACAACCACCATAAAGAAGTACATGCAACAAAGATAAACTACAAAATATTATTCCACCATTCTAGGATCATACAGTACATGAAAAAAAACTACGAATTATGGTTCTTCTTCATTACTTATGAACAATTCCATACAATCACTAAAAGGTACTCAAAAATCATAGGTATGCATCAATACTTCATACTATTCAGACCAGAACATAGCCAAAAATCCCAAGCATTAACCAGACTATCAAAATTAAAAGTGGGTTTTATATAACATTTTCCAAGCCCTTCCAAAGTGGGTTTTATATAAAATTTTCCAAGCCCTTCCAAAGTGGTTCCTAAGGTAATTAATTATTCATCACCACCCATGCATAATGAAATGCATAATTATATATTTTACTAAGTCTAAACACATTATTTATCAAATTCATGCGTAATTACAACTCAAATTGTATTTCCTTTGCATTTTATTGCACATTGTTGAAGGACACAAGCTTATACTAAGAGGGAGAGGTGACCAGTATAAGACCAACTTTTACTTTTTTTTCTCAAATAATAGTATCCAATATTTCAATGGTAATATCAACAACAGTAATCAAAGTAATACATAAATCATCACACACAATAGAGACACCAATTTAATGTGGTTCGCCCAATGTGGGCTACTCCACAGATAAAATATTTCACTAAAATTTTCTCAACAAATCTCTTGGGAATCCTTACCTATTACAATGTTTATGGACCTCTTTCCAAAGGAGACACCAATCCACTAATCAAGTTCATGGACACCAATCAATAGGAGACACCAATCCCATTTGCTATTTCTTGGATCTAAATCCACAGGAGAAATCCTTCTCCTTTTCTCTGGCTAGTGATCTTCTAGGATACTACTACCACCACTACACTGGCTTATGGATCTCTCTCCACTGAAGACCTATGTCCTCACTTAGAAGACCTCTATCCTCACTACCCTGGCTAATGGATCTCTATCCACTGGATACTATTGTCCTCTACTATGTCACCTCTAAATATTACTCTCATCTCTGCTCAATCTCTATCTCAAATCTGCACTAAACACTGTCCTTGGTCTAGCATAAATATGCTCATAATTCTATCTCTGGTCTGGCACAAATATGCCCTCAAATCTACACCAAACTCTATTCTCAAATATATCCTCATACCTTAACACAAATATTGTTCCAATAATAAATCAACTTTTCTTAGATCTACCTCAAGCCTTACCACAAATCTTGAATAAATCAATCAATCAACTCTACTCTCAAGTATTCTCAAATACTTATCTCAAATTTGTCCAACAAGTCCTCTCTAGAACTTGTCCAATATGCTCAACAAGTCCTCCCTAGAACTTGTTCAATATGCTCAACAAGTCTTCACCAAGACTTACCTCAAATATTCTCAACAAGTCTTCACTAAGACTTACCTCAATTCTTATCAACAAGTCCTCACCAAGACTTGCCTCAAATATACTTGTAATATTTCACAAAAGCTTTCTTAACTCTATCCTTAATCTTTCACAAAATATTACTCAAATCTATCCTTAAGTCCCCTCTAGGACTTACTCAAATTTGCCCACAAGCTTTCACAAAAGCTTGCTTAAATCTATCCTTAATATTTCACAAAATCTTACTCAAATCACTGCAAATATTGCATACAAAACTCAACTTAATCTATTTCAGAAAACCTCTTCAATCACACAAACAAGTTTCACTCATAATCTTGTTTAACCATAGAAACATATAGAGAATGGTAAGAGACTCAATATATTTCACACTCACAAATCACTCTATCACTTTCAAAATCACTTTCAAATCAATTCATAAATAAGGTATAATTTGTTTCACAAAACTTAAACTATCACTTTGATGCTTTCAATCAATAATTCTCATCCAACATCATTCAAACATTTACTCAATGAAACACAACTTGTTTACAAACCATAACCAAGTGTTTCACTATACTTTCAACCACTCACTCTATGGGTGTCAAACCTTGAATCAAGATGATTCTAATGTCACATAACATTGATACTCATGTTCTTTCAACAAACCCTAGCTCAAGATAGTTCTCACTATCACATAACAATGATACTCATGTTCTTTCAAAAATCCTAGCTCAAGATAGTTTTCAATCTCACATAACAATGATACTCATGTTCTTTCACAAACCCTAGCTCAAGATAGTTCTCAATCTCACATAAAAATGATACTCATGTTCTTTCAACATCCATAAATCATGCACATGAAAACTTACTCAAACATTTCCAACAATGCTTATCAAACAATCCTTTTCACTCCAACTTTGTAGTTCACAACATTCAATCCAATATTATTTCACTTATAAGTAAGATGTGCCCATACCTTTTGTTTTGATGGAGATATGTCTTAAAAACTTATCTTAATCACAATCAAATCCTCTTTGCCAATTTCAAGGTTAGATAGCAACAACCTATCTCAAAATCTCCACATAAATATTCTCCTTAATTGTTATTTCACCATACAAAAATATCAAGTCTCAAGTACACCTTATAATCTCCAAACTTTTCAAAATATAATTAGAAAAGATTCAAATAACTCACTTTCACAATAATTCACTTCAAAATTTTAATGCATAGAATAATCAAAATAACTCCCTTATATCTCCCTACTCAAAATGTATTATCAAAATAATTAACACCACTATTCAAAAATATTTCAATGCATTTCAAACCAAAATTTAAATCATCCAGCTTATTTAACCAAGACAAAAATAATATTTTTTTCAACCACCTTATAACTCCTCAAGGCGCATACCATCAACCTTAGACCAAGAGCAATTTACACAATTTTAAAAAAAAATTAAATACTTTTTGCACACGTTGCCTTGGTGGGATTCGATCCCCTATCGCACGGTCGTCAACACCCTAGTCATGGCCTAACCACCATGTGAGCTAGGTGCTCACTTGGGACACAAAATACCTAATGCACTTTGTTCATTCGATTGGCACCAAAATCCTAAAACAAAACTTTACCTCTTTGATTTCATCGAGACTCCAATGCGGAACCTCCGCTCACCATGTGCCTTACACAATGATGACTTGCCACTAGCCCAACCACATGGTTGGTGATAAGGCTTTAAGCCTTAGTCGATTTAACCTCCATGTTTTTCTATTGCTTTAAAAAATTAATAGCCTCTTGTCTTATGTGCTCACGAATTCACATCAAGCCTTAGCCAATAATCACATATGCATTAATTCGGAGACTTACCTTAATGTTGCAAGTCTTATGGTATAAATACCATTTGTATTTTTCTTCGAACATCGACGGGGGATATTTGTTTTAAATATTTTTTCTCCCAACCCTAAATTAGGGTTTAATAAATTTATTTTATAAATTAATTTATAATATAAATATTATAAATAATTTATAAACAACCTTAGGCATTATTTTTAAACCTTAATATTATAATAATAAATATTATAATATTATTTCCTTTGGGCCTAGGTATTTTCTTTTTTCACCCTTTTATCTTACTACCTTTAATATTATAATAATAAATATTATAATATTATTTCCTTTGGGCCTAGGCATCTCCTTCCTTCAAGGTATTTAACCAACCTTTTGATCAATCATGTGATGCTTTTAAACCAAATCTCTTGGGCTTAAATATAAATATTTTAACTCTTCTTTTTACAAATCCTTGCACTAATCACTAACATTGAATCTTGACATCAATGACAACACAACTACTCAAAATCTCCAACAATATCCCCCTTTGTCATTGATGTAGACCCTTTTTCCTTAACCATTCCTTTTTTCCTTTTTATAAATCTGCTCCCCCTGAGAAACTGTTCCCTCTGACTGAATGCTCTCCCCCTAACTCAAATCTCTCCCCCTTTATCATCAATGGCAAACGGCCACCTTTAGGGCTAAATATAAGACTCTTAGCCTAGTCCCCTCCCCACCTCCTCTCCTTGAGGTGGTTAATTTTAGGGTGGGAGTATCTCTACTCCCAACATACGCTTCTCCTTTCCTTTGTCCACCTTCTTCCTTAACTGATCCTTCTGATTTATCTGAATATTCTTATTCCTTCTTGTCTCTAGAATTTATGTTCTACACCACTTAGCCATATGCCCAAAATTATTGCACTTATAACACTTAATGTTGTGGTTCCTTGAAGGTGAAAATGTCTTGAAGTTCCTCCTGGTGAAACCATATCCATTCCTGTCATGAACCCTATAATTAACTACCTTATGAAAAAATTGTTTACAAGAGTAACAATACCCTTGAAAGAGATGTCCATTTTTGAAATTTCTATTTTTGAAACCATGTCCCTATCTTTCATGTGTCCTACACTGTATAGCCTTGTGTCCAAACCTATGACATTAGAAGCAATATTCATTGAAGAAACCTTGCCTTGACCCCATTGGTCTCTTAGTATCTTCTTCCCTGTGATGTTTCATGTTCCATATGTTCCTTATTTGTGCATTATCCTTTCCTTGTTGAACATTCTATTTTCCAGCTCATCCTTAAAAGTCTCATTCTCTCTTACACTTTCTTCTTCTAAAGCTTCTTCATCTTTGGATCTTGAGATTGACTCCTCTCCTCGTCCTCTATGTTCTTCTTCAAAACCAAGTCTTGTATTATTTGATGAGGATAATTGTACCTTGATAATATTATCCAAGGTCTTTGAGCTTCTCCTAAACTTGTGTAGCTTGTCTTTAGACTCTTTTACTTTCTTATTTATTAAAACTACCTCATGCTCTAATATTTCACATTCTAAGACTTTTGCCTCTAACTTCTCTTTATATCTCCTTGTCTTAGATATTGAATCTGTCAGATCTTGTATAAGCTTTCCTTTTTCTTCATCACATTCCTGAAATTGAATCTTGAGTTTTGAGTTATGTTGTATTACCTTTCTTAATTCCTTTGGAGTAGAAATAAGCTCACATTCAATATCAACTTCTCCTTCCTCTTCATTTTATGATTCTTCCTCTACCTTTTTATCATCAAGATCATCTTCATTCTTTTTTGATTTATTTCCACTAGAAGCACTTCCTTCCTCTTCTATTTCCAAGAGGATACTTTCTTCTTCTAGGTCTTCAAGAGCATCTTCATATTCATCTTCACTAAAACTGAACCCATTCCTTGTACAATGATCTTCAAGATGACCAAAGTTACCAAACCTAAAACACTTGAGAATTATTGGTTCCCTTTTTACCTTTTTCTTAACATCTTCTTTTTCTACTATCAGAAATAAAATTTCTTCTTCTTCATTATCTGAAGCATTCACAAAAGCTTACTCAAATCTATCCTTAAGTCCCTTATAGGACTTACTCAAATCTGCCTTCAAGATTTCACAAAAGCTTGCTTAAATCTGTCCTTAATCTTTCACAAAAGCTTACTCAAGTTGCTGCAAATATTGCATACAAAAATCAACTTAATCTATTTCAGAAATCCTCTTCAATCACACAAACAAGTTTCACTCAGAATCTTTTTTAACCATAAAAATATATAGAGAATGATAAGAGACTCGATATTTTTTACTCACAAATCACTCTATAACTTTCAAACTCACTTTCAAATCAATTCAGAAATAAGGTATAATTTATTTCACAAAACTTGAACTATCACTCCAATGCTTTCAATCAATAATGCTCATCCAACATCACTCAACCATTTACTCAATGAAACACAAATTGCTTACAAATCCTAACCAATTGTTTCACTATAATTTTAACCACTCACTCGATGGGTCTCAAACCTTGACTCGAGATGATTCAAATATCACATAACAATGATACTCATGTTCTTTAAACAAACCCTAGCTCAAGATAGTTCTCAATCTCACATAACAATGATACTCATGTTCTTTCACAAACCCTAGCTCAAGATAGTTCTCAATCTCACATAACAATGATACTCATGTTCTTTCACAAACCCTAGCTCAAGATAGTTCTCAATCTCACATAACAATGATACTCATGTCCTTTCAACATCCACAAATCATTCATATAAAAAATTACTCAAACATTTCCAACAATGCTCATCAAAAAATCCTTTTCACTCCAACTTTGTAATTCACAACATTCAATCCAACAATATTTCACTCATAAGGAATATGTGCCCATACCTTTTATTTTTATGGAGATATGTCTTCAAATTCTATCTTAATCACAATCAAATCATCTTTGTCAAGTTCAAGGTTAGATAGCAACAACCTATCTCAAAATCTCCACATAAATATTCTCCTCAATTGTTATTTCACCATACAAAAATATCAAGTCTCAAGTACACCTTATAATCTCCAAACTTTTCAAAATATAATTAGCAAAGATTCAAATAACTCACTTTCACAATAATTCACTTCAGAATTTTAATGCATAGAATAATCAAAATAACTCCCTTATATCTCCCTACTCAAAAATGCATTATCAAAATAATTAACACCACTATTCAAAAATATTCCAATGTATTTTTCAAACCAAAATTTAAATCATTCAACACTTTCAACCAAGGCAAAAATAATATTTATTTCAACCACCTTATAACTCCTCAAGGCACATACCATCAACCTTAGACCAAGTGTAATTTACACAATTGAAAAAAAATTAAATACCTTTTTGCGCACACTACCTCGGTGGGATTTGATTCCCTATCGTGCTTTTGCAAGTGCCCTAGCCATGGCCTAACCACCGCGTAGGCACTCACTTGGAACACAAAAATACCTCATGCACTTTTTTCCTTTGATCGATGCGAAAATCCCAAAACAAAACTTTATCTATTTGCTATCATCAAGACTCGAACGTGGAACCTCTGCTCACCCTGCGCCTTACAAAATGACGACTTTCCACTAGCCCAACCACGTGGTTGGTGATAAGGCTTTAAGCCTTAGTCGATTTAACCTCCACATTTTTTTACCGCTTTAAAAAATTAATAGCCTCTTGTCTTATGCGCTCACGAATTCGCATCAAGCCTTAGCCAATAATCACATATGCATTAATTCGGAGACTTGCCTTAATGTTGCAAGTCTTATGGTATAAATACCATTCGTATTTTTCTTCGAATGTCGGCGGGGGATATTTATTTTAAATATTTTTGCTCCCAACCCTAACTTAGGGTTTAATAAATTTATTTTATAAATTAATTTATAATATAAATATTATAAATAATTTATAAACAACCTTGGGCATTATTTTTAAACCTTAATATTATAATATTATTTCATTTGGACCTAAGTATATTCCTTTTTCACCCTTAGACCTTATCTTACTACCTTTAATATTATAATATTATTTCCTCTAGGCCTAGGCATCTCCTTCCTTCAGGGTATTTAACCCACCTTTTGACCAATCATGTGATGATTTTAAACCAAATCTCTTGGACTTAAAATATAAATATTTTAACCCTCCTCAAATCCTTGCACTGATCACTGACACTGACTCTTGACATCAATGACAACACAACCACTGAAAATTTCTAACAATTGTATGGTTTGCCCTTCAGTTTGTACAATTTGTCTCATGCTTGTATAGTTTGCTCCTACTTGTACGGTTTACCAAAACTTGTAAAAATTGTCAAAATTGGGCAAATCCTCTTGTCATTTCTTCTTATAGGAGGTGGATTTGTTGCCTACATTTTTGTCTCTGACTTTGTCTCCTTGTTATTTACTAATTATATAAATATCTATTTATATATAGTTGTTTAAGTTATCCCATGATATTCTGTTATTTGGATTTTGTGGGGTTTACTTGAGTGACTTAGGAGTGTAAATTCCTAAACATGGGTTAAAGGTTTATTTTTGCTAAATCCAGTTGGATAGGAGCACTCTGATTTTGAATCTTGGATCTCATGCACCTGTTCGTTGGTTCTAGAATTCATCCTCCACCCACCATTGATAGGAATCAAAACAAAGGTATTGTTGGGTGATCTGTTAGGTGTGGGATCTATGTTTCATGTGGTATGTCGCTTGCATGGGTCTTGATGCGACTATACCCATCCTTGTAAAATATTGGCTACGACTATTTTCTTATTTCTTTCCTCTTTTTACCTTTTCCTATTTTGCAACATAGATAGTTTGAACCACCCCTGAAGGAACTGACCTCCTCCAAAGATCGTCCACCCCATATCGACGTGACGGTTGTTCTATGTTGCATTGTTGGTCTACCCCCAACCTGGCGTGCGATGCTGGATTGGCAACCAACACCTACTTATCCTAGAAAATTCTAAACAAAATTGATATATTTCTAAAAATAGATTTTAAATGCTATAACTTATCCTCTTATATAATATATAAGTTTAGAGTCCATGTGACTTGCATCATTTCCTCAAATTTAGGTTACCTTATTTCTAAGTTTTTGACATGTACTTTAGGACCTTGTTAGAAACTTATCATCTTGCGCCTACTTTGAACTTGAGTCACCTCTAAGAGAAATAATTTATTTTACTTCTGGATCATTTAAAGGTTAAATTTAATTTTTATATTAGATATTTGTATATGTATACTCACTCATAGGAATAAAAAATTCAATATAAAATTAAATAATATAAATATAGATAGTTATTTTTAAATTATTATAATAATAATATTTATTTATTAGTATATTAAGATAAGGATTAAGGATGATTTAAGGCAATTTATATAAGGTTTTATGTGGATATTGTATAAAGTGTATATTAGAGAAGCATGCATGACAATTGAGATAATGAATAAGAGCACTACTAAGATCTAAGGTTGGATAAACTTCTAGGGTAGTATTGGTAAAGCATTCATATATTCATAAACCATTTGTTATGGTGGTAATGAAATCGTGTCTTTATGAGGAATTTTATGAAGGATTTGACACTATCAAACACCTTAATAATATTAATTAATATTATGTGATAGAATTAGCAATATCTATAGGCTTTTCTCCTCATGATTATTTGTAATTAATTTTATTGGTTGCCTATATTATTACTAAGGCAGTTTTAAGGTGTGAATTGCATAACTTGAGTGGGCATGATGGTTAAGACTTTTGAAATTTAAATATGAGATCTAAGGTTAGGATTGTACACCATACTTCATATGGGTGGATAAACACATATATAATCACATCATCCCATATAGCCTATGACCTTTTGGACTAAAGAATTTACTATTGAAAATGAGTATTAGTATCATTTTTATCAAAAAAACTTTCTCTTGAGTTATCTCTAGATAATGAAATGACTTTTGTAGCCTTCTATTGTGTATTGATCTATTGTATACAAGCAAACTCCAAAAGATATTGGATTATCTATATGGACTATGGAAACATCCCACTAATACAAACGATAAAGAAAATAATTATACATTACACATGTATAAAGCTTTTTATAACTCAACCTTTATAGCCTAAGTGGGCTTGATGATGAAAACTTATAGGTCTAAGATTTGAATATGAAGGGGGTATGTTATGTATGTGTTGTAGATAGATAACATAAAATAAGTACCTCCCCTATTCATAGTGAACATGGGAAGACCAAGGTGATGCGATATGCATAGTAATTATGGATAACAAAGTTAATTTATTTTATGATTGAGAAGTAAAGATGTGAACTCCTTATAAAAATAACTCACATGAAAGAAAAAGTATATCAAATCTCATGTCTAAAAAATAATTTAATCAAAATCAAGAACCCATATTCACTTTGCTCTTTCAAGAATTAAAATTAAAATACACAATAATGTTAGGATTCCATATCCTAACATTATTTATTTATTAAAATCTACTCATTTGATTAATTATTATCTAAATCATAATATAAATAGTCACTTCCTTACAAACATGGCTCTAGGGTAGATATAAAGTTAGGGTAGATATATTTTAGGAAATCATCCAAGAAGAAGAATAAATTAGTATTTAATATTATAAGGAGGGAGCCCCCTATAAAAGACAAATTGATTACAAGGGAGATCCCTTTTGAGTGGCCTGTGATTACATTTTATATTAAATTATTTATTAAATTTACACAAGAACATTGGGGTATTTGCATTTGGTATCAGAGCAATCGATCTGAAGCATAATTTAGAATTTTAATAACTAAGGTCCACGCATATTCAATTTTCTTATATTAAAGGATGATTGATTTGAAATACTATTTGCTTAAAATGATCAACTGCCTTCCTGCTAGTTACATCTTTAAAATAGACGTCTATATGAGGATGCGATCAAAATAATTGAACGAAGAATTAGGAAAAAGACGATAAATTTTTACGTAACCCTAATTCTTATTTGTTCATTTTGAAAATACATATGTTCACTCGTATCGACAAATTTTTTATCCCAAAAATTTATTTTTTTTCATATTCGTTCATCGGCCACCTCTATTAAACAAAATTTTAGTTCGTTTAATTAAATATCTAATCTTCGGTTTTGCAATTAAGTATCTTCATACCCCAGTGATTAATTCATTATGTTGAAGACCAAGCGCTCGTGGAAAATTAAGTGCATCATTCTGGTGACTAATTACAATCCCAACTTTTACCTATCCACGCATCGTACAATTGGTTTGTTACACAAAAGACACATCAACAACATTACAGTTAAAATAACAGGTTTTAATGTGTCATGCAAGGTAGTTTTGTGTCCGCAAGAAAATTAAGTATAAGGTTATATTCTTTGAGACTTTAGTTCCACACAAGCAGCATAGGAAATAATAAACATGTTTATTAGTAATCCATGATATTGCATTGTGACCACCTTGGTGGTCACACAATCCTCATGCACACAACTCGACCTCTGCTCCCACTCAACCACCTAAAGCCACGTGTCCTCTATAGTTAATTTGTTCATTCTTTGTCGTGTCATTAGTCGATTCATCGTGTCCTATCTTCTCACCATGTCTTGTCTCACCCTCTGTTAGTCTTGTATTTTGTGTCAACTTCCTTCATGCTCTGTGTTGCTACCCCCGTTATCCGCTCCTCTATCAAGTGTCCTTTTTCTCGCATGTCCAGTGCATCAGCCCACTCTTCAGTCCTTCGCATCGCATCCAGCACCTAGTCATCGATCATTCCAGTATAGTTTGGTCTTTTGGGTTCCACCTAGTCCATCGAGTCAGTCCTTTATCCTCATCAGTTAGTATTAGTCTAGTCCCCCATTATTAAAAATTACAAAACACCAAAATTTTGACGATTTTTGCTACAAAAATTTACGATAACTTTTTTGATGATTTTTGCTACAAAATTTTTGACAAATTTTTGATGATTTTTTTTGTAAAATTCACGACAATTTTTTGATGATTTTTTGCTGTAAAAATTGATGGCAACTTTTTAGCAAATTTTGTTGATGCTTTTTACGAGAAAATTATCAACTTTTATGCAATTTTTAGAAAAACAATTTCAACAATTTTTGTGACAAATTTCAAACAACAATTACATAAATTGTCAATGGAAGCATATCTCAATACCCCAACCTACTTTTTTTGATTAACCTCACCAACCTACGTCAAAACACTTCAGTATGTGCATATCGAAATCAATTCAAGGATCTTTCCAAACACACCCTAGGGTAGGACAAATAATTTCTCATAAGTTGCTTCATCAATGGATTGAAGGAAGAAATTAGAGTGGATGTCATGATTTTCAATCCCCACATCATAATGGAGGCCATTGTATTAGACTTATTAGTCGAATATAAATTCAATGCTCAACATCGACATGGGGAGCAACCTATTGACCAATTACCGATCACACACACTCTCCCAGATCCTAAACCCTTGATAGTTAAGTACCTCAGCCTAAAATAAATGGAGCGATAGGTGAATGACCTCTGCTATAATTGTGATGAGCAATATGGGCCCAATCATCGATGCGCTACACAAACATTGTATTTGTTGAATATAGTTGATCCTTGTCACTCCATAGAGGAATAAGATGAGGTAGATGTGCAATTGTTGAATGTAGTTGATCCTTGTCACTCCATAGAGGGAGAATATGAGGTAGATATGCAAGAAGTGATCAAAGCACCTAATCACAACAATGAAGAAATCCTCAAAACTTCCTTCAATGCTCTCGTAGTTTTTTCTCCTCCAAAAACTATGAAAGTTCAAGGGTCCTTCAAACATCAAAATCTCATGGTGCTCCTTGACTCAGGAAGTACTCATAATTTCATTGACCCATGCATGGTGAAATAGGCTAATTATTATATATGACCTTGTCATAGCTTTGAGGTGGTGATTGGTACTAGGGAACAAATTACTTGTCAAGGGAAGTGTCACAATATCAAGCTCACCATCGATAACTACCACATGAAAAGTGATATATATGTGATTATATTAAGTAAAAGTGATATTATTTTAGGGGCTCAATGGTTGCAAACGCTTGGGGTAATACTCTAGGATTTTGTAAACTTATGGATGCAATTCATAGTTGATGACCAAACATACACTCTAAATGGACTACCCGTGGATTCCTCACAAATAGTGAGTTCTCACCACATGGAAAAACCTATTAAAAACAAGGTAGAAAATTAAATGCACACTTATTTCCCATTCAATCTCCAAGGTAATAACAAGTAGATGTGGCAGAGTTACCACCACTTTTGACACGTCACTCCAACGTATTTAAATAACTCCAAGGATTGTCCCCCCACCATTGTCATGATTCTACTATTCTTCTTGGCAATCCACCACTAAATATTCAACCTTCAAAATATCCTTGCCTATGGAAAAGCAATATTAAACTTGTGCAAGAACTTTTGCAAATGCTACATGGAAAGTTCTTCATCAATTTCAACAACAATTTCCTCCGTCCCAACTTTGATGACAAAGTTTATTTTTTAGAGGGGTGGCATGTTAGGATTCCATATTCTAACATTCTTTATTTAGTAAAATATTACTCATTTAATTAATTATTATCTAAATCATAATATGAATAGTCACATCCTTACAAACGTGGCTCTAGGGTAGATATAAAGTTAGGGTAGATATCTTTTAGGAAATCATCCAAGAAGAAGAATAAATTAGTATTTAATATTACAAGGTGGGAGCCCCTTTTGAGTGACCTTCGATTACATTTTATATTAAATTATTTATTAAATTTACACAAGAACATTAGGGTTCTTGAAAATAAAAACTTTATAATATATAATTAAAAAACCAAAAAATCAATAATCAAGAATGTTAATTAATAAATATTCAAAGCTATTATTTTAATTAAATTATGGAAATAAATGGCCTCTAAATGGTTTAAACCCATGCTTACCATCCTCATTAAGAGTATTTGAATGCATAATATGTTATCCTCTTTGATTTTCCTAATCACCAGTCAAGCATGCCAAATAATTTGGACTATTGTGCCTCGTGTAGAGTGACATAACAAGGCCGCTTTTGAGAGAATGGGCTTTGGCTCAATTGGGGTACTCTAGGATTATTTATAAGTTTATCTATTTTTAATATGTGATCTTGAGTGCACTTTTCCTACTCTAGCCTAATTTACCAACTTTAGGGGGAAAAGAGTTAGAGAAATATAAAAAACAAAGATAGCAAAAATGAAAAACCTAAGCTAGCATAAAGCATAAATAAGCACAGATTGAAACATAAGCATACGTACATAAAATAAATAGGACAGGGAGAGACAAATAGTCACAGGCCTCCAGTATAATATTATATATATATATATATATATATATATATATATATATATATATATATATATATATATATATATATATTTTGAAAATATTACAAGATTATGCCAAAAGTGGGGGTTTAGACTGCATGTAAGACCACTAAGGGATCTGAGTAATACTATACATAAGAATATGAAAGGAAATCTATAAAAATTGTAGATGAATAACTTAACCATGATTTACAATGATAAGAAAACTACTATATATAGATTACAAAATAGGGAGAATTTCCCTCCAAAATATGTAGGAAAGTCTAACAACTCCAACTGCTCTTTCTAAAGATTCTAAGGATTTGAATGAGAGCACCTTATGGAATCAATGTTGTTAGGTATAATACTATAACCGCCATACCTTTTTCTTCAATAGGACACCCACTTTTTTGGGTTGCTAAACTAAAATAACATTAGTAGGTTATTCCTACCTTTTTCTTAAAAATTGATCATAAATCCATCTTACCTACTCTCCCTGGGATCTTATGCACCATTATTATTGCTTTGCAACTTAATATGATCCTTCTTCATATTTGGTGGCTCTATATGCTATGCTTTAAATTTTATTGCACTCCTAGTATTTTTAGATCCCCATGTAGGTTACCGACTATTTATCAAAACTTTCTTTTGTTGGTTTTTGCTAGACCTTTTCAAGACTTTCGTGATTAGACTAAAACTCTCATTGGAAGTATTTTATAGAAGTTTCTTCTTTTGTCCTTTGATTGGATATTTTAGTGTTCTGTATTTTAGGAGTTCTTATTTCACATAGTCTACCTCTCAAGACTTTTTCACTTTTACAACTGCATAAATTTTCAAAACATTTGACAATCAAGAGTTTTTTTCTTTATTACGGCCAACCTTCTCTACTTTTTGCCTTTTTGAGATGTGTCGTGCAAGTACCGAAAACTTTTGATTTTCTTTTTCACTCAATACTTCAACAAAATAGTGATTGAATTTGATAAGGACTTGTATAGATTCTACCACCTTACCTTTATTTTACCTTTTATCTAAGGAAAAATCCTTGAGTGTAGGGAGAAATCACTACAATTCTAGTGACTCATAGGGGTCTTCCTAATTATTGAAGGAAAATTCAAAAATTTCACCTTTATTCTTGGGTGTAGGGTCAGAGATTTATAGGTTTTATAAAAAGAAACACAAAATAAACAAAAAGAAAAATTATAAGGTTGATAACTTGTCTAGCACACGCTTGATTTTTGCCCATTATTTCTCTTATTGGCATTGGATTTGCTCTAAGTGTTCATAGACTACTTCTAACTTGAATTTATTATCACAAGAGAAAAAATTATTGGTCCATGACATCATGTATCTAGATTCTTAACTCTAGTAGAAGTCCTATAGCCTAAGCTACGTCTATTGCAGTAGGAGGATCTTCCCATTTTTCAAAATTAGAGAGATCTTTGCACTGCTTAATTGGCTTCAAATATTTTGACTCTGAACAAAGCTAGCTAACTTGGAGCCAAGGAGAGTGAAGTTCTCATTGTATTAGACAATCAAACTACAAGGTGTTTACTTGGTTTATACATTGCTATACTACTTGTTCCTTTTGGAGGAGGCTAACTACCTTTTGTGTTGTTGCCTCTCTATCTTGAATCCTTATAGATGCTAGCTTAGATTCTAACACTATGTCTAGTTACATTTGATAGACTTTAGCCTCTCCTAATTTTGCATTTAACTCGTTGAGGCTTTGCTCAATTTTGTTGTTCACCTGAATACCTAAATCTACAACTAAATTTATGAATCTAAATAACTAAAATAACATTATTTAAATGTCACCAATTTCATCCTAGTAGGCATATTTAGACTCCTTGAAAAGGCTTTTGATTCCAATCCATTATTCCCTTTCACTCTTATACTTAAACACCTTCATTTTATTTTTCATAGAATCTCTCTCTTGCGTAAGCTAAGCCTCCTGATTGATGAGCCTATTTTAAAAGAATTTTATATGTTTCTTTTTCCTCAAGAGATATTTTGATCTCTACTCCTTCAGGTGTTTAGTTAATGTATTTATTTAATTTTAGAGTGCCTTGACCTCCCCTTACAAGTCTCTTAGAATATTTTTAATTTTTCTAGCTCCCTTTCTCTTTTTACCAATCTTTGGCTCAACGATTCATAGTCATGCACAACTAAATTTTTGGTCTCTAATCTGAGTTGCAATATATCCTGAAGTTGTGCATATGTTAGGTCAATCACAACTGTTCCCATCCACCAATCTTGTTCTATCATTTTCCTGTTTGGTTTTGATACTAGTGGATCTTTTTTTATGAGAAACAATACTTTCTTTTGAGAGTAAAAATAGCTAATTACTTGAGTTATGCTTAACTACTATGCTAGCTTGGTCTATCTCTCCTAATTATGTTAAAGTGTTTGCACCTGAATCTTTTTTTAAAAAAATTGTGGGCTAAAATCTGGTAGGGCTTCTTGTGCTCCTTCATGTTGACTTAGGGGTGATAGAAATGTTGACAATGGCTTAGATAATGGAAGTGTTAAAGGAGAGGTAATTTTAGAGGTAAGGGCAATGGATAATGGAGTAGCTCTAGAAGAGTGCATTACTCACATCACCTCCTCACTGGAGAAAAGTGTAGAGATGGTAGGGGATGAGACAATTTGGTTGGAAGAAAAATTGTGAGCTTCAATTGCTAGGACTCCCATCGATCCTAGGGTTGTTTTCTTATCTGTAGAAAGGTTTGATATACTTGGTATGGAAATTTTGATGATACTTATATTTATTTTGGCTATATCTACTTTTTTCTTATTTACTTTACTAGGGCTAACCACTGATTTTATCTTTCACTTCTCTTTCATATGGGTTTTTTGATGTGGTGTCTCTTGTTGGGAGGTGTGATATACTGGTAGTGATAATTTTACAGTATATATGGTAGTGGTAGTAGTTGAGCCCTCTTTTGGAACCTCAAATGAAGGTTCATAGATTCTTGCTTTTGGTGTTCTAGTTGCTTTTATCTTGTGAAGTGCCTTAGCAATCACTTCCTCCTAGCTTGATTGCTTTGATCCAAAGTTTTTCATATATGGATGGTCTTCACTGTAACGTTAACTAAATGCCTAATATTTGGGTATTGAGTTGAGCTCCTATTTCTTCTTTCCAATTTTCTACCTTATTATCCATCAAGGTTCAATATTTGGATATTTTTTAGTGTATTTCCCTTATCTCAATCTTTGTTCTTCTTGTTAACTTTATTTTGTGGGTTGACTATGCCTATTGTCTTCTAAAAAGACTCATATATCTTGAGCTTTGGTGGGGACTTAATGAGCATGTTGAGTTGGCATGTCATTGTGTCATCCATTGGATTCATCAAGATCTTAATTCTAGGTATTCATTTATGGATGAACTTTAGTCCTTTAATGCTTTTCAAATACGAGGTTATTGATCCTCTATTTGTTTGAGCTCTAGATATTTCAGCTTGTATTCTATAATAGAACCAATTTTCTTTTTTGTAGGATCATTCCTCCCATGCTAATTGGTAGACTTTAATATGATGCTTTTTCCTGCTTTCTTCCATATTTATAATCAAGCAGGTCTAATTGCCTAAACACTTCTAAAGCAAAAACTCAGTCTGTTAGGAACCTTCTAATTTAAATAAGCACATCCACATAAATATTGTAATAAAACTAGTAATTCATGAAATAACATAATCATGCAATACAAAATGTAAATTTATAAATATATATTAATCTCACAAATCACATTACATAATTGTTGGCCTATTTGAGGGGGCAACCTTCTTCAATACTTTGATTCAATATGCAAAAATATACATTTGTTTATGCCCCCTTGTTTTTTAAATATATGTTTCATACAACCCTAACCTAACACTCGAGAGTTGGCTTACATGCAAAGTGCTACCCAAGCTATAATATTTTGCCAAACAAATAGTTACATTTTTATAACAATTACATTAAATGACCCCACTTGTCTAGGTGCCTCAAATGTCACATAACATTACAAAATATCATTAGAATTGGGTCTCCACATTGGAAAGGGATCATTACATAATAATATGAGAATTACATAATAATGTTAGGATGGGGTCCGAACACTATCTAAAAAATACTTAGGAAGCAGATATAGGGGAAAGTTAAAACCATGCATTCTAAAAATGGTCCCCTCCTCAAAAAAATACCAATCCATAGGAAGTGTTCCTTCTACAAATGATCAACAATCTAGTAAAAGGTGCTCTAGCTGGGAATTTCTTAATAATGCAATAGCTAGAGTAGAAAATACTTGACAAAAGAATAATAAAAAATATTTTCATTAATCCCTCTATCCAAGAATAAATTGATACCTCTTTTCCTTTCTAATCCATCCACCTTAGATTTAAACCTGGGAAACCTCCTTGGTTTTGAAATAAAACTAGATGTTCTAGGAATGAAGAATACCTAAATATTCAATTGGATGTAAAATTGCTCAAACCTTCTTTCATTTTCTCAACAATCAATTTGAAAAAGTCCAATGTTATATGCCCATCTCTTGACTCCTACTTCATTTTGTATAGAACCCCTAATTGGGTAGGACTGACATTTGTATCATGTTCCATCCCAAAAATGAAAGATAACATGTTCAAAGTATTCTTTGAGCTATCCCCAAACGTGTTCATGGGTAGGACACCTTTTGGAACTAGGTCATATAGTCTCAAGCCTTCACACTCCATGCTTAGGAAGTTCATTTTGACCTAGTCTAGTAGTACCTTGAGAGCCTTTTCTTTTTGTTCTTCATTAATGTGCATTTCCCCTTTAGGGAAAAGTAGAATTTTTGTATAATGGGTCCAACAATATTTATTTTAAAACTCTCATCCAAGGACCTAATTTCTTGAGTGGTGGGCTCATAAAATTATGCACATGTTGCAAGTAGCTCATAACAAAAGTTAACTTCAGGCACCAAGTACTATGCCAAGTAGCTAGTCTGAATTATTGCTTTGAAGCTTGTTGGTTTACTAATCTTGAAATATTTTCATGCACCTACACTCAGATTCTTGGTCATTTTTGAAATATTTACCTTTAATAATGTTTTAGTTGGATCATTTAATATTTTGATGTTGAAGAAATAGGTTTGCATAGATATTTCCAAAGCTTTTAATGAGTGGGATACTTTTGGCATGGAGGCACTAGCCTTAGAAATTTTTGTGTGGCTAGAAGTTTCCTTCTCCATTTTTGCTAGTATTCAAGGGTTTTGAACCTCTAATTCTTTTTATTTTTCCTCTGTGACTACTCTCTTTTTAGATTTTGCCTTGGAGGATTCCAAATGCTTTTGCTCTGGGTAATATTAGATAAGTGAAAATTGGTTATAATAAACTTCCCTCATTGCTTACTATTCTCATCACATTTTGTTTGCTTTTCATACATTTGTGACCATATGCTTATTAAATTTGAGGTATAAGGTACTTCACCTTGCATGACCAATCCTCCTTCCATAAATTATGTCTCCCAAGATAGATTTATTCTTGCTCAATTTTCCATTTCAGTATTTAACCAAGGTTGAAATAGAAGTCAGATCCAATATTTAATGAACCTAATTGCATATAGAGCATCAATTTCACTTCCCAAGAAAATTCTAGTAAGGAAATTATTGTTTTTCTTCATAGTTGATCATTTACAAAAAATTTAGATTGGTTTTTCATTGTTGACTCTCCTCTTAAACCGTTGTCATAGATTTGAATATCATCCATTGGTTGTATCAATCAGTTGGCTTTCATTCATGCATATCATCATTCTGACACCCTTCATAATTATACCAAAATTTGGGTTGACACAACCATCTATGGTCGATACTTTATTTTAGGGATTGCAAAGATTTGGCCTTTGGAAGGCTTTGACCTTATTCTTATCCTAGGGCTTCCTACCATGTTTGTAATCATTGAAGTTTGAATCTTTATTGTTCCTTTTTGGTGGAACCCTATTTTTAGAGTGAGGTGGCTTTTGGATCTTCAATATAGCAGTTTTCAAGATCATTTGGGCTAGTGCAAGCATATATATATATATATATATATATATATATATATCAATGTGATGCAGGCAAAGTGACTTGAATGGATTTTTTTCTCTATTTTCATATTGATCCCCAAGAACCATTAGGTCCATTTTAGATATGAATATCAAAAAAGTGTCTAGATCGATATATACTAAATATGCAAAGGTATGTCATCACTATGTACTATGCATCAATCACTTTTGGATAGGCATATGATGTAAGTAGACTCTCTTTCTCAATCCCAAGAGTTTAACCATAGCATTACCAAATTGCATTAATTCCTTGTGTATGGGTTGATAAACCAAATCTAAGGTATTTATCACTTCTTTTAGTATGACCATGATGTTTATTACTAAATTTATCTTAATATTAGAGATAAGTCTATCTTTACAGGTCAGAGGTAGAGAGAAAAGAAGAGTTTTAGGCCTGGTAATTTTTGAAGTATTTTCTCTCTTTTTTTTAACACACACTTGTTTCTTCTAGATTAGATAGATATGGTTGAGAGTTATGGAACTTTTCCTTGAAGAAGTTCCCTTTGTCTCAACGCAAAAGGGTTGGCCCTATATTTGCAGGTTCTCCCTGTGGTAAGCAATGGGCTACTAAGTAAAAATTGGTTGAGGAGAGATAGGTTACACAGCTACTAGTGGTTGCTTGCTTGGGGACTAAGGTATGAGATGCTTGAAAAGTGATTTTTATATCTAGATTAGGTTATTTTTGGCCTAGATACCAATTCCATCTACCTTTTCTTCAATTGTTTCCATGAATAGGGTAGAAACTTGGTATTAATCAATAATTGATTGTGAAGGAAGAGAGTCATATCTTTAGTGAGATTTACCTTTAAATGACACCACCAATAGTCTAAGAGCCACATTTTACTCTAAAATATTATTCAATTGATATAAGTGGACCATATTCTATAGATGTTCTAGCAAGGTTGTTAAATATTCATCAATGTGGTCTAGAAGGGACTCTAGTACCAACATTGGAATATCCCCTATATAGCTGGTGGCTCTAGAGATCACAAAGGGCCTCAATCATTCCAAGAAAAGACTAATCTAAGTGGCAGAGTGAGGATATTTTGGCCTTGAGATCTTATTATTTAAATAATGGTGTTTATCTGAGGTACTAGATCTTATGGATTAGAAACAACAAAGGATTCGATGGTAGGTCTTTTGTTCATACACCTTTAGGTCCTTTGGTTGGAGTGGAGTTGCTAGGTGAACACAAAATGTGGTCTTTGAGATGATAGATCAAGATCTTCATTAGAATCCCAATCCAATGTCCTTCAAAGTGGTTCTCTATTAGAAATAGACTATTACATCATTTGGATAATGTAAATGTACCTTTCTTGGTACATACTTAGGATATGAGATTGCTTTATGGGAAATTTATCTAGTTACTTTATGCAATGTAATAAATGAACAAGTTTCAAAGTGCAAGTTGTATATGTGCAAGCTATCCCTTGCACATCTAGGTAGAGTGTTGGCCAAGGAATCTATTTCCTATATAAAGGGCCATAGACATAGAGAGTGTGTACTATAGTAGTAGGAAGGAGTGTAGACCAGAGTGGCATGATGTAGCAGTGTGATGTATTGTGATGAGGTGTAACATGCTCAATGCCCATTCTTGAGTTGTAGCTATATTCATGGAGTGTTCATTTCCTCCATAACTACTTTTGTAAACATCTCCATTATTTCTATTTATATTATATTTTGTCATCACGTAGATTTACTTTATTTCATATTATTTTGCATCTTGTAATTGCTATCTCCTATTACATGTTACATCAAAAGCTAACACTGGTATCAGAGCTACATTAGGTCTATAGGGAACCACAATCATCATTGATCCTAAGTTTTTGGAGAACCTGATGCACCATTAGACCAATCACTATCAAAAATTCTCAAAAAAATCTTGGTGGTAGAATTAAGGAGAACCACAAGCAAGGACTAAAAGAAATCTCAGACTTTAGAATATTGAAATTGCATATGACTATAGTCTTTCCAAAAAGTTTCAAGGGAAAAATTATGAATATTAGGACTCGTCACTTGATCCACTAGTTTGATGAATCAACTAGTGAAGCTCACTTAAGAGATTTGGAGAAACTAACTTGAAGGTTCTTTTATTGTAGGGAATTAATACTCAAATTATTGGGATACCTCCTACAAAAGAAAGCTAGGAGACTTCAACTTCATTACCTGAAGGTTGAAGTGCCTTCATAGTGCAAATATTAATTGTTGTAAGATAAGAACACTATAGAAGAGACTTCTGGAGAAGAATTGTAGTAAATTTTAGAGACAAATATCCATTGCTAGATTGGAAACTTAATAAGAAGAAAATACTGTAGGAGCTTTGATTCATAATAAAGGCCATAGAAGCCTTGATCCAGAAGAAAATACCATAGTAGTATTGATCTAAAGAGAAAGGCAACAAAAACCTTGGTACTGAAGAAAAGACCACATAAGTCTTGAAGGAAAGGCCACAAAAACCTTGATCTTGAAGAAGACTCCTGAAGAGAGTATCTAATTCGAAATAAAATTTTAGTACTAATACTTTGTTGCAGAAACAGGTAGATTCAGTGAGTTGGGAAAGCTTCCTACAAAAAGGTTAGGAAGAGTATCTTCTTCAAAATCAATCCAGAACCTGAAGCAAAAGAGATTAGAAGAAGATCTCATTGATGAAGAAATACTAGGAGAGTCCTACTTGAATACAAAGGCAGTAGAATCAAACATCCAAGAGAAGATCTCACCACCAACACTTCCAAAAGTAGAATGTTGAAGATAAGGTCTCAAAGAATACCAGAAGAAGCTACAAGGCCTTGGAGAGGCCTCTATGAGCATCCAGTAAAAGGATTGGAGAGCCTTGCTGAAGAAATCATCAAAGTTCCAAGGAGAACACATTGAAGAATTTCACTATTGGAGATAGTGAAATATTTGGGATAATTTTTGTCATCAAAAAACAAGCCCAAGAAGAAGAGTTTGGCAAAGAGTGCCAAATCTCATAAGACCTCAAGATATTCAAAATTTTGAGAAGAAGATCCTATTTGAAGTTAGAATTCGACAAGAAGCTTGAAGGAAGATTCATACAAAATAAACCTACCAAATCTAGGAGATTTGGATATTACCTCTCACAGCAATAAGGCACCACTTCAAAATCAAATATCTCTTCTAATCTATAGCAAAAGGAGGAGACTACAAGAGGAGAACAAACCACCAAAATCCTAGGCTCATGAAAGAATGTTGGAGACCATATTTTGGTAAAGATAAAGATACTCAAGGTAGCCTACAGAGAGATGTAGGATCTTACTCAAGACAACAACTTGGTGATCTTAGACACCAAGATTTACATCCTCTATAGAAGTGGCGAAAAGGGTTTTCAAAAAAATTTAAACAACTATTTGTGCAAGTAGATTCATTAAGTGGATTACTTATCAAATTTGTTTAAGCACCTTAACTAGATTGAAGTTGCAATAAGGAGAGTTAAATTAAGAGTCTTCAAATGTGCAAAAATAAAGGATTCTTTTAAGGTTCATTTGCACTTTAGGAGTTGATTAGATTTTAGAATCTCAAACTATCTATCAACTACCTATTATCTACTTTGGAAAAGAAAATAAATACTACCTCCTATTTCCTTGTTGTTAAAGAAATTTTAGAATAATTCTTGAAGATTTATTTCAGATTATTCTTTATTAATTGTAGTAAATTGATTAAGTGCATTATTTTTTAGAGTTTATTGGAGTGATAAGGTGAAATTGTTAGTGCAGTAGAAGTAAATAAATTAGATTCATTTTTCACTATTAGATTTCTCTCAAAGATTATTGTTTATGTTCATTAGAAGGGCATAAAAATAGAACTTGTCAAAGTGTCTAAAGAAATTATTAATGCACTGATATCTGCAACTTTGAAGTGGCCTAAGGAAGCCACAAAATCAGCTCAAACCTCCAAGCATTGAAGAAGAAAGTAACCACCATAAGATCATAAAAAGAAGCCTCGAATGAGACTTGGTGAGTCTCAAGTTCGAAGTACAAGAAAATAAAAATAGCTTCTATCATGTGGTTACAAGCTTGGATTCATATATAAAATATCCATGCAACCAGATGAAGGTGTCTAATACAGAGACAACCTCAAAATCCCTATATTGCACTCAATATTCTATCTCAAAAACAAAAAATTAAGACTTACAAAGAGGAGCGCAAAAGAAAGTGCAACAAGGTCATCTTGTATTACAACTATTTTACATTATAGTGCACTATTTATAATCTGGTTATATAGGGAGAGAAGGTAGATTCAAAGGTGCCTCAAAGGCACTACTCTTGCTGGAAAAACCAGTTGAAAGCAGTTGTATGCTAGCATCCATCCAAGCCTAGCTCAAGGAGCCATACGAAGGGCTCATACTCCTCACATTCTACACGGTTGAACCTGCAATATTTACGTACAATAGCAAGGGAGAAACAACGTCATTCAAAGAGCAATAATGTCTATGTAAGGACGAAAAGCATATACAAAAGCAAAAATAAGTTGAAGAACCATTTGAGTATTAATTACTCCATATATGTTTGTTGAAAGTGGTACTCAAGACCTCCATTTTATTTCTCCATATCCCATCAAAAATTTGTTCAAGCAAATGAAGACAAAGGAGGAGATTTGCAAAGCTAAAAAGGTCTCAAAGGGTTCATTCAAACTAGCAATAGAGACTACATCCATGCAAAGAAGAGAGTGACACTTGTCACTAGAATAAAAACCTAACTCTTGAATCAAGAGAGCACTCAAGTTACATGAACATGTTGGTGCATTCTGAGCCGCTTCTAGAATCAATGTTGTCAGATATAGGATTGTAACCAACGTGTCTTTGTCTTCAACATATTACCCACTTTGTTGGATTGCTAAGTTGAAATGACATTAGTAGGTAATCCTTACCTTTTCTTAATAATGGCTCATCAATCCATCTTACCTACTTTCTCTAGGAGCTTGTACACCATTACACTTGTTTTACAACTTAATTTGATCCTTCTTTATATCCCCATGTAGGTTAGGTGGCACTTTGTGTTATGCTTTAAATTTTGGCATGCTCCTAGTCTTTTTAAATCCCCATGTAGGTTACTAGTGTTTGTCAAAACTTTCTTCTATTGGCTTGTATCCGAATTTTTCAAGACTTTCATTATCAAACTAACATTCTCATGAAAATTATTTTGTGAAAGTTTCTTCTTCTATCCTTCCATTATACCTTTTAGTGTTTTGTCTTTTGGGAGATCTTATTTCACATAGTCCACCTCTCGAAAAAAAATTCACTTTTGCTACGTAACTTTTAAAACTTCCAACTATCAAGAGTCTTTTCTTTCTTTGTGTTGGTTGGCTTTGTTTCCCCTTTCTATCCATTTGAGATCTATGCCACGTGAGTGCTCAAAAATTTTGTATTTCTTTTTCACTTGGGACTTCTACAAAATAGTGATCGCCTTTGATTGAAAATTTTGTGTCTTTCACCATTTTGCCTTTGTTTTACCTTTTATATGAGGAAAAACCCTTGAGTGTAGTGAGAAATCAGTACATAATAATTTTAAAATCTCTTGTAAACTTGATCATTTTTCTAATTATTCATTTCTTTCTCTATTTCTCTTTGGTATACTAGGTTTTTATTTTCGAACACTATCTTGTCCTTTCTAACTCTCACTAGAAAGTAGTCTAGTGCCTACCTTATGCCCTCCCATAATTCTTATAAGTTGTCCTTGTTGGGACACCCAAGCTGGTATATCTTTTGGCTCTCATCAAGGAGATTCAAGTTCAGATCATGGAGAAGGTGACTCTCATTATGCCCCTTGTTCAAGTCTATTAAAACCCTCTTCCAAATAGCAAGCACAAGGTAATGCTTTCCTTTCATTTCTTCTATTATTTATTTTATTTTACAATTTTTAAATATTCTTTCTTTTTTCAAATGTTCATAATCAATTATCTTCATTTCTCTAATTATTAACAATATTTGTTTGAGTATATAATACGATCTTGGTGAAATGGTGAGTGGGGGTGCTCTCATTAAAGAAATCAAGGGTTTGAGTCTCGTTAACACTTAACAATATCCCTACAACCAAAGTTTTCATGTGCATGCATATGGTTTTTATGTCTTGAACAAGTCTAACAATGAAAGTTTTGAAACTCCAAATTAAAAATTTAAGGTTCATATTTGAAAGGGGTAGGATTATACTATATATATATATATATATATATATATATATATATATATATATATATATATATATATATATATATATATATATATATATATTTTTTGCTAGTGTGAAAAACCACTAAAACCAACGACACACGCCTGGCGGTCTCCTCCCAACCATGACCCCTATAAAGTTGAGATTTATGCTTATCAATAGAGAATTTAACACACAACCACCACACACCCACCCCCTCACACACTCGCCCACGCCGTAGTTTGAACCTTAGACCTCCCTAAAGAAGAGCCAAACCCGAACCTTTGCACTATCCCCTTGGAACTGGATTATACTATAATTAAACTTTAATTTAGTAATATAAAAATATTATTTATAAAACATACTTCAATACTTAACATCAATAGATAATTATAAGTTATTGATCTTCTTTTAAACATTTTTTATATAAAAAAAATTAATGTATATTTCTAGTTTTACATGAATTTTTTTAATTTACTTTTAATTTCTTCGATAATATAAAAATATTATAATTTACAAAGATATTTTTAATACTTAAAATGAATAGAAAAATATGAGCTCTTCATTTTTTTTTTGATGAGGAACCTTTTATATACAACATATCCGCAACATTTGAGGGGAGAGATTTGAACCTGGGCCTCTCCATAACTAGAGAGTTTTAACTACCCACTTGCTCTCCAACTCCTCTACATGAGTGGATGAGCTCTTCATTTTCATTGCAAAACATTTTACAAAAGAAATTTAATGTTATTTTTCATTATATAAACTTTTTTTTAGTAATTTATAATATATATTTTTAGGAAAAAAATAGACAATTAAGCTCTTGATTGAGACATGTTACAAAGAAATTTCATTTACTTTTGGTGTTAAAGGAATTATCTATTTAAAAAACTTATATATATAACTTTTAATATATATTAAAGATATCGATAAGTCTTAATATTTTTTTATCGTTATTCAATTTCTTGTTTTTTTTTATTATTTAAGATTTAAAATAATACATTTTACAAGGATTTCTAAGTGATCCAAGCCAACATATCGTACAAAATACAACTAGCTTAGATATAAAAGATATATATCTAAAAACGCTAAGAGTTATCAATCCCGAGACGCCTATCTTGAAGATCACACCCCCAAGAAATGAGATAGGCGCCTCGAGATTCATAACTCTCGTTTTAGATATATATCCTTTATATCTAAGCTAGTATAATAAAATAATGAGGAAACTCAAGGAGGTTTATAGTTATAACTCCTTGAGTTTCCTCATTATTTTATTATACTAGCTTAGATATAAAGGATATATATCTAAAAACATCAAGAGTTATCAATCTCGAGGTACCTATCTCATTTCTTGAGGGTGTGATCTCCAAGATAGGCGCCTCGGGATTGATAACTCTCGGCGTTTTTAGATATATATCCTTTATATCTAAGCTAGTTTAAATATTTTAAATGTTTGCAATGGTTGGTTAGTCGGTTGTTTTAGTTTAAATATTTTAAATGTTTTTGTTAATGTCGACTTTTTAATAAAAAAAAATTGTTTACGGCGTGACATGTATGACCTCTTTGCCTTCCACCAAGATTGTAGGAACGCCTCTCGGTGTAATTATACTAGTTTAGATGTAAAGGATATATATCTAAAAATACCGAGAGTTATCAATCTCGATGCGCCTATCTCATTTCTTAAATATTTTAAATGTTTGCAATGGTTGGTTAGTTGGTTGTTTTAGTTTAAATATTTTAAATGTTTTTGTTAATGTCGGTTTTTTAATAAAAAATAAATTGTTTACGACGTGACATGTATGACCTCTTTGCCTCCCACCCCCTGTCTGCTATTGTAGGAACGCCTCTCGGCATAATAAATCCACCAAAGAAATTTATGGATCATTTTGACAACAACTTCGACAGGACATAACAACTCATGATAATTGGTTTCCTCCACCTTGAAATTATCTTTCATGGTCCTCATGAATTAATTGATTAAGGAGTCTAGATTTCTCTTAATCAAGATCAGTCCAACTATCAGCTTTCCAGTAAAGAAATCCTTAAAAACTCATTTTGCCAAACTTTTTAAGTTAATCAATGATATTGATACAATACATCTTAGTCAACTGCACTGGTACGATACACCCTCCACACTCCCACAAAAGTGCTTTAGCCAATATGCCCTTCTAAAAATTTGAAACAAGATCTCCACACTCCCACAAAGTATTTTGACCACCACGTCCTCCAAAAGATTTAAACTGGAAACTCCACACTCCTACATAAGTGCTTTGACTAAGCGTGACCCTTAAATCTATATAATTTTCAATACTAGGCTAACCTAAAACTAAATTAAATACAGAAGTGCTTTGACTAAGCGTGACCCTTAAATCTATATAATTTTCAATACTAGGCTAACCTAAAACTAAATTAAATAAAAGGTTTATGTAAATTTATTCTAATAACCTTTAGTTTATTAATTATCTATTAAAAAAAAGTTTTACATAAAAAATTAAATAATTTACATTGAAATTTAGTTTAGTTTAGTGGGGACAATACAACGATTAAGGCTTTGGCTTTTTTTAGGAGGGTCAAGGTTCAAACCACGACGTGTGTAAAATTTCGAGTGGTTTGAGATTTGATTCTTGTGTGCATCACGAAGAATTACTTGTTTGGACATGATTCAACAGTTTATTAATTATATATTAAAAAATAAGTTTTACATAAAAAAATTAAATTATTTACATTGAAATTTAATTTAGTTTTAGTGGGGACAATACAACGATTAAGGCTTTGGCCTTTTTTAAGGAGGTCCAAGGTTCAAACCACGGCGTATGTAAAATTTCGAGTGGTTTGAGCTTTGATTCTTATGTACATCACGAAGAATTACTTGTTTTGACATGGTTCAACAGTTCTCGTATACATAATATACATAATGGAGAATCAATTGTTGAGACATGATGGTATGAATTGTGTTATAAAAATGATATTTAAAATTTTAACCAATGTTTATATTATATTTTAATTAATTTGATATAAAAATATTATCATAATCATCTTATTATAATTTAAAAATTAGCTTTAAAAATTTATATATATATTTTTAGTTAAGCAATCTCCTCCCAACTATGATCCCTTGTAAAGCCTAGAGTTATGTCCATCAATAGGAAATTTAACACACAACCTCCACACGCCCACCCCCTCACACACTTGCCCATGTTGCGGTTTGAACCTTAGACCTCTCGAAAAAGAGTCAAAACCTGAACAGTTGCATTGTCCTCCTAGGACTAAAATCTTTGTTAAGGAAAATTGTTTCTTAGGGGCCAGGACTTTTCGGTCCACGAGGCATGTCCCATCCAGGTGAACCCCTCAAGCTAGCCGAGGTTTTTGTTGTATCCAATGTAGGTCGCTAGGCTTGAACCCTAGACCTCTTTTAGAGGATTGGGAGAACTTCCCAGTGAGCTATGCTTATCAATAGAGAATTTAACACAAAACCACCACACACCCATCCCCTCACACTCGCCCATGTCGCGGTTTGAACCTTGGACCTCCTGAAAAAGAGCCAAAGCCCGAACCGTTGCACTATCTCCCTAGAACTAAAACTTTTGTTAAGGAAAATTGTTTCCCATATCCCAGGGGGCCAGGACTTTTCGTTCGATGAGACCTATTCCATTTGGGTGAATTCCTCAAGCTAGTCAGGTTTTTTGGTATCCGATGCAAGCCATCATGCTTGAACTTTAGACCTCTTTTAGAGGATTGAGGAACTTGCCAATGAGGTACCTAGTGAGGATAAACTTTTTATATATTTAAATAGGTTATTTTTAATTTAAATTTACAGTATTTAATTATAAAATACAAATTTTAAACGTTAATATAAACATTTTTTAATTTTAAAATGAATAAATAATTTTTTTAATAAGTTATATGTAGCTTCTATTGGAATTACTATCATCAAAAAAATCAAAATATTGAGTTTGTTACATCGCATACATACATACATACATACATACATACATACATACATATATATATATATATATATATATATATATATATATATATATATATATATATAAGCTTCTATTGGAATTACTATCATCAAAAAAATCAAAATATTGAGTTTGTTACATCGCATACATACATACATACATACATACATACATACATACATACATATATATATATATATATATATATATATATATATATATATATATATATATATAGCTTCTATTGGAATTACTATCATCAAAAAAATCAAAATATTGAGTTTGTTACATCATATATATATATATATTGATTTGGTTATTGTGAGAAACCTTTATGACCAACGCATAGGGTTGAGCAATCTCTTCCCAACCATGACCCCTCGTAAATCCGAGAGTTATACTTATCAATAAAGAATTTAAAACAAAGCCACCACACCCCACCCCCTCACACACTCGCCCAAGTCATGGTTTGAACCTTGAACCTTGGACCTCTCGAAGAATTTATCATAATTTTTTCATTTCTGTTTCATATTTTATGATTGGAATTTCTTTCAACGTTAATACTTATCTATCTTAAATATATTCTTTGACTTTTTGAAGTGTTTTGTTCCACAATCAACTTCTTGACATCACCTTGATTAAGACATAAGACTAGTTACCTTCTAAAATTTGAATTTCATTGGGATGAAGATCAACACTACACTTCATAATTTATATGCCAAAAGAGTAAATAATTATAATCTCTTCATTCTTATTAAGAGTGACTTTATCTTATTAAAAAATAAGAACACAATTCAAAAATCACATAAAATAATGATAAATATAAAAGCACACCTCTAAAGTCTATGCAGAACATCAACCTAAGACCATAAAAAAGCAAGGAAAACTATAAGCTCTTTATGCCCCATGGATTGATAATTGTTTTTCTAATCAAACATTAAACAAGAAGAGACCTATGTTCAAACCTCAAGGGCATACCTGTTGTAAATGTAATAGTATGATATGAATCCTTTGAATGTGCACCAAACCAACCACTACGGTATAGTATGATATGAATCATTTGAATGTGCACCAAACCAACAACGACGGTATGAAATTTAATGCTCTTTTTGGTTTTAGGTGAGTTGCCTTCTTTATTTTTGCTTTATTTCTACAATATAAAAAATTAATAATTATATGCCCATGTAGAGGAGTTCGAGTGCAAGTGGATAGGTAAAAATTCTCCAGTTATGGAGATGCCCAAGTTCAAGTCTCTCCCCTCACATGTTGCGGATATGTTGTATATAAAAGGTTCCTCATAAAAAAAAACAAATTAATAATTTATAAAGCATTTTTTTGTTATGTATAATCGGACACACACCCACATTGTGATTTGAACCTTAGACCTTCCAAAGAAAAGCCAAAACACAAACCATTTTTATAAAACATATTTTAATGTTTAAAATAAATAAATACTAAAGCTCTTAATTTTAATTAAAATATTTAATTTTTTTGAATGTATTTTTGGTTTTACATGAATTATCCTTGCAGAAGCTCATGTTTATAATTCTCAAGCACGAGTGTTCTTCAAAAATGACATTTGATAAAGGTTTACATAAATCTACTTTAATAATTTTTATTTTATTTTTTAAATTAAATTAGATGAGATTAAAAGGTGCTTCATCCATTTTATAATTATATATTAGAAATATAATAACTTGTCAATTATAGTTATAATTATAATTATATATAATTTAACAAGGTTTACCTTCAAAGGTTAGGTGGACCGGTAAGTGCAAGTGTGGTTGGGTACTTATCAAGAAGAGACCTTGGTTCAAACCTTTGGGGAAACCAACCCTTTGCAAAGGTAGTAGTCTACTCTCTGAATACGTGCCAAACAGATGATGACGATACGAACCCCGAGCGATTGGGTCAGTCCATGTGACCCTGACCAGTTACTAAAAATAATGGCTGTAACCATCTCTTATGTAAAAACAAAAAAAATAAAGTTTAAACCTTTATTTCTTTTTGAGAGTTGAAGACTTTACTCTATCAATTAATATCATTTAATATTTATTTTATAAATTATATATAAAAATATTAATTTTAAATAATTTTTTTTCAAACAATAAATAATATTTAAATATTTATAATTAAATTTAATTAAAATTTTAAAAATATTTTTATTATATATTTAATTAATTTAATAAAAATATTATCATAACTACTTATTATAATTTAAAAAAATTAATTTTTTATATAAATAAATAAATCATAATCTAATTTAAATTTATACTACCTAAATAAAAAAACAAATTTTAAAACAAATAATAATATAACAAAAATGTATGTTAAAGATTGTTAACAAGGTAACGAGTTAAGATAAGTGACTATATGTATCAATACACTATAAATGTAAAACAATCATTTTTTTAATAAATTAAATGGTTTTAAATGTGTAAAGCACATACACTCTCGAGTTTCGAACCTTTATGCTTTTAAGCAAACTAAATGCTTAGTGCAAGTTTTTAATATTAAATTATTAAATTTTTTTAAAAATAGTATATTTTTACATTGTTATTTAGATTAGTTAAGTTTGAATTTTAAAAAGGAAGATCCTATTATACCCTACAAAAATATAACTTTAATTATACCATCATTATATTTTATTTTACTTAAAAAAAATTAATATACCATCCTTATACTTTATTTTGCTTAAAAAAATTAATTATTAAAAACTTTTATTAAAAAGTTTATACATATAAGGCCTTCAAGATTTAATAATGATTCCATTTCCAACCAAAAATATTCCAATCGAACCGCCCACAAACAAAAATTTCACAGTCCCCAACAGGAAAGACAAATATAATCAGAGTCTCCAGGGTTTGGCTGCTTTCCAATCCTAACTTGAAATCAAACCCCCTAATATAAAATTTGTACCCATGTACGGTACAACTCGACGTCACAGATGCGTAAGTGCCTACCACACTTTCCTTCCCTGCAACCCGCCACGATGTGGTAGTCAATGACCATCATCTGCGGTACAGCAAAAAGTCCACATAAATAAAAATAAATAAATATATTCAAGCAAAGATCACAGACACCCTGCAATGGGGAACAAAGCGTTATGGGTCTGGCCTGCCACAAGGTTTGTGATTATTATTAAATAAATGATCACATAACCGTTTTAGCGATCAATTTTGTCTAATTTAGCTGTGTTGCTTGAGCATTATTATATCAAATTTTTCTGGTAATGGGGTATCTTTTGCAAGTGTGATCTGTGGTTAGTCTCATGGAGCTGCCAGAGTTACCTGTAAAGCACCGACGGATCTCATCAACCAGCCCTAATTTTGAGAGAATTTGGCGCAATATACAATGTATATATGACATTTTATACTGATTTCCACGTACCAGAAGGTACGCTCTCCTAGTGAAACGGTCCCTTTTTGTCCCAAGATTCCCCTTGAATGGAATGCACGGGACCTCAGCTGTCATATACATGTGGGCGCTCCCAGAGGTGCCAAAAATGACAGCAGAGATTGTAAGGGAATGTATGAGTAGAAGAGGCATACTCCTCTCCCTCTTCCCCGGCGTTTATTTCGCAGTAGGCCCATGACGGATACTCAGTAGTGGTCATTTGTGTGCATGCGGTATACTCGGTGTATATATGTCCGGTGGAAAATTGAAAATCTTTCCGGTTTGAGAAACCATGGGAACAATGTCGAAGGCTTTGGTTATTTGGGTGTTTGTTTTTATGCTATTCCTGGGGGGAAACTCTGTGTATTCTGCGGTTAATGTTTCGGTAGAGGATGCTGCCGGGCTTCTGAGGTTCAAGGCCTTTGCGGATCTTGGACACAAGCTTGATGGGAAGTGGAGATCCAAGGATTACTGCAAATGGATGGGCGTTGGGGGCTGTACGCCGCGGGGTCGAGTCACGAGGCTGGTCCTCGAATACATGGAGCTCAACGGAACCTTAGCGGCAAGCAGCCTGAACAGGCTCGATCAGTTGCGAGTCCTCAGCCTTAAGGGGAACTCCCTCAGAGGCCCCATTCCAGATCTATCAGGGCTCTCCAATCTGAAGAGCTTGTTCTTGGATCATAACTTGTTCTCGGGTTCGATCCCCGGATCTCTCGCTGGCCTTCACCGCCTGAGAGTCATTGTTCTCTCGTATAACATGTTGGGGGGGGAGATACCCATGTCCCTGATTAAGGTTCAGAGATTGTATATTCTCCAATTGGAGAACAATAGGCTCAATGGCACCATTCCTGGGTTTAATCAGGCTGCTATAAAGCTATTCAATGTGTCTGAAAATAATCTCAGTGGAGAAATACCCATTGCTCTGGATGCATTCAATGCCTCTTCTTTCTCAGGGAATCCGGGGCTCTGTGGGAAGCCATTGCCCAAGTCCTGTAATGCCATAGTCCCACCTCCATCTCCGGCCCTTGTGGTGAGTTCTTCAGATGAGCAAGCATTCAAGCCATTGATTCACACTGACAAATCTGAGAAAAAACTGAGTCGGGGGAGGATAGCTGGGATAGTGGTAGGAGCCAGCGTTGGGTTGGCTGCTGTGTTGTATGTGTTTGGTTTTCTCTGCAAAAGAGATGGCAGGGAAGAGGACGAGGCCGAGAAAGTGGCAGGAGAGAAGCTCTCAGCTCATGAGGACAATAACTCTGAACAATATTATAGTAATTCTTTTAAGGCCATCAGTATGACGGATAAACAGAGGAGCGGACTTCTTATGTTCTGTGGGGGAGATGTCCAGATGTATACTTTGGACGACTTGCTGCGGGCATCTGCTGAGATTATGGGGAGAGGCACTGTGGGGACTACTTACAAGGCTGTGATGGAGAACAAGATGACAGTGACTGTGAAGAGACTGAAGAATTCTAACAAGATGAATAGGGAAGAGTTTGAGAAACATATGGAGATGGTGGGCAGGCCGAGGCACGAGAATATAGTTCCTCTCAGGGCTTATTTCCAGGCTAAGGAGGAGAGGCTTCTGGTGTATGATTATTTTGCCAACGGAAGTCTTTTTTCCCTCATTCATGGTAAATTCTTGGTTCTTTTTCGGCCGAGGGGCTGCTTTCGTTAATATTTTAGGCTGTTCGGTGTTTATATTCAATTAAAAAGCATAAAAAGTACACAGTTATCTTAGTATACGTACACATTACAGAACTGATATGACTTGCTGCTTTTTTTCTTCGAGCTATTGGGGATGGGTTCAGAGAACTGGAGAATATTTTAAAATGAAGAATTATATTAGTTTGTGCTAAAACAGAGTAATAAATGGTTGGAAGTGCCATGGATGGATTTCCAAATTTTTTTTATTAGGTGCTGTTGAGTACATATAGGAGCCTCTAAAGTAAAGTGGTCCTCTAGATATGAAATGTTTAGGCCTTGTTGCAGTTATAGGGAGATACCGCCTACAGTGGTAGAGATTTTGTAAAATTTCCCTGCAGGTACTGTTGTGCTAGTTTAGGAGCCTTTGCAGAAAAATGGTCTTATTTTATCTGAAAACTCTGTTAGAAGATTCCGTCTGAAGCTTATCAGGGAGTATCATGGGCAAAATCATATGGAAATGTATGGTTTGTGTATTGAGTCTGAATAGTTATTCAATAGAAGCAGCATTTTCAATTTGATTTAAAAAAATTACTATGAAAGTCTTACACCATACAAGGTAAAAAGTTGCAAATATTTTCTAGTCTTAGCCTGGGCAAGAAAGAGTGATTGGCGTATAAGACATCTGGTTGTAACATCAAAACTTTTTCAATTTACCTTATGTGCACAGCTTTGAGTTCAACATTTTCAGGAAGCCCATCATAAATTGAGAATTGATATACATCTAAACCCTCAAGTAAAACACTTCCTATTGGCCAGTAAATTGTTCAGTGGGTACTACACTAACTACTAGTCTCCTCCAAAGACAATGACCCCTCTTAGTTTCTTTGCAGTTTTGTGAAGTAATCTTATCTGGAACCGCCTTGACATTAAAAAATGAAGTGATAACTCCCTCCACTGTACACTGCCTAAACAATGACCCTGAATCATATATATTTGCACGACGTTTGTGTATCTGCATTCAATTTACTTTTTTCCCAGAGATCCTATAGGGTCAAACATAATTGCTTATGCGAATCCAGACCTCATTTCGTTTGTTGAACTGTGAGCAGGTGCTAGAGTATCAAGAGGGACGCCCCTGCATTGGACCTCCTGCCTCAAGATTGCTGAAGATGTATCCCGTGGGTTGGCCTATCTGCACCAAGCATCCTCATTGATTCATGGAAACCTCAAGTCTACGAACGTTCTTGTGGGACCGGATTTTGAAGCTCGCATTACAGATTATGGTCTTACAGTCTTTGACGTTGAGCAATCAGAGGACTCAGCTCTCTTAGTTTACAAGGCCCCTGAATGTATGAAGTCTAATAAGAAAATGGGACCCAAATCAGATGTGTACAGCTTTGGAGTATTGTTGCTGGAAATTCTCACTGGCAAAATACCGTTAGAATCCTTACTCAAAGGACAAGCCACAGATCTTCAGACATGGGTTCGTTCTGTAAGGGAAGATGAAATTGCTTCGGGGGTTAATATCGATGGTTCTGTCTCTGCAAGTGAAAGCTCCGAGGAAAGGCTAGTGCTGCTTCTAAACATATCCATCGCCTGTATATCTCCATCTCCAGAGAGAAGGCCAACCATGAGACAAGTGCTGAGGATGATTGAAGATGTTAAAGAAACATTGGCAGTTTCTTCCCAAAGTGGTGAATCCCCTAGATGGTATGAGAGTATTCAAGGATCAATGCCAAGAAAGAATAGCATATAATTGCCCACCCGTTTGGCCTTATGGATTCAACTTGCTAGTTGGATTGGTTGAAGACAATAAATGGTATGAATATTTTGTAGACAGCAGTAGATTTGTCTCTAACAAAATATGTTTGTGTTGATCAGAAAAGATCAATTATAGATCAGGTGGGTATAATATTTAGCTACTGCTGCATTTGATGCAGTATCTGAAGATTCAAGATGATGAACAGATATCATTGTTTACCTTCTTTTTCTTTTCTAAGGAAGTTTTATCTACTTATACGAGAACAGTTTGATATGCAAGTCACCATCATCATCTCCTGTATAAGCAAATTCTGCAGCTTACCATGTAGTATTCATTATATTATTTTATGGTAGCTTTTCAAAGATGAGAACTGGATTTAAGAACTCTGTTTATTTTGTGGGATGTGGGTATATATAGTTCTTGCATTGAAAAAAAAAAGTTAACTTAAGTCATGCTCTCCCCACATTAAAACAACTGTATCGTGAAGTTAATGCTAATAGTAATCTGGAAACCCAACCAAAACACTAACACAAATATATTTTCAAATGGAAATGAAAAGGCTGAAAAGAACGTGAATTGCCCACACCTTAACTAAAAAACAAGTGTCTCCTGGAGTTAGTGCTAATGGGAAGTTGGAAATTCTTCTTATTGCTAAGATGACCTTGAGCATTTAACATAAATGAAAGATCAACATAAATATGTTTTGAAGGGAAGTAAACAAGCGTAAAAGAACACAAGCTGCTCTATATTTGAGCAACCTTTATCTAGGTCAAGCACATCAGATCGTTACAAATTTAAGAACATCAATTAGATGTAATTATGTAAATAATATGGCAAGTAGATGTAATTATGTAAATAATATGTGCTTGCCAAGAGTTTAGGTATTCTCGTGGACTCCCATCCCATTCCCTCCTCTTCCTTTCTCCAGTAGACAAATGTGGAGTATTTTTGTGGTATTCTCGTGGACTGCTCAAAACCCTAACTACTAGAATGTCGGACTGCTCAAAACCCTAACTACTAGAATGTTGGACCAGGACAACCATTATACCGTACCATTACTATTATTCATTCACTGTATATACGTGACAACTAACCCACTAACTGTGGTCATAAGTTGACGAACACTCATTAGTCTATCTTTAGCTGGAAAGGGCGCAATACAGACATAAAACTTATGACACATGAAACACCACCGAGATCTACCAATGGCTGACGTTCATAGCGGCTTTAGGGGAACATGCATAATTATACCCTGGTTGGTAAAGAGGAGCAATGAAAACCGATTGTTAGATGGGACAGCAGTAACATTAATACAGAAACTTGATGAAGTGAAAGACAAGAAGTAGTGAACATCATGAATTTTAAACTACTTCCTTCAAATCCGTACTTTTTAAATTTTAAAATTCCGTGAGTTCATAGACCGTTTAAACGAAAGGTCAGGGAGGAGACGCCACCCTGCTGGCAACCTGCCGGTCAGAAACCTGAAACAAGCTTTTCAAATTGGTATTGTCGCTATTCTCGGAAGGTCGTGCAGGACCACGGCGGGGGTGTGTTCATAAATAGACAATAAAAAAAATCGCGCCGACAGGCTAAGCGATTTCTGCGCCCACAGCTTGCGGGTACTGCACAGGAAGAAGAACGACGTCATGTGGAGCGTGATGACGTAGAAACGAAGAGGTCCTCATTGAATGGCGATAACTCACTGACCGTTGCGTGAAAAAGCGCGCATGGCAGCAGCAGCATCGTAATCACTGCCCAGCCATTTTGTACGTGACCGATTGATAGTGGTGAGTCTGGTTAAAGATAACAATGGCCGTACTGGTACCTGCATTGATCACATGGCTAGCAGGTTGTTGCCAATGCCAGGCAGTCTTCCCATGTCTTTTGTGAAAATGTTCAATGGCACAGCCTTCCAAGTGGACCCCAAAAAGTTCGAACACGAACTTGAGGTTAAGTATTTGGTATCTTTATCAAGATTTTTGTGTGGGGACTTTTATATAAGGGAGGATAAGGGAATTTTTGTTCTTTATGGTTGCATGAGTGAATCAACTTAGATGGCTTATTATAAGCCTTAACTGACATTTTGTTTGATATGGTGGGTATGATTAGATGTGTTATTATAAATCTTTAACTTAAATTTTGTTTAATATGGGGTACGATTAGATATGTTATTATAAACCTTAACTCTAATTTTGTTTGATATGGGGCACTATTAGATATGTTATTATAAACATAAACTCAAATTTTGTTTGACATGGGTATGATTTTGATTGAATTAGGATGATTCAATATGGAATATGAAATATGATACTAATTGAACTTGGATGCTACGATTATAAACCTTAGCCCGATGTTGCCATTATAAACCTTAACCTGTTGCACAAAGCCAAATTCAAGTTTCTACCAAATTTATAAACCTTACCTCATTAGACAGTCTCGCTGGACAAAGACAAAGTCAAGTCTTCGACCAAATTTTAGGGAATTTTTTAAAAGTATATATATATATATATATATATATATATATATATATATATATAAAGTTATGGTTTTCTGTACAATAGTGATCCTTTGTGCAGTAGTTTGAACTTAAATTTCTTGAATAAGAATCCAAAATATTGAAAAAGATCCTGATTGTATAGTAGTGATCATTTGAACAATAGTTTGGAGTTAAGTTTCTTGAATAAGAATCCAAAGACATACTTGTACAGTAGTGATCCTTTGTACAATAGTTTGAAGTTAAGTTTCTTGAATAAGAATACAAAAACATAAGTTTGTACAGCAGTGATCTTTTGTACAATAGTTTGAAGTTAAGTTTCTTGAATAAGAATCCAAATACACACCACTACTGTTTTCAAAAATAAAATCTTATATTAGTCTTTGATTGTACAATAGTGATCCTTTGTACAATAGTTTGAAGTTAAGTTTCTTGAATAAGAATCCAAAGACATATGTGTACAGGAGTGATCCTTTGCACAATAGTTTGATGTTAAGTTTCTTGAATAAGAATCCAAAGTCATACCTGTAAAGTAGTGATCCTTTGTACAATAGTTTGAAGTTAAGTTTCTTGAATAAGAATCCAAAGACATACGTGTACAGTACAGGAGTGATCCTTTGCACAATAGTTTGATGTTAAGTTTCTTGAATAAGAATCCAAAGTCATACCTGTAAAGTAGTGATCCTTTGTACAATAGTTTGAAGTTAAGTTTTTTGAATAAGAAACCAAAGACATATCACTACTGTATTAAAAAAAACAAAATCTTATATTATTAAAAAGGTCAGTTGTGATCCTTTGTATAATAATTTAAATTCAGGTTTCCAAATAAAAATAAAAAACATACCACTATTATACCCAAAAAAATCTTATTAATTATTCTTAAAAATACTAAAAGTTAATACTAAATAATTTTTCATATAATAATTTGAAATTAAAATTTCTAAAATAAAAATCTAAAAACATATGAAAGAAAAAATCTTATTAATTATTCTTAAAAGTACCAAAACTAAACATCCAAAAGTTTAGGTAGGGCACGGAGGCATCTCGGAGGCATCTGAAAGTCTCTAATGGTCTTAATTGCGTTGTTAAATGTGTATTTTATTATTATATTTAATATTTTTTAAAATATTTTTATTTTTGATTATTTATATAATATTTAAATTTAATATAAACCCAGGTGTTGTAGGTGAGTTGGATAGGAGAGGACAATCCTCCAAGGGAGGTCCCAGGTTCAAATCTCCACCTTACCAAAAAACTGAATAGGGTATCCAAAATCCAATTGATAATGTTGGTGCGAGCAGGGTCGGGTGCAACTCCCGGGTTACTTTGACGGTGTAGAACCCCCTGTTCGTGGTCTCTCAGACCAAAGCGTCCCCACAAGGGGTTTTTCGCTTTATAAAAGAAACCCGTGTGTTGTAGGTGAGTTGGAGAGGAGAGGACAATCCTCCAAGGGAGGTCCCAAGTTCAAATCTCCACCCTACCAAAAAGCTGAATTGGGTATCCAAAATCCAATTGATAATGTTGGTGCGAGCAGGGTCGGGTGCAACTCCCGGGTGACTTTGACGGTGTAGAACCCCCTGTTCGTGGTCTCTCAGACCAAAGCGTCCCCACAAGGGGTTTTTCGCTTTATAAAAGAAACCCAGGTGTTGTAGGTGAGTTGGAGAGGAGAGGACAATCCTCCAAGGGAGGTCCCAGGTTCAAATCTCCACCGTACCAAAAAGCTGAATTGGGTATCCAAAATCCAATTGATAATGTTGGTGCGGGCAGGGTCGGGTGCGACTCCTGGGTGACTTTGGCGGTATAGATCCCCTGTCCGTGGTCTCTTAGACCAAGGCGTCCCCGCAAGGGGTTTTTTGCTTTTAAAAAAAAAAAAAAAAAAATTATAATAATTATATAATTTTAATCTTTTTAAATTTATATTTAATAATATTTCTTTAAATAATATTTTATATATATATTTATTATAGAGATTGAACTCCAATCACATTACCGATAATATAAATAAAATATATATATTTTTAATAATATTTTTAAAATATAATTAAAAAGTTATAAAGAATATAAGGGAAGGGTAAACCTGGCAAGGCACTTTCGAAAACCTAATTGTCACTTAAGTTTCATTCGACCCGTTAAACTTGACAGCTAATATATGTATGGCTGGGGTATGGCTGGGCTTCCATTGCCTTACACTTACATACCCTCACATAGCTGGGAGGCAGGCTGTTTATTAAAAATAACCATCCATTAAGAAAAGGTTTGATCCACCGACGAGTTTTTGAAATTTAATATTAAAAATAAAAAATGAAGGGTTTAATATTAAAGATTTTAAACTTTTAAATAAAATATTTAAAATTTAAATTAAACATAATAATGGAATAATTTTTTTTTGGATTTGGTTATTGCGAGAAATTTCTTTTGACTACATACATATAAGATTGAGCAGTCTCCTCTCAACCATGCTCTCAAAATTGAAAACCAAAATTTAACACAAAGCTACCACACACTCAAGAAAAACCAAAACCCACACCTTAAACTGCACTTATAATAATAAAATAAACATATTAATAAATAAGCACATTATTCTATATAACATTGTCGATATAAAAACAAAATTACTTTATTAATACTTGTCTTGCATCGTACAAACATACTATTTAAGTTACACATACATCATATGAATTTAGAAATTCTTTTTAACATATTGTTATAAAATATACCAGGCTTTTATATATATATATATATATATATATATATATATATATATATATATATATTTTTTATTAAAAGTTATTTTTTCTTCGAAGATTACATTGTTTGACCATTAAATTTTTTTAAGGGAAATTTTACGGTTTTATAAACATTTTTAAATAAAATATATTTTTACTTTTATTTTAATATATTGTTTTAAAATATTAAAAAGGTCTAGGTTCAATGGATAATATATATGGATGATATAGTTCATATTTAAGTTTGAGTTTGAACTTACTAAATAGGTTATATAGTCTACGATGTAGAAGGAAAATATACAACTCTTTCAAAACCTTACTTTTCAAATCATTTTAAAAAAATATATTATTTTAAAATTAAAAACTATCATTAAAAAAATTAAAATATGGTACAAAAGGAAATGACACCTTTAAAACTCTACTTTTCAAATCATTTTTAAAAAGTATATTGTTTTCGAATTAAAAACTATCATTTAAAAAAAATAGTGAGAAGCTTAAAAAAGAAAAAAATAATTTATAAGATGAAAGGAAATGTAGATGGACCATTCCATAATAATTATGATATATTAGAATGAAAGTTGTATATAAAAATATTATGAGGTAATATTTTGTTTGGTTTCTTTTTTTAATGGATGATAAATAATTTTTCTTTTGTTTTTTTATATTACATGTTTTTTTATAGATTTATGCATTAGTGACATTAATGCAAGGGTTTGTTATAATACAACAAAATGCTTTTTAGTTATTAAGAATATGTATTTAGTAATTGTTGACTATTCAAAATTTTGCCACTACTTCTTGGATGGTTTAGGAGAAGATCAACATACAGTAGTTATTTATGTTAGATATTGGTGATAGATTATGTGTTGAAAAGTTTCTTATTGGAAGTTCAGCGTAGTTGATCTTAAAGATGGAGTCATGACTTCTTACTCATAAGAAAGTTTTATCTAATCCATGTACCTTTAGTAGTGTAGATGACATAGTTTATGACCTATTCTTTTGTCCATTCGAGCATCCATTATAGGGGGAGATATTATCATCTCTAGTGTCTCATCTTTTGGGTCCCTTAGCTTAGGCTATGGGGATATTGCAATACTAGTAATTTGAGTTTGTTGGCCAACATCGATAATGGTGATGTAAGCCTACGATGCTCTTTATGTAATTCTATGAGAAATATTGATGTATTCACCTATAATTCTATGAGAAATATTGTTGTATTCACCCCTAGCAAGATCGATTAAATTATAATTACAATTATCCTTGTAATTGTAATATAATTTTTAATACAAGTCATGTTAGTTTAGGTTAACGAGATATGTAGTTATTTTAAGGGATTAGGTATCTACTATAAATAACATCTAATCATTGATCCATTATATCAATGTGTATTTATGTGATCTATTATTTAGGTGTCCAAGGGGTCACACCTCATTTTTGTTTATAGATCTTTTTATTTTGCTTCCCTCTAGTTTCTTATATAAGGCTTATGGTGAATGTTATGCTTCAATTTATTTTTGGAAAGTATTACAAAATATGACAATTTTAAGAACCAAAATACCAATAATTAAAGTAATCATATTCCTCCCATAGATTCTAATATGACCAATATGAATTCACTCACCTTGATTTTACCATCTAAATTAATGGTATCTTGATTGATTTAATATATTCCAACAACTTTGTTTGTATGCTCCAATAGGAAAATCAATTGTATACCAATATTCACAACCTAATCAACCCCTAATTCAACCAAATCCATTTGGTCAATTCACACCTATAATTCATTAGTTATAACCAAATGTTTAAACACAAATTCTATTGGGGATGCTAGTAACCACATAACAACAACAATTGATAGTACAAAACTAATAGATGGTCCAAAATCAACTAATAATGTAAAATCAATAGATTTTTTAGAACAACTAGTTGCACAAAAACCTCAAGTTGTCCAAAATCAACATGTTATTTAGGATCAACAAAAAAACATGCAACAAGAAGTTGTACAAAATAAACAAGTTTTGCCACATCCTTTAGAATCTACCCCTTATATAGAATGTTCAAAGCCCTGAGATTCCTCAACAATAAACATTTATTCTGATTGAGCATAGCCATCCTTCTTCCAAACATAGATGCAAATGCCACCGCATAATAAATTTCCTTATTGGACCCACCAAGGGCCAATAAATTTACCTATGTACTTATATATTCCATAAGCAACATTGAAGTCCTTACTGATATTTAATGGGAATAATGGTAAAACAATATTGAAACACCTCAATGAGTTTTCAACATTGAAGTTTATATATACGATTCAAAAATATGTGATGGTATGATTGCTTATATTTTTACTAAGAGATAAGGCTATAATATGGTATAAACACTTAAAGGATGGATCAATCACAAATTGGGCTATTATTATTATTGAATAATTTATGAGAAGATTTAGTAATCCATCAAATACATAGTTACCGCTATATTAATTGAATGTTATGTCAAGGCATCAAAATGAGAACATTCATATATTAGATTCATGTGTACCTTACACTCGATCCCTCCAAATATTTTACTGTTTGATGAGAAAGCAACAATGTGCTACATAAGTATTTTGCAATCCAATTTACAATGATGGTAAAAAATGGTAATCATGCTATGCTAGCTAGAGCATTTTTAAGGTTGCACATGTAGATGAAGTATTGATTCAAATAGAAAAATTACCATCCATTCCACTAATATCATATTTGACTTAGATGCCTATTGAGTAGTTCTAAAATCCTCCTCTATCTCAGATTACATTATTACCTAACTCATATTAACAAAATGTATAAACTTATTAGAAACCATTGTCAACCCTACCTCCATCTCAAATCACACCATGACCCAATATGCAATCACCAAATACTTTTGTATACCAATAATCAACTTCTTCAACCCTATATATAGTGGCATTCCTAGGATAATCGATCTTGAGTACCACTATGTATCAACCCTACTACCAACATTGCCTACACCTCTATAACTATTAATTTTACTTGTCCCTCTAATGTATCAAAATCATATGACACAAGAGTTATTGATGTCGATGAGAGAAGGGAGTCCTATGGATAAACTTCTCAAGCAACAAATTATCAATTCAACCTACTACCACCAGATGCCCAATAGTCACATGTACCATCAATAAGGTTCAAATAGTAAGAAATTTTCCTAGCCTTCGATGAGATGATAACATATTTTGACAGTATTCCCTATAGTCTTTGTACGATAGCTACTATCATTGTACAACCATTTTCTTTATATGATAGTGTCTTTCTTATCGTATAACTATCATCATTGTATGACTATTTTCTTTATACAATCAATCTCATCGTATGATGATATCCATTGTATAGTGGTCTAATTATTTGATGCATGTGAAAACTTTCAAATATATGATGGGTCCAATCGTGCAACTGATTAATTTGTATGACACACAAATTGATCGATAGACTCTCTATGTTGGAACACCAATACAACACTAAGGTTTTCTCTTGAAAAATATTCTTACTTGATGATAAAAATTCCTCTTGATTGACAACTAGTAGTTGATATCCTTATTCATCTAAATCCTTATGTGGATGGTAATCACATGTTCATTAATGATGACTTCCTATGTTGTCAACAACCTCCTCCCTAGTTGAAATTAGACACCCAAACTTTCTTAAATCACCATGTTCTTCCTTCAAGAAATAATTGAAATATATTAGTCTTTCACACCCTTGCTCAACGCCCTAGCTCAGCCAAGTTTTGCTTCTCTTGTAGAGATTTGAACCTGCACATGTAATATTTCCCATGCACAAGTCTATTGAATAAAATATTTATCATCCACTCAGAACTCAAGGCAAAGGAAAGAAAAAAAGTAATTTATTTTATTAAAATGTAATTATAGACAACATCCACAAAAGGATTATCTAGAACAATTTATGCAGAGAACTATATTCCTCTCTTCTTGCCATTCTCTAACATCTTTATCTCATTCTCCAGTTCCTTTTTTTTTTCCTATCCACTTTTGTGTTAATTCCCCTCCTTTTTTCTATCCACTTTTGTGTTAACTCTCCCCCTTTTTTTCTCCACACTATTTTCTCTTCTACTTCCTTCCTCTTCCTTTCCTTCTTTCCTACCTATGTTTCTCCTTCCTATTCCCTACTCCTTTTCATCTTTCTATTTTCTTCTCTTTGTCTCTATCACATCGTTCTCTTTTCTCCCTCTTTTGCTTCTCTTATTTCTCTCTCTACCTTTGCATTAATTATGTTTTCTTTTAATGGTTATGGAATAGTTCATGTCCCATAAGATGCTCCTACATCATACTCATCGGGTAAGAGGAAATGTTCCATGAGCTCCAACTCATGAACATGAATTGTTCTTCCAAGCTATTACCATTTTAGCTTGGTTGTCTCCACAAGGTCAAATTTGTTGTCTTATCCTTACCTTCCTCTAAGAACTAAACCTCCTCTTATAGAATGCATTCACCATTTGTTTCACTTTATCCCATTCCATCACTATGATCCAAAATAAACATGTATTTTGTTGACTACTTTCTATCGATGCCAAAACCTCCTGTTATAGTGATTATATTCTCCACAATTATCACAAGGATGTAGGTTCTAACATCTAGTTGCAATATTTCCAAATATCCCACATTGATTGAAACAACCCATCCTAGGACCTTCATCCCCTATAATGATTTCTCTTCTCACAAATTTAGTCTCATTGCTTCCTACTCGACCTTTATATCCAAGGCCTTCATTTCTTGGTCTTATTTCTAGAATTATGGGAATTTTCACACCTTGCCCATACCTTCCTAGTCCCTTACCATCCTATCGTATTCTTATCATTAGCTTGGATCCAATACCTTTGGTGTGCCTTTCAAACCACCCAAATTATTCATCTCCATTCTAATCTCCTGTTATCATTATTTAAATACCCTAAACTATCATAATGTCCTTCACCACACACCAAAGTACCATTGTTACTATAACTCTTACAATATGGTATTTGTCATGGACAACATGATAATCAATGCTATCATGACATTTATTTTCTTCTCCTATCTCTTTGTTCTTTTTATCTTTCTCTTTATCTATAATAGTAATAGTTGCACCATCGTCTTCATTGTCCCTAATACCCCATATTTATTATCTTACTTGTTTTAACCTTTTTCTCCTCATTCTCCATTGGTATCATCCTATAAGTTGGCTTATTATGTAATCTTGATTCAGGACTAAAATCTATGTGATGACCAATTCTCATCATGGGTGGCAACTCATATTTTAAGATAATATCTACATATTTTATGAATAAATCCTTCACTTGATGTGGGATTTCATCCATATTGTCCACTATCCCTTCTTCAATGGGTTTAGCAATTAATAAAAATATGATTCCTTCATCTTCATTCCCTTCGAGGATTTTTTTTTGTACCCAAACACACTATGGGATTGTTGTCCAAATTTTTTGTTTTGTCCTTCAATGAACTTAATGTGTACCTCTTGCCATCCTTCTCAATAGTGTAGGTGTTCACCCTACCATCATGCACTGTATTTCTATCAAACTACCATGGTCTACCCAATAAGAATGACAAGCATCCATAGGCATAACATCACATAGTATCTCATCCATGTAAGAACCAATTTTGAAGTCTACCATACATTTTTTAGTTACCAAAATTTGATGTCCCCTTTGTAACCATGAGATTTTATATAAATTTGGGTGTTCAATCTTCTTCAACCCAATATTTTCTACCATCTATGTAGACACCAAGTTGTTTGTGCTTACGCTATCTACAACCACCTTGTAATATTTACCTCTTGATTTGTAAATTGTTCTAAACAAGCTCATTCTTTGCCTGGGTTGATGTATCAGGCATATCCTTTGTGGGTTCAAGAATATCCTCTTCATAATAAGGAATTATGGTTGTTCAAGTTATTCCATGTGCTTAAGTGAAGCAACACTCTCTTCATTTGCTTATGTAATTTTCTTTTGGGCTTCATTTCCATGCCTACTAGTTTATCGTAATTTAGGATACTCATGCTCTATTTCCTTCTTCTAAGAATTTGTAACAATTGCTAGTAAACCGCATCCTCTACCTTGACTAAATCCACCTCATCCTCTTGAAAATTCACCTTTTTCCTAAGTACTTTGGTTGAAATCACTTTGAGAAGTATTGACTTTTCCTTCTTACATATGCTACCCTCTAGCACTATATGATTGTACTCTTCCTCTGGAGAATTGTCCTCTTCTATTAGCATTATTTTGTTGCCTTCACAATAATTTTTCCTTTACCTTGAGTGCAGATATGCTTCCTTGACTATTCTAATTCAAAGCATACTAATTTCATCTTGTATGGACAATCTTAATGCATTTATATATCGTGCAACTGTCTCCTCATCATCTTCAATATGACCAACTCTTATGGTCAATCTAAAAAGTTCTTCAGTATATTATTTTACTACCAAATCCTTTTGTTGGAGTTTTTAGAGTCTCCTAAACAATCCAATATGATAATCCATAGGTAAAAAATTAGATTTTAACTTGGACACAAACATTTCCAAGTTCAAATTTTATCCTTCCCCTTTTGCTATCTCTCATTTTCAACATGATCCCACAAAATCAACACGTACCTTTAATTGAGAACACAAATTTGACCCAATTTGGATCCTTTATAGATTCATAATTGAAGAATCTCTCCATGTTTGTTATCCAATCAATCAACTCTTCCAATATTAAGCTTCCACTAAAATTGAGAGTGTTCATATTTGGCTTATATCCCATGTTTGAGATTACCCAAATCAATTGTTGCTTTAGTTCTTCTCCTTGCCCTTCATCTTGAGTTTCTATGTGACCAATTTTCTTCTCTCCACTATAACTAATATCCTCAAGATAAATGCCTCTCCTTTGGGCTATCTCAATTGCATCTAATCTAGTGGTAATTCCTCTTAATATTCTTTCTATATCCACTAGTTAGGGTCCTGTTGGAACAAAATCTGCCTATGGTTGTTATTTGCGCCTTGATTTTGTCAACATTGAGTAGACGGACTTGATCTTGGGATCTTCCGTCTAATCTCCAGAGGAGGTTGGTTCCTTAATGGTTTTTATGGGAAAAGGGAAAAGAGCATTACTGAAAAAGAGGGAAATATAGCCGAGGCTAGAGCTTGCTTATGGTACAGATTAGACAACAACTAAGATGAACGTATATACTTTACTTGTTAAAGCATTTATTATATCTCCACGCAGAAATCATGGATTTCTCAATGTGATTTAGATGTCTATCTAACACATGCATATATCAAATTTCAACTCCAACAATATGATTTATGTTTTGTATAAGTCCAGATTTTAGAACAAACACAATCTATATTTCAATAATGTGAATAGAAGTGAGAAATGTTAATACATACACTTGCACACTGTGAACCAGAAGCCAATAGAAGCGTAATTTTATTGCTTGTATTCAAAGTACATACATCCAGTCTTGTAAACGCCCAAGAGCCGACCTCTTTTCAGGGTGCGTTTACTATTATATATACCCTATGGTGAGTATCTTTATAATTAGTACATTCTGACATAAAATCAATTACAAGCAATCAGACTACAATCATGCTTCCATATGTTTTGCATGGCTTCTAACAAATAAAATATGATAGCAAAAATCTAGGAATTGATATTTTCTACTGTCTACTTCCAGTTACTAACACAAGCTTTTGGAGGCATCTTATTTATTACTAATTATATCCATGTCGGTGAAAACTCGTCATGTCATGAAATCATGACACTCTTTCCTTTCTGGCTTCTTTGGGCTACTTACGAGTGAAAACTCACCATGTCGCGAAATCATGTCGTTTTCTTGTACTTTCTAGCTTCTTTGGGTTCTTACGGAAAACTTGTCATGTCATGAAATCGTGACATCTTCTTGTACTTCAGATTTGTGAGTTGCATGTTGGTGAAAATTTATCATGTCATGAAATCTTGACACTCTTTCCTTTCTGGCTCCTTTGGGCTGCTCATGGGTGAAAACTTGTCATGTCGCGAAATCGTGACGTTTTCTTGTTTTTTGGCCTCTTCGAGCTACATAGGTGAAAACTCGTCATGTCATGAAATCATGACCTTCTTCATGCCTTAGTCAATTTTTTGCCTCATGTCTCAAAAATGAAACGTTGGTCTTTTTATGCAAAAATCTGCTATCTATCAAGGTAGTCTTTTTAGACTAACATTCTTGGCGCCTTCCGAGGAAATTTTGCTAGCAAAAATATTAGAATCCAGGACCTTCATCCATTGGGAAATGGAGTTAAAAAACAATACAAGAGAGGATATTTTGGAAAAGAATATTCAAGAAGAAATGCATTTAGACAAATAAAGCATTACCTTTTCAGGATACCTTTTACGGCTTATGGATGTTTTACTAAAAATACATTAACAACTTAAAATAGTCTCAAACAGGTTTCATGGCTGGCTACTAGTCCCTCCTTCTGTTAGCTGCTTTTGGTTATCATGTTTGGATTTCTTCAATTTTTCTATCATAGCAACCACTTCATTGTAAGTAAGGCAAACTTACTTCCAGTCTTCATCTTCAAGGTCTGAAGAATCCATGAACAACTGATATATATATTGTAACTCTTCCACTTTATCATGGGACACTATCTTATTCCTTAGAATCAATTCCTGCAAGCAAGACTTAATCTGTGTGAGGTTCTACACCATAGCGAATATTAGCATTTCCTCTACAGGTTCTTCCCAATTCTCTATTTTTGAATTTTCTTCTATGAAATATTTTAGGGATAGTGTTAGCGCATCTTCACTTAAAACTTTTGAATTATCATCCCACAAATATGGAAGTCCACATTTGTTTGCCAGATTTAAATGCTTCACTAATCCCTTGGCCTCAACTTCTAATTCTTGAAGGAGTTTGTCACCTTGAGTTACAAGTTTAAGCCTCCTAAAGAAACTCTTAGCTACAATCTTGGCTTGAGACCATGCTTCACTCTGAATTTTAGCAACAATGCTCTCTGGCATTTTTTTGATAAGACTTGAATCTTTGTTGCCGCATCTGATCTTTCTTGAAGGAAGTTTACTGAAGCTTTTAGTTCTTCATTGACTACTTCAATTACCTCTTTCACTTTGGCTAGGTACAATAACATAGGCCTTGCTCTAAGGCTTAATGTCAATATATCTTCGAGCATCTCTTTTCTTACTGCCTTGGCTCTTTCTTTCGAGAGACCAGATGGGGTGTTCTGCTTTTCTATTATCTTTTAGAGTTGTTGAACCTATAGATTCAGGGACTGAATCTGTGCATCTACCTCTTCCAATTTTTCTTTGTATTTGGCTGCTTCATTAGCAGCTTCACCAAACTTATCTTCCCATTTCTTTGCTTCTAGCTTCAGGGCCTTTTCTATCAATTTTTGTTCCTGTAGGATTGACTCTAATTCTTTCCTGGCCTCTTGCTCTTTAACAAACTTTTCTTTGAAAAATTCTCCATGTAAGTAAATAGTTCCAAAATGGGCCTGAGCCTTCCCCCACTCATCTGACATATGTAGCTGAGTAATGTCTTCAGCTGTATCTTCCGCTTGATAATCTTCAATGGTCATATCTCCTTTAGACTTCCTTGACACATGTGTCAATTTTACTTTCTTCCTCTGCATTGTGGTGGGATCAAGAGAAATTATCTCTTGAATATGAGCTGGAGTTTTGGAATCTCCAGCAGAATGAGATGTCCACTAGTCTAAGGCATTTTTGTTTGCCTTCCTCAAATATTTTAATTTTGAAAGAGTGGGATGACTCTCAGCATCTGGAGTAGATATTGATTTAATGGTTGGAACACAAATGCTAGGGAGAAATGGATTTGGAACTAACTCAACATTAACTTCAGATTGGAGCTGGGGGTATAATGCTGGTTCTGAGGAAGAAAACCATGAATTCAAAGGAAACATTACATCTTTCTTTGAACAAGAAATGGAAGGAAAATCATTTTGGGGATGAGTAGAGAGAAAAGAGTGAGAGAAAAGGGAAACCATACCTTTTTCTATTTGAAGCGCTTGTTGATCTCCATATTCTCCTTCATGATCTTGATTGCCTTCATTCATGATAGAATTTCGACCTTCATCTTGTGTAGGAACTTCTACATTTTCTCTGTTATCAACCATATTTTCACCATCTATATCTTCTTCAAGATTTATAATTTCAACATTTTGGGGAATTTCCCTAGGTTGTTTTCTTCTATGTTCCACATTTTCCTTTTTACAATAATTTCTTTGAAAATAGATACATTTTGATCCTCTTGAGCAAGGTCATTTGGATCATCAATAGTCCCAATCTGGACATTTTCTTGTTCAGTAATCTCTGGATTTAGAACATTATTCTCACTATCCTGAACAATTTGCTCACCATCTGGAGCAGTTCCAATATTATTAACATCATCATTTTGAGCGATTTGCTCATGAACTGGGATTTCTTCAACATTTTGTTTCTCTTTTGTTTGAACTTCTGCTACAGACTTTAGCCTCTTCCTCTTAATACAAAGAGGTTCTTCATCAGATTCTGTAGCTGAGTTTGAGGGGGGAACAAACTTAACAGTTTTAGAAGTTGCAGCTTTACCTCTTGATGAATCAGCTCCTAGGGCCAGGCGTTTTCCTCTTCTTTCAGCCTGCAAGGGTTCAGTGATCCCTTGCCCTTCTTTTCCTAGGCCTTTGCCTTCATATCCCATATTTAACATCATTTGAGCAGCTTTCCCATATGCTTTTCCTTGCTCTTTTGTGAAGACTTCTTCAGTGGCCCTTTTCTTCGAAGTTCTAAGCCTGGTCTGTGCTTGAGCCAATGGTTGCTCAACTACAACTTTCTTACCTTTACCTTGGTCAACATTCTATTTTTTAGCAGCTTCGGGACTTGTCTCCTTGCTGCCACCAATGCTACGAGGTATCTTCACAGGAAAAACTCCTGACCAGGATTCTTGATAATGGTCATATCGTACCAAAAATTCAAGATCATTTTTTATAGGGTACCTTGACTCAATCATGTTTGTTTGCACTCTCATAGTCCACCATTCATGAATCTTCCCTATCGTCCAATCTGCACCTTTCTTTTGCATTCTAGAAATAGTGTTCTCATTTAACACATGTTTTAAATTATTCTCAGGGTCATAATACATCACATGTTCATAAAAATCATGCCAAGGAGGCAACGGTTGCATTCTTTCTACATGCCATTCCAGTGCATCATCTTCATTATTGTTTCTACAGGCTTCAATATCCGGTCTGATGGATGCATGATAAATTTTCATTGGAATTCTATTCAAAATTGCTTGTCTTTCTGCAAATCTATTTATAGGATCATATTTCCATCTCTGAGGGATCTCTACTAACCCCAAATCTCTCAGAGCTTGAGCAATTTGCTCATTTTGACCTCTTTTAGAAACAATAATACCTTCAAACTGAAAAGGTATAGTACAGGTACTAGTTTTACCTATACCTGTGCCATATTTTACATTAATTTGTTCAATTTGTCTTACATACTCTAATGCAAACAATTTATCAGTAACATAATGAGGGAGTAAGAAGGGTTTTCTAGTAAACCCATACAACCTGATGACAACCCCTTGGGTGAGAATAAACCAGTCACCCTCTTCAGCATGTTTATTCTGTAAAACTTTTTCAGCTTTTAGGGTTAACCTTCTGATTTCTCCATACATTATTTTTAGAGCTGGACCCAGAAATTCCCTATTAAAATCATAATATGATTCAGTTATGTACAACACATTGGTCCACTCATACACTGGTAAGGTCCTCCCTTTTTCATATTTATCATTTATAGAAATAAAAGCTAACTCCTTAGCCATAAATAAAAATAATAGCCACACCAAATATGAAGAAAAATGAAAATAAAATTGAGACCCCTTCTTAATTGCAGATAACCCTTCATGGATTTCTCTAAATAGATACTTTGGCCAGTCAAAAAACAAAGGTCTAACACTCTTATCCATGACTGCAGAGTCATAATTTTTTGGATTTGATAGGCAATTGACTAAAGCAATCTGCCACCCATGAACTTTCTCATCAGTCTTCAGTCCAGCTACCATGGCTAATATAGAAAATAACTCTGGTTTTTGAACTCAGCTAGGGGAATGGGGGTTTCAGGCATTTTTCCTCTGGTAGGTGGATTTTTCAACTGTGTATAGAGGAAATTCTTTATCTTTTTAGAAGGAACAAAATATTTTGCTTGATCTTCTAGGTTAAAAGCTTTAGGCTCAAGAGTGGGTACATATCCAATGGCAAAAGTAGAAATAAAAGCATCTGTGCTCAAAGTGAAAAGCAATCTCCCTCTCTGATTTCTAACAACTTTCTTTTTTTCATCATAAAAATTTGTGATTGCTTTAACCAATTCGGGACAAGGGTGCACAGGAATATAAACATACCAGTATAGTAATGAATGAAAAGCATAAGTGGTAGGAGAAGATGCAGTAATCCCAGTAGCCATTCTATCTTCAATATCCTTTCAGATTCTTGTTGGGTCTTTCCATGTTACCACCGTATCACCGATTCTAGCATCCCGATCGATGAATTTTTCACTCATGTCTTCTCCACGTCTTGCTGCTGAAGGTGTAGAATATGGACCCACCATTGTTGTTTTCTGGGTATTCTTTTTTGGAGCCATGAGAAATTTGTCACACTGAGCTTTTTTCTAAACTGAACTCGAACTAGGAAAAGTAGGAATAGAAAGTGACGCAATGGATTTTACTCAGGAGTAAAATTAGGGTTTTACATCAATTAGAAACATATGCATGATTTGCATTAATTACGGTTGGTGGGCTAGATCTTCTCGAATCCCTCTGTGCCTTGTTTCTGCCACCTTTTCGAATGTTTCAAAAATCAAACCAATGATTATTTACTATAGACAAATAAATATTACGCTTACCAAAGCTTTTCCCATTTGCAAAGGTGGTTCCTTTCTTTCAATCATCGAAAAGCCATGTGGCAAATTTTGAATTTCTTTCGGCAACTGACCATCAACCTTATTTAATGAAAATAATGCTTATCAAGGCTCCTTCTAGAAAATGGTTTTCTCCCACCAATAATTGGAAAGCTATATGGCAATTTCAAATTTAAACTGTTATATCCGACAATATAGCACTTTCTGATTTTATCTCTCTCTTGCTGGTAACCTCTGGTTGGTTGCGGGATGACGACAAAAACTTTTAATGAACTAGAAATAACTTAGGAAATATTTACAAACTTATCATAATGTACATATTATACATAAGATTTTTTCCTTCTTTTTATTTGAAATAGAGCTTTAAGTGAAAAGCATTCACTGTTATGGGTAAAGTCATACCCTGCTGATCTTTCAGTTGAAAAGAATTAAATTACCTTTCAACGACTATCTCGAAAGGGCCCTCCCAAAAAGCATCAAATTTATCATGGTTACCTGGCTTAGCCTTTTTCACATTCCATTTTAAAACTAGGTCTCCCACTTTAAATTTCTTGTAGGTTGTCTTTTTATTAAACCATCCTTCTGTATCTGCCATATGTTTCTGGTGATGATTATAAGCCTGTTCTCTCTGTTCCTCCAGTTGTAGAAGCTGCATTAACCGGGCATCCATTGGTTGACCTCCTTCTTCATTCATTTGATTGAGTAATTTTAGTGCTGGTATTTCCATATGTATAGGCAAAATGGCCTCTTTACCATAGACTAAGGAATAGGGTGATGTATTAATAGATTTCTTGATTGAAATCCTGTCAGCCCATAGTGCTTGATTGATCAAGGAATGCCAGCTCCTCTTGTTATCTTCCAGTGTTCTTTTCAGGATTCTGAGGAGATTTTTATTTGTAGACTCAGCTAGACCATTACCCTATGGATAATAGTTGGAAGAAGTCTTCAAATATATGCCATATCTGCTAGTAAACTCAATCATTTTAGCTCCAATGAAAGTTGATCCATTATCTGTAATTAGTGAATCTGGTACACCAAACCTTGTAATCAAGCTTTCCACAAACTCAATTACCACCTCTTGATCAACCTTCTTAGTAGGGATAGCTTCAGCCCATTTGGTGAAATAGTCTGTGGTAGTAAGTATATACTTATGGCCAGTTGATGAATTGGGTTCTATTATCCCAACAAAGTCTAACCCCCATTGTTGGAAAGGTTCTTCAACTTGGATAGGCTTTAAGGGCATAGGGGCATTTCTGTTTCTCCCTACATATCTCTGGCACTGCTCACAACTTTTAGTGACTTTGTAAGTGTCTGAAAAAATAGAAGGCCAGTAACAACCTGCTCTGAGTATTTTCAAAGTAGTGGATCTTCCTGAATAATGTCCTCTAGAGAGACCCCCATGAAATTCTTTTAACACTTTTTGTTTCTCATCTTCTCTTATGCACTTTAAAAGTACACCATCTATATTTTTTCTGTACAACCCTTCTGATTGAAGGGTGTACTTCAATGCTTGTGCTCTATACCTTCTTCTTTGTGAAGCATTCAGATTATCAGGACACATTCCAGTCTAAAAGTACTTCACAAGATCATCAATCCAATCAGTGTTTTCTGGACTTGGATCTGATTCTGTATTTGCCATTACACCTTGGTGCTCCACATGATCATTTGTAGCTTGCTTGGCCAATTCTTGACACAGGGCTCTACCTCTTACTATTTTTGTTGGATGTATTTCTACATCATATTCCTGTATCTTAGTCACCCAACCAACTCTTTTTTCACCAAGTTCTCCTTGTATTATAAAATTTCTGACATCAGGATGAATCACATAAACAATGATTCTACTTTGTGATAAAAAATGTTTAAATTTGTTCAAGGATTTCATGATAACATACACTTGCTTCTCGATAAAGTTGTATCTCTCTTCATGATCATGCATGGTGGAACTGAGAAAAGCTATGGGTCTTTCTTCATTGTCTGCCCCCTTCTGTGTGAGGACTACAACATAACTTTCTTGTTCACCAACAACATATAGGATAAAACCTCGGGAGTAGTCAGGGTTAATCAGCATAGGTGCTTGAGCTATTTCTTCTAGGATCTTTCTGAAAGCATTCTTCCTTATATCTATCCATTTGAAAGGTGCATCTTTCTTCAACAGTTCAGTCATTGGCTTAACAATCTGTGCAAAATCTACAATAAATTTTTGCACAAAATTTATTTTTCCAAAGAAATATTGCAAACCTTTCTTATTAACTGGTAGGGGAAGCTCCAAAAGTGCTTTCACTCTATCAGGATCAATAGCTAATCCAACTTTAGAGATGACATGACCAAGTAGGATACCTTCTTCTACAACGAATATGGATTTCTTTGGGTTCAAAGATATTCCAAATTCCCTACATCTTTCAAATACTTGTTCAAGGTGTTTTATATGATCTTGCTTATGATGAGAAAATATAGTCATATCATCTAAATAGATGACTATAATTTTGTTAGCAAGTTCACCAAAAGCTACATCCATTGCTCTTTGGAAAGTTGCTCCAACGTTAGACAAGCCGAAAGGCATCCTTTGATAGGAAAATGTTCCCCATTTTGTGGTAAATGTAGTCTTGAATTGATCTTCATCTCTGACCCATACCTGATTATACCTTGAAAAACCATCTAGTAAAGAGAACCTTTCTGCCCCTGCAACTGTGTGTAAAATTTGGTCAATCTGAGGGAGGGGATAATGATCCTTGAGTGAAGCTCTATTCAAATTCCTGAAATCCACACATAATCTAATGTCTCCATTCTTCTTCCTGACTGGAACCAAGTTTGCCACCCAGGTAGAATGTTTAATAGGATACACTATTTTAGCTTGAAGAAGTTTTAACAACTCTTGCTTCATCAAAGCCTCTATCTTTGGATTTACCGGTCTTTGCTTTTGCCTAAAAGGCTTGGCTCCTTCTTCTAATTCAATGGTGTGTTGGATAATCTCTTTCTTATACACTTTTAGATCACTGTACACCCAAGCTATAATATCTAGAAATTTCTTGCATAATTCCCTGATTTGGTTCAACTCTTCCTCTGTACAACTAACTCCGACTTTAATCATTTTTCCCGGTTCTAACTCCACTTCTTTATACCAATGCTTATCAAATTTTATTTTATGGCCTATTTCCCTATCATTATTATCAAATAGACTTTCAAGGGTGATAAGTCCCTTGGGGATATGATTATTCTTCAACTGAATCACATCTTCTTCTTCTTCATCTTGCAGTGTCCTACCGCTCGAGCAGTTCATTTCATAGATTAAAAAATCTAATATTTGCTCATCATTCTCAAAAACTTGCTAGAAGATATTCTTTTCTGGCACTGAGGGTCTATATATGAGTCTAACTATCTTGGATTTCTGTATGACATTGCTAATAGGACATAAATTAGCTCCCACTGATGCCAATAAATCTACATGGGTATTCTGTTCTCTAGGGATAGACTTCATATTTAGAGCCTCAAAGGCTTCTAAAATGTCCCATACTTTATTTCTATAAGCCTTTAAATAGTTTTTCTTACTGATACATTTTCTCGTGACTTGATTCACGATAAGTTCTGAATCTCCATAAATGAGTAGTTGTTTAACTCCTAGTTTTTTAGCTTTCCTCAGTCCCAAGCAAAGTGCTTCATACTCTACCGCGTTATTGGTGCAACTCCATGTCAACCTGTAAGAGAAAATTCTTTCCTTCCCTATGGGGGAAATCAAAACTATCCCAACACCAGCTCCATTCTTACACCTAGCTCCATCGAAGAATAGCTTCCAAAGCTGACTAGTAGAATTATTTTCTTCAGGAGCAGGTGTCAATTGCTTTTTTGGTTTTTCAATGGAATAACTTCCCATTTCTGTTTCTATCATGGCATTGAAATCCTTTAGAGAAAATTGATCTTCTGCTTGAAGATCTTCTAAGGTCTCTTCCATTAGGTCCACTTCTCCAATTTCTTCAGTCATCATATTCATGGTGTCAGCTTCCCCTATCTTTTCTACATGAAAAGTAGATGGTTTCTCATTAAAGATCTTAATCCTCCTACCTTTGAAAGGTATTTCTAAATGTGAGTAATCCAGGGATAGGTATCCTCCTATTTTTGCCGTGAATTCTCTAGATAAGCACATACCAAAGTATGGTGCCAAATCTACCACTACTACTTCTTGTATAACCACCATTTGGGGCATCCTATGGAGTTGTATGGGAATGTCCTTAATCACTCCTACAGTTTTAACTGGAGTACCATCCAACTGTAGGACTCCTGGATTGCTCCTAGTGTACTCCATCCCCATAATATCACATACTGCTTTGGGTATCACGGTAGTAGCAGCACCTGAATCTATCATGCAGTTGTGTACAACCCACCCTTCCATTTGAAGAGATAAATAGAAAGGAGGTGGTCTATTTTTTCCAGTAGCAGATGTTAGATTTTCCTGGACTGTATTTGAAGAGGATATGTTTTTACCTTTATTTTTCATCATCTTTAGAGATTCCTACAGGAGATCAATCTGACCAGGGAACTGAAGAGCGTCATACATACTCGCCTTTGAGGGAGTCTTTTTCATTTCTTCAACTATGTTAAATGCAGGTGATTCAACAATTTTTTCTCTTTCCTTGGTGAAAGTATCATACCTATTTCTGTATCCCTGGGTCGCTTCAGTTCTTTGCCTCTTAGTCAATGAAGGAAATCTCAACCTTTCCTTAGCTTGGTCTTGAGTCTCAGTTTCCTTCCATGGAGTGAATTCTTTACGTATTTCTGGCCCTTGGCTTTGGGCTGGAACTTGAGGTCTTTTCTCATAGGATGAATTTCCTTTGGGTGTTGCTTTGGGAGCTAGGGGAAAACTTAGAGGTTGAAGCTCTTGAGGATCTACTTGTAGAGGTTTTTTACCTGATCTAGTTAAAACCGCAACTTGTTCTACTATAGGCATCATAAAATTATGGTCAGTTTCTCTAATCATATTTACATGACCTTTCATGTTTTTCTCTACTTTCTCAATAGCTACATTCTGTACATAATGTTGATGGATCATACATGAACTCTCTCCATGTGGATCATTACATGTGGTACACCAGTAATCAAAATTTATAGAAGGAACTACAACCTCCTCTATTTCATTTGCATAAATGACATTTGATCTTTCCTACCCTCTATTACTTGATTGCACCACATCTCTTATTATCTGAGGAAACCTTCTTGGTTGAAATTTTCTCTCAACTTCTCTTTTCTTCATTGAAGTCATATCATTTGCTAGATTCTTCATCGTATCTAGTATAATAGTGAGTTGATTTTCGGGGACTAGCTGAGAAGGTGGTGCAGGTAATGCGGGAATAGTAGGAATAGGAGGTAATGTCGGAGGATTCTGAGGCATCTGTATTGTAGGGATGGAAGGTGGCCCATTCCATTTTGGGAGATCTACGCTCAAAAAATGGGAAGAGCTGGAAGAACTAGCATTGGGAGCTTGAGGGATATCAGGAAAAATAGGCATTATTGCTTTTGGCGGATATCTCCCGATAGCAATAAGATCTCTTTCTGCTTTAGATGCTTCTTGATAAATAGTAGGGAAAGTGAATATTCATGATTTTCATATTATCATGCTGATATCTGTATCAAAAGCTCTTAAATAATAATATATTGCTTGCTCTATGGTTGGTTTCAATCCAGTAGGCACTCTTTCCTAGGTGCGGCTGAATCGAATATTAAAATCAACAATTTCCTCTTGAGGATGTTTTCTTATAATGTTGAACTGGCTGAGCAGGGAGAATGGATCTGCATGCTGATTGAACTCATCTACCAGCCTGCCAACGAGTTCTGCCCAAGTCGCAATGGATTGAGGAGGAAGCGCTCTGTACCAATAGAGCATTTTTCCTTTCAATGAGATAACTAGCAACCTGATCATCACATCTTCTTGAGTGATATTGTAAATTGCTGCCAAGGCTGCAACATCTAAGCAATGTTCATACATTGTTTTACCTGTCCCATCATATGAAGGCAATGCCTTCAAAGCTACCATAGGAATCGGGTTCTGGACCACCAGGTTCAGTGGACCCGTGTGGTTCCATGTAAGATAAGTTGGTGGAGGAGCGACCATTGTAGCAACTGTACTTGCCTGAACTATAGAACTATTGGTAGTCATCGTCGAAGATGTATTGACAATAGGACTAGGCAAAATAGTGGGTACAAGGGTAGTAATATTGGTAGCAGGTGGGTTTGATCTAGCAGATAAAATTGGATGCACTCTTAGGCTACCAAGATGTAACTCGAAGAACTCAATGGGTTCTTCAGAGTTTCTTGCTTTAGATCTGGTTATCATATAGGTAAATAATCATAAGTTTTAACTAGATAAATAGATAAGGTATTTCTTAGGTCTATACCTTCGGATGGAGTCACCAGGTGATTTGATTTAGATTTTAAAATATCAAAGACAAACACCAAACCTTATAGAATACTGTGGGATTTAGGGTCCCACCGGGCGTGCCAAAAACTGTTGGAACAAAATCTGCCTATGGTTGTTATTTGCACCTTGATTTTGTCAACATTGAGTAGACGGACTTGATCTTGGGATCTTCCATCTAATCTCCAGAGGAGGTTGGTTCCTTAATGGTTTTTATGGGAAAAGGGAAAAGAGCATTACTGAAAGAGAGGGAAATATAGCCGAGGCTAGAGCTTTCTTATGGTACAGATTAGACAACAACTAAGATGAATGTATATACTTTACTATTAAAGCATTTATTATATCTCCATGCAGAAATCATGGATTTCTCAATGTGATTTAGATGTCTATCTAACACATGCATATATCAAATTCCAACTCCAACAATATGATTTATCTTATGTATAAGTCCAGATTTTAGAACAAATACAATATATAACTCAATAATGTGAATAGAAGTGAGAAATGTTAATACATACACTTGCACACTGTGAACCAGAAGCCAATAGAAGCGTAATTTTATTGCTTGTATTCAAAGTACATACATCCAGTCTTGTAAACGCCTAAGAGCCGACCTCTTTTCAAGGTGCGTTTACTATTATATATACCCTATGGTGAGTATCTTTATAATTAGTACATTCTGACATAAAATCAATTACAAGCAATCAGACTACAATCATGCTTCCATATGTTTTGCATGGCTTCTAACAAACAAAATCTGATAGCAGAAATCTAGGAATTGATATTTTCTACTGTCTACTTCCAGTTACTGACACGAGCTTTTGGAGGCATCTTATTTATTCCTAATTATATCCATGTCGGTGAAAACCCGTCATGTCACGAAATCGTGACACTCTTTCCTTTCTGGCTCCTTCGGGCTGCTCACGGGTGAAAACCCATCATGTCATGAAATCATGACATCTTCTTACTTTCTAGCTTCTTCGGGTTTCTTACGAGCGAAAACTCGTCATGTCATGAAATCGTGACATCTTCTTGTACTTCAGCTTTTGTGAGTGGCATGCTGGCAAAAATTGTCATGTCATGAAATCATGACACTCTTTCCTTTCTGGCTCCTTCGGGTTGCTCACGGGTGAAAACCCGCCATGTCACGAAATCGTGATGTTCTCCTATTTTCTGGCCTCTCCAAGCTACATACTGGCGAAAACTTGTCATGTCACGAAATCACGACCTTCTTCATGCCTTAGTCAATTTTTTGCCTCATGTCTCAAAAATGAAACGCTGGTCTTTCTATGCAAAAATTTGCTATCTATCAAGGTAGTCTTTTTAGACTAACAGGTCCCAAACCACACAACCTTCCTCTTTCTTGTTGTACCATCTTCCACCAATATGTATCACAACCTGCTATGATACTAAATGATGTATATGAGATAAGAGAGTCCTCCTACGGACACCCTTCTCAAGCAACAAATGATCAATTCAACCTACTACCATTAGATACACAATAGTCACACATACCATCAACAAGGTTCAAATGGTAAGAAAATTCCCAATTTTCAATGATATGACAACTTCTTGTAATGGTATTCCCCATAGTCTTTATATAATAACTATTATCATTATACAACCATTTCCTTCATACGATGATGTCTTTCTTATCATATGACTACCTTAATTGTACAACTATTTTCTTTGTATAATCAAGATCATCGTATGACTATTTCCTTCATATAATCATGTTCATCCTATGATAATATCTATTATATGGTGGTCTAACTATTTTATTTGTATGTCAACTTTCAAATGAATGATAGGTTCAATCATACAACTGGTTAATTTATACAACACACAAATTGATCGATAGATTCCCTATGTTCTAACAATAACATAACACTAAGATTTTCTCTTGCATAATATTCTTACTCAAATGATAAAAAATTTTCTTAAACAATAACCAACGACTAATATCCTTGTTTCTCTAAATTCTTAAGTGGATGGTAATCACACATTAATTAGTAACAACTTCGTATGTCATCAACAACTTCCTCTCTAGTTGATGTTAGACACCCAAACTTTCTTAAATTACCACATTATTCCTTTGTAGAGAAAATGCTTGGTTCTTCCTCCAATAAATAACTAGAATATATCAATCTTTCACATCCTTGCTCAATCAAGTTTTGCTTCTCTTCCAAAGATGTGAACTTGCACACATGATATTTCCCATACACAAGTCTACCAAAAAAAACATTTATCGTCCACTCAAAATTCGAGGCAAAGGGAAGATTAAAATATAATTTATTTTATTAAAATGTAATTAAATACAACATTGATAAAAGGATTATCAAAAATAATTATTATAGAGAACTATATTCCTATCTTCTTACCATTATCTAACATATTTCTCTCAATCTTTGGTTCTCTTTCTTTTTTCCTATCCACTTTTATGTCTTTTCCCTCCTCTTTTTTTCTTTCTCTACACTATTTTCTCTTCTACTTCCTTCTTCTTCCTTTCTTCTTCTTCTTCCCTACTCCTCTTTATATTTCTCTTTTCTTCTCTTCGTCTCCCTCATGTTGTTCTCTCTTCTCTTTTTAGGCATGTCATTTCTTCTCCTTGTTTGACTCTCCCTCCTTTTATTCTCTTATTTTATTATCTATATTTGCATTATTTTCATTTCCTTTTGGTGGTTATGGAATGGTTTGCATTTCGTTGGATGCTCCCACAATAGTTAGGAAGGGTAAACAAGGTTGACAAATTAATGAACAAAATATATGCACTCATGAGGGATATGTCTAATAAACTAATGATCAAAAAATATAAAAAATATTATAGATGTTGGCAATAGAGAATCATTTCATACATATCTAAATATCAGGTTACCCAATAGGCTAATATAAAATTGAACCATACTCAAAATAAGATGGTGAATAATGATAATCAATGCAAACACTACACCAATTACATTTTTGTGCTTCTTATATAATTTAGGTCATAACCTAATTGAGTGCACTATATCTATACATGGGACTCAAACCATCATATACAATTAGCAATGTTAGGTATCATAAAAGCCATGATAATAACATAACCAATAATGAACCAACCAAATATTGTCAACCAACTAATGATCAATCCTTTTGGGTTAAACCTATAAGTAACTAACCAACTATCAACAACACAATATAACATAATGATTAGCAATAATAATGTGATATTAACCAATTTCAAATTAATCAAAAAGATAAAGTATTTCTTTTTGAATATGGAGTAATTTATCAACATTAAGGGGTTGCAATCCAAAGTAAGAAAAAAAGGGCAATCTCAACCAACCACATCCCAAAAATTCCCACAAAAACAAGTTGAATATATTATGGGTATAATAATATCAAGAATAATATGACCCATGATACACATAAAGGATAAGAATCTAGTATTATCACCTTAGCAAATGACCTAAGCACCAAATGATAAATGCATAAAAACTTAAATGGAAAATCAACAATCATAATAAACTAAAGGAAAAGAACCCATAATGATTGTACCAAGGTCCAAACAACTTGAAAAGCAAAATGATTAAAACAAAGCATGAGAATTTATTGAACATAGCTTGAGGTACCTATCACTTACAAAGGAATACTGATTGATTATAATGACATAGTTCAAGATATTTATAACATAAAGCAATAGGAATAACACTAAGGTTCAATATAGTAAATGAGTTAGGTCCGAGGGCCTGGTTCAATGGTTAAAGTGCTTCTTCGGAGCGAGGAGACCGGGGTTCCATTCCCTTGGGCCTCGTCGTACTGAACGCCTGTCCCCGTCCAGGTGCGTCAGCGGCGTAAAGGTTCAAATTATTGGGGCATTGTGGTATAGGGGTGGTCTACGCGAGGATCTGTGTGGCAGATTTTGGGGGTGGACTGTGCAAAAAATTGTGGCGGCTTTCTGGTAGGCTTGCCCGAACTCATGGTGGCTACCGAGTCCACCATGTTAAAATATATATATATATATATATATATATATATAGTAAATGAGTTAAGAATTTTCCTATGAATTAAACCTGTTTGAAGTATGATCATTACCTCAAAAATGAGATATATTACAAGAAACCTTAAAGGAACAAAAGTGATCTCAAATCAAGACCAAACCTACCCAAGGTAGAGAAACTTTGACAAAATATAATCTAGTAAAAAGAAAAATCTAATGGTTGAATATCCATTAAACATACAGGTTCAAACTTTAGATATCTTGAATACAATTATACTAGAGATACTAAAACTGATTTCATTCTATGTTTTCATAAGAGTCAAAGTTTTGTTTTTTGCAATTACATAGTTAATCTACTTAGGGATGTTAGTAACATTGATTCCTATAGTCATATGTGAAAGGATGAAACACGAGTAACTACTGTAGCATATTTTAAATATTTAATTATAAGAATTTAATTATATCCTAAACTAATTACAATGTAATAAGTCATCATGGACTAACTCCCTTCTTTGGAATGTTACTATCACAAGAATGGACCAAGAAGTTGTATGGTAAAAATATGGTTATAGGTAATTTACAAGAGGATGATAGTGATTTTGAGGATTACTTCAAAGATACAATATTAAATAATTATTTATTTCTAGATAGACCAAAATTAATTTCATCTCTAATAAAATAACAAGTTCAAAATATTGATTATAGATGGACTATGCATGTTGATAGTGCTCAAACTAGAAATAGCACAAGGACTATGGTTAGGTATTATAGATCCAAAGAGAAATCATTTTGAGTATTATTACTAAGTACCATTTAGTTGTACAAATATGATCGAATATAAAGCTTTATGCCTAGGGTTGAAAAAAAAAGTATCAAACACTTGAAGTTGTTTTGTGACTCCCAGTTTGTGGTTAGGCAAGTCAATTGAATCCCTTCATATTAGAAAAAAATGATATCATAGAAACATAATATTTAATATTTACTTGAAATATTTAAAAATTATATCCTTGAAATAGTTTGATGAGAAAAAAATCAAATGGAAGATGAGTTAGCTTCCATATCTACATGGCTCAACCCAATAGCTAAAATATAGGACCAACCAAAATGACTAGAGGTGATTTTTAGATTTGTAGTCATTATTATTATCATTGGGAAATATTTAATAATGATGAATATATTATAGAATTATTACTCCAAGAAGACTAAGGAACTAAATAATTTGAATGATGCAAGGAATATGGGATCTCATTAAACCTAAGGAACTAATTCTTCTATGTAGGAAAACTTCTTGGCTATATTATTTTAAAAGATAGGCTTTGCTCTCAATCTAGTCATATCAAGGCAATTCAAGAGTTATCAGTTTTATCCTTAAATAAAGGAATCCAATATTTTATGGGCTAGGTGAACTTTATAACTAATTTTATCATTAATTTTATCTTGATAGTAATTCCAATTATAGATATGTTGAAGAAATATTCTATATTCACTTGGAATAAAGAGGGTAAACAAGATTTTTAGAATATTAAAGATGTGATCTCCAAAGTGCCAGTATTGTTCAATCCAAATTTTAGAATATACTTTAATATATATTAGTATCACTATAGTGATTACTCAAAAAAATAGAAAGGACAAATAACACCTTATAAATTTTATGAGCCTCAACCAATCATTGCATAAAAGTGAAGAGAGGCGTAATAAATAAATAAATAGGTGTTCGCTATCATGAAAGCATGAAGAAATTTTAGACACTATATCTCACATAATTAAAGTATGACGTTTGTTGTACATCCTAACATTAAGATTTTAATATTATAAGCTGAATTGGATGAGAAGCATTTTGACTAGATAACAAAAATCTAGGAATTTGACACCAAAATAAATCCTACTTAGTTATAGGTAAAGCATTATGCAAAAATATGAATAGATATTAAACATATGATCAAATTAGATTTATGGAAGAACCAAAACAACCAATAAAATAAGTAGATGGCCAAGGAAAGATAGAATGGATTCAAAAGACTATAGAATATATGCTAACCAATGAAGTCCCACAAGGTCTAATGTCAAAGTAGAAAAGGTTATTCTAATAGAAGATGGTTTATTATGTATTGATTAATGGTGTGTTGTTTTGAAAAGGCTATGATGGTGTGTATCTAAGGTGCATTGGAAAATAAATAATGAATAACTTATTACATGATTATCATGATGAATGTGGACATTATTATGTTAGAATTATTATAATGTGTACCTTTCCCTTCTTTTACCTTGACATGTATCATTTGGTTTTATCATATGGTGACATGTGTCACCAAATTACCTCTTCCTAGTTATATAGCCCTTGTAATTCATAATATTTCTTTAGTTTTTTTGGTTTATCTTTTTAGGCTATTGCTTGTTGCCTCCATGTGATGTTTTATGTCATATTAGAATAAAGTTTAAGTACAACATTTGGTATTAGATCCAAACTATGGGTGAAGAGTATCCTCTTCCTTAGGCAAAATTAGTTAAAAAAGGAACAATAAATTCTCCCATTATGGCTTGGTTTATGTTGCTAAATATGAGGAGTGAAAATATATTTGGTGAGAGTGCTTTGTGTTGTCCATGTCCCCTATTTTAGGATGTGAAAACCTATTTTTCTTACTAATTTTATTTGTTTTAATAATATTGTGTTAGTCTCCATTATAAGCAGGTTTATTATTGAGTGTGGAGGTCATATTTGTGTAAGGTGTCTCTTTTTATAGCTATACCAATTTGTAACATCACTTGTTACCTTCATTTACATCCCTTCCATCACCAAGGGCTCTTCCCATTTTTGCCCTATCTTTCACGACTTCCTACATGAGCACCCATAGTCGACTGCTAGTTCCATACCATCCTAGCTACACCCCTTGTTCAACTAGATTGGACTACCTAGAGAGAAAGAGTCCCTCTTCCTTCATCAAGTAGCTTCCAACCCCTCCAAATTTCCTCCCCTCCATGTGTAGCCCAACCACACTCCTTGTGGATTCCCCCACACCTAGTGTATCAAACCTCCCCCACTACGATGACCCCCATCCCCCAATTATAGAAGATATTATATAGAAGGATAATTGGAGGGCACAATTAGTATTGTTATTTGTGCTTAGCAGGAACACACATGCATGCATAGGTTGGATATATTCTATAAAAGGACCTCCATTCATAGTCATGGCCGATGTTTTATGTGTAGTAGAAGTTTTAGTTGTTTTAATTTGGTTCAGGTTGTTACAAGGTGAAGTCACTATCTAGACATCTAGATCCATATGTGTAATTACCAAGCATCTAGATCCAAGCATGTAGCAACCAGATGTATAGCTCTAGATGGGTAACCTTCTAGATTTATAGCTCTAGATAAGTATTTTCTAGACATCTAGCTCTAGACATGTAACCTGCCAAACGTTTAGCTCCAAATGTGTAGTTTCTAGATGTCTAGCTCCAGATGGATAACCTTCCAGACTTCTATCTCTAAATGGATAACCTACCAAATATCTAGCTATAAATGTGTAGCTTCCAAACTTCTAGCTCTAGATGGTTAACCTTCCAGATGTCTAGCTCCAGATGAGTAACTTGCTAACCTTCTAGCTTCAAACGTGTAGCTACCAAACATCTAGCTCTTAATGGGTAAACTTTCAGATGTCTAGCTCCATATGTGCAGTGTCCATATATCTAGCTCTAGATGGATAACCTACCAAACATCTAGCTCTATATGGGTAGTTACCATATGTCTAACTTCAAACATGTAACTTTCCACATGTCTATCTCCATATGGGTAGCTTCCAAATATCTAGCTCTATATGAGTAACCTACTAGACATCTAACTCCATACGTGTAGCTACCAAACATATAGCTCCATACATGTAGCTTTCATACATATAGCTTTAGATGGGTAACTTGCCAAACATCTAGCTCCAAATGGGTAGCCACCAAACATCTAGCTCCAAATGAGTAGTTGCTAGACAGGTAACTTCAGGAGATGAAACAAACAGTTTTTGAATTCTTCCTTCCTTTATTTATCTATAAAAGAGGAATTATCCCTTGCATGTACATAAGTAGTGTGAATGTAAAATTTATTGAAATCAATAAAATAATGAAGCTTCCATTGCCCTGTGGTTTTACCTGCACATTGCAGGTTTCCATGTAAAATATTTGTGTTACTATCTTTTCTATGTTATTGTGCTTTTTACTTGCAGGTAAATTTTTTGATATTTTACTAACATCTAGTATCAAAGCCTAAGGTTTTATGCAAGTGGGAGCTGAAACAATGATAGGAGGTGTAATCAAGTTTGAGATTGAGAAATTTGATAATGAGAACTTCGCTCTATGGAATATGAAGGTGGAGGATTTACTAGTACAAAATGACCAAGCCCTAGCCTTGAAATGGATCGTGAGTAAACCTAGTAGCATGAAATATGAGGAGTGGGAAATTCTGGATAGGAAGGCAGTTTCTATAATCTATTTCTACTTAGCAGACTCTATCTTGTTCAATGTTGCTGAAGAAAAGACCATAGAAGCCCTCTGGAAAAAGATTAAAAAGTTGTATGAAACAAAATCGACAACAAATAAGGATTTTTGAAAAAATAGATTTATAGCATGAGGATAAAGGAGGGTTCATCATTGATAGATCATTTGAATGAGTTTAATACCCTTATCAATAAACTTATTTTAGTTAATATGAATATGGAGGATGAGGATAGAGTTATCACCCTAATTTGTTCCCTTCTAAATACCTAGGATTATATGGTGATCAACATCAATAATGCATCATCAGGAGATCTAAAATTTAATTATGTGGCAACCACTTTATTGGTAGAATATTTGAGACAAAAAATATATTTGGAAACCTCAACCAATGAAGCCCTATCTATAAGAGGTCGATATTTCAAGAGTAAACAAGGTAGATCACAGTTAAGATCTAAGTCTAAAGGGCACAAGCAAAAAGGGAAGTGTTGGCATTGTGGGAAGCTAGGGCACTCAAAAAAGGATTGTTGGTAATTAAAAAAGGAAAAGAATGGTGAAAAGAAAATTCAACCATTAGTTTAGGCCAGTAAAATATATTTAGAATATATGGCAACAAGTGAGGATTTCTACATCAGTAACAATAGATCTATTTTATATACTTGGGTTTTGGACTCAGGTACATCTTTCTACATGTCTCCTCATAGAGACTGTTTTGACAAATATCAACCATATATGGTGGGATGGTTTATTTGGGTTATGATCATCCTTTAGAAATTATGGAAAAAGGGGATATAAGGATCATGTTGGATGATGGTAAAGAAAGGATATTATGTGATGTAATATATGTGCCTGATTTATGGAAGAATTTACTCTCAATCAAGATGATGGATAAAATAGGGTATTTTATCACTTTCTGTAACAACTACTGCAAAATTACTAGAGGAGCTCTTATAATAGCAAAAGTATAATAATATGGGACCCTATATCATTTATATGGTGATACGGTAACAAGCCATGCAACAATAGGAACTTCTATTCAAGATGTAGTAATGCTATGGCATGAATGCCTAGGACATATGAGTGAAAAAGGTCTAAATATTTGCATGAATGAGGTACACTTTATGAGATTAAGTATTGTAATTTAAACTTGTGTGAGCATTGTGTTTTTGGTGAAAAAAATAAGGTTTGGTTTACTACAAACGTTGGTAAGAGTTTTGATTTTCTACAACTTATACATTCTAATATATTTGGACCAATCCCCATTCAGTCCTTAAATGGTGCTATTTATTTTTTGACTTTTATAGATGATTATTCTAGGAGAGTGTGGGTTTATTTTCTAAAGAAGAAGTTGGAAGCTTTACAAAAATTTAAAGAGTTCAAAGCACAAGTAGAGAAAATTTTGGGCAAGCCTATTTTATGTCTTAGGTTAGATAATGGGGGTGAATATTGCTCCAAGGAATTTGATAAATATTGTACGTAGGAATGAATTAAGAACCAAAACATTGTACCACACAATCATGGAACATGCAAGAATCATTTTCAACACATCCATGTTGGATAAAATATTATGGGTAGAGGTTGTTAATACAATTGTTTACCTTATTAAAAGGTCACCTACAACTGCATTGGATGGATAGATTTTGGAGTATATTTGGTGTTGTAATCCAATAAATTAATCTCATTTGCATACCTTTAGCTATGATGCATTTGCCCATGTGCCTAAATAAAAAGTTCCAAACTTGACCTAAAGTCAATAAAATATCAAGGATTATTTTATTAAGTGATTGGTTGAGTAGAGTTGGTTGAGCCTAGTCAAGTGGGTGTGTGAAGTGATTTTTCAAGTTCCATAAACAAACTATTCTATATTTTGAATTGAATTGAGAAAGTAATTGAGTATTGAGTTGAAGCATATCGAGTCTCTAACAATTCTTTGTATGTATCTGAAAGAGTGATTGAAAGTGATTGAGCATTGTGATGAGTATAGAGTATATTGAGTCTCTAACAATTCTCTTTATGTTTCTATAAGATTGGACAAGTTCTTGTGTGAAATTTTTGAGAAGATTTGAGGTAAGTCTTTGAGAAGACTTGTGGACAATTTTGATAAGCTTTTGTGGAAGCTTACAATACAGTTTTTGAGCATATTTGGTTAAGTTCTTGTGAGGACTTATTGAGCATATTTGGTTAAGTTCTTGAGAGGACTTATTGAGCAGACTGGATAAGTTATAGAGAGGACTTGTGGATAGATTGGTCTGAGATTTTATGGAAGATAATAGATTTGAGACAGGTCTTGAGAAGGCTTGTGAGCAAAATTGATTGATTTGTGTAAATATTGAGTTAAGGTTTGGGGCAGATCTAGCAGAGTTGATTTGAGATTAATTCAAGATTTGATAAGGCTTGAGGATAGAGATTGAGGATTGATTTTTGCTAGACTGAAGGATTATATTTAGTATAGATTCGAGGACAAGAGTTGGTGTAGATTTGAGGACATATTTGTGCTAGATAAGAGATAAATATTGAGCAAATTTGTGCTAGATCGAAGGACTATGTTTAGTGTAGATTTGAAAATAGAGATTGAGTAGATTTGTGCTATATCAAAGGACTATGTTTAGTGCAGATTTGAGGATAGAGATTGAGCATATTTGTGCTAGATCGATGGACTAAGTTTAGTAAAGATTTTATATAGAGATTTGTAGGTGATAGAGTATAGAGGACAATATTCTCTAGTGGATAGAGGTCCATTATCCAGGGTAGTGAGGATAAGTCTTCTGAGTGACGATAAGAGTCTTTAGTGGATAGATATCCATTAGCTAGTATAGTGGAGGTATCATTTCTTCTAGAAGATCACCAGCCAGAGTAAGAGGGGAAAGGAGTTCTCCTGTGGATAGAGTTCCACAAAATTGATCATGGGATTGATATCTCCATTGTACAGAGGTCCATAAACATTGTAATAGGGAAAGGATTTCCAAGAGATTTATTGAGAAAATTTTAGTGAATTTTTTTCTCTATGGATTAGCCCACATTGGGTGAACCATGTAAATTATGGTGTCTCTATTGTGTGTGGTGATTTGTGCATTGCTTTGATTACTTCTATTGATATTGCTATTTTACATTGCATAATATTGATTGGGAAAGAAAAGTAAAAAGTGATCTTATACTGTTCACCCCTCCTCTCAGTATAAGCTTGTGTTCTTCAATTGGTATAAGAGCGGATTCCTTTAGAAGAGTTTAACAGCTTGAAGGAAAATATAACAAAAACATAATGGATTTGAAGAATGTGTCCTCAGATAATTTAGCACCAGTATTTGATGGAAGTGACTATATATTAGAGTATGAGAATGAAGATCTACCTGATGGCACTTCACAATGAAATTTGAGAAGTAGTTGAAATTGGATACGACCCCTTAATTAATCCTCCTGCAGATAAGGAAGGTATGCTCCTACAATATTATAATTCAAAAGCAATGAATGCACTTTTGAGAGGTTTGCATAGAACAAAGTCTATGAAAGTTGTGCATTGTTAAACTACAAAAGAAATATGGGACAAACTGCAAAATATATATGAAGGAGATAAAAATGTCAAGAAATAAAAGATACAAAATTTCAAAGGAAAATTTGAAGAATTAAGAATGAAGGATGAGGAAAATATTGGTACTTATCTACTTCGAATTTACGAGGTTGTTAATGATATACAAGGACTTGGAATGAATATTGATGAATCAGATGTTTGTGAGAAAGTCTTAAGAACTCTTCCAAAAAGATTCAGTGAAAAGGTTTTTGCTATGGAAGTGTCAATGGATGATTATTATTTGACAAGAGATATGTTTCTTAGTATTCTTACAACATTTGAGATAAGAAAAAAAGAGGAACCAAATCCTCAAAAAGAAGAAACATTCAAAAGCAATCAAGAAGACAAAGGGTAAGAAGTCAAAATCAAGCAATGAGTCATCCAGTTATGAAGAAGCAAATTATGGCATAAGGAATAAGGATTCAAGAATATCTAGAGATACAAAATCTGTTAAATGTTTCAATTGTGGAAGGTATGGTTATTATGCGACTGACTGTTAAAAATCTAAGAATAAAAATGATGAAGAAAAATAGGATCACAAGAACAGGGAATCAGAAAGATACAGGCACCAAAAGAAAAGCAAGGATGGACAAAGTAGACAAGGAAAGAAGTTCTTTCAAAGACAAAAGAGAAGCTACTATGTGGATAAGGCAAGTAAGTACTCAAGTGATAGTGATACTATTTTTTCAGACAATGATAGAAATGAAGTCCTATTTATGATTGAAGAAAAAGAACAAGTTAAGAAAAGGACTCAAGTAATTCTCAAGTGTTTTAGATGTGGTAACTTTGGACATATTGAAGATAGTTGTACAAGGGATGGTTATAGTTTCAGTGATGATGAATATGAGGATGCACTTGAAGGACTAGATGAAAACCTTATAATGGTATTAGAAGGAGTAGGTGATCCTATAGAAGACAAGCCAATAGAAAATAAAGATGTGGACAAAGGTAAATAAATAGAGGAATATTCAGAGAAATATGGATATGATCTCAAGGGAGAACTCATTTATGATCTTGAAACAATAAATAAGGTAAGAAAGAAACACTCTAAACTTGTTATTCAATTTTAAGAATGTGATGAAGAGAGAATATTTCTTATAGAGGATTTAGAAAAATTAAAGGCTAAGGCAAAAAGGTTCAAAGATAAGTTAGAATCAAGGATCTTAGAATGTGAAAAGTTAGCACAAGAAGTGGCACTACTAAGAGAAGATTTAGAAGAATCTAACGTCAAGCTAAAAGGGTTCAAAAGCATCTCAAAGAATTTGGATAAGTTCATCAAGATACAAAAGCCTACATCAAGCAAAAAAGGTCTTGGATTTGAACAAGGACAGAAGAAATGGGAAGGAAAGTCAACCTCAAGTTTTGGAGGAGAAGAAACTTCAGATGAAGATACTTCAGATGAAGATACTTTAAAAGAAGACAATGTAAAAGGAAGTGAGACATCTAAGGATGAGTTGGACAAGATAAAGTTCAACAACATCAGGAACAATGCACAAAGAAGATACATATGGAACAACAATCAGAATAGGTCAAGAGAGACTAGGATACCAATGAGGTCAAGACAAGGAAACTTCAATGGAAGATGTTTTTCATGTCATAGTTTTGGGCACATGGATTCATAATGAAGAACACATGAAAGACAAGAATATGGGAACATACAAATTTTCCATGGGTATTGCTACTCATGTAATCATTTTTGTCACAAGGCAATGAATTGCAAGGTTCGTGACAGAAGAGGATATGGCTTCACTAGGAGAAATCCTAAGACATTTCCACCTCCAAGGAATAATAACATTAAGTGTTATAAGTGCAATAATTATGGTCACACAACAAAGTGGTGTAGAGCAGACATTCCAGAATCAATCATGAACAGGAATAGGAACAGGAATAGCAACATGGATATGAACATAAATAGGAACATGAACCTAGATATGAATAAGAATAAGAAAAGGAATAAAAATAGGGACATGAATGTAAAAATGGACATGGAAATAAATAGTCATAGGAATAAGAAGGATAAGATAAGAAGAAAATAGGATAAAGGTAAAGAATAGTGCTTTCTGGGAGTAGAAATACTCCCACCCCAGAATTAACCACCTCAAGATAAGGTGGGGGAGGGGCTGCGTTGAGAGGCTCATTCTTAGCCCCGAGCCCCAAAGGTGACCCTTTGCCATTGATGTCAAATGAGGAGAGATTTGAGTAAGGGGGAGAGATTTGGTATTTGATAAAAGAGGAAAGAAAATTGAGCCAGGGGGAGCAATGTCCCAGGGAGAGTAGAACAAAGGAAAGGTCAAGTTTTTGGTAAAAGGAATTTGGGTTGCCATCAATGACAAAGGGGGATATTGTTGGACATTTTGAACTCATTTAGTTGTCATTGATGTCAAGGTGAGAAGTTTTCATTGATGCTAAGGTGAACACATGAAGTTGTCATTAATACCATGGAGTACACCATCATTGACACCAGAAGCAATGCGAAGAGTTGAAGAAAAGTTGTCAAAATATTATTTTATAAAGGTTTTTATTAAAACCATAGTGGCAGAATAATTTTCATCAAATCAATGAAGTACAAATGAAGGTTTAAATTTTATCTCAAGGAGGCTTTAATTTTTATTAAACTCAAAGGTTTATAAATATAATTTATAAAATTTAAATTATTTTAGAATATAAATAATTTATAAATTATAAAGGTTATAAAAGTGCTGATGTCATCAAATTTAATGGAGCTCCGAAGTCTAAGCCATATGGTGAATTTTGTGTATAAATAATATGCCAAAGGGAAGGTCCGATGTGTAGACCAATTGGTTCATCCAAACCCCATAAGGGGGCGGAGGTCTAAGGTTCAAATCTCGGGCCTCGTCGGACTGAACGCTTGTCCCTTTCCTGGTGCTTTCAATGGCGTAAAAGGTTTAAAATGATTGTGGCATGGTGTTTATAGGGGCGGACTACGCGAAGATCTGTGTGGCGGCTTCTAGGGCGGATAGCGCAGAATACTGTGGCGGTCATAAAAAGCTGGACAACCTACCCGGATTCGTGGTGGCTACCAATTCCACCATGTAAATTCAAAAAAAAAAAAAAATATGCCAAAGGGGCATTCAAAACTTACCCTTCTTCAATTAATTTTTCATGCGATCGAGCAAAGAGTATTTTTGTGCAATCGTTGAAGAAGAAGACAAAGAATTTATTTTGTCTTTTAGCACTAGGAAGAAGATGAAAGGAGAGGGCTTAAGGCCTCACTCACATTGGACAGTGTGGTCCATTGGAAGTGCACATTTTGTGAGAGCATTGGGAGTGGAAGTGACCATGATCGATTTACATGGAGGTTGTTGGCATGTTTGTCTTGAGCGCTAAGGAGAAAAAATTTGGCACGCATTCATTTAGAGCACCAGACTTGGAAGAAAGAGCACGAGGTACTCTTAGCCTTCCAAGCATGCATCTAGCATATGCGGTGGGTAAGCCCATGACTAGGGCACATGAGGAGGAAGTGATTGAGGTTCGAATCCCACTAGTGGTAAAGAAATGGTTGTGATTGTGATAGATATTTGAGGTTCCTTCATTATCAAGAAAAGGTATGAGCACATTCTTCCATAGTTGAGTTGATTGATTGGTTTTCTAAAAAAAAATTTGGAGTGAAAAGGATTTTGTTAGGGATTCCTTATTGAGTGTGTTTGAATTAATGCTTCAAGGTTTTCTGGAATAAAGAGTTATTATTGGAGGCCTTGGGTTGCGACAGACAACTCTTTTTGGGCAGGATTTGGTTGTAAAAATTTATTGGAGATGGTGTACCTCTCAAGATCATATTTGGGCTAAAATATTATCTTGTAAATACTTGAGAGGTATTTCTGAGGCTGAGATCCCTAGAGTCAGCTTGGTTGGGAAAGGTTCAGTTATCTGGGACACTTTGAAAAGAGGAGCTAATTTAATCAAGTAGGGGTTGTTTTGGATTTGCAATTAGGGATCAAATGCTCTTTTTTGGAAGGATTCTTGGTATGGTCATCCTTCTATCTTGAATCAATATCCTAGGTTACATTCCCTAAGAATTTTTTTCTTGGAAGCAAGTTGGTCTCGTGTGGAGGAATTTAAAAAAATCTAGTCTTTTGGAAATATGAAGATGTACAGGTGGAAAGATCCACAAGAATGGCCCCAGGGGGGACTGGATAAGGACAAAGAGGTACTTGCTCTTATTCTTATGGGGAGACATTGTTCTTAATTGAGGGGTAAAGATATTCTGTCTTGGAACCATGATCCTAAGGGAACCTACTCGGTAGCCTATGGTTATCAGGTTCTTGATAAGTAAAAGTATGGGAGTCTTCCTGTCACTTGGTGGAAAAATGTGTGGAACAAATTTGCCTAGCCAAAATGTAACTTCTTTCTCTGGTTGGTAGCTCATAATAAATGCCTCACTTGGGATAATGTGAGGAAGAGGGGATTTCAGGGTCCCTATTTTTGTCCTTTGCAGTAAGAATGAGGATGACTCTTCTCATTTATTTTTCCAATGCTCCTTTGCCAGAGACATTTAACACCATTGGTGGAGCACTTGGAACCATCCATGTTTTCATGTGCTGTCCCTAGTGGAGTTTTGGAGTAGTCTGGGCAGACCTTCGGCCAAGGCCCCCTTCCTTCGAGTGGCTTGGAATTTGGGCCCTTCTTACATCATCTGGTAAATTTGGCTCAAAAAAAATTGATGCATATTTTAGGGTAGTTATTTGGCTGTTCAATAGATCTGGCAAAGGATCCTATATATGGTTCAGGAAACCATCCATAGTAAATGTGATGTGGAACCTCTTTTGGATTCTATGGAGGAGAAGGTACAACAAGCCCTTGGTCTCTTTGGGGATGGTGTGAACTCTTTTAGACCTAGTAGGGTTCCTTAGCTCAGCATGAAGGTTAGGAGAGATGGTAGGTGGAGGCCACCCCCTAGAGGAGTTTTAAAAATTAATACTGATGGATCGTCCAGGGGTAATCTTGGACATGCTGGCATTGGCAGTTTTGGGAGAGATTCTACTAGTGGTGTTAGTTTTTTATTTTCCATTTATAAAGGTGTTCACTCCAAAAATTTTATGGAAGCTCTTGCAATTATTGAGGCCTTGTGGAGGGGGTTTTATCTTGGCTGGAATAGGATTATCTACGAGTCTGACTCTCAAATTGTGGTTAATATTTTAAATAGTAAAAGGGTGGAGGAAGTTAATTGGCATTTGGCCTCTGTAGCCGTTCAAATTCTCAGAATGAGTGAAGAGTTTGAATTTATATCCTTTGTGCACATTCCAAGGGAATGGAATATGGTTGCTGATTACCTGGCCAAAAGGGCTTCTAAGATGCTGGATCCTTGGAGTATCGATAATTGGGAGAGTCTCCCATATAGAGACTCTCAACGCCTGTGGGAGTTGATCCACAAGGATGTACAAACTTAACGTGGTTTGTTCTTGTTGTCTTTTTCAGGTGTAATTCTAGTCTAGTGGTTTTAGCTTGTTTTCCTAATTATTTGAGTCCTGGTTGGAAGCTCAATTGTACTCTATAATCCAAACTTTTTATCAATAAATTTTTGCCCCTTTATTTAAAAAAGAAAGAGTTATTATTAAAACCTTGTTTTATAGGCATTGTTGTTGAAGCCATTGGTTGAGCAAGGAACTAGGGTTTGAAAAGAACATGAGTATCATTGTTATGTGAGATTTTTTATTGAGCATTGTTGAAAATATTTTAAGTGAAGAATCATATGCTTGGACTAGGGTTTGTGAGAAAGGATTATTTTATTAAGTGATTGGTTTAGTAGAGTTGGTTGAGCCTAGTCAAGTGGGTGCATTGCTTTGATTACTGCTATTAATATTGCTATCTTTACATTATATAATATTTATTGGGAAAGAAAAGTAAAAAGTGGTCTTATACTTTTCACCCCCCTCTCGATATAAGCTTGTGTTCTTCATTGTAACCATTGATATCATCGTAAGGCTTCAAATTCAAAGTTGAAAAATGCCATGGTGATCCACAAATATTCAGGTACATTATGAAGTATGAAGAACTGATTTTCTCGACATAACCACCCATCAATATCCTTCCCATTGAAATTAGAAAAGTCTCATTTTGGAATCTTAAATGGAGTGTCTGTATCAAAAAGAGATTGCTAGTATTCTTTCTCCTTATAAACTTACTTCTCTTTATTCCCTAAATTACCACCTAGTTTTTTAATTTTAAGATGATCAAACACATTTGGACCTTCCCTAAATTTATCCTTAACCTCTAGGAGTCTTTCTTCAAATGCAACTTTGGATCTCATGTGTTTGCCTCTCAAAAATGATACTTCATCCCTTACCTATTCAACTTCAATGGTAAGATTAGTAATTGTAGTATGCATTTGCTCCATAAGGGTGCCTTATTCTATCTCCTTTTGGTGTCCTCTAATTCCTCCAACCATTTAGGTTTGATTTGGACCACTTCCATGGAAATACTAAAAATAGAAGTATTAGTTCAAGAGTTACCATTTTTAGTAATGGGCCAAAACAAATGTTTGGATGCTTTATATCAAAATGATCAGGTCAAAAATATGAGCATAATGGACTAGGTCTCACAATGACATTTTTTGACACCCTAGACTTATTTTTCTTTTTTTCTATGGGAGTGTTGTCTTCAAGTGTTATCTATTTTCCTCCTAGAGGATTAGCTCACTTAGGAAATTGACCTTACATGAAAACCCCTTATTAGACACTGTATTTTCTATTACTGACTTTGTCCTATCTAACATTGTTCAGTCACTAACATTGTAGGCCATTACCTCTAACAACTATCATAACTAACTCTATTACTAATAAAATCCCTACCTGTTATGATTTATTAATGTTATAGGTAATTATTACTAATGTTGATATATTTTGTCTTGATTGTTACTAACTACTACCTTATTGTTATTGATAACCCTATTATGACTATTATTATCACCATCAGTTTTCTATCGACTACTTAGGTTTAGTTAATTCTAGAATAGTGTAGTCTACTCAAAATGCTCATTTTATTATGTAGTTTTTTTAAATGTAGGATGAACAAAAATAGGGTACTCTGAGCCAAGACGTGTGTGCTTCCCATAGGTCCTCTATTATACCATAGTGATGAATGATAGTGCTCAAACTAATATTTTAGGCCACTACTCAAGGAGGATTCCATGCATACCCTTGAGCACAATACTTGCCTCTTTGATAGTATAGGAAGGTGATTTTTTTTATGCTTGTGTTTGGTGTACTATGGAGAATATACAATAAAAAATATTCCTAGGGATAAAAGTTTCTCTTAATCCTAGGAGGTATCCCAATATACTCAAAGATACATGTGAGTTCAATCCCATATACAAGTGCTATCTAAGGCTTGGTATTGGAGTCTGATCACCCCTCTCACTAGATTCTTTGCTAGAAATATACCTTAGCCAATAATGAGAACCCCTTCATGATATTTTAAAAACTTTAGCATAAATTTTCTAATGTAATAAACTAATGAAAAAAAAGGTTTTTTTACTTTTTTAATAAGAAAACAAGCAAAAAAATGAAAACACAAAAAAATGTATACCTAACAATCAAAATGGCAGGACAAGAATCATAATTGTAGCAAAACACGACCCTAGAAAGTGCTATGATACCACTTGTTAGGAATATTCTAACTAAAGTAAGCACATTCACATATATATTGCAATAAAAGTAGAAACTCATGGAAAATAGAATATTGCAATATGAATTGTAAAGAAATAATCTCACAACACAACACAAAATCATAGGCCTCTTCAAGGGGGAAACTTCCTTCAAAACTTTCATTTAATATTTAAAAGATACATTTGTGGACCCTTGTATTTTGAAGATACACCTCATGCAATCCTAACCTAATGCTCAAGATTTGGATTACATGCAAAGTGCCACTCGAGATAGAATATTCTACCAAAAAATAGTTACATTCTTGATAACAATTACATGAAATGGATCCACTTGTCTAGGCACTTCAGTTACCATATACATTTAAAAAAATTAGAAAATACCACTATCATGGTATCTCATGTTGGAAATGGGTCATTACATAATAATATGAGAATTACATAATAATGTTAGTATGGGGTCCTAACTGACGACAAAAGAAGAAAAGAGGAAAGAGGAAGAGGTAGGTATCCCCTCCCTCAAAAAGGTCAAAATATTTTCCTTACTGAAGGGTTGAGGAAGAAAGCTACACATACTTAATAGGGAAAGTTAGGAAGGAAACCCTAAGGAGGTTCACCCTAGGTCTATAAACTAATTCTTGGAGCATACACTACATTTGAACATCAAGGCTAACTATGAATGTAGTGCCTCAAGTTTAGAGTTTTCCAAAACTAGTAAAAACTATTATGGAGAGCTATAGCCCCCTTAGAAGAATTTGATGATTCTCAAATGGAGTAAAGATGCATTCTATATAAGGGAGGGAGTTATAAGTAAAATCCTTAAAGTAGTTAATGACCAAAGAGTGTGGGTGTCATGTAACCCTTAAATCCAAAAAGACTTATTATAGACACTCAAGAACCTATTGATAGAATTTATTAATCCCATACTTGAATAAACCTAAATTATCGACAAAATTCAATATCCAACTAGAGTTAATTTTTTTTTTAAGAAGATTTCCAATTGATATTTCTTGATATAGCCATAATTTTGTAGGAGAGGAATGATATAAATCTATATGAAGAGCATATCACCCTTCTTCTTGCCATTAAAACCTACCCTAGCCATACAAAATTGTTTGACTATGCTAAGTATATAGCTAATCAAATAGATATTTAAGTTAAAGCCTTAAAATAAGAGAGGAATTTCAATTATACATCCGCCTTTATCTAGTTTAATATATATTAAAAGGAATAGTTCTCAACACTATAGCTAGATCAAGTAGGAATAAATAGCCAACCTCTCTTAACTATTGAATGCATAGATGTATCTTATTGAGAACTAAGTAAGTCATCCTACTACTTCTATGACAAGGTGTATAATACAATCATGGAGAAGGTTAGGGGAGAAGGCACCAAGTTTATCTTATGAGTCATAGTAGCTTATAAGCATGTTACCAAATGGGCTCAAATATCATAGGTCTATATTTTCTAAGATCATAATCTCATGCATATAATCTCATTCAATCATAGTAATAATATTACAAAAATAGAAATACTTTATTGATAAAATAATATCCTTCATTGTTCATTACATAGCATAGATCTTTGTCATCAATATATAGCGTTACATATGACTCTTCAATATACCTAACTTTTTCTCTCCTAAAACTCTCAAGATATGCAACCTTTCACATGTCTTTCTTACATAATGAAAAATTCTCTCATGATTACATAACTTTCTACTTCTAATATTGACACATCACACATGATTATTCACTTACACATATGACACATTTCACTCATGACTCTTCACTTACACACATGATACCTTTCACTCATAACTCACACTTGCACACATGACACATTTCACTCATAACTCATGCCTGATTACATGACACATAAACACACTTTAAAACTTGACACATATTCATATTCTAATCTAATTATGTATAATTATACTCAAGGTACCAAATAATATAATACCACCAATACCCCTCCCCTTATTACATTAATTTGTGTGAAGGATTTTTGCCTTCAATCTCTAACTCTTATCTTCATGTTAGTATTCATCCACTTGATGCTAACTCTAGTATTCCTTTATGTTTGAGCATTGAATATGTTCTTCTAGATTTATGTCTATCATTCTTATAAGTAAATCAACACAATAATATATTCCATGAATATCTAAATCCAGTGACTCTTTATTATCAATTTATTGTCAAATTTAATTCATATTGAATGCACCAACATATCATTATGTTCATAAATAATGCTTGTATATTGTTTGGTTCCACCCAAAACTGTTTCTTGAGGATCATTTGTTATCATATGTTATAATTCATTTGTGTCACAACTAATATCTTTTGTAATCAGTTTTTCCTTCAAGGTTTTAATTAATTCTTCTTGTTTTATGTTCTTGTCTTTATAAATGTAAAAAGTAAGCAATGCCATATATATTATCATACCTATATAAGTAGGTAGTATAGTAGCATCTTTTGAATTTTATTTTTCTTCAACAAGTTTGGAATATAGAAAACTGCCAAATCTTGTAAACTTTTCATATTTTCCTCCTTGAGAATTAAAGATATTTTCTTCTTCAATTTTATTGGAATAACTCTTTGTTTGTCAAAATTCTCTATCATATGTTGTGTGTAAAATTTTAACTTTTCCAACATTTCCTCACTATCCTCTAAAAATGCATTTTGAAGAATGTCTTCCATTTTGATTTTCTCTTTTCACATTCTCTCATTTCCCCCCTTAATTCCTTGTTTCTCCCAAATTTAAATTTTTAATTATTTCAATAAATACTTTGAATTTTTAATAAGCTTCTTCAATATTCAATTTGATTTAGTTTTAATTGATCATTATCAATTCCAATTTCAAATTTCAACTTTCTTATGTCTCCCTAATTATCAAATTCACAATGAATTTCTCTTTAACTAAATTTCAATTTCAAAATTTGCATTTCATTTCCCTATAACTCTTAATTTTTTAAATTTCTTTTAAATACCTTATACCTCCCAAATTTGTTCCTTTGGTTAAAAAAATTTATAATTCTCAAAAATATGCTTCAAAACTTCAACCAAATGTTCCATTTTAAAAATAAAACAATACCTTAATATAGTGCGACATTCACTAGAAAATACCTAAATTTGTGCATTGTAATATTGCCATGTAGGTCCGAGGTGTATACCAATTGGTTTGAACAAACCCCATAAGGGGGGTGGAGTTCCAAGGTTCAAATCTCAGGCCTCACTAGACTGAATGCTTGTTCCTTTCCTAGTTCTTTCAATGGCGTAAAAGGTTTAAAAAGATTTTGGCATGGTGGTTATAGGTGTGGACTACACAAATATCTGTGTGGCAGCTTCCAAGGTGGACTGTGCATAATATTATGGCGGCCATAAAAAGTTGTACAGTCTGCCTGGATTCATGGTAGCTACCGATTTCACCATGTAAATTCAAAAAAAAATATTATCATGTTTACTACAAGTGTAATCTAAATAAGGTGTTGGTCTAGGCATTACAATAGTCTATATCAAATTTAATATGTTTGTGTCCCAAACATTATTTTTAGTTGCACATATATTAGGTTTCGATGCTTCAAGTCTTTGGCACTCTCTTGCACTTAAGTCTTTCTCTAAATCTCAGGCTTCCATATTCTTCTATTCTCACACATTGTGCTCTAGATGCTTCTCAATAAATTTTCTCATTCCAAGGTCTTCACTTTGCTCTTCAATTTTTTAGTGCATCAACATTCTAGCAATCCTCCATAGTAGGTTTAATTTCAATTTAGACCACTAGTCCATACTATTAAACTCTTCCTCCAAAATATTTCCTCCAATCATAAAGTTTCTCCATTAAACTACTTTGTAAATCTTCTACAATCCTCCAAAATATTTTTTTCAAAACATTACGTTATAGAATCTAATTGCACAAATTCCAATCTCCAAACTCCAAATGCACTCATCTCATTCTCCTTTGCATAAATCTTCATAGAATATCCTTCTACTTCTACTTCACATACTCTCTTTTCGAATGTTAATGTAATAAAAGTTTATCACTCTAGTAATATCTCCTTCAATTCTCCAATACCCATCCTCCAATAATATATTCTCTAAATTATCATCTTCATTAATCATCCTTTAGCAATCCTTCCTCAAATTTAGTAGTTCCTCATGTTTTATAAACATTATTATTTCTCTCCTTCAATATTCTTCTCCTCACTCTTTCAAATTAATATCAAATAGTGGTGCTAGCTATTCTCCAATATCCTTCTACAATATCTTCCTCTTTCTCCACCCTAGATAGAGCTTACTAAAGTGGATCTTATACCACTATTAGAAAATGGAAGCAAATATCATAGGTCTATATTTCCAAGGATCATAATATTATACATATAATATCATTTAATCATAATAACAATATTTTAAAAATGGAAATATTTTATTGATAAATTAATATCCTTTATTGTTCGTTACATTGCACAAATATTTAACAATATGATATAAACTAACATATGACTCTTCAATGTACTTGAATTTTTTACTCCTAAAACTCTTAGGAGATACAACCTTTCACATGCCTCTCTTACATAATTACAATCTCTCATGATTATATAATTTTCTACTTCTAATCTTGACACATTACACATGACTCTTCACTTACATATATGAAACTTTTCAGTTATGACTCTTCACTTACACACATGACACCTTTCACTCATAACTCATACTTGCACACATGACACATTTCACTCATAACTCACACTTGATTAAATGATATATAAACACAATTTACAACTTGATACATACATCCTAATCTAAATATTTATAATGGTACTCAAGATGCCAAAAATGTAATAGTACCAATAAAGTAGTGAATAATGGATGAGCAAATATTTCTACTTAGGGAGGGCCCAATCTATTATCCCCTGCTATGGATTTTAATCCATGCCATTTGATTTTCCCATACATGTAGCTAACTACATGTTTATTCTATAATACCTGCAACAATTCAACCACATGCATATAAAGTACTTCATTGGCTATAATAAAACCACCTTATACCCACTTAAGTAGTCGATCATGAAGGTCACTGTAAAATTGCATGGATTCCATTAAGTGGCAAAGGCAAGACCAAGAGATATGACAGTATAGTACCTAAGGGATATTTGGTCCTATCATCCATAAAGGATCTTCAAAAAAGCATCAAGGAACAAAAACCTAGTTACCTTCTTTGCTCATGGGAAAATATATAGCATTTAAGAGAGGTAAATCCCAATGAACAATTATCCATCATCACTTTAAAAAGTAATCATGGATATGAAGATGAAATACTAAATTCATATATTGACCCACGAAAGTGTCATGCATTCTATACCAATAAGATGCATAAAATTTATATGAACATAAAATAAATCATCAAAAGTTGGGGATACTTAGAAAGTTAGGGCACATTGATAAAAGGATCATATAATTATAGAGAATAAGGTACGAGTTAGGATCAACTAACAAGATAATAATGAATGACATATTAAAAAAAATGTTCACTATATGGGAAAAAAACATACTAAAAGTACAAAGAGGGCTAGGAACATAAGTGGAGAAGTGGCAGACACCTTGACTATCCACAAACCAAAGAAGTTATCTATTCTATAGATCACCATCTGTATTGCCCCAATAGTGCTAGTAGTGGTTAGTTTAGAAGTAAGATAAATAGTTATGAAGGAGGAAGGGTTTTTGGGAGACATGGGTCTATTTGGCGAGGTTGTAGTGTCCAAAGAACAACAATAGATAACTAAACTTGAGGAGGAAATCCCTCAATGAGGCTTCCCTTATAAGTTGAAAATAACTAATTTATGGCCACTAGTACTTCCACTCTCATCTAACTTCCACCATCCATTGATCCCCCTTCTCTCTTCATTTATTCTTCTTCTATTATTTATTCTTCTCTCTTTCCAATATTTTGTTGTACTTATCTTATCTTCCATCAACGCATCCCATGGTTTTCCAAGGGTCTCACCATACCCAATAGTTTTTATCATAGTCAAATCATACCCATCATATCATTTCCATTGCCTACCATCCAAGTCACCACCATGAAACCATTGGTACCATATACCATGTCACCTCCATCATATATGACATTTCTAACCATATCACCACTAGATAATACATGTGACTCACTTCCACTATTTTAGCTCTATTTCTTACCATCACCATATAATTTTATAACAACCCAAAAAAAATGAATAGAAGAATACAAGTAAAATTTTACAAAGGAGAAACACTTCTATTTATCTCAACATACAAGGCTTCACCACATTTAGGTTCTTAGTCATGGTATATAATACTTAGTGGAAAAGAGTGGCCAACTCCCATGTGTTTTGGGTTTTACCTTACTAAACCTACATGTTTAGAAGGATGCCAAAAAAGGCCCCCCCACATTTTCCATACCCTCATCAGCATAAGACCATGTGACCACGATGTAGGGATTATCATTTAAGACCCATAACACTTAAAGGAGGATTACTATTCCCTAACATGACTCTGAGTTCATCTAGGTAGGTTAATCAAGTGTAAAGCCTTGGTGCTTAGTTACCATACCTCTGTGGGCTAACCAAGATCATTTCCACCTCGTTGGCAATAAACATGATCACCCAAATCTGCACATTCAAAGGAATCACCACTGATAACTTATGAATGGTTTTCCTAAAATCTTAGCTAGGATACATTTGATCCTACTCATTCAAGGTGTAAATATTCACAAGATACCTGGCTATTGGAATCACACAACTCCTTCTAGGTTCATGAGTTCCTAGCTATTGCATTCTCACAACTCCTAAGGACTCACTTTTACCTAGTTATTGCATCCATGCAACTCGTCCTAGGATTTATGATTTATAATATTTTTTCATAAAATGTAAAGCTTACACCCCTTCCTAAGGTAATTAAATATTGCTAAAACATAATTCTAAAGCAAATAAATACACATTACGTAATACCAAAATATTTATAAAGTGATTCATAATTTTCTCAATCCGAAAAAATTTATAACAAATCAAATGGGGATTCATTTAAAACAAAATCACATTATGCATAACCCATATGCTTAGCATAAATATTAGATAAAATGCATTCTAAAAACTTATATGTGATGAGTGTCGTTGTTCATTCATCATTTAATCATTATATGTGTCAATCCAGGGTGGTGTCCAAGGCTATATACGAAAGAAGGCTCCAACAAGTTAAAGATTAGTTCATTCAAAAAATAGGCTTTATTGATGGATCAGTTAGTGTTTGGGGGTTTGGTGTGACCTCTAACTCCTAGAATTGGAAATCAAATTGCAGAAGCTGAAACTGAATTAAAATTGCAAGAAATGAAAATTACAGAATCTGAAATAACAGGAAGTGAAATGTTGCTAAATTGAAAGTGACAGAAAAGTAAATTGCAGAATTGAAAACACACACACAGTTGCAGAAAAGTCAACTAATTACAGAGTTCACAATTATCTGAGCATGTTCTAAATCTGGAAAATCAAATTAACATCTATTGCAAAACTAGAGAATAACACAAATCTGGAAATTGCAGTGAAATGACAGAAATCTGGAAATTGCAGTGAATTATGGAAAATGTTGTCAAATCCTATTAAATGTTGAACACTATTCCAAACATGTTCTAAATACTATGGTGCACTTCTAAAATGAAACTAATTCTGCAAATAAATGTTGACAGAATTCTGCTGATCTATTGCAACAAGAAATCAGCAAGAATTTTTTGTCACTATGTTGCCCTTCCTCTGATCCTGCAAGTGGCCCTTGCTTCCAAAACTAGAAGAGGGTGAAGAATTATACCAGGTAAATTAAATGTGCACTATCAACCATCAAATGCCAATAAAATCTGAAGAATGCACCTTTTATTCCATCTGAAACTGCATTACAGTACTCCAAGAAAAATCTGCAATTTACTGTAATGCTACAAAGACTTTTATCTTCTGCTAATAACTATCTCCTATTCCTCTATATATCTCCTATGCTCAACCATGATGGGAGCTTTATTTATAAGATAAAGTTGATATATCTGTTTGCTGAGTTTTAGGGATTTCCAACTCGTTTACAAAACAGTTTCCTAGAATGCAAGGTTATAATTTGTCAAAATTTATCCCTTTATCCTAGTTGGTCCGCCTATGGTGAAGGAACGGAGTCCAAATAGGGTGGACTAACCGCTTGGTCAATTTCCAATCATTATTTCCATGGTTTTGATGCATTTTGACCATTTTTGGTTGTTCTTGCACTATTCCCTATTCCTGCGCCAGAATAACAGGCAGGTGACAATTCATTGCTTATCTGCACTCCAAACGCATAGGGAGGAAGTTGTTGACCATTTGGATTGTTTTCCCTTATCTTGTACACCCTTATGCATTGGTGGCACGTGCTAGAGTGACTGATTCCAAGCCCTGTTGTATATGTACAATTGGCTGGAATTTGCATGATCGTGTCCTGCATTTACCAAATTTCTTGTATTTCAGCCTTTTGACTTGTTGCTCCCATTTGCATCACGTGGAAGTGTTGTCAAGTGGAGAAAGAGTCATGCCTATCCTCCCTCAACTGTTTCCAAGCATTTACCTCTTCTTAGTTGACAAATTCCATGCCTTCCTTCATAGTGACAGGTGGCTGGAATTTGTATGGACTATGACCTGTTGTTTCCAGCTGCCAAAACATGCCCAGATGCCCTTTTGGAGTGCTCATAACTTGTTCATCGTAACTCCATTTTTTACCAAATTATGTCCACGTGTTCTTGGTTATATGAAAAACATTGGGTTCAATTTTCAACTCTTAATTCCTCAGAAATTACTCCCTGCATCGCTGTCAAGTTGGCCTTTAACACAAATTTTTACCAACATTTCCAGTTGTCAAAAAGTGTGAAACTGCCATTTTGCAGGCCCCATAACTTCCAGGTTACTTGTCCATATGCCTTCAAATTTGGGCCATGTTTTCTCTATATTATGAAGTACCATTGGTATGAATTTGGTACCTTAACTCACTCTGGATCATTCCCAGTAGATCCGCCAATGTTCCCTTTAACGCAGATTTGCACCTGTTAACAGCTCCAAAAAAGACTAAGGCATGAACAATGAGCGCAGGAATGAACAATGAGCAGAATGAACAATGAGTGCAAGAACGATGTAACCTTCATAACTTTTTATCTACAACTCGGATTGACTTGCTTCAAAAAGCAAAGTTGTAGTTCTTGATGAGAGGAATCTGTTCATGCCATCAGAATGTAATTGCAATACATGTTTTATTTACTACCTAATCAATCGAAACAGTGCATAAAATGCTGAAAATAGTCAAAATAGAGGTATAATGTTCCAAACATAAAATCATGCAAACATGTAACAAATAACATATTCTAATCACTATTTGGCACTTTAACTTTGTCATATTTAATATTATGGCAGTTTTTATATGTCAACCATAGTGTAATAATGAGGCATTTCTAGGCCTCATCATTCCCCCCAGCTTGAACTGATGCATGCCCTCATGCATCCTAGTAGGCCCTAGTAAGATGAACAACATACTTTTGCCACCTACTACCCGAGAAAGTTCTTCTTATTGCACTACACCAAGCATTGTAGTTCCTGCAATTTTTTTTTCTCTTTTTTTTTCCTTTTTTTCTTTTCTTCCTTTGTACTTGTGGTAGAACTTTAAGAAACTTAATATCTAATGTGCCCTGCTGTTCTGCAACATTTTCAAGAATTTTTGGCATAATTTGTCTCATTTTGAAGCTTGCTCTGGAATGAGACTGTCATTCTGAAGATGTGTCAAAAACATGCTGAAATGGCCTCCTATGCAAAATTTAGCTGCAGATTCTAGTGTGGGCCCATATTTAGAGTGTATAAGCCTTCCATAACATCAAAAATTCTTTTTCCATGCTATTTTTTTTGTCTGTTGTTGTTTTATTGCAATAGTAGTAAAACAGAATTTTCAGGTGCATTTCGTCCTTCTCAGATTTATGAGGTATTGGTGGGACATTTTATTCTGAAATCTTCCCTACTAATAAAGATAAAATGGTTGTCATATCTGTCCCAAAATCAGGTTTTTCACAATTTTGAATTTCCCATGCAACTAAGGGCAGAAGGGGGTGTTTCTTGACATTTTGAACAACATGTTCCATTTTTTTTAACTTGCCAATATTGTATGAACAGTTTATGCCAAATATTGATTATCATATACTAAATGCTAAATGCTTACCATGACTAAATGCAAGAAACACATACCTTACTAGTCCTGAAAATTTATCATCCACCTTACAAGCTGCTTCTGATGATGATTTTTTTTTGAAATAAGAACAACATAGGTGCAGTAGGTGAGATTTGTACAATGGTAGAACAATGATGGGTGGATCAACAAGGCAATGCATGCCGAAAAACCGGTTTTCATGCAAGCCAACTCAACAGCGCCTCCGAGAAGGTTTTCACTACTGAATTATTCATTTTTTTTTCTTTTTTTTTCATTTTCATTTTTTTTTTATCAGAAGAGGTTGCCATTTCTGGTTTTCAACCAACTTCTATTTTTTTTTTTTTTTTTCAAGGCTAAAAAAATGTGATCATTTGGAAACCTTGTCAAAAGAGGAATCCTCTTCTATCATATGCAAATGTGACTGTGTGAAAGATTGAGCAAATTCCTTCTTTGTGAGTGGTTTATGGTACAACTGTAAAAGATGTCCATTCACCACTAATGTCCTTCTTGAATCATCAACTCGAAGAAAGTTGAACAACTCCATTCTCAAACTCTTCTGGTTCATCCTTGTTGCTCTTAATGTGATCATCATGCCACATTTTCCATTTTTGTTGAATGAACTCTATTTGGTGAAGTGCTTCCAACCAAAGTTCATTAACCGCATTCAACTGCGAAATCTATTTTTTTTGTACCGCAACAACTCAATGCCAACTGCTAAAGATGCATAAAGTGTTAGTAGAGCATTAGGATGTTGGATCAATACATCAAACAAATTTACTTCCTGGTTTTTAGTCAACCAACTATTGTTGTTCAAAGGTTGTTTTGGCTGCATTTCAGTTTGTTTTGTACCAAGATGTTTTGAATTGGTTCTTGGAGAATGATGCATTAATGAATTAAGAGGACAATGATATGGTGGAAAAGAATGGAAAATCTGTGTATGTTTACCAAAAACAATTCTTAAAAGAATTAACTTTGATAAATGGAAAGGAAAAGATGAGAAAAAATGATGACATCCATGTGACAAGTGAAGAAAATTGTTTTGTATTGGAATGGATGACAAATTTTTAGAATTTTGTTTTTCATCATTCCATAATAATTGTTGAACAGTTGATTGGTTCATCTTTAAAATCTGCATTCTGAACATTTTCATCAAAAACAGACTGTTTGGATGAATCCATCTCTTCTACATTATCCTTTACAACGATGGAGGCCAAAATTGAAATGTCCGTTTCATTTTCCTTATATGTTTCATGAAACCATGGGCATCCTAGACAATCATACTTAGGTGGACTAAGGTTTCCTGCAAGCAAGTTTACTCTTTTACCACCGACTTGTATGTTTTTAGGATATATTTTCTTCTTTTTTCTTGGTTTGTTAAAACATATTTCTTGAACAATTGTATTAATGATTGGCACATCTTTAATAGCTTGAAGTAAAGGGACTATAACATTTAAATGTTTTAATTCCCTTATCAAATCTGATTTCAAAGATGTTAGTTTTGATATTTCAAACTGTTCAAGATATGATTCTTTTTGTGGGAGATTTTCTTTTTCTTCTTCTTGTTTCAATGCAGATTTGTTTTTATGTGCATTCATTTTAGCTCCTATTTCTACACTGGTAAGTGGAATATGTTCAAGAAGTGGTTTTCCTAAACACAACTGATTTTTATGACAGTCACAAGCATTTATTATGGCTGTATTTTTTGATTTAGCCATAGAGACAGGGGTTACCTGTTTAACATTGTTTGGACTGACCACAGGTTGAGCTGAAAATAGAGGTTGTTTTTCATTTTGTTGTTGTTGTCCATGAGAGAAACTATGGGTATGAGTGGGCAATAAATTTGATTTTTGTGTTTGATAATGTTGCTGCCCTTTGTGCAATTTTTGTTGTTGTCCCCATTGATATCCTTGTAGTTTTGGCTGCAACCATGGTGGATGTGGTTGATTCCATTGTTGTTTCATCCATCCATGTTGAGACCACTCTTGGGAATATGCCCATGGTGGTTGACTCCAACATTGTTGAAGTGGACCTGAAGCATACCATGGCATATACCAAGGATTATTTCCCCAATGTATAGGAAATTGAGAAGCATTCTGATATGGAAACTTAAGAAAATTATCTCCTTGTCCTTGTCCTACAAAATTGAGTTTTTTCATAGGTTGAGGTTGTTTTTCAAAGACACTTTTGAGTTCGGCAATAAACTACATTGATTTGTGGAATGTCCTTTTTGACAAATGCTACATGTAGCTGGTATAAATATTTTGTTCAAAGGACAGTCATGAACAAAGTGTTGTTGCTCACATCTTGAACAATAGATAACTGAAGGTTCAGTAGATTTACTCTTTTTATCTACTATTTTATCAAGATGTACAACAATATCAGCTTTAGCAAACTCTTTCATGCATTCTTTCAAATCATGTTTATCATTACCAATTCTATGTTTTCTATGCCTTGAATGAGAATAATTTTTGCAAAGTTTAATGATTTCCTGGATTTCAAGTGCATTTGCATCGCCTCTTCCTAAAATATCCAATGCATCCCAAAATTCATCTTGTAGTCCCCTTAAGAATATAATTTTGCACATTTCAGGTTCAACACTACCACATCTCTTATGAACAAAAGAAAATCTGTCTACATAATCTTCTAAGATTTCATTTTCCTTTTGTTTCATTTCAAGCAATTCATTGTTTTGATTCTTGACTTGACAATATTCTTGGTATCTCTCCAAAAATATATTTTCCATCTCATTCCAGGTTCTAATTGAATCAGGTGCTAAGGTGATAAACCATCGTAGAGCTGACTCTTTAAGAGTGGAAGGAAACAATTTGAGCTTTTGATTGTCGTTAGTGTAATCATGAGCTTGACACACAATTTTAAACTCAAACAAAAACAAATCAGGCTCTTCAGATGTAACTCCCTTAAAATTCGATAACACAAAAGGTGAAATGACCTTCATGGGAGCATTTTGATTAGGATCTAATTGGATGGGATTTTGAAAAGTTTTGGCAGGTGTACTAGTTGCACTAGGTTGGAGCACATTACTGGCTCTCCCTAGATTCTCTTGTGAGCCTACCCTTATAGGTTCCCAATCACAATTAGATATCCTGTTAAATTGTCCTGATTGTATGGATTTGTCAAGAAAAAAAGGTGTTGAACTATTGATTGTTCCTCCTTGTGATGATTTCTCAAAGGATCCTACAGTTCTGGACATAGATGATTGTAATTCTTTGAAAGTTCCAATAGTTTTGGGAATCATAAATTTGGACAACTTTGACATACTTTCAACCTCTTGTGAAATTTTTCTTCCTATGGTAGGCAAAGGATTTTTCATACTTTGACATCGTGCTTTCACATCCTTTAACCTATTCATACTTGCTTGTTCTCTAAATGAACTGAAATGGAATTTACCAACAACTATTAATTATGCCAGTTATTACATTCAGATTTCACTATGAAGTTCACAACTTAGCACACTAACAATTATTGGACTACTTTCCTCTTCTAACAACACCTATCCCCGACAATGACGCCAAAAATGATGAGTGTCATTGTTCATTCATCATTTAATCATTATATGTGTCAATCCAGGGCGGTGTCCAAGGCTATATACGAAAGAAGGCTCCAACAGGTTAAAGATTAGTTCATTCAAAAAATAGGCTTTATTGATGGATCAGTTAGTGTTTGGGGGTTTGGTGTGACCTCTAACTCCTAGAATTGGAAATCAAATTGCAGAAGCTGAAACTGAATTAAAATTGTAGGAAATGAAAATTACAGAATCTAAAATAACAGGAAGTGAAATGTTGCTAAATTGAAAGTGACAGAAAAGTAAATTGCAGAATTGAAAACACACACACAGTTGCAAAAAGTCAACTAATTACAGAGTTCACAATTATCCCGAGCATGTTCTAAATCTAGAAAATCAAATTAACATCTATTGCAAAACTAGAGAATAACACAAATCTGGAAATTGCAGTGAAATGACAAAAATCTGGAAATTGTAGTGAATTATGGAAAATGTTGTCAAATCCTATTAAATGCTGAACACTATTCCAAACATGTTCTAAATACTATGGTGCACTTCTGAAATGAAACTAATTCTGCAAATAAATGTTGACAGAATTCTGCTAATCTGCTGCAGCAAGAAATCAACAAGAATTTTCTGTCACTGTTCTGCCCTTCCTCTGATCCTGCAAGTGGCCCTTGCTTCCAGAACTAGAAGAGGGTGAAGAATTATACCAGGTAAATTAAATGTGCACTATCAACCATCAAATGCCAATAAAATCTGAAGAATGCACCTTTTATTCCATCTGAAACTGCATTATAGTATTGCAAGAAAAATCTACAATTTACTGTAATGCTACAAAGACTTTATCTTCTGCTAATAACTATCTCCTATTCCTCTATATATCTATCTATATATCTCTTATGCTCAACCATGCTAGGAGCTTTATTTATAAGATAAAGTTGATATATCTGTTTGCTGAGTTTCAGGGATTTCCAACTGTTTACAAAATAGTTTCCTAGAATGCAGGGTTATAATTTGTCAAACTTTATCCCTTTATCCTAGCTGGTCCACCTATGGTGAAGGAATCAGAGTCCAAATAGGGTGGACTAACCGCTTGGTCAATTTCCAATCATGCTTTCCATGGTTTTGATGCATTTTGACCATTTTCGGTTGTTCCTACGCTATTCCCTATTCCTACGCCAGAATAATAGGCAGGTGACAATTCATTGCTTATCTGCACTCCAAACGCATAGGGAGGAAGTTGTTGACCGTTTGGATTGTTTTCCCTTATCTTGTACACCCTTCTGCATTGGTGGCACGTGTTGGAGTGACTGATTCCAAGCCCTGTTGTATATGTACAGCTGGCTGGAATTTGCATGATTGTGTCCTGCATTTACCAAATTTCTTGCATTTCAGCCTTTTGACTTGTTGCTCCCATTTGCATCACGTGGAAGTGTTGTCAGGTGGAGAAAGAGTCATGCCTATCCTCCCTCAACTATTTCCAAGCGTTTACCTCTTCTTAGTTGACAAATTCCATGCCTTCCTTCATAGTGACAGGTGGTTGGAATTTGTATGGACTATGACCTGTTGTTTCCAGCTTCCAAAACATGCCCAGATGCCCTTTTGGAGTGCTCATAACTTGTTCATCGTAACTCCATTTTTTACCAAATTATGTCCACGTGTTCTTGGTTATATGAAAAACATTGGGTTCAATTTTCAACTCTTAATTCCTCAGAAATTACTCCCTGCATCGCTGTCAAGTTGGCCTTTAACACAGATTTTTACCAACATTTCCAGCTGTCAAAAAGTGTGAAACTACCATTTTGCAGGCCCCATAACTTCCAGGTTACTTGTCCATATGCCTTCAAATTTGGGTCATGTTTTCTCTATATTATGAAGTACCATTGGTATGAATTTGGTACCTTAACTCACTCTGGATCATTCCCAGTAGATCCGCCAATGTTCCCTTTAACGCAGATTTGCACCTGTTAACAGCTCCAAAAAAGACTTAAGGCATGAACAATGAGCGCAGGAATGAACAATGAGCGCAGGAATGATGTAACCTTCATAAATTTTTATCTACAGCTCGGATTGACTTGCTTCAAAAAGCAAATTTGTAGTTCTTGATGAGAGGAATCTGTTCATGCCATCAGAATGTAATTGCAATACATGTTTTATTTACTACCTAATCAACTGAAACAGTGCATAAAATGCTGAAAATAGTCAAAACAGAGGTATAATGTTCCAAACATAAAATCATGCAAACATGTAACAAATAACATATTCTAATCACTATTTGGCACTTTAACTTTGTCATATTTAATATTATGGCAGTTTTTATATGTCAACCATAGTGTAATAATGAGGCATTTCTAGGCCTCATCAATATGCTTACAACATAAAAACTCAAGTCATTAATCATCACAATGCATGCTAACAAATGATATCAAAACTATCCAAAGTAAAAGATTGATCAAAACACCATGATGTATAAATTTAATTATCAAATATTTTAGTTTGTACAATAATTCACGTTTACAAGGCTTTTTGAACCAGCATTATTTTACATGGTTAAGTTTTTTTCTTCAAATCAACTGTACATTCCAGAATTTATGAAGCCTTCCACTAGGGATATTTAGGTCTTCTATAAAACTACAATTCCTTTTAATAGAGTATCCACCCATGGTTTATGAGGAATATAAATAGGGATTGGGCCAGCTCTAAATGTAATGCAACTTAAATGTGTTATATCCATAATGTAATAACCATAAATTAATAAGTAAACAAGCCAATCAAAATAGAATCCCATACTTCTCTTTATAGTGATCCCTTATCCCACAAGGGTCTCAAGAATCACCATATTAGTTTCTCTTTCAAAACCAACATACAAAATTCCATCTAATAGAAGAGAATCCCATACTTATTTTTATAGTGATCCCTTAACCCACAAGGGTCTTAGGAATCACCATATTAGTTTCTCTTTCAAAACCAAAATTTCATAATCTATTTTATAAGAATTATCCTTTAAAAGCAAAGAGCATACAACATATTTATCTTTTATTAAAAAAATAATACAATAGATAAATAAACTTAAAGCATTTACTAAGTCATGCATTTTCCAAATATCATATACACTTCTTTCAAAAACCAACGAAAGATATTTCTTTAAAGGCATCACTTATAATAAAGAAAAAAACATTCACTATTTTAAAAACAAGAGGACACTCTTATAATCTAAAATGGATTCTCTATAATTCTTTTCAAACATTCAATGTCATTAAACTACTCTTAAAATTATTTTGCAACATCAAAAAGAAGACTAGGGCATTGGTAAGTAACAACAAAACCTCCAAAAGTAAATAACTACCAAAGAAAAAAGGCTCAAAACTCAAACTTTAATCTTCCAAACTACAACAGGAACATTGCACATAACCCACAAAGAATCGAAAGGCAAGGGGGTTTACTTCTACATTACTCACTAGCACCACTATATTGCTAATAATAGTGCCACCCATGTACGAAAAGATTAAGGGCTTACTTCTTAAGTTTTTAAACCATTAAAGATTCATTCCAACATTAGGAATAAAATACAATAACTAAAGCATACCTAAGAATTTAATAATTCACCTGATTAATTTCAATTTACAAGGTTGGATTTTAGTGTTGGCATTAATTTTATACATATTCAAATCACCAAACCAATTAATACTTTTCTAGTCTAAAGTATTAAAGCCAACATATAATTAACTTATTAATTCATAAGTATTAATATTATCAACTAATTAATACTTAATGATTCCAAGGTAATAATGTTACCAAATAATAAAACTTATTCAACAAAATCTATGCCTACCATGAACAAACATAGATTCATACCAACAATGTTTCACACCATTGTTTTATCTAAAGTAGGTGGTCTCCTTTAAGATAGTCTAATGCTATCTCCAACCCATTAAGGAGACTCATTGCACAAGCAACTTCCTAGCCCAATGGTGTGAACATGAAAACAAACAAAATGCAAATGCATCTACATGAAGGGTGTTTGTTACCTTAAGCTATCGATGAATAAGTCATCACCGCCATTTCCCAATATATATCTCATTGTAGGTGGTTCGCCCATATGTTCCTACTAGAGAGAGTACCCATTCATACACCCATAAATGCATCAGCAATACATATTCCATGCTCAAAATAATGCAATAACTCTATCATATAGACATCATAAAATAAACTATGCCATTAAACATTCACACCAATACATAATTTATTTTTCATAAAGAGTTATACCAAGGAGGGTTGCTACAAATTTGTTGTACTCCCTCTACCTTCCACTTCCACATGCCCACCATACCCATTGTTTGATGTAAGACAACTTTTCCTATAGGTGATGATGCCCACTTTCCCAACTCAAGGAGCTACGTCCACAAGAGCACCCATGAAATCAACATAAATGCTAATCTAAGAATAGCCTTTGCATGGAAGAGGGTAACATGAGCCAAAATAGGTAATTATCACCAATGCATTTGATGTCCTTGTTCTTGAAAAGAATTGTAAGAAAGTGTACAAAAAACTCATTGAAAATACCTCTAAGTATTTGTTGAGCAAGATGTTGCCAGAAGGTTGTCATTGTTGTCAACACAGGAAGTTAGATCCAAAGATGCAGGTAGTTAGGTCCAAGGATGCAGTGGATAATAGACTTGAAATGGGTTTTTCTTAAAACCCAAGTTTGCTCTTCGTTTTGTTGAAAAATATGCCCCGGTGATGAAGATATTTAATTTTAAATATTTAGTTTAAATTTTTATTTTATTTAAATTAGAATATTAAATTAAATTAAAAGGGCCGACGTGTTACTATTTCGTGGCAATAAGCTACAGGAAGGTAACGAAGGTGGAGAATGACGCCGACAAAGTTAAATCTAGGCCGACGGATTTTAGGGTTTTGCAGCCGACATTCTTAGGGTTACAGCTGATAGATTTTAGGGTTTGGCAGCTGACAAATTCTAGGGTTTCTCAGTCGATGTTCTTCTAGGGTTTGCCTCTAAAATTTCTTCTATAAAAGCAAGGGTTCTTCGAGTTTAAAGAGGGGCGTGATGCGATATATGTGAATGAAGTTCGGGTGCAGCAGAGAGAGAGGTGCGAAGAGAAGATAAGAATGCGGTATGCAGAAGTCGTGTTTCGAGTGTGAAATGATAGTGTGTTGGCTGTATTTCTGTGAAGTTGCAGCAGAGAACGCGGAGAGATATAGAGGAGTGGTTGAAAAAGTGCGAATCATTTTTCACGACGACGATCGAATGCCGAAAGCAGCAGATCGCAGAAAAACAATAGATCATGATAATTGAGGTGAAAGTTTACATTCTGCAATTTTTATTATTATCTTCAAGTTGTAGCTTGAAAAAGGGGTTGGTGCCTCTTTCTAGTTGGTGCTGGAAAAATTGGAGTTGGTGCTCCATTCTGTTGTAGCAGATAAAACTTAGGGGTTGGTGCCTCTTACCAATTGGTGCTGGTGAATGATTATGTAAAGTTGGAGCTTTGCATTTGACTGGATTTGGATGGTAGTCCAAGAAGTCTTTTTGAGGAGTAGCCACATCGGTGAACCTCGTTAAAATGTCGTGTTATGTGTGATGCTCTTAGTACTTTTATTATTTATGTTTTAATCTGCTGCAGTTTATTTAAAAGTCTAAATTGTTTTAAGTTTTTAAAGAACACACTGATTCACCCCCCCTCTCAGTGTCATTGTGATTATAATAGTATTTTATCCTTATGAAATTATAGTTGGAAAATAAGGGGTACAAAATATCTATTTCTAAGGCTACTAAGTCTGAACCTTCTAAAGTAGCAATAGCTCCCACCAACTTAATTACCAAAGTTTCTAAGCTATATCTAAACAACACGAACCCGTATCAAATGGTCTAACTTCTAAATCAACTCACATTTGGTGCAACCATCAAATTTAGTTGCTTGGCAATTGAGGATGAAGTAGTACAAAGGAGAAATAAGGAGGTTGAAGTAGAATTGGCATAGCTAAATAAGCAAAGAGACTAGTTCTAGCTATAGAACTAGGCTTTGAGAGGTGATGCATCAAAAAAATACTACCTAAAAAAGCAAGTTAAAGAACTTAAATTCTAATTTTTCAAGGTTTATAATAATAAATAATTAGAAAATATCATAAAGTAACACATTAGGAGAAAAATCAATTTCAAGAGGTCTTTAAGGTAAAGGGTTAGCATATTGTAAAATTGAAAACCTCAAGGCAGAAAAAGAACACTATAGACCCCAAGATGACACATGACATTCAAAGAGTCAAGTCCCTCTAGTAAAAGGTCAATATAGATGTAGATAATACCTATGAGTGCTTTTGGTTGATCTCCTTTGTAGAAGAAATCCTAGAAAAGGTAGCAAAAATAGTCAAGCAATTATAAAATCAACTATTTATAATAAGTGAGTATTAGGAGTTCATTCAACTCCTATCATCAATGACAATAACATAGGATATAGATTTGAATACTTGACTAGAACATGGGGGATCCGTTGGGACCTTTTATTTCCCACAAAGGCCTCTTTCCAAAGGAGACCTTGAAGATTGATCCTCATGCTAGTAGGCTCTACCTCCAATTTTATGTTTAAATTTATATATTTATGTTAAATTTTATGAGGTATTTTATGGGTTAATTCAAAAAACACCTAAATTTTGACTCTATATCAATCCTTTACAAGATAAAATTTTCTAAACTCAAATAAACTATCACCTAGAGTTATAACTAGATGCAATCAAACAATCATACAAGAAAACAAGCTTTCTAACCTAGTATGTTCTTTAAATTTGAATGATGAACTATGATAAAAGAGAATTTTATTTTCCAAGGAAAAAAAGGGATTATGCAACAACAAAATTAGCCTATAATGAAACTAAATGACTTAGATTTATTGTCTATTTGCATTTAAAAAACAAAAACTTGACTATCTAAAATGGATTCCTTGATTCAAAGTAAATATGATTTTAGGCAAACAGATTTACAGAAACAAATATAAAAAATTAGAGAACAATAAGAAAATAGTAAGTAGATGTTTATGGAAATAGAGGTACCTATTTATAATATTGAAAATTCACCATAGCTAAGCATAAATGCCATTGGTAAATTTGACAAGGTCTAGCAAATTTGACACTTGAAAGATTTGAAGCAAAAAAAAAAGTTAAATTATCTATTTTTAGGAGCCTTTCTGAGTGCAAGGATTTTATATTCTATGATAAGACCCCCTTTTGCAACATAAATTTGATATGAACCTTGTAATTGGAAGAAAAACTATTGTTGTAATATTTTCCACAATAAAGAAAATTCTCCACTAGCAAATTTGAGAGGGTTTGGTGAATTTAGACTATGTAAAACAAGAGAGTCAAAATTTCCAAATAGATAGAAAGTATGGTGAATTTGATGTATAAAAAAATATGGATAGCTAATTTTTCATAGAAAATTTTGAGCTAATTGGGCCCAAATGGTCTAGAATTAGAGAAAGGGTTTGGAACCACCAATCCCTAGGGCCTAGGATATGGGGATTTACAAAATCTTGTGAAATGATTTGTGAATTTCTCAAAAATCATAAGATAAGTTGAATATGATCAAGAGGAATAATAAATGGTAATTTGTTTCTTATAATATCTCAAAATATGATCTATGGATGCTTAAATACCTTGAGAATATCCTAAAAATACCTACAAAAAAGGGTAAAAGAGCTACAAAATCCAATTTATCCTATGATGAATGAAATGCTATTAGATGAAGATTACAAAGATAAAAAAGTAATATGCTACTATTGAGATTTTTAGAAACCTATAGTAGAAATTTAATGGTGTTTGGAAATAAAATGAAAGCTCTATGATATGCAATAGAAATTAAATGTTATAACACAATAAGAAAAGGATTATTATGCCTACAATAATGATAATGTGAGATCAAAACAAGCATAGAAGACTTGCAAATGAAATATAGTATGAGATTGCAACAAAGTTTAATGATAAGAGCATGAAAAGTGTGAATCTAAATGGCTAAATGAACATGTAAGCCTACAAATGAAATGATTATGTGTTGGCTTTTTAAGCCTATCTACCATAAAATATAGTGGAATATTTCATAGGATCAAATATAAAATAGCCACAATATTAAAGGTCAAGATAATATTATAATGAGTAGAATAATATATGAGAAAATTAATATGCATAACAAGGCTTATAATAAATCAAATGGCATTCATTTTTATATTGAAGAACAACTTACAATAGTAATTGCTTCTCTTTCTATTACAAATCTAAATAATCAATCCTTGATTCTTCACTTTATTTTTAATTAATCAGTTTATTACTTTCCTATGGAGCATTATCTCCATAATATATCAATAGTAATGTGACTCTTTGGATATTTGACTATTGCTCTCCATATGCCAAGTCTCATGACTCTTGGCTTATCAACTTGCCACTTGCATACTTGATAAACACTTAAATCTATGACTCTTGGACTCCTAAGGACACTTGTGCACATCCTTACATTACATATTTTTATTCTAAAATACAAGACACTTGTGCACATTCTCTCTTACGTGATAATTGTGCATTTCTTACATATTGACACTTACATGACACGTGCATTTCCTGTACATATACATTTACATAAAAGAGGAAATATAAATCACACCCTAAAATATAAACTTCACTCTAATTTTCTATTTAAAAATATGCCATGAAGGTACCATATCATGTACAAAATAATATAATATATATCAACATTATGAGCATATAAGAGTGATTAAATTGCAAATGAGACAAGATTAGATGACATAAACATAGAATTCCTATAAAAAATGGATATTAGAACTTAAATGCTCACATGAGAAGTGCATTGAAGATTTAATGAGTCAAATGAAGAGAAATAAGAGCCTATAAATACTCAAAGATTAGAAACTAGAGAAAGCTTATTGCAAATAAGATAATGGAAGCACAAAATAAATTTAAGAGAGTTATAAATAAAACTTAAAAAGCAAAATAAAAAAAGAAATGTAAGTATTAGTCGATTCAAAATGGAAAATCCAAGTTAGCAAAGATAGAATAAAGAGGGAAATACTTTAAGTGAAAGCAAAGAGATGAAAAGAAAGAGGGTCTAAGGAGTCTACTACTTAGTAAGACCTTCTTGCATCAAGATGGCCTCCTTACCCCAATGTTGATTTTCCTTGCTTCACTTGCTTAAATGCTTGGTGAAGAAACTCCAAATGTAAGAACATTAAAGAATTAGAATGAGAATGAAAAGAAATTTTAGTAGAGTATATAGGAAAAATGAGCAAGATTTGTTGTCATTGATGTCAAGAGTTAGTTTTAGTGAGTAGTACAATAGGAAGGATGTCAAGAGTCAGTTTTAGTAATCAACAAGAGAAATATTGCTTCTAGACCTAAGGGAAATAATATTATAATATCTCTCATTATAATATTCAAGGAGATCTAGATAAGTTCTACAGGAGAAATAAGAAGGCCCAAGAAAAATAATATTATAATATTGAAGGTCTAATGGTAAGACCTAAATCAATTAAATTAATTTTAATAATTTCATTATAGATTAATTTATAATTTAATTTGATTAAATTTATAGTTATTAAATTAATTATAATAAATTTATTATTAATTAAATTATAATCTAATTTAATAACTCTAAGGTTAGGGGTTATAAGGGCAAAAATAATGTGCTGACGTCATACATTATCTCCTCCACCGACGTCAACGAATTTTAGGGCATGGGCATAAATAACCAAAGCTTAAGTGACTTCAAAATATCCACGATTGAATTAAATATAACTCATAAGCAAATCGTGTGTGCAAATATTCAGTGAGCAAGAAGGAAGAAGTCCTTTGTTTGACTTATTTTGTAGGTAGTGAAGGGTGAAAAGGCACAAGGCTGGGAAGCCTTATAACCACCTAGCCAAGTGGGCTAGTGGTAGTTGGAAACACTTTAGGAATGCAAGGTGTTACATTCAATTCATAGCAAGGAAGGTCGTGAGGTTGTTTTGTGCCGAATATGCCAAAGCGTTTTGGGCCTTGGCACCTAGGAAGAAGACAAAGCATCATGGGCACTTGGCCTTCCACATGAGCGCTTAGCTCATGTAGCTTGGTATCCATAGCTAAAGAGTTGGAGGCGCTATGATGTGGGATCAAATCCCACCAAGAGCACTTTGAGAGGTACTAATTTTTTTTCTATAAATTGGTTTTTTCTCCTAAGGTTGTATGGTGTATTTTTGAGCTTAGGGAGATATAAGGTTTATGAAATTAAATAATTATTTTATTTAATTGTTTGGTGGATTGAGTTATTTAGAGTGGAGTTATAAGGTGTAATAAGAGATTTATTTTTATATGCTTTTGGTGAATGCTAATTTCAAGGAGTAATAAGGTGTGTTTGAGTTCAATTATTTTTGTAATTGTGAAATATTTTGAGGAAGTGTTAGAGTGATATTTTATCATCTAACCTTTTAAATTGGCAAAGAGAATAATTATGATTGAGACATGATTTGAGGTCAATTCTTCATCAAATAAAAGGTATGGGCACATCTTCCTTGTGAGTGATTGGTTTGATGTTGTGAATTCTAAGTTGGAGTGAAAAGGATTATTTGATAAGCATTGTTGAGTTTGATTGTAAAGGTTTTTCTGAGTGAAAGTTGATGATAAAGACCTTGTTTGATAATCATTTATGGAAACATTGAATGAACCTTCATATGCATGATTAGGATTTGTGCAATATCATGAATATCATTATTATGTGAAGTTGTGAACTATCTCGAGAGTAGGGTTTGTGCAAGATCATGAGTATCATTGTTATATGAGATTATTTGATAAGCATTATTGGAAACAACTGAGTGAGTGTTCATATGTTTGGACTAGAGTTTGTAAGAAAGGAATGTTTCATTGAGTGATTGGTTAAGTAGAGCTGATTGAACCTAGTCAATTAGAAGTATTGAAGTGATAGTTCAAGTTATGTGAAACAAGTTGTTCTATATTCTAAATTGATTTGAGAAAGATATTGAAAGTGATTGAGCATTGTTGTGAGTGTGAAACATATTGAGTCTCTAACAGTTCTCTATATGTTTTTGTGAGATTAAACAAGATTCTGTGTGAAAATTCTCTAAGTGATTGAAGAAGTTTTTTGTGTTAAGATTGAGTTGAGTGAAGTAAGTTTTTATGGAAGCTTACAATACAGATTTGAGGTAAGTCTTAGTGAAGACTTGTTGAGCATATTGGGCAAGTTCTAGAGATGACTTGTGGATAGATTAGTGTGAGCTTTTGTGTTAGCTTACAATGTAGATTTGAGACAAGTCTTTGATAAGACTTGAGAGCAGAGTTGATTGATTGATTTGTTCAAACCTTGGGTTAAGGTTTGGGGTAGATCTAGCAGAGTTGATTTGTGATTGAGTCAAGCTTTGTGTTAAGGCTCGAGGATAGATTTGTGCTAGACCAAAGGACTGTGTTTAGTATAGGTTCTAGGATAGATATTGAGCAGATTTGTGCTAGACCAAAGGAATGTGTTTAGTGCAGATTTGAGAATAAATATTAAGCAGATTTATACTAGACTGAAGGACTATGTTTAGTACATATTTGAGGATAGAGGTTGAGTAGATTTGTCCTAGACTGAAGGACTATGTTTAGTGTAGATTTTAGGATAGATATTGAGAAGATTTGTGATAGAATGAAGGAATGTGTTTAGTGCATATTTGAGATAGAGCTGAGAGTAAGATTTGGAGGTGACAGAGTATAGAGGACAAAAGTCTCTAATGGATAGAGGTCCATTAGCTAGGGAAGTGAATATAGGTATTTTGAGTGAGGGTAAGAGTCTTCAATGGATAGAGATCCATAAGCTAGTGCAGTGGAGGTAGTAGTTCTTCTAGAAGATCACCAACCAGAGTAGAGGAGAAGGAGTTCTCCTATGGATAGAGATCCATGAACTTGATTAGGGGATTGGTGTCTCCTTTGGATAGAGGTCCATAAAAATTGTAATAGGTAAATATTTCACAAGAGATTTGTTGAGAAAATTTTAGTGAAATATTTTTTTCGTAGAGTAGCCCACATTGGGTGAACCATGTTAAATTGGTATCTCTATTGTGTGTGGTGATTTATGCATTGCTTTTATTACTTCTATTGATATTTCCATTGATATATTGCATAATATTTATTGGGAAATAAAAGTAAAAAGTGGTCTTATACTGTTAACCCCCCTCTTAGTATAAGCTTGTGTTATTCAATTGGTATCAAAGCGGGTTCCTTCGAAAGAGTTTAATAATTTGAAGGAAAAGCTTACAAGAACATAGATGGATTCTCAAAATGGATCTTTAGGAAATTCAACACCATTGTTTGATGGGAATAATAATACACTATGGAGCACAAGGTTGAAGTTTCATCTAATGGTACTTGGAAATGAAATATGGGAAGTAGTTAAAAATGGATACACATCACCAAAAACTCCACATACAGATAAATATGGCAAGCTTCTACATAATTACCATTCAAAAGAAATAAATGCAATTCAAAAGGATTTGTGTGAAACAGAGTTTATAAATATTATGCATTGCAAATTAGTAAAGGAAATTTGGGATAAGTTGCAAGGCATATATGAAGGAGATAAAAAGGTCAACAGAGCAAAGTTGTAAAATTTCAAGAGAGAATTTGAAGATATAAAAATGAAGGATGAAGAAAACATTACCAAATATCTACTTCATGTGGATGAGGTTATTAAATCCATGCAAGGACTTGGGTTGGAATTTCAAGAACATGATGTATGTGATAAGATTCTAAGTTCACTCCCAAAAAGGTTTAGTGAAAATATTTTAGCAATAGAATAGTTGAAAGATATTTGATCTTTTGACAAGGGATGAATTACATGGCATTCTCATAGCATTTGAGATAAGAACAATAGAGAAACATATTTACCAAAAAAAAGCAACATTTAAAGCCACTAAATATTCAAAGGGTAAGAATTCATATTCAATAAATGAGTTATCCAGTGATGAAGAAGCAAATTATGATATAAGGAACAAGGACTCAAGAAAGTACAAAGGTATGAAATCAGTTAGATGTTTTTAGCGTAAAAAATATGGTCACTATGCATATGATTTTCTAGAAGCTAGAAATAGCAGTGGTGATGAGAAATAGGATCATAAGAACAGGGATGCAGGAAACCATAGGTACCAAAAGAAAAATAGGGATGGAAAAGGTACACAAGGAAAAAAGTTTTTCCAAAGACATAAGAAGAGTTTCTATGTAGACAAGGAAGGTAAGGGCTCAAGTGATAGTGATGATAGTTCCTCAGATAATGATGAAGTTCTATTTCTGGTAAAATAAAATGAATTGCTTAAGAAAAGGTCACCAATAATCCTCAAGTGTTTTATATGTGGTAACTTTGGTCATGTTGAAGATAGTTGTAAAAGGAATGGATTTAGTTTTAGTGATGATGAATATGAAGATACACTTGAAGGACTAGAAGAGAATCTTCTTATGGCAATAGAAGAAGAAGGGAATACTTCTAGTAGAAAAGATTCAAAAAATAATGAAGATGTTTTCAAAGTAAAACAAAAAAAGGAAGAATCAGAGAAAGGAGAAGTTGATCTTGAGGGTTAGCTTATTCATGCCATTGATGCATTAAGGGAGGTAAAAGAGCAAAACTCAAAACTCAAGCTTAAATTTCAAGAATGTGATGAAGAGAAAGGAGAGCTTATAGAGGATCTAACTAACTCAATAGCTAAGAAAAGGAGATTCAAATTTAAGTTAGAAACTAAGGTTTTAGAGTGTGAAAGGTTAGAGCATAAGGTAGATATAATAAGTAAATAAGTAAAAGAGTCTAAGGATAGGTTACATAGGTTTGGCAGAATCTCAAAGAACTTGGATAAGATTATCAAGGTACAAAGATTTTCACCAAATAAGACAAGTCTTGGTTTTGAATAGGTACAAATAAAACAAGGAGAGGAGTCAATCTCAAGTTTTGAAGAAGAATAAACTTCAGAAGAAGAAAGTGTAAGATAGAGTGAGACTTTTGAGGATGAGTTGGACAAAAAAAGTTCAACAAGGAAAGGAACAATGCACAAATGAGAAACAGATGGAACAAGAACTGACATAAGGTAAAAGAAACTAAAAGACCAATGGGGTCAAAGCAAGGCAGTTTCAATCGATGATGCTTATCATATCATAGGTTTGGGCACAAGGCTACATAGTGCAGGACACATGAAATGCAGGAATATTGGAAATTTAGAAATAGGTAAATTTTTCAAGGGTATTGCTACTCTTGTAATCAGTTTGGTCACAAGGCAGTGAATTGCAAGGTTCATGACAGAAATAGATATGAATTCACCAAGAGAAATCCCAAGACATTTTCACCTCCAAGGAATAACAACATTAAGTTTTATAAGTGCAATAATTATGGACATACAACAAAGTGGTGTAGAGAAGAAATTCCAGAGACAAGCAGGAACCTGAATAGTCAGAGGAATCAGAAGGATTAGATGAGGAAGAAAGTGGATAAAATTAAAGATCAGCGCATACTAGGAGTAGAAATACTCCCACCCCAGAATTAACCAACTCAAGAGGAGGTGGAGGAGTGAATAAGCTAAGAGTATCATTCTTATCCCCGAGCCCCAAAGGTAACCCTTTTCCATTTATGACAAAGGGAGAGAGATTTGAGTTAGGGGGAAAGAATTCAGTCAGGGGAAGCAGTTTCTTAGGGGGAGCAAAATAGGAAAAGGTAAAAGGAATGGTAAAATGAAAATGGATTGTAATCAATGACAAAGGAAAATATTATTGGAAATATGAGCAAGATTTGTTGTCATTGATGTCAATAGTCAGTTTTAGTGAGCAATGAAAGAGGAAGGATGTCAAGAATCAGTTTTAGTAATCAGTGCAAGAGGAAGATTGCTTCTAGACCTAAGAGAAATAATATTTTAATATCTCCCATTATAATATTCAAGAAGATCAGATAAGGTCTACAAGAGAAATAAGAAGGCCCAAGAAAAATAATATTATAATATTAAAGGTCTAATGGTAAGACCTAAAGCAATTAAATTAATTATAAATTAATTTTAATAATTTCATTATAAATTAAGTTATAATTTAATTTGATTAACTTTATAGGTATTAAATTTATTATAATAATGTTATTATTAATTAAATTATAATCTAATTTAATAACCCTAAGGTTAGGATTATAAGGGCAAAAATAATGTGTTGATGTCATACATTATCTCCTTCACCAACGTCAACAAATTTTAGGGCATGGGTATAAATACCTGAAGCCTAAGTGGCTTCAAACTATCCACGATTGAATTAAGTCTAAATCCTAAGCAAATCATGTGCACAAATATTCGACGAGCAAGAAGGAAGAAGTCCTTTGTTTGACTTCTTTGGTAGGTAGAAAAGGGTGAAAAGGCACAAGACTAGGAAGCCTTGTCACCACCTAGCCAGGTGGGCTAACAAAATTTGGCAACACTTGAGGAACGCAAGGTGCTTTGTTCAATTCGTAGCAAGGAAGGTTGTGATGTTGTTTTGCACTAAAGATACCAAAGATTTTTTGCCCTTGGCACCTAAGAAGAAGATAAAGTGTCATGGGCACTTTTGCCTTCAACATGAGCGCTTAGCTCACGCGGCTTGGTAGCCTTGGCTAAAGTGTTGGAGGCACTGTGACATGGGATTGAATTCCATCGGGAGCACTTTGAGAGGTACTAAATTTTTTGTTATAAATTGGTTTTTGCTCCTAAGGTTGTATGGTGTATTTTTGAGCTTAGGGAGATATAAGTTTGATGAAATTAAATAATTATTTTATTTAATTGTTTGGTGGATTGAGTTATTTAGAGTGGAGTTATAAGGTGTAATAAGAGATTTATTTTTATATGCTTTTGGTGAATTCTAATTTCAATAAGGATTAATAAGGTGTGTTTGAGTTCAATTATTTTTGTAATGAAATATTTTGAGGAAGTGTTAGAGTGATATTTTGTCATCTAATATTTGAAATTGGTGAAGAGAATAATTGTGATTGAGACATGATTTGAGGTCAATTATTCATCAAAAAAAAGGTATGGGCACATATTCCTTGTGAGTGATTGGTTGGATGTTGTGAATGCTAAGTTGGAGTGAAAATTATTGTTTGATAAGCATTGTTGAGTTTTCTTGTTAAATATTTTTCTGAGTGAAAGTTGATGATAAAAACCTTGTTTGATAAGCATTGTTGGAAATATTTAATGAATCTTCATATGCATGATTAGGATTTGTGCAAGATCATGAGTATCATTGTTATGTGAAGTTGTAAACTATATTGAGACTAGGGTTTGTGAAAGATCATGAGTATCATTGTTATGTGATATAGAGCTATAAACAACACATACTAAGAATGCAGAGATCAACAACGCACAGGAAAAATTCTAGCAATTTTCATTAAATAGAGGTCTTAATTCAAATACACAGCGGTTTCCCTTCCAAAAATGGCCAAGAGTCCCTTTACAATGTATGCACGGCATTTTTATACAGGCCCGACTCTCTTCGGACCATCATTACCTCAAATGCGGGACTCCCCATACCGCCTGCACGAATTCTCTGTCCCGCCTGCAATATGCTGCCAGGTGCATCAAAAAAAATCATGGCCCGTAGTGGCGGCATGCCCTGCAGTCGCCTGTCAATCCTCCGCCAAGTCATCATTCATAAGAATGTGCCATGGCCGTTTGCAGTTGATCCCATGTGTCCCTTTGTACTGGTCTCTGCAATCGCCGACTGGTCAACGTCGTGAGCGCTTTGTCACGATATCACGACGTGTTTTCCTCCTTGCACTCTTTCTCCCTTTCGGTCGCGATATCGTGACCATTTTACCTCTTGGTGCCCTTTACCCCAAAGGCGTTGCGATATCGTGACCATTTGGCACCTTGTCACCTTTCCTTCGAAAGTGTCACAATTTCGTGACCACTTTGCGCTATTGAGCCTTCACATCGAAAGCGTCACGATTTCGTGACCACTTTGCGTTTTGGAACCTTGCCTCCGAAAGCGTCGCGATTTCGCGACCGTTTTGCGTTTTCGAGCCTTGCCTCTAGAAGTGTCACAATTTCGCGACGTCTTCGAGCCTCAGAGCTTTGCCTTCGAAAGCGTCGTGATTTTGAGACCGTTTTCGTGCCTTAGAACTTTTCCTCCGAGATGTCGCTGCGCCTTCAAGTCTTGTTCCTCGGACATGTCACGATTTCGCGATGTCTTTTAAGCTTTGTCTCCGTGGGTGTCACGATTTCACGACATCCTTTAGGCTTGCCTTCGAAGGTGTCGTGATTTCACGACCATTCTTGTGCCTTAGAATATTTTTGCCGGAGATGTCCCTGTGCTTTCAAATCTTGCTTCCCGAAAGCGTCACGATTTCACGACCATTTGGCGCTCAAGCTGCATTCCTTCGAAAATGTCATGATTTCACGACCGTTTTGTGCTGAAGCTGCATTCCTTCGAAAATGTCATGATTTTGCGACCGTTTTGCGCTGAAGCTGCATTCCTTTGAAAATGTCACGATTTCGTGATCGTTTTGCACTGAAGCTGCTTTTCTTCAAAGATGTCACAATTTCGTGACAGTTTCACGCCTTGGCCCTTTCCATGAAAAAGCATCGTGATATCATGCCAGTTTGGCCCGCTGGCGACCTTCTTCAAAAAGCATCATGATATCGCGACAGTTTTAGTACTTAAGGAAAAAAATACATTTTGGGTGATGCAAGATTGCAGCTTCGCCACCGGATGCTCCTGCATCAGACACCCGGGGTGAGTTTGAGAAGTGACCTCACTTCTGATATTTCTGAGGTAGATCCAGGCGATCAACCTCTGCCTTTGATAACCAAGTCGCATCTTCCATGGGTCTGCCCTTCCATTTGACTAGATACTTAGAGTAATTCTTGTTCCGAGTACTTCGGCCCTCGCGCGTATCTAGAACTTCTTCTATCTCATCCGCAACTGGAATGACTGCTGGAATGCTCCACAAATCTGGATTGGGTATCTCACTGCTTTCTCATTCATGATACTCGATCAAATCCGAGATGTTAAACATGGGGGAGATGTTAAGTTCGCTTGGTAACTCCACCTCGTAGGCATTACCCGAATCCCATTTGCCAATGATCTTACATGGCCCAAATTTCTTCATTTTTAGTTTGTTGTAGGTCTTGGCAGGAAACCATTCCTTCCTCAGATGGACCATGACAGAATCTCCTACTTGGAACTCCTTAGCTCTGTGTTTTTGATCCGCCCTTGCCTTGTACTGAGCATTCATCTTGGCAATGTGTTTTGTCACTTCCTCATGCACTCCCTTCAGGTGTTCAGCAAAGTCTTCTGCTTCAGCACTACATTTCTCCCTTGGATCTATCCTTCTTAATTTTGAAGCATTTCTTGGGCTGCTCCCATAGATAATCTGGAATGGGGATTTATTTGTGCTCCTATTGACCGAGCTGTTATACGTGAATTCTGCTTGCGGCAGAACTAGATCCCATCCCTTGGGCTTGTCCCCTACCAAACATCGTAGTAGGTTGCCCAAACTCGTATTAACCACCTCTATTTGGCCATCTGTTTGGGGGTGGTAAGCAGAACTGAACTTTAACTTCGTCTTCAGTTTCTTCCACAAGGTCTTCCAAAAATAACCTATGAACTTGGTATCCCTGTCCGACACAATGCTTCTTGGCAGCCCATGCAGGTGTACCACTTCCTTAAAGAACAAACCAGCTACATGGACCGCATCGCTAGTCTTCTGGCACGGGATAAAATGCACCATTTTCAAAAATTTGTCCACTACCACAAATATGGAATCATGCCCCCTCTGCGTCCTGGGTAAACCAAGCACAAAATCCATACTAATATCTTCCCACGGTCTCTTAGGTATAGGTAGTGGTTGATACAAACCAGTAGGCTTCCTCACACATTTTGTCATCTCGCATATCCTACAAGTCTGCACAAACTTTGCCACATCCTGCTGCAATTGCGGCCAGTAGTAGTTTTCACTAACCAGTGAGATGGTCTTGTCACGACCAAAGTGTCCAACTAAACCCCCACTGTGCTTTTCTTTAATGAGTTTCTCTCTCATTGAGCTCCTCAGAATGCACAATTGATTCCCCCTAAACAACATTCCATCTTGGATCAGGTAATCCAACCATCTAGTTCTGTCCAACGCAACAGGCACAGTGCAGGCTTTCCAAGCTTCTATGAAATCGGGGTCTGCAGGGTATAAGTTCTTGAGTTCAGCAAACCCTACAACCTCCACTTTCATTTCTATCATCATACATTGCCTCCTACTCAGTGCATCTGCCACCCTATTGGATCTTCCACTCCGATGCTTCAGCACAAAGGTATAGCTCTGCAGGAACTCTACCCATTTCAGGTGCCTCTAATTCAATTTTCCTTGGCTGTTAATATACTACAGTGCTTGATGGTCGATGTAAAGAACAAACTCCTTGGGCAGCAAATAATGCCTCCATTTCTTAAGTGCTTGGACTATGGCGTAGAACTCTTGATCATATACCGAATACTTTCTCTTGGCATCATTGAGCTTCTCGTTGAAATAAGCTACAGGCCTACCCTCTTGGCTCAATACGGCTCCTATCGCACTGCCACTCGCATCGCAGTCTACCTGAAACACCTTATTGAAATATGGAAGTGCTAAGACGGGTTTCTCAGTGACCTTCTTCTTTAGCATAGCAAAGCTTTTATCTACTCCAACTGTCCACTGGAATTCCTTCTTGTTCCCCTTCATTGTCTCTGTAAGAGATGCACAAATACTGTTGAAGTTTCTAATAAATTTCCTGTAGAAACTAGCCAGACCATGAAATGATCTAACCTCGGTCACACTTCTTGGGACAGGCCATTCTAGGATAGCCTTCACCTTTTCGGGGTCCATTTTGAGACCATTAGCTAATATAACAAATCCCAGGTATACCAGCTCCTTCTTCACAAAGTTGCACTTCTTCAGATTGATCAGTAACTGCTCCTCCCGCAGTTTCTCAAAAACCTTCCTGATGTGCATCAGGTGCTCCTCTAAGGTTCTGCTAAAAATCAGTATATCATCCAAGTAAACAATCACAAATTTTCCCAGAAATTCCTTTAGAAATTCATTCATTAACCTCATAAAGGTACTAGGTGCATTGGTTAATCCAAATGGCATAACCAACCACTCATACAACCCCTCTCTGGTTTTAAAGGCTGTCTTCCACTCATCCCCTTCTCTAATGCGAATTTGATGGTACCCACTTTTCAAGTCAATTTTTGTGAAGTACTCAGCTCCACTCAAATAGTCCATGATATCATCCATCCTTGGCAGCGGGAACCTGTATTTAATGGTGATCTTGTTGATTGCCCGAGAGTCGGTGCACATCCTCCATTCTCCATCCTTCTTGGGTGCTAATACTATTGGTACAACACATGGACTAAGACTCTCCCTAATCAGTCCCTTCTTCAATAGATCTTGAACTTGCCGATTTAATTCCGCAGTCTCCACAGACGTCATTCGATGTGCAGCCTTGTTTGGCAAGCTCGATCCAGGCACCAAATCTATGTGGTGACTGATCTTCCTAACAGGCGGTAAACCTTCAGGAACATTATCTAAAATGATATCTAGGAATTCTTCTAACAGTCCCATGACTTCCACTGGAATTTCCTTGCATCCTTCTTCCCTAACCCTGGGGATTATAGCATAGCACATATGATCCGGCTTCAGGCCTTCCAAGAATATTTTGCCATCAACTAGACAGACTCGTGCACTGCTGCATACTTTCTCATCCGCCTCCTTCAGGGGTTTTAACTTGTGGCGAACTCCATTCTTTGACAGAGAATATGTGTTGGCTCGACCATCATGGACAGCACTTCGATCAAACTGCCATGGTCTCCCAAGCAGCAGGTGACATGCATCCATGGGCAAGATGTCACATAAAACCTCATCTCGATAAGTTCCAATATTGAACTTCACCAGACATTGCTCACTTAATAGTGCCCGATGGTCCTTCTGCAGCCATGCAATTCGATAAGGGTGTGGGTGTTTTCTCCTTTCCAACTGTAGCTTGGCAACCATTTCCTCAAAAACCAAATTGTCAGTGCTTCCATTATCTATGATGATGTTACAGACCTTGCCTGCGCACTTGCATCTTGTTCGAAATAGGCTGTTCCTCTGGTATGTCTTTTCATCTTCATTTAACAAGACTCTTCTGATGACCATTGCTTCTCCTCTTTCTGCCTCCTCTGAGTGCTCAGACTCTACACCTTCGTCTGCTATAGCAGGTCAGGCCTGACCCTCAGGTCTTCAATTTGGCCTGTCTTGATGCTGTGGGCAGTTGTATGCCCTGTGTCCTTCCTCTTCGTAGTTGAAGCAAGTTCCTCTGAAGACACCTCTTCCAAACCCTTGCCCCAACCTACCTCTTCCTCTTGGGTAGTTGTTGCTCTGATTGCGTGGGCGTTGGTCATCCCCCTCTTTCACTTCTTTCAATTTTTGGCTACTGCTAGCTTCACCAGTTTTCCCAAAATCTTTGTATCTTCCACCACTGCCTCTTCCACCAGCTCTTCCACCCCTATCCTTCCCTCTCTGCTTACCATCAAACCTCCTATTCAGTTTCTCCTCCATTTTTAATGCAAATTGATATGCATCCTCTACTATGCTCATTCTAACCAGCCCCAGCTCTTCTTGAATACTAGTTCGCAATCCATTGATGTAACGTGCGACCTTCTCCTTATTCGCCTTCGAATGGCCGATTCTGATTGAGATTTGATAGAACTCTTCAGTATATTCCTTGACAGTCTTACTAGCCTGTAAAAGACTCTGCATTTTCTATAACAAATCCAACTCATAATCTGCAGGGATGAACTGCTTATTTAGTTTCTCTACCATCCTATCCCACCTGGTGATCCTTTCCTTTCCCCTCTTGTTTCTTTCCAACTGCACTCCTTTCCACCAGATGCTAGCATGTCCTTTCAGCTTGGTTTTCGTGAACCTGATCCAATTTGGATCTGATATCTCTTCGTATTCAAAATACTCCTCCATGTCGTTGATCCAGTCTATTAACTCCTCAGGGTTGAGGTTCCCCGAGTAAGTGGAGATGTCAAATTTTGACTTCTTCTCGATCTGGGAGATGGCCCTATACAGCCTAGCCTCTGTTGGATCCAAAGCCTCTTCTTCATTAGATGAAACCTCTTCTTCCCACACTTCATTGTCGCTGGGTTCTTCCCTTCTCGGCTCGACTCCTCTTCGAATTTCCTCTTACAGGGCCTCAACTTGCCTCTACAGGGCTCTTAGATCGACCTCCTCCCTTCTTGCTCACCTGTGCCTTATACCACCATGGTCTCTACGCGGAGGCATCCTGCTTCTTCTTCGCAACCCACAACCATAGTCCTGGCGCAAACTGCCTCTCTGTTCGGCGATCGATTTGCACTCTCAGAGCCAACCTGCTCTGATACCACTTGATATAGAGCTATAAACAACACACAGTAAGAATGCAGAGATCAACAACACACAGGAAAAATTCTAGCAAGTTTCATTAAATAAAGGTCTTAATTCAAATACACAACAGTTTCCCTTCCAAAAATGGCCAAGAGTCCCTTTACAATGTATGCGCGACCTTTTTATACAGGCCCGACTCTCTTCGGACCATCATTACCTCAAATGCGGGACTCCCCATACCGCTCGCATGAATGCTCTGTCCCACCTGCAAGATGCTGCCAGGTGCATCAAAAAAATCATGGCCTGTAGTGGCGGCATGCCCTGCAGCCGCCTGTCAATCCTTTGCCAAGTCATCATTCATAAGAATGTGCCATGGCCGTTTGTAGTTGATGCCACGTGTCCTACTGCCATGGTCCCTTTAACCGATCCATACTCTCGGGCCACCTATAACTTTCACCACGTGTCCCTTTGTACTGGTCTCTGCAATCGCCGGCTGGTCAACGTCGTGAGCGCTCTGTCGCGATATCGCGACGTGTTTGCCTCCTTGCTATCTTTCTCCATTTCGGTCGTGATATCGCGACCATTTTACCTCTTGGTGCCGTTTACCCCAAAGGCATCGTGATATCACGACCATTTGGCACCTTGTCACCTTTCCTTCGGAAGTGTCGCGATTTCGTGACCACTTTGCGCTGTTGAGCCTTCGCACCGAAAGCGTCATGATTTTGTGACCACTTTGCGTTTTGGAACCTTGCCTCCGAAATCATCGTGATTTCGTGACCGTTTTGCATTTTCGAGCCTTGCCTCCAGAAGTGCCACGATTTCGCAACGTCTTCGAGCCTTAGAGCTTTGCCTTCGAAAGCGTCACGATTTTGCGACCGTTTTCGTGCCTTAGAACTTTTCCTCCGAGATGTCGCTGCGCCTTCAAGTCTTGTTCCCTGGACGTGTCACGATTTCGTGACGTCTTTTAAGCTTTGTCTCCGTGGGTGTCACGATTTTGCGACGTCCTTTAGGCTTGCCTTCGAAGGTGTCACGATTTCGCGACCATTCTTGTGCCTTAGAATATTTTTGCCGAAGATGTCCCTGTGCTTTCAAATCTTGCTTCCCAGAAGCGTTGTGATTTCGCGACCATTTGGCGCTCAAGCTGCATTCCTTCAAAAATGTCACGATTTTGCGACCGTTTTGCACTGAAGCTGCATTCCTTCGAAAATGTTGCGATTTCGCGACCATTTTGCGCTGAAGCTGCATTCCTTTGAAAATGTCACGATTTCGCGACCGTTTTGCGCTGAAGCTGCTTTTCTTCAAAAATGTCACGATTTCGTGATAGTTTCACGCCTTGGCCCTTTCCATGAAAAAGCGTCGCGATATCGCGCGCTTGGCCTGCATTGGCGACCTTCTTCAAAAAGTGTCGCGATATCGCGACAGTTTTAGTACTTAAGGAAAAAAATACATTTTGGGTGATGCAAAATTGCAGCTTCGCCACCGGATGCTCCTGCATCATTATGTGAGATTGTTTGATAATTATTTTTGGAAAAAATTGAGTGAGTGTTCATATGCTTGGACTAGGGTTTGTAAGCAAGGAATATTTCATTGAGTGATTGGTTAAGTGGATCTTATTGAGCCTAGTCAATTGGAAGTATTGAAGTGATAGTTCAAGTTTTGTGAAGAAAATTGTTCTATATTATAAATTGATTTGAGAAATATAGGCCTAAAATGGCCACATATTTGAGAAAATTTTGAAAAATTTGTCTAAGTCATGAAGTCCTCATTTCGCACAATTTGTAGTGTATTTTGGAAGTGGATCTGCAACCAAGGCCACAAGTTCGCTCAACACTTGGTAATTTTTTGCACTCGAAGCAATTCCAAAAGATCTCCTTTGTTCTTGGATTCGGACTAGCGACACATCCTGAGTTCAAAAAGTTTTTTGGAGAAGGATGACGTCAAAATAAAATAAGTGCGAATTGGCGACCGCTTGAGATTTTGAATACCTTATGAGTGACTAACTGTTGAAAGGCCCGATTTCATAGAATGCACATAAATGTTTTGCCTGGAATGGTGACAATGCATAATGCTATAAACGTAGTATATGCAGATCCATGACAAAAGATGTTTTTTTTACTAACTCCTTTTCGAAATGGTGACAAGCAGTGTTTTACTCTGAAGGCAGCGCAAAATGGATGAAGGGTCACTTTACATTGTAACAGGTCCGGAATGATGGTCATACGTCGATGCACTTGCTTAGCCTAAAATGGAATCTACAAAAGTTTTGAAGGAGAGATGACGTCATCCACTTTTTTGTGCATACTGGTGAATGATTTACGAGCAATAAAGAAACATAAAGGACAAGAAACAGATTCGATCCTGATTAACTTCCAAAGCACTTAAGTCTAGATTGGTGTTCCACAGTTTCTAAAGTAGGAAGGATGATGTCATCAGTTTTTAAGAGTGGAATGGCACTAAGTTTTCCCCTGCCATTTACACCAAGCTTATATCAGATAAATCATAGCCATACGATGGGGGAGATCAATGGTGGAAATTGTGCCAAAGAATCTGAAGTATATAAAGGTATTTCTTCACCAGAGTTTTTATAGTTAGTTGGAGGAGGAAGCTGAGACATCAAAGATTTCAAGAATATAGGACTAGATATGGTTATAGATCAACAAAGATAGAAGGATCCCAAGAAGGATCGACGATGACTGTGTAATCCCTAACAACCAAAAATCCAGTTAGAAAAAAATAACTAGTAAGTTGCAAAGGCTTTGAGCTACCATGGTGGTCCACTTATAGCAGGTTTCTTAGAGGATGTACCAGTAAGAGAACGCCAGTAAGAACTCTCTGCTATGCTATCAAATTTTAATCTTTGTAATGTTTCTTGTTATTTTAATTTTTCAAAACTATAAGTAGAGGTCAAACCCTCATTTTTAAAGGGTCGGCTCTAGTGTGTTTTCCTGTGCTACTATAAATATTCCCAAAGATTAATGAAAGGATTATTACACTAATTTTAACCTCAAAGCTTGCATCTTCATATTTGATATCAAATATTTGAATTCTTTAGTTACATTTATGTGAATACTTAGATGTCTAGTTTGTATCAAATTAATGGATTACTAGCTATTAAGGTAATTGAAATATGCTTCTAGATTTGATATTTATTGCTAAGGAGTACATTTCTATAAAATATAGATAGTGGTGAATTCTATTATTTGGATTATCATTGTTTGGATATTGAAATTGTTGTCTGCAATATTTTTCTATTGTTCGTTAATGAATGAAAATACATTTTACTTGAGATAATGTTGATATAAGTAATGTGTCTTTAAGTCAATTTTTAGAGATTTTGCTGTAGTGCAATGTTGTTAGCCTATCCATCCAATATTGTTCACATATCTCTAACCATAACCTTTTCTTACCCTAATCTCCAAACCCTAAGTGAGTATAATTGTGTCAACATCTTTTTTAAGTTGACAAGGAACCAGCATAATCTAGAGGTTGGATCAAAAACTCTATTTTGGTCCATCCAATGTTGAGTGCTAAACTATAGCTATCGGGTGCAAGCCTGGCCAAAAAGTAGGAAGATAGACAGTCGCAGTATTGAGTAAAACTTGATGCAATTTAGTGCCCAACAGTTTTTGGCACATCCGATGGGACCAATTCACAAGGAACACGAAACCCATCATATGAGTTATTATTATCTCAACCCGAAGGAATCAAGATTTGGTGAATTATCTTGACCTTGTAAGTGGATAATAGCAAGTTCACCTGGTGACTTTTGGTCCTTAAACTAAAAAAAAGGATTACCCCTGTAGACCAGTGTCCTTTCACGTATATCAGGTATTTCAAAAGGAATAACCCTAACTCCTATTTCTATTGTGAATTACCTTATAGAGAGTTTGTTGTTGCTTGAAGTTTAAATCAATATTTTCTCTTAGAAGAAGAGCTTCCTGAGGAAAATACTGTAGTAAATCTAGCAAGACCTTTAACTGGAAATATGGCACAAAATGTGGCTTCTAATCAGCCATTACATAAACACCCCAACTGGAATACAGCTGGTCCCCTGAGATTAGCCCAAATGAATGCCATTCCCTAGGCTGTATCCAAGGCTATCCCCACTTATGATGGATCTGGGAAGACAAATTATGAGCACTATCAGGATATTTTGAATCTGGCAGCAATTCACAACATAAAAGAGGAGGATATTATTGTAAGAATTCTAGCCCTATCCTTTAGAGGAAAGATATTACATTGGTTTAGAACTCTGGAAGATAACACTATCACTTCATGGCAAGAATTAGCTGTGCCATTCATATAAGAATTCAATGAATCTACTGATATTTTCTCTTGGCTCAACCAGTTTACATCCGTGCAAAAGTCTCAGCAGGAAACTGTCTCAAATTTTAGTTTGAGATCTAGCAGAACATGGAAGATAATACCCCCCACAGGTAGACCAGCTACATGTTTGACCTATATGTATTACATTAGATCCCTTGGATCAGATCTAGTCTTGTAGACACAAAAATATGTAGTAGAAGCCTTCCTCCAAATTTATAATGCAACAGTCCATGCTGAAAATATCCTAATTAATATGGTAAGACTACCCCCCAAAACTGTGATGCCTTACAACTCAAAAAATTTTAATAGCCAAATTCAATCCACAAACCCCTCTTACATGGACCCACTTTATTTATCATCTCCATCTCCACAAATGAATGCAATCCCTCAACCAAAGCCAATATCCTTTGTAGTTTTTTTTCCTCCCCTTCCTTCTCAACCATCTTAGGAGTTTTTTGCTATCATTGATATACAAAATACTCTAAAAACTCTAAGTGATAGAATGAATTCAATGGAAAAGAGAGACCAATAAAGGTCACAATAGAGGAGATTTCCATATGTGAACAAGGATCAGAGACTTGGACCTAGTAACAGTATTGGAACCAAAGTGAATACAACATATGAGGAGCCAAAATGTTCTTCAGATACTACTCTTACAAATATTTGGTGTTTAGTATGCAATGATACCCATGACTCACAGTATTGTATGATGTACCAACACCATGTTCAATAATATATGGACCAAGACGAAAGGAATCAAAATGGGAGAGTTAATATGTTGTGGCAGTCTAACCAAATCATGGTTGGGAAGGAGCTAGATGAAGAAATCCCAATTATTGTTATGACAAGGTCTGGAAAGAAAGACTTGCAAGTGGATCCCTAAAATATGGGTCAATTCCAAGTCCCTTTTCAAAAAATAAAAAACCCCCTTCCTCAAAGTAGTGATACTTTACCGATTCTCCAAGCTAAGGGAAAAGAGAAAATAGACAATTTTCCTAGGAGGTGGGATAAGGAGACTGAAAGAGACCAAATAAAATATAAATATGAGGTGAGCCAAAAAAAGGCTTGAAAGACCTACCCTCCCCAAACCTGAGTATAATATTATTGAAGAGATGAAAAGGATCCCATCAAAAGCCAGCCTGTACGACACTCTATTCATTCTTGGCCAGATTTATCTACTTAAATATTTTCTCAACAAGTATCCACAAGATAAGCATACCACCACCATACTTAGTATGTCATAAAAAAAGAAAGAGATGTCACCTATTGTTTTAAAGAATAAACCCCCTCCTTTCTACATATCCTTGAGGATGGAAGGTTGGATAGTTTGAAATTGTATTATAGATTCAGGAGCATAAACTATAGTTATACCTAAATTAGTCTATGAAGAAATGGATATGGAGTATACCTGATATTGTCATGGAGTATTACAATTGTATGGGACCCCTGTTAAGACAGTTGGAGTAATAAAATATGTTTTATGAGACTACACAGATCCCCTGAGGTGAGAATAGTACAAGAAATAGTTGTGGTTGACATAGAACCCTACTTTGGATTATGCCTTGCAAGGGATTTTACTACAAAATTAGGTGGATGCATGTACATGGATTATTCTCGTATGATAATTCCTTTCAAAGGAAAGAGAATAAGGATAACACCTAAAAAAATAGTGGCTTATCACATTGAAAATATTGAGGAAGATATTTGCAACATTAGTTCCTTGGAAATATTTGAGCTGGTGGAAAACATTGAGGAGTTGGATATTGAGGATGAGTTACCTTTCAGAGAGGATTATAGTCAGTTTGGAACTGGTATGGGGACATATAACATCTCAATCAAATCAAAAAATAAAATCCCTGCTATATATAATCAATATTTGAGAGATAAAGAGACATGGATCATGCCCTTTGATGGTGCTAAATGCAGAAATGGTGGAGTTGGTAGAGTTTTACAATCCCAATCAGAGGGACAAAGAATTTTGCCTACAGACTAACATGGTCATGTAAAAATAATGTTGCAGAATATCAGGCCTTGTGTCTCAAATTAATTCAAGCAAAAAACATGGGAATTAAGATTTTGAACATATATGGTGATTCTAAGTTAATAGTCCATCAGGTAAGAAATGGGTGTAGTAGTAAGAACCATTACCTAAAAGCTTACAGAAATAGGGTATGAGATCTGATGGAACATTTTGATGCCCTGAATTTAAATTTTATTCCCAGATAAAATAATACTCTGGTAGATTCATTAGCAATGAAGAGGGCTAACTTCCACCCTTATGTAGACTATGGAATCAAAAAAGCCAAGGGAATCAAAATTATTTTTAGACCTGCAATACTAGACAAGCAAATTTTCTAGCATGTTTTTTAGAATGATAAATAAATAATTGACTTTCTGGTGAGAGAATCTTGTCTCTCCACTATCTAATAAGAATATTCAAGAGAAATTTATCAACAAGACATTATCCAACTAAAGAACAATCACATCCCTAGAGGGTTGGTCACCCTTGAGAGCCTGTTTGATAATGAGGACAAAAAAAGGACCCAAGTCATGAAAGTCATTGAAAAAATCTATAAAGAAGTTGAAATCGGTACTAAAAGGAAGCTCAATGTTGGAATTGAATGTTCACTAGAAGAAGCTGAAGATATAAAATCTTTGTCTAAAATATCAAGATATTATGTCTTGGTCATACAAAGACCTTAAGGTATATGACAAAAAGGTTATCAACATACTATTGAGCTGGAGCCTGATGCAAAGCCTTTTAGGTAGAAGCAAAGGCCTATGAATCCATGGATCGAGGCCATCATGAGAGAGGAGTTCTTAAATTTTTTAAATGCCAAGATCATATACCCAATAAAACATTCTACCTAGGTAGCTAACTTGGTACCCATAAGAAAAAAGAATGGTGATATATGCTTGTGTGTAGATTTTAAAATCTTAACCAAACATCCCTTAAAGATCACTACCTCCTCTCATAGATTGATCAGATTTTGTAGTTAGTGGTAGGGGTAGAGAGGTTTTCATTATTGGATGGTTACAATGGATACAATCATATTTGGTTAAAATATTTGGTAGGCACATTTGCCTACCAAAGAATGCCCTTTAGGCCATCCAATACGGGAGCCACATTTCAAAGAGCCATGGATTATGCCTTTGGTGCATTAATAAAAAAAGTCATACTGATTTATTTATATGATATGATTGTATTTTCCCATGATAAGAAAGATCACTTATCACACCTAGAGCAAGTTTTTCAGAAGTGCAAAGAATTTGGAAATTCACTCAATCCTAAAAGTCATTTTTCGTGGTTCACTAAGGGAAGCTACTCAATCATGTGGTCTCAAAATAAGGTATGGCCATAGATCTAGATAGAATTAGATCTATTATTGCTCTCCCTTTACCTACAAATAAGAAGACCTTATAGTCTTTTTTGGGCTAAATCAATTTTATCAGGAAAATCATTTTCGATTTTTTACAAAAAGTAAGGCCTATATCTGAGTTTATCAAGAAGAATGTTGAGTTCAAATGGACTGAAGTCAGAAAATAAGCTTTTCAAATTATCAAGAAGTCCATTGCAATAACCCCAGTGCTTATAAATCCAGATTTCAGTAAATATTTTATCCTTTATGCGTATGAAGCTAAAGAAAGTTATGCCTTAGTGCTTACTCAAAAGGATAATCAAGGTGAAGAGAATCCTATATTCTTTTGGAGCCAAACACTCCATGATTACTAGGTCAAATATAAATTCATTGAAAGATAAGATTTTTCTATGATGAAGTCACTAAAAAATTTTAGATAGTACTTGGTACAAAGTAAGACCCTGGTATATTTTGTTCATCCAGATGTAAGAATTTTTATCCTACAAAGTGAACTAGGAGATAAAAGGGTGATTTGGATTACAAAAATTCAAGAATATGATGTATAAATACATTCCACCAAGTTGGTGAGAGGTAGAGCCCTATGTCAAGGTCTAACAGAGGTTGCAACATTAGCAGAAATGACAACTTGCCAAGCAACAGATGAAGATCATATGGAAGAAGCACAAATAGTAGATTCTGATTGGGTAGACCATATGATCAAATATTTCCAAATCGAAGTATGCCCCCAAAATATAAATACTTCCCAAAGGAGGATATATAGGCTTTATGATTTAAAATATGTATTACTACCAGAAGTCCTATACAAAAGAAATTTGGATGGAGTTCTTCTAAAGTGCTTAAAATATGATTAGAAAAAGAAATTCATGGAAGAGTTCCACAGAGGACCAGCTGGCGGACATAGCTCAGGCTGAGTTATAGATTTGAAAATTATAAGAGTAGGCTATTATTGGCCTACTGTATTCAATGATGCTTTTAGGATCACCAGGGCCTGTGACAAATGTTAGAGATATGTTGGAAGGACAAGGAATGCTTCATTTCCCCTCAAGCCCATACAAGTTGAAGAACCTTTCCAAGAATGGGGGTTGGAATTCATTGGGATCATCAAATCCAATTACTCAGTAGAACATAAGTTTATTCTAACTACCACAGGTTATCTCACAAGATGGGTAGAGGCTATTCCTACCAAGAGATAAGATCAAGATGTTGTGATCAATTTTATGGAAAATTTGATTTCAAGGTTTGGAGTTCTAGAAGCATTGGTAAGTGATAATGGCTCAAATTTAATAGGAGCCAAGTATATTGATTTTGCCATAAAAAATGGCATCACTCTTAAGAATACTTCAAATTATTATCTATAGGGTAATGGACTTGCAGAATCCACCTACAAAAACCTATTAAGAATTTTGAGGAAATCACTTGAAGGAAATAAAGGAAGTTGGCATATGTTGTTGGACCAATCTTTGTGGGCAAACAAGATTACTATAAAAAATTCCATTAAGACTTACCCTTATGCACTGGTATATGGTAAGGAGTCAGTGTTACCCATCCATTTTGAGATCCCAACAATTAAGCTTGTCAATACATAGGAAGAGTCAGAGGAAGATCTAGTAAAAACCAGGTTGACCCACTTGCTGCAATTGGAAGAGAACAAAGCTTAGGTATATGAAAAATTTCAAAAGCATTCCTTAGATATCAAGGCATGGTTCGATAAGAAGGCCATATTCAAGAAATTCCAAGTTGAAGCCTAAGTTATCAAGTGGAATGTTGACAGAGCAAAGCCAAGCAAGCATGAAAAATTTGATTCTTTTTGGGATGGTCATTTCAAAATAGTAGAAGCCAAGGAGTCCAATGTGTTTCATCTGGAATACCTGGAGGGGAACTTTTGGAGCCAAATTTAACTCAAACTTTGAAACCCCCAAATTTAAATTTTTAGTTTCATCAAATTAGGCAAGCATTATTGGTCCTTTTGCATCTAATTGAGAGAGTTTAATTTCTTATGAGTTTTTTTGATAAATACTAGTCATTGTTGTTAACAATGTGTGCCCCCTTTTTATAAAGCTCAATTATCTTAAACAAGGGATAGGGCAAAACTTTATCAAACTTTTAAAATCCAAACTTCGATCCTCATAAAATAAAGTTCCCTTGGGCTCAAATCAATTGATAAGTCTTTAAATCCTAAAGTGTTCAAAAGTAAGAGGAAATATTAATCACATGCCTTGGTCTAAAGCCCAACAAAGCATAAATAATGTCAAAAAATTTAATTAAGACTTAAGGGTATGCACCCCATCTAGTTTAGAATCGAGCACCTTAGATCAAATCCAAAGGCCGCGCTCAAATCTGGTTTAATCGGATGATGACGTTATTATAAATCAAGCAAAGGATAAGTCAAACAAGTCAAAAGGTAAGGTTCAAAATAAAAAGCTACATTTTAGGTTTAAAAACTAAAAAAATGTGTTCTTTAATCTGAAGGTAGTGCTTAAGCAAAATGAGAAAATCAATGGACGCGCTTTCTCAAAGAAACCCGAAGATTAAGTCAAAGTCAATGGTCTAAAAATAAGATTATAACCTAAGGTCAAAAATGATTAAAATTAATAACTAATTAATAAAGTCCATGCAACTTTGCTAATCTGGACAGATGCACTTGAGCTAAGCCTAATATGACGAACGCGTGCTCTCCAAAAAGTCAATAATTAAGGAGTCACCATAGGTCAAAATTCTAGTTAAACATCAAGAAATTTTGACAAATATAAGGGCAACACTCGAATGAATTCAAAGATCAACGGTTGCGCATGATCCGATTAAAATACCCATTAAAATACTATGGTCAAAAGCATTAAGGGTATGCGCACCTTTTGAAATAAACATTGAGCTAATTGGGCTAATCAAATAATAGCACTTGATCTAGATCTAATCCGACAGTGGCGCTTCCATAAAAGGTGCATCAAAAAAGTAAAAGCTGCATAATATTAATTAAACCTATTAATTAAAATTAGTGAGGGTATAATAAGTTAGATAATAATTCCCCGTTCAGCTTAATCAAATTTAAAATATGTGCCCCTCGGTATCTAACTTCGCAGGTTGATCAAGATCAACGACTGTGCCAACATCAATAGAGATCCGACGACCGCGCCTAAATTGAAACCCAAACGAAGAAATGGTAAGATGTAGGGAAAAAAAAGGTATAGTCAAAAATTAATTATGCATTAGTGAGGGTATAATATGTTGCTAATCACCCACTTTCAACTTAAACCTAGATTAATCAAATGTAATAATGCTCCCATTTTGGCTAATAAGTACACAGCTTACAGGAGATCTAACGGTAGCGCTAGACCCAGCTCGAAGATCAACGGTGGCAAAGGAGTCAAAGTGAAACAGAAGGATGCCCCAATACAAAGATCTGACGATAGCACTCATCTTCGCTTAGATCCAATGGCAATGCCTCATAAAAAAATGATCGAAGGTTAACTCACAAGGTTTCAGTAATATGATCGATTAAATACCTAAGGTTGGTACATGAATAATTTACCCCTTCTTCCATTATGCTAAAACTTGTGCATATAAGAGGAATCCAACGATCACACCCATACCATGATATGAAATAATGGTGGATGCATAGAGAGATGATTTGATTATACAATATTTATGTTTAGAGCAATGTTATTAAGGTTTAAATCACTAGACTAAACAAGGTAAATGGATTACATTATTTTAATGCTTTGTATAAACTTTGGACCTGAGCATCGTTAATTGGGGGTTTTCTCAACCTTATAAACGTTACTAATCTAATTAATTTCGTGCGGGTTTATATAAATTAAAGGACTAACAATAATGCAGGTTCTTATACATAAATTACTACGTTAAACCTCCTTAGGATCCACCAACCGTGCACAAATTAGAGATCTAAGTAATAAATCAACCACACAAATCCAACGGTAGTGCTCCATTGAGATCAAGTGGATCCAACAGTGGTGAGCAAGTAAAATTCAACACAATAGAATACAAGCATGGCTAATCCGACAAGCATCTTCTAACGGATCCAATGGATGCGTTTCATCTCATGATGATCTAACGGTAGTGTACATTTCAAAGGTAAAATTAATGGTAAGATTAAATTAGAATTTGACTAATTAAATTTCAACCACTTTTAAAGGGCCCTAACAAATAATTAATCACCATTTTTGTTAATAAAATGGTTCGAAGCATATTTTATTTTGGTTAAATAACCCGTAGGTTCTAAAAATATGCAAGGTCATGATAGAATAGATATGGATCTAATGGCTACACTAAATACTTGTTGTTTAAGGGAACTTAGGATATCTAAGATAATGTCAGGAACTCACATCAAGAACCGAATCTTATGGGGATCCCTAGGACGATTTTTGCCTAATTAAAATGTAATTGATCCCAAATATTTAGTTATCGTTCGAGGCCAAGGTGGCATGAAGATCAAAATGGAGGCCGTCCCCATAAAAAGTCATAGCTCCACATCAAAAAATAAGAATATTCAGGAGCCAATAGAAAACTTTTCAATAATTGATGGTACATGAATCAAAGAATTCAAAAGCACATAGGAGGACGAGCTTTATCCGCCATCGAATCCCAACTTCAGAAAGGGATGTGCTGGCAATCTTTCTTTGGCCAATTTTAAAAAAAGTAGTTAATGGCAAAATATTAATGCTGAATGTGTGAACATATCGAACCCATTCCACCATCTTGTATTTGAACTTACAAAATCAATTAAGTTTACCACCCTAGCAATATAAGAGCATAGACTGGTACGTAGGAGATATAGAGAAGAGGAGAGTGTTGAGTTTTTTTGTCTAAGAAGAACTATGCTCATTACCTCGAGTAATATGGCATCATGGGGATACGTTTTTGCACCAAAAGAAACCGGAGAAGTAGTGAAATTATGTTAGAAATTTTGAGTCCCTGAGCTAAAATGTTGTCATTGGTGTCAAAAGAACATTTAATGTCAAAAATATCTATGAAGGATTTTTGTGAAAACAAATGCAAGAAAAATAAAAGGTTTTATTTAAAACTATGTATACTAGATTTGATTTGGGTTTTTCTTAAATCCTAAGTTAGGCTTTCGTTTCATCAAAAAGGTTCCTCGGTGATGGAGTTATTTGAGTTTTAATATTTGGTTTAAATTTTAATTATTTAAAATTTAAATTCAAATTTAAATTTAAATGCAAAGTTTCCCACCGATGTCATCAAGCAAACATAAATTCATATTTTCGCCGACATCTTCGAAGTGTTTTAAACACTATATAAAGGGGTGGTAAATAAATCAAAGTTTTATCCTTGCTCTTGTGATAAATGTTTGGCATTCGAATAAGTCTATGAGCTCATGCGAATTTTGAGAAGAGAAGTAGCAAAGAAAATGATAATGCTTAGAAAGTCAAAATGTGGTGGGAAGCGTGGTGCATTGGTAAATTATTTTGGTTTAAGGTACAAGGCAGTGCAAACACTAGGGATTGAATCCCTTGGACGACATTTTGGAAGGCATGTGGAAAGCACTTTGGTGCTTTGTCTTTTGCGGAAGGTGGGGAAGGTTTAAGGCACTTTGGGCCTTTACCTTTCCAACGAGCGCCTAGCTCGTGTGAAGTATTAGCCATGGCTAAGATGCTCACGATGTGGCAAGTCGGGGGTTCGAATCCCCTTGAGGAGGTAATTATGTTTTGCATTTAAATAATTTTTATTAGCCCTAAAGTTTGGAGTTTGTTAGTCAAAAAGTGACTAACTACAAAAAAATAGCTGATGCACCTTTCTGCATATTTTCCAAGAAGACCGAAGTGGCCCATATGCTAAAGATCAAAGAAAAAGCAAAACACCGCAAGGAGGAAAAAGTGTCGCGATATCGCGACATGTTGCATTTTCGCGGTCCAAAGCAAAGAGAAAGAGCAAGGAGGAAAAAGTGTCACGATATCGCGACATGTTGCATTTTCGCGGTCCAAAGCGAAGAGAAAGAGCAAGGAGGAAAAAGTGTCACGATATCGCGACATGTTGCATTTTCGCGGTCCAAAGAGAAGAGAAAGAGCAAGGAGGAAAAAGTGTCGCGATATCGTGACATGTTGCATTTTCATGGTCCAAAGAAAAGAGAAAGAGCAAGGAGGAAAAGTGTCACGATATCGCGACATGTTGCATTTTCGTGGTCCAAAGCGAAGATAAAGAGCAAGGAGGAAAAAGTGTCGCGATATCGCGACATGTTGCATTTTCACGGTCCAAAGCGAAGAGGAAAAGCAAGATACGAATGTCGCGATTTCGTGACATGTCTCATTTTCGTGGTTGGAAGCGGTAGAAAAGAAAATCAAGGAAATGAATGTCACGATTTCATGACATGTCTCATTTTCATGGCTGGAAGCGGCAGAAGAGCAAAGCAAGAGAAGAATGTCACGATTTCGTGACATGTCTCATTTTCGCGGCTAGAAGCAACAAAAGAGCAAAGCAAGAGACGAATGTCATGATTTCGTGACATGTCTCATTTTTGCGGCTGGAAGCGGCAGAAGAGCAAAGCAAGGAAAGAATGTCGCGATTTCATGACATGTCTCATTTTCATGACTGGAGGCGGCAAAAGAGCAAAGCAAGGAAAGAATGTCGTGATTTCGTGACACGCCAGCTATAAAGGAATAAAATGTATTTTTGGCAATCAAAGGCATGCACTGACACCAAGAAGTGATTTCTGACATGATTATCAAAAATCTAGGATAGAGCAGGCTTGCCAGATGATTGAAAATGTGACAGGCTCATTTAGAATCTAATCTGCAGAGAAGATATCTAATTCATAGAAGACTTGTTGTGTATTATTAGAAACTGTAGATGATTGCTTGTAAAATAGTAAGATGTACTTAGAAAAAGATACTCTTTTAGGGTATATATAGGGGTGAGCGACTCCAAAAAAGGGTCGGCTCTTGGATGTTTACAAGCTTGATGTACATGTACTAGATTACAAGCAATAAAATATTTCTTCTTCTGGCTTCCAAAACTTCTGTGTGCAAGTGTATGTATCTGGTGTTTTAACTTTTATTCATTCTAAGTTTTATAATGTATCTATTCTGAAATCTGGATTGTGCACGTATAAATCTTGTTTCTAGAGTTGAACATTAAAATATATTTACATGCTTTTAGATGAACATCTAAAAGTCACACTCAAGAATTCATGTTTTCTATAAAGAAGATATAAAGAAAACTCTGAAAGTAGTAATCTGCATCATCAATGTTTGTTGTTGTCCAATCTGTACCATGAGAAAAGTTCTAGCTTAGGCTATATTTCCCTTATCTCTTGTTCCCCTTTTCTCTAAAAAACTTAAAGGAACCAGCCTTCTCTGGAGACTAGACAGATGATCTCAAGCAAGATTTGTCTATTCAATGTTGGCAAAGTCTAAGGTGCAACACTATTAACCGAAGGCAGATTTTGTTCCAATAGTTTTTGGCATGCCCGGTGGGACCAGAAATCCCACAGTATTGTATAAGTTTTGGTGTTTTACCTTAAGAGCCTTTTTGTTTGAAAATCTCAAGAAAAACCACCTGGCGACTCCGTTGCAATTTAGACCATAAAAGAAAGACCTTGTCTAGAAACCTTCTAGTTATATAGCCATATGATAACCAGATCCCGAGCTAGAAACTCTGAAGAACCTATCGAGTTCTTTGAACTACATCTCAAAAGCCTAAAGGCACACCCTATGCTAGCCGCACGATCAAATCCTCCCGACACCATTAGCACCTCTTTAACACCCATTGTAGGAGCATCTGCAAGCAATCCTATAGTAGTTGTAACTCCTTTAGCAATCATGGCAGCCGCCCCTACCCCACCCATCTTGTGTGGAATCAAACTGGCCCTTTGAACTTGGGAGCACACCACCAAATTCCACAAGCTGCACTAAAAGCATTACCGACCTTTGATGGAATAGGCAAAATAGTAGATGAGCACTGTTTAGATGTATCATCGCTAGCATCTATTTACAACATCACTCAGGAAGATGTAATGGTCAGATTGTTGGTTATATCTTTGAAAGGAAAGATGCTCTATTGGTACAGAGTGCTTCCCGCTAGATCCATTACTTCTTGGGCAGTGCTTGCCGGTCATCTGGTCGATGAATTTAATATACATGCGGATCCTTTCACATTGCTGAATCAATTCACTGTCATTGAGAGGCATCCACAAGAAGAAATCCAAGATTTCAACATCAGATTTACTAGAACTCATGGTAGAGTACCACAGGGCCTAAAACCCATGGAAGAACAAGCTATATGCTATTACTTAAGGGCTTTTGATTCAGATCTCAGTATGATAATAAGACAATCCCATGTAACCACTTTTCTTGGGATCTATTTAGAGGCAACAAAGGGTGAAGCTGATCTCATCACTACAAAAATATATCCATCAAAGAGTCTATTGCCAATTGTACCAAAGCTTTCCCAAGCGTCAATTTCTAAACTTCCTGTACTCCCATCAACACAGGCTCTCCCATCTATAGCCGCACCTCCTACATTCCTTGCATTACCAGCTACACCCCTTGCATCAGCTCCCCCCAATGATCAATACACGACCATAATTGATACAATGAAGACATTGTCAAATGAAATGGCATCCATGAAAAAGAGAGAGGCTGAATGGAATATCCAAGCAAGAATATTTCCACAGATACAAAAGGAAGGTGCTTCGACAAGTGGAAGGGTACAAGAGAGAAAAAATGTGGTGTATGCAAATGAGACAGGAGATAATGGAGAACCCACTAATTCTGATTACTGGTGTACCACTTGCAATGATCCTCATGGAGAAGATTCATGCATGATTCATCAACATCATGTGCAAGCGGTTATTAATGAAAGAGCCAAAGAAACCGGCAAGGGACAGGTGAACATAATCAGAGAGGTGCACCACAATTTGGCAATGCCATCAATGGAGCAAGTATCGGTCCTGACAAGATCGGGAAAAAAGTCATTACAAGTTGACCCTAAGGAACTCCAACCACTAGGTTTTCCTCCTGCCCCTAGGGCAACTCCGTAGAAGAACCAGTCCAGTGAGAAAAGATGTTCTGACCCTCCTCAGACTTCTGTGACTACACCAAGAAAATAATTTCCCCCTAGAAAAGGGAGCGAGGCTCAAGAGCAAGCGAAGGAAAGACTCAGATTTCCTTCATTGACAAAAAGGCAAAGAACAGAAGCCACGCAGGTCTATAGAGACAGATACGATGCATCTACTAGTGGAAGGGAAAAGAGTGTTGAGGTATCCCCAGCTGCAACCCTTTCGTTCAACATTGCAGAAGAAATGAAGAGGACTCCTTCCAAAATAAGCATGTATGATGCGCTGCAAATTCTTGGTCAGATCGACCTCCTCCAAGAATCCCTAAATTTAAAGAATGATACCTCTTCCTCAAATGTTATGTCAACCTCTAGGAAAAATAGACCACCCCCATTCTATCTATCCTTGCAAATGGAGGGATGGATAGTTCACAATTGTATGATTGATTCAGGGGCCGCAACTACGGTGATGCCGAAAGTCGTATGTGACATAATGGGGATGGAATATACTCGAAGTCATCCTAGTGTGTTGCAATTAGATGGTACTCCAGTAAAAACTATCGGGGTGATCAAAGATATCCCTATTCAACTCCACAGAATGCCAGAAGCAGTCGTCATACAAGAAGTAGTCATTGTAGACTTAGAACCATATTTCGGTATGTGTTTATCCAGAGAATTCATGGCCAAAATGGGTGGTTATCTGTCTCTAGATTATTCTCATTTGGAGGTACCTTTCAAAGGTAAAAGATTCAAGATCTACAATGAAAAACCATCTACTTTCCACGTAGAAATACTGGAGGAAACAACTACCATCAACATGATGTCTGAAGAATTAGAAAATATCGATTTAATGGAAGAAACCCTAGAGGAACTACAATCTGAGGATCAATTTTCAATGAAAGACTTCAATGCTATGATAGAGACAGAAATGGGAAGCTATTCCATTGAGAAACCAAAAAAGCTCCCTATTCTTGTCCCTAAAATAGATGATTCGGCCAACTAGTTATGGAAATTGTACTTTGATGGGTCAAGGTGCAAAAATGGAGCAGGAGCTGGAATCATTCTGATTTCACCTACTGGAAAAGAAAAAGTCTTTTCATATAGGTTGACATGGAGTTGCACCAATAACGCAGCTGAATACGAAGCCTTGTGTTTGGGACTCAGGAAAGCTAAAAAATTGGGTGCAAAACAACTGCTGATCTATGGAGATTCAGAGCTGATTGTTAAACAGGTTACTGGCAAATGCATTTGTAAGCAACATTACCTAAGAGCTTACAAAAACAAAGTGTTAGATCTATTGGAAAATTTTGAAGCACTAAACATGAAATCCATTTCCAGAGAGAAAAACACACATGCAGACCTATTAGCATCAGTAGGATCAAATTTTTGCCCAGTCAGCAATGTTATTCAGAAGTCTAAAATAGTTAGACTTATATACAGGCCTTCTGTGCCCGACAAGGACATTTTTTGGCAGGTATTTGAAAATGACGAGCAGATCCTAGATTTTTTGATTCATGAGATGAATTGCTCTATAGAAAGAGCGTTACAAGAAGAGGACGAAGAGAGCCTTATTCAACTGAGAAATAATCATATCCCCAGGGGACTGATCACCCTGGAGAGCCTTTTTGACAATAGCGACAGAGCTGTAGGTCGAAGGATCAAGGTAGATGAACGCCGATATAAGGAAATAGAACTAGAACCGAGAAAAATGATCAAAGTGGGGACCGATTGTACAGTGGTAGAACTAGAACAAATAAAATAGTTATGTAGAGAATATCCAGATATAATAGCCTGGACTTATAGTGATCTGAAAGTGTACAGGAAAGAGGTCATTCAACATACCATCGAACTAGAGGAAGGAGCTAAACCTTTTAGGTAGAGGCAGAGGCCTGTGAATCCTAAAATTGAAGCCTTAATGAAATAGGAGTTGTTAAAACTCCTGCAGGCTAAGATAATATACCCAATCAAGCACTCACTCCTGAATCAAGCCCTATGGGCCGACATAATCTCAATCAAAAAATCAATCAATACATCGCCATATGCTTTGGTTTATGGCAAAGAAGTTGTTCTGCCGATTCATATGGAGATACCCGCGTTGAGGATGCTAAACCAAGTTAACGAAGATGAAGGTCATCCAATGGATGCTCGACTGATGCAACTTCTGTAGCTTGAAGAATCTAGGGAACAGGCCTACGATCATCATCAAAAGCATATGGTAAAAATAGTCGGGTGGTTCGATAAGAAAACCACTTTCAAGAAATTTAAAATAGGTGACCTGGTATTAAAATGGAATGTCAAGAAAGCAAAGCCAGGACACCATGACAAGTTTGATGCATTCTGGGAGGGGCCATTCGAAATTGTTTCAGAAAAGCAATTCAATGCCTTCCAGTTGAAAGATCAAGATGGATTGGTTCTTCCCATCACGGTGAATGCATTTCACCTAAAGTTATATTTCTATTGAGAAAGCAGAAAAGGAATTATATGTACAGTATAATATAAGTATATTCAGACAATATTTGTAAATATTACCATTTTTTGGCCTTAACAAAAAATTTCAGTCGCAGCCAATCAGAAGTCGACATTTTTTTTGAATAGAGATACTAAGGTATAAAGGGAGTTTTGACGAGGTAATGTTCACTTTTAATCTAAGTGCATTTTCCTTTGTTCTTTGTCTTTCTCTGAAAGATTATTTTTACAACTGCGTTGTTGACTCCGTTTCCCAATGGATGAAGGTCTGGTTCAAAATTTTTGCAAGCAAAAAATCCCTCGGAAGGCGCCAAGATTGTTAGTCAAAAAGTGACTAACTACAAAAAAATAGCTGATGCACCTTTTTGCATATTTTCCAAGAAGACCGAAGTGGCCCATATGCTAAAGATCAAAGAAAAAGCAAAACACCGCAAGGAGGAAAAAGTGTCACGATATCACGACATGTTGCATTTTCGTGGTCCAAAGCAAAGAGAAAGAGCAAGGAGGAAAAAGTGTCACGATATCGCGACATGTTGCATTTTCGTGGTCCAAAGCAAAGAGAAAGAGCAAGGAGGAAAAAGTGTCACGATATCGCGACATGTTGCATTTTTGCGGTCCAAAGCGAAGAGAAAGAGCAAGGAGGAAAAAGTGTCGCGATATCGCGACATGTTGCATTTTCGGTCCAAAGCAAAGAGAAAGAGCAAGGAGGAAAAAGTGTCGTGATATCGCGACATGTTGCATTTTCGTAGTCCAAAGCGAAGAGAAAGAGCAAGAGAGGAAAAGTGTCACGATTTCGTGACATGTCTCATTTTCATGGCTAGAAGCGGCAAAAAAGCAAAGCAAGGAAAGAATGTCACGATTTCGTGACATGTCTCATTTTTGGGCTAGAAGCAACAAAAAGCAAAGCAAGGAAAGAATGTCACGATTTCATGACATGTCTCATTTTCACGATTGGAAGCGACAGAAGAGCAAAGCAAGAGACGAATGTCGCGATTTCATGACATGTCTCATTTTCATGGCTGGAAGCGGCAAAAGAGCAAAGCAAGGAAAGAATGTCACGATTTCGCGACATGTCTCATTTTCATGGCTGGAGATGGCAAAAGAGCAAAGCAAGGAAAGAATGTCGTGATTTCACGACACGCCAGCTGTAAAGGAATAAAATGTATTTTTGGCAATCAAAGGCATGCACTGACACCAAGAAGTGATTTCTGACATGATTATCAGAAATCTAGGATAGAGCAGGCTTGCCAGATGATTGAAAATGTGACAGGCTCATTTAGAATCTAATCTACAAGAGAAGATATCTAATTCATAGAAGACTTGTGTATTATTAGAAACTGTAGATGATTGCTTGTAAAATAGTAAGATGTACTTAGAAAAAGATACTCTTTTAGGGTATATATAGGGGTGAGCGACTCCAAAAAAGGGTCGGCTCTTGGACGTTTACAAGCTTGATGTACATGTACTGGATTACAAGCAATAAAAGATTTCTTCTTCTGGCTTTCGAAACTTCTGTGTGCAAGTGTATGTATCTGGTGTTTTAACTTTTATTCATTCTAAGTTTTATAATGTATCTATTCTGAAATCTGGACTGTGCACGTATAAATCTTGTTTCTAGAGTTGAACATTAAAATATATTTACATGCTTTTAGACGAACATCTAAAAGTCACACTCAGGAATTCATGTTTTCTATAAAGAAGATATAAAGAAAACTTTGAAAGTAGTAATCTGCATCATCAATGTTTGTTGTTGTCCAATCTGTACCGTGAGAAAAGTTCTAGCTTAGGCTATATTTCCCTTATCTCTTGTTCCCATTTTCTCTAAAAAACTTAAAGGAACCAGCCTTCTCTAGAGACTAGACAGATGATCTCAAGCAAGATCTGTCTATTCAATGTTGGCAAAGTCTAAGGCGCAACACTATTAACCGAAGGCAGATTTTGTTCCAATAGAGTTATAAGGTAGTTAATGGAAATTAAAGTTTGTAATTAGGACTGTGATTATTATTAAAATCATAATTGGTTTATGATTTATTTGATGGTTATGGAGAATTAATTTTAGCAGAAAGGAGTTATTTTTTTAAAAGCAATTTTGAGAGGTTTATTATTTTTGATAAGGGTTTTAATAAAAGGGACTTTGGTGGATGTGTTTATTAACTTGGAGTAAAAATGGTGTAATTTGAGTAATGCTTTATTTTGTGATTATTTGAAGTCCATTAACCTTTGTTTAGATTGGAAATTAAAGTTGTGTTTAAGTGTGGTAGATTTTGTGGACAACTTATTGGCATAAAAAAAGTATGGGCACATTCTCCTATTGATTGTTTATGGTGGTTGATTTTTGAAATATCATTGGAGAGAAAAGGATTGATTGTGGTTTCCTTTGAGAAAATGATTGGTTGAATGCTTCAAGGTTTTCTGGTTTGTGAGTTGTATTTAAACCTTGTTTTATTAACATTGTTGTTGAAGCCCATTGATGATGAAATAAACTTGAAATTGAGTTAGAAAAGAACATGAGTATCATTGCTATGTGAGACTTGTGCTTGAGCATTGTTGGAAACATTTTGAGTTGCTTAATACATGCTTGGACTAGGGTTTGTGAAAAAGGATTGTTCCTTGAGGTGATTAGTTGATTTGAGTTGGTTAATGCATGCTTGGACTAGGACTTATGAGAAAGTATTGTTCCTTGAGGTGATTGATTGAGCTGAGTTGATTAAGCCTAGTGAAGTGGATGCATGTGGTTGTTCAAGTTCCTAGAAAAAAACTATTCAATATTATGATTTGATTTGAGATTGATTTGAGTTTAGATTGAGGTTGATATTAGTTGAGATTGGGATTTGAGTATAGAACATATAGAGTCTCTACCAATTCTCTTTATGTTTCTATGATATTGATTTGAGATATTGATTGCACATTGAGATTAGAACATACTGAGTCTCTAACAATTCTCTTTATGATTCTATGTGATTGAGACAAGTCTTTGAGAAGACTTGTGGCTTGTTTTGAGTTAAGCTTTTGTGAAATCTTGCTATGCAAATTTGAGAAAGTCCTATAGAGGACTTATTGAGCAGATTTGAGCAAGTCCTATAGAGGACTTATTGAGTAGATTTGAGCAAGTCCTAGAGAGGATTTGTTGATAAAATTTGGACAAGTTCTATGTGAACTTGTTCAGCAGATTTAGAGAAGTTCTATATGAAATTGTTGAGCATATTTGGATAGGTTTTGTGTGAACATGTTGAGCAGATTTAGACAGGTTTTGTGTGAACCTGTTGAAAAAATTTGGACAATTTTTATGTGAACTTGTTAAGCAGATTTGGACAGGTTTTGTGTGAACCTATTGAGTAGATTTGGACAAATTTTGTGTGAACATGTTGATCAGATTTTGACAGTTTTTGTGTGACCCTATTTAGAAAATTTGAGCAGGTTCTCAATGAACCTATTCAGAAAAATTGTACTAGATCGATTGTACTGTGTTTAGTACAAGAGATTGAGCAAAATTGTGCTAAACTGACTAAAATATGTTTGGTACAGTATTGAGACATAACTTTGGAAGTGACAGAGTATAGAGGATAGAGTCTCAATGGATAGAGATCCAACAACTAGGACAATTGAAGATAAATCTGAGCGAGGAGTCTTCAAGTGGGGAGAGATCCACAATTCAGTGCAGTAGAGAGACAAAGTCTTCTAGAAGATCACTAGCCAGAGCAAAATGGGAAAGAGTTCTCCTATGGAAGAGAACCACGAACTTGATATTTAGGGGATCAACATCTCCTTTGGACCGAGGTCCATAATCATTGTAATTTGGGAAATATTCCCAAGAGATTATTTGAGAAATATTTAGAAGAAATATTTTCTCTATGGAGGTAGCCCACATTGGGTGAACCACGTTAAATTTGTGTCTCTATTGTGTGTGGAGTTTTGTGCATTGCTTTTATTACTGCTATTGATATTGCTATCTATACACTGCATAATATTGATTTAAGAAGAAAAGTAAAAATCGGTCTTATACTATTCACCCCACCTCTCAGTATAAGCTTGTGTTTTTCAATTGCTATCAAAGCGGGTTCCTTTAGAAGAGTTTGATAGCTTGAAGGAAAATAGGTCTAAGAACACAATGGATCACTAAGATAAAAAGGATGGGTCCTTCAATAATGTAGTACCAGTATTTGATGGAAGTGACTTCTTGTATTGGTGTATGCTGATGAGATTTTACCTGGTGGCACTTGGAAATAAAGTTTGGGATGTAGTGGAACTTGGATATGATTCTATAGTCAATCCTCTGATAAATAAGGAAGGTAAGCTTCTAATGCATGCAAATTCAAGAGCTATGAATGCAATTATAAAAGGATTGGGTAGATCATAATCTATGAAGGTTATGGATTGTAAAACAACAAAAGATATGTGGGATCTACTACATGATATATATGAGGGTGATAAAGGTGTCAGGAAAGCTAAGATCATAAATCTCAAAGGAGAATTTGAGAAATTAAGAATGAGAGATGATAAAAATATTTGTGACTATCTCAGTAAGATTGATGAACTTGTACATGAGATGAGAGGTCTTGGAATTAAGGTTGATGAATCAGATGCTTATGATAATATCTTGAGAACTCTTCCAAAAAGGTATAGTGAAAAGGTTTATGCTATAGAAATAACAATTGATAGTGATTCTTTGACAAGGAATTCTTTGCTTGGTATGCTTACTACTTTTGAGATAAGAACAAAAGATCATATTCCTTTGAAAGAAGCTACTTTCAAAGTGGAAAAAAATAAAAAGGGAAAGCAAATAGAATCAAGAAGTGAGTCATCTAGTGATGAAGAAGCTAACTATGGTAGAAGAGATAAAGGGTTCAAAAGACCAATAGATATGAGATCAGTTAAGTGCTTTAATTATGGTAAGTTTGGAAATTTTGCAACAAAGTGCAAAGACCCAAAGTACAATAGTGATGAAGAAAAATAGGATCACAAGTATAGGGAATCAGAAAGACACAAGTACCAGAAGGAAGGTAAGGATGGACAAAATAAACAAGGAAATAAGTTTTTCCAAAGGCAAAATAAAAGCTACTATGCGGATAATGCAAGTAAGTACTCATTTGATAGTGATGCTAGTTTTTCAGACAATGATAGAGATGAAGTATTGTTAATTATTGAAGAAAAGGATCAAACTAAGAAAAATACTCCAGTTATTCTTAAGTGTTTTAGATGTGGTAAATTTGGACATCTTGAATATGATTGCACAAGAGATGGTTTTAGTTTTAGTGATGATGATTTTGAAGATGCACTTGATAGATCAAATGAGAATCTTCTAATGGATTTATAATATGAAGAATTGAGTGATCCTATAGAAAGCAAGTCAAAAGAAATAAATGATATGGAAAAATTTAAAAAAATAGAGGACTACTCAATAGAGAATGGTTATGATCTCAAGGGAGAACTTATCCATGCCCTTGACACAATAAATAAGGTAAGAAAGCAACACTCTAAGATTGAAAGTCAGTTTCAAGAATGTGATGAAGAAATATTATTGCTCATAGAGGACTTATAAAAGTCAAAGGCTAAGGAAATTAAGTTCAAGGATAAGTTAGAAGCAAATATTTTGGAATGTGAGAAGTTAGCACAAGAAGTGGCTACTCTAAAGAAAGATTTACAAGACTCCAAGATCAAGATGAAGAGTTTCACAAATAGCTCTAAGAAATTGGATAAGTTGATTTGTGGACAGTAGAGAACATCATGTTCAACAGGTTGGTTTTGGAAAGAAATAGGAAAAAGCAAAGTCTACTTCAAGTCTTCAAGAAGAAACAACATCAGAAGAAGATACTTCAAAAGACGAATTCTTAGATGCAAGTGAAAGTGAAAATTCTAAGGATGAGTCAGATTGCAGTGAGTCCAACAAGGACAATGGGCAAAGAAGATATAGATGGAACATCAATTAGAATAGGAGAACAATGAGGTTTAGGCAAGGAAGCTTCAATGGGAGATGCTTCTCATGTCAAAGGTTTGGGCATATGGCTTCACAGTGTAGATCACATGAAAGACAGGTATATGGAAGAGAACATCTATAAACACCTAAAATACATCATGTCGAGGGTGACTACTTATATGGACATGCTACAAAACCATATGGAGGATCTTTGAAAAAATCCAAGATAGAGTAGTGGTTCTAACCACTCAATTTGGGCTCCTCTACCTAATCAGTCTGAACCGCAACCCATACCTATGGTTTACAAGCTGAACTGTGACTGAGGCCTGTGGTGTACAGTCTAGACCGTAGTTGTGACCTATGGTTTTAACTGAAGTTCAGTTGGCCTTCAATCTGAGCCAAATTAATTTGAATGGTCATTTGTTCTAGAATAAGGCGGTTAGAGGGTAAAAGCTTCCAATCCAACTATCCTAACCACCCCTTCTTGATCTTGGCTTCTATAGGAACCCACCCCTATACCTTGGGTAGTCCTATAAGTACCCCTTAAAATTAGGGAAAATTATCAGAGAGAGCATTGGAGATTTGAGTAGCGGAGCCCTGTAGAATTAAACACTCAACTGAGTATACTAAGAGAGAGCTATTGCACTTATCCCATACATACTTGCCAATATTCATAATGAATTGCATTATGGATTCCCTAAGAACGTAGGAGAGCCAAGAAACACATATTCAGGTAAACGAAGGCCCTTCATAATGAATCAACCACCAAATTAGTTTGAGGACACTGAAGGCAACCATTGAACATCAATTTGGACAAGGAGGTCAAGCCCACTACCCTTGGAATTGAGGGTAAACCTATCAGATTGCTAACCATGGTTTACAATGTAGCCCACTCACCAGAGCTACAGTTTGCAGTAGAGGTATCACCCCCTTTCCCTTTTCTTTTTTGTCTAGTTAATTAGCTTAGATTAGTTGTTTTCATGGTTTAATTGAAATTTAGTAGACTTATGATCGATAGAATTAGGTTATATTAGTTTCTTTGTGTTATGCTTCAATTAGGACATAAATGGATTCTTTATGCATGTTTATGCTTTCTTTTACACAATTTATCCATGCATAGTGTAGTTGCTATCTTTCTTTACTCTATTATATGAATCTTGATGTAATTAACATAGCTTAGAAGCACTTTTCATGTTTTCTTGATTATGCATGTTTAATGGTGTATTTATGCATTTTTCCTAAAAGGGCCTCATCATGAGAGGTTGCCTATGCTTTTGATATTCTTGTGTTGTTTCTTTATCGTAGGAAATAGGTTTCTAAGGAGCTACAACCATTTACTTCCTTCCTCAACATGAAGAATAGGGTTCACTCCACCCTAGAGTAGTTTTTGTCACCTTAAGGGCTTGATAGTGCATTTCATCCCCAAGGGGGATTGAAATAATTGTAATTGTGTATCAAAATAGAGTATCCCTAAGAGGGACTTACTTGTAATAAAACACTCATTCATTTTAATGGAATAATGGAGGCATTTATTGTAATTTCTATGTGTTTCATCCATTTTTTTGTTTGAATATCATTTTATTTTGTTTATGCAATTATAACATTTTGGGTGCATGCCTTTTTGGTCGTACAAAAGGTGATCACGATGGAAATCCACAATTCTAGCATCTAACTATGTTTTTTTATTTTTGTGACTTGCAGGTACAAAAAATAGCTACCATATGTGGGCCAACAATTTAACCGTAGGTTCAACCTGCGGGCCATAGTCAGAACCGCAGCCCAAACCTACGGTTTCCAATAGACATAGCAGATAGCAGAGGGATAAAGCTAAATCAGATGAGGATTTGAGGTAGGACCTACTTCTCACTCTCTGTCATTTTTTTCTATCTCTGTGTTTTCTAGAAAGCTAAATTTTAAATGCAAGTAAGAAACTAAACAAAAGAAAAGAAAATGAATTAGGTCTTAGTTGCATTTATCTTTCGTGTCATTAGAAAGGTGCTGCTAGGAATAGAGGATCTCTGATTGTAATCCGCCCTAGAATACAACATGCTTGATAGAATTTGTGTTAATGGTTTGCATGTGTGAGGCCCAATTAGTGGCCAATTATCATCATAATGTGCATAGCCTTAAAGATCATCTAGGATAGCTTGCATTTTTTGAATTTGAAACATTCTTTTATTTGCATAACATTTAGAAAATGAGCATGTATGCTATATGATGCATTTCTTTTATGTACATTAAAAGGAACCACACACACCACTTGGCACTTAAACACTAGTGAGTTGGGCTTGACATCCAAACACTAGTAGGGTTCAATGATGGTGGGCATAACTTCCATCCGTTGGCCCAAATCCTGTGAACCTTTTGGATACTAGACCAATACCAAATTTGAGAACCTTTTGTACCCTAGAAAATTTGCATGTATTCTCTTTAGAGGGTATAACGGTGACTGGGGGAAAATGGGTGAGGATCTGGAAGGACCTGTGCTCCCTGACCGTGTGTGGGCTTCATTACCATATATTATAGGTTGGATTACGTGACTTGGAGTTCATAGACAAGTTTTCGAGCTATGAGCTTATAGGTGAAAGCCATTAAACTAAGAATAAAATCCAACAAGTTTTGCAAAACATGATAAGAGTTTCTACACTGATACAACAAATCTATAAAATGCATCAAATAGTTTAGGGCTCAAATTTTACAATGTAAAGGAGATAATCACATTGTTTACTTTGTATTCTTCTTTATTTCTTAATTCATAAAGATAAGGCCCTCCTTGAGGCCACAACTTTCAGTAAGAGAGGAAACCTCTCGAGTCTTGTTTAGTAGGTTCATCATGATGACTAGGCATCATAGAGCTCAATCATGAGCTAATGAGTCAAAGAATTTATGGAGAGGCTCTAAATTATCCTGATGTTCTCTTGAGGATATTTTAAACCTTGTACACCTCCTTTCTAGGCATTGCACTCATCATGCAGTTGAGGATCCAATCCTCCTAGTGTGACCTTTTGAGAATCATCACAAGCTCCCTTCATAATGCAGGGGGTTCACCCATATAGATCATGGGGTTTCTTCACATATGGTGAGAACCCAAGTCACTAGGTCTCCGCTTGGTGAGATAGAGAGATGTGGATCATATTCTATGAGTCAGTACTATAGGTAATCTAAGTCTCATGTAGCCCATGAGAGGTAACTAATCCAAGATCAATTGGAGGAAGTGTGTCGTCAACGTAAGCACCTAGAGCGTGAGTCCGTAGAGAGAAAGAGAGCACATCAACAAAGGTTGGATAAACTCCAATAGCATGAAGAGAGAATTTACCAACAAAAAACATGTGAAGAACAATCATGTTAGGCAATTTTTGAAAAGAAGCTCATACCTAGAATGCTTAGGCAACAAGTCAACACGATGCACCCAGTGCATCATCAAGAGTTGCTACTTAAGCAAGTAGATAGCCATTTTTCTAGAAATATAGACACACCTAGGGTTATCGAAGAGTAGCAAAAGAGACATCTAGGGATCCCATGCGTAAGTGTGAGGTCAAGAGTAGTCAAGTTTGACAAATGAGCAGCATCAATGCTCAAAAGTCATCATAATCCTTGGGACATATACAATCTCTTCCACCATATAAGGAACCTATGATTACTTTCCATAAATAGGAAGTCAAACCTATCCCTATCAGGGAATCTGATCCTCCATTGCATATCATAGCGAGGATACAAAATATTATGTATTAGCGAGTGTTGGTGGATACAAGATCATCAATTAATATCATAACCACCTCAGTGTTCAAACATTTCAAAATTCCACCTTCTCACATCAAGGAAACAAATTTTATATTGCAAGCATTTAATGATTGGGAATCCCCTATAGTAGGCACAATAGTCCTCCCTATCAATGTGGGACAAAAGATCATTCCTACACTGTGCTACATTTTAGAGGGGTCAAGACAGTATAATTTGATGCTTGGAAGATCATGGATAAGAGCCATGGAGTGCATACCATCAATAGTGCATCAGTGTTTTAAGAACACCCATGGAGGTGAACCTCATGTAGTTGAGGTGAACCCAGATCCCTTCAAATATTATGTTCCTGAGGATCATCTTCAAGAACCTGGTGAGGCTCCTATGCATCTAAAAATTAAATTGGATAAGCCTATCCAAAGTGTGGATGTAGCCTCACAGACTGTGGTAGAGTTACCATCCCCACCATTGTCACCTGTGGAGTCACCTACAACCCCTGCACTCTCGAAAATATTTAGCAGGGAAGGATTAATGAATGCCCTTACGAAGTTGCTCATAGCTGCTTCAGAGGTATAATTAGAGGATCCTCACACTCCTATAAAGGAGGAAAAACCTAGCATGGTCATGGATATACCTAAGTGTATCACACCTTCTTCATCCAACATGACACCAGATAGTTCTTACGAGGAATATGATGAATATGAAGAGCTTATAGAGGCCAAAATTATGATGCTACCCACCACAGAGTCCACTGAGGATCTAGTTCAACTTTTCAACAAGTCTCCACCTATGGATCCTATCTCGAAGACATTATATGAACATGAGGAAGGTTTAGTTATCACGATTGAAATAAAACAACCTTATATGTTGATGAATTACCTACAACGCATGAAGTTGTAAAGTTTTATAACAAGTTTGTGGGAATGGTTGACATTAGGCCAGAAGATCAAGTGATTTCTAATCACATAGAGAAATATATGGGGCAATCTAGTGGTGTTTTCACATGGCTAGGGCCAAAAATTTTAAAATTGGTCACTCCTGACTAATTTCTCATGGCACCGTCTAGAGAACAAAAACAAGTAGGTTCCTCACATTAGATTGGGGGTATCGTAGGTGACATAGTTCAACACAATGAAGTGAAACAACAACTTGAGATGAGTCATAGGCATGAGCATGTGGATAGCACAGACAAATTATGTCATTAAGAAGCATCCACATCAACTCAAGTGAAGGAAATAGGTGATTTGCAATTACCTAATGGATCCATAGCATCCACTATTATGTTTCCTTCAAATGACAAAGGCATTTCAAATTAGTCATTGGAAATACTTATGAATTCCTTGTCAGTATTTCGATCCATTTTAAGCCGTTTGAAATGGATGGAGCACCGAATGGATGATAAAGATAAGATTGTATTTTATCAAGAACCGGATTGAAAATTTGGAATTACAAAAGCAACCCTTGCCTGAGGCCAAATCGCTTCCTGTGCAAATACAGAAAAATCTCAACTAAAGTAAAAGCCCATGCGGCCAACCCCACCATTGGATTCTCAAAGCAAACCAATGTGGGGCAAAAGCGCAAAATAGGTGCAACATAGTGGTACTCTATTAAAAGAGTCTATGTCTGATATCTTTCAGAAGCTACAAGAGGCTAAGGTCATCACCTTACCTAATGTCATCCCTTTGAACCCAAATAGAGTTAAACCTATGGGTTATAGGGAGCATCACTACTATCTCTACCACCGAATAGAGGGTCATGGCATTTGATATTGTCATGAATTTAAGAGTGTGGTGAAAAATTTGATAGATAAGGGGGTTTATCATGTATATAATTCTCTTAGAGTGTCCTGACATGCTAAAGTGAAGGTTACACCTCCTTAAGAGTGACCTCGAAGTCGTCAGTCGCCTCATAGGCCCAGTAGTCTAGTGCAACAAGTAGTTTCATTTCAAATGACTACTCTAACCTTGTTTCAAAAGTTACACGAGGCACACACATTCATATTACTCTAAGTTAAGTATAGGGCATCCAAGACTAGGTCACCTAATAGGGGTCCCTTTTGTGTGTATCATCGAGTGCATGGACACGAAATTTGGAGTTTCCAGTCATTTAAGAGGGTTGTAGAAGACCTAGTAGAACAGGTCGAGATCCATGAGGATGGTTCTCTCATTCACCCGTGCCAAAGCATAGGCATGTTGGTGAGTTTTGATCTTCACCTGGGGGAGTTTTGTTTTGTCACTCTTCCTAAATAAGTTTATTACTTTTCAGTAAATAGCATGCACGCTAGGGGTCTTCAAGGTAGCATACCTTTCCCACCAGCCATGCCACATTCAATAAGGAAAAATGAGGAATCTAGAGGTATTGCACCTCCCTCACCATTGTCGAATGACACACTCATTGGGGGTATATAGGGCAGCATGCCCTTCCCAAAAAGCTCCAAGGGTTCCTAAAAACTGCTTGGTCAAGTAAAAAAAAATCTCCAAAGGCATTTGTAAGTCCTTTGGTCAACTTCAAAAGCTTTGAGGGTTTTGTCAAAACCGCTCGGTCATCCCAAAAGGCTCCAAGGGTTCCTAAAACCGCTTGGTCATGGCAGTTAAAAGTCCTAAATATTCGCTTATAATCACTCGGTCATCCTAAAAATCTCCAAAGGCATCTGTTAGCCCTTTGGTCAAATTCAAAAGGCACCAAGAGTTTCTAAAAAACTTCTTGGTCAACCCAAAGACAAAGAATTCTCAAAATCACTTGGTCATCCCAAAATGCCCCAAATGTACTCATAATTCCTTTGGTCAATCCTAAAATCTCCAAGGATTCTTAAAAATCGCTTGGTCAAACTAAAGTCTCCAGAGGCATGTACTCATCTTTTGGTCAATTATGAGGCTCAAAACCCATAAAAATTATAAAATTAATAAAATCCAAAAAAATTAGTAAAGCATATAATCCAAAAAAATTTACATTTGCATTTGTATTTGAATTTTGCATTCTCATTTTGCATTTACACATACATTCGTTGCACTATTGCATTGCATATAGGCATTCATCATCCGTTGCATTCCGTAGTAGGAGGGATTATGTTTGTCAATATTACAAAAAACACCACGTTTGTGTTTAAATCATGCATCTCTACATTTATCATGATCCATCATTCATGTGAGTAATTGTGTTTTTCAACACAACCTGTAATGTTGCTAGGGAGATATACTAGGGTTTTTTCGGTTATTCAGCCATACCTAGTGGTCTTATCAGGATTTGGTAGAAATCTTGCTTTTATTTTGTAGCTAAGGTTCAATTAGTATAGCCCTTAGCATATCAGAAGCCTATCACTAATCAAAAAATTTAAACAATCCTAATAAAGACTAGGGGAAGATGAAAGCCGTGAAGCAGGATCGGGTATCCTGAAGTGAAAAGAGTTATTCTTGCTTATCCCTTTGTGCAGACGGTATGGGAAATGTTGATAATTGGAAAAAGGATAGGTTAGTTCCCTATTCAAAATCCCTTGCTTACAATAAAATGAGCAATATCCCATAGTGATATCCCACATCAATCCTCATGATTGATATCCTAGATTGATATCATAGATTGACTTCCTAGAGTGATATCCCATATTGATATCATAAGATCAATATTCTCAATCGATATACTAAAAATATTTTTCCCAAGTAAATCCCCCAAAGGAAAGTTTTTGAAGAAAATTATCAAATATAAATGCCAAAAAGTGAAGATCAAGTGAAGATTAGAAAATAGGCTTAGATCAAAGTTTAAAGTGAAGATCAAATAAAGATCATAAATCAAAGTTCGAGTGGAGATCAAATGAAGATCCAAAATCTAGTTTGAAGAGAGATCAAATGAATATCCAAAGACAGTTCAAAATGAAGATGGAATTAACTCCCTTGCTTCACTACATATGAGCAAGTATCCCAAAAATTGAAGAATAGAAAGGAATGAGCCTGAATCCCTGGAATTGTTGGCACTACTATACCTTACGCATGATGATATGTCTGACGCATTAGCACATAGCTTATGAACAAGACTAATGTTTGAATTTGGAATAGCTAGTTTCAGGTGTCATGCATTGCCTAGTGGCTTAGTCCAACTAAAATATGAACTTGGGATTGGATAAGACATTTGTGGAATCCTTATCTTAGAAATGGGCTGAAAGAATCCCGCCTGGCATAGGGGAACACACGTGTCTTATCTTAAAATAATCACGTGCACACACAAGGATAATGAATAGTTAGGGCCTATCCTAGCAAAAGCCTATTATCTCAAAAGTCTAGTGTGGATAGTATGCAACTTTTGATAAGTCTATTAGGGTTTTTGAATCTCATGGAAAACCTCAAAAATTTCTCCCATAGCAATAAAATGTCAAATATCACAACCATATAAATCATCAAATTGCAAAGTATCAAATCCATGATACATCATTATATAAAGCACAATCAACATATAATATAGATACCTAATGGATATTAGCAATAATATTTAGACGGCCACTGACTATATCATGCATATTTTTTAAATTTTGCAAAAAAAAATTGAATGACACATTATATCATTTGCATCATAACATCGTGTTCATTGCATTTCATATATGGGTTATTAATTGATTAAATTCTTATATTAAGAATTTCCAATAACATTCATGATTTTTATACATTTTGTGGTGTCATCCATTATATTGATAAACATATATTGCATTCATTCCTTATGTTTTAAGTGAGTAAAGGATACAAGTTCATTTACATTAGATTAGAATCATGTAAATAAATCATTACATACATTAATGCATACAATAAAGGAATATCAAATATGCGTTAATAAAAACATTGCATCCATATGCATCCATCATAAAAAGCACATCTAAGCATCTATATCACTGCATATCATCATCATAAATTAAATAGATGTCTAGTGCATGTCATCATACATCACATCATATAGCATCAACATAACATAAGCATTGCATCCATGTGCATCATATAAACATAAAACCAAAAATAAATGAGTACACAATAATGAGTCATAAAATGATCAGTCATATCATATATAAATATGTCTCAAAGTACATCAAGAGTACAAAAATTTTCGTAGGCTACAACTATGTAGGTCCTCGACCTTACACTCCAAAAATCATACAATACATATATAAAAAAATATGTACTAAAGAGGGCATGCACCTCCAACCTACGAATAACTGCATGTATCCCTATGGCTCCTATGAGAGCTAGCTTCGTGTGAACTAAAATATTAGTGATTCCACTCGATCTTATGATTCTGGTGGCTGGAACTCACTGAGGACTACCCTATAGTCCTGGTCCTGGTCCTCTATGACCCCGTAGCCTACCTATCCTCTAGAAACTATAAAATCCTCAGCTTGATGAAGCCCTCTAGCTAAGATATGCGAGTTACCCTCGCATCTAATCAATCATTTCTCTCCTCTACGAGAGAAGTGAGCTGCCTGATATCTACCATAGGATCCACCCCTATGACTAGTGGAGTGGTTGGAGATCCCATGACAACCTGAGAGGATATAGGGTCTTCCATTTGTAGCCTAAGCAGGTTCCTATCTACCACTGCCTCACCTTGCTATGCCACTGCTACATCATGGGTGCTAGTAAGCTCTTGGACTCGAGCCTCTGCTGTTGTAGCTCATTATGTGATACTGGTGATCTCCTCCTGCACCTTAGCTAGCTACCTATCTTGGTCATCTAGATTCACCTCTAGAGGGGTTATAGTAGTGTCTCGATCACATTGCTGAGTCTAATATTGCCAAGCTGACTCTACAAGTCAACAACCTAAGCTAAGAGTAACCCCTCTGCACTGTCAAGAGAAACCTCACCCTCCTCTAGAGCCTCATCATCTAGTTCATCTCTAGGAGCCTCCTCGATGGTGGCCTTTGTGCACCATCTTCCATATGTTCACTGGTGCACCCTACGCCCATTAGGATCCATCGTTGCCTCTTCTTGATCATCAAATTTGCCTAGAGGCCATGATCCATGCCATCGTAGCATCAAAAATCATCTGTCGTATGCATGAGTGGTAATAGCTTGGTCAACTCCAGTCTCCTAGAAATCATCTAGCTCATCCCCTAGAGCTAGAGGCTAGATCTATGGAAGATGTGTCTCTAAAGCCAAGCACTTGTAGACAAAGGGGATCTCTAGAATGTCCTGCACTAGGTCAAACTATCGTAGGACATGAGAATAAAATTGGTACTCTCTATTCTCAGCCTTCTAATTGAGTAGTCATCTGTCCCGATGAGCCTGTCAAAGCCACTCGTCATCCTCAGTCCAGTCAAGGTACTCCATGTAAGGCCACCACTCGATGTCATCCAAGCCGAGTCCTGCAAATCATGTGATATAATTTTGGACATTGCCAACATGGGTCCTGCTCCTGAACCCCTCATCCTATCAAGGCCATCAGGTTGCATAGCACTGGTGAGCATCGTCTATATCTATGATATGTAGTGGTAGCTATCCTGGATGCTCTATCCTCATATGCTGCCAACCCTAAATCTAAAGAAGTAAGTTGAAACTGATATCCTGGTGGCTTTGGTCTATAAGCTGGTAAATCTCTCTATATAACTGGCAGAGCAGGGTGCTCCCCTAGACCAGTTGTAGTGGTCGATGGATGGTGCTTTGAACAACTATATGGATAGTGGCTAAGAGGTTCTAAGGAATCTTTGTACCCAAGGAATCTGGAAGGACAACTTGCACCATCAGGTGCAAAAAGACAACTTCACACATAGAGAAGACATTATTCCCTTTCCAATAGTCGATATGGACCCCTCCATGGTCAATGCTGCGCTAAGCCTCCTCACTCCAAGTGCCAAAGATGGCATAAAAAATGAACTCCTTAGCCCCATAAGTAGAAGAGATGATGGCCTCATCATCAATGGGGATCCTAAAGATCCTATAGACATCCTCTAGGGTAACTGTCATTTCACTGATAGGCAGGTGAAATTTGTTGGTCCACACATTCTAGCACCAAGCCAACGTAATCAAGTAAGCTTGATCTACCCTGATAGTGGGAAGATCTAGTATGTAGCTAACGTCGAAAACTCTGAACCATTCTCGCTTCTTGAGATTTATCTCTCCATAGAGAGTCTTAAGGATGTTAGGCTCACAAGCTCTAGAGGTCAACCTTTGAAATAAAAAGCATAATATAAAGAAAAATTTAACTAAAAACAAGTAAAAACATTTAAAAATGACCTAAAAATCATCAAAAACATCTAAAAACTGATAAAATTGCAAAAACATGTCATCATGTAGGCCTAAAAATCAAAATTATCACCCAGACAAGTCAAAAATACATTAAATGACAATAATTGCCTATTAAAATTTAGAAAAATTAAAAATTTGATAATTTTTTTCAAAATTTTGCAAACCGCGGGTCAACCCTACGGTCCGCATGCGGTTAAAAATTAACCATTGGTATTTCAAATGCTGACCATAGTTGGCAGCTACGGTCCCCAATTGACCAATTGGGAACTGCAACTGGTACCTGTAGTCTCTGACTGAGATCCTGCCCAGTCTAATACCGTGGTCAAAAATGATTTTTTTTAAAAAAAAAGAAGCAATCCTAAGCTAACCTAACCTAAGCTGCGATTCATTGCCAAAAAATTTAGTCTGATTGATATACTAATTACATAATTTGGTTCATTTTATTGGTAATGGATGCGAGGTTTTGGTTTCGAATTACCTTGCCCTTGCCTCGTCCACCACGGATAGAAGAAGACTGCCTGCGCTCTGCCATCGTGCTGTGAGTAGGTGTGCATGTAAATTTTGGTAGGGTTGCAGGTCAGTTTCTTAGCTATCATTGTCAGAGCTCCAGATTGTAAGTCATTATCAGGGAATAATGAGAGAAATTTGAAAATTGGGCTTTTCATAAGTTTTTCATATCTCGTGCGAACCACAGGCCCTTGTTGCAGTTACCAAAATTGTAAATGGGAATCGTAGGCCCTATTTGTGGTTTTCAACTAACAAGAAATTTAATAAAATCCCACCATGGGAAGGCTTAAAATGATAAATCAATGCCTCCCATTGGGTCAAAATTCAATAAAAGCAATCAATTTGGAAATTTGGTGATAATAAAGCATCGGGATCCAATTAAAAATCAAATATTTGGCTAAGATTATAAAGTACATTCAACCAAGGTCATCGCTATGACAATCCATCGATGGAGCAATTCACCTCCCATCCAAATCATTAAACTCAATTCATAATTCAAAACATTCAAAAAAATCAAATAATTAAAAACACCAAATGCGCCTCGTATTAAGTAATTTACCCTATACACTTGGTGGTTGCAGCGACTTGCGCTCCGTGAAATCCGAAAACATGAGTAAATTACCACAAGGAAATTTGGGGCAAAATGGTCATTGTTGATCCGATATGCTTCTTTCAATCCCTAAGAAGACCTTCGAGGCCATACTGCTCCATGAAAATGAGGCGTTGCATGTCATTTCTTATATGACATCTTTCAAAAAATCATCGATAATTTGATTCAACACAAATCTAATTGGATTTGTATCAATCGATTCTTAAGATGGCTATTGCAGCTTGACTACTCCATGGGATAGAAATGTGCAAATAATATTAACAGTTGGAATTAAAAGCTAAACTAGGCTTAGCCAAGGCATTAATTTGCTCAAATCTAAATTTATTCAGATCATCCATGATGGTCAAGCGACATCATCGCTTTAATCATTTTCATTACCCTCATCGACTCATCGTTTGAGGGGGTAGTCATAATATCAAATCATAATCAAAATCAACAGAAGATCCCTAAAATCGTAGATCCCTTGATCTTGTCAAAATTGCATTTGTCCTTGTGAATCATTGTCAACAACTATCATAAGCTTACCCCTTTGCTTGGGGAAAATAGCAAATATGATAATTTTTTTGTAACTCTCATCCTTTCGTATTGACAGGCATGAAAGCCTACTTGGAATTGATGCTATTCAAATGTCTGGTGATGAGTACAGAATTTTCAAGTTTAAACCTCCAAAGAGTTGGAAGCAATGATTCCAGGATGCACATCCTTTTGTAGGACCTGGGGCATCTAATGTTGATCTAACTAATGATGATCATAGAACCTTCAACATCATTTTAGGAGGTATATTTTTGCTCAGAGTTTTTTGATCTCACAATGCATATCAAAAGGGGCATCTGTAGACACCTAAAACGTGTCATGTCGAGGGCGCCTACTCATATGGACATGCTACAAAACCATATGGAGGATCTTGGATAGAATCCAAGATAGAGCAGGGGTTCTAACCACTCAATTTGGGCTCCTTGGCCTAATCAGTCTGAACCGTAGCCCAGACCTATGTTTTACAGACTGAACCATGGTTGAGTCCTACGATTTATAGTCTAGACCATAGTTGTGACCTACGATTTTAATTGAAGTTCAGTTGGCCTTCAATCTTAGCCAAATCGGTTTGAATGACCATTTGTTCTAGAAAAATATGGTTAGAGGGTGAAATCTTCCAATCCAACTGTCCTAACCACCCCTTCTTGATCTTGGCTTCTCTAGGAAGCCATCCCTAGCCCTTGGATAGTCCTATAAGTACCCCTCATAATTAGGAAAAATTATTAGAGATAGCATTGGAGATTTGAGTAGCGGAGCCCTATCAAATTGTACACTCTACTGAGTATACTAAGAGAGATCTATTGCACTTATCCCCTATCTACTTGCCAAGATTCATAATAAATTGCATTATGTATGCCTTAGGAACCTAGGAGATCCAAGAAACACATATTCAGGCAAAGGAAGGCCCCTCACAATGAATCAATCACCAAATAGGTCTAAGGACACTGAAGGCGACCATTTAATATCAATTTGGAAAAGGAGGTCAAGCCCACTACCCTTGGAATTGAGGGTAAACCTGTCAGATTGCTAATCACAGCTTCCAATCATAGTTTATAGTGCAGACCGCTCACCAAAGCTGCAGTTTGTAATAGAGGTATCACCCCCTTCCCCTTTTCATTTTTGTCCAGTTAATTAGCCTCGATTAGCTATTTTTATGATTTAATTGCAGTTTAGTAGACTTTTGACCAATAGAATTAGATTAGATTAGTTTCTTTATGTTATGCTTCAATTAGGACATAAATGGATTCTTTATACACATTTATAATTTCTTTTACACAATTTATCCATGCATAGTGTAGTTGTTGTCTTTCTTTACTCTATTATATGAATCTTTATGCAATTAACATAACTTAGAAGCACTTTTGATGTTTTCTTGATTATGCATATTTAATGGTGTCTTTATGCAATTTTTCTAAAAGGACCTCATCATGAGAGGCTGCCTATGCTTTTGACATTCTTATGTTGTTTCTTGATCGTAGAAAATAGGTTTCTAAGGAGTTACAACCATTTATTTCCTTCCTCAATGTGAAGAAGAGGGTTCACTCCACCCTAGAGTAGTTCGTGTCACCTTAAGGGCTTGATAGTGCATTTCATCCCCGAGGGGGATTGAAATAATTGTAATTGTGTATCAAAATAGAGTATCCCTAAGAGGGACTTACTTGTAATCAGACACTCATTCATTTTAATGGAATAATGGAGGTATTTCTTGTAATTTCTATGTGTTTCATCCATTTTTGTGTTTGAATATCATTTTACTTTGTTTATGCAATTACAACATTTCGGGTGCACGTCTTTTTGGTCATACAACAACTTTTCCAAGAATATTGCTATTCACGTAATAAGTTTGGTCACAAGGCAATGAATTGCAAAATTCATGACGAAAGAGGATATGGCTTCACTAGGAGAAATTCTAAGATTGTTTCACATCCAAGGAATAATAACATTAAGTGTTGTAAGTGCAATAATGATGGCCACATAGTAAAATGGTGTAGAGCAAATATTCCAAAAATAGGCATGAACAGGAACATGAACATGAACAAGAACAGGAATATGAAAAAGAATAGGAAAAGTAACATGAACAGAAACAAGAAGATAAACAGGAATAGAGACTCAGAAAAGAAAAGACTTAGAGAAGAATGAGAATAAGAACAGGTGCAAGAATAGGAACATAGATGAGAACAAGAACATGAACAAGAACAGGGATGATGACTTGGAAAGAAACAATGAGAGGATTCAATAAAAAGAAAGAGGAAAAGATAAAGGCAGAGAACAGTTCTTTCGGGGAGTAGAAATACTCCCACCCCATAATTAACCACCTCATGTGGAGGTGGGGGAGGGGCTAAGCTAAGAGGCTTAATTATTAGCCCCGAGCCCCAAAGGTGACCCTTTGCCATTGATGTCAAATGGGGAGAGATTTGTGTATTATGGGGAGAGTTTTTGGATATGAGGAGAGATTTGATATCTGAGAGACCATTGAACCAGGGGGAGAAAAGTCCCAGGGGGATCAAAAAACAAGGTCAAAATTTAGTAAAAGGATTTGGGTTGCCATCAATGACAAAGTGTGAGATTGTTGGACATTTTGAGTCCTTAAGCTAAAATGATGTCATTGATGTCAAAAGAGCATTTAATGTCAAAATGATCTATGAAGGGTTTTTGTGAAAACCAAGGCAGGAAAAATAAAAAGTTTTACTTAAAACCATGGACAACAGATTTGATCTGGATTTTTCTTAAAACCCAATTTAGGCGTTCGTTTCATCGAAAAAGGTGCCCCGGTGATGGAGTTATTTGAGTTTTAATATTTGGTTTAAATTTTAATTATTTAAAATTTAAATTCAAATTTAAATTTAAATGCAAAGTTTCCTTTCGACGTCATCAAGCAAACATAAATTCATATTTCCGCCGATGTCTTCGAAGTGTTTTAAACACTATATAAAGGGGTGGTAAATAAATCAAATTTTTATCCTTGCTCTTGTGATAAATGTTTGGCATTCGAATAAGTCTATGATCTCATGCAAATTTTGAGAAGAGAAGCAGCAAAGAAAACGACAACACTTGGAAATTCAAAACATGGTGGGAAGCATGGCGCATTGGCAAATCATTTTTGTTTAAGGGAAAAGGTAGCACAAACACCAAGGATTGAATCGCTTGGACGACGTTTCATAAGGCATGTGGAAAGTGCTTTGGCACTTTGTCTTTTGTAGAAGGTGGAGGAAGGTTTAAGGCATTTTGGGCCTTTGCCTTTCCAACGAGTGACTAGCTCGTGTGGCATCTTAGACGTGGCTAAGACGCTCGTGTTGTGGCAAGTCGGGGGTTTGAATCCCCTTGACGAGGTAATTACGTTTTGCATTTAAATAATTTTTATTAGCCCTAAATTTCGGAGTTATAAGGTAGTCAATGGAAATTAAAGTTTGTTATTAAGGTTGTGATTATTATTGCAAAGCATAATTGGTTTATGATTTATTTTATGGTTATGGAGAATTAATTTTAGGAGAAATAAGGAGTTGTTTTTTAAAAACAATTTTGAGAGGTTTATTATTTTTGATAAGGGTTTTAATAAAAGATACTTTGGTGGATGTGTTTATTAAATTGGATTAAAAAAGGTGTAATTTGAGTAATGCTTTATTTTGTGATTATTTGAAGTCCATTAACCCTTGTTTATATTGGAAAGGAAAGTTGTGTTTAAGTGTGGCAGATTTTATAGATAACTTATTGGCATAAAAAAGGTATGGGCACATTTTCCTATTGATTGTTTATGGTGGTTGATTTCTGAAATATCATTGGAGAGAAAAGGATTGATTGTGGTTTCCTTTGAGAAAATTATTGGTTGAATGCTTCAAGGTTTTTTGGTTTATGAGTTGTATTTAAACCTTGTTTTATTAGCATTGTTGTTGAAGCCCATTGATGATAACATGAACTTGAACTTGAGTTAGAAAATAACATGAGTATCATTGCTATGTGAGACTTGTGCTTGAGCATTGTTTGAAATTTTTTGATTTGGTTAATACATGCTTGGACTAGGGTTTGTGAAAAAGGATTGTTCCTTGAGGTTATTTGTTGAGTTGAGTTGGTTAATACATACTTCGACTAGGGTTTGTGAGAAAGGATTATTACTTGAGGTGATTTATTGAGTTGATTTTATTAAGCCTAGTGAAGTGGATGCATGTGGTTGTTCAAGTTCCTAGAAACAAACTATTCAATATTCTGATTTGAGTTGAGATTGGGCTTTGAGTATAGAACATATAGAGTCTCTAACAATTCTCTTTATGCTTCTATAATATTGATTTGAGATATTGATTGTACATTGAGCTTAGAACATATTGAGTCTCTAACAATTCTCTTTATGATTCTATGTGATTGAGACAAGTCTTTGAGAAGACTTGTGGATTATTTTGAGTTAAGATTTTGTGAAAGCTTGCTATGCAGATTTGAGCAAGTCCTATAGAGGACTTATTGAGCATATTTGAGAAATTCCTATAGAGAACTTATTGAGTAGATTTGAGCAAGTCCTAGAGAGGATTTTTTGAGCAGATTTGGACAAGTTCTGTGTGAACTTGTTGAGCAAATTTGGACAAGTTCTATGTAAAATTGTTGAGCAGATTTGGACATGTTTTGTGTGAACTTGTTGAGCATATTTGGATAGGTTTTGTGTGAACTTGTTGAGAAAATTTGGACAGGTTTTGTGTGAACTTGTTGAGAATATTTGGACAATTTCTGTGTGAACTTGTTGAGCATATTTGTATAGGTTTTGTGTGAACCTATTGAGCATATTTGGATAGGTTTTGTGTGAACATGTTGAGTAGATTTGGACAGTTTTTTTGTGAACTTGTTGAGCAGATTTGAGCAGGTTCTAAGTGAACCTATTGAGCAGAATTGTACTAGACCGACTGTACTATATTTAGTACAAGATATTGAGCAAAACTATGCTATACCAACTGAACTGTGTTTGGTATAGTATTGAGATAGATATTTGGAGGTGACAGAGTATAGAGGAAAGAGTCTCAATGGATAGAGATCCAACAACTTGGACAATTGAAGATATATCTGAGTGAGGATTCCTCAAATGGAGAGAGATCCATAAGTCAGTACAGTGGAGAGATAGAGTCTTATAGAAGATCACTAGCCAGAGCAAAAGGGGAAAGAGTTCTCCTATGGAAGATATCCATGAACTTGAGATTTAGGGGATCATCATCTCCTTTGGACCAAGGTCCATAAATATTGTAATTTGGGAAAGATTCCCAAGATATTATTTGAAACATATTTAGAAGAAATATTTTCTCTGTGGAGGTAGCCCACATTGGGTGAACCACATTAAATATGTGTCTCTATTGTGTGTGGAGTTTTGTGAATTGTTTTTATTACTACTATTGATACTGCTATCTATACACTGCATAATATTGATTTGATAAGAAAAGTAAAAAGTGGTCTTGTAATGTTCACCCCCCTCTCAGTATAAGCTTGTGTTCTTCAAATTCATCACAAATCGATTTCCATACTACAAAATTTTTGGACCACCTGTACTCGGCATAACGATGTACGAGTTCGCTCAAAAATGTGGAGCTAATAAAAAACTCACTTCAACGCAACAATACGAGATTGACAATGCATGTATCAAGAGTTTTTTTTATGTAATGGAAGATGATAATAGGACCCCATGGATAATGGTTGACCTTCATCACAGATCCCAAAAATTGCATAACCTTGGGACAACAAATGGAACAGTAACCTTGGGAAGTTGATATGCCCAAAGGTTTACTTCTCGTATTTAATGGCATGGTTGGTAGTAGCATATGACAAAAGAACTAGGACATTTTGAGATAATAAGAACCAACCAGTGCTCAACATTAAAATTGACCATATCTAGAAAGTCTTCAATTTGATGAAGTATACCACCCTCTTGGTGCCAAAGCGGGACAAATGGGAGAGGAGTCCCAAAAAAGAGTAGAATCCATAAACAACCCCTATGTTCAGACTAGTTTTTGGAGAATACATGAAGGACAAACTCATATGGGCTAGTTCTGTGACAATTTTATGGTAGAAATCCATTGGCTTTTAACATGGGTGCTCCCCAAGAGATTAGGGCTAGGAGTAAGGGATTTTATCAAATAAAATGAGATTTCGGATTTCTTTTTATCAGAATGTTTCACCTACATCAGGCTCTATGGGGCCAAAATTTCTCCTAAATTATTACCTAAGTATTGTCCATTATCCCTAGAAACTCTGGAATGATGTAGACAGGTAGCCGAAGAAGCCAAGATGAGACCAATGAAGAAATATGGTAAAGTTCCTTGGCTCAATGTTCCATGTCGCTTTAGGGATTACATATTTGTTGGCTACCCCGCGTTGCTCAAAGAAATATTCAATTTGGATACTATGGATTTTGATGAAATAACTTGGATATTTTATGACCCAAAATGAATATACAGTAAAATGATGGAAAAAGGAGACTACGATCGAATAAAGCATCGAAAGGATGATTTTGAAGAAATTTTATTGGAAGCCATGGAAAAAGGGATAGATTTATAGATTGTATGGGATGATTTCCCTTCTGATAAAAGGTCCAGCACGCAGATTTGTGATGCCTATAATTACCCTACATAATTAATAAGGCTTCAAGAAATTTCAATAGAATCTGTAGTGCCCATTTTGCTAGTAGCAGTCCAAGCAATCAAAGAAGACCCCTTATTAGAATTAATCTAATAAGGTATTTATCAAATGGAGGTCACTGTAAATACTACAAATATAATAGAACAATAGGTCAGGCCTCCCAAAGAGGATCCTATTAGAATAGAGGCAATACCAAGAACCACTTGAGAAATCTCCCAAAGCTCAAATACAACCAAAGGGAAAGAAATTGTAAGTTCCTCTCCTCAAAAGTCCTCTCTCCCAGAACAAGCCATAATTCCTATTTTTGAAAGAGTCTTGGTTGTGAAAAGTATAAGTAAATTGGCACCCATGGTTGTCCATGCCACTAAAAAAATAAAATATCAAGAGATTAAAATTCCATAAATTGTGCAGATGAATATGATAAGAATGAGTAAGATTAGGAGTTTGTTCAGAAGCCACCTAGTGAAGAATCAAATAGAGATAACCACTGCAAAGAGTAAGATGTCTAAATTATATTTACCTTCTACAAAGGTTTTATTGGAGAGGACAGACAAGCAAGATACTTTTATTGCTGCAGGTGAAAAGAATTACAGATAGTGGTAAATATGGGAGATGTAAGAGAACAACTCATAGATGAGCCCCAATCAAAGACAACTGTGTCCGATATAGCAGAGATACATCTTCCTCCTTAAAAGACCCACTAGAATTCAGAGTCAATGAGAAAATCAAGGGCTCATTAGTACTAGGGAAAGAAGGTGAAATGGCCAAAGTTGTCAAGACAATGCAAAATCAAGCCATAGACCAATTCATTGGAAAAATTGCAGAGCTAAGAAAACAATTGGAAAAAGAGGAGAGGGAAAAAGCAAAAATGAAAGCATTAACAAATAAACAATAGGAAGAGGTGGCAAGAAAATATATTCCCAATATGCAGCCTCCTTCAATAGTAAAGGTTCAATATCATGCCTATTATCTAGATACAATGAAGAAACAACTGTCAATAAAAATACAAGCTCATGCCAAAGGATTCACTGAAATGTTTAAAAAAATAAGAATGATCCAAGTAACTGCTCGAGAAATTTTGACATTAATATGGGAGAGAGAAGAAGACTTTGAAGTCATCCATCCCACCCTGGATTTTATAGGGGACAATTTTTAAGATTTGCATGGATAAGAGATAATAACAAATTATGGCAGCGAAATACAACTCGATTTTGAGTTTTTGAAAGCATCCCTATTTGGGGTAAATCAGGAAAGGTGGATCAATGTGGTAACTGAAATAGACAATTTGATAGAATATGCAACAGGAAAAATGGTAGACATTGGTTTGTCCTTAGATCAATTCTTAGAGGCCTCTGATGTAGAAGAACTATTTAGGCATACCATAGAAATATTTGAGTGTGAACCGGATGATGAGGCATAAATTACTAGACAAACTACTCTTTTGGTGAATACTATGGAGATGTTGCTCTTCCAATATGAAAGAAATAGGTCCATCATTGCCATACATAAAAATAGGATTTTGCAGGAGATGAACATGCTAAGTTTTGCTGCCACTTTTGACACAGAAATATGGAGATTAATAAGTGAGAAAATAAAAAAGTTACAACAAGATCAAAAAGGAAAAAATTTGAAGCTCACGGTCAGCAACTAGGAGTTAGTTCAGCACAAAGAAGATATTTTTCAGTGGAAAAAACTCCTGTAGCAGTCAAATAACCAAACGCTCAAAAGGATACAGTTCAAGAGGGAACAGTAGAAATAGTTGTTGAAGAAATAACGGAAGAGTAAATAGACTCTCCTAAAACCACCATAACTAGTTAAATAAGAAACTATTTGAAAAGGTCAAAATGAAGGATTTAGCCTAAACAAAAAAATATAGTAGAAGCCAATTGTTTTAGTTTTGGATATCAACTTAGGAGAGGACAAGTTTAAGGCCAAAAATAAAACAAAAATAATAGAATCAAGAACCAACGACTATAATAAGGAGCAGACAAGTTCATATTCAACATAAAGCAATTAGAGAATATAATTTTTGCTAAGAGGTATACTTGAGTGCCATGTTAGTTGTGTTGTATCTCCTTCTGTGTCTATTTTTATATCTCATTATTTTTCTTCCCTTTGCTGTGCAAGATTTTAATAGGAAAGTGCTCAAGAAGCTGAGATTATTTCCTGTCCTATTGAGCCTGATATTCAGAGACTCTGTTGTTACCAGATTGGAACAAGGAGAGTAGGAGAGACTTGTTACATTACAAGATATTTTCATTATATTGATATATTTCTTAGAGAAAAACATAGTTAAAAGGCATTATGCCCACTCTGCATGTAAAAACTTATGAAATCAATACAATTCTAAGTCTCATTTTTATTATATCTTTGTATTAGTACTATGTATCATTGTATAATGGATTACATTATTTGAATGCATTATATACATTTCTTTCGTTGGTTAAATTTTAGTTTTATTATGATATTTGAATAAATCTATGAACACCAATTTATTTTTCCCCATTCTCTCTGTTCATGTTGAAATTGTTGTTAAATTGCTATAACAACCCAATGAATCTAGGCACCGATCTACATAAGGCATAAAAATTGGTTATTTTCTTGCTTGGTCATTTTAATACATGTAGTATTACATAAATCTGGAGCGTGTAAGTTTTATCAAATAATTACCGCTGGGGTTTCCTTACTTGTTCTGTAGTTTTATTTTAGCAATATTCATGTTTATCAGAACAAAGATGCAGGTTGACCAGAGCCTATAATAGCTCGTTGATTTCAAATGTATTTTTGTAGCATGAAAATCGAATCCTATGGATGCAAGAATTGGTTCCAACAATTTTTTGGTGCAGTTTTCGGGGAGAAATTTTACATTCTAAGCCTGAATTTTATGACATTATTTTTAATAAATGGGTGGCCAGTTAGAATAAAGAACTTTCATTTTAATTTTTACATTTTCTACATTCTTTATTTTACCCATGGTTTTCAAATTTTCATTGTTTAGGTTTCTTGATCTTCTTGAAATATTTCGTTTCTTGATTTTCTTGAATTATCCCAAGAACCAACTCCTGTGAGGAGGAGTGATAATATCAAGCATTCTTGATAAATTATATGTTGTTATTTCTACACCCCGGTGCTAGCGACTCTGCTGGATGAACCCAAAAGAAAAAATAAAAAAGGAGAGAACATAATGTGCTGGAAAACACCAAGAGAAGTAGTAAGGAGCTGTTGGCATTTTTGCCACATTGATTCTCGTTGATTAATGCATTAGTGTATTGTTGGAAATCTGACCTTTGATATTAGCTCTGATGCAGCTTGGGCGAAAAAAGGAGGAAAATTGAGCAAAAAATGGTTAAGTCAAAAAACTGCAGCGACGCACTGACATGTTTCAGAATCGCGGTCAACGCGGTCAATGCAGGCAGGTTGGGCGGAACCGTCGCGATATCGCGACGTGTTCCGGAATCGCGGGTCGGGCGACTTCGAAGGCATTAAGTCAAAACTTGCAGCGTGTCGCTGACATGTCAGCGAATCGCGACCAAAAATGGCGTTTTGTACGGCGACGGAAACATGTAGCGAAATCGCGACATGTTCCGATTTCGCGGGGCAGAGCGCAGGGAGGAGCCAACGGCGGAAACATGTAGCGAAATCGCTACATGTTCCATTTTCGCGGGTCAACGGTGGTCAAAGCGTACGGCATTATAAGACGTCGCGATTTCGTGACCCGTCGCGATTTCGCGACCCGTCGCATTTTCGTGACCTGCAACAGTTTTCCCGCCAAGTGCAGTATGAACGGCCGAGAAGGGTTTTTGGGTTTTCGATGATTTAATATTGACCCGAATTAAATATTTTATAGATTTTCGAGGCGGTTAAAGTCGAAGAAGCACCCAGGCCACCAAAATTAAAGTTTTATGTATTCAAAGCGGCTGGTCGTGGTCTATTTTAACGGTTTCATGCACATGTTCGAAAAATAAAATTTAATGAAGGCGACCGCGATTATCTTATTGTATTTAATTTTTATTTCCTCGAGGCTGCGATTAAGGGGATCGTGTTCCTGATTTTCAAGATATTATTGTAGATCACGAGGAAGTTGGTTTTTAATATTTAATGTTGTAAATAGGACGGACCTCTATAAAAACCAACGTAATTTTCATTTACAAAGGTTGGAAAAACTGGCTGCTAGAAACTGGGATTATATCTGCAAGAATAAAAGGATCAATTTCTAATTTTTCAAGCGTCGCATGGATGAATTTGCTTTCTGTTTTCTGCATTTCTAATAGCATTCGTACTCCTGCATTGCTATTACATTTAAATTCTGCATACTGGATTTAAATACTGCGGTCAGGGTACAATTCTTGGAATGTGGGTTTGGAGGGATTTACGGCATGTGATTGTGCGAGGATGAAGCTGATTTCTTATGTTACTTGCTGTTGTTACGTTTTAAGTTTCCTGCTGTTGTTTTTCTGATCCCATCACTTTGGCCTGTGGCCATATTTCCCATTTCTTTCTGCAACCTTTTAAATCTCTTTCCAGCAACCCTATCTTAAACCCATTTTTAGAGTAGTGAAGGGAACCATCCCACTCTGGAGATTGGTCTGGGAGCCATTTCTTGCTTCCAGCCTTTCAATGTTGGCCGGGTCTAGGGCGCAATTGTAAAATTCCTTTCCTGTGGCAGATTCGTGACCAACAGGAGCTATTCTCGAAACTCAAGAATCCAGAGGTATTTATACACAATAAAAAAACTTTGCTTTTCAAAAGTATTGCTTACAATAGTAGATAAAATTCTAGCGGTAAAAAGTACGTAAAGAAAAATTAAAATACTATTACAGTTGGTATCACTATAGATGAACATTTGAATTTCATTATTGAAAATATATGTGATTATTTTTATTGCCCAATAAATAGTAATACTGGGGTAAATAATCCATTAGATCATATTCATATTACTCAGCATCACATTCCTGTAAGTGTTACTGTTGTGAACTCGAATCCTACAATAACAATGGCCCAATATAATGTTTATTTATGGAGGACTAATAGATATAGACCTTTTGTGTTACTCATCATTTTAAATATCTTACCCATTAAAGCTCACAAGTACCTCCCTAAATTTTTAGGAAATAGTGCAATGATTGGAGAAGATCATATCAAAAGTTTCTTGTATGCAATGGATAGTCTTGAAGTTGAACATGAAGATGTAGTATTGAGACTATTTTTACAGACTTTAGAAAAATATGCTAGAGAGTGGTTCAATTCCCTTCTGAACAATGATATCCCAAACTTCACCAAAATGGAAACTATGTTTCTAAATAAATATGGTAAAAGAAAAAATGAACAATCACTGTTAACTGAGTTAGCCACTATAAAAAAAAAGAGAATGAGGTTTTTAGTGACTTCAACATAATATTTTCAAATACTAGGAATAAAATCTCTGTCAACCTTAGGCCTAGTGATATTCAATCTATTTTTTTTTATAAGAATACCTTTCAAGGAGAGTTTAACTATGAGCTGAGGCAAGAACAAGCCACTACCATTAATTGTTGTATGGAAAAATCAATGGATATATAAAGAAATATGCTTGATAGTGGTAAGATGAAGCCCTATTATCTAGAAGTCAACCTACCTGAGATAAAATCCAAAAGAGTGGCATTTTATATACAAAGAAGAACTAAAATTGATCCAATGGAAAATTTGACCAGTCAAATGATTGATATGTTCAATAACGTGAACAACATGTTAGTAAGAATTGAAAGAAATAGAAATAATGGTGAATCTTCACAAACAGAGCGACCGCATGTTGACAAATGAACCCCATTAAAGAAAAATTTCAATAGGAATTGGGGAAGCAAAAATGGTTCTGAAGAAGGAAATAGGAGTAGGAATAATGGGAATAATAACTAGAAAAATTGAGACTTTGACAGAGATCAGAATAGTGTTCCTAACCCTATACCATATGCTAATGTAGTAGAGGGATTTCCCTATTTTTGCTCTACTTGTGATGCACCCCATAACCCTGATGCATGTGGAATTCACCTAAGTGATCAACATAATGTAGATATGCATTCTGAATCAGAAGAGGATATAATAATAAATGCTTGTTGGTCTATTGAAGATGAATCCAGAGAAAGGTTGTTTGAAGAATATATGGACAAGTATGCTTCAAATCATCATCCTCAAATTTTAGTAACTGAAGGAACTAAAATCTTGCAAAAATCACATGAGACAAGGTATGATAAGATGAAGAAAGGGAAATTAATCCCCACTGCTCAAGAAGTTGAAGAATTAGAAGCTACCCATGTTCTAAATTTAAGGAATAGAATAGTACCTGAAAGGACAGAGAAAACCTCTACAAGTGAAACAAGAAAATAAACTTTTACCAATAAGAATATCAGTAAAGAGAAAATAGATAGAATCCTCAAAAAGATTACTCTTGAAGTAATAGAATCAAAGGTTGAGATTCCCAAAGAAGAAAGTAATAAACCACTAGATACAAAGAAGATAGAATTTAATGTTGGGTCAAAAATCAGTAAGCAAAAGGTTAATATCACATTTGGAGAAATTATGAAAGTTTAGCAGTACAGAGAACAAGTTTGCAGAGCATTTGTATTAGTGGAACAAAAAGAAGACCCAACTTACCATGCTGCTAAACAAAATCAACATGATACAATATCACCATCCTCTATTAGACCCTTTTATGTATCATTAAGGTACAACTCAAATAAAGGGGAAATATATGTTATCCATAACTACATGTTAGACAATGGAGCCTCACACAATATCATGCCCAAATTAATAGCTGATCAAATGGGATTAATCTATACTAGAGATTTTGCCCCTATTTTTGTAATGGATAGTAGACAAATTCCTTATGTAGGGGTGATAACTGGATTGTTAGTTTTCTTAGATTAACACCCCAAAAAGTGCATTGTCATGGATGTTGCAGTAGTTGATGTTGACCCATTTTTATCACTATTACTTAGTAGACATTGGGAAAAACAACTGGGGGGTTCAATTCAATTATACTAGTCCTATGCTACGATCCCAATATCAAATAAGGAGAATATAATTTTGAGAAGGGAAACATATAAAAAACACTCCGTAGAGTTAATTAAAATAGATGAAACCATGATTAACTTAGTGAAATCTATGGAAGAAAAAAGGATGAGAGTTTATTCAATATGGCACAACCCATTCCTGGTGGAAGTACCAAAAGCAAAGAACATGGATCTAGAAGTTATGAATGTAGTAGATGCTGAATCAGATAGAGTTTTGACTCAATAAATGTGGACCATGTCTTTTGATGGAGCTAAATCACATTCTGACGCAGGTGTAGGTGTAAAATTAGCTGATATTAAAGGAAATTACATTGGTTTTCCTTACAGACTACAATTCCCTTACACAAACAATGTAGCTGAGTACAAAGCTTTACTACTAGGGTTAAGGAAAGCAAAATAACTAGGCATTAACTACTTTAATGTAATAGGGGATGCAAATTTTATTATACTACAGATAAAAGGTAAATATCAAACTAAGCACCCTAGGCTTAAACAATATAAAAATACAGTATTGGAATAAATCGATAAATTCTTAGCTTTCAATATCTCATATATTCCTAGAGAACAAAATAATGTTGCATATCTTTTAGTTGTAAATGCCTCAAGCCTAGATCATCCAGATATAACTATAGAATATATGGATAGATTCCCAACTATATCAATCTATAAACCTTCTGTCTCAGATAACATAGTCTATCTACAGGCATTTCAAGATGATATAGATATTAAGGATTTTATGAATTTACAAAATCAATATGCAGATGTGATCCGTGATGAAAAGGATGAAGACCAAATAGGAGAGCCAGTAGAAGTAATCCAGTTGAAAACTAATAGAATACCCAAGGGATTGGTGTCTCTAGAAAGTATATTTTATTATTTTGACAAATCTTATAAGCCTTTACGCAGAGAAGTGATATATGAAGATATTAACATTGGTTCAATGAAAGAACCTAGAATAGTGAAAGTAGACATGGACTTACCTGCTAAATAAAAGGCTAGATATATCAGTTTCTTGAAAAAAATAAAGAACATTTTGCTTGAACTTATGAAGATCTGAAAACATTCAAAACAGATGTAATGACACATATAATACCCTTGAACGAATATTGCAAACCATTTAGACAGAAACAAAGGAAGTACAACCTAAATCTGCACCCAATAATGCAAAAAGAGGTACAAAAATTATTGGATTCCAAAATAATCAAAAAGGTAAGATTTTTTTTCATGGATATTCAATCTAGTACCAGTAATAAAAAAGAATGGGGATATTAGACTCTGTGTAGATTTTAGGAATTTAAACAAGATTACATTAAAAGACAATTACCTCTTACCCAACATGGAACAATTATTGCAAGCAATAGTTGGCTTAACTAGATTGTCTCTATTAGATGGATTTTTAGGGTACAATCAGTTTCAGATAAATCCAAAAAATAGACATAAGACAACATTCACTATGCCTTGGGGCACATTTGAATATTTAAGAATACCTTTTGGACTAGTGAATGCAGGTTCTACTTTTCAGAGGGCAATGAATTTTACCTTCAAAGGAGTATTGTTCAAAATTATGGTTGTATACCTGGATGATATCACAATATTTTCTAAAATTCCAGAAGATCATCTAGAACATTTGACTGCATTTTTTGCTTAGTGCAAGGAATTTGGAAATTCTTTAAACCCCAAGAAATGCATATTTGGGACTACACAAGGAAAGTTATTAGGACACATAGTTTCAGAAAAAGGAATAAGCGTTGACCCAAAAAAAATTGAAGCCATTTCCAAAATTCCTCCTCCCAAAAATTTGAAAGGTGTCAGGTCATTCTTTGGCAAGATAAACTTTATTAGAAGATTTGTCCCAAATTTTGTAGAGATGACCAAACCCATAAATGATATGGTTAAAAAAACTAGAGAAATAAAATGGATAGTTGAAAATATGGAAGCATTTAACAAGATCAAAGAAGCCATATCAACCACTCTAGCCCTAAGTTGCCCTGATTATGCAAAAGATTTTAATATCTATTCTTATGCATTTGAAAATTCTATTGCTGTAGTTCTTTCATAGAAATATGATGAAAATAATGAAATACCAATAGCCTTCATGAGTTCAGGTCTGAAAGGAGCACATGTAAAATACACCTTTCTAGAAAAACATGCTTATGCAGTCATCCAATATTTAGAACATTTCAAAGGTATATTTGGATCAAATAAATTTTATTGTTGTATCCCTTTTATAGCAATAAAATATATTTTTTCTCAATCAGAGCCATTAGAAAGACCAACAAGATGGATGGTAAAGCTTCTGCAATATGATGCTGAATTCAAAATAGTTAAAACTATCAAAGGACAAGGTTTGGCTAAACTGTTGGCTAATAGGGAAGAAGAAGGATTTGAAAATTTTCTCACAATAGACAAGGCATATGATATTAGAAGAATAAATAATACCGAATGCAAATGGTATGAGGAAATTTTGTCATAATTACAAAATTTGTCATTCCCTAAAGATATTTCAATAAACAGAATGAGGTCAGTCAAGCTTCAGGCCCAAAAATATTATATACAGGATGGTGTGCTATATTGGAAATACCTTGATGGAGTATTATTAGTCTATCTATATGAAATTGAAGTCCCAGAAATAATCAATGAATTTCATGATGGTTTCTGTGGAGGACATTTTGCTCCAAGAGCTAAAGCTAATAAAATTATGAGAGTGGGATATTATTGGCCTTCCATTTTTAATTATGTATATAAATATGTTAGGAACTATCATAACTACCAATTTTTTGTAGGAATGAAGCATTTATCTGCCATGCCCTCAAGCCAGTAATCATTGAGGCACCATTCACACAATGGGGTATTGACCTAATTGGAGAGATCGAGTCTAATTTATCTGTCCAACACAAGTGGATAATAACTACAATAGATTACTTCACAAAGTGAGTAGAAGTTGCTCCCCTGAGAACATCCACTACTACCACTGTCATCAAATTCTTGGAAGAAAACATTCTGACCAGGTTTGGGGTTCATCAAAAACTAGTTATAGATAAAGCACAGTTTTTTGTTTCATATGAAATGGAAGAATTTTGTGCTAAATATGGAATTTATTACCCCATTCTACTAATTATTACCCCCAATGAAATGGTCTTGTTGAGTCATCAAATAAAAATGTAATAACCAAAATAAAAAGATCATTGGGTAAGAACAAGAGAGGGTGGGATAGTGAACTTAAGTTTTCTTTGTGGGCTGATAGACTATCTGTTAAAAGAAACACAGGAAGAACCCCCTATGAAATGATTTATGGATAGAAAGCCTTATTACCTTCAAAGATAGAGAAATTGACACTTTCCCTCTTATTACAAGACCATGAAAACCCTAATCTCATACAGAGAAGACTTGACCAAATTGTCCTATTAGAAGAGAAAAGAAGAGATACCCTTAATAGAATGATGGAACAAACCCAAAAAACCATGAAATTGTTAAATAAAAAATCCAAGGGTACCCCTTTTTATCAAGGAGATATAGTCAACTATTGGGATCCTAAAAATGATAAGCATGGTGAAAAAGGAAAATTTGAACCTAAATGGATTGGCCCATACCAAATAGCCCATGTTATCAGCCAAAATACATACAAGTTGCAGACCTTTCAGGGTGAAATGATGGTCATCCCCATTAATGGCCAACACCTCAAAATGTACAATCCTTGTTAAAGGTGAATAAAATAAAATAAAAAAGTGGAAAGAACAAAAAACCCAAAAAAATAGAGTGCTTTACTTTTAGCTCTTCTTTTCTTGTTTAGTTTAATTCTGATTTTACTGTACACATGATATTCTTAGTTTAATGAGTATATATTACTAATAATTCCAACAAAAACAATAAGAAGAAAGGAGATTCATTTTAGACTCTGATGAGATTTACAATTTTTAAAATATGAGTGTTTATGCAATAGTTGTTTGATATGAGATAAAACAGAAGGAAAACAAAGTTGATTGAAACATCATGTCAAAGCCTCACATTACAAATGATACTTAAGGTGACTTCAAAGGTCCAAAGAACCAATTTATCTTTGAGAGGGTGGTTGATCCAAGAATCATTACACTCATATTTTATAACAAAAAACTAATCCTCAACTCAGGCATACTCATTGCACAATTTGCTTATATATCCAAGTACTTCTCTCACGAGAAAGAAAAATAAAAAACAAATTTAAATTTAGTCACTGCTTGAGATATGTTAGAAAACTTGTATTAGGGCTATAGATGCTTGACTAGAAGTAGGGTAAAACCATATGGGATTAGAAGAAACTCCACCGAGGCTATAGATGCTTGACTAGTAGTGGAGCCCTGCAGAATGGTGAAAATTTCTAAAGAGTGATATCACATATTAGGCTTAACTGTTTAGCTTAGATATGGCAAAGTTCTGAAAGACTTTGAAATCCAAATAAATGCACAAACACACACATGGGCATAAACATGATGAAATAAATGGCTTTGACAAATATTTGTGTAATCATATCTTATGACTTAGCCAAAACAAGCATTACAATATATCAAAATAAAACTCATCATTTTTCTAAAAATATGATCCTAGTTTCCAAATTGAATAAAAGGAATTACAATTTTCAAATACTCTATTGTTTGTATATCAGGTTGTTCATACAATTTTTTAGTATATATAAAAAAAAAAGAGAAAAAAGTTTTTTTTTTTTTTTATATAAGCTTTACTTAGCAGTCAAGTTTTTGATTTTTGTTCATTTTCTGCAAATAAAACTAGAAGATTCAGTGGTTCTCAAGTGCCTCATGTTTTCAACTCATTGTCCCAGTTAGAGCCTCTATTGAAGCTAAATTTGACTCAAACTTTGAAACCCCCAAATTTAAATTTTTAGTTTCATTAAAGTAAGTAAGCATTGTTGGTCCTTTTGCATCTAATTGAGAGAGTTTAATTTATTATGAGTTTGTTTGATAAAGACTAGTCGTTGTTGTTAATAATGTGTGTCCCATTTTGATAAATCTCAATTATATTAAACAAGGGATAGGGCCAAACTTTATCAGATTTTTAAAATCTAAACTCTGATCCTTATAAAATAAAGCTCTGTTGGGCTCAAATCAATTGATAAGTCTTTAAATCCTATAGTGTTCAAAATTAAGAGAAAATATTAATCACATGCCTTGGTCTAAAGATTGAAAAATCATAACTAATTTTGAAAAAATTAATTAAGACTTAAGGGTATGCACCCCATCTAGTTAAAAATAGAGCACCTTAGATCAAATCCAAAGGCCGCGCTCAAATCTGGTTTAATCGGATGATGGCGCTATTATAAATCGAGCAAAGGATAAGTCAAACAAGTCAAAAGGTAAGGTTCAAAATAAAAAGATACATCTTAGATTTAAAACCTAAAAACATGTGTCCTTTAATCTGATGGTAGCGCTTAAGCGAAATGAGAAAATTAATGGACGTGCTTTCTCAAAGAAACCCGAAGATTAAGTCAAAGTCAATGGTCTAAAAATAAGATTATAACCTCAAATCGAAAATGATTAAAATTAATGATTAGTTAATAAATTCCATGCAAATTTTCTAATATTTATGGATGCGCTTGAGCTAATCCTAATCCTACAGACGCGTGCTCTCCAAAAATTCAAATAATTAAGGAGTCAACATAGGTCAAAATTCTAATTAAACATCAAGCAAGTCCAAAAAATCTAAGGGTAACACTCAAATGAATTCAAATATCAATGGTTGCACATGATCCGATTAAAATAACCATTAAAATACTATGTTCAAAAGCATTAAGGCTTGCGCCCCTTTTGAAATAAACATTGAGCTAGTTTGGCTAATCGAACGATAACGCTTAATCTAGATCTAATCTGACGATGGTGCTCCCATAAAAGGTGCATCAAAAAAGTAAAAGCCGCATAAGATTAGTTAAACCTATTAATTTAAATTAGTGATGGTATAATACACTAGATAATCATTCCCCGTTCAGCTTAATCAAAGTTAAAACATGTGCCCCTTGGTAACTAACCCCACAGGTTGATCAATATCAATGGTTGCGCCAACATGAATTGAGATTCGACGACCATGCCTAAATCGAAACCCAAATGAAGAAATGGTAAGATGTAGGGAAAAATAAAGGTAAAGTAAAAAATTAATTACACATTAGTGAGGGTATAATATGTCGCTAATCATCCCATTTTGGCTTAAACCTGGATTAGTCAAATGTAATAATGCTCCCTTTTCGGCTAATAAGTACGCAGCTTGTAGGAGATCTAACGACAATGCTAGACCTAGATCAAATATCAATGATGAAAAATGAGTCAAACTAAAATAGAAGGATGCCACAGCATGAATATCTAACGGTAGCGCTCATCTCCACTTAGATCCAATGATAGGGCATCATAAAACATGATCGAAGGTTAACTCATAAGGTTTCAGTAATATGATCGATTAAACACCTAAGGTTGGTACATGAATAATTTACCCCTTCTTCCATTATGCTAAAACTTGTACATATCCAATGATCACGCCCCTATCATGATATGATCTAATGGTGGACGCATAGAGAGATGATCCGATTATACAATGCCTATGTTTAGAGCAATGTTATTAAGGTTTAAATCACTAGAATAACCAAGGTAAATGGATTACATTATTTTAATGCTTTATATAAACTTTGGACCTGAGCATCATTAATCGAGGGTTTTCTCAACCTTATAAATGTTATTAATATGATTAATTTCATGCAGGTTTATATAAAGTAAAGGACTAATGATCATGCAGGTTCTTAGACATCAACGACTATGTTAACCCTCATCAGGATCCGATGGTCGTGCATAAATTAGAGATCTAAGTAATAAATTAACTACACTAATCCAATGGTAGTGCTCCATTGAGATCAAGAGGATCCGACGATGGTGAGCAAGTCAAAGTCAAAACAATAGAATACAAGCATGACTAATCCGACAAGCATCTTCTGACAGATCCAATGGATGCGCTTCATCTCGGGATGATCTAACAGTAGTGCACATTTCAAAGGTAAAACTGATGGTAAGATTAAATTGAAATTTTATTAATTAAATTTTAACCCTTTTTAAAGGGCCCTAACACATAATTAATCACCATTTTTGTTAATCAAACGATTCAAAGCATATTTTCTTTTGGTTAAATAACCCACAGGTTCTAAAAATATCTAAGGTCATGATAGAACATATATGGATCTAACGGCTACGCTAAATCTCGATTTTTTAAGGGAAATTAGGATATCCAAGATAATGGCAGACACTCACATCAAGAACCGAATCTTATGGGGATCCTTAGGATGATTGTTGCCTAATTAAAATGTAATCAATCCCAAATATTTAGTTATTGTTCGAGGCCAAGGTGTCACGAAGATAAAAATGGATGTCATCCCCATCACAAGTCATAGCTCCATGTCAGAAAATAAGAAGCTTTAGGAGCCAATAGAATTTTTTTTAATAATTGATGGTACACAAATCAAAGAACTCGAAAGCACATACGACGACGAGCTTTACCCGCCATCGAAGCCCAACTTTGGAAAGGGATGTGTTGGCAATATTTCTTTGGCCAATTTAAAAAAAAGTAGTTGATGGTACAATATTAATGCCAAACGTGCGAACATACTGAACCCATTCCACCACCTTTTATTTGAACTCACAAAATCAATTAAGTTTACCACCTTGGCAATCTAAGAACAGAGACTAGTACATAGGAGTTGCAGATAAGAGGAGAGTGTTGAGTTTTTTTTGTCTAAGAGGAACTATACTCATTACCTTGAGCAATATGGCATAATGGGAAGATGTTTTTGCACCAGAAGACACCAGAGAAGCAGTGAAATTCATCATAAACTGATTTCCATACTCTAAAAGTTTTGGACCACTTGTACCTGACAGCATGATGTACAAGTTCGTACAAAAATGTGGAGCTAATAAAAACCACTCCAATGCAACAGTACAAGATTGAAAATGTATGTATCAATATTTTTTCTCATGTAATGGAAGATGATAGCAGAACCCCATAGATAATGGCTGACCTTCATCACAGATCTCAAAAATTGCAATACAAGGGTTTCCCCAGGGACAACAGATGAAACAATAACCTTGGGAAGTTGATATACTGAAAGGTTTATTTCTCAGATTTAATGGTATGGTTTGCAGTAGTGTATGACGAAAGAACTAGGACATTTTGAGATAATAAGAACTAACCAGTGTTCAACATCAAAATCGACCATATCCAGAAAGTTTTCAATATGATGAAGTATACCACCCTCTTGGTGCCAAAGGAACGATTTTTTTTTTTTTTTTTTTTTTTTTTTTTTTTTTTTTTAAATAAAAATTTAAATATTTTTTTTTTTAGAGTTTTTTTGGGGTTTTTTTTTTTTTTTTTTATTTTTTGTTGTGGTGGTTTTTTTTTAAAAATTTTTTTTTTTTTTTGTTTTGGGTTTCTCCTCTTTATGGGAAATAAAATTAATTACTTTATAAATGGTTGATTTGATAAAATATTTTTTTTTTTAAAAGAGAAGATGCCTTTTTTATATTTTTTTTCCCGATAGGGACAATTGGGAGAGGATTCCTGAAAAAGAGTAGAAGCCGTAAACAACCTCTATGTTCAGAATAATTTTTGGAGAATACATAAAGGCCGAACTCATATGGACTGGTTCTATGACAATTTTATGGTAGAAATCCATTGGCTTTTAACATGGGAGCTCCCTAAGAGATTAGGGCTAGGAGTAAGAGATTTTATCAAAGAAAAAGATATTGGGGATTTCTTTTTCTTAGAAGGTTTCACCTACATCAGGATATATGGGACCAAAATTCCTCCTAAATTGTTACCTAAGTATTGTCCATTACCCCTAGTAGCTCTGTAATTATGTAGACAGGTATCCGAAGAAGCCAATATGAGACTAGTGAAGAAACATGGTAAAGTCCCCTGGCTCAATATTCCATGTTGCTTTGGAGATTACATACTTGTTGGCTACTCGACACTGCTCAAAGGAATTTTTGATTTGGATACTATGGATTTCTATGAAACAACTTAGATATTTTATGACCCAAAAGGAATATATAGTAAAATGATGGAAAAAAGAGACTATGTTGGAATAAAGCATCGAAAGGATGATTTTGAATAAAGGTTATTGGAATCCATAGAAAAAGGGATAGATTTATGGATTGTATGGGATGATTTCCCTTCTGATAAAAGGGCTATCATGTAGGTTCGTGATGCCTATGATTACCCTACAAAATTAAGAAGGCTTCAAGAAATTTTAGTAGAATCTGTAGCATCCATTTTGCCAGTAGCAGTCCAAGCAATAAAAGAAAACCCCTTATTATAATTAATAGAATAAAAAGGTATTGATAAAATGGAGGTCACTATAAATACTGTAGATATAGAAGAACAACAGGTTAGACCTCCCAAATAGGATCCTCTCATAATAGAGGCAACACCAAGCACCACCCGAAGAATTTCCTAGATCTCAAGTACAACCAAAGGGAAATAAATTGTAAGTTCCTCTACTCAAAAGTCCTCTCTCCCATAATAGGCCATAATTCATATTTTTGATAGATTCTTTGCCGTAACAAGTGTAATAAAATTGCACTCATGGCTATCCCTACCACTCTAAAAATAAAATATCAAGAGATTAAAATTATATCAGTGGTGCACATGAATATGAGAAGAACGCGTAAGATTGTGAGTCTGTTCAGAAGCCACCAAGTGAAGAATCAAATAGAGATAACCACTATAGAGAGTAAGAGGCCTAAATTGTCTTTACCTTCTACAAAGGTTTTTTTGCAGAGGATAGAAAAGCAATATATTTTTACTGTTGTAGGTGAAAAATAATTACACATAGTGGCAAAGATGGGAGATTTAAGAGAACAACTCACATATGAGCCCCAATCAGAGACAACTGTGTCAGATATAGCAAATATATATCTTCCTCCCCTACAAGACCCACTAGTATTTAGATTCAATGAGGAAACTAGGGGCTCGTTAGTACTAGGGAAAGAAAGTGAAACGGTCAAAGTTGTCAAGACAATGCAAAATCAAGCCATAGACCAATTCATTAGAAAAATTACAGAGCTAAGGAAATAATTGGAAAAAGAGGAGAGGGAAAAAGCAAAAATGAAATTATTAATAAATAAACAATAGGAAGAGCTAGCAAGAAAATATGTTCCCAATATGCAGCCTCCTTCAATATTAAAGGTTAAAGATCATACCTATTATCTGGATACAATGAAGAAACAAGTATCAATAAAAATATAATCTCATGCCAAAGGATTCACTGAAATGTTTAGACAGATAAGAGTGATCCAAGTAACTACTCAAGAAATTTTGACATTAATACAGGAGAGAGAAGAAGACTTTGAAGTCATCCATCCCACCTTGGATTTTATAGAAAACAATTTTGAAGAGCTGCAGGGACAAGAGATAATAACAAATGATGGCAGCAAAATACAACTCAATTTTGAGTTTTTGAAAGCATCCCTATTTGGGGCAAATCAGGAAAGGTGGATCAATGTGGTAACTGAAATAGACAATCTGATAGAAGATGCAATAGGAAAAATAGTGGATATTGGTCTATCCTTAGATCAATGATTAGAGACCTCTAATGTAGAAGAACTATTCAGGCATACCATAGAAATATTTGAGCATGAACCAAATTATGGGGCAAAAATTACTAGAGAAACTACTCTTCTGGTGAATACTTTGGAGATGTTGATCTTCCAATATGAAAGAAACAAGTCCATCCTTGCCATACAGAAAAATAGGATTTTTCAGGAGATGAACATGCTAAGGTTTGCTACCACCTTTGACACAGAAATATGGAGATTAATAAGTGAGCAAATAAAAAAGTTGCAACAAGGTCAAAAAGGAAAAAAAATTGAAGCTCATGGTCAACAACTGGGAGTTAGTTCAGCACAAAGAAGACCTTTTTTAGTGGAAAAAAATCCTGTAGCAGTAAAAGAACCAAACACTCAAAAGGAGACAGTTCAAGAGGGAACAGTAGAAACAGTTGTTGAAGAAATAATGGAAGAGCAAACAGACTCTCCTAAAACCACCATCACCGGTTAAATAAGAAATTATTTGAAAAGGTCAAAATGAAGGATTTAGCCTAAATATAAAAATATAGTGGAAGCCAGTTGTTTCAGTTTTGGAGATCAACTTAGGAGAGGACAAGTGTAAGGCCAGAAATAAAACAAAAATAATAGAATCAAGAACCAGCGACAATAAGAAGGAGCAGATAAGTTCAGATTCTGCATCAAGCAATTAGAGAATAGAATTTTTGCTAAGAGGTATACTTGAGTGCCCTATTATTTGTGTTGTTGTATCCCCTTTTGCGTCTATTTTTTTCTCTCATTTCTTTTTTTTCCCTTTTTTGTGCAAGATTTTAATAGGAAAGTGCTCAAGAAGCTGATATTATTTCATGTCCTATTGAGCCTGATATTCATAGACTCTATTGTTACTAGATTGGAATAAGGAGATTAGGAGAGACCTGTTACATTGTTTTAATATGATATTTTCATTGTATTGATATATTTCTTAAAGAAAAATAGAGTTAAAAGGCATTCTGCCAACTCTGCATGTAAAAAATTATGAAATCAATACAATTATGAGTCTCATTTTTATTATATCTTTGTCTTAGTACTGTGTGTCACTGTATAATGGATTACATTATTTGAATGCATTATATACATTTCTTTCATTGGTTAAATTTTAGTTTTATTACGATATTTGAATAAATCTGTGAATGCCAATTTCCTTTTCCCCATTCTCTCTGTTCATGTTTAATTTTTTTTTAAATTGCTATAACAACCCAATGAATCTAGGTACCGATCTACATAAGGCATAACAATTGGTTATTTTCTTGCTTGGTCATTTTAATACATGTAGTGTTACATAAATTTGGAGCGTGTAATCAATGTTTTATCAAATAATTACCGCTGGGGTTTCCTTACCCATTCTATAGTTTTCTTTTAACAATATTCGTGTTTATCAAAACAAAGAGGCAGGTTGACCAGAGACTGTAATAGCTCGTTGGTTTCAAATGAATTTTTACAGCGTGACAATCAAATCCTATGGATGCAAGAATCAGTTCCAATAGGAACATACAACCAATTCCAGTGAATGGTTTTCATCTCAAGCTCTACTATGTGTAAAATATGAGCTCATTGTAACATATATATATACATTGTATTACTATTTCCCCTTCTTTCTACACTTTGTATTTTATTTTCTTTTTGCACTTTGTAATCAGTCTTCTTAAAAAAATCTCAGAAAAAGGAAAAATATTTGCAAAAATGAATGTTTTGACAAAGTATCCAACAATTCTCCATTCCGCACTCGAATGTATGAAAATTCTCTCGGAATGATGAGCGATTTTGAATCTGCATCAAAATACACTAATATCCCCCCAAATTGGTGTAAATTTTCTTATCTCATGTGATGAAGAGACATAGATACCAAAAGAAGCAAAGGTCTCCAATACAGGGACTTTTCAAGGCTAAAGTATGATAGAGCAAAACTGAGGTGATAATTTACACGTGGAATTGACGAAGTTTCGACGAAATAAAAAATATCTTCGACCCGCCAGGTTTCAAAAAACTAAGGGAAATTCAAGCAGTGATTTCATGACCATTCCACATGGAGATACAAGAAATACCCCACAATAAATGCTAACGAAATCTCACTCGAACCAAGGAGTAGCCAAAAAGGCGCATTGAGGTGGCAGTGTAGTTTGAAGTTTTGGCCAATAAAAATTTAGAATGCCACTGTTGAATCACCAAGAGAAATGAGTGGAATTTATAAAGTGTGCCAGTGGGTAGATCACATAGCAATCACATTAATGGTGGAAGATACACGCACTACAAGAAATAAAAGAACCAAAAGAGCACACACAAAATTCATTTTCTAGTCAACTACGTTCACAAAGCAGTAAAGGGTGAAATGATACTCTAAAGTTTTCTATTATGAATTACAGAGAATAAATTATTATTGCTATTCAAAATGGCTTCAGAGGATGTTCAAGAGTTTGAAAACTTGGAGAAAATGATGGTGGCACCATGCATCGATCGAGCAAAATCTATGTTGGATATTGAAATGGTTCTCACAGAGAGAACAAGACTCAGGAGGAGCATTAATGATAGATACAAGAAGAAAGTTGCTCTGTCTATGGAAGGTAGATGTGTTATCCTTTCTTATCTCTCTTTTTACATATGTGATTTTTTTCATCCCTATCTAGAGTTAATAGCTACAGTAGTTAAATTTTACAACCCATTAGCCAAAGCGGTAAAAACCTCTAAGGGAGAAACCCTTTTCAATATCACTATCTCTTTCTGCCATAATATTTTTTCCCTAGGATCCAAATCGTTAGTGAGGCAAAAAAAATTTAAGGTGACTGACCAGGCTAGGTTTTACTCCTTGGAGAAATGAGCCAATGATGGAGAGTCATTTAAGAGATGGGTTTATAAACAGTTTGATACAAAGCCCAAGAAGAAATTATCTGAGGTCCCAATCTCTATTGATAAATTTACAAACCTAGTGCTATTTTCTATGTTGACTTGCATGGAGGGTTTAGACTCTGAAAGAATGGTATACAACTAGAAAATCATCGTGGCCTACTGTATCTCTAACGAAATAATGTATGAGAAAGACACGAAGGAGAGAAAAACTAGGGTGATTTATTTTGACTAGCCAACTTTTCTTGCACAGAGGATACATGAGCAGTTAGTAATTATGAAAAGGGGCTTTGATGCTCCTAGTTTTAGGCATTGCTTAAGTCTGGTATGGATGTTTTATGTTACCATTAAAGAAAAAATACCTTGGATTTCGATCAAGGATAAAACCAATGATGGGGAACCCTTACCAGTTTATTACTAGACAAGTCACTTGAGAAGCAGTGAGTCTTATTATAGATTCAACTTGGAATTTCTTGGACCTGCCTTGAAAATAATGTATGGAGAGTGCCCTAGATTACCATCCTTGGCTAAGAAAATTATGAGAGCATAGGATGCTAAAGAAGGAGATTGGTATTTTTTGACCAAGGGCACAGTTATTAGATAGTATGGTTTCATCTGAAAGCCTTTCCTCATACCCCATTTTGTTATAGAAAGGTTATTTGCCCTAGAATATTGAGGCAGGTAAAATATATTGATTTAAATTATGGTTCTAGGAGAAAGCAAAAATATTTGCTTACACACCGCACTGTGGAGGACATTACCATCACTAAGAAGGGGTAAAGTCAGCAAATCAACCAATACCTTGACAAGTTAGGTCTATTTTATATCCCTCAAAGATGGAGTTATTACTTTGATGGTATCTTCACTACAAGAAATGTAACCCTAAATGGAGAAAAGGCTTATAAGTTTGAAAAGAGGCCTAGGGTTCATTTTGAACAAGGAAGAAATAATGATGAGATCGCTCTTTTGGAGTGGAATGTTTAAAAAATGGGTTAACTACATCCATGGTTGGATTTTTATGAGTAGATTATTGATTTTGACCTTGATAAGAAGAAGAGTCATCGTCTTACAAAAGCCACCATCAGTGACATTGAAGGAAAAACCTCAAATAAAAAGGACCCTCAACTTGAGGAAGATACTGCTGAAGAAGCTGAGGAAGAAGAATAGTGGAATCTAGCGAAGATATCATATTGGTGGAGAATAAGGATTGATATCAAAAAAACTAAGTCTAGGATCATAATGAAGATCGATAAGGAGTTTTCAAAAAGATATAATGAAAATATTAGAACCTGGAGACAAAAGGACATCAAAGACATATTGTTAATAGTTCAAAAGTCCCAAACTGGATCTAAATATTTCTCTCCACTCACAAATCAAGGAGCTCTATTAAAAGAGCAAGAAACTCCTTTAAAAGTAGCTCAAGTTTCAAAAAAAAATTATCCTACCACTTAAAAAGTGGAGAAGTTTCCTAAGGGAGCTCAACTTCTAAGTAAAATGAAATATTCTAGTGAAAAAATTGCCAGTACTCCAGTTATTCAAGCAGTATCTAGACCTAAATTATTAGCTCTCAGGGGTCAGTATCCAGATACAGATATTGACTAGAAGAAGTATGAGAGTTTCAAGTTCACCCCCCTTTCTTTTACCCCTACAACATCAATAGAATTATGTCCTGTTTCTGAGCAAGTTTTGCTTTCTGGAGCACTGCAAGGAAATATATTAGAAGAAGAATTTGAGAGTGATATGGCTTTCTTTAAATTAATCCATAGAACTAAAATAGCCTTGGAGATAAGGGAAAAGGAAGTTTCAAAGAAGGAAAAATCTGATATGAAGGAGAGTGCAAAAGAGGTAGCTATTTCTACTATAGAAGAATTGACTCACCAGAAGCAAAAAAAGAAATAGAAGTAGAGTAAGAGCACCCTACATCTGTAGGTGAAGGTATTATTTCTAATCCATCTTCTCCTCTACATCCTCCTGAATCCCCAAATAATTCTCCCTCCTTTTTTGGTCAAGAAAATGTGACAAAGGTACCTTATCCCTCTCACAGTCCACCATGTGTTACATTGGTTGTCACTAAAGAACAAGTTACTTATGTTCCCCCATAGTCACTCCAAATTACACTTCTAGCATATGAGATTCCCACTTCATCATCTCCCATAATTTCATCTTCATCATTAACACCACCACCATCAATGGGACACAACTTTCCAAGTACCACCATTCATCCAATTGATAGTGTTGTGTTAGTTTTTATGAGTTTACCAATAGCAACAATAGCAGTAGTCACAGAGTCAACTATTGTTACAGAGACTATTGTGAGCACTCCCATACCCCATTGTCAGTAGTTCATTTTGCCCTATCATTTTTGGTATCTTCATCTCCCCTAGTTGCTAGTATTTCAAGTCCTATCACTTTGCCAAAAAAGTAAGCAGCCACACAAAGAGCAAATGATTTCTAGGAAGAGAAACTTTCTAAGCCTTTTGGCAGGATGGCTATCACAAGAAGTATGTTTTTTGATCCAGTGGCTAGGCAAATAGTATCTAAATCTATGACTCCACTTCTAAATAAGCCCAAAAATGAAATGACTGACCAATATTATAGAGTGGAGGAGGTCACAAAATATATTGATAAAATTATTGAAGAGGATGAACTAATTGTGGCCAAAGCCCATTTAGACACCTTCTATGTGAAATATGATATATTCAGAGAGAATGTGAGAAATCTTGAGAAATGAATTGAAAAGCTTCAGAAGGCTCTGAGAAATCAAAAGGAAGTTGAAAAGGCTCTGAAAAAAGAGGTCAAGGGCTGGCAAGAAAAATTTCAAGAGGTCAAAAAATTGAAGGATCAACTAGGAGAGCAAAAGAAGCTAAATGAAGAACAAGCGAAAGAAATTTAGAGTTTAAAGTAGTAGATTCAAATAGAGAAGGCTAACGCCTCTCGATTTTCTAAAACTAAATTGAAAAGGATTAGAAAAGAGATGCTCTTCGAAGTCCAAGAGAAATTTTTAGGGCTTCAATTCATGATTGATTTTCTTGATGAAGCTAGCTGCCTACCTCCTAATGTTCAGAGAGACCTAGATCAAATAATAGGAGAGTTGCAGCCTATGATGATTCTAGAGGAACAAATGTACATATTGGTTGATAGCAGACTTAGTGATACTGCTAAACCAATTCCTAATAAAAAATGGAATCTCGCCAGAGTTACAACAAAAATTATGGTTAAGAAGCATAGGGCACTTCAAAGACCCTGGTTTTTGTTTGACAAGATTGGAGAAGTGATTGGGGATATTGTCGATATAAATAAATAAATCATTCAAGTTGGTTCAAAGGCCTATGGATGGAGGATCACAGCTTGATATCCATGGAAGAGATGCAAAATAGAATTGATGAAGATTTGAAGAATTAATCTAGAATTGATTCTTTTGAAGAACCACTACCCCAAGAGCAAGCTATCCAATTAATTGTTAATTTTACCATATTAAGAGATCTTATGGAAGATCTAGTTAATAAATGGAATGCTGCTAATTATGAGGACATTGGAGAATTAAAATATGTTTATAAGCAACTCAAAGAGACAATAAACCCCTCTAAAGCAGCCTAGAAATAGGCTTTACAATCTCTAAAATTGATGATTTAGTTTTTTGGTGATTCTTCTAGAGGAGGGAATCATAAACCACCTTCTCCATAAGAAGAAGAATAATAATAAGAGAATGAAGAAGAGATCGAGGAAGAGGCCCATGAATAAGAAGATCAGGATGGAGCGGTTATAGTCCTGGAAGGGGCTCACACTTAGTTTATTTTATTTTTGTACATATGCATGAATTTTATATTTTTGTTTTTTTGCTCTAACAATTGTAAAAAATGAACAATAAAGGCATGAAGCCTAAAGAGGCATAAAGAGCAGTAGATTTTGTATGAAGACATTTTACGATAAGGTCTTATAAGAGAAATAGAGTTATGTCTGATTTTTGAGGATAATGGAAACATACCTGTATTTTTGGTATAGTCTCATTATAAGTGGATGAGCCATGATGTTTTTGGAATGATTTCTATATGAACCTTTACCCTCTAAGAAGATTGTTAGATTTTCAAAGGGTAGTGTTTATATGGAAGTTATGATTTAAAGCATACTTTTGAAGATGAGTATTTTTTTACTCCCAAGACCCAATGGATAAGACTTTGATTTCGATGGCTCTACAAGCAAATCCACCTGAGAGGCACCAGAATGTAGGCCCAAAATGGCCACATACTTGAGAAAATTTTGAAAAATTTGTCTAAGTCATGAATTTTTCATTCTACACACTTTGCAGTGTATTTTGGAAGCTGTATCACTCCAAATTTTTTGCATCCTTACCCTCAGGCTATAGGATCCATGCCCGGAAGGGGGATGCGAGAAGGATGGGACAATACCTCAGACTGAGAGGCCCTTTGAAGTTCTTGCCTCTCATGGGAGGGGTATAAGGGTGAATTTTCGATGGATGGTGGGTTCACCAAGAAAATTTTGAGTGGTAGTTTCCATGCCTAGGTTGATAGTGGGTTTGATGTGTTCATTTTTATACTCGATCATTCAACTCCTAGGTTTGGCCAAGATGAATCTAAACTATTCTATATGCCAATGCTGATTTAAATGAATACAAAAAATAGGAATGAATGCTAATCACAGAGAATATGCTAGCTAAAATGTATCATACCTGATTTCGAATGTCTGATGAAGATTCTGAGTTTTGTAACAGTCTAGATCACCTCAATTCGAACGTAATCATCTAATATTTCACAGGATCATCTCAAATCATAGTCGATCATCTGAGATCAGACAAAATCATCTAAAATCTGATGAATTCATTAGACAAATTCGTTAGAAACCTACAATCACACAAATAGATACAAAATACCCAAGATGCAACTACAAAAGTGAAGGAAAATGACAAAAATAACTATAAATTTGTTTAAATGACAGATCCAAATAGTAATTAAAGAGGAAAATCATCAACTTCACAATTTATTTTAATTTTATGCATTTATATTAGATGAGGTGAACTCCAAGATGCATAAACATAATAATTTAAGACTGCATAAATACAATAGGAAAATACAAAAAAGCTAAGGAAATGCAAACTATAGACTCTGATTGCCCCCAATCTGGACTACAGTCGGGATCACCCCCAATCGTACGAGATCATCTGCGCTCCTTGATAAGATCGTCCGAAATCATACGGGATCGTTTATGACAATTCAACCTAGCTTCGACTAAAAAATAGTAGAGTTCCTACAAGAAAATGCAAAATACAGAATGCAGACAGTAGTGCGAGGATGCTCTAGTGAATAAGGAACTAAATCTGCAAGGAAATCCGTCAACTAAGGGGTTCAGGGGGATAAACTAGAAAAATCCTAGTTTATATAGGATTAGGAAGAGGTTAGGAGGTTGGGGATCATCCCAATCTTGGAGATCTCCAACAGGGAAATCTCCAACTGTGCAGACACATTTCTGCCCAAGTTGGAGAGGCTGTTGAAACATAAGCTAATTATGAAAATTTGGTTTTGGGACAAAATTGTCTGGACATTCTATTCCAGAAGAATTCGTCTGATCGGGGATGATTTCATCTAATCTGCGACGATATCATCCAACGATAAAAAAAAATCCTAAAAATGGCATGAAAAACATGGAAAGCGGGTAATAGGCGGTTAATGGGCAATTTTGGGGTTAAAATTTAAATTTTTATCTGTTTACTAAGGTTTATCCGTGCCAATTTTAGGGTGCTACATTTTTCCCCCTCTTTAGCGAATTTTTCGAAGAAAATGCGTTAAAGACGAGTTTTTCTTGTTTTACAAGAAAGCAAAAATATACTCAATTTTTTAGACGACAATTCTAGATCGAATCATACGACTGCTGGCTATGGTGCCCCCTCCGTTTTTTTACCCAAATCGAACGTTTGAGGTAAAAACACAGAAAAGCAAAATTAAAATGTTGATTTTTTAAATAAAATTAAGAAAATAGGGTAAAACCCTAATTCATTTTTTACTATTCATTTTTACTGTTCCAGAGCTCTATAGAAAGAAAAATGGTGGAGACAGCACACAGAGTGACAGAGGACCAGCGTGGGCTACGGGTAAGGATCTAATCCTAGTAGATTAGGATTTAATTAACTTTGTGCAATTTGTGGATTTAAATTTTGATTGTTTGGGGCATCGCAACTATTTTTAGGCTGTCGACGACGTCAGGACGAAATCGTCTCTATATCGTCGATTTCGTCCAAGGGCGAAATCGACGAAATAGGGGCGATCTCGTCCAACAAGGGGCAATCCCCAAGTTGCAAAATCTAAGATGATTTCATCCTAACAAAGGATGATGTTGCCCAATTTGGGATGATATCATCCAATGGTGGACGATATCATCTTTAAGCTTGATAAAAATGTTTTTAATTTGATTGCAATGATTGGTTTATTAATGAATTTTGTTGTTTTATTGTTTGTTTTGCAGAAAGGATTACTAAAGAGCCGAGAATGGAAATACGGTGGGTTGAGAGATGACTTGGTCACTCTTGACCAGCCAGAGCACGACCAATTAGCACAGGTCATGCTACGACATGTGGCAAAGATGCCACAAGTACTGACTGATATGGGGCTACTGACAACCCTAGCAGAGAGGTGGTATTCGAGGTCATATTGCTTCTGGTTACTGATAGGGGAGATGTCTCCCACTTTAGAGGACATATGGAGGATCATGAGGATCCCCATATAAGGACGGCTGATGATGCCTACAACCAATCAAGGCTAGGCAATGATGAGACTGACTGGAGATCCGAGATTTTCCCTGGAGAAGAGCGAAGTGAACATCGAGTCTCTACGGTAGATGCCTGGGGCATCTAGGATGACTCGGGTTTTGGCAGGGGTGGTCGGTGGCTTATTGTTGTGCCACCAAAGCGGGTGTAGACTACCATAGGTGCTCTCAAACATATTTTACGACATGAGAGACCATGGGTACATATTTGCATGGGGCGACTTTGTACTTTGTCGCTTGTATAGGATCCTGCATGGAGTCATATACAAGGGAGGTCAATGTCTGGTCTTGACATCGCTACTACAGGTTTGGTGCTGGGAGCACATCGCGGTACAAAAGCCGGTAGGGCTCCCATTGATAGGGGTTGATCAAGAGAGTCCCCAGGTTTTCTACTAGTGGCTATAGAGGGGTTCACAGTGGTGGATAGATCTATCGATGTCATGGAGGTTGCTGGACGACCTCATCCCAGACCAGATCACCTAGAGGCCATGGCGAGAGCACCCCAGGTGGGTAGAGGATGGGCAGGACCTGGCTTGCATTAGGCAAGTCTATTAGATGAGGATGGAGCAGGGAGAGGTAGAGCTTCACCGCTATGACCAGGTACTATGATAGTTCGGTCTTCAGTAGGGGATCCCTTCTCTTAGGGATTATGAGTACTCCTTGACTGTTCGAGATAGTACTATGTTGAGCGAGGCTCCAGACATGCAGTGGTTTTGGAGCCAAGATGCGGATGATACCCCATCCAGCTAATGGATGGTGATGATGTCAGGGTCACTAACAGGTACGATGCTTGGTACATAGGCATCTGCCCTCCTCAGATGACGAGGGCATAGGGTCCAGTGCACACCATGGTGCGTCGAATGGCGAGGCAGCGACAAGCTGGGATTGAGGAAGCACGGGGTCATAGCGGGGTAGAGCATCGATGGTCTCCGCAGGAGAGACGTCAAAGGATGGCACGGGCTCCCCAGAGACCACAATAGCCAGGGAGGAGGGAGGAGGAACTGTCTCCTTAGCAGAGGGAGAGACTCCCATCGCTTGATAAGGGCAATGGTGTTGAGGTAGGAGAGAGTAGCAAGACAGTGGCTCTTTGGGATGAGGTTGCCCACCTCTGGGCTCAGGTGCAGACACTACAGGATGAGGCTACATGACTCAGAGCTCAGGACGGAGGAGCGAGTATGCAGGAGTTTATGCGGTCTATGGCTTAGACTGCGTTCTACCAAGGAGCATACTACCAGATGGTTCCAAAGAGCCAGAGATTACAGCTACCATCTGACATTGCTAGGCCGATCAGGATGGGGTCATCGAGGACATCGTAACGATTGACGTTGAGGACCCACGACATAGGGCAGACTCCTATGGGGCCTCCTCCTCCACCTCAGGGTGGGAGAGGAGACGAGGCTGAGATCTCGAGGGCTTCTCGAGGCTAGCTGCTATAGATGGATTGCATATGTATTATTATATATATTTTTGAGAGGATTGAGTATGACAGGATATAGATTGTGGCATACCAATCCAATTGTGATATGATGTACAAAAATGTTTGAGATATATATATATGATCTTTTTTTGATATAAATTTTCCATATGTTTTTATGATGCTTCAATGTTTGAATTGTTGGTTTGTTTGATTGATGATTCATGTAATTATGTCGTTTGGAAATATTATAATTTGAGGTCATGCTGTAAAATTTAAATGAAATAATCTGATGTAAACAATTGGTTGTTTTGGTGTGATTTGATGAAAAATAAAAGGGACTTCTAACAATAATTTCAAAGGACATTGTCCCTGTGATTTGTTTTTTTTTTGTATTTTTGTATTTTTGCTTGATATTTGAGATAATGCTGAAATATTGCTGTGATGATACAAAATAACATTTTTCTTTTTCTCTTTTTCTTTGGACTTTTCTTTGCTTTCTATACTAGGGATACTTGCTTGGATTAGCTATAGACCAAGGGATTTTTATTCCGATTAGGGATGAGCTTGTCCTTTTATCAATTCTCAAAGATCCTAGACCATGTGCATGATAGGATAGCAGGGGAAAATTTTTGCTCAAGACACCATTTCTACTATGTAGCATCATATCGAATTTGCAATGAAATGATTTTAATGTGAAAAGATATACTTGGTTCAAGTAAATAACAAGATCAATTCTCTATGATCAAAACTTTATTTAATTCAACTATGGATTTTGATATAAGAGAGATTAATAATAAAAAATAAAATCAAGATATTTATTCATGTGAATGTGAAAGTGCGAGATTCCAAATAAATAATAATTTATCCAAAATAACTAAAAATATAACTGCAATACTTCATGATTTGACAAGTACAAAAATAAAATATGTTTTTGAATATTTTGATTTTGATGTTTTATATTTTTAGATTTTGTGATTTTGATTGATGAAAAGAAAGAATAAAAATTGTTACTGTTTTTTGAAAAAGATAAAAATGGCAAAATGAAACAATATGCAAAAAAATACAATATATACAAATGATGAAATGACCCAATGTTATGCATAATAACGCTTAAGATGCATAATGTTCAGAGGTTCTTTAAGATCTTTACTGTCTAAGGTAGCTAATCGATATGCGCTCGATCCAAATTTAGCAGTGATGACATATGGTCCGAGCCAGTTGGGCTCAAACTTACCTTTAAGGTCTTTAGTTGCATTAGTATTTTTTTTATTTTCTTTTAAGACAAGGTCACCGATCTTGAAGGATCGCTGGTGAACTTTCTTAAGGTATGCTCGTTTAAGCTTGTTGTGATAGGCACGAAGATGCTCCAAAGCATTGATGCGCTTTTCATCTAGAAGTTCTAGCTGACTAAGTCTACCAGCATGATATTTGTCCCCTACTTCAGTATCTTGAAGTAGTAGAGCTAAAGAAGGAACTTCTAATTCAAAGGGAAAAATGGTTTCAGCACCATAAACCAAAACAAAAGGTGAATTGCTTGTGGGGGTATGAACGCTAGTGCGATAAGCCCACAAAGCAGGATATAATTGGATGTACCAATCGCGGCCAGATTTATTGACCAATTTTTTGAGGATTTTGATTAATGTTTTATTAGAGGCTTCTTCTTGGCCATTGCCCTGAGGGTAATAAGGAGTGGACCAGCGATGTTGAATTTTATATTTTTGACATAATTTCTTAACATCTTTATTTTTAAAACAAGTTCCATTATCTGAAATGAGATTTGTAGGAATTCCAAACCTACAAATAATTTGATTAAAAATAAACTTGGAAACTTGGGTTCCAGTGCAAGAATCTAATGGCATAGCTTCAACCCACTTCATGAAATACTCAGTGGTGGTTATGATGAAATTGTGTCCATCGGATGACACAGGGTTGATTTTTCCAATGATTTCTATGCCCCATTTTGAAAAGGGCCAAGGAGATGAAATAGCCTACAGTTCTTGGGCAGGGGCATGGACAAGGTCAGTGTGTTTCTGGCACTTTTCGCAATGATGCACATAATTATGTGCATCATTTTCCATGGTAGGCCAAAAATATCCTATCCTAAGGAGATTCTTAGCAATGGTGCTACCACTAAAATGTCCCCCACAAGACCCATTGTGGGCTTCATTCAAAGCTAATCTAGATTCTTCTAGATTCAAACATCACAATACGATGCCTTCAAAATATCTCCTATACAAGGTATTACCAATAATCACAAAGCAACTTGCGCGTCTATGTAATAACCTATGCTGGTTGCTAGTACAACCATCAGGGAAGGTCCCATTTTGGAGAAAATTAAAGATATCAGTGTACCAATGTTCAGGAGTAGTGTCGGTGATTAGAAACACATCCAAAGGTTCTAGGTATGATTTTCTTGAAGTAGATTCCTAGAGTCGATGAATAATTATGGTAGCATATTTGTCATCTAACTCTAAGGGCAAAAGAGATGCGGCTGCAGCCATAGTGTCTGTCGCACGATTGCTAGTTCGAGGAATAGCTTCCAAGGTAACTTGATAAAACAAGGATAATAATTGCAAAAAATATGCTTTGTATGGGCATAATTTATCATCTATGGTTTGATAAACATCATTGATTTGATTTATGACAAGTTGAGAATCATCGAAAACCAATAAATTTTTAATTTTTAGTGCCAAGGTAGCTCGTAATCCAAGGATAAGAGCTTCATATTCAGCAGTGTTATTGGTGCAAGCAAATGTTAATTTGAAGGACAAAGGTATAATATGTTTCTGTGAAGATACTAAAATAATACCTGCACCAGCCCCACTCATACATCAGGCTCCGTAAAAGTATAGGGACCATTTATCTGAATGGTCTACCTCTAGTTTAAGGCATTCATCAGGAAACTCAATGATGAGGGGACAGGTAGACTCTAAGGGTGCAACAGCTAATTGATCTGCTATGATTTGACCTTTAACATACTTGTGTCCTATAAATGTGAGTTCAAACTCGCTTAGCGCAAGAACCCACTTTGCTATACGACCATATAAGTACGATCGACTCATGAGATATCACAAAGGGTCGAATTTGGCAATAACATACGTTTTCTGACTGAGCATATAATGTCATAGTTTCTATGTAGAAAATACAACTGCTAGACATAATTTCTCTAATATGGTATAGCGAGCTTCATAACTGATTAAGGTCCTACTAATGTAATAATTAGCCCGTTCTTTCTTCTCATCGTCAAGTTGAGCTAAATAGCTCCTAAGGAAAAATTGAAAGCAAAAATGTATAAAATAAATTGACGATCAGATTTAGGTGGGGAAAGTACCGGTGGTTTAAGGAGATATTTCTTAAGGAGTTCAAATGCTTCCTAACATTTGTCGTCCCAATGAAAAGAGACATCTTTCTTAAGAAGCTTAAGAAAGGGTCCGGTTTTGTCTGCCAACTTATCGATGAAGTGACAAATAGCTTGAATCTTACCTTGTAAAATTCATAATTTTGATATATTGGTGGGTGCAGGCATATCTGTGATAGCCACGATCTTGAGAGGCTCAATTTCAATGCCACGTAAAGAAACTATAACCCCTAATAATTTATCGGACTTGACTCTAAATATGCATTTGGCTGGATTTAGTCGGATAAGATATTCCCTTAACCGATCAAATAATTTTCTCAAGTCATTTAAATGATCATCTTCTTTGATAGAACGAGTTATAATATCATCTACATAATCATGTAGAATATCATGCATCATATCGTGAAAGATATAAGTCATGGCTCGTTGATAGGTTGCACCTGCATTCTTTAAACCAAATGGCATCACTTTCCAACAAAAGGTTCCTCAAGGGGTAATAAAGGTTGTTTTATCCTGATCTTCAGGAGCTATCCTAATCTGATTATAACCAAAAAATCCATCCATTAGGGATATCATTCCACTTCCAGCAGTAAATTCAATGATCTTATCCATGTTGGGAAGAGGAAAATCGTCTTTAGGGCATGTAGCATTAATATCTCTGAAGTCTATGCAAACCCTAACTTTAGTGGCTTCTTTCTTAGTTACTGGAACTACATTTGAAATCCATTCAGCATAATCAATGGCTTGTATAAAAATAACATTTAAGAGTTTTTCTAATTCCCCTTTGACTAGTAAGGCCACTTTAGGATGCATTTTTCTAAGTTTCTGTTTAACAGGTTTAGCATCTGGATGGACTACTAGGTGATGCATAACTATAGAAGGGTCTAATCTTGGCATATCTTCATATGTCCAAGCAAAGACATCATATTGTTTAAGGAATGCAATGTATTTATCTTGTTTTTCCTGACTCAATTATGATCCAATGTTGATTATGTGAGGGTTGTCTTTGGTTCCAATGTTAATATTTATGATGTTTTCTACTTCCATATGTAGATCTCTCTGAAAATTAGGTGGGGAAGGTGAAACGCCTAATTCTTGTAATTCTTCCAATGTTAGCTTGGATAATTCATCTTGAGGAGTCGTAGCTTCAAGCTAGGCTATACTAGGTATAGAGCCATCGAAATAAAATCCATTATATAACAATTCCTCAATGGAGACATCATGAAATATATCCCCCTCCAACTCGTCGTCAGATTCAACAATCATTTCAAGGTAAGCTATGGATAGCATATTGCATGTAAGAGGCTTATTCATGAAATGCAAGACATCTCATTTATCCAAATAATATTGGTAATACACAAGATGGTCATCATCCTCAAATGGGAAGGGCTGACCTTTAATAGGAAATAGGCCCACACCACATCGGGCAGGCCATGGTTCAACCTCAAAAGGTTCTTTCATACCATTCTGGAAAGGTCCCAAACCTTTCCCTTTATATCCCAATTTAAGCATTATAGGCTTAGATTTAATATACTCATTAGCAAAATAGCATCTAGCATATCCATCACAATGTGTCTTGATGTTTCTGGGTATTCTTCCCCAATATTATCCCTTAAAAATAAAAGCACAACTCCCGACTTGATAGATACTTCCCATAGGCTATGGGAGGCCCAAGGTACGAGGAGAGGGTGGGAGTTTATTTAAAATAAGGGAAGCTTGCATGGCAGTGTTGGTTTCTTCTAATATAAGAATTTTAGAAAAATTTGGTAAGAGCTCATAAGAGGTAGAAGGAACATTTCCTACATCATCGGATGTGGAAAGGATGCCTGTAGTGGATGTAGATGTTATAGGGATATCGATGGGTGAGTCTATAGGTATGGAAGATATAGGAGTAAAATAGGAAGCATTGGTTGTAACTTTAGGATCTTTTCAAGGTCCTAATGTGGTTTGTTCAGAAGATGGTTGAGTTATATGTATATGTGTAGTTGAAAGAGTAGATGTTATGGGTGTGTGTTTCACACGTTTGGATGGATGATGAGAATTAGGATGTGTGGATGACAGGGTAGGGAAAAATTGAACTCCAACAGGTTCTGCCAAAGCACACATATCAAAGGGTCTAGGATCACCATGAATGGTAACCAACTGATTTTTAAATTCAAATTTAACATACTGATGTAAAGTGGATGGAACCGCTCGCATCGCGTTGATCCATATGTGACCCAAAAGTATATTGTACGATGCAGGGAAATGTACAATAAACATGGTCATATCTAAGGTTCTAGGATCAACTTGAAATGGTATAGTAATGACTTCACATGTTTCTTGTGTTTCGTCATTGAAGGCTTTTATAATCATATCATTTCTTTTCATTTCATCACTTCTAAACCCAAATCTTTAGTAGAAGTCAAAAGTGCATATATTTAAATATGAACCATTATCAATCAAGACTCGTTTAACTACCACATCCCCAATTAGGGTAGTAATATATAAGGGGTTATCCTTATGTAGACTATGTCGTGGGATATCTCTATCCTGGAAGTCAATACAATCGACTTCTTGAGTTATGATAGTATTGGACATGGCTTCAGGTTGAATATTTTGTGGTACCATCATTTGGCTTAATGTGACCATTAATTCATCCCTATGGGTAGGAGATCTTAAAAGGTCCAAAAGGGAAATTCTAGCTGTAGTATTTGATAATTGTTCATTAATATTATATGGAGGCTAATGTTTAACATTAGATGCATAATTCCATTTATTGGAATTTTTCAAAACAAATGGAGCTGATCCATCATTCTAAGTTTGATCTTGTTGAGATTTTTGGGCCTGTTGTCTGGTAACGGCTCCGATGGTTCCTACAATATTATTTTGTAGGTGATGAATAGGTCTTGGTCTAGCATTTATGGCTTGTTCATTAGAAAGTATTTGGTGAGAAGATGGTCTAGTAGTGATTCTTCTAGGAAATGGTTCTTCTGGAACCATAGAACTTGTGATAGGTTGAATATGATATTATTCATCTTCAGAACTATTCCATTGATTTGAGGTGATTTCCATGTCACTTTTAGTCTTGTATTTGGTATCACTAAGATCAAGTGTCCGAATATTATGTAGAGGTCTGGTCGTAACCATGGATAAAGTTGTGTCAAAGACTTGCAAATCGTGAACAGGTAATTGTCCACTAATAGTTCCTACATATCGGGTAGGAGGGGGAAAATTATGATGCTCAATTTGATTAGCCACCTCTTTACCATGCTTTGGTAAGGGATTTTGAAATATGTCCAATGATTGATTGGCATTCTGATTCTGATTTTGGGGAACGTTCTTTTGAGCATTATTAGCAGGATTTTGTTTAGGTTGGAAGGCTTGCACCTCCATCTCATTGTTATCAATTAGGTCTTGTATTTTATGTTTTAATCTTTTACAAGAGTTGGTAGCATGTCCAGGTCCTCTATGGAAATCACAATGTAAATCAGCTCTGTATCCGGGTATGGTTGGATCAGGTTCCCGGATGTTTGGTAATTGGATCAAACCTCATGCTAATAGTTGCGAGAGAATAGCTGATAAAGGTTGATTTAACCTAGTAAATTCTCGAGGTGGTTTACAGGAGGTTTTAGTATAAACTTATTTGTTGTTTTCGTAGTATTAACATTGGCAATGTTTCTGCTATCAGTGACTCCATCACCCACAACTTGTTTATTTTTATATTGATTTCTGGATGTTTTCTCATCATCTTTTATTTTGAGTTGACCTCTTCTAATGAGAGAATCTTCCACTCTTCGAGCTAAATCTATAGTTTGATCGAAGGTGGTCAAGGTAGTAGTTGATAATTCATAGGATAGTTGTTCTTGTATATTATTGATAAAAATATCCAACATTTCCCGATAAGGTAACACAAAGTGTAATTTCCCTATCAACTGCCTCCATCGAGTTAAGAAGTCAGCAAAACACTCATCTTTGTCTTGTTTTAGGTTGTACAAATCTTTAATGGCTACATGCCTTTCGATATAGGCACTAAATTGATGCACAAAAGATTCGGTGCTTTCTTCGAAATTCCTCAAAGAATGAGTGGGTAGTTGATAATACCACTCCAATGCCATCATCCCTAAACTTTTCGGGAACATTTTTAGTAATAACAAGTCATCATGTGATATGTCATGACACGCTATCCTAAACATATGAACATGCTCTATGGGATCTTCAGTTCCTTTATATATAGGTAGGACAGGCATGGGAAAGTGTTTAGGATATGGTTGTGATACAACTATAGGATCTAGAGGTTGACTACACATCTCTCGATAATTGTATGAGGGACGATAGGGATCTATCTGGTCCATGCTGGAGACTAACTGTTTCACCATGGCTTCCAGATTACCATTTTGTTCACCATATTGGTTCAGCGGTACATGAGTATGGGTTTTGTGAGCGTAGGATGGCGCGATGTAAGGATTATATGCTATATTGTTGTTATGCAAATGGTTGGTAGGAATATTATATGAAGAATATTGGTTGTAACATTATGTTGTATCCCCAATTGTTGGAAATTGGTGTTTGGTTTTGTTTTAGGATTTTTTTGATTTGAGGTATATTGATCAATAGCTTGGTGAAATAGAGCCGTGAATGAAGGTTTCTTTTGTGTGGGAATAATCCTAGGCTTGGTAATAGGCATTCTAGGTGGTTGGGTAACCTGTTGTTGTTGCATTTTTTGAATTATAGTAGCCATCTCCAAATTGGACGGTCTAGCTTGATCACTCTCTTGATCAACGAAGGACAAAGGATTAGTGCATGTGTGATATATGTCTTCTAGGGTTGCTTGAGTGTCACTAATTTGATCTTTGTCCATATGGACTACTCTATTAAGAGTGCCAATATTAGTATTGAGGAACTTCCAAAAATGTTCCATGTTCTCAAAAGTAACAGCTCCTTCTGGAGATATTTTAGGGGATGAGGATCCTTCCTCTCTATCATTTTCCTTTTGTTCATTTCCTACAGCAAATTCTTCTTCTTCTTGGTCGAAGGTTCCTTCTTCCTGAATTGGATCTTCAGGAAGGACATCTGGGTTATTTTCTGGTTTTCTTAACCAATCTTCTTCTACTTCAATTTGTTTTCCATTCCTGAGTCTAGTCATTATGTCTAAATTTAGATTTTAGCAAATATATATTAATATATTTGCAACAAATTTGGGAGGTATATATTTAATTATATACCTACTATAATGCTTAAAAATAAAATGTTTTGATTTTTGGTTATGATTTTGTTTTTTTTTTTATGTAGATAATAAATAGCACACTAAATGCAAGAAATAGCAATAATAAAATAATAGCTTAATTCTCTATAAATAGTTTATAGATATCATTGATAGGATCAAGTTCATCAGGAGTCATAAAATGCTCATCTTCAAATTGGAAGTGGTTTTTCAAGAACTTGATAAAGTGTGCTATAGTGATATTATCGGTTTCAGACTCTATCTTGTAAAAATAAATCTCATGGCAATACTCTCGATATAAAACAGCTCTGGGAACTCTATTCCATCTCTGTCTATCCATAAGAATGACCTCTTGGTCCTATATACGAGATATAAATTTATGTACTACAGCTGCATTATCGAGGTATTCCTCAAAGGTATACAATTCAAAAGACACAAGGGCTCTTTTATCTCCTAACCACCTATGGCAAGCTCTCTAAAGCTCATGATACAAAGTCACTTGATCGGGATCTAGGATTCTATCTAGGACAAAACTCTTGATTTGCCTAAGTTCGGTTGCTCTAGATGAAATGAGATTCAATCTCCTATTAAGCTTGTCCCATAAAGGTGGGACTCTATATGTTGGAGCTACTTTAAGTAAAGAGTTGATCTCTATGGATACTAATTGATTTTCAACATTAATGGTGACAACTCGTATTTTATTAGAATCTACCGTCTAAATATGATATGCAATCTTTGATTCCAAATGCATTAATTTTTTTTAGTTTTTTATCATTTTTATTTTCTTTTCTTTTCAAAAGGTTTTTAGTTTTCACGTCGGGTTCACCAAAATGTATCGCTCCAAATTTTCCGCATCCTTACCCTCAGGCTATAGGATCTGCGCTCGGAAGGGGGATGCGAGAAGGACGGGACAATACCTTGGACTGAGAGGCCCTTTGAAGGTCCCACCTCTCGGGGGATGGGTATAAGGGTGAATTTTTGATGGATGGTGGGTTCACCAGGAAACTTTTGAGTGGCAGTTTCCATGCCTAGGTTGATAATGGGTTTGATGTGTTCATTTTTATACTCGATCATTCAACTCCTAGGTTTGGCCAAGATGAATCTAAACTATTCTATATGCCAATGCTAATTTAAATGAATACAGAAAATAGGAATGAATGCTAATCACAGAGAATATGCTAGCTAAAATGTATCATACCTAATTTTGAATGTCTGATGAAGATTCTAAGTTTTGTAATAGTCCAGATCACCTCAATTCATATGTAATCATCTGATATTTCATAAGATCATCTCAAATCATAGTCGGTCATCTGAGATCAGACAGAATCGTCTAAAATCTGACAAATTTGTGAGATGAATTCGTCAAAAACTTGCAATCACACAAATAGATACAAAATACCCAAGATGCAACTACAGAAGCGAAGGGAAATGATAGAAATAACTGTAAATTTGTCTAAATGATAGATCCAAATAGTAATTAAAGAGGAAAAGCATCAACTTCACAATTTATTTTAATTTTATCATGCATTTATATTAGATGAGGTGAACTCCAAGATGCATAAACATAATAATTTAAGACAGTGCATAAATACAATAGGAAAATGCAAAAAATCTAAGGAAATGCAAACTATAGACTCTGATTACCCCCAATCTGGACTACAGTCGGGATTGCCTCCAATCATACGAGATCGCCTGTGCTCCTTGACAAGATCGTCTGAAATCATTCGAGATTTTTTGCGACGATCCGAGCTAGCTTCGACTAAAAAATAGTAGAGTTCCTGCAAGAAAATGCAAAATACAAAATGCAAATAGTAGTGCGACGATGCTCTAGTGAATAAAGAACTAAATCAACAAGGAAATTCGTCAACTAAGGGGTTCAGGGGGATAAACTAGAAAAATCCTAGTTTATATAGGATTAGGAAGAGTTTAGGAGGTTGTGGATCATCCCAATCTGGGAGATCTCCAACAGGGAAATCTCCAACTGTGCAAACACATTTCTACCCAAGTTGGAGAGGCTGTTGAAACATAAGCTAATTATGAAAATTTAGTTTTGGGACGAAATCGTCTGGACGTTCTGTTCTAGACGAATTCGTTAGATCGGGGATGATTTCGTCTAATCTGCGACGATATCATCCAACGGTAAAAACAAATCCTAAAAATGGCACAAAAAATGGGGAAAGCGGGTAATAGGCGGTTAACGGGCAGTTTGGGGTTAAAATTTAAATTTTTATCTTTTTACTAAGGTTTAACCATGCCAATTTTATGGTGCTACAGAAGCGAATCTGCAACAAAGGCCACGAGTCTGCTAAACACTTGGTAAATTTTTGCACTCAGAGCAATTCCACAAGATTTCCTTTGCTCTTGGCTCTGGACCGATGATGCATTTTGAATCCACAAATTTTTTTGGAGAAGGATGACATCAGCAGAAAATAAGTGTGGATTGGTAACCGCTTGATATTTTGAATACCTTATGAATGACTAAGTGTTAAAAGACCCAATTCTAGAGAATGCACAAAATATTTTTACTCAGAATGGTGACAAGGCAAAATGCTATGAACGTAGTAGATGCGGATCCATGACAAAGGATGTTTTTTTACTAACTCCTTTTTAGAATGGTGACAAGCAGTGTTTTACTCTAGGGGTAGTGCGTAATGGATGAAGGGTCGCTTTACATTGTAACAGGTCCGGAATTATGGTCATACGATGATGCACTTGCTTATTCCGGAATGGAATCCACAAAATTTTTGAAGGAGATATGATGTCATCCAATTTTTGTGTGGATTGGTGAATGCTTTGCAAGCAATAAAGAAACATAAAGGACAAGAAGTGGATTCAATACTACTTAACTTCCAAAGCACTTAAGGTCATATTGGTGTTCCATAGTTTCTAAAGCAGGAAGGATGATATCATCAGTTTTTAAGAGCAGAATGGTGTTGAGTTTTTCCCTGCCATTTACACCAAGCTTATATCAGATAAATCGTAGCCATACGATGGGGGAGATCGATGGTGGAAATTGTACCAAAGAATCTTAGGCATATAAAATTATTTCTTCACCAAAGTTTTTATAGTCATTTGGAGGAAGAATCTGAGATGTCGAGGGTTTCAAGATGACAATACCAGAGATGGTTATAGGTCGATGACGATAGAAGGCTCCCAAGAAGGATCAATGATGACTACATAATCCCTAATGTCTAGAATTCCAGTTAGTGACAAACAACCAACAAGTTGCAGAGGATTTGAGATACCATGGCGATCCACTTATAGTGGGTTTCTTGGAGGATGTACCAGTAAGAGAATTCCAACAAGAACTCTCTATTGCGTTGCCAAATTTTAATCTTTGTAATGTTCTTTATTATTTTAATTTTACAAAACTATAAGTAGAGGTCAAACCCTTATTTTTAAAGGGTTGGATCTAGTGTGTTTACCTGTGCTACTGTAAATATTCCCAAGGATTAATGAAAGGATAATTAAACTGATTTTTACCTCAAATCTTGTGTCTTCATATTTCATATCAGAGGTTTGGATTCTTTAGTTGCATTTTTGTAAATAATTAGATGGTTAGTTTATGCTAAATTAATGGATTACTAGCTATTAAGGTAATTGAAATTTTCTTATGGATTTGATATTTATTTCTAAGGAGTACATTTATGTAAAATCTAGATAGTGTTGAATTTTGTTATTTGGATTATCATTGTTTGGATATTGAAATCGATGTCTGCAATATTTCTCTATTATTCGTTAATGAATGAAAATACATTTAACTTGAGATAATGTTGATCTAAGTAATGTGTCTTTAAGTCAATTTTTTGGAGCTTTTGTTGTAGTGCAATGTTGTTAGCCTATCCGTCCACTATTGTTCACATCTCTCTAACCCTAACCTTTTATTACCCTAATCTCCAAACCCTAAGTGAGCATAATTGTGTCAACATATTTTTTAAGTTGATAAGGAACCAACCTACTCTAGAGGTTGGATTGAAAACTTTGTTTTGTTCCATCCAATGTTGAGTGTTGAACTGTAGCTATCAAGTGTAAGATTGGCCAAAAAGTAGTAATATATACAGTCGCAGTATTGAGTAAAACTTGATGCAATTCAGTGCCCAACAAGAAAGATATTAAAAGTGATTGAGCATTATTGTGAGTGTGAAGCATATTGAGTCTCTAAAAATTCTCTATATGTTTTTGTGAGATTAAACAAGATTCCATATGAAGCTTGTCTAAGTGATTGAAGAAGTTTTCAATGTTAATATTGAATTGACTTAAGTAAGCTTTTATGGAAGCTTACAATACAGATTTGAGGTAAGTCTTAGTGAAGACTTGTTGATCAAATTGGACAAGTTCTAGAGAGGACTTGTGGATAAATTAGTGTGAGATTTTGTGGAAGCTTACAATGCAGATTTGAGACAAGTCTTTGAGAAGAATTGAGAGTAGATTTGATTGATTGACTTGTTCAAACCTTGGGTTAAGGTTTGGCGCATATCTAGCAGAGTTGATTTGTGATTGAGTCAATCTTTATGTTAAGGCTTGAGGATAGATTTGTGCTAGACCTAAGGACTATGTTTAATGCAGATTTGAGGACAGAGATTGAGAAAATTTATGCTAGACCGAAGGACTGTGTTTAGTGCAAATTTGAGGATAGATATTGAGCAAATTTGTGCTAGACCAAAGTACTGTGTTTAGTGCATATTTGAGGATAGATATTGAGAAGATTTGTGCTAGATCGAAGGCCTATATTTAGTGTAGATTTGAGTATAGATATTGAGTAGATTTGTGCTATACCGAAGGACTATATTTAGTGCATATTTGAGATAGATCTAAGAGTAAGCTTTGGAGGTGACAAAGTATAGAGGAAAATAGTCTCTAGTGGATAGAGGTCCATTAGCCAGGGTAGTGAAGACAGGTCTTATGAGTGAGGTAAAGAGTCTTCAGTGGATAGAGATCCATAAACCAGTGCAATGGAGACATTAGTTCTTCTAGAAGATCACCAGTCAGAGCAGAGAAGAAGGAGTTATCCTACGGATAGATATACATAAAATTGATTAGGGGATTGGTTTCTCCTTTGGATAGATGTCCATAAATATTGTAATTGGGAAAGGTTTCCCAAGAGATTTTTTGAGAAAATTTTAGTGAAATATTATCTCCATGAAGTAGCCCACATTGGGTGAACCACGTTAAATTGGTATCTCTATTGTGTGTGGTGATTTGTGCATTGCTTTGATTACTGCTATTGATATTGCCATTGATATAATGTATAATATTGATTAGGAAAGAAAAGTAAAAAGTGATCTTATACTTTTTACCCCCCCTCTCAGTATAAGCTTATGTTCTTCAGAGTAATTCTAGCAAGACCTGTGTTTTGAAATGCCCATCCCAAGGGCTTAATTTGTAGATTTTTGAACTCTTTAAGGATGCAAAGAGGGTCAAAGATGCCTTTAGGGCAAGATCAAATTTTGAATTTTGTAGGCCTAAGGAGTGGTCTAGCATGTATTATCTAAGTAGGAGTGGGATTAAAGAATATGCATGCTTATGGATTGTGCTATATGATTCTATGCATGTTTGCAAATTCACCACACATGGTCAAATTTACCACTAGCAAAAATATACCCGGATTGGCGATTTTGACAAATGGTCAAATTGATTGGTCAAGATGATTATTTTCAAATTTGTCATATTTTGGTCAAAATTACCATTGGCAAATTTGATAGAGTGGAAAATTTGTAAAAGAACTACAATAATTCCTAGATAGCTTGGGTTGGGCTAATTGACTACTGAAGTGATGCTTGGTGTCTTTTCTTAGGGTTAAGAGTCACTAGGCATGTCAAAATTGGATTTCTATATTTTACCCCATTTTGATAAAATTATTATAAATAATGCATCAAAAGAAGTGGTAGGATGCAAACTTTAACACTATGATGCTTGTTAATATCATGAAATGCTATACCAAAGAAATGGCTTTGATTTGAGCTACTTTGAAAATATGATGAATGATCAATGTCATTATTTCATGCATACCTCAAAATTGATGCCCCATGACTACCCTCTAATTGATACCCCATGGGTGCACCCTCAAGAGTTGTCCTAAAATATTATTTGGAGATAAGTGTCAATAAAATAGGGATTGGTTTGTTTTGTTATGATGCTAAAAGTTATTTTGAAGAAAAATGAGTGCAAGTGGGTTGGGTGGGTAAAAGGAGGAGAGGAGGTAAAAATATATTTATTTCATCATGCAAGGTTACAAATTAAGATCTTGTGAGTGGCTATTGATATTTCAATGGAAAATACTAAGAGACGTGTTCATCGCGTAGACTTGGTTCGAGGATCAGCGCTAGTTTTAGAGAGGGTTTTGTAGGTATGCTCAAAAAGTGAGGCTAAAACTTTTGATTAGGGGTCTATTTTTGTGTTTATTTGAAGTTGTAGCAAATTTACCACTTCTTGCAAATTCACCATTGGAAAATTTGGCACTTGTGGTGAATTTGAATATAGAATTTTTAACACTTGTGGCAAATTTTCCAAAGTGAGAAAAATGAGCGGTAATTGTATTGATATGGTTTTTGGTTGCATGGCTTGTAGGTATTAGGTGTGTTGGTGAGTCAAGAGTGTCAACCAAGGGTGATGGATAGAATATTGACTTTGGTTGATGACCATGATATTTGGATATAAGTTGCTATGAGCATGGATCATGTGGTATATATGCCAAAGTTAGAATTTGATCACCCACTCTTGATAGCATTAGTTGAGAGATGGTATACTAAGACCAATACTTTTCAGCTACACATTGGTGAGATCACTACGATACTTGAATATGCATGATCAATTATTCACTTTTGTATGTGAGGAGCTCTAATTCACCTAAGAGTAATGACATGGTTGGTTATAAGTTATTAATAGGGAAACCACATAGATTGTCCTACTATATTGTTATGTTTAATTGTATCTAAGATTCTCATGGAAGACATGAGTTAGTGAGTACTTTCCTAAGGATGGAAAAAGGTGACTATTGGTATGTGGGATCGTGGGATAGTCTACACGTGGTCCCTAGCTATCCTAGTGATATTATAATAGATATTATATCAAGTAGTTTATGAAATTGGTAAGATTTTGATCAATTCCACTCTCCTATATGTATGGGCCTATGAATATATAGAAATAATATTACCAATGATATATGAGGCACAAAGAGTGAGCTTGGAGAGTCCCACATTATATAGGTAGGAAGGTAGTGTTATGACTACTAGATTCTCTTTGGCATGTGTATGTCAAGAGATTGATGGATTGAGAGCCATGCAAATTACTTGGCATCCATGGAGAGGCTGATACATATGGGTTGATGATATCTAAGAGTTAGTTTGGGTGAGGAGGACCCAATGGGTTGATGATGGAGGGAAGGATTATGAGCCTTACTATTATGAAAGGGTGGTTTACCAATTTTGAGAGGTTTAGTAGATACCTATAATTTAGAATATATGGATTCAATGAATCACATGAGATCATTTGCTCCCCCTAAGTTGCTCATATTTGCAGAGAAGAATGTATATGATCCTAAGATGCTAAATCTAGACACATATGATCCATAGGTGGCTAGAGGATACATGAAATGGTATGTTGAGGTCTAACTAATTTGAGTGATATAAGAGATGCCATGTGGGGAATAAGAGGTGATAGTTGAGGATATATCAAGTATTTTGATAGGTCTTCATCATAGATTATGTAAATATGAGGCTACGCAGAGGACTACAAGGTAGTAAAATAGGGGTGAGATGAAGGATAAGAGTAGGTTAGGGGATGTCCCTTTGGATATGGATCCTCTAGCTATAATGCCCCTAGTTCCAAGATATTTTAGAGGGGCTAGTACTAGTTGGCCAATTGAGGAGGCTACACAAGTTGAGTTGAAAGCTTTGTTGAGGAATCTTAGATGGTGAGGGAGTAGCTAGTGGTAGAGGAGGTAGGACATGAGGAGAAGGTATATAAATCCTAGTAGTAGATGACTAGAATAAATCATGAGTGAGATTTCATTATCAATCAATAGGATAAGATCATTATAGAGATAGATTAAGGCATTGCTCAACTAAAATTTGATCTTGAGTAGGTCACTCAAGAGAGGGACGAGGGCCTTTCTAGAAAGAGTGGAGAAGTTGGTGTAGATGTGATAAATATACTAAGTGGTCCCTTAGAAAAATATATAGAGATGTTGGAGGAGGATCTAGAAAATCATAGGGTAAAGACTAATAGGGTAAGGATGGAGCTACAATCAACAAAGGTGGAAGCTGACCTTCAAAGGAATAGGGTCAGAAACTATTACTATTTGTATCATTAGGTGACACATGTAGCTAATAATATTCCATCACTAGTGAATTTGAGATCAAGGACTCAGTTTGTGACTCTTTATTCATAGAGATCATATAGCTTCAAGCCTCTACCACCTCCATTAGCACCTAGGGGTAGGGATTTCAAATCTAATTGTAGGTGTAGGCAACAAATCCACCTCCTAGAAGAAGAAGTGATAAATGGATTTACCCAATTTTAATAGTTTTGACAAGATTTGTAAACCATACAGGTAGGAGTAAATCATACAGTCAAGACGGTAAACAATACAAGGTAAAGGTAAATCATACAAGGCACAATGAAATGAAATGAAATGCATGGAAAATATAATTTTAGGTTGTAATTGTGCATGTATTTGATTATTAAGGTGTTAGACTTAGTAAAAGTATTAATTAATGTATTCTATTATGCATGGGTAGTTGTAAATAACTAATTGCCTCAATAACCACTTTGGAACAGCCTAGGCAATGTCATAGAAAGCCCTATTTTCAATTTTGATAGTTTGTTTAGCTTCTAGTTATGATCTAGTGTTATTCTGGTTATTGGGGAATGCTATGAGTCTTGATTGTGAATTGTTATTGCATATCTCTATTGTTGAGTGACATTGTTGAAAAATAATAAATCTTGGCATCGTTCATGTTTTCTCTTATGCAGTGTACAATCCTAGAATGGTAGAATAGCATTTTACAATTTACTTCTATTGCATGTACTTCCTTGTTGTTGTTATGGCTATTTTATGCATTGCTATGGAGGAATTGGATTGAACTAGCACTGGTGTGGATTTGTGGAATGATATGTAATGATGGTAATATCAAGGAATATTTTTTTAACATTCTTGTATGATTTTTGGAAATCACCATTGGATATAGAACTCTCTCAAGCCCCATTGATATGTTTTGCATGTTACTAGAAAAGGATCAATTGCCACATTAAACCCTTAAAAAATTTATCTGAGAGATATTGGTCTAGTAGAGTAACCAATTTAGCATTTTTTGTACCTTCATTTCATAAAAATAGTACACCGAAGTTCATACAAATCATATAAAATATAATTATCCGATTTGGCAGTTTATGCAATCAAAGGAAATTTATCCGATTTGGCAGTTTTCAGAGATCACTTTTTTAGTTACAAAATTGTGTACGGTCACTTGCGATAAGTTTTAAATCATACAAGATCTCTCACTGTATTATTTTTTATCGTACAATGGTATGATTTGATCCCCATACACGTTGTTTAGTTGTCGCACATTGCTAGTTGTAAGGATTGTACGGTTGTACGATTTGGTCAATCGATTGTGAGTGGTAAGTTTATCATCCTAAGCTTGGTAAAACCACCTCCCCACTAGGAATATTGCACCCTTGTGCTATAGTAGGTAGGTTTATTCTTATAGAGATAGATGAGTGTAATGATTTTGTCATGTGTTGCATCACTTTTGGATGATAGGGTTGAGTGTATCAACTTTTGATATTATGGTTGTGGTCAAAGAAAGCGTACCATTTTATTGAAATAAAAGAGTGTTACAATTTGAATTTTTGCAACTGCCACTTGGGCTACAATGAGGGTCTTCTAATGAAGAATCCCTTTTCAATAAACTTTTATGGTACTCCATGCTTTCTATGACCACCTCAAAGAGGGGGTGGTTTTATACCTACCATCGTTGCTCAAATGGGTTTTCAATTAACCAAATCAAATATTTAATAACACATGTAGACCTGCCTTAGTTAGACCTAAATTTAGAAAAGTGCAAACAATGAAAATTTAAACTACTACATTAAAACAAAAATTGAAATAAATAAAAAACACATGAAAATAGTCTTACTCGCCTCTGTTTCTAGTTTTTTTTATTTTATCAATGTCTAAAAATGGTTCCTAGTAGGAATTCTCCTTGTCAAGATAGTTTTAGCTATAAAATATCCTTGTCGAGATAGTATTCTCTGGTTTGATCCAACTAAAATTTGCTTTGATGGAAATATTTTGCTAGTTGCTAGGAAGCTCTAGTCAGAGTCTAGTAGCTATATGAATCCTGATTTATAACTTATTCACCAAATAAGGATATACAAAGAGAGGCATACAATGGAATCCATGGGGTTATCACAAGGGATAGAGTGCATGCAAATGGGTCTAGAGTGATTTTGGTAGAGTTTCTCTAAGCACTTATCACATTCATACAAATGAAGGAAAGAGGTTTATTTATAGAATTTGGCAAGGGTTGGGTGGTGAGGTGGCATGTGAGGTGGCATAGGTGCACCATGCCTCATAAATGGGTTTGGATGGAGAAATTCCTCACCCAATATATATGCATTAAATGGGCACGAGTGCACCATGCCTAGTAAATGCATAGGGATAGAGAAAGTCTTCATCCCATTTATGACATGTGGATGTAAGTCTTCAATGTCATTAAGGCATTGAATGAAAACATATTCATACCATTTAAGGCATTGAATGAGCATGGGGATATGGATATTAGGGGGTAATATAGGATAGGTTCAAAGGGTAGACCTAGGCTAGGTTAGTGGGATGGTCACATGGTGACCATGGGCTAGGTGTAGGAAGGGGCTTATTGGGGAAAAGATGCTAAGATGCCTAATTAGTGTTTTAATACAAATTAATTAGAATTTTAGGGCTTTTTGCAAAACCATTAATCATTAGCACTACAGAAGGGATAATGTGATATTTTTAGGCATCCACATTTACCCTATTTTAAATTGTAGTGTGTATAGACACGATATGGTACAAAAATATGTGATACCAAATGAATGGCTGACTATGAGAAGAATGAATTGATAATGTATTATTGTGGTTTACCATGGCTTTTGACACACCAAAATGACAATTGAGGGAGGATACATAAGGTCATATTAAGTCATGAGAAATGTAAAATACCCTAATTATGGAATGGAGGAATATTCTTGAAACTTTAACTTTGATATATTTTTGAGCTTGATTGATTGAGTAAGATGGCCATCCATAGGTAAGCATCCTCATGATGCATCTATCGATTGTAATTGGGCTTAGGTTACCACATCGATGAAGCAAGTGTGTGAGTAACCATACAAATATTGGCATGGAGTGTACCACATTTGTATTGGTTAGATTTTGAATTGAGAAGAGAAGATGAAGAAGATAAATTATGATTTTTCCTTAGTAGAGGAGGGCTAGTGTTAGCCTCAACCAAAGTTCTTGGACAAACATAATTCTAAGATCAAGCGTTTTTTATATTAAACATGTTTTAGATGGTAGTGATGGGTGATATCTTCCCCCTCAAGTGGGGAATTGATGAGTGAATAAAATAAACACAACAATAAAATACTTGATAAATTTCATTGTGCAACCAAAGAGTGGAGCAAGGAGGAAAAAGCCAAATATATAGTTAGAAACAAGAAATGCTCAATTAAACAAAGACCATATGGCTAGTGGGGGAGTTGCGTGGACCATATAGTATGATCATTAATTGGACCAAATGGTTGGAAATCATGCCAAAATATAAAGTGGGTTCATAAATTATGAGTGCTCATTTTCATTATGTAATTTGAGAGAAGAGAGAGTGAGAGTGACAGGTGAGGTTAAGGATGTTGGAATTGTGTTGAATATTTTCCATGTTATTCAGGTCGGATGGGTTAACTCTAAGATAATTGGACACTCTTCCCCTATACTCATCAAGGTTTAGGGCCAAATCAAGCCTTGAGTGGGGGTATAGGGGAGGCCACCCCTATTCAGGGGTTTGGGGGTGGTAGCCCCCAAGAATTGTTTTGGGGGGTTTATGCTATTTTTTAGACCCATATGGATAGTTTTGGGTTAATGTATAGTTGGCCCGTGGATGGTATTGTAATTCCCCTTCTTGTGTTGTTGGTATATAAAACAAAACTTGAATGAGGTTTTTTAGGATAAAATGTGCAAACAATGGAATGAGGGTTTGTAGGATAAAATGCACAAACAATGTAATCACAAGAAAAAGCAAGCAAAACATGGATAAGTATATTATTGTATTGGAGATGATAAATTTTATATAATTAGGAGATATTCTTGCTAGGTTTTTTTTCAAAATGGTTTCCCAGGATAAATTCTTGTGTAATGTGTTTCTTCTTCTTTGTTTTTCCTTTGATTTTGCACTTACTGCTTTTCTAGATTTCATTTATTAGGGTATTATTTCTCTTCTTTTGGTATTAGAGCTAGGTTTTAGCTTTTTTTGAGGAGTAAGGGTTTCAACCCTGGGATAAATCAATTTTTGACTGGGAGCAATGTGTGAAATAATTTTGGAAAAGGAAAAATGATGATAAATACATGGTAAGAGATCAAAAAAATTATCAGACAGAACTTTGAGTTATGGAAACTCAAGATGGAGGATTTATTGGTGGATAGAGATCAATGGGTTGCTATCTCAAGAGTAAAACCAACAAGAATGATAGATGAGAAGTTGCTAAATATTGATAGGAAGGCAAGGACCATGACAAAATTGTGCTTATTTAATTTAGTATGGGAAAATTTAGGAGCATTGTATCATAAAAGTCATTGGTAAATAAAATATTTCTTCAAAAGAAGTATTCACTTTGGATGAATGATGATGACTCTATGGCTGAATATTTGAATGCTTTTAACACTATGGTAATTCAATTAAACTCTATAGATGTAAAAAATGATGAAGAGGAAAAGTGTATTACTTTACTTTATTCATTACCTAATTTCTAGCATAACCTAGTTATTGCTATCACCAATACTACCTCTACACTGAAAGTAGAGGATGTAGTAGGAACATTGCTTTATGAGGAAACAAGATGAAAATATTCTAAGGATTATCATAATAATGATGCCTTCATTGTGATAGGTCATTATCAATAAATAAGCAAAAATAAAATAGGAGAAAGAAAATAGATTCTAGGGGAAAACTGTTGTTCTAGACAAAATAAAACATTGGAAGTATGGTAAAATATGGCATTATAAAAGAGACTACAAATCTAAAAAGGTTGACAATAGTAATTCATATTATGAAGGAATGTTTACAAAAATTAAGACCAAAAATGAAGGTTTAGGTGACCTATTCATAGCTACAACATGCTCAAGTGAACACCATGACCCATGGTTGATTGACTTAAGAACTTCTTTTCATATAAATCATCATAGGGAGGGGTTCTATGAATATGAAATGATAAATGGAGGTGAAGCCTTCTTGGGAGACAATTTGATACATAAAATAATTTTTCGAGGAAGATTCAAGTTGAGGTTAAAATATTGAAGAATTAAAACCCTTCCTGGTGTGTTGAATATTTTGACTTTGGAAAGGAATCTAATATCTATTAATAAAATGAATGATGTGGGTGTGACTATGATATTCAATAAGCACAATTGCAATATGGCTCATGGATTTTTAGTGTTGGCAAGGGGAGTTTGTACAGGAACTCTGTTCAAACTTGAGTCTAGCACTGTAAGTATTGATTGCAATAATTCTTTGGTTGTAGAGGAAATTAATATGGTATAAGAAGCTCCAAGTATTTCTACAATGAAGACAATGTTGTGGTATCAATGCATGGGGAAAATTTGTGAGAAAAGACTTCAAACATTAAAATGAAAGGTATGGTAGAATGAACTTTTGTTTACCCATTAAACTTTGATTTTTGTGAGCACTGTATCTTTGGAAAGAAAAACTAGGTCAAATTTCCCAATAGTGCTACAAGATTTGAAGGAATTTTGTATCTAGTTCACAATGATGTGTTTGGACCTGCAAAAGTACCTTCATTAAGTAAATCTATCTATTTTGTACATTTATATATGACTTCTCAAGAAATACCTAGGTATCTTTTTATCGTATAAATCTTATGTTTCCAAAAAAATTAAAGAGTTCAAGGCTTTTATATAAATATAGACAAAGAAAAAGATAATTGTTTTAAGAATTGACAATGGTGATAAGTATTGCTCTAATAAATTTGAGTAATTTTGCAAAGACTATGGAATAGAAAGGTAGAGAACAACTGATGAGGCCTGGAAATGCCTCAATCATAACATGTTTTGAACACTGAAATTACCTACAAAATCTTATGTTTAATCTCATATGCTAGTTAAGTTAATTCAATATGCTGTGTATTAACTATTTGCATGATAAATGTATCTGAAATACTATATTCTGATTTTTACAGCTTTTTGCATAAGTTTTATGTTATTTTGTTATGACCTGCTAAATGAGATATGCTTCGGTTGATAGCAGCATTTCACTAATCATGTTTTGATATATCTCAAGTATTTATTTTACCTAAATCTGGAAACAATGCAAGCAAACTATTACTATGCAGAAAAATTTGGTTTTTCCCATGTAAATTCCATCCAACTGCCAATGAATGGCAAGGCATGGAATTCACATATGGAAAGAGATGAAGATCATTGGAATATGATCCTGAGAAATAACCCACATGAGAAATGCAGAGGAAATAATTTAAAGAGCACACATTTTTTCATTTCAAAGTCTCTTCGGAATGAATAGATATCTTCGAAATGAGAAAACATAGTGTCTTCAAAATGAGCGGATCTTCGAAATGAGAATTGTAGTCTCTTCGAAATGAGCCACTTATCTTCAAAATGAAAACAGAATGTGCTTTTTGACTTGTTGACCGATTTTTGATGTTGGAAAAAGGGAAATAAATATTGAAAATGGTAAGGGAAAATATCTCCCATCTGACTTTTTCGTCCTTGCCGACCAAAGCCACCATTTATGGAAAGATCAAGTTTGATCTTCTTCTAGGATAAAACCAGGAATTATTGCAGCATAATAGGATTAGATCTTTTGAGATATTCTTAGTTGTCAGTAGATCTTAGGACATCTATAAATATGGCTCTCATTCAGGTTGAGCTAGTAGAAGATAGAGAAAGCAAAGAGTAGAGAAATATAGGAGAAAATAGGCAATAATCAAAAAAGTGATTGTTACAGTCCTGTAACAGGTTTTCAACAGAATTATTGTAATCATGTTCTTGAATCAAAATACTATTTTTATTTCATATTTCTTATAAATGAGTGTGAGTAAGATCTAGAGAGAGAGAGACTCATACCTTCTTCTGGACAAGGAGGATGGCCACTTCCAGACCTAGGAGGAGGACTAACAGTAGGTTTTTATTTTGATTTTGCTACAGCAGAATGAGTTATAGAACTTGTCATTTCATTCCTTTGTAAACAACTAATGGTATTTGCAATCTTAGCTTATTTTATGTTTAGATTAATCTTGTGATTAATGGTTTGGTTGTAATATCCACTTTCAGCAAAGCTTTCAATTTATTGCATATTGTCATTTCTAGAATTTATTATTTTCTATAATTTCTTGCATTTTGTGTTTTACTGTCAACCCCTGCACGAAAGATTGACAACCTTATGTTTAGAGCCTTGACAGGGTTTCACTTATATGCTATAATTAGGTTTCCATTGCTACAAAAGTAAATAGATTTCCTTTCTGTAATTATAATTAGACTTCTAATTTTGCAACTGTTATTTATGCAACATAATTAGGTCTCGTTCTATAATTGTAATTAGGATTTCATTTCTGTAGTTAATGATTAGTTTCCATTTTTGCAACTTATATTAAGGTTTAATTTATGCAATTTAGATATAGGAATGTCCTAAATCCCCCACGCAATCAGTTTCACCAATAAGACCTGTTTCTTAAGATTGACTTGAGTTATAACCCTGTTCACCCCTTCTTTCGCAGATAGCCTTGTACACTACCCTAGATTGATAAATTTATTGAGAATTAATGATGTGTATAACAACTACGCATCATTTTGGCATCATTGTTGTGGAATTGTGTTGCTAGAAGGTGACAAAAGTCTAATAGTTGTTAATTAGACTGAGCTATGAAGATTTAGGATAAAATCTGAATAGAACAGTTGGTTAAATTAACAACTATTGACCTATAATTTATGTCATTTAAGAGTAAACATGAATGAGTAAGTCTAGGGATGAAAAAGGTAGAATTACCCAAATGGATCCTTGGCTTGTTCCATTAAGGATATCTTCATGCCTAAGGGGTGAATCACCTATGTTTGAATTACCAGAAAGATTGAAAGAAAAATAACCAGTATTACCATCATTAGAACATTCTGAGAAAGAAAAATCACCAGTCTCATCATCATTAGAACATCCTAAGAAAGAATAATCATCAGACTCATTATCAACAGAGGATCTTGGACCTCTTAAGAGAGAAATTTGGATAGGTTTAACTAAGGAACAAGAAACTATGGCAGAGGGAGGCAATTTAGATAGAGATGGCCAACATGGCTATGTCCATAATGAAGGAGATGATCAGGATATGCCCCAACCTTCCAGAACATTTGAATATCCTATTTGTTTGAATCCAACACAAAACTCTCCCATGAAAACCATTTCACCTTCGCATACTTCCAACCTGTCGAGGTGTTGTATCTGAAGATCCAGATCAGTTTTTATTTGAATTCAAAGTAGTGTGTCAAACCTATGATTATATAAATGACAATCAAAAACTTAAGATTTTTCCCTCAACACTCAAGGACTCAACATTACACTAGTTCATGAGCTTAGAGCCAAATTCCATCAGAACTTGGGATCAAATGGAAACTGTGTTTTTAGACAAATATCAGGAGTATTGTCGTGTAAGGAACAGGAAAGATGAGTTATTCAGGATTAAAAAAGAAGATGATGAAACATTAGAAGACTATCTTGATAGGTTCTCCTTTGTTCAAATGAGATGTGGACTTGTAGAACCAGAGTTATGTAAAACCATATTTTTAAGAGGATTACAAGATGAATCCAGAGAAGTATTGGATTTGATCAGAAAAGGGGATGTAAATACTCTCAATAATGAGGAAATTGTGGATCTCTATAGGAATTACTCTAGCAATAAGCAGGGAAGAAGAAAAAAGAGTACAAATGGCACTGATGTGAAGGACATAATAGAGGAATTTGCCAATTTTAAAACTGATATTATAGTGCAATTAAACACAACTTTGGCGGAAATATCTGCAAAAGCAAAAAACATAGAACCTTTAGCAATTTATTGCCCAATATGTAGAAATAAACATGCTTTGCAGGAATTTCCTTTGAATAAAACATCTATCTTAGCCGTTTGTAGTATCTTTTCAAAGAAGCATTCAACTGATAAATGCCACCTGCTACCACAACTCAAAACTAGGTTAGAAATTCAGACTGAGGAACTCAACTATGTTGGACCAAAACAAGGGGGAAATTTCTCTCAATACCAAAACCCCCCTCGTTTTCCTACAAATTGGGGGCATAATCCTTGGACTATGCCTTGGGGACAATCAGAACCACCCCAACGTCCTTGGAATTATCCTCAATGGACAAATTCTTAAGAATGGCCACAAACAAATTGGAGTAATTTAGCCTAGAATCAGAATTAGAATAACCCATCATGGAATAAAAACAACCCCTCCTAGAATCATAATTAGAATAATCCACATTGGATTCAAAATCAACCACAATGGAATCAACAATACTAGTCCTATCCAAAGAAGCAAAGAAATCAAGGTCAAAATCAGTATTTGCTGCCTGCACCTAATCAAAATTTTCAATAAAAATAGAACCAACCATAGCAAACACAACAGGTGAAACAACCTCAACTTCCAACTCAATTAGTCACTAATCCAAATAGCATGAGACGGACATCCCCTGTCTATGTGGCTGAAGCTGAAGAAAATGTTGAAATAAATGTTATTGATTGTAGTAACATACAACTTCATTCAAGAAAAGTTATACCTAAACCTGCTTCAATTAAAATCAAGGAAAATGAATAGCAAGAACCTTTAGAACCAGTTAAACCAAAAATAGAGAAATAAGAAGAAAAAATAGAACCACAGGCAGAACAATTACCTTCATCAAAGATAATTCCATATCCTGAAAGATTCAATACCATAGCAAAATATTTTGAGTCGTACCTAGTCAAGGAACTTAAAAAGATAACTATATCATTGCCCTTATTACAATACATTAAGGATATACCAGTGATTAAAAGTATTTTCTGAGATTTGTGCATTAAGATAGCAGGAAGAAAAAAGAAAGCATTTCCTAATACTGTTCAGGTTGAAGGAAAGATAGCTGATCTCTTATCTGGAAAACTAGTACCTCCAAAGTATAGTGACCTAGGAAGTCCAGATTATCATAGTTACCATAGGTTCAGTACCAATATCAAATGTCTTAGTAGATCTAGGAGCTACAATAAATGTCATGACGAAGGATATAATGAAACAATTACAGCTCAAACATCTCAGCCTGACATTTACAGTTTTAGAAATGGCTGATAGGTCAGTTGCAAAACTTGAAGGTATCATTGAAGATGTTCCTATAGAAGTTTCTTCTTAGGAATTCCCTATAGATTTTTTGGTTTTACAGCCAAGAAATTCAGCACATGGATATCCCATCATTTTGGGAAGACCTTGGCTTGCAACTACAGCCGCATTCATAGACTGTAGATCTAGAAAAATGACTATTTCAAATGGTATTGATCTAAAATAGATCTCTCTATATCCTCCTGTAAGACCCTCCAGCAATTTTTTAGGTTAGTTATGGTTTCTTGATTTAGATGAAGAATTAGAGGAGGTTATTTCCACACTAGCCACCTTGGTAGTAAGAGAACACACAGAAGACCTCCAAGACATAGAAAATTTAGAAAATGAAAATATCCTAATGAATATTCTACATGAAAAAATGTTAGAAGAGGAAGCAGTAAATATCCATCAGTTGTTAAGGAATGAGGAGAAACAAAATTCTAAAGGTGAACCATCTATACTATCATAGGAAAACTCTATTTTACTACCACATGGGTGGCACCATCACCTAATTTTTCCTCCTCACTGTTCCATACAGGATATGCTTCCATCAGGAAGTAATGAAACAAAAACCTCTTATTTCCTCCCATCTCACCAGTGTCCTCTTAATTCCCTAATCACCGGGTATGAAGAAGTGAATTTAGTCCTTCCAAATACAAAATAAATAGAAGTCCAGCCAGGCAAATTTTTGAATATTTACAGCTAGCTTACTAGGGAAGAGGAAGAAAAATTGATAGATGTCTTGCAAAAGCATGTTCATGCTTTTGCTTGGGACTATAAAGATATGTCAGGAGTTCACCCTGATATATGCACCCACAGAATTTATACTAAAGAATTCAAGCCAGTAAGACAACCCCAGAGAAGACTAAATCCTACCCTAAGGGATATTTTAAAGGAATAAATTGAAAAACTTCTGGAGGTAGGATTCATTTACCCAATTTCTGATATCTAGTGGGTCTCTCCATTGGTTATAGTTCCAAAGAAAAATGGAAAAATGAGAGTATGTGTAGACTATAGAGAGCTTAATAAAGTAACATACAAATACCATTTTCCATTACCTTTCATAGATCAGGTGTTAGATACCCTTGTTGGAAATAAATACTTTTGTTTTCTTGATGGATTTAGTGGATATAATAAAATTTAGATTGCACCTGAAGATCAATAGAAAACAACCTTTACCTGTCCATGGGGAACATTTGCCTATAGGTTTTTACCTTTGGGTTTGTGTAATGCCCCAGCAACATTTCAGCGAGCGGTCTAGCAATTTTTTCTGATCTTACTACCAACAGTGTTGAGATATACATGGATGATTTCACAGTATGTGGACAGAATTTTGAATTTACATTAGAAAACCTTGACAAAGTTTTAACTCACTGTGAAACATACCAGTTATCCTTGAATCTAGAAAAAAAATTTATGATGATGAAGGAAGGAATAGTTCTTGGTCATCACATCTCTCTTCAAGGGATCTAGGATGATCCAAAGAAGGTGGAAATTATCAATAATATTCTTCCTCCTAAAACTTAGACTGATGTCAGAATCTTCCTAGGACACATTGGTTTTTATCGCAGGTTTATTCCCAGATTTAGCACAATAGCCAATCCCATGTTTGCCCTATTGACTAAAGATTCTAAATTTTCCTAGACTAAAAGGTGTCAAGAATCATTTGAAGCTCTGAAAGAGAAATTAGTAACTCCACCTGTGTTAAGAGGACCTAATTGGACATTACCATTTCACATACGAGTGATGCTTCCAATACCGCAATTGGAGCAGACATTAGGACAAATTGACAAGGTAAACACTATGCCATCTACTACATTAGCAAGAATTTGATAGGAGATGAGAAAAATTATACCACAAGCGAGAAAGAATTCTTGGCGAGTAATTTATGCCATCAACAAATTCGGGCATTACATCACAGGTTATCAAATATTTATTCACACATATCACACAACCATTAAGTATTTTATGAATAAGCCTATGGTAAGTGTAAGAATTATTCATTGGTTACTGTTGCTGCAAGAATTTGATATCACTATAACCAACAAACCAGGAAAAGCTAATGTTGTAGCAGATTTTTTGTTCAGATTACAAAACACAGATGAAGGGGAATTAGTTGAAGACAACTTTCCTGATGAAAAATTATTTGCTATATCAGTCCAATCACCTTAGTTTGCAGATATAGCCAATTATTTGGTCACAGGGAAAATTCCTCCACATTTCACTTCAAAACAGAAAAAATAATTGATCAAACGGAGTTCTTCTTTTGAATGGATTAAGGGTATACTTTTTAAGTGCAGTCTTGACCATGTGTTATGTAGGTGCATCCGAAAGGATGAGGTATATGATATCCTTAGGGCTTGTCATGATGAACCCTCAGGAGGACACTACTCTATAAAAAGCACAATTAGAAAAATCTTAGGGACAGGATATTATTGGCCATCTCTTCACAAAGATGTGAAAAAGTACATCAGGCATTGTGATGCATGCCAAAGAATAGGGAAACCCACTCATACAAATGAAATGCCACTGCAGCCTCAATTGGTTTTAGATCCATTTGAGAGGTGGGGGCTTGATTTTGTAGGACCTATTGATCCACCTTCTCAAGGAAAGGTGCATATTCTAGTATGCAATGATTACTTGACAAAGTGGGTAGAGGTGCATGATTTCAAACATGCTCGTGAAGAGAAGGTCACTAATTTTTTGTATACTCAAATTTTTTAGAGATTTGGAGCTCCCCGGTCTATCACCACAGACCAAGGACCCCAATTTGCATCTAAATTCATTGAGGCATTTATAGAATTATCTGAAATCAAACATAAAAAATCATCACCTTATCACTCACAAGCAAATGGCCAGGTTGAGGTAACAAACAGGGAACTAGAATGAATCTTAACAAAAATAGTAGCTTTTCATAGGAGAAACTAGCTAGATAAATTACCTGAAGCAGTGTGGGCTTATAATACTACTTGGAAATCCACTACTGGATTCACACATTATGAACTAGTATTTGGTAAAAATCCCCTCTTACCTATTTAATTTGAGCTACTAACACTATGCACAACATTGGAAATTGGAATTGAATTGTCACAGGTACAGACAGACAAGATTTTTTAGCTGAATGCATTGGATGAACTTAGGTTGGATGCTCTGCACCAAACTAAAGTAATTCAAGAGCAGAGGAAGTTGTGGCATGACAGTCACATTTAGCAGAGGAAACTTCAACAAGGATATTGGGCTTTACTATTTGATTCTCGCTATGAGGACTTCCCTGGAAAGCTAAGAACTAGATGGCTTGGACCTTACCGGATTGAAGAGGTATTTGACAATGGAGTAGCTCGTTTATCTCCTATTGATGGGTCATAGAGAAAGTTGGTAGTGAATGGACATCGCCTCAGGGTGTACCATACAACTTTGAATAAAGAGGAATTCTTGCAGCAGCTTGACAGTTTAAATATACAACAGGTGGAAGAAATTTCCTCTTCCACTTCAAAACAATCAGCATGATCATGGATTTCAAGAAAAAATAGAAAAATACAAAAAAATCAAAAAAAGCAGAAAACAAAAGGATGAATAAATTCTAATTATGAATTCCTTCATGGGCATGATTTTAGGGAAATCATGAATTCCTTCATGGGCATAGTCAGAATCAAGAAAAAAAAAGAGAGAGAAAGGAGAGGTAAAAAAAAAAAAATGAATAACTCAGTAGTGAAAACCTTTTCTAAGGCACTATTGGGTTGGTATGCATGAAAACCAGTTTTCTGGCATGCATAACCTTGAAAATTTCTGAACCATCATTTTACAAATTCACCAACTGCACTTGTTTTAAAATATTACAGAAAATCTCAACAGAATTTCAATAGAAGCAGTCATCTTTCAAAACTTGCATTAACTTGTTTTAATCAAGTATATATTTCTTACATTTTCTTTATTGTAAATGATTGGTATATAGTATATAACAATTAACCATTAGCATAAAATGTATCCATAAGAGTTGGCATACTTAAAACATGTTTTGAGCATGAGAATATTGATTTCTGCCTAATACTCGAAACAAGAATGCCAAAAAAAGTGTCTGCTATCTTTTTCAGATTAATTGTTGTATTGTCTTCAGATTGAAATTATCTTTGGCATGATATCAGAATGAATGTTGCACTTTGTCTTTGAAATGAAGCTTTGTCTTTGGAATGACGATTTGTCTTTGAAATGAAGCTTTGTCTTTGGAATGACGATTTGCCTTCACAATGAAGCATCATCTTTGAAATGAAGCTTTGTCTTCAGAATGAAGCAGGATTTATCTTCAAAATACAACAAGATTTGTCTTTGAAATGAAATTCTATCTTCGGAATGACGATTTGCCTTCGCAATACAGCCTGATCTTCAAAAAGAGGATTTATCTTCAGAATGAAAATTTATCTTCGAAAAGAGGATTTGTCTTCAAAATGAGGATTTATATTTGGAAAGAGGATTTGTCTTCGGAATGAGGATTTGACTTCGCAAAAAAAAGCATGATCTTCGAAATGAAGACTTGTCTTCGGAATGAAATCATAATCTTTGGAATGAGGTTTTGTTTTTGCAATAGATCATAATTTTCGGAAAGAGCATTCAATATAACATCTCCACATGGCATCCAACGAAGAAAAGAAATAGGATCAAGTAAAAATTATTTTGGTTGCATACGATAAATGAACACGTGTCAGTTAGGATGTGGTTTGTTTTTGCACCCATTTAGAAAGTACCAAAATCATGGGGGACGTGACCAATAGTATGCCACCATTTTTTTGATACTAATAAACATGCACGTGAAAGTCCACAGGCAAAATAGAAAAACTAAAAATGAGTAAGGTGGATCTGAAGATAAGGACATCTGTGCAACCATTGATGGACATGTGTTTGGAGCAAAAATAGAAACACCTGCCATCCTTATTTTTGAAGACATATTTGCTAACGTAAAATGATTACGAGGTACAGTGCTCAGATTACGGTTCATTTCAAAGAAGAAAAATAGGGCAATTGAAAACTTGGAACCAAACCCTGCAAGTCTGCAAACACCAGCAAATAGAGATCCAACAAAGGAATAGCAATAGAAGTGAGTAGTTTGTAATGTACCAAGACAGGAAAATGGGGCAAAAAATGAAAATGGAACCAGCGGATACCACCCACCTCCGGGAAAATCTAGAAGTGTTGTAGATTTTTGAATATGGAGGGCTTATGCCATTTTTGGATAATTTTAATGGGTCCTCTGAATATTTGGCCGGAATGTTCGCCCACACATTCAAAAACAATCGGGCACACATTAACGACATGACCATTGAGGTAACCCCTAAAGTTTTGAGTCAAATTACTGAGCTTCCATTAGAAGGTCTTCCAATTTCTAGGTCTAGAAAAAATACATTGGTAAATATAGTTAATCAATTTCTGGAAGAAAACGATAGGGAGCCAGAATATTTAACACATAATAACACATGCAAGGAGGTAAAAAGGGCCAGCCTACAGGAACCCTGGGATGAAGTGGCCACATGGGTAATCAAATTTCTAACCTGTGAAGGGCAGTATGTTCTGTTATCAAGGCATCATCTAAAAATTTTAAACCATCTCAAACATGGCAGGTAATAGCCAGAAGTTAGGGTAAATATTTCTCTATACCTACACCAAGAATTGAAAAGGAAAAGGAGCCTTCGCCACCATGGTCTCATCAAACTAGTTTTCCAGCACCATTTTAGAGGAAACCCTAGGAGCTTTGATAGGTTTTAATCTACCCTAAATGATGTAATTTTTGGAGATGAGGATGAGGAGGAAGAAACAAATGCTACTGATGCTATTGTAGAAGAAGAAACAGTTGCTGCAAAGGCTGTTGCAGAAGAAGAAATAGTTACTATAGAGGCTATTGTAGAAGAAGAAACGAAAACTTTTGCAGAGGAATAAACACACCCAGCAGCAACAACAGAACACCTTACTCCAGAACCTTTAACCTCACGAGCTAAGAAACAAAATAAAAGAAGGTTTGAAACTAGCAACAGAAAAAAAAATAGAAGAAGGTCCATTTTTTTGAAGTTGTTACTAATTTGTCAGAACAAGGAAGTGAAGCAACTAGCCCAACTAGGGAAGAAACAACAAGGGAAACATAAGCATCTGAAACTATCCCCACAACCCCTGTTGTCACCAGAAAATAAAGCAAAAATAAGAAGTTTGCATCTAGAACTAGGAGGTCTACAAGACTCCACTTGAGGGAAATGATAGAACAGGTCATAGAAGAAGAAGGTGGACAAAGCAGTCCAGATGTCACAGAAATACAACCAGCCCCTAAAAAATTTCCAAAATTGCCTGAATAGATAATTGAGGAAGAGGCTGGGTAGGATAGCTTAGAGGTGGCTACAGTTCAACAGGCCATAGAAATGGTAGATGCAATTATAGATAATTTCATAGAGCCTCTTGAATAAGAGCAAACGTATGTTGTAGAGGAAGAGATAGTTATTGAGTAGCCAACTACAGTTGACTTGTCTGCATTCGATTCTGAAGTAGAAATAGAGGAGGAAGACATCACAGAGTAGCTGAGAGCAGCAAGGAGTGTTGTCAAAACACAAACCAAATGGATTGAAGAGAGAGAAAAAATCATTGATATGCAAGAAAGAAAAATTACAGAGTTATAGCTGGAAGTGGCAGAATTAAGAGAAAGGCTATCACAGTCTGAAAAACAACCAACTATATCCATTGATGAGGACGATTTGGCTCAATTGCTTGTGAATTTATCTAGGGTAGATGACTCTATTGAGGCATACATAGGTGCTCATTCTTAAGCAACACCCTTTCATTCTAAAGAAGCTCCTCATTCTGAAGAATTACCTTCTCATTATAAAGATGCTTCAGAATTGGCAAAGAGCATAGTAGAAAATATTGGAGATGAGTCACCAAAGACAGAACAGTCCAAGCAACAACATGAAACTGTTCAAGTAAGTACTCCTTCTATTGATGTCCCTGTATTTCAAACTTTTACACCTTCAGTAGAAATAGTAGATAAGGGGGTGCAAGTGGAATTACTGTCTGATGACAACCCAATAGAAATAGAAGATAAGGGGGTACAGGTAGAATTATTGACAGATGATCAACCAGTAGAAGTGGCAAGAAAAAGGGTTTAGGTAGATCTGCTACCTAGAGTTCCACCTATAGTTAGACCACCTAATACTGTGTCCCTAAAAAAATACAATGCAGACATAGCCAGTTGGGTGATTAGATATGATAAGCTTGCCACTAAGACTGAAAATTCAAATTGGAAGGAAAACAGCTAGAGGAAAAGGAAATAGAGATTCAGGCATTAAAAGAAAAAGTGTTTAATTTATGTCAAATTGCTAAATTTTTAGTCCAATTCAGACGGCCAGCTAGATTTTACTGTCTTATTCTGAAGGAGAAATACCTCAGATGGCAGGTCATGAGGATTAGCTCAGGTCTCCCATATAAATTGGACACAACTGTAGATTTCCTGGAAGCATATTTTGACAGCCCTATAGAGTAGAAAAATCTCCTATGTGAACTATTTTTACACAGCTTCTTTATTTTAGAAGAATTAGAATTTCATCCTCAAATTTACATTGGAGATGTTCAATTTAGGGCATTCATGTCCACCTTGTAGAATCAGATTTATTAGGACCAGAAGAAAAGGCAGAATAAATAAATTGAAACAAGAGCTAAATTTTTAGTCAGAGCAATTCAGCCAAATCACCTAATTATCACCAGCAAACAATTCACCATGATGAACAGAGATGATATAAAGAGGATGTACTTGACATACTTGAGGGACTATGTGACCAGATTCCAAAATTTCTATAATGACAATTTTGTTCTAGCATTATCAGTCTGTAGAAACAGATGGGCTAAATTTTCCATATCTTTATAGAAAAGAGAACCCATCTCCCCCATCAACTTAGAATGGTCTAGAAGAAGGGCAGAAGGAGTGATACAGTTGATTGAAATCATGCAACATCATTGGATAGGTCTCAGATTTAGACCTCCAACCATCATCACTCCAGTTCCATTCTACTTTGAAGAAGATGCCCAACCTGATGAACAGTTTGAAGAATGGCTCAGGAAACTTCAGGAGAACAAGGGGTATTATATAGGCAATAATTTGTTCTACAGGTCATGGAATTTTAACATGGACATATGTGATTCCATAGCCCAACAGAATGCATGAGGACATGCATTAATATAAGTTGGGGGAAAAATGATGAGGCCTGGAAATGCCTCAATCATAACATGTTTTGAACATTGAAATTTCCTATAAACTCTTATGTTTAATCTAATATGCTAGTTAAGTTAATTCAATATGTTGTGTATTAACTATTTGCATGATAAATGTATCTGAAATACTATATTCTGATGTTTACATCTTTTTGCATAAGTTTTATGCTATTTTGTTACGACTTGTTAAATGAGATATGCTTAGGTTGATAGCAACATTTCACTAATCATGTTTTGATGTCTCAAGTATTTATTTTACCTAAATATGGCAACAGTGCAAGCAAACTATTACTGTGTAGCAAAAACTGGTTTTTCCATGTAAATTCTAGCCAGATGCCAATGAATGGCAAGGCATGGAATTCACATATGGAAAGAGATGAAGATCATTGGAATCTGATCCTGAGAAATAACCCACATGAGAAATGCAGAGGAAATCATTTAAAGAGCACACATTTTTTCATTTTGAAGTCTCTTCAAAATGAACAGATATCTTCGGAATGAGAAAACACAATGTCTTCGGAATGAGCGGATCTTCGAAATGAGAATTGCAGTCTCTTCGGAATGAGCCACTTATCTTCGGAATGAAAATAGAATGTGCTTTTTGACTTGTTGACCGATTTTTGACACTGGAAAAATGGAAATAAATATTGAAAAGGGTAAGTAAAAATATATCCCATCTGACTTTGTCGTCCTTGCCGAAAAAATCCACCATTTATGGAAAGATCAAGTTTGATCTTCTTCTAGGATAAAACTAGGAATTATTGCAGCATAATAGGATTAGATATTTTGAGATATTCTCAGTTGTCAGTAGATCTTAGGACATCTATAAATATGGCTCCTGTTCATATTGAGCTAGTAGAAGATAGAGAAAGCAGAGAGTAGAGAAATATAAGAGAAAATAGGCAATAATTAGAAAAGTGACTGTTATAGTCCTGTAACAGGTTTTCAGTAGAATTATTGTAATCATGTTCTTGAATCAATAAAGTATACTATTTCTATTTCATATTGTTTGTAAATGAGTGTGAGTAAGATCTAGAGAGAGAGACTCATACCTTCTTCTAGACAAGGATGCTGGCCACTTCTAGACCTAGGAGGAGGACTAACAATAGGTTTTTATTCTGATTTTGCTGCAACAAAATGAGTTATAGAACTTGTCATTTCATTCCTTTGTAAAAAACTAATGGTATTTGCAATCTTAGCTTATTTTATGTTTATATTAATCTTGTGATTAATGGTTTGGTTGTAATATCCACTTTCAGCAAAGCTTTCAATTTATTGTAGACTGTCATTTCCAAAATTTATTGTTTTCTATAATTTCTTGTATTTTATGTTTTGTTGTCAACCCCTACATAGAAGATTGACAACCTTCTATTATAGAGCCTTGACAAGGTTTCATTTCTATGCTATCATTAGGTTTCCATTACTGCAAAAGTAAATAGATTTCCTTTCTACAATTATAATCAGACTTCTAATTTTGCAACTGTTATTTTTGCAACATAATTAGGTCTCATTCTGCAATTGTAATTAGGATTTCATTTCTGTAGTTAATTATTAGTTTCCATTTTTGCAACTTATATTAAGGTTTAATTTATGCAATTTAGAGATAGAAATTTCCTAAATCCCCCACACAATCAGTTTCACCAATCAGACCTGTTACTCCAGATTGACCTAAGTTATAAACCTGTTCACCCCTTCTTTCGCAGATAACCTTATACACTACCCTGGATTGACAAATTCATTGAGAATTAATGATGTGTATAACGACTACGCATCAACAACTCTATATACTCTAGAATAAAATGGAGTTGTAGAATGGATGAACAAAACAATGATGGATGAGACCAGAAGTATGCTAAGAAGTGCAGGGTTAGAAAAGAAATTATGGGTAGAAGTCATGTTAACTACTTATTTTCTCATAAATAGATCTCCTAGCTCATATTTGGTGGACAAAACGCCATAGGTATTATGGAATGGTAAGAAATCCTCTATCATTCATATAAGGGTTTTTGGTTGTGAAGCTTATATGTATATCCCAAAAGAGAAGAGGACTAAGCTAGACTATAAATTTTAAAAATGCATATTTGTGGGTTTATAGTTTTTGTGTTAAAGGATATAAGTTTTGGAACCCATAAATACATAAGATTTCTTATAGTCATAATGTGATATTTAGAGAAACAAAAGGGGTTTCAAAATAGGAAATGCAACCAAGAAAAGAACCTAAAATAGTTCAGGTAAAATTGGAACATGAGGAATAACCTATGGTATAACCTCATGCTATAAAATAATAAGAATTATAGGTAGAGTTTGAAGAGGAATATTTAGAGGAAGAATATGAGGAGGAATTTGAAGATGTAGAACCTAGAACTCTAATTTTGAGATAAAATTGAGTGAGAAGAATCTCAAAAAGGTATAGCCCTTCAAATTTTTGTTTTGCATTTAATTTATTCATTACTAATAAAGAACCCAAAACTCTAAAGGAGGCACTTCATTCAATTGAGAATTCTTGGAAAATGGCTATGGAGGAAGAAATGGAGTGCCTAGATAAAAATAAGACATGGGACTTGGTGAAACAACCCCTTGGAAGAAAACTTATTGGTTGTAAGTGGTTATTCAAGAAAAACTAAAATGTATAAGGAAAGTTGGAGAACTACAAAACTCGCCTGGTAGAAAAAGTATTTTCTCAAGTTGAGGGAATTGACTTTGGTGAAATTTTTTCTATTGTGGCTTAAACTAACATAAATTAGAGGTTTGTTGACTATTTATATTTCTTTTAATTTTGAAATAGAACAAATGGATGTGAAGACAACTTTTATATATGGTGAACTTAATGAAGACATATATATATATATATATATATATATATATATATATATATATATATATATATATATATATATATATCACAATCCAAATGCTTCTGGGTAAAAGGTAAGGAGGACTTGGTATGCAAGTCGTAGTCTCTTTACAAATTAAAACAATTTCCAAGAATGTGGAACCAAAAATTTAATAGGTTTGTTTTGACACTTGGGTTTGGAAAAAGTAAAGTACATCCATGTGTTTATTTCAACAAGGAAGGTGAAATTTTTTTTTATCATTGTTTTGTATGTGGATGAAATGCTATTAATTGGTAATAATAAGGAGATAATAAAATTACTAAAATCTTGGTTATCTTATAGATTTGATATGAAGGATTTGGGTGTTGCAAAATTTATTTTGGGTATGGAAATAATAAAGGATTGTGCTAATAGAAAGTTGTGGTTAAATTAAATGAAATATATTATTTGATACTTAGAGGTTTAAGATGCATGATTATAAACCAGTATGTACTTCATATCATGTTGGTCAAAAGTTATATGTTGAGAAATGTCCTAAAATAGATGAGGAAATTGAATAAATGCATCATGTTCCTTATGCCAATATTGTTGGTAGTCTAATGTATGCAATGGTTTATACTTTACTTGATATCAGACATGCAATGAGAGTAGTTAGCAGATATATGTCTAATCTAGGAAAGAAAAATTGGAATATTGTGAAGAGGGTCTTTAGATACTTGCATGGAACTATATATTATACTATCTTTTTCAAAGGAAAATCTAGAGACAATAATAATGTAAATCTACAAGGCTTTGTGAATGTTTACTGGGTTTGAGACCTTGAAAAGAGAAGATCCATGAGTGCTTATGTGTTCGAACTATTTGGAGGGGTAGTAAGTTGGATGAGTAAAAATTAATCAATGGTTGCTTTGTCCACTATAGAAGTAGAGTACATTGCAGCAACTCATACATGTAAAGAAGTAGTGTGGCTATAGAGGTTGTGTTCAATAGTTGGTCTTAAGCAAAAAGTTGTGAGAATTGATAATGGAAATCAAAGTGCAATATTTTTGGCAAACAATCCTAGTTTTCATGACCAGTCAAAACATATTGATATCAAGTATAATTTTGTGAGAGAGATGGTTGAATAAAACTAGGTGAGATTGGAGAAAGTTGATACATAGAAGAATACTATTGATTTGTTAATAAATTTGTACCTGCTCAAAAAATTTCTTGGTGTATAAGATCTATGGGCATGGTTTCCCTTGATAGTTGACAGTGGCAGATTTTAACCCCTATGGAAAGTATTCAACAAGTGGGAGAATTTAGGAATTATGTTGAATATTTTCCATGTTATTTAGGTGGGGTTAACTCTGATAGGGTTGGACACTCTGCCTCTATACTCATCAAGTTTTGAGGCTATTTTTTAGACCCATATGGGTGATTTTGGGTTAATGTATAGTCATCCCATGGATTTGTGCCCATGGTATTGTAATTATCCTTCTTGTGTTGTTGGTATATAAAACAACACTTGAATGAGGGTTTGTAGGATGAAATGCACAAGCAATGTGATCACAAGTGAAGACAAGTGAAACATGCATAAGGATATTATTGTATTGGAGATAATAAAGTTTATACAATAAGAAAATATTCTTGCTAGGGTTTTTTCCCGAAAGGATTTTCTAGGATAAATTCTTGTGTAATGTGTTTTTTCTTCTCTACTTTTCTTTTAATTCTACACTCACTTATTTTCTAGTTTTCATTTGTTGGGGTATTATTTATCTTTAGGATTTGACATGAAACACTATAGGATTTGACACATGGATGAATGAGATGTTGCATGATGGTTCAAGATTGAGTGATGGAGAAAGTATAGTGTTGGTTAGTGAGTTTGTGTCCCTTTTATTTATTTATTTTTATTTTTAGAATAAAATAAGCCCTAGGGCTTATTTTTAGTGAAATAAAATTGTAGAAGATTAGGTTAGCTTAAGAATGGTAAAAAAAGTGTGTTGTGTAGTTTTTAAAGTTATAGGGTTTTCTTGTTCTTGGTGTTTTTTTCATGTTTTGTGGGTTTTATTTTTGTGATTTATTATTACTATTAATTTGGCATGTTTTTGTCATTTTCATTGAAAAGGGTGTCTAAAAATTTTCAAACATAAACTATCCTTGTCAAGATCTTTTTCATGTTTATACGATGTATGAATCGTACAACCATACATGCGGTTATAGGAACTGTCTGGTGCTATACATTTTTTTTTTCAAGTGTGGTTGATGGGAGACATGATTTTATGGGTGGAATGGTGGTAGGTGAAGATGTTGCAACCATGACATAGATTCAGGCCACTCTTCTTTAGGTTGAGGAGGATTTTGGATGAGGGTGATTGGGATTTATTATCTAGGATAGGGTTTTGGATGGTAATGCAGATGGAGATCATTCACATTGACTGAGTATATCTATCAACATTATGCAAGTGTTGAGACCTAGACAAGTGTACCTTCAATTTATCTATAGGGTAAATGACTTTGACCTTGGAGGATGTCTACCAAATATAGTGTTTAACCATGGAGGGGTGCATGATCATAGTTGTTGGCTCAATGCAGTAGATGACAATGATGGGGAGATTTTTTTGAGCATATTAGGATTAGGTGAATATGTACAATGATAGGATACTATATGAAAACTATTATGAGGAGGGGTATTATCATGGATGGTGACATTGGCTATGGTGTTGATATCCAATTTTTCTCTTTTCGACTCATCAAGTGCACAGTTCCCATGGAACCTACTAGGAGTTATGTGGGATTTGGTAGAGGCTTCAATGATGTACACATCGATACTAGCCTTGCTAGCATAAACCTATAAGGAGCTATGTGTAGTGAGGAGGATTGATCGAGCAAGCTTGAATTATTGCTTACTGATACAGTTATAGGTATAGGAGCATGTGGTGATTGAGAGGCCATGGGGACTAACTTATAATATGCATAACATGATATGGTTGAAGGTGCCATACGATTTGAGATGGCATATAGACATGGAGGTACTGGTGAGGAGGTCCCATGAGGAAGATGGATTGTACTATTGATAGATGTGGGTATACCTGAGGCCACCATATGTGATCTAGCAACCATGAAGATTTGGGCCAGTATGGGATGATGAGGATCACCATATATCTCATGTATGATGTGTGATATGGGTGATTGATCATAGGGATGTGTAGGTCAAGTATATTTATTATACTCAAGTTTTGAATTAGTTTAGACTAAGGCAGGGGTACCAGATCTAACAATGGTATATCAAAGGATTAGAGATGATGCTAGGTTGGCATAACTAATAGGATCACTATATTTAGAGGTAGATAAGGTGGTACCAATGCTAGATATAGATGATGATGATATGATACTAGAGTATGACTGATGGTGGGCCACATAGTGGTTTTATGTAGGGAGAATCATGGAGGAGGAGGTGGTGGATAGGGAGGAGGGTAGTGATGGTGAGGCTATTGGAGGAGGAGAGGTTGTTGGAGAGAGAGGATGAGGAGTAACCACTCAAGCAATAATTATGTCATAAAGTAGGTGAGGGAGTAGGCCCATTAGGGGTGACAAGTAAGGAGGTGCCAATAGTAGGTGTTAGAGATGGAGAGACACCCAATTTTTATGACACCATGCATGTTAGTGAGATGATGGGATCAATAAAGGAGGTTGAGATATTGAGAGAGCAGGTATGATAGAGGTTCAACTAGTAGATCATGAGGTAGTAGGGATGCTAGAGAGAATAGAGCTCTAAGAATATAGGGATGGGCTAGAAGGTTAGTTATATGTAGTGACTATTGAGCGAGATAGATTTAAGATAGAGAGATGAGTTTCTAATAGAAAAATATGGGCTGCAAGGATGGCTAGATATTATGGCTACTAAGTGAGATAGATTTTGGTAGGAATTTGAGTGGTTAAGGGTGTAGCCACCAATAGCATAGGGTGAGGGAGACATGGTGGCCTTGTGAGATGAGATTACTTAGTTGTTTTAGGGTAGGGAGGATATTTTAGCTAGCTAGTCATGGAAGAAAGACAAAGTGTGATTATATGAGGAGATATTATTGAGGGTGAATGTTTCGATTCCATTACTCATAGTAGCTCAATATTTATAGCGTTATCATATCACACTATCAGTGCCTCATTTCATAGATCCAGTAGCATCACATGTAGCATGACTAGCTGCCTTTTAATTTAGTGGATGCAATAAAATAGTAGGGATGAGAGGTAGGGAGGGTAGGATGGGATTGGAGATACTCCCAAAGATCAAAAGCTATGATTTTATTTTTGGGTGTGGCATATTGGTGATGATTTCATAGAGCATTTTTGGTGAGATATGATAGATGTAGTGCAATATGTATAGATTTATATATGATGTATCTTGAGGGGTAGTTTTGATGTAGCCTAATGGGTATTGATGGTGATTATATACTTTTCATGATTGATATATGATGATGAATTTAATATTTTTCATGATGTGATGTATGTATGGATTATGGGATGCATATGGTTAGATTATTTGATGTGTATAATTAATGTATGTATATGATTAGATAGATATGACATATTAGATATTATGGATGTGATATGCTCATGTGATGGATGATGATGTTTCTACTTATTTACATAGTTTATACTTGCATGTGTTTGTTTAATGGTATTTTGGATGTGTGTATGTGAATTCCACTATCAAAATCGGTTTAATTAATAAATTATAATTTAATAGTTACAATGAACATATTAACAAAACATAAGACAAGATAACAAGAAATGCTAGTAATTACCATGGGTATACTATTAGGGACAATGAATTAATCATAACCTAATAACAAGGAATACTAAACATAAAAACAAAGTGAATGATCACAAGAAATTACCTAAATATATAAATAGTAAGATAAAATATAAACAGACAATTGGCTAATAAAATAAGTAATGGACAATGACTAATGATGAATGACATGGATGGATATTGAGGCCATATTGATAGTAAATTAAAGCTAGTCATGATGCAGTTCACCCATATACCTAAGGGTTTTTGGATATTAGAAGAATATCAAGAAAGTCAAACACCGTAGTTTGAACAATTGAACACATCAAATGGTTAGTCAATATCCCATGGAAATCTAGACCATATTGAATAATATCAATTCTATCATGGACCAAAGTGTGTAAAATGATGTTCATTTTACATCTTGAGTAAGGTTGGACTAACCAATTATGAATCAAGCCAATATAAGTTAGCTCATCCGTAAGCATGCAGAGGTCTATACAAAAGGTTGTCTCTAATGTGATATACATATCGCCACTCATAAGGGATACTCCACTGCTAGCTAGACATCTATACCCTCGATGGAGTTTAGCCTCATAATCCTTAAACGTAGCTCCAGTGCTAGCTAGGTATCTATAGCCTCAATGGAGACACCTAAAATACTTGAGGAAACCAGTCTTTGGATCTCTTTGCTTTATTTTTTTTACTTGCTTTTTTTGATCCTTAGATTTGGATTATGAGAATGATAGGATGAGAGAAAATTTTACTTTATGGAAAGACTACTCATGTTGTTGTCTTCCCTAAACCTAAAATTTAATTAATGTGTGATATGTGACTGGTCTATGAAAGAACTCAAGTTAGTCTTGGGAAGCCTAAAATTGCACTAGAACACAATGACGTCTAATAAAGGTTGATTGGATGAACTAGGAATGATTGAATAACAAAAAATATTATATTTTAAACAACCTAAGAATATGATCAGACAAGACATCATGACATTTGGGATATCTAGTGCATATTTATTGATAACTTGTGATAGACAAAAGATATTTTTGTGTGCGAGGGTTGACAGGACAATGTGACAAATAATAAAACACTATACTTAGATATACGATAATGAGATGTGAAACAAACAAAAAATGCAACACATGCATATGGAATAATAGGTATAATGCATATATGTCATTGATTAATTATTTAATATTTGAGAATGCATATCCATGCATCCAAAAGGTAACCAAATTAGCACGTAATGAGCCTTAGTTTATTTATGTATGAATGTGTTGGATGAATGCAATGCAAAAGAATGATAATAGAGAAGCCCAAATGCTTGGTATTATCACCATGAATAGATGAGGATGAGAAAATTGAATTCAAAGACCTTGAGGTATTGTTATGAATTTATTGGAGAGAGAATTGAGAGTATGAAAGAATTGTTTGAATTGTGTTATTGTTTTGTTTTGTTTTATCTATTTTTTAAGGGGAATAGACAAGAATTTGAGAGACTTGTTTTATATGATTATGCATAGAAGGCAAAAATATGAATTATATTTAGGGTTTTAGGTTCCTGAATACCTTTGATATTGGAAATCTTGTAAGCCCCAAAACCAAACTTTTGTTTGACAATGTAAGGACCTACCCAATTAGGAGCAAACTTGTCCCACAAGTGGCATGGTTGGTTTGGGTTATGTTGATTCACTTTTAGCACAAGATATCCTACCTAAAACTCTCATTCATGGAATTTGTTGTTGTATGCACGCCTAACACAATATTGGTAAACTTGAAGATGCTTAAGAGCATTGATCCATTATTTATTAAGAAGGGTAAGTTGGTCTAATTCATCTTGTTGTGCAGTGTCATCATCAATGAACTCTTGTAGCAAGATTTCCAAGGAATTTCAAGTTCTATGGGTATTAATGGCCTCATTGCCATAGACTAATAAAAATGGATTTGTTTCAGAGGGTGTGTGAATGTTCATTTTATAGACCCAAATTACTAAAGGTATTTGAGTATATCAATATCCATGGGATTGTGCAACCATATTTCCTAAGATGGTGCAAAAGGTTTTGTTTGTAGCTTCAACTTTGTTGTTTCCTTGGGAAAAGTAAGGAGTAGATAAGCTATGATGGATGTGATATTTGTCACACAGTGCTTGAGCATCCTTATTCTTGAAGGATGTTCCATTATACAAGAGAATTTTAGATAAAATGCGAAAATGATATATGATATAATGCAAGATGAACTCATTAATTTTGAGATCAATTATTTGGACAAGAGGAATGGATTAAACCCACTTGGTGAAGTATTCAGTAGTTGTGATGATGAATTTATTTTTCCCTAACAAATTTGGCGATAGCTTTCCCTCAAGGTCAAAACCCCTTTGTGAAAATGACCACACCCATTGGATAGGTTGCAAAGCTTGTGAGGGAAAATGGGTTAAATTGGCATGTCGTTTGCATTTGAGACATTTATTAACATATGCACAACAATCATGTTCTATGGTGGACCAATAATAACCCTTGCACAAGATGATATTTATGATGGAAATTCCACTAAAATAGCCATCACAAGTACCATCATGGGTTGTAGATATAACAAGGTTGGCTTCATGTTCTTCCAAACAATGTAGGAGGATACCATCATAGATTTATCAATAAAGGATATCCCCCAAGAGGGTGTACCTCATGGATTTTTTCTTGAAATTTTACTTCCCAACATGAGGTAAATCATGGGAAAGAACACCAAGTTTAAGATAATCCTTGATTTGTAAAAACCAAGAATTATAAGGCTCTACTTGAACAAAATTGGCATCCATGTCATCAAGAGAGGTCTTCTTAGAGATAGAAAATTTGTGAAGGATGGTTCCATATACATGGGTGAATTTGTCATGCAGTTCATGTGGTTTTGAGGAATTAGAGAGTCGAGAGAGACCATTGTGTTAGAAAAATAATTTTCAAACCTTGGAGAGGCTTCAATATCGTATTACTCAAAGTGTGATAACAAATATTCTGCAATTGGCTTTCATTGTTTGAAGAATTTGCATTTACATTGATAAATGTATTTCACTTGGTTGACAATGATAAGGGAGTCACCAATAATTTTGAGTAGCCTGATCACCAAGATTTTTTCAAAGAAATTTTGTCATTTCATTGAAATAAAAGAGTGTTACAATTTAAATATTTACAACTACCCCTTGGGCTATAATGAGAGTCTTCCAATAAATAAGCCCTTTTCAATAAAGTGTTATGGCATTCCATGCTTTATGTGGCCACCTCAAAGCAGGTGGGTTTATGCCTACCACCATCAGTCAAATGGATCTTCAAAACCTACACACAACCAAATAAAATAGTTAATAGAACCTATGGACCTACCTTAGTTAGATCCGGATTTAGAAATGTGCAAACAATAAAAATTTAAACTATAGCATTAAAAAAAACTTAAAATAAGTTGAAAACACATAAAAATAATCTTATTCACATCTATTTCTAGTTTTCTAGATTGTTGGTCTCTAAAATTGGTTCCTGATGAGAATGGTCCCTGTTGGAATGGTTATGGTTGTAAATCATTCCTGTCTGGATGAATTTTGTTGGTTTGATGTGACTAAAATTGATTTTGGTCGAAATATTTTGTTGGTTTCTAGGAAGCTCTAGTCTAGGTCTGGAAGCTATATGGATCTTGATTTGTAATTTGTTAACCAAAGAAGGGTATACAAAGAGAGGTATACAATGGCATCCATGGGGTTAGCACAAGGGATAGATTGCATGTAAATGTGGAGTAGAGTGATTTTTATAGAGTTTCTTTAAGAACTTATCACATTCATACAAATGAAGTAAATAGGGGGTTATTTAAATAATTTGGAAAGGGTTAGGGGGGTGAGGTGGCTTGTGAGGTGGCTTGTGAGGTGGCTCGTGAGGTGGCATGGGTGCACCATACCTCATCAATGAGTTTGGGTGGAGAAATTCCTCACCCAACCCATATGCATTAAATGGGCATGGGTGCACCATGCCTCATAAATGCATAGGGGTGGAGAAAGTATTCACCCCATTTATGACATGTGGATGAAATTCTTCAATGTCATCAAGGCATTGAATGGAAAAAGTATTCATGTTATTTAAGGCATTGAATGAGCATGGGGATGTAGAGAGTAGGGTGCAAGGTAGGATAGGTTGAGTTGGCCCTAGGCTAGGGTCAAAGGGTATACTAATATGAGGTGGATCTAGGCTAGGTTAGTGGGATGGTCACATGGTGATCATGGGCTAGGTGTAGGAAGGAGCTTAGTGGGGAAAAGGGACTAAGATGCCTAATTAGTGTTTTAATGCAAATTAATTAGAATTTTGGGGCTTTTTGAAAAACCATTAATCATTAGCACTACACAAGGCATAATATGATATTTTTAGGTGTCCACAATGGTACACCAGACCCATAGGTATGAATTATTTCAAGGATTTTATGTTATTATGACACTATATGTTTATCTTTATGGTCTCTTTTTATGTGAAGATGATATGATGCGATGTTAATTTTCACCTGATTTGATATCCATGATTAATATATTATTTAGATAAAATATAATAGACCAACTATACAATAATTATAGTGGTCATTAAACACAAGAAACAAAATTTTGTAAAACTTGTCACTCTAGCGGTGGTCTAGGAAATCAAATAATGAATAAATACTAAGGGTGGGTGGATTTTAGTTTTGAATGGAGATCTAGAAGTTTTATAATAAACGAGCACTCAGAAGTATGTTTTGATTTTTTATTTTATGTATGAGTGGTGGTATTTGGACCTGATAAAGAAAAAGCATCTATTATGATCCCATTTTAAGTGTTATCCTTTGAGCCTAAAAAACACTTATGGGATAAGTATGCTTATTTAAGTGGTGGTCCTAGAGCCATGATAATGGATAAGCACTTAGAAGATGCAATGATCACGATCTCATTCCTAAGTGCTAGCCTAAGAGCCATGATAATTTTTAAGCATTTAGAAGATGCAATGATCATGATTAATTTCTAAGTAGTGACCAAAGAGCCATGATAATGGACAAGTGCTTAGAGAATGAAAAAAACATCATGCTTAAATGGTAGCCTAAGAATCCACATAAAGGATAAGCACTTAAGACATGATGGTAAGGTACTTGTAATATGTACATAGATATATATTTATTATGGTTAGTAGAGTCAGTTGTGTTAATAAATGTAAATAATGCTAGCTAGAAAGGACTTGAATGCTTTCTTGAAGGACTTTGATGCTAGCCCAAAGGACTTTAATACTTGTCCAAAGGAATTTGATGCTAGCCTGAAGGATTTTAATGCTTACCTAAAGGACTTTGATGCTATCCTGAAGGACTCTAACACTTTTTCTAAGGACTTTGATGTTGGATTGAAGGACTTTAATTCTTGCCCATGCCAAAGGACTTTGATGCTGGCCTAGATGACTTTAATGTTGGTCCAAAGGAATTTAATGCTAACCAAAGAAATATTAATACTTTGATACTAGCCCAAAGAACTTTAATGCTTATCCAAAGGACTTTAATGCTTGACTAAATGACTTTGATGATGGTCGAAATGACTTTAATGATTTTCCAAAGGACTTTGATCTTGACTAGAGGACTTTGATGCTGGTCTAAAGGACTTTAATGTTATATAATATATTATGCCATGAAAAACATATGAGATTTCTAAGTGTGTTTAAATGGATGAAATATGCCATAGGGGGCATATGTGTTTGTAATATTTTAAAAATGTATGATATTTTTGCATGATAAAATGTATGCATGATGCTTGTATGCTAAAGAGCAATGGTTTGGAAGAGGATAATTTATAATGTTTGAAATTGAAAGGTGTTTGTATATGTAATATTGGTGTAGGATAAAATATTCATGATAAGGTATGCATAATGCTTTTTATGTTAATTTGAAAGAAAAAAATAATTTGTATATGTAGTTCAAAATATACCCTCAAATAAGGGAAATTGTAGGAAGGATTATGAATGGCAATGATGAGATGATATAGTTTACTCAACATAAATTTGGGAAGCAAGTTTACCCAAGAAAAAAATATGTGGATTTTGATGTGATGATAAGCATTTAATGAATATTATTGATATGATGAAGATGTCCTCAAATAACTTAATATATTAGTAGGAGTGTTTAAGGTTTCAAGTTCGTTACCTAACACATTTGTATATATTTATAGACACATGAAATATTAGGCTTGAAGGCCCGATAACTCTGCTGATATGTAAGAAAAATTAGTATTATGCAAAAAGAATTTTACCAAAGGTACCAATTATGAAAACTAGAAAATAATATCCATTAAATGACATGCTCATAATATAGATGGAAATTTGAAATAAAGTGGATATGATATCCCAATTTTTCTAAATGGCTCATTGGGACTTGCCACTAATTGTAAAGATATATGATAAGAAATTTGTTTATTTGTAATGTGATGAATATGTCTTAAATTTCTTAGTACATTAGCGAGAGGTTCGAAGTCTGGTGATTGCTACCTAACGCATATGCAAATATTTATAGACACATGAAATATTGGTCATGAGGATTCAATTCCCTTGCTAATATACAATAAATTAGCACTTTTTTTCAAAAGAGTGTTGTTGAGTATACCTTAGTAGAAACCCTACCTCTAATTATTAATACACTTATAAATGATTATAAATATGCAAGATACTAGAAACAAGGTAACTACTTTTTTGGATGGTATATTGAGCCTCAAAGCGGGTCACAAATGTATATTATAGATTTTTTAATAATGTTTGATTTGTCTCTTACTCATCTAATAGACTAGGTTGAAAAGCTTCAACACCATTTATCCCTTGACTAGTAGGCATACAAATGATTGCATGATTACAAGTCATAGGATCAAAGGATTTTAGCTTCCAACATGATATTTTAGATAAGCTAAAGCATGTAATATTATCAAATGTAACAAAAATATTTTAAGCTTTGTGCCATGGTATAGAAAGGACATATCATGAAATATAAAGTCCTTCACCTTTACCTAATGTATGTACAAGAACTCTATGTGTAGAACATGGGTAAAAGAAATCATATTCTCTTAGAGGTCCACATTCTATTATAGTGTGAAGACTAAAAACTTATTGTTGACATGAGATTCATGGAAGAATGAATGCATGAGATTGTGTTGATGAGATGTGATAATAAGTCTATAGAATTTGCACTAGGCTATCACATGGATGTTAGAGAAAATATGAAGTCCTTCACCTTTTCCACTATGGACTTTGGTGGATCCACCTCTTTTACTCAATAAATAATTATCTAAAGATTTCTAACAGACCGAGTAAGGTAAGGAAACCCTAAAGTGAGCTCAAATTATAACATTCATGCTCATGCTTATCCAAATTAACAAAGAAATGTAAAATATTAAATATTATGACCAAGATTTACAAAACCCACTAAAATACTCCCATTAGTAGAACAGTGTCTTGTCCATTGTGCAATTGTAGCAAAGATTTAGATAGTTTAATGAGAAAGAAAAAAATGAAATAAGAAATTGGGTTAATTATATCCATTCAAATAATGTAATAGTTATAACTAATTCACCAATGAGAGAATCATCATTTACACATTCAAATAATATAACATGCAAATAATAAATAGATGCACAATTGATATAAATATTTTCCCAAAGGAGGAAGAAGGATTTGTATTAATATCGAAATATTACTACAATTAGAATTTTGTAAAATGTTCCAAATCTCATTGAGTAAATATAAATAAATTATATGTTCAAATGATGTAATAGATAACTTTATCCTTTTTTCTAAAAGTAGTAATAAAGGGATTCCTATCGTCTGATCTAGCCATTGAAAATAATCTTAGCTAAGTGGGTACTTCCTTAGAAAACCCCATAGAATTAAGGGGAAGAATGAGGGATGGACATAAAAGACAAGACACAAAGGGAAATACAACCGACAGGACAAGGGCACTCAACTATACCTTTGGAAAAAACATTGGCTATGCAATACTTGATGATTTCTTTGGCTAGTGTAGCTCCTCTTTATAGCTTGAAGATGGCCTATTCTATTACAATTATATTCAGCTAGTCTCTCCATCTAGTCTCATCTATGTCATTTATTTTCAAAATGGGCTATAGCTAAATCACAATTATTCTAAGTTATTTTACCTAAAGCTTTACATGTGGTTGCTTCTCAGCCTAAGGATATTTAAAATGCAATACAATTGTATCTGATTATGGCCCTATTGTGACCATTGGACAACTAGCCCCAAGACTTGGGGACCCACCTTTTAGATTTTTTTTTGGTACTTTTGGTTAGTTTTGAATGATAGGTTTGCATGTTATTGGTATATCATTTTCATTTCATTAAAAGTGGTTGATTAGGTGTGTAATATTTTGGTTAACTAGTGTTTTAAAATTAAATCAATCAAAACATTTAAAATTGTCTAAATATCATTTAAACAAATAAAAAATAATTATGATAATTAATAAATAAATATATATCTTTTACATTAATAATAAAGATAAGTTGAAATTCCCTACGATATAGAATGTCAATTTTGATTTTATGAGGGTATTATATTTTTATGATTATAATGTTATTGTATGGGTTTTTCCCTAATATTACATTTGTGGTGTTTAATATAGGTTGGAGGCATCATCTGTTCTAGCGATCTCGTGTCTCAACCCGTGGATGGAGACCACATGGACTGTTCATATAATGTATACAAGGATGCACATCTCGGATGCATCCCACATAACGATGAGCCATATAGGATATTCAAGAAGTTTCCAAAGATTTGGAAACTATGGTTGTCCATGTACGCTATAGAACTGACGGATAAAGTGATCTTATAGGGCGTAAAACAGGAGTGTAATCTAAATCATAAGTTCCAAACCCACGTAGCATTATCTATGAGTAATAGGGATCGAAACTGAAGTTGACATGGCATATATGGTAGTATCTATGCAGGATGACATCTAGATACCACAAACCAAACATATATTTGGGATAACATATAGGTATTCACCCCACTTGTCAAGAGTGTAGGATATCCACTTTGGTGCAAGATTTGATAGAAATCAATAATGTGGACCTAGTCAATGCACATCTCAAACAAATTCAAATAGGAGTTGGATTCTGCTATGGGAATAGTTGAAGTTCAAGCTAATGAAAGGATGTCGACATAGATCATTGAACATTACAGATAGAAAAGCAATCTAGCTACAACAATCATGTTGACAGACCAAGAACATGAAGAGCTATTGATGGAGGAAACTCGATGAGGGTGATTTTTTACTATGGTATCAGTTAGCAGATAGCCACAAAGTGTTGGTTAAATAACAACAATAGAAGTGCAATAGAGAGTTAATTAAGTAAACTAACTCGTTCATCGGGTGCATTCAACGGAGGTACAATGGCTGTTGGATGTAAATTTCAAGATAAGAATCTATGACATCGATGATGAAATATTGATCACAGAGCCAATGTTAATTTTTAACAATAGTGTATCACTAGTTAGAGGTTGTGGGTGTCTTAGTAGCAAGTGTTGAGAGTTGGAAAAAAGTAAGGAAAATGACAAGCATAGTTTTATCACATCAAAAATCGATAGGTAACGTCTAGGTAAATAGTAGGACTATAAAATCATGGGTGATAGCTCATGTGCATCCAGCTAATTCAGCAATGAAAACAAATATCCCATTGTGGTAGTGTGTTGCAATAGTTCCCACGATCAAATCCTTAGTCAAGGTAAAAGTGATTTCCACCAGGGGGTTGTACATTCATGTGTTGATGTAGCAAGGATCATTTGTTGAAATTACACGCTGCGTAAGAATGCAGGTCTATGTTTAAAGGAGATTAAACTCACCATTTATAGAAACCAAATATTTTAGAAGCAAAAATGAAAGGCTAACAAAATTATGATGCCCAAAAATGATTATGGAAGTGATGTATCCCAATTTTGAGAAATTTGCAAGGTAAAATAATAGGTATGTTGGGTGACATGTAGCATGGTGGACTACTAAAGTCGATGACTATGGTGTTGAAGTAGGATATAATAATTACCATATGGTGAATAGATTCTACTCAAGGTACATGCAGAGGAATTTGTGACAGTGAAAGGTGGACGCACAAAGGGTAGACCGCGCACTCAAATAGAAAATGCAGTGAGCGTTTACTATTCAATGGATATAATAGAGATTCAAATAAAAATAGACATCATCACCTCCATGTGGACGGTGTAATGTTTGTGATTCAGGGTTGGAGATATGATTAAAGATAGTCACTATTATTATAGAAAATGTATCCAATCATGCGGTCATTCTCTTTCTATGGAGAATTCTATGGAAATGACAAAGGAATGGAGTAACAACTATATGGTTCACTATAAACAATATAGATACAACACAGAAAAAAAAAAGAGAAGGCTTGGCATCTATACCAAAAACAATTACATAGATAAACTAGGGAGGTTGATATGCATGACTTGGCAGCGCATGAATGCACTAACACAGAGATCAATCAAAGTGTATAATGGTGCCCAACATAGTAATTTAATATACCTTTATTAAAATGAATAGTATATGTTATGTAAGGGCACAATTGATTAAAATAGAGCCAATATTTTCACGTAGGTTAATAGACTATTATGGTAAACTTCATGCATTGGCAAAATTGGTGTTACAAAAAAATGGAATTTTTTAGATCAAAGGAAGAAAATGAAAATCAAACAAAGGAGAAGACGAACAACGTTGGAAAAGGAAGTGGAAGAGGGCTTCATTGAAATTTTAAAATTAGCATAGAAACACTGAACAGAGGGCTGGAAGTTTATCCAATGCCAAGGGTTGGAATCTTTGTGGAAGATGTTGGAGATATTATAATAAAATTGCACATTTTTCTATTTTAATGCAAAATAGAGCATAAACTTGCACCTTATAAACAAGACTTGAGGAAAATCATTTCTGGATGTCTGGATTTAATGCTTATTTTTTTTTTTTAGGTTTATAGGCAATGTTTAATGCATTTCATGGTTGCATTGTTGAATACCTAGAAATAGGGAATTTATTTTTATTCCTTAGAAGCTTGCACCTAGTTTATTTTGAAATGTGCAAATGCAACTTCGGATAGACTAGGTTACATCCAAAAACTCTCACAATCTTCGGTTTTACAGGATAGGGTAGCATTAGATTGATAAATGCTTTACATGTTTATATTTTCAGCATTCTAGTCCATTTTCAGATTTTATTTTTATTTTTATAACCCTTCTCTTTTGCAAATTATTTTAAAACTTCGGTAATTAAAATAAAAATTAAAAAAATTAAATTTCCAAAAATAAATGCAGAGGTCTAATGCAAATTTCATCATTTTAAAAGAGAGAGCCTTTCAAGTTTATATGGGAGCCTTAGACCCCTTAATATCCAAATTTCTAAGAAATCTTATTGAAGATTAATCCTTGCCTAAGGCCTACAATGAGGCAATTATGGTAGAACGATGGTGGGCTTTGAGAAATTTTTATATGGTAGATTATCATTACTTAATCCTAAGGCCCAAAATCAAATTCCACCCATGAGTCTGGGTGATACGCAACATTCTCCCATGATGAACATTTTTTTAGGAGCTATGGATTCCAACCAATGCTAACCATCCAATATAGTACCCCTTAATCAAATGAGGTCTAATGTGAGCAATCAATGGGATAAAGTTGAATATCCAAATATTACAACAACCTTAGATTTCATCCAAGAGGGTGTGCAAGTCTCAAATTCAATGTCCACAAATGAGGATTGGGGTGAACAAACCCATCAAGATATGGAGGTTATTTCATGTTTATTCACAAATTAATATTAGGACAATCATTGGAAGAAAATACAAGAGTTGATATTATTGAAGAAACCCTTGACTCACCAAAGATGGTTGAAAGTGAATTTGAGGAGTCAAGAGATGAATCTGAAGTTTGTCCAGAAGGTAGGATAGTATCTCATCATTTTTTTTTAGGGGAAAATTATTATGATGATTAAGAAAGCCAACATGAGTCAATTTGTGACAAGATAGAAGGCTTAGAGTCCTTATTTACAAGTGAGGATTGGGATAATCATAGAAAACCAAATGATCCACTTGTAGAAATAATTGAGCCCTCAATAGTGGATGAAGGTGAATTTGAAAAGCAATCGATTGTTGAACCTAAAGATTGTGAAGAAGTGGTTGAACATCACACTCCAATTTTAGAAGATGATTATTGTTGGTGGAATAAATGGGAGAAATTTTCCACTCTTTCTAATGAAGCACTTGCATCACCTGATATGCAGGACAACTTGTGAAGGCTAGTTCTACATTTTAAAGGAAACATCACTCAATTATAGGAATAAATGCCTTAATCTGTGTATCTTGATGATGCTCCAAATCATCCTTATGAGACAAAGGTCGAAGATACTAAAAGTGATATTCTTTCAGATAACAGAGGGGTCCTAGAGGGGACTAATTTTAAAATGCATGAAAAATCATAACCTTTCATAAATTTGGATGAGATGATTAAAATTGATGATCTAAGCCTTCAATGTCCTCGAGATAATTACCATGAAGAATTTGAATAAGAATTTATTGGAGAGCTTAAAATTTATGAGGAGGATGCAATAGAGTTTCATCCCATGGGTTTAGATGACCATTATTATAATTGGAGTAAAATGTATGAGAAATCATTGTTTTCTCACACTCCTACTGATGAAATTTCTATTTCATTTGATAGACAGGATGTTGAAAACTCTATCTTTCATGAATATTTGGCAATTCTTGTAAAATTAGAATATGGCAAGTCATTTTTGAAAATAGAGAAGGTTCCAAGATCCAATCATTTTGAAGATGATTTTATTGAACACATTTTTAAAAGAGAAAAGAAAGAAAGGAGAACTTCCTCTTATTATCCATTTATTGGGGATGGAGAAAGGGAATAGCTCACATATTCCCATTTTAGGGCCAATAAATTGAAAGCTTAATTTCACCTAAGGACCCCACAATATCTATGTTACCTCATATAGAGAAAATTCCAAAGCTTGAATGGTTTGGGTTTGATGTCAGTGATAATCCAAATGAAAATGTTGCTTTATTTGAAACAACTCAAGTAGTTGATCAGGAATATATGTTATAGGACACATCTCTAGATAGACAAGACTTATGGTTTGAAAATAATGGACATATTTTTGAGTGGGTACCTAATTTTGATGTCTTTGATAAATAGTTCATGGATTAAGCAGAAGTCCTACAGGATGATGATGATGGAGATCATGAAAAAAAGAAGTTTCAAATCCTCTTCAAGTATTGGTAAAATAAAGTGTATCAAAGGTAAAATATGACATTTTGTGTTCAACCATTCGAAATCTAGGTGAATATTTACCTAATTGGTTGTTGGATTCAAATGCTATTAATTTTGAAGTGTCATGTGTGGTTGATAAATAATTTGGGTTAACTAATCCTCACACCACTAATGATATTGCCTTGTTGAATGAAAGAAAATTTGATGTGCTTGAATTATTGAATCAAGTTCATCAACAATTGATAATTTAATCTAGGATAAAAACTTACAATGATCCTAATTTAGTAGATATCTTAGATGCTTTTAAATTGTTGCATAAGTTTTATTGGCCTACAAACATGAAAATGAATTGGTATTGAAATTTGTAGAAATAGGCACCTACTTGCAAAATATCATATTTGAAAAGGAAAGCCTAATTCTACATCATGATTTGAATTATAAAATCTTCATGTTAAAGAATAGACAAGAAGAAATTAAAAATTAGTCATTGTCTTATAAGTGTGATGAATGGAAGCTCCACTATGCGGTTTCTAATGGAACTAAATTAAAATGGTGGGGTGAAAGAGGTAAAATTATGGTTGTTGCACTTTATGGTCTAAGTTTGGCATGCATATCATAGTATGGGTCTTTTAAAATATGCTAATCATTTTTGGGATCCAGGGAAGTGATAGCCCAAATTTTGTATCATATTGTACCATATTGTACATTTGTATATAGTTTTGGTTTTCATGCTTTTGTTTAGCTTTGTTATTTTTATGCTTTATCATTAATTTTTTATTTTGTTTTGCTTTCTTGTTAGTTTGCATTAGGTTAGAATTTAGTCTGTTTTGTTAGTTTTGTGTTTTGGGTTGTTCCCTTGTTTTGAGGTGATGTTTCATGGTCACTAATTTATGGCCTTTTGTCTATTTTTTCATGTTCCTTTTTAAGTAGGTTGGAATACCTAATCTAAAAGTAGGTGAACCTGAGAAAAGGGGGATGAATTATTTTGTGATCATGCTTAGATTTTGGGACTAAAATGGTGGAGAGTGGAACAATGAAACATTTTGCTAGAGCTCCACTTATAAATCACATGTTAAAGGGTATTTCTGGAAGTCCTGAAGGATGAAGTCATCTTGGGTTGAAAATTAAGAAAAATTCAATACGCTCCATGTCTATGCTTCCTAACCCTTGCAATACATAAATTATTGCAAATATTGATAAAAATAAAAGAAAAAGAAAAGGAAAACATGCTAAAATCAGTCACCAAGTTTAGATAAACTCTATCGAGGCTATAGATGTATGACTAGCACTAGGGCTCTGTTTATACATGGCTTGTTTATAAGGAAAAGCTTTGCAAAGTATCAAGTAAACACAAGGGTGAGTAAGATAAACCCTATTGGGGCTATGGATACCTAACTGGATCTGTATATAAAAGTTTTATTTTTATGATTTGTGCTTCATAGCCTAAATGCAAACAAATGATGGAATCTGGATGGTTTTTATAGGTGCAAAATGAATTACTTTTCACACACTGAGAAAAGTTATATGGATTAGTTGTTTTTATTTGAAGTTGTTTACCCCCACCTTCTTAGGACATCACTAAATAATATCGATTGCATTGATATTTTGTGTTCTCATTTTAGATTGGGTTCTTCACCCGAAATGATCAGGAGCATTTTCTAGAAAAGTTACCATTTGTTTTGGCCATTGCACAACTAGCCCCAAGACTTGGGGACCCACCTTTTAGATTTTGTTTTTGGTTCTTTTGGTTTTGAATGATAGATTTTTGTGTTGTTGGTATATCCTTTTCATTTCATTAAAGGTGGTTTGATTAGGTGTGTAATGTTTTGGTTAACTGATCTAAAGTTTTAAAATTAAATCAATCAAAACATTTAAAATTGTCTAATTCTCATTTAAACAAATTAAAATAATAATTATAATAATTAATATATATATATATATATATATATATATATATATCTTTTACATTAATAATAAATATAAAATTAAAATCCCTACGATATAGAATATCAATTTAGATTTTATGAGGGTCTTTTATTTTTATGATTATAATGTTATTGATTATATGTTATTGTATGGGTTTATCCCTAATATTATGTGTGCGGTGTTTAATATAGGTCGAAGGCAGCATTTGTTCTAGCGATCTTGTGTCTCAACCTGTAGATGGAGACCACATGGACTATTCATCCAACGTAGACAAGGATGCACATCTCGGATGCATCCCACATAATGATGAGCCATATGAGAGATTCAAGGAGTTTCCAAAGATTTGGACATTGTGGTTGTCCATATATGCTCTAAAATCGATGCAAAAAGTGGGCATAGAGGGTGTGAATAGGAGTGCAATCTAAATCATAAGGTCCAAAACCATGTAGCAATATCTATGAGTAAAAGGGCTCAAACCTAAATTTGACATGGTAGAGATGGCAGTATCTATGCGGAAGCACATCTAGATGCCATAGACAAAATATAGATTGGGGATTACAGATAGGTATTCACCCCGCTTGTTCAGAGTGTAGGATATCCACTTCGGTGTAGGATTTTATAGACATTGGCAATGTGTACCTGGTCAGTGCACATCTTGGATGCAGATAAAGTCAGATAGGAGTTAGATTTTTCTATGGAGTTATTTGAAGTTAAATCTAATGAAAGGATATAGATATAGATCATCAAACATTATAGATAAAAAACAATCTTGCTATGACAATCATGCTGACAGACTGGGAACATGAAGAGTTTTTGATGGAGGAAACTTGATGAGGGCAATTTTTTTTACTATGGTATCAGTTGGAAGATAGCCATAAAGTGCGATAGAGAGTTAATTGAGTAAACAAGCTCATTCGTTGGGCACGTTCAATGAAGGTACAATGGTTTTTTGATGTATATTTTAAGACAAACATCTATGGCATCGATGATGAAATATTGATCATAGAGCCAATGTTAATTTTTAACAACAGTGTGTCATTGGTTAGAGGTCACGGGTGTCTTAGCAGCAACTGTTGAGAGTTGTAGAAAAGTAGGGAAAAATAGTACACATAGTTTTATCAGACTAAAAATCGATAGGTAACATCTGGGAAAATTGCAGGACTATCAAATAATAGGTGATAGCTCATGGTCATCCAGCTAATTTGGCAGTGAAAATAGGGACCCAATTGTGGTAGTGTGTTTCCATAGATCCTATGATCAAATACTTAGTCAAGCCAAAAGTTATTTCCACTAGAGGGGTTGGGCATTCATGTGTTGACACAGCAAGGGTCATTTGTTGAAATCACATGCTATGTAAGAATGCAAGTCTGTGTTTAAAGGAGATCCAACTTGCCATTGATAGAAACCAAATATTGTACAAGTGAAAAAAAAGGCTAACAATGTTGTGATGCTCGGTGGTGATGATGGAAGTGTTGTATCCTAATTTTAGCAAATTTGTGGGGTAAAATAATAGGTTCATCGGGTGACATGTAGCATGGTCGGCCACTAAATTCATCGACTATGGTGTTGAAGTAGGATATAATAATTGACATATGGTAATTGGATGCTACTCGAGGTACACACAGAGGAATCTATGATAGCTAAATGTGGACGTACAAAGGGAAAACCACATCAAAAAATAGAAAAGGTAATGAGCATTTACTATTTGATGGATATAATAGAGGATCAAATGAAAATAGATGTTGTCACCTCCACATGGACGAAGTGATGTTCATGATTCAGGTTTGGAGGTATGGTTAAAGATAGTTATTATTATTACTAAAAAACATATCCAATCACAGGGTCATTCTATTTCTATAGAGATATCTGTGGAGATGAAAAAGAAATGGAGCAACAACTATATGGTTCACCATGTGAACAATATAGACATAGTGCAGATGATAGAATATAAGGCTTGGCATCTATATCAAAAAAAATTGATGCAGATAAACCAGGGAGGTTGATATGCATAACTTGGTGGTGTATGAAGACTACATTGACATGGGGATCAATCAAAGAATGTAATGGTGCCCAACATAGTAATTTAAGATACCTTTATTAAATGGAATATTATATGTTATGTAAAGGTGAAATTGATTAAAATAGAGCCAATATTTTTACGTAGGTTAAAGGACTATTATGGTAAAGCCCATGCATTGGAAAAATGGGTATTACAAAAATATAGAATGTTTCAAATCAAAGGAAAAATATGAAAATCAAACAGAACCAAAATCAAACGAAGGAGAAGATGAACAACATTGGAAAAGGAAGTAGAAGAGGGCTTCGTTGAAATTTTAAATTTAGTAGAGAAACACTAAACAAGGGGCTAGAAGTTTATCCAATGCCAAGGGTTGGACTCTTTGCGAAAGATGCTGGAGATATTGTAATAGAATTGCACATTTTTCTATTTTAATTTAAAATAGAGCAAAAACTTGCACCTTATAAACAAGACTTAAACTCTCCCCCTTTGTCATTGATGGCAACCCATATTCATTGATGGCAAAATCTCCCCCTTTGTCATTGATGGCAAAATCTCCCCCTTTGTCATTGATGGCAACCCATATTCATTTGACTAAAACCTGACCTTATTTTTTGCTCCCCCTGGGACTTTGCTCCCTCTGGCTCAATGCTCTCTCAAATATCAAATCTCTCCCCAATATACAAATATCTTCCCATTTGACATCAATGGCAAAGGGTCATCTTTGGGGCTTGGAACTAAGAATGATCCCCTTAGCTTATCCCCTCCCCCACCTCCACATGAGGTGGTTAATTCTGGGGTGGAAGCATTTCTACTCCCTGAAAGCATAGATCTATGATTTTATATTTCTCTCTTATTTTAGGGGTCTTTTTAATCCTCTCACTATTTCTTTCCAAGTTATCATCCTTGTTCCTGTCGTCACTTTTGTTCCTGTTCTTTTTTCATCCATGTTCCTATTTCGGTTCTCATCCTTGTTCTTTTTCTTATTCTTTTATGAGTCTCTATTATTTTTTGAATTTCTATTCCTATTCATATTCTTGTTTATGTTCATATTCTTATTTTTTTTCATATTCTTGTTCCTGTTCCTGTTCCTTTTCATGTTCTTGTTCTTGTTCATGCATATTTTTGGAATATTTGCTCTAAACCATCTTGCTATGTGACCATAGTTATTGCACTTATAACACTTAATGTTATTAATCTTCGAATGTGCAATTGTCTTAGGATTTCTCCTAATTAAACTATATTCTCTCCTATCGTTAATCCTGAAATTCATTGCCTTGTGACCAAAACCATTGTATGAGTAGCAATAAACCCTTGAAAAAGTTATTCTTTTTCATACACCTATCTTTCATGAGTCTTGCACTGTGAAGCCATGTGTCCAAACCTGTGACAAGAAAAGCATCTTCCATTGAAGCCTCCTTATCTTGACCTCATTGGTCTCATGTTCTGATTGTTTTTCCATTTGTACCTTCTTTGTGCATTTTTCCTCTCTTTGTTGAACTCTTTGTTGTCCAACTCATCCTTTGATGTCCCATTTTCACTTAAACTATCTTCTTCTAATGTATCTTATTCTAAATTTTCTTCTTCATCAAGACTTGAAGTAGATTCCTTTTCCTATTTCTTTTGAACCTTTCCAAAGCCAAGACTTGTTGAACATGACGTTCATTGTTGTCCATAGATGAACTTATTCAAGTTATTAGATCTATTTGTGAAACTCTTCATCTTGATCTTGGAATCCTTTAAGTCTTCTTTTAGAGTAACCACTTCTTGTGCTAACTTCTCACATTCCAAAATCTTTACTTCTAACTTATCCTTGAACTTGCTTGCCTTAGCCTTTGACTTCTCTAAATCCTCTATGAGCAATAACCTTTCTTCATCATATTATTGAAACTGACTTTCAATCTTGGAGTGTTGCTTTCTAACCTTCTTTACCATGTCAAGGGCATAGATAAATTCTCCCTTGAGATCATAACCATTCTCCACTGAATAATCTTCTATTTTTTTACCTTTATCCTTATCATTACTTCCTTTTGGCTTGTCTTCTATAGGATCACTTTCTTTATCTTCCAAAGCCATTAGAAGATTCTTATATGGTCTTTCCAGTGCATCTTCAAAATCATCATCACTAAAACTATAACCATACCTAGTGCAATCATCTTCAAGATGTCCAAATTTACCACATCTAAAACACTTGAGAATAACTGGAGTCCTTTTATTAACTAGATCTTTATCTTTAAGCATAAATAGGACTTCATCTCTATCATTGTCTAAAATACTAGAATCATTGTCAACTGAGCACTTGCATTTTCCGCATAGTAGCTTCTATTTTGTCTCTAGAAGAGCTTCTTTCCTTGTATGCTTTGTCCATCCTTTCTTTTCTTATGGTACCTATGTCTTTTTGATTCCCTGTATCTGTGATCCTATTTTTCTTCATCATTGTTGTTCTTTGGCTCTTTGCATTCTGTTGCATAGTGTCCATATCATCCACATTTAAAATATTTGATAGATATTAGATCTATGGGTCTTCTGGAACCTTTATCTCTTTTACCATAATTTGCTTCTTCATCACTGGATGACTCACTACTTGATTCTATCTTCTTTTCCTTTTTATTTTTGTCTACTTTGAAAGCAACTTATTTTAAAGGAATAGGATCTTTTGTTCTTATCTCAAAAGTAGTAAGCATGCCAAGATAAGAATTCCTTGTCAAAGAATCACCATCAACTAATGTTTCTATAATAGAAACATTTTCACTATACCTTTTTGGAAGAGTCCTCAAGATCTTATCACAAGCATCGGATTCATCAACCTTCATTCCAAGACCTTTCATCTCATGTACAAGTTCATCAACCTTGTTGAGATAGTCATGAATATTTTCATCATCCCTCATTTTTAGGTTCTCAAATTCTCCTTTGATATTTCTAATCTTAGCCATTCTGACTCCTTTATATCCTTCATATATTTCATGTAGAAGTTCTCATATTTCTTTTGTTCTTTTACAATCCATAACCTTCATAGATTCTAATCTATGTAGCCCTTTTATAATTGCATTCATAGCTCTTGAATTTGCATGCATTAGAAGATTACCTTCCTTATCTATAGGAGGATTGGTTGTTGAATCATATCCAAATTCCACTACATCCCAAACTTCATTGCCAAGTGCCATCAAGTAAAATCTCATCAGCATACACCAATATAAGAAGTCACTTCCATCAAATACTGGTACTACATTATTTAAGGGTTTGTCTCTTTGATCCTTTTGATCCATTCTATTCTTAGACCACTTTTCCTTCAAGCTATCAAACTCTTCTTAAGAAACTCGCTCTGATACTAATTGAAGAATACAAGCTTATACTAAGAAGGGGGGTGAACAGTATAATATCCCTTTTTACTTTTTCTTTCAATTCAATATTATGCAGTGTATAGATAGCAATATCAATAGCAATAATAAAAGAAATGCACAAAACACCATACACAATAGAGACACCACAATTTACGTGGTTCACCCAATGTGGGCTACTCCACGGAGAAAATATTTTACTAAAATTTTCTCAATCAATATCTTTGGTAATCCTTCCCAATTACAATGTTTATGGACCTCTGTCCAAAGGAGATGTTGATCTCCTAATCTCAAGTTTGTGGATCTCTTCCATAGGAGAACTCTTTCCCGTTCTACTTTGGCTAGTGATCTTCTAGAAGACTCTGTATATCTGCTGCACTGAATGGTGAATCTCTCTCCACTTGAAGATTCCTAACTCAAATCTATCTTCAGTTTTCTTGGATTTTGGATCTCTATCCACTGAGACTCTATCCTCTATACTCTGTCACCTCCAAAGCTCTGTCTTAATAGGCTCAATCAGAACCTTCTCAAATCTACTCAATAGGTTCACTCAGAACCTACTCAAATATGCTCAATAGATCCACTCAAAACCTGCTTAAATTTTCTCAATAGGTCCACTTAAAACCTACTTAAATCTTCTCAACAGGTCCACTCAAAACCTGCTCAAATCTGCTCAACAAGTCCACTCAAAACCTACTCAAATATACTCAATAGGTCCATATAGAACCTATCCAAATATGCTCAATAGGTCCACACAGAACCTGTCCAAATCTACTCAACAGGTCCACACAGAATCTGTCCAAATTTGCTCAACAGGTCCACACAAAACCTGCTTAAATTTGCTCAATAAGTCCTCTCTAGAACTTGTCCAAATCTTCTCAATAAGTCCTCTCTAGGACTTGCTCAAATCTGCTCAATAAATCCTCTCTAGGACTTGCTCAAATCTGCATAGCAAGCTTCCATAAAAGCTTACTCAAAATTAGTCCACAAGCCTTCTCAAAGACTTGTCTCAAATATGCTTAACAAGCTCACATAGAACTTGTCCAATATCATATAATCATAAAGAGAATTTTTAGAGACTCAATATGTTCTATACTTAATGCTCAATCAATATCTCAAATTAATCTCATAGAAGCATAAAGAGAATTGTTAGAGACTCAATATGTTCTATACTCAAATCTCAATCTCAACTCAAATCAATCTCATAGAAGCATAAAGAGAATTGTTAGAGACTCTATATGTTCTATACTCAAATCCTAATCTCAACTCAAATCAATCTCATAGAAGCATAAAGAGAATTTTTAGAGACTCTATATGTTCTATTCTCAAATATCAATCTCAACTCAAATCAAGAATATAGAATAGTTTGTTTTATGGAACTTGAAAAACCACATGCATCCACTTGACTAGGCTCAATCAACTCAACTCAACCAATCACCTCAATGAACAACCCTTTCTTACAAACCCTATTCCAAGCATATATCAATCAACTCAAAATGTTTCCAACAATGCTCAACAACAAATCTCACATAACAATGATACTCATGTTCTCTTCTAACCCAAGTTCAAGTTCTTTGCACAACCAATGGGCTCTAACAACAATGCATATAAAACAAGGTTTAATCACAACTCACTTCCGAAAATAAAACCATAATCAATATTTTTCACTCCAAAGATATTTTTAGAAATCAACCACCGTAATCAATCAATAGGATAATGTGCCCATACCTTTTATGAATATGAAGAAGCCTCTTTGGAAATCTACCACAATCACAATATTCTTTTGCCAATCTTCACAAGGGTTAGAAGATCATAAAATAATCAACATTACTCCACTTCACAATAATATTTACCAAGGCTTTTAATTAGAAAACCTTCTTAAGAATTAATGCACAACTTCCTTATAACTCCTAAAACTACTTGTACCATAAAATAAAATAAATCAAATCATTGCATAACCTTGTCACTCCACAAACCAATTATACCATAAAATAAATCAAATATTTTATATCCTTCCTTTCAACCCTTTTGCACTCAAAAATAATAACTAAGCTTTCTTAGGCGATATCTCACATTAATCAAATATCAAACCTTATTAAAATATTAAATCTTGCTCAACCTTATATCTCCCACAAAAATCATAATCAAACCTTAGCAAAATATTAAAGCTTGCTCAACCTTATATCTCCCACAAAAATCATAATCAAACCTTAGCAAGCAAATATTTTAATTAAAATATTTACCCCCATAAATATCGGAGTCGAAGTGCATACCTCAAAGGAGCCCTCGAAGGGCTTTGGCATTTTGAACCTCTACCCACCGTGCTGCCAAGCGACAGCTAAGTTGTGTGAGCTAACACTGCCCACGTGAGTGCCTTGGGTACTCTCTTCCTTAAATTACGTGTGCTTTCCTCACAAGGCACCAAAAATTTAACCGTCCATGACTTGACTGCCCATGTCACACTCCACAAAATTTGTTGTGCAATATTCGGATGCAGAAATACTTTGGGTTTTCGAAAATCATGTGACACTCCTTAGGTTTATTAAATGGAAAACCTTTGGCTTATTCATATAAGTCATCCTTCAATACGAATACGTCGACCCTTTTAACATTTCCCTCATGACGTCGGTGGCGCCAATAAGAAAGGAGGGAAATACCTTTTATTTAATTTTAAAATTAAAATTAAAATTTTAAATAAATTAAAATTTAAACTAAACCTTTAAAATTAAACTTTCTCCATCACCGGGGCATCTTTTTCGATGAAACGAAAAGCCAACTTGGGTTTTAATAAAAACCCATTTCAAATCTACTATCCATTGGTTTTAAATAAAACCTTTCCTTGCTTTCCTTATTTTTCATAAAAACCTTTTGCTAAGCTTCCCTTGAAGCTCCTTTTGGAACCAAATGTCATGCATCCCTTCTAGAACCTTTGATCAAAACCTTGGCTTCTCATGAAGCTCTTTGTGGAGCAAAATCATAGTACTTACTTACATAGGTCCTTTTGACATCAATGACAACTTTTATCTTAGGGACTCAAAATGTCCAACACTAACAAATGCTTTGCATATTTATATTTTCAGCATTCTGGTCCATTTCTAGATTTTATTTTTATTTTTCTAACCCTTCCCTTTTGCAGATTATTTTAAAACTTCGACGATTAAAATAAAAATCGAAAAAATTAAAATTCCAAAAATAAATACATGGATGTGAAGAATGAGCTTTAACGTTTCATCTTATGCAATTTCGATTTCATTTTGAAGCCATTTCGAAATTATAAAAATTATTTAAAGTTGTTTTTACAGGCATTTTATAATTTTGGATTTTACATAATTTTGTGTTTTGAAGGTAAATCAGATTTCAAGCTTTGCATGTTTATTTTGCAAGCAATAAATTAACTTTCCTTTATGAAAATTACAATTTCATTAAAGGGGAGTGATTTATATGGCATTTCAAAAGCCATTATTTTTAGAGCAATAAATTGACGTCTCTTTATGAAAATTAATTTCATCAAAGAGGGGTAATTTATTTATTATATCAAAGGCTATTTTTATTTTCATATTCAAAGCAACATTAAATGAATCCAATCATCATTTAAGTTTCACATTTAGAGATAGATTTTAATCTTCTATTTCATGCTTAAAGTAGGGTTTAATGCAAGATAAAACTTGTTTAAAATTTGCTTAACCAAAAGAAGATAAAATCTACCTAAAACACATCAAGATAAAATGAACTAAGGCTTTACATCGTGGTCATATGAGGGCCAATCACATTTTCCTTTTCTTTTAAGTTTCATGAACAATCAATAGCATAGCATAATAAAATAAACCAACACAGGCCCCTTGTTAACAGTTACTTGCAAATCACTAAGGTATTCCTAGCACTTATTTGATACATCTTCACAAGAGGTTTATTTTTATTGTGATTTTAAATGCTATATCGTTCATTGGTACTTAAGATATTTGAATTGTTGGATGTTTCATGTCCCTTTTTTACTATTATATTTGGCCAAATATCCTTCAACATTTTGGTGCTAGAAGGAGGGCCTGAATTGGTTTACTTTATTGCTATTTAGATGCTATATTGTTCATGTTTACTTGAAATATTTATTTAAAGGCATTGGTCTTGACTAACGAAGTTTTGTTTACTTATTGATCACTTTCATTGATAGTAACGTTCTCTAATAGATGATGTATGAAGTCTAACATTTTTTCAAATTGGAGGATGTTCTTTGATATCATGGTTTAATTGATGTATATATTTTGGGTGATGCTAACATGATGATATATATGTTAGACATTTGAGATTTGTTAGTCATTTCATGCTTCTTTGCAAGATATATTTATTTGACTAACAAAATTGGTATTAAAGTTGTGTTCTTTAAGGTTCACTAATGGCATTGGTTTTTCCAACTAGGGCAAGAATTGCATCTTGGATAGGTGACTATTATAGCCAGTTAGACATGCCTACTCATCAAATTCTTGAAGGTGTAGAAAATTATTTACCCATGTTTAAGCATGATGTGACCTCGATTGAGGAACATATTCAGAGATATAAGGACATTTTAAGTCATTTGCAAATATGGCATGGAGATGTTCCTTGTAGATTATTTTCATACACATTGGATGAGGTTGCATTTGAGTGGTACCTATACCTACCTATAGGTTCCATCACTTCTTGGGCTCAACTAGAAGCAATGTTTACTAGCCATTTTGGAAAACTAGTTGACCCAGTTATGATGCTAAATCAATTTATCTCTATCTGTAAGGAACCTAATGAGTCCATGAGTCAATTCAATGATAGGTTCCATAAGTTGTATACCGAAGTGGTGCCCCATTTCATCATTTCAGAAGAGAGAGCCTTTCAAATTTACATGGGAGCCTTAGACCCCTTAATATCCAAATTTCTAAGGAAGCTTCTTGAAGATTGATCTTTGCCTAAGGCCTACAATGAGGCAATTATGGTAGAACAATGGTGGACTTTGAGAAATATTGATATGGGTAGATTATCATTACTTAATACTAAGGCTCAAAATAAGATACCACCCATGAGTCAGGGTGAGGTGCAACCTTCTCCCATGATGAATTATTTTTTAGGAGCTATGGATTCCAACCAACACCAACCATCCAATATAGTACCCCTGAATCAAATGAGGTCTAATATGAACAATCAATGGGATAAAGTTGAATGTCCAAATATTACAACCACCTTAGATTTCATCCAAGAGGATGTGCAAGTCTCAAAGCCAATGTCCATTAATGAGGATTGGGGTGAACAAACCCATCAAGATATGGAGATTGTTTCATGTTTATTCACAAAGGAAGATTGGGACAATCATTGGAAGCAAAATACAAGAGTTGATATTATTGAAGAAACCCTTGACTCACCAAAGGTGGTTGAAAGTGAATTTGAGGAGTCAAGAGATGAATCTAAAGATTGGCTAGAAGGTAGGATAGAATATCATCACTTGTTTTCAGAGGATAATTATTATGATGATCAAGAAAGCCAACATGAGTCAAGTTGTGACAAGCTAGAAGGCTTAGAGTCCCTATTTACAAGTGAGGATTGGGATAATCATAGAAAACCAAATGATCCACTTTTAGAAATAATTGAGCCCTCAAAGGTGGATGAATGGCTATTTAAATACATAGAAAAGGTGAGTTTGAAAAGCAACCAATTGTTGAATTTGAAGAATGTGAAGAAATGGTTGAACATCACACCCCAATTTTAGAAGATGATTATTGTTGGTGGAATAAATGGGAGAACTTTGCCACTCTTTCTAATGAAGCACTTGCTTCACCTGATATGCAGGACAAGTTGCAAAGGCTAGTTCTACAGCTTAAAGGAAACATCGCTCAATTACAGGAACAAATGCCTCAAGATGCATATCTTGATGATTCTCCAAATCATCCTTATGAGACAAAGGTCGAAGATACTAAAAGTGATATTCTTTCAGACAATGGAGGGGTCCTAGAGTGGACTAGTTTTGAAATATGTGATGAATCAGGACCTTCCATAAATTTGGATGAGATGATTAAAATTGATGATCAAAGCCTTCAACATCCTCTAGATAATGATCAGGAAGAATTTGAAGAAGAATTTCTTGAAGAGCTTGAAAGTTACGAGGAGGATGCAATAGAGTTTCATCCCATGGATTTAGATGACCATTATTATAATTGTAGGAAAAGGTATGAGGAATCATTGTTTTCTCACACTCCTACTGATGAAATTTCTATTTCACTTGACAAGCAGGATGTTGAAAACTCTATCTCGCATGAAGATTTGGCAATTCTTGTACAATCGAAAGATGACAAGTCATTTGCGGAAATAGAGAAGGTTCCAAGATCCAATCATTTTGAAGATGAGTTTATTGAACATCTTGCTAAAAGAGAAAAGGATGATAATGACTCTACTATTCTAGGCAAAGAAGGAGACTCACTCACTTTGTTCCCATTTGAGATGCAAGAAATTGAAGGCCTAGTTTCACTTAAGGACCCTACAATATCTATATTACCTCAAATAGAGGAAATTCCAGAGCCTGAATAGTTTGGGTTTGATGTCATTGATGATCCAAATAAAAATGTTGCTTTATTTGAAACAACTCAAGTGGTTGATCAGGAAGATGTGTTATGTGACACATCCCTAGATAGACAAGACTTATGGTTTGAAAAGGATGGACATATTTTTAATTGGGTGCCTAATTTTGGTGTGTTTGATAAATAGGTCATGGATGAAGAAGAAGTACTACATGATGATGATGATGAATATCATGAGGAAAAAGAAGTTACAAATCCTCTTCAAGTATTGGTAAATGAAAATGTATCAAAGGTAAAATCTCACCTTTTGTGTTCCACCATTCGAACTCTAGGTGAAGGTTTACCTAATTGGTTGTTGGATTCAAATGCTATCAATGATGAAATGCCATTTGTGGTTGATAAAGAATTTGAGTCAATTTCTCCTCACACCACTAATGATATTGCTTTGTTGAATGAAAGAGAAGTTGATGTGCTTGAATTTTTGAATCAAGTTCATCAACAATTAACAATTGAATCTAGGATAAAAACTTATAATGATTCTCATTTAGTAAATATCCTAGATGCTTGTAAATTGTTGCATAAGTTTGATTGGCCTAAAAACATGAAAGATGAATTGGCTTTAAAGTTTTTAGAAATAGGCTCTTATTTGCAAGATCTCAATATTTAAAAAGGAAAGCCTAATTCTAAATCATGAATCGAATTATGAAATCTACATTTTAAGGAATAGACAAGAAAGAATTGAAAATCAATTATTGTCTAATCAATTTGATGATTTGAAACTCCACTATGGGATTACTAATGGAACTAAACTAAATTGGTGGGGTGAGAGAGGCAAGATGAAGATTGTTGTATTGTTTGGCCTAGTCTTGTTTTCGTTGGATTCCTATAAAACTTGGCATGCGTATCATGTTATATGTCTTTTAAAATGTGCTAATCATGTTTGGGATCCAGGGAAGTGATAGCCCAAATTTTACATCCTCTTGTATATTATTGTATATTGTTGTATATAGTTTTGGTTTTAATGTTTTTTGCATTTAGCTTTGTCATTTTGTGCTTGATCCATAATTTTTGATCTTGTTTTGCTTTCTTGTTAGTTTACCTTAGGTTAGGATTTGGTTTGTGTTTTTAGTTTTGTGTTTTGGGTTGTTCCCTTGTTTTGAGGTGATGTTTTGTGGTCGCTAATTTATGGCCTCTTGTCTATTTTTTGTGTTCCTTTGTTAAGTAGGTTGGAATACCTAATCTGAAAGTAGGTGAACCTGAGAAAAGGGGGATGAGTTATTTTGTGATCATGCTCAGATTTTAGGACTAAAATGGTGGAGAGTGGAACAATGAAGCATTTTGCCAAAGCTCCACATGTAACTCACATAATTAAAGGGTATTTCTGGAAGTCCTGAAGGATGAAGTTATGTTGATTTGCAAATTAAGGCAAAAATTCAACATGCTCCATCTCTATGCTTCCTAACCCTCGTGATACATAAATTATTGCAAAGCTTGATAAAAAAAAGAACAAGCAAAGGAAAACACATTAAAATCAGTCACAAAGTCTAGATAAACTCTATCGGGGCTATAGATGCCTGATTGGCAGTAGGGCTCTATCTAGACATAACTTTTTTTATAAGGAAAGGCTTTGCAAAGTATCAAATAAACACAAGGGTGAGTTAGATAAACCCTATCGAGGCTATAGATGTAACTAGCAGTAGGTCTCTATCTGTAAAAGCTTTCTTTTTATGAGTCATGCTTCATAGCCTAAATGCAAACCAGATGAGGGAATTCGAAAGGTTTTCAGAGGTGCAAAAATGAATCACTTCTCACACACTGAGCAAAGGCAGATGGATTAGTTGTTATTTATTCAAAGCTATCTACCCCCACCTTCTCGAGACATCACTAAATAATTTATATTTCGTTGATCTTTTGTGTTCTCATTTTATATTGGGTTCTTCACCCGAAATGCTCAGGAGCATTTCCCAGTAGAGTCACCATTTGTTGTGGCCATTGCACAACTAGCCCCAATATTTGGGGACCCACCTTTTAAATTTTGTTTTTGGTGCTTTTGGTTCGTTTTGAGTGATAGTTTTGTGTGTTATTGGTATATCCTTTTTATTTCACTAAAAGTGGTTTGATTAGGTGTGTAATATTTTGGTTAACTGGTTCAAAGTTTTAAAATTAAACTAATCAAAACATTTAAAATTGTCTAAATATAATTTAAACAAATAGAAAAATTATATTATATATATATATATATATATATATATATATATATATATATATATCTTTTACATTAATAATAAAGATAAAATGAAATTCCCTATGATATAGAATGTCAATTTTGATTTTATGAGGGTCTTTTATTTTTATGATTATAATGTTATTGATTATATGTTATTGTATGGGTTTGTCCTTAATATTATGTTTATGGTGTTAAATATAGGTTGGAGGCAACATCTTTTCTAGCAATCTTGTGTCTCAACCTATAGATGGAGACCACATGGACTATTCATCCAATGTAGACAAGGGCACACATCTTGGATGCATCCCATATAATGACAAGCCATATGGGATCTTCAAGGAGTTTCCAAATATTTGTACATTGTGTTTGTCAATGTACGCTCTAGAATCAACATAGAAAGTAGGCGTAGAGGGCATGAAATAGGAGGAGTGCAATCTAAATCATAAGGTCCAAATCCATGTAGCAATATCTATGAGTAAGAGTGCTCATACCCAAATTTGAGATGGTAGAGATGGCAAAATCTATGTGGGATCACATCTATATGCCATGAACCAAATGCAGATTGGGGTTAACATTTAGGTATTCACCTCGCTTGTACAGAGTGTAGGATATCCTCTTTGGTGCAATATTTGATAGACATTACAAATGTGGACCTGGTCAGCGCACATCTCTGATGCAGATGAAGTCGAAGAGGAGTTGAAATCTGCTACAGGGTTTTTTAAAGTTCAGGCTAATGAAAGGATGTCAACATAGGTCATCAAACATTGTGAATAGAAAATCAATCTATCTACAATAATCATGCTAACAAATCGAGAACATGAAGAGCTACCAATGGAGGAAACTTGATGAGGGCAAATTTTTTTTACTATGGTATCAGTTGGAAGATAGCCATGAAGTGTTGGTTAAATAACAATAATAGAAGTGTGATAGAGAGTTAATTGAGTAAACAAACTTGTTCATTGAGCATGTTCAATGAAGGTACAATGGTTATTGGATGTAAATTTCAAGACAAGAACTTATGGCATCGATGATGAAATATTGATCATAGAGCCAATGTTAATTTTTAACAATAGTGTGTCATTGTTTAGAGGCCATGGGTGTCTTAGCAGCAAGTTTCGAGAGTTGTAGAAAAGAAGGATGGCATACATAGTTTTTCAAACCAAAAATTAACAGGTAATATTTGGGTAAATTGTAGGACTATCAAATGATGGGTGATAGCTCGTGTACATCAAGCTAATTCAGTAGTGAAAATAAGGATCCCATTGTGGTAGTGTGTTGCAATAGCTCCCATGATCAAATACTTAGTCAGGGTAAAATTGATTTCCACTAGGGGGGTGTGCATTCATGTGTTGATGTAGCAAGTATCATTTGCTAAAATCGCACGCTATATAAGAATTCAGGTTTGTGTTTAAAGGATATCCAAATCATCATTGATAGAAACCAAATATTATAGAATCAAAAACATAAGGCTAACAATGTTGCAATGCCCGATGGTGATGATGGAAGTGATGTATCTTGATTTTAGTAAATTTATGAGGTAAAATAATAGGTCCATCAAGTGATGTGTAACATGGTGGGCCACTGAAGTCTTCGACTATGGTGTTGAAGTAGGATATAATAATCGCCAGATGGTGATCAGATGCTATCAAAGATACACGTAGAGTAATTTGTGGTAGCGAAAGGTGGACGCAAATAGGTCATACTACGTGTTCAAATTGAAAAGGTAGTGATCATTTACTATGTGGATATAATAGAGCTTCAAATGAAAATAGACATCGTTGCCTCCACGTGGATGGCATATTTTTCATGATTCAGGGTTGGGGGTATGGTTAAAGATAGTCATTGTTATTACACAAAATGTATCCAATCATGGGGCCATTCTCTTTATATAGAGGCATCCATGGAGTTGATAAAGCAACGGAGCAATAGTTATATGGTTCACCACATGGATAATATGGACATAGTGCAGATGACAGAAGAGAAGGCTTTGCATCTATACCAAAATATTTTGACATAGATATAAGAGGGAGGTTGATATGCATGACTTGGTGGCACGTGGAGACTGCATTGACACGGGGGTCAATAAAAGTGTATAATGGTGACCAACATAGTAATTTAAGATACATTTATTAAAGGGAATATTATATGTTATGTAATGGCATGATTGATTAAAATAGAGCCAAGATTTCACGTAGGTTAAAGGACTATTATGGTAAAGTCCGTGCATTGGTAAAATGGGCGTTACAAAAATATAGAATGTTTCAAATCAAAGGAATAATATGAAAATCAAACAGAACCAAAATCAAATGAAGGAGAAGATGAACAACATTGGAAAAGGAAGTGGAAGAGGGCTTCATTAAAATTTTAAATTCAGTAGAGAAACACTGAATAAGGGGGCTAGAAGTTTATCCAATGGCAAGGACTAGACTCTTTGTTAAAGATGTTGGAGATATTGTAATATAATTGCACCTTTTTCTATTTTAATGTAAAATAGAGCAGAAACTTGCACCTTATAAACAAGACTTGAGGAGAATCATTTCTAGATAACTAGATTTAATGCTTATTTTTTCTTTCTCTATTTTTAGGTTTATAGGCAATGTTTAATGCATTTCATGGTTGCATTGTTGAATACCTAGAAATAGGGAATTTATTTTTGTTCCTTAGAAGCTTGCACCTAGTTTATTTCAAAATGTGCAAATGCAGCTTTGGATAGACTAGGTTACATCCAAAAACTCTCACAATCTTTAGTTTTGTAGGATAGGGTAGCATTAGACTCACAAATGCTTTACATTTTTATATTTTCAACATTCTGGTCCATTTCTAGATTTTATTTTTATTTTTCTAACCCTTCTCTTTTGCAGATTATTTTAAAACTTTGGTAATTAAAATAAAAATAAAAATAAATTAAAATTCTAAAAATAGATGCATGGGTGTGAAGAATGAGTTTTAACATTGTTCTGAAGCCATTTCAAAATTATAAAAATTATTCAAAGTTGTTTTATAGGTATTTTATAATTTTGGATTTTACATAATTGCATCCTTTAAAGGCAAATCCGATTTCAAGCTTTGCATGTTTATTTTACAAGCAATAAATTAACTTTCCTTTATGAAAAATCCAATTTCATTAAAGGGGAGTGATTTATATAGTATTTCAAAGGCCATCATTTTTAGAGCAATAAATTGACGTCTCTTTATGAAAATTAATTTCACCAAAGAGGGGTAATTTATTTATTATATCAAATGCTATTTTTACTTTCATAATCAAAGAAAAATTAAAGGAATTCAATCATCATTTAAAGTTCACATTTAGATAGAGATTTTAATCTTCTATTTCATGCTTAAAGTAGGGTTTAATGCAAGGTAAAACTTGTTTAAAATATACTTAACCAAATGAAGATAAAATCTACCTAAAACACATCAAGATAAAATGAACTAAGGCTTTACATCATGGTCATATGAGGGCCAATCATATTTTTCTTTTCTTTTAAGTTTCATGAAAAATCAATAGCATAGCATAGTAAAATAAACCAACACAGGCCCCTTGTTAACAGTTACTTGCAAATCACTAAGGTATTCCTAGCACTTATTTGATACATCTTCACAAGATTACAAGCACACATTAAGTAAAAGAAACCTTGGAGAAATTTATATTTCTTTGCAAGAGAGGATTTTCAGATTAATACCTTGATTGTGATGGGGATTTTACAATTAGGCAAAATATCCACTCAACTGGTCCTATAGTTGATCAATTTTAAAGCCATTTTCCTATTCCCCTGATGCTTTGTCTTTTTTTGCAATGGGCCCCATTTAACTCCTTACTGCTTCAATGTTCTCTTGGTTGACTTTTTCACTTTTGTCATGTTCTCCTTGTTTTTCTTGACTTATCCCAATGATGTTGGCAATCTCATCCCATGCTTCATTAAAAAAAAAGCAACAAACAAAATTGTATCCATTATTTGTAGCAACTTTATTCTTGTACCTTTCTATTGACCTATGATTTTCATAGGAGAATCTTGTTAGTTACTTAACCATGTATATCAAGTTATTTAGTTGTTGAGCTAATTCTTGTTCATATTTTTCATTACATTCATAATCCTAAATTTTCTTCACCATCATATTATCAAAATTGTCAAAAAAATAGCTACTAAACACTTGTAATAAAACTCCAGTCTACTTTCATTTGACATCCATCTCTTCTTCCTAGACTTCTACTTCATTTAAAACAAAATACCAATCATTTCTTTCTTGGAGACAGCTACTTTGGTGAATTTTTCCATGCAATCATATTTTTCACCCTCTTTGGTAGTCACTTTTTTTTAGTGTATTTGCTCATATTGCTCTTTACATACTTGATAAGTTTGTGTGACTGATTTCACCTTATGTCAACTTATCCTAGCAATATTTTAATTCCTTCTATTATCTTAATGATTGTAGTGAAATTATGGAGTACTATGCTTAGTGTCTTCATTTCAACCTTTAAGTTGAAATATAACTTTGCTTTTATATGTCTGTACAAATGCAGCATTGTCGAAGTGTTTGAGTGTCTCTTTGAGCTTGTCAATTTTGGCTTGTAATTGTTTTATATTTACCTTTAAATCCTAATTCTCCTTTTGTATGTTTTTTTTTGCTTGTATTTGAAACTAATTTTCTAACTCCATCATGGCCACTAGGTCTCCTATAACCTGTACACAAGGTTCCCCTATTTCTTGAATGATTTTAACTAATTTTATTTTATTTTTGGCAAGGGGTTTGATATAGTTGTAGATGATGTTTGTGAAATCAGAGCATTTGGCTCTTCAACTATATGTTGAACCTCTCTAGGATATCTTCCTTCGTCTATCGCATAGATTTTTTCATCAGTTAGATCAAAATGAATGAACTCTTTTAACTTCACTAGAGTCATACCTTTCAAAGTTTTAGTCGAAGTCAATAGTGCAAGCTTGGACCTTTTATGTTCAAGGGATTTAATTGGGCTTGGCAATTTTATCTAGTGACCCATATGCAAATAATATAATACCCTAGCTTCTATTATCCTTTTTGGTATTAATGGAGATATTTAGATCTCTTTATTACTAACCACTAGGGATTTTAGTACAATCCTTGACACAATCTTAGGCATATACATTGCCAACTACATTTTAATTTTAAAAGGATCTCCTAGTTGAAATTGCACAGATTAAATAGGGATAATTTGTGTTTATTGATGTGTTTTTGTTAAGCACGTCATTAAATCTCAAAGATCTTATCAATCCAGGGTGGTGTCTAAGGCTGTCTATGATAGAAGGCTAGGGTAGAGTTCAATTCAGGCATTTAGATTTCAAGCATTTATTAGGTGAGACAGATTTGGTTTAGCCTTTTGGTGTCACACTAAACCTAATCTATAGAATGGAAACTTGTAGGAACTAAAAACTAATTCTAAGTTGCAAGAATTTAAATCTAACTACAATTTTAGGAATTAGAATTGCTAAATTGAAAGTCTAATCTACTTTTGCATAATTGAACTAACATAATTTAAATTGCTAAATTTAAATATTGCTGAAATGAAATCCTAAGTTACATTTGTCAAATTGAAACCTAGTTACTCTTGTATAATTTAAATGATTCTTGTAAATGAAACTTATGCTAAAAACACCTATCAATGTCCTGCCACAAAAGGTCATCAAGCTTCTGCTACAGGAATTGACAGCAAAATGAAATATGCTAAAAATGGAAAGTTGCTAAAACATAAAAGTAGGGAAAATATGGAAAATAAAGGAAAAATACTTAATATAATTTTTCAGCTGACACACACACAAATGCTATACACAAACATAATAGAAAACATAAAGAACATTATACAAACTTAAAACAAGAAAAGTAAACTTGACAAGTAATCTATTAATTCTGCTATAGCAAAATTACAGATTAAAACCTGCCATAAAAATCCTCCTTATAGATCTGAAAGTGGGCCCATACTTCTTGATATAGAAGAAGGTTAAAAGCACTCCTTAAATAATTAAAACTTGGAATAGAAAATGATAAAATAACTGCACTTTTATTGATGATAAAACATGCTGAAAATTGTTACAAAAAATTACTATACAATCCTAATTGCTGCTATTAAAAACTCTCCTCTATTCTAATTTCTAATTGGATCAACCAAGGAGGGAGCTATGTTATTTATATAAATATTTACAACATATCCATGCTTAAATCAGCCTATGTGCTACTTTACAGTGATTTGCCAATAATTCTAGATCTAAAATAAATGAAAATCTGGACAGTTTGTATTGCAATAGTAGTCATTGGCCCTTAGAAAGCATATTTAGTGGTGGAAATACGTGGGAGGAGTCTAGAAATATCTCACACATCTTTCTCCACTTTAGAATATGTCATTTCTATCATGCAAACAACTTCCTATTATGCTGCAGTTATTTTTAGGTTTATCCTAGAAGAGGATCAATTGATCTTTTTCCATGAATGGTGGCTTTGGATGACAAGGATGATAAAGACAGTTGGGGATATTTTCCCTTAATCTTCTCAACCTTATTTCCATTTTTCCATCATCAAAAAATAGTCAAAAATTCAAAAAGCACTTTCTGTTCTCAACCCGGAGCTAAGTGGCTCAATCCGAAGAGACTGTATTTCTCAATCCGAAGAGACTGTATTTTTCAATCCGAAGATATATGTTCAATCCAAAGATCTTAGAAATGACCAACTTTATGCTCTTCAAGTGATTTTAGCTGCATTTCTCAGGTGGATTAGCCCTGAGGATCGGATTGCAATAGCCTTCATTTCTCTCCATGTGTGAATTTCGTGCCTTGCCATTCATTGGTAGCTTGCTAGAATTTACATGGTAAATTACTATATTTTTTAGCTCTGCTGCACAGTTGTAAAATATTGGAATTTATTGCAAATTCAAAAAAATTAGAACATTGAAAAAATATTCAAATATCAACATGAAGGAGTACATCAAGTTGTTACTAAATTTATACACTGCATTCACCAAGTAACCATGTTGAAATAGTGCAACAGTGCTACACAATTGTCCCTGCTCTATTATACCTTGTTGCTGCCTATTTAGACCATATGGGAATGCTTATAAATAGGTCATATGTCTTCTGTAGTATTTCTAAACTCATTTCATTCATATCCTCATGCTTTGCTTGACAACTTCAAGGTGTTCCTATAAAGTGACAGCTTGCTGATTTTTATATGGCTATTTTTTTTTTTTTTTTAGATTTTTAGATTTATGACAGTCCTAAAATTTTGGCTTTCCCTGTGGATTTGAAACAAGTTGAAGGGCATGAAAACATTCATAAACCATTGTGAAGTTAATGGATATAAGCATACCACATTTGGCTATTCGAAATGCATATTTTTATTTGCTACTTAATCAAGCAAAATCAGTCACAAAATGTTAAAAATAATAAAAAAAAAGATATAGTATTCCTAACATAAAATCATGCAAAAAAATATGGCAGAGAGCGAAATCGCAAGCGGGAGGCACTCTGGGAGCCCTCCGGGATCCACCTCCCTGGTTTCTGGACCCGGCGGTCCAGAGCCTGATCCACCTGAGGAAGGGGAGATTCCCCCTCGAAAACCCCCCGATCCCTCTTCACCATCCCAGGGATCGTATGCGCATGCAGTTTCTAAAGGGACCCCAATCCCTCTTCCCTCTCAAACCCTGCTTCCCAACGGCTCTGACCTGGTGATCCCAGGGGCATTGCTGGATAGCTTTGCGGCTCAGGACAAATTCACCCTCATCGGCAAGTTCATCGGAGGCAGACCAGATATGGAAACAATTCGTAAATGGGCGAGCAAAAAATGGCGCACTAGTGGGAGCTTGCAGCTTATAGCCCTGTCCAGGGGTTTTTTTCCGATCAGATTAAATAATGTAGAAGATTCATGCAATATCCTTGCTGGGGGGCCTTGGTTCCTAGGTAGGCGAAGCCTTTTCCTCCGTAGGTGGGGAGAGGACTTCAACCCAGACACGCAGAATATCAATGTGGCGCCTATTTGGATTCGGCTTCCAAACCTACCCTTCCACCGCCGGGCAAGAAGAAGTCCTGAGAGGAATTGCCCGCACTATTGGAGATCTCGTTGCTGTAGATTCGTCTACTAAGGTATGCTCTCGCATGATCCACGCTCGCCTGTGTATCAATGCCAATTTGGAAACTGCCCTTCCTTCCTTTGTTAACCTGTTCAAGGATTCCATTCTCATCAAAAAGCAGCCCATTTTTTATGAAAACAAACCCGCTTTCTGCTCTGCATGCAATACCCAAGGGCATATCATCAACCAATGTCCCCAAGTTTGAGTTCTGAAGCCTCCTTCGCAGGGCCCTCTTGGTAAAGGCGAGTTCAATGTTCCTAGTCGTGGCAGGGAAGTCCCAGTCCCATAGGGGGAAACCCCCATCGTCCCTTCAGAAGTCCAAGGTCTGAGCCAGGAGGGGCTTCTCACAGGAAAATCTCTGGATTCTGCTTCAAACCCTAACGCCAACCTCGAACCATCCCCAGAAGCCCTCAAAGCCTCTACTTCTAATTCAGAATCCTTAAACCCCATCCTCCAGGAAATTGAGAACTTCCTACCCCACCAGTCTTCGTCTGGGAAGTTCATTCCAATCAACACCAGAAGAAAAGGGCAAACCATGGACTCTGGAGTCAAGAGAAAAAGAGGTCGACCTTCTACAGCTGAACAGCGTATCAGGGCAATGGAGGATGACCTAGCTAATGGCTCCCAGCGAACCCTGTTCCTAAACTCTGACGCATCCATATCCGATGATCCTAAAGTATCTAAACCCCCCTTCCAGCAGGCGAAGGGAGGCAAGAAACCTCTCAGATATTCTAGATGAAAATCCTCTCCTGGAATGCGAGAGGGCTCAACAGTGTAGCCAAGCTTAGACTGGCTGCTAATATGCGTAAGGATATCAAACCCTCCATATTTATTATGCAAGAAACCAAATGTGACGAGAAGTCCTCCAGGAAAGTTGCCAGGTCCATCTGGTCTCAAGGTGAAGCTCTTCACAGCCTCGCTCATGGTTCCTGCGATGGACTTATTTGCTTCTGGGACCCGTCCCAAGTGGAAGGTAGGCTCCTATCATCCTCCAGCAGAGTCATTAATATTCTCTTTCATTGCATCTCCAGTAATCAGTATTGGATCCTGTCCAACCTGTACGCTCCTAATTCCCCTCTCGAGAGAACGGAATTTTGGAAGTCCATCTCACGGATGAGCGACTCTTTCAAGCAATATCCCTTGGGTGGTCGCAGGGGATTTCAACGCACCTCGTATCCGATAGAGAAAAATGGAGGGTTGGCTGCCACTCACCGTTCTACCGAGGATCTAAAGGATTTTGTGGACTCAAACGAGCTCATTGACATTCCTCTCAAAGGGACTCGCTATACGTGGAGCAACAGGAGAATTGGAGGTAGCTCCGATTCGAGTCAAATTGGATAGGTTCCCGATCTCCCGAGGAAGCTATTTCTCTCTTTGGTGCTGCTTCCCTTTCGGCCCTCCCCAAGATTGGTTCGGACCATAATCCCATTATCCTCCAGGTGGGCAAGTCTCCTATGTTTCAAACCCCCTTTCGGTTTCAGGCTATGTGGCTCAAACACAAGGACTTCCGTGAGATGATGAGTTAGTGGTGGAGCCAGCATGTCCATGGATCTCCCATCTTCAGGATAACTCAGAAGCTCAAGTTCACCAAGGATAACTTGCAAAGGTGGAATAGAGAGGTGTTTGGCAACATTTTCAGCCAGAAGAAGCTTATTTCTGACCAACTCCGAGCCATTGAGAGAAGGATCGAAGAAGGGGAATCCGGGGATGCCGTGAGGAAGGAGGAAGGGAAACTTCTTACTGAATTCCACTCCATTCTTGCCAGTGAGGAATCCTTCTGGAGGCAAAAATCCAGAGAACTATGGATCAAAGCGGGAGACTCCAATACCAGATTCTTCCATGTTACAACCATGAGACACAGAGGCTCTAATAAGATTAGTAAAATTCAATGCAACGATAGTTCCAGCACTGAAGATATCAACGAGATCAGATCTGAGGCTGTCTCTTTCTTTCAAAACCTCCTAGGAACCTCCCCAGAAAGCTCTGCCTCTACCAAGCCGCCCTTCTGGAGAACATCCCCAGTCTGGTTTCTGGCGACTTCAATTCTTCCCTCCTCAAGCCCTTCTCCGACTCAAAAATTAAGGAGGTGGTCTTCTCCATGCAACCCGATAAATCCCCTGGGCCGGAAGGTTTTCCTCCCTGGTTCTACCAAGCTTGCTGGGACCTGGTAGGACCAGACGTCTGCGCTGCCATTCGTGATATCCAATCTCACCCCATCCCCCGGCTGTTAACTCCACCTTCATTGCTTTGATCCCCAAGTCCCCTGATTGCCGATCTATGGCTGATTTTTGCCCCATTAGTCTCTGCAACGTTCTCTTCAAGATCCTCTCCAAAGCCATGGCGTCCAGGATGAAGCCCATCCTCCCCATCATTATTGACCCCCTCCAAGGAAGCTCGGTCAAAGGCAGAAACATTCTGGACGGAGTCATTTCCATTCATGAAACCCTCCATTCTGCGGTCCGAAACAAAAAAGCAGGTCTCTTTCTCAAGCTTGATATGACCAAAGCTTTTGATCGGGTTAGTTGGGAGTTTCTTCGGGACATCCTCTTAAAGTTTGGCTTCCACCCCAGTTGGGTTCAGCTAATCCATAATTGCTTCTCCTCGTCCTGGTTCTCGGTGCTGGTCAATGGCTCCCCCGCTGGGTTTTTTCCTAGCGTTAGAGGACTCCGTCAAGGAGACCCTCTATCCCCTCTTTTGTTCATCATTCTGGCGAAATCCCTTGGTAGAACCCTTTCTGCGGCCAGAGTGGCGAGGAAGATCTCTGGCATCCCAGTGACGTCCAACTCCACTCCCACTACTCACCAGCAATTTTTTGATGACACCATCCTTTCTACGCAGGCATCTGTCTTCCAGGCTAGGAACATCAAGCATATCCTCTTCCTCTATGAGAAAGCGGCTGGGCAGCAGGTGAACTTCTCCAAAAGCAAGCTATTTTTTGTTCACACCCCCCTGGACCATCAGGGCAGGATTGGGCAGATCCTTGGGTGCTCTTCTGGAGCCCTCCCTTCCTCCTATCTGGGGCTCCCCTTTCTCGGGGAAGACCTAAAGAGAGTATGTGGAACAATGTTGTTGAAAGATTCCAACGAAAGCTGGCAGCCTGGAAAGGTAAACTTCTTTCCCAAGCGGCAAAAGAAACCCTATCAAGTTCAACCCTCCAGAGCATCCCCATCTACTTCATGTCAATGTTCCCTCTTCCCAAGTCAGTGTGCAAGCTCATTGAACGCATCCAGAAAAATTTTCTATGGTCAGGATCCGAAGACAAAGCTAAGATTCCCCTGGTGGCTTGGGACACTGTCTGCAGAAGTAAGAAGCAAGGAGGGCTGGGCTTCAGAAAACTGTCAGACATGAACACAGCCTTGCTAGGCAAGCAGGCTTGGAGGATTATCTCGAAAGACCCTACGGAGTGGACCATGCTGGTGTGTAAGAAATATATGGGAAACCATTCCTTCCTTGATTCTGGCAACCACCCCAATGGATCTGCCTTCTGGAAGGCTGTGACTCAGGCCAAAGCACTCATCCAGAAAGGCCTCAGATGGGTTCTGGGGGACGGTCGAAGCATTGATTTTTGGAGCAACAGATGGTTGTTGTATGAACCCCTAAGCGATAGAGCGGACCTCGCCATGCTTCAAATGGTACCGGACTCTCGGTTGGGAATGAAAGTTTCTGACTTCATAGTTTGGGAGGATGGTCATCCCTGTTGGAGGCTCCTCGCGGGCTCCTCTCCTGAGGTTGCTGCTCTCAACCTTTTGCTCCAAGCAACTACCATTCCCACTGAGTATAAAGTTGACAAGCCTGCCTGGGCTGGTTCCGACAAAGGGTTGTACACTGTTAAGTCTGCCTTCTCCCTCCTGAAGGACCACCCTATCTCCCCTTCCCATATTGTTTGGAAGAAGAACCTCATTCCGAAAGTGGCCTTCTTCTCATGGATTGCCTTCCAAAACAAACCCCTCACCATTGAGAACCTCATCAAAAGAGGCATTCCCCTTCCCAACAGATGTTACCTATGCCTATCCAGCTGGGAATCCACCGATCACTTGTTCCTCCACTGTGAGTTCACCTTGATTGTGTTTGGGTTCACCCTGTCTACCTTCCAGATCCAATGGGCTCCTCCCAAGTCTTTATGTAGTGCCTTCTACCAGTGGACCCAACCCTTTGCTAATCTTAAGCTTCGTTTTCTCTGGGACATCTGCCTTCACCACCTGATCTGGCAAGTCTGGCTTGAGAGAAACTGCAGGATCTTTGGGACCTCTTCCCGAGATCCTCATTCGGTGGCCATCAGGGCTATGGCTTTCACTTCCAAAAATGCTAATCTCATTCACTGTTCCAGCCCCTCTCCTCTATCCCAGGAAGGGCGTATCCTCTCTTCTCTCAATATTTTTTTTTGTCCCCCCTGGGGAACCCTCTGCCTCATCCCTGTATCCTTGCCAAGTGGAGCCCTCCCCCTTCGGTATGGATCAAGCTAAACTTTGACAGGGCTTCCAAAGGGAACCCAGGAGCAGCGGGGGCTGGTGGCGCGGTCAGGGACCATCGGGGCATGGTTATCCTTGCTTTCTCTGAATATCTTGGGGTTCAGACCAACCATGTCGCGGAAGCCAGAGCCCTTTGGAGAGGTTTAGTCCTCATTTCGGAGGACCCCAAAGCTATCATCATTGAAGGTGACTCCATGAACATCATAAACTACTTGAACAAGGATAAGACCCCTGCCTGGAGGGTCCATAACACCATCGAAGAAATTCGAAGGATTCTCCACAGCAAGACCTACAGATGCCAGCACATCTTCAGGGAAGGAAATTCTTTGGCTGACCTCCTAGCCAACAGAGGATCTTCCTCCGACAGACTCACCACGTGGGATCTTGAAATCCCTCAAGATGTTGCTGATGTGGCTGCGTCAGAATTCCAAAAATGTCAATGAGTCTCGCCAGATCAACGAGGTGGGACACATCAAGCGTTCTTGGAAAGGGGGACATTACTTGGCGGTTGGGTTTCTTGCGGCATCCAATTACTGCCTGCGGTGAGTCATTCCCCGGCTTACCCGTCAGCACCCCTGACGTGGGCGGAAGTTCCAAGCTGGCTATCAGCTCTTTTTCTGCTCCTAACGCATTGCTAGGCATGACTTTTGTTCATCTTCGATACCACGTGAGCCTATCTTCTTCCTATCCGACGGCTCCCCTCTTTTCGCCTGTTTCCCATGCATGCGACTTACGCGATCCGTCGTCCTTTCGATGCAAGCTCCCTATCTTTTTATTCCAGGGGGGATCTTGGATAATCCTACTGCCAATTAAGGGTGCTGTCTTGGTCGGTTGGGTTTTTGAGCTAAGGCAGCTTCTCTTTTCTATGCTATGATAGTTTCTTTTTTCTGTCTTTCTTTTTTCAGTCTTTCTGTTCAGGTCTGAGGCTCGCTTTGAGACCTCAACCTCGCGACTGTAATGGGTTCACCCCGTTTTTGTAATAAGGTTTTTGGGATCCTCTAGAAAAACCCACTTTTGTATATAAATGTTACTTATTAAAAAAAAAATCATGCAAACACTTAACAAATAGTATATTTTAGTCACCTATTTGAAAATTAAATTATCATATGGTAGTCAAACATTGTGCAATAATGAGGTATTTTTGGGCCTCATCATCCCCCCCAACTTGAACTAATGCATGCCCTCCTGCATCTTAGTAGGCCATAGTAATATGTAGGTTTTATTCTTGTGAACAACATCCTTTGCTACCTACTAGCTAAGAAATTCCTCCTTGCTACACTATATCAAGTATTTTACAATTAAGCACATGTATGACTATTTTTTTGTCTTTCTACAAGTTTTAGTGCTATAAGGTACCTCTTAAAGGCTTGATATCATGTGATTCATCTTGCAATAGTATTATTGTGGAACCGTATTTGGTAGATGCACTACTACTGATGGATTTTTTTGTTCTTAACAACATTTCAGCCTGAATGCTTATTTCTGTTGTTTTCACCTTTTGAACAAAATTGATAAAAATCTTTGAATTTGAAATTCTTGAGGAATGTACTTACTTGTGGTAGAGCCTTGTGAACCTCAATATTTGATGTACCCTACTATTTTTGCAATTTTGTACCATTTTCAACAATTTTGGTATAGTTTCTACTCATTCCGAAGATATCCTGCTCATTTCGAAGATATGCCTGTTCATTTCGTAGATATGACTGTTCATTCCGAAGATGCATCAAAAAATGTAGAAATGACCTCCTATGCAAAAGTTAGCTACAAATTCTATTGTGGGCCCATCTCTAGAGTGTATAAGCCTTCCATAACATCAAAAATCCCTTCTTCATCTTTTTTTTAGATGTTATTCATTATTTTGTATGTTGCTGTTTTATTCTAGTAGTACTAAAATAGAACCATCAGGTGCATTTTGTTGATTATCCTCCTTCAATTTATCAGAAAATTATGAGATATAAACTTGCAATTCTCCTTCTAAAACTTGCCTTACAAATTGAAATAGAATTGTTGCCATGTTTTTCCCAAAAATTAGGATTTTGCATAGTTTTGGATTTTCAATGCAATTAAGGGCATAAGGGGGTGTTTCTTGACATCTTGAACATGTTAAATTTTCAACTTGCCAATATTGTATGAATAGTTTATGCCAAATACCGATTATCATACACTAAATGCTAAATTTTTACTATGAATTAAATGCAAGAAACACATACCTTACTATCCTAAAAATTGGTCATGCACCTTACAAGCTACTTTTGATGATTGTTAGCAGGCTATCTGAAAACATAAACATAACACATGCAGTGTGAGATTTGTACAATGGTGGAACAATTATGGGTAGATCAACAAGGCAATGCATACCGAAAAATTGGTTTTTATGTAAGCCAACTTAGTAGCGCCTTCAAGAAGGTTTTCACTGCTGAATTATTCATTTTTTTCATCATTTTTTTTTTTTTTCCTCTTTTTTTTTTTTTTTTTTTTTTTTCATCTTCCTTTTTTTTCATTTTTTTCATTGGAATAGATTGCCATTTCTGGTTTTCAACCAACTTCTGTAGGATCACCTCTAATGAGATCAACTTTAGCTGATCAACTACTTGTTAGGTAGGATCACCTCTAATGAGATCAACTATTGTTTGTGTAGGCTAATAATTGCTAGGTTGCAAGTAAGCACGGTAAAATCCTAATAATCTTTAAGTAATAATGGAAAACTCTAGGATCACCGTTAAGTTGTAAACTCCTATTTTGATTATGCAAAAGTTTTTATGATTTTTTTTTTAATAGATTCAGCTTACATAGACAGGGGTTGCATGTCTTGTATTATTCATATTGGCCATAGGTTGGGCTGAAGGTGGTGGTTGATTTACTTGCCCTATTTGTTGTTGTTGGGATCTCTCTTTGAAAAGAATTCAGACTAGGCAACAAATTTTGCATCTCTAAGTTATGGAAATAAATGGCATTCATTAGTGATATGTCCCTGTGAACAAATGCTAGAGGTAGATGATATGGCTATTTTTTTCAATGGATAGTCTTGAATATCTACCATGATATCTTTCCCAACATCTAGTACAAATTTTTTATACTAGCCTGATGATATGGATATTAAAATGGTAGTATGATGAGGATTGATGTCAGATCTTTCATATGACCCCTCTAGTAGTTCCTAGCTTAGGTTTGCTTAGTTTATTTTCTAGCAAATTGATATTGTAAGTGAGTCTCTTTCTCACATGCACTTGTGGGCACTAGTTGTCTTCTAGTTGTCTTTTAGAGTGTTAGTTAGCAAGTGTGAACTCAAAGTAGGAAGTGTGTGCTTCAAGTTAGCTAAAATGGATCTTCTAGTTAGCAATCTTAACTTAGAAGTTTACGTGCATTCTTCTTTGCACCTTTGTAGCTTTTGGGTTAAGCGTGTGAATCAAATCCATGATTTCATGGGTTGGTTATGTATTTTGGGCCATTAGTGCCTATATAATGATTTGTAAATAATAGAACTCTTAGTTGGATTTTCATCCTTTTCATTGGTATCAGAGCCTAGTTCATGTTAGCACTAGGGCTTGTGAGGTGAGAGGATAGGAGATAGGATTAGTATGAGAAACGTATTCTCATTGAGGACTCGGTTTAAGCCCAAAGGAAGCTTGAAAACCATTCGGAGAAGGAAGTTCCTTCGCCGACAAACCCCTCGTTCCAACTTCTTGCTTATGCTTAAAAAGTATAGGAAGAGTTTGCCCCAGAGTTCTTCGTATACCGATCCTTGGAAGGGATTGGATCGTAGCTACGGTCCAATTAGGATTAGGGAGCCATTTGACCCTGCTGCCCCCCCCATTTTCGAGTACTGAAGAGCTCCAGGAGGACTTCAAGCTAGGTCGTGTGTCGACTTAGATCTGGGTGCCTTTCAAACGCTGGTCGTGTGTCGACCGGATCTTGAAAGGAGAGCTACTGGTGGGAGCTGGTTGCTCGAATTTTGACAATTTAAAGTTTTTCAAATTTTAGATTAACCCCCCCTGGTTAATTTATAATTTTTTTTCAAATTGTTGTAGAAAAGCTTTCAAAAATTGTTCTATATATTATTTTTATAATATATTATATAGATCTGCTGCATTTATATTTAAATTGTAAAAAAAAATTTATATATATATATATATATTATTTTATTTTATTTTTTGCAATTTGCAGCAGATCTGCTGCGTTCGGCCTTTTCGGCAGCGAACGGCAGCCTTCGGCACTGTTGTCGGGCGTGCCGTCGCTTGCCGACCGACGAACCGTCGGGCACAGCCACGGCAGATCGCTGTCCGCAAGACAGCGACCATGACTGGCGCTACGCGGCTTCTCGATCGCTGCCGGCTCGACAAAGAACTTGTCGCCAGGCCGACAGCGCTAGCGCTCGTCGCAGCTGTTGTCGCTGCTCGACGCCAACGCAGCGCCCGGAGCGAGCCGACGGCAGCTGAACTGCCGATCGGCCCGACAGCCTGACGGTCTGTCAGGCGTCGGCTCCGGTGCCACGCGGGCCAGCGTCGCAGCGCCTGACATTTCTGTCAGGCGTCTGCAGGCTTGCGGCCTGCGACGCAGCGCCTGACAGTCAGTCAGGCCGCTGCTGTGCTGCGGCCCGCATCGCCTTGAGGGCAGCGTCTGACATTGCTGTCAGACGGCTGTCGGGCCTACGGCCGACAGCACCAGGGCCAGCACCAGCCAGGCCAGGGGCGGCTGCGTGCGTGGACCCCAGGGGTGATGTGCACGAACTTCTGTGCATGAATTTCTGTGCAGAGCAGGCAAAGGAAATTGCCTAGCAAATTGTAAATTTTTTTAATTTTTTTTGCACATCTGCCTCTGCCTTGGGAATTGTGCCTCGGGAAGCGTGCAGAGGACAAATTTTCATGCACTGTAAAATTTTCATGCACTGTAGTTGTTGTCCAGTTAAACAGCAGATTGAAGGGTAAATTATTGTAAAATTTTAAATTTTTACTATTTTAGAGTGCAAGTTCAAATTTCATTTTATTAATTTAATTTTTAATAACTTAATTAAATTTTTTTAATCTTTTGATTAATTAAAATTTAATATTTGATTAAGTTATTTTTAAATTAATTAATGTTAATTTTGCACTTTATAGTAGTTTAAGAATTTCAAAATTTATGCCTTAGGAGTAAATTTTCAATTTTAAGCAGCACTCCATTGTAACAAGGAAATTTGCATTTTTGCTTCCTTGATTTAGTGCTTTCTTAAACTTTACTTCTGGCTTATACCCGAGAACACATGGCCTCTGACTTGGCTGCCCAAGTGGCAGAATTGGCCCATGTTGTAAACACTTTGGCAGATAAGGCAAATGACACTACAATGGCAGAAGTTCTTGGCAACCTTGCCATGAAGGTAAATGACATTTCTTTGCATAATACCTCCACTTCTGCTCATGATTCACGTTTGAGAGTTCGTTGTGAAGTTCCATTGTATGATGGATCCAGGAACCCTGATGTCTTGAATAGTTGGATTCTTGACATGAGTTCTTGGTTTGCTTTTTCTCAACTTTCAGAAGATGATGTAGTGCCTTATGCTAAGCTTAAACTTTCTGGCTTAGCCAAAGTACTTGTGGAACGAAAATGAGGGCAGGAACTCTCTACTTGGGAGGAGCTTGTACAATGTCTTAAGACCAATTTCTATCCTTCAAATTATTCTAGGGAATTGGTTATTAAATGGTTTCGTTTTCGTCAAGGTACTAATATGTCTGTACAAGAATATATTTTCCAGTTTAACAGATTCAGAATACTTGTAAATGTGGAAGATGATATTTCAGGTTTGATTCTCAAGTTTCAAAGTGGCTTGTTAGAACATTTGTACAGGGAACTAATGTTTGTTTCTATGGAAACATTGGATCAAGTTTTCAATCATGACGCAGCTTACGGAGGACAAGTTCAAGGCGCAATCGCAGGCATTCCGCACACTCGTTACTCAAGTGGTTGGAAACTCATCAAAAGGGAATAATTCTTTCTCTCAAAAGAAGAATTTTGCTCAAAAGAAGAATGTGTCTTCTCCATCTCCTTCTTCTCCTTCCCCTTCCGCTTCTACTCCTTCTTCTTCTTCTTCTAAATCTTCATCTTCTTCTTCTAAGAAATTCTGCAATTATTGTAAGAAGAAAGGGCATGAGAAAGCTGATTGCTTTAAGCTCAAAAAGAAGAGTTTAGTGATTACTACTCAAGAGGAGGATGCTTCCAAGGGTCCCCTTGAGTCTCGTAGGAGAGAGTAGAGTATATACGGAATTACGAGGTAAGCTTAATGAAGTTACCTTAGTAAATGTAAGTTCTTCAGATGGAGCTCGTGATGCTTTGTTCATCACTCGAGCCCACTTACTTCACAACTTTGCAACTGATTGTATAGTGGACAATGGCTCGCAGAAAAATCTAATTGCGAGGTCCATTGTCGAGCGTTTGAAGTTACCTATGGAGCCTCATCCTCAACCTTATTCTTTGGGTTGGAAGGATAGTGGAAGAGGCTCAGAAATCACTCACACTTGCACTTTAAAATTTGCACTTGGCCCACAGTTCATAGATCAAGTCACTTGTGATGTGACTCCTATGGATTGTTGTGGGATTTTGCTTGGACAACCTTTTCAATATGATAGGAGAGCTGTTTATGATGCTTTTAAAAGAACCTACACACTTCAAAAATATGGTAAGGTCTTTCTCATTAAAAGCACCAACACTCCTAATATCATTCTAAGTTCCAAACAAACGAAAAGAGTAATTAAGAAAGGTGGTGATGTTGCTCTAATTTTCATTCGCTCTCAAAACACTTCTACATCTACATCCATTACAAAGCAACACTCTTCAATGGATAAAATATTGCAAAGTTATTCACACATATTTCAGGAGCCAAAGTCTCTTCCTCCAATTCGCACAATTAATCACAAGCATTGAAATAATTCCTTGTTCTTCTCTTCCTAATGCTCCCATGTATAGACAATCTATTTTGCAAAATGAAGAAATAAAAAAGCAAATAGAAGATTTGTTGTCTAAGGGTTTCATTAAGGAAAGTACTTCTGCTTGTGCATCACCTATTTTGTTAGTTCTTAAGAAAGATGGCACTTGGAGATTATGCATTGATTTTCGTGCATTGAACAGAATTTCTGTGAAGAATAGATATCCCTTACCCCGCATTGATGATTTATTAGATCAGCTTCAAGGAGCTAAGTTCTTTTCAAAAATAGATCTCAAAAGTGGATATCATCAAGTGCGTATCCAAGTTGAGGATACATGGAAGACTGCTTTCAAGACGAAGATGGGCCTCTTTGAATGGTTGGTCATGCCCTTCGGTCTTACTAATGCTCCCGCAACCTTCATGAGGTTGATGAATGATGTATTTCGTGAAGTCCTTGACAAATTTGTCATTATATATCTTGATGATATATTGATTTTCTCAAAAACTTGGGAGGAACACCTTAGGCATATCCAGGAAACCCTTGATCTTCTTGCGAAGAATCAATTATATGCCAACTCTTCCAAGTGTTCTTTTGGCAATACTTCAGTTTCTTACCTTGGCTATGTGATTAGTGAGACTGGAATTCAGGTAGATCCCCTTAAAGTTGATGTTTTGCTTAAGTGGTCCCCTCCTACAACTCTCACTGAGTTAAGGAGTTTCCTAGGACTTGCGAACTTTTATCGCAAGTTCATTCCTCAATATTCCACCCTTGCAGCTCCATTGCATTATCTCACTAAGTCCAAAACTCCATTTCATTGGGAGAAAAGCCAAGAAGTTGCCTTTGAGAAACTCAAAAAGAAATTGTGTACAACACCGGTGTTAACTTTACCTGACCTTTCTCAACCTTTTGAGATTGAAACAGATGCCTCTAAAGTTGCCTTAGGAGCCGTGCTCAAACAGAATGGTCATCCAGTTGCTTATCATTCAGAAACCTTTTCTCTCTGCTAAGTTGAACTATTCTACATATGACAAGGAGTTGTATGCTTTAGTTCAAGCCATTAAGTACTGGAGACACTATCTTTTGGGAAAAGATACAGTAGTACACACTGATCATATGCCTCTCAAGTTTTTACAATCTCAAAGTAAAATTGAAGAATCAAGACATATGAAGTGGGCCTCTTACCTCCAACAATTTCACTTGGTGATCAAGTACAAAAAGGGGAAGAGTAATACAGTTGCTGATTGTTTGAGTAGGCCTCCAGCCGCTCTTGCCTTAACAGTCATGTCCACTTCACACTTGGGATTTCAAACTTGGCCTAATCAGTATTCTCAGGATCCTGATTTTGGAAAAATATTTGAGCAAGTGAGTAAGCCTTCTTCTTCCAATTTGCGTCCTTTCCAAGATTTCTACATCAAAGAAGGACTTCTCTACAAATTGGACAAGGTTTGTGTTCCTTGTGAACCTCGAGTGTCGCTTCTTAAGGAAGCTCATTCTACACTTTATGGTGGTCACTTTGGGAAGCATAAAACACTTCATCATTTGCAACGATTTTTCTATTGGCCAAAAATGCAGAGGGATGTGTTGAGATTTCTCAAGCAGTGTGCGCTTTGTTGTCGCTCAAAACCAGCTAATAGAAAGTTTGGCTTAGGCATGCCTTTGCCCATTCCTTCTCGTCCTTGGGAAAGCATTTCCATGGACTTGGTTAGTGGTTTTCCTATGACAGTGCGCCAACATGATTGTGTGTTCGTGGTGGTTGACAGATTCAGCAAAATGGCTAAGTTCATTCCATGCCGCAAGACAAGTTCTGCATCAGACTTAGCTCAATTTTTCTTTGATAGCATTTGGCGTTCCTTTGGTCTACCTACCAGCATTATCTCGGATCGTGATTCACGCTTTGTGGGTCACTTTTGGCGTTCTTTGTGGAAGATTTTGGGAGTTTCCCTTAACTTTTCTATCGCCTATCATCCGCAGTCCGATGGGCAGATTGAAGTGGTAAACCGTACACTTGTGCAAAGTTTGCGAATCTATCATCACGCTTCACCAAGAAAGTGGGACTTGAGTCTCACGCATATTGAACATGCCTATAATAGGGCCTTACACTCTTCTACAGGTCATTCACCCTTTGAAGTTTGTATGGGATTTCAGCCCTTGGCACCTTATGAGTTACCTTTATCTTTGCCTTCTCCTGTCACTTCACATCTTCAGAAGGAGCAAGACAAGGCACACTCATTTGTTCAACACTTGCACAATCTTCAATCAAAGGTGGTTGAGATTTTGCAAAAGACACAGTAGCAGCAGAAAAAGGCCATGGATCGACATCGAATTCCTCATCCTTTTCAGGTTGGTGATAAAGTTTGGTTGCATCTTGACAAGCGGCGTTTCACTGATAAGACTCATAGCAAAATCAAACCAATTCGCTATGGGCCTTACACTATTCTTCAGCAGGTGTCCGAGAATGCTTTCCGCCTTGATCTTCCCGCACACTTGGGAATTCATGACGTCGTCAATGTGGATCTCTTGAAGTTGTACTTTGACTCTACATTGGAGACTGCACCAGCTATCAGTCATCCTGTGGACGTGGTTCCTGAAGCACAGTTACCATTGGATGCAGATCAGATCTATGACACGAAGACTCGACAGACTCGTCAGGGGTCTACCACCTCATATCTTGTGGCTCGACGAGGACAACTGCCGCATCAGGCTCGTTGGATTTCTTTTCATCAGATGTCCCGTGACTTTCCTATTCTTTTGAAAGCATTGGAGTCCAATGCTTCTATTGTGGGGAGGCATGATGAGGATTGATGTCAGATCTTTCATATGACCCCTCTAGTAGTTCCTAGCTTAGGTTTGCTTAGTTTATTTTCTAGCAAATTGATATTGTAAGTGAGTCTCTTTCTCACATGCACTTGTGGGCACTAGTTGTCTTCTAGTTGTCTTTTAGAGTGTTAGTTAGCAAGTGTGAACTCAAAGTAGGAAGTGTGTGCTTCAAGTTAGCTAAAATGGATCTTCTAGTTAGCAATCTTAACTTAGAAGTTTACGTGCATTCTTCTTTGCACCTTTGTAGCTTTTGGGTTAAGCGTGTGAATCAAATCCATGATTTCATGGGTTGGTTATGTATTTTGGGCCATTAGTGCCTATATAATGATTTGTAAATAATAGAACTCTTAGTTGGATTTTCATCCTTTTCATAGTACTAGTAGATGGCTCTTCTAAATATTTTAAGAAATCTTATGTTTCTTGATAATGAGGATGATGAATTCTTTCAATTTTTATCAAGAGTTTCAAACATAGGCAATTTAACCCCCAAGTGTGAAGATCACCTCTCTGTGGCTGCTTATTTTCTAAATGTATTGAAATGCAACTATCAATAATTATTATTTATACCAGCTATTATATTCATATTTTACTCTAAAATTCATAACTTAGCACAATAATAATTATTTGATGCTTTTACCTTCTAACATCACCATGATCCTTTAAAATGATGCATTGTCATTAAGCACATCATTAAATATCAAAGATCTTATCAATTCAGGGTGGTGTCCAAGGTTTTCTATGATAGAAAGCTAGGGTAGAGTACAATTCAGGCATTCATATTTCAAACATTTATTGGATGAGACAGATTTGGTTTAGCCTTTTGGTTTCACACTAAACCTAATCTACAAAATGGAAACTTGCAGGAACTAAAAACTAATTCTAAGTTGCAGGAATTGAAATCTAATTATAATTGCAAGAATTGAAATCTAATTATAATTGCAGGAATTAGAATTGCTAAATTGAAAGTCTAATCTACTTTTGTAGAATTGAAATAACAGAATTTAAATTGCTAAATTTAAATGTTGTTGAAATGAAATCCTAAGTTACATTTGTAGAATTGAAACCTAGTTACTCTTGCATAATTGAAATGATTCTTGTAAATGAAACTTATTCTAAAAACACCTGTCAATGTCCTGCCACAAAAGGTCGTCAAGCTTCTGCTACAAGAATTGACAGCAAAATGAAATATGCTGAAAATGGAAAGTTGCTAAAATAGAAAAGCAAAGAAAATATGGAAAGTAAAGGAAAATTTCTTAATATAATTTATCAGCTAACACACACACACAAATGTTGTACACAAACATAATAGAAAACATAAAGAACATTATACAAACTTAAAACAAGAAAAGTAAACTTGACAAGTAATCTGTTAATTCTACTGTAACAAAATTATAGATTAAAACCTATCATAAAAATTCTTCTTCTAAATCTGAAAGTGGGACCATACTTCCTGATCTAGAAGGATTTTAAAAGCACTCCTTAACTAATTAAAACTCAGAATAGAAAATGATAAAATAACTACACTTTTATTGATGACAAAACATGAGCAAAATTGTTACAAAACATTACTGTACAGTCCTAATTGTTGCTATTGAAAACTCTCCTCTATTCTAATTCTTAACTAGCTCAACCAAGGAGAGATATGTGTTATTTATATAAATATTTACAACATATCCCATGCTCAAATCAGCCTATGTGCTACTTTACAGTGATTTGCCAATAATTCTAGATCTAAAATAAATGAAAATCTAGATAGTTTGTGTTGCATTAGTAGTCATTGGCCCTTAGAAAGCATCTTCAATGGTGGAAGTACGTGGGAGGAGTCTAGAAATATCTCACACATCTTTCTCCACTTCATAATATGTCATTTATATCTTACAAACAACTTCCTATTATGCTATAGTTATTTTTGGGTTTATCCTAGAAGAGGATCAATTGATATTTTTCCATGAATGGTGGCTTTGGACGGCAAAGACGACAAAGACAGTTGGGGGATATTTTCCCTTAACCTTATCAACTTTCTTTCCATTTTTCCATCGTCAAAAAGTCAAAAAGCACTTTATGTTCTCAATTTGGAGCTAAGTGGCTCAATTCGAAGAGACTGTATTTCTCAATCCGAAGATACCTGTTCAATCCAAAGATCTTCGAAATGACCAACTTTATGCTCTTCAAGTGATTTTAGCTGCATTTCTCAGGTGGATTATCCCTTAGGATCAAATTACAATAGCCTTCATTCCTCTCCATGTGTGAATTCCATGCCTTGCCATTCATTGGTAGCTTGCTGGAATTTACATGGTAAATTACTACATTTTTTAGCTCTACTGCACAGTTGTAAAATATTGGCATTTCTTGCAAATTCAAACAAATTAGAACATGGAAAAATTATTCAAATATCAACATGAAGGAGTACATCAATTTGCTACTGAATTTATACACTACATTCACCAAGTAACCATGCTGAAATAGTGCAACAGTGCTGCATAATTATCCCTGCTCTATTATATTATGTTGTTGCCTATTTAGACCATATGAGAGTGCTTCTAAATAGGTCAGATGTCTTTTGTAGTCCTTCTAAACTCATTCCATTCATATCATCATGCTTTGCTTGACAACTTCAAGGTGTTCCTATAAAGTGACAGCTTGCTGATTTTTATATAGCTGTTTTTTTTAGATTTTTAGATTTTTAGATTTATGACAGTCCTAAAATTTTGGCTTCAATGTGGATTTGAAACAAGTTGAAGGGCAGGAAAACATTCATAAACCATTGTGAAGTTAATGGATATCAGCATACCACATTTTGTTAATTGAAATGCATATTTTTACTTGCTACTTAATCAAGCAAAATCAGTCACAAAATGCTGAAAATAGTCAAAAATAGAGATATAGTATTCCTAACATAAAATCATGCAAACACTTAACAAATAGTATATTTTAGTCAACTATTTGGCAATTAACTTATCATATGGTAGTCAAACATTGTGCAATAATGAGGTATTTTTGGGCCTCATCACCCCCCCAACTTGAACTAATGCATGCCCTCATGCATCTTAGTAGGCCATAGTAATATGCAGGTTTTATTCTTGTGAACAACATTCTTTGCTACCTGCTAGCTGAGAAATTCCTCCTTGCTGCACTATATCAAGTATTTTACAATTAAGCACATGTATGACTCTTTTTCTGTCTTTCTACAAGTTTTAGTGTTGCAAGGTACCTCTTAAAGTCTTGATATCATGTGATTCATATTGGAATAGTCTTATTGTGGAACCATATTTGGAAGATGTACTACTACTAATGGAATTTTTTGTTCTTAACAACATTTCAGCCTAAATATTTATTTCTGTTGTTTGCACCTTTTGAACAAAATTGATAAAAATCTTTGAATTTGAAATGCTTGAGGGATGTACTTACTTGTGGTAGAGCCTTATAAACCTCAATATTTGATGTACCCTACTATTTTTGCTATTATGTAGCATTTTCAACAATTTTGGTATAGTTTTTGCTCATTCCGAAGAGAACCTACTCATTTCGAAGATATGCTTGTTCATTCCGAAGATATGACTGTTCATTTCGAAGATGCATCAAAAAATGCAAAAATGACCTCCTATGCAAAAGTTAGCTATAAATTCTATTGTGGGCCCATATCTAGAGTGTATAAGCCTTCCATAACATCAAAAATCCCTTCTTCATCCTTTTGTTTAGATGTTATTCTTTATTTTGTATGTTGTTATTTTATTCTAGTAGTACTAAAATAGAACCTTTAGGTGCATTTTGTTGATTATCCTCCTTCAATTTATTAGACAATTGTGAGATATAAACTTGTAGTTCTCCTTCTGAAACTTGCCCTACGAATTGAAATAGAATTGTTGCCATGTCTGTCCCAAAATCAGGTTTTTGCATAGTTTTGAAATTTCCATGCAATTAAGGGCATAAGGGGGTGTTTCTTGACATCTTGAACATGTTCCATTTTCAACTTGCCAATATTGTATGAATAGTTTATGCCAAATACCGATTATCATACACTAAATGCTAAATTTTTACTATGAATTAAATGCAAGAAACACATACCTTATTGTCCTAAAAATTGGTCATGCACCTTACAAGTTGCTTTTGATGATTGTTAGCAGGTTATCTGAAAACATAAACATAACACGTGCAGTGTGAGATTTGTACAATGGTGGAACAATTATGGGTAGATCAACAAGGCAATGCATGCCAAAAAATCGGTTTTCATGCAAGCAAACTCAGTAGCGCCTCCAAGAAGGTTTTCACTACTGAATTATTCATTTTTTTCATCATTTTTTAATTTTTTTTCCTCCTTTTTTTTCATTTTTTTTTCATCTCCTTTTTTTTTCATTTTTTTCATCAGAAGAGGCTGCCATTTCTAGTTTTCAACCAACTTTTGTCCCTTTTTTTTTCAAGTGCTTCAATGAGAGAGAACATCTCTCACTCTTATTTGGATAAGACCAATCCTTATTTCGCAAAAACATGTCAATTGTTGTATGAAAACACCATCTCTTTCTGTTGAAACCTACAACATTGATGCAACCTTCCTTTCTAAATGAGCAGTAAGAATCTTCTTACATCATAATTGCCTCCTTATTGTTGGAAATGAAGTATTGGATCCATTGTTCCTCTTCCTTGCTGAAATTGATGCTTGTCCTCATGTATCCCCATTTTGTGGGACATGCCTTTGTTGCAATTTTTTTTTCTCTCTTTTTTTTTCTTTTTTTTCAATTTTTCTTGTCTTGCTTGTACCCAAGAAGGAAGTTCATAAACAAGACTATTCTTATTTTTACTTTTTTTGTTTTTTTTTTCTTTTTTTCAAACTTTTTATCATCACTCTGAATCTGATATTGAAGAGAAATTCTCTTCCATTATGTGTACATCCAATGGAATCTCCTTCAAGAAATCCTCCTTAGTTAATGTTGCATGGTATACCCGAAGGCAATGCCCATTCACCACTAACATCCTCCATGAATTACCAATGGGAGAAAGAAGCACTGCTCCATATCTAAAAACTTCTTCAATCAAGTGTTGTCCATGTCTCCTAGTTTGTAAAATCTTGTCAATCTGTACTTGAAACAATTAAATACCAATTCCCAAAAGATGTTAAGTACTTACATCAAGATAAAATCTTGATATACCCTTGTAATTCCATATAAATGGATTAAAATATTGATTCAAAATAGCAACAATTTTGTTTTTTATTTATAAGTCAACCAGCTAATAATGTTCAAGAATTTTTTTGGTTGCACTTCAATTTATTTCATTCTTAGGAGGACAGAATTTACCCCTTTGTAATTTCTTACTAAGGAGTTCAATTGAAGTAAATTTTCTATGTGCAATTTTTTTAGTTTTTCTCCTTTATCCAAGGCTAATTTCTGTGTTTTTGGACTAAAGGTTTTCTATGTATCTCCATTGATTTTTGTCTCTTCAAGCTCAGGTAAGTTCTTGTTTGAGCATAGTTGGATGTTGTTGCAATCAATAACATTTCCTAGCAGTTTTTTTTTTTTTACCAGATTCAACTACATAGACAAGGGATGCCTATCCTGTATTATTCAGACTGATCAGAGGTTGGGCTAGCAAAGAAATATTTTTGGTTTGCACAATAAGACAAGAAGTGTACAACTTTAGCATATCAACTACTTGTCGGGTAGGATCACCTCTAATGAGATCAACTATTGTCTGTGTAGGCTAAGAATTGCTAGGTTGTGGTTTAGCATGGTAAAATCCTAACAATATTTAAGTAATAATGGAAAACTCTAGGATCACCATTAGGTTGTAAACTCCTATTTTGATTGTGCAAAATTTTTTGTGATTTTATTTTTTAATAGATTCAGCTTACATAGACAGGGGTTGTCTATCTTGTATTATTCATATTGGCCACTGGTTGGGCTAAAGGTGGTGGTTGATTTACCAGCCCCGTTTGTTGTTGTTGGGATCTCTCTTTGAGAAGGATTCAGACTAGGCAACAGATTTTGCATCTCTAAGTTGTGGAAGTAAATGGTATTCATCAGTGATATGTCCCTGTGAAAAAATTCTACAGGTAGCTGATATGGCTATTTTGTTCAAGGGATAGTCTTGTATATCTACCATGATATCTTTCCCAACACCTAGTATAAATTTATTATACTACCTTGGTGATATGGATATAAAAATGGTAGTACTAGCAGATGGCTCTTTTAAATATTTTAAGAGATCTTATGTTTCTTGATAATGAGGATGATGAATTCTTTCAATTTTTATCAAGAGTTTCAAACATATGCAATTTAACCCCCAAGTGTGAAGATCACCTCCCTATGGTTGCTTATTTTCTAAATGGACTAAAATGCAACTATCAATAATTATTATTTATACCAGCTATTACATTCAGATTTTAATCTGAACTTCATAACTTAGCACAATAATAATTATTTGACTGCTTTTACCCTCTAACAACACAATGATCCTCGAAAATAGTGCCAAAATGATGTGTTGTTGTTAAGCACATCATTAAATCTCAAAGATCTTATCAATCCAGGGTTGTGTCCAAGGTTGTCTACGATAGAAGGCTAGGGCAGAGTACAATTTAGGCATTCAAATTTCAAAAATTTATTGGTTGAGACAGATTTGGTTTAGCCTTTTGGTGTCACACTAAATCTAATCTGTAGAATGAAAACTTGCAGGAACTAAAAACTAATTCTAAGTTGCAGGAATTGAAATCTAACTACAATTGCAGGAATTGGAATTGCTAAATTGAAAGTCTAATCTACTTTTGCAGAATTAAAATAACAAAATTTAAATTGTTGAATTTAAATGTTGCTGAAATGAAATCCTTAGTTACATTTCCATAATTGAAACCTAGTTACTCTTGCATAATTGAAATGATTCTTGTAAATGAAACTTATGCTAAAAACACCTGTCAATGTCCTGCCACAAAAGGTCATCAAGCTTCTGCTACAGGAATTGACAACAAAATGAAATATGCTAAAAATTGAAAGTTGCTAAAACAAAAAAGTAAGGAAAATATGGAAAGCAAAGGAAAAATGCTTAATATAATTTTTTAGCTAACACACACATAAATGTTGTACACAAACATAATAGAAAACATAAAGAACATTATACAAACTTATAACAAGAAAAGTAAACTTGAAAAGTAATATGTTAATTCTATTGCAACAAAATTACAGATTAAAACTTGCCATAAAAATCCTCCTTCTAGATCTGAAAGTGGGCCCATAATTCTTGATCTAGAAGGAGGTGAAAATAATTCCTTAACTAATTAAAAATCAGAATAGAAAATGACAAAATAACTGCACTTTTATTGATGACAAAACATGCTAAAAATTGTTACAGAAAATTACTATACAGTCCTAATTGTTGCTATTGAAAACTCTCCTCTATTCTAATTCCAAACTGGATCAACCAAAGAGATATCTGTGTTATTTATATAAATATTTACAACATATCCCATGCTCAAATCATCTTATGTGCTACTTTACAGTGATTTGCCAATAATTCTAGATCTAAAATAAATGAAAATCTAGACAGTTTGTGTTGCAGTAGAAGTCATTGGACCTTAGAAAGCATCTTCAGTGGTGGAAGTACATGGGAGGAGTCTAGAAATATCTCACACATCTTTCTCCACTTCATAATATATCATTTCTATCTTGCAAACAACTTCCTATTATGCTACAGTTATTTCTAGGTTTATCCTAGAAGAGGATCAATTGATCTTTTTCCATGAATGGTGGCTTTGGATGGCAAGGACAACAAAGACAGCTGGGGGATATTTTCCCTTAACCTTATCAACCTTCTTTCCCTTTTTCCACCATCAAAAAATAGTCAAAAATTCAAAAAGCACTTTATGTTCTCAATATGGAGCTAAGTGGCTCAATCCGAAGAGACTGTATTTCTCAATCCGAAGAGAATGTATTTCTCAATCTGAAGATACTTGTTCAATCCGAAGATCTTCCAAATGACCAACTTTGTGCTCTTCAAGTGATTTTATCTGCATTTCTCAGGTGTATTAGCCCTTAGTATCAGATTGCAATAGCCTTCATTCCTCTCCATGTGTGAATTCCATGCCTTGCCATTCATTGGTAGCTTGCTGGAATTTACATGGTAAATTACTGCATTTTTCAACTCTGTTGCACAGTTGTAAAATATTGGCATTTATTGCAAATTCAAAAAAATAGAACATAGAAAAATTATTCAAATATCAATATGAAGGAGTAAATCAAGTTGTTACTGAATTTATACACTGCATTCACCAAGTAACCATGCTGAAATAGTGCAACAATGCTGCACAATTGTCCCTGCTCTGTTATACCCTGTTGCTGCCTATTTAGATCATATGGGAATGCTTCTAAATAGTTCAGATGTATTCTATAGTCCTTCTAAACTCATTCCATTCATATCCTCATGCTTTACTTGACAACTTCAAGTTGTTCCTATAAAGTGACAGCTTGCTGATTTTTATATGGCTATTTTTTTCAGATTTTCAGATTTATGATAGTCCTAAAATTTTGGCTTCAATGTGGATTTGAAACACGTTTAAGGGTAGGAAAACATTCATAAACCATTGTGAAGTTAATGGATATCAGCATACCACATTTTTCTGTTTGAAATAGATATTTTTATTTGCTACTTAATCAAGCAAAATCAGTCACAAAATGCTGAAAATAGTCAAAAACAGAGATATAGTATTCCTAACATAAAATCATACAAACACTTAACAAATAGTATATTTTATTCAACTATTTGGCAATTAACTTATCATATGGTAGTCAAAAATTGTGCAATAATGAGGTATTTTTGGGCCTCATCATTTATATGGGATTCAAGGTAGTAAAATGAGATTGTGAAGAGGAGGAAGAAGCAATTTATTTACCTTTTTCTAGATCTGTACTCACATTTAGAGTAGGCTAAGTTGGTTAGGGAAGGTCTAATACCATTTCAACTAGATCAATAGATTTTACTAATACTTTTATTTCTCCAACTCCTTGGTTGATAACTTCAAAAATAGGATCTTGGAATTCATTTGGACTAATAGCTAGACTAATTAGAGCAATTGATTCTATTGAATCTCCTCTTAACATAAAAAATTCACTAGGATAATCTCCTACATGTTGAATTTAGGTGTTGGATCTATCCTCATATAAGTACTTTTGCCATACATGATCAAGAGAGTGACCTTTTTTTATGGCTTATTCAAGTTCATCTTCAAATTGATCAATTCTATGATTGATCCATGTATATTGCCACCTATGAACTATGATTTGATAAAATACTTAAGGATCATATGGTTTCTAAGTAAGCTCAGAAAACCATATTCATCCATATTGTATATTATGTATATCATGCTCAAATATCCTTTATAAACATAGTGGCCTAGCTCAAAAGGAACTTCTAGCAATGATATCTTCCTAGTTTTCTTCCTCAATCTCATTTTACACTCTTCAGTAGTCTGCTTGGCTATCTCAAGTGTAGCTATAGATATCAGATAGTATTTGGAAGTACCTTTGGGGGTATTTTTACCCCATACAACTTGATGTTTGAAAATTCTTATATGAGAAAATAGTCTCTTACCTATTTTTCCTATGGAGATGTTATTCTAGTGCCTATCCTAGGTGGAAGATATACACATAGTATATTATGGATGATAGTGAGAAAATCCCTAAAGAACTGTGCATAACTAAACTCCCCTTCAAGTATAGAAGGAAGCCTATATTATATATCTATGGCATCTACTCCAAAATCCTTGAGGTTTTATGAGTCAAAGTGTCCCACTAGGATATGTATGAGAATCGAGTAATATGAGAAGGGAGTCATTTTCTCACATTCTTCTCTAATGACCTTTTGTAATTATACTAACTCAAAATGCATTTTGTCACTTATTAGATATTCCCATATATACATCGGGGTGCAAAATGTTCTATTGCATTACATAATTAAATGCATCACTTTTCTACTAACCAAATTCAAGTTTTTTATTTCCAACATAATATTAATCATGTAAACATAATCTCTAGTCCACGGTTGCAATGCATGCTTATTGATTGGAAAATCACATAACATTAGTTCATGTTATCCAAAAAGTCTTACATAGTAATGTGTAAAAATTATTTGTTGGGAATGGAATTCTATTACCTATTTTTTCAAACTATGTTGGCTAGCCTAAGCTAGAATATCATCCTGAAAGTGTCAAGTGTTATCTTGAATGCAGGTTGGTTGTTGATATCTTTGAAAGCCCTAGTTTTTGGGTCTATAAAGCTACAAAAACCGTACATCTAATCCATTGCAATATTGTAACGAATTGAAAACATGAAATTATGTAACCATTGATAAAATGAGATAACAAAATTGGGTGCTCTCTTTTTATTAATTGAAAAAGCTTCGGTTATAATACATCTCTCTTAGGGATACCCAAGTTGATATATAATTACAAAGAATGTGGCCCAAAAGGGGGAAATATGCACTCCATAAGGTATTTGTGTCTCCATTAATCTGATTATAAAGGGTTTACTAAGCCACCTCCTCTTATGATGCCAAGAAATGGAATCTTGGTGATTGGTAGTCCTTGAATAACCCTATCACCTACACACAAAGAAATTTATAAAATATTAAGAGTAATGAAAGTCTCTCCAAATGAGGTTCATTTCTTCATAGGTGCAAGATGTAAAGCAAATGCATGAAATGATAAAGAAATGACTAAAAATAGGGAAATAATGCATAAAATATTGATAAAGACAATGCTAATCTAGGTTAGAAATCGAATTGAAAGACTGCTAATCTAATCTAGTGGTTAAGCAAAGAAAAATATGCATCATCCTAGAGCCTCTAATGATCTAAGTAGTGGGATATGTTATTTGTTGTCAACATTGGCGATGACGCCTACGAGCCAATGTTAAGAACAATGGCCACAAGATAGAGGCTATGTTCTCTAAATTTTAGTCTTGATGATGATCAATTCCTCCATTGAATTGATGTGTAAGGGTCGGTCGTGTCTCAAGATACAGTTTGGTTATGAAATTGGGCTCGAATGGTAGGTGAATCGGTGAATAATGGCAAGGTGGTTGATCCTTAAGCTGTGATGATCTCCATTGGTGAATTCATAGATGTCATTGCATAATTGGGTAGTACTTCATCGCATCTCAAAGGGATATCAAATCACTTCTCAATTTGGTAGGGCTCCGCTATGGCAATTGCTCATGAATTCTTCTCTTTTGCTCTTGTTTTGGGATGTTAATAGACTTCCTGAATCCTAATCCTAGATTCTCCAAGAAGCCAATATCAAGAAGTTGTTAGGTTAGGGCAGTTATATGGATGCTTCTAGAAGCTTCACAGGTGCAATTGTTAAGAAATCATTGCTGGAAATAAATTTTTCATGGCTCGATTAGCCCGAGTTTGTTATAGAATCGATCGCTATTGAAAATCATAGTCATGCCATGATCACTCTGATCATCAATGGCAGTGGTGGATGCCATTGATTTCATCAATAATGAAGGTTGAATATGACTAGGTTGCCCTGATTGAGTGATTAGAACAACCGCTAGGTCTTGGAAAGGTCCAAGGTGAGTCACATGGCATAAAAATGTTTCCATATGATTAGTCTTCTCAACATGATGCATTTTAGGTGTCTATAGATACCCCTTTTTATGGGAAACACAACACTAAGAAAAAATAGACAACCTAAATTCACATTGCAAGTTGATTGATGTTCATTGATCTGGTCAACTTTAGATGCCCCAATCATGTAAAGGGTGTGCATATTTGAATCATTGCTTCAAAAAATTTAAATAAATTCATTCAATAACAACATTTTTCCTCAGGTCTACTTGATCTTAGATATTGTTCAGTCATGAAGAGGCAAGGACCTACCTTCATGCTTCAAAAATGCCAAACATTTGTTTAATTAATTTGCTTATTTTCTGCCCCAAGTAGGGGTATGATTGTTTTTGTAAATGGTTCATGAATGAACTCAATTAATATGGTTAAGTGTTTAATTTTTTATTTTGATTATGAATATTATGATTATGACTACCCCCTCAAGCAACGAGTCGATGAGGAAAATGGCAAGTGATGAAAGTGAAGAGTCACTTCACCAAGATGACTGCTTTGGATAGTTCAATATGATTAATATATTGTTTTAAGGTAGGTAATTTTTTAGCTATAACTTCAACCATTATTAGTAATTGTACATCTCTATATCATGGAGCATTCTAGCCATAATGGCCTTCTTATAGAATCAAGATGATAGCAATTAAATTTAAGCATGTTATGAATAACTATGTTCGATTATCTAATGAAATTTCATAGAAGAAATAAAATGAATACCTCGTTCTTGTGGAGCAATTTGACAGTAATGGCCTTCTTGGGAAGTGAAGTAAAAATATTTCAATTCATAAATGAATAATTTGTTCAAATGGCCTTACGATAATTTACTCATCTTTCCAAATTGCATGGAGCGCAAGTCGCTACAACCTCTAAGTGTATAGGGTAAATAACCGGGTACAAGGTGCACTTAAAATTTTGTTTTATTTGATTTTTTTGTAAATTTTGTGATTTATGATGATTATGGACCGGTATATATGCATTAATATCCAATATGAAACTCCTTATGGTGATAAAATAGGTGCATTTATGATTGTTTCTCGTCTGCCATCAAAGACAATGACAAATATTTACAAAACCCGTAGTCATTATCGACATTGATTATCAAGCCTGGCTAGATCTGTGATCGTACTCAAGATGAGCGGTGGAAAAAATTGCAAAATATAAAAGGTATTTTAGGTATTTTGTAAATTCAATATTTTCAGTTGGCTTTCAATAATAGTTAGCTCTAAGGAGAGAAAAAATTTAATACATAACGCTCCTACAATCACTCTAAACAATAATGGTGGATAAACTGGAGGCTTCCACGGGTGCCAGAGCCAAAGCTTCATCTCTCACTCTTGTGATTTGTGCATTTAAAAATAAACCTCACTAATTAATGGGTTATTCATGATTCATCATCTCTCGCTCTTGTGATTCTTCATCTCTTACTCTTGTGAATTGTGACACATGAGGATGTCTATCGTATCTTTAGGATTCCTATAGATGGATAGGCTATTGTTTCTTTAACTATTGTAGTGAGGGAGATAGTTTTTTTTCAATTTTTTGGAGGCAAAGTTGAGGAGGTACTAGGGGATATTAAGCATGGTGGGGTGCCTATGTATTATTTGTATATATAGGATGTATTCTCTCAATGTCAGGTAGTACTTATGCATATTATCTATAATGTGCTACTACCCGACTCTTTAGGTGCAAGGTTCCTTTGGAACCTCCTATATATGGTGTAGGATCTACTAGAGTATTACCTAAAGCATCCATTGATTATGGCATGGGGGAGTGCACTTTTTGCACAACTCTATCATGAGCTATATCAGATTACGTGGTGGAGACAAGTGGGAGTGGGATGTAGTCTACTACTACAAATTTGAGGGTGTGAGCATATCAGGATCGACCATCTTGGTGGGCTACCATTGGGGATAGCTACCTTAGATGATGTATACTGATGCTACGTTGTAAGGTGGCCACATGATTTGTAGACTAGTGAGATTCATCCACATGCAGATCAACTAGACCACTATATCAGGTCTCTTATGGGATTGCAGTTGAGTCATATTATATGGAGATCCTACCTAGGTTGTCCTATGTGGGATGAGGAAAGGAGATATTTGACCCAATTAATGTGTGGTAGATGGATCATGGGGTTCCATGGGAAGGTGAGGGAGTACTTCCACTATGCTTGCGATACTAGGTAGTTTGAGATTGTACAAGATGTTCTAGAGGAGATATTTCTCTATCATTGCCAAAAGGTGTAGACACAACTTCCAGTACCATAGGTGACAGGGCTGACAGAGGAGGTGGACCCTCCTATTGATGACATAGGTGTAGAAGATCCCAAGACCATTGTAGAGTATGATACTTTTTGAATCTCTTAGCTATGGCAAGGTGGTGGAAGCCTAGGCAGATCTAGAGATGAGGTAAAAATTGAGGGAGGTGATGATGATGGGTGATGAATGTATTATAGGATAGAGGGAAAATGGGGATAGATAGCAGTTCCTATTGATGATCCCCAGGATGAAGAGGAGGGTTAGAAGGATGCCCTAGATAATGATATATCATAGCTATGGGCTTAGGTGCATAGATTACAAGTGCAATTATAGGTAGCTCAGAGGTAGGTGATGGAGTGACAAACATCTCTTGCTACTATGCAAAGTTAGTTGAGTACAGGATAATAGTAGTCGTGGGGGTATGTGAAGGAGAGGACTACTCTACAGACTCATATTGCTTCAACCACTACTATGATAAACACTTTGCGAATGCACCTAGTGGCCAATATTACTGAAGTAGATGCAAGGACTACTAAGAGGGATGCTCTTAGGACACAGCTAGGGGTTGCTCCTATGGTTTAGATCACACCACCCACTCTATCAACTCAGGGGTAGGTAAATTTAGGTAGTGATGTAGATATTAGGTGGTTGTAGGATCTCCTAGTATATGAGGTTATATGACATGTAGTATATGTAGCATACATTACTACTATGTAGACTAAGATTAGGATATGCAGTGGAACTATGCTAGCTATGTCTATAGTAGAGGTCTCCCAATAGAGCAAGCAAAGTGAGTCTAGGTAGTCACTAGTGTGGCCCAATCATAGATTAGGTGTGTGATATAAGCGATCAATAAGTACTAGCTACAAATGACCTTGCAGAGATGGAGCTAAGTTTGGAGGCAACTCAGGAGGTACAGGTCCCATTTGATATGACATGATGTCTATATCAATTTTGAGTGTAAGGTTTGAGGACCTACATAGTTGTAGCCTACAGGTATTTTTGTACCTCTATGTACTTTGACTAACACACACACACACACACACACACACACACACACATATATATATAATAATTATGAATGAAAATGATAACCCTTATCATAAGAGTTAATCATTTAAGCATCCATATTTGAGATAATGTGATGTGAAATGTATGGGTTTTCCCTATAAGCTTTTGTAAATTAAAATATATGCACAAAATAGTCAGTGGTCATCTAAATATAATTGTTGATATCCATCTGATATGTATCCTATTCTATGAACATCCATTAATAAATAAAAATTCATGAGGAAAACTATGTATTATTTGATGATATGGTTTGTTTCTATAAGGGAATTTTTGAGGTTTTCCATGAGACTCAAACACCCTAGTTGATTAATCAAAAATTGTATAATGACTACACAATACTCTTGAAAGATAAAATTCTATTAAGAAGACCAAGATATTCACTATCCCTATGTTTGTAAATGAATATATTATATGAGACATAATACTACCTCATTACTAGGCATGTTTCATTCAATCCATTACTAAAATTAGGATCACCATATGGTCATCATGATCCTAATTTTAGACGCAGTTGGACTAGACTACTAGGTAATACAAGCCACCTAAAGCTAGCTCATCCATAATTTGGCATTGATCTATACAAAATAAGGTCGCTAATGTGATAAACATATCACCATGCGTAAGGATACCCCATTACCAGGTGGGTTTCATTCAACCCATTGTTGTAATGGATTTCACCCCGTGGTAATCGAATACTAAGGATTCCAGGGATTCAAGCTCATTACCCCCTTCTTTTCTTTTAATTTCTTGGGATACTTTCTCATGCTTAGTGATGATAATCACTATTTATTTTATATTTTTTTTTCTTTTGGAGCAAGGGATTTTCTTAGTGATGCAAATAATTGTTTATTTTTCTTTGCTTTACTTTGGGATTTTGCTCATTTTGTATTAAAACAAGGGATTTCTTGGGTAGGGGGGAGCTTGTACTTTTGCCAATAATAAACACTCTAAACCATGAACATGATAATATAAGCAAGGAAAAACTTTCACTTAAGGTGACTAGGACCACTCTATAGTGTCATCCTTCATTTTTCAAACTAATATTATTAATGTTTAAATATGTGATGGGATTTTGAGATATACAAGGTACTATGAAAACTAGACCTCATCTTCGAAAGACAAGATAGCTTTCTAAAAAATATAAAAATATAAATAGGTATGGCTGAATGACCAAAAAACCCTATTATAAACCTGATAGAAACTCATAATATTGTGTTGAAAAATACAATTACTCATAAGAAAAATGAAATATGATGATTTTGAGGATGCATGATCGACATACAGACGTGGTGTCATCCATAAGAATGAATACATGACCTATCCTCATGCAAGTGTAATGGATAAAAATACCTAATGCAACGCAATTAACGAATGCATATAATGAAATGCCATAAATGTAAATGTTTTTATGTTTTTGATATTTTTGATTATTTTTTGGATTTTGTTGTTTTTTATATTTTTTTTGACCTTTTATGATTTTTAGGGAGAAGGTGTGATACGTTATGTACCCCATTGTGCGTGCCACTCAATGAAATTGAGGAAGGTATGATACCTTCAGAGTTCTCACTTTGATTCATTGGTTGTGATGTGGATGGTGGTGAAGGTGTGCTACCTTGAAGACCCCCATTGTGCATGTCATTCACTATAATGTAATCAGCCTACTTAGGAAGAGTTACTGAAATAAACTCTCCATTAGGGCACCTAACTTTATGAGGTGTTAATATTTTTATGGGGTAAAACAATCAAATCATCTGTGCGGAGATCATTCTATTCTACCATCTCTTTGACCACATTATTGAATGCATAGCAGTCATGGATGTCATACCCATTTATATGGTGATAGATACAATAGACGCTTTCCTCATGTGAGCCAATTTTGGATGTTCTTGGTTTGACTTCTGGTAATGTGATTGCACGTACCTTGTATAGTTTTTGAAATAGGGCCACAACAGTCATCAAAAATGTGACTACCCGATGAGGTGGCTTGTTAGATTGGCAAGGCAACGGTTGACCTTGGGGTTGCAAATGGGATGCTAAAGCGTGACATAAGGTGAATGAACCATCTATGAGTGAGGCTTCCTTGTCAATAAGGTCTTGGATGACGTTTTTAAACCCATAACAATTGTGAATGTCATGGCCCTCTATTCGATGATAAAGGTAGAAGTTATCCTCCTTATAAATATTAGGTCTAGATTTTTTTAGTTCTAAAGGACGTATATCAGGTAAAATGATAGTCTTAATTTCTTTCTAAAAATAGTTAACATCAACTCAGATAACAGAGTCCAAATATGTTGTCAGTGTTTCAAGCATGCAAAACATACTAGTTAATTTTGAAAAAGTGGTTGAGCTATAGGTATCCTGATTATTTGCTTAGGTGGCTCTTCCTACTTTTTTGGTGTAAGAGGATGAATCACTAAATATGCTTATTTTTTGGCTATCAAGTCAAAATTCATCCCTCTCAAGCATGTTCTGTATTGTGGTCTTGAAACTATAACATGACTGAATGTCATGACCTTTTTGTCTATGATATAGATAATATACCTCCTCCTTAAATCCATGGGGTTTTGGACAGTTCGAATCTAAGTGGTGAACCTCATGCAAAGTAATGGCTTTTATGACACATAATAGATTAAAAATCAATATCATAGGTTTGAGTAATGGTGCATAACTACATAGGAATTGGTGTGGCTAACTCGATGCTTGATTTTGTTGAGGTTTTTCCTATGCCTGTATAGTAGTTGGTTTGACAGATGTAGTTTGCTTCTATAGTGCCATGCTTGTGAGCTAGTACATGATTAGTTGTAATACATCATTTTTCTGATCTATTTAGGTATCCATATTATCTAGATGATCTAGAATGCCCTATAAAAATGATAGGGATAATGAGTGTATCGTTGTTGAAGGGTATGGATGACCATTGCTAGCTGTAGGATTTGAACAAGTGGATGCCAAAGAATCCTTGGGTAAATACAAATCACAAGTCTCCTTTGTCTAATAATATGTGGATGTTTCTTTATGATCCAATTTAAAATTTGCAGACACATACTCATGCTTGTGATTCCATTCATGTTTCTATTCCACTTTATAGTGGTTATCTGTGATAGCTTGAGTACCCCTAGTTTGATGTGGGGGAGACACCCATTATCTCTCTTGTGAAGGCGCTATGACAAATGAGTTAGGTGTGACTAATTTCAATAGTGGTGGTACTTCTAGTGTGGCAACATGGTTTTATGGAACTATTCATTGCATTGATTGGTTTAGACATGCTTGGTTATCTACCTTAATATTTACCATTCCCACAAACTCGTGAGAAGGTGTTTTGATATTTGGACAAGTTGTGGGTGGCTCCTCAAATTGTTGAGGTTGTGCTATTTTAGTTGTGATAACTAGTATTTCTTCCTCATCCTTAGGTATGATCACATCTTGTATTATACATATGGGAATAGGTGGAGGAATTTCTTTGATTGGCCCTTTCAAATGTTCTCCCTTAAGAGATCCTGACACTATGCAAGGGGAATAAGGGGGGATCACCAATGATGGTGTATATGAAGTATATGATGATGGATTAATGCATGCTCTAGTTGAATACTTTATGATTTTGTCTGCATGGGTATCATGGTGCTTGCATGGACCAAGAGGCTTATGTGGTTTATCGATCATCTTGTAATACTTGAAGGAATATGGATTGGTGTGCACCACATATAATTGACCTTGGTGTACAAATTTGAGGGGTTGATGGACTACATATGGAACATATTCCATATCTCTCATCCAAGGTCTATCTAACATTATATTGTATTGTCTCTCACCCTCTAAAATATAGCACAATATAGGCATGAAATTTATCCTAATCTAGATGGGTAGGACTATTGTGCTGACTATAGGGGATTTAGCATCATTAAAGGCTTTTAATGTGAATGTAGATTCTATGATGTGTGACGATAGAAGGTTGAGGTGTTTCAATGCAACAATAGGTATGATAATGGATGAATCGAGTTGTTGGCAATTTTGGGTACTTTGGGTACATTGCCTTTGCTCAAATGTATAAGTTGTCATTGATGTCAAAAGGCATTTTTGTGTTGATATCAAAAGAGTGTGATGTCAAGAATATCTTGAGAAGCTTCATTATGTTAAAGGGTTTTTATTAAAACCATGGTGACAAGGTTAAAGGTTTTTCTTAAAACCATTTGGACTCATTAAGGGTTTTTATTAAAACCAAGCTTAACTTAATGCAAAGGTCCATGTTTATTATTAATAATTAAATTAACTCAAACCTTTATCAAAGGTCCAAGTTTAATTTATTATTAATAAAATAATTATTATTATTATTTTAATTATTATTAAAGGGTCTTTCAACCCTTAAGCGATGGAAGAAAAAAAGAATTATTTCGCCGATATGTTGCCATCGTTGGAGGAGCGTCGACATCAAATAGTTAAGGAGAAATGGCTATATAAGTGGGGATGATTTTCTAAAGTGAGCACCTTCGATTAATTTTGACATCTGCGATTTGTGTTTACTCTGTATCTTTCGATTTGCGCTTGGCGTCTGCGATTTGCATTTGCTCGATATCTTTCGATTTGCGCTTGGTGTCTGCGATTTGCATTTGCTCTATATCTTTTGAATAGCACTTGGTGTCTTCGATTTGAGCTTGCTCTATGTCTTTGAATCTCTAATTGATGTCTTTGAAATCGTGCTTGTTCTATGTCTTGGAAACCGTGCTTGGCATACTCGGATTTGAGCTTAGGCTACATCCTTACCTTTTGCTTGACGGTAGTGGATTGGCAATTACACCTGAACAAGGTTTTTCCAGACTATGCTGTGAGATGATTAATGCAAGCATTCAGTGACTTACATTTTGGATAGTGCTCACCAGTTTGCATGTGGCTTGTGGAAGACGTTTACGTTTTCTAGATTCTTGGCGTCAAAGGAAGATAAAAGAGAGGGCAACACTATATTACTTTGTTGGGCACTTGTGACCCAACGGTGGTGGCATTTAAGCGAAAGCGCTAGAAGGCAGAGGTGCCGAGTTTGATTCTCTTCGTTGGTAATTTTCTTTTGGTCGCGGTGTGCAAAGGATGGTGGTTGTGAATGCACGGGAGGTATAAGGTTAAGGTATCATATTTTCTTTGACATTGTTTTATTGATGTTTAATATTTATGTGGAGTAATAAGGTGTAAAGAGGTTTTACTTTGTATGTATATTATACTTCTAGTGGTTTTTACTAAGTTGGAGAAATAAGGTGTTATTTTGGATCTTTATTATTGTGTATTATTGTATAGTTGCTAACTCTAATTGGTGGCAAATTGAGAGTTAGTGTTGTGACAGATTTTGAGTTCTCCTTCTTCATCAAAGTAAAGGTATGGGCAACTTCTTCCATGTATGTTGTTTATGGTATATTTTCTGAAATTGAGTTTGGAGTGAAAAGGTTGTCTACTAGGTATTTTTGGTGTAAATCTTATTTTTTGGATATTGAAGATTGTTTATGCATTAAAATCATTGATGAGTTTTTGGGTGAATGCATAATTCTGGTTGAGGAAGAGGAAGCATTTTTTGCACTAGGGTTTATGTTAGTAAGTCTTGCTACTTGCATTGAGATGATGAAAACCTTTAGTTGGTTGTTTTGATATTGATGGTTGAGTTGCTTCCATAGAGGTTGGTTTTTGATCAAGTTAGTGCTTTATTTGATACATGATATTGGGCTTACTCCATTGAGTTGATTTGAGCAAGTTATTCTTTGCATTTGGTGATATTGTGTTGGTGGTTGTTTTGTTCAAATATCCTTGGAGGGAAAAGGATTTCTACTTGTTTCCTTTTCTTGTGATTATTGGTTGAATGCTTCAAGGTTGATGTTGAGTTGAATGGTGTTGGTTGACTAAACCTTGTTTGATGAGCATTGTTGTTGAAATCCTAATTGTTGATAAAAAGAATATGAGTATCATTGTTATATGAGATATTGCATGGTTGGCAATTGTTGGGTTGTGTTTCATATTCTTGATAAAAGCATACTACATCTATCTTATTCTTTTGAGATTGATATTGAGTTGAGATTGAGATTGGGAGTTAAGTATAGAACATATTGAGTCTCTAAAAATTCTCTTTATGCTTCTATGAGGTTTATGAATCACATTGGGTCTCTAAAAATTCTCTTTGTGGGTTCATGCTAAGCAAGTTTTTCTTGGTGAGCTTGTCGAGGTTTTGGACGAGGTTTCGGTGGGGACTTGTGAGCAGAGTTTTGGACAGGTTTCGATGGGGACTTGTGAGCAGATTTGGATAGGTCCTAGTAGAGGACTTGTGAGTTGAATTTTTGAGAGTTCTATCAGAGAACTTGAGGACAGAGGTGCATTGGTTCTTTGAGAAGAACTTGAGGATAGATTTGGCAAGTCTTTGAGAAGGCTTGTGTGCAGAGGATTGATTTGTTCAAAGAGTTGGACAGATCTGATAGACATAGGAAGACTTGTACTAGACCAACTGACTATGTTTGGTACAGATAGTTGAGCTGCTGTGGACATGATCATAGAAGGCGAGAGGTCTCTTAGGCTAAGCATTGAGGACAGGAGGTCTTCGGTGGAAAGGATTTCCACATGCTGGCAAGAGGTAGAGGCAGTTGATCTTCTGAGGGATCATTTCTAGAGCAGATGGGAAGGTATCTCCTTTGAGCAGAGGCTCACAAATTCAGATTGGGGGAAGGTGTCTCCTTTGGGCCGAGGCTCATAAACATTGTAATTGGGAAGGTTTCCCAAAGAACTTTGAGATAACTTTTAGAGAAAAGTTTTGTGGACATAGCCCAGGCATTTTGGGTGAACCACATTAAAATTGGTGTCACTTTGTGGATGATTTTGTGCATTGCTTTGATATTGCTTTGGGTATATTACTTTACTATTTTGAAGTATAAAGGAAAAATTAAAAAGAGGTCTTATACTGTTCACCCCCCCTCTCAGTATAAGCTTGTGTTCTTCATCGGTGTCAATCAAAACTTGCTTATAAGAAATTTGATTGATGCTCGCTATGATATGCAATGGTGTATTGAGTTCATCCTTAGGGGTTGACCTAATATATTGCTTGAGGAATGTGATCATAGGATACTTTTATGATTGAATGTGATTCAATGGTTGTAAGGACTGTGATACAGGATCATATTTGATTGGATTTTTTGGTAAGGTAGACTGATCAAGGTGTTTATTGCTCTCTATTGTGATATTTATTATGTCGATAAATCCCTCATTTGGCGAGGCTACATGCACTTAATTCATGTATTCTATTTGATTTTCTTGTACCTCATTTTTGGGTAAAGGATATTTGAATATGTTGATTTATTGATTATCGATAGCCAAGGGGCTATCTATTTACAATTGGTTTTTGTCTAACATATTCTACACCATTTTTTAAACGAAATGCAATCTTGGATGTCATGATTATTTTTTTGATGATATACACAAAATAGGTCATCTCTATACCCCTTAGGTTTTGGATGATTAGGATCAAGGGCATGTATCTCAGGTAAAGTAATAGCCTTTATCTTGTATACATGGTTGAAAAGTGACACCAAATATTTAAGTAATGGCATGTAATTGCAAGGTGTTATGTGTTGTCATTTTTGTGCATGGTTTCATTGCACTAGGGGAGGTTGAGCCTGATAATTTAGTTGTTGTGACCTCTCCACTTTTGGAATGTTTAAAACAACTTGATTCATAGGTACAATTTTATCTTTTATGAATGGAAAAATATGAGATATATAGATACAAAATAAGTACAATATATAGGCAGGAGACCTATATGATAACATGACAAGTGTGAAGGACACATATCATAAATGATAGACAAAGTACACATGTACAATATATAGGTAGGAGGCTTATATGATAACATGACAAGTGTCAAGGACACATGTCATAAATGATAGACAAAGTACACATGTACAATATATAGGTAGGAGGCCTATATGATAACATGACAAGTGTTAAGGACACATGTCATAACTGACATATAAAGTACACATTAACTCTAACATTTTTCTAATGAGGTTGGTTGTGCATGTTCTTATTCCACTCTTTTTTATGAAGTTTCAATTCATCTTCTTGGACCTTAATGTCTTCTATAACTTTGACTTGCACCAAAGCCTCCTTGAATGTTGAATATTATTGCAACTAAAATAGCAACAAAATATGTTTAGCGTAACTCTTTGTGAACATTCTAGCTAATTTAGATACGGGGATGGTGAATGGGAGTTTGGATATAATATTCCTCAGTTAGTTCTCATAGTCCATAACCAGTTTTCATCATATTAACGTAAACTTGATAAGTCAAAAAGGTTAGCCTTCTTCTTGACATCGAAGGAAAAGCGTTCAAGGAAAGCATTTTCTAGATATTCAAAGCTAGTTATATTGTGCCTTGGTAGTTGATTGTACCACTCAAATGCATAACCTAAGAGTTTTATCATAAATTTTTGCAATAACAAGTTATCATTATCTTGCAACAAGAAACACAAGTTCATAAAACTCACCACGTGTTCCTGTGCATCCTCATATTCCTTAAATTTATCCAGTTTTGGTATTTCAAAATGCTCAAGATATGCTGGACTTGCCACTAATAGATTGAAGGGTTGGTTATGGTTTTTTATTAGTGTGGGATTTTGGTAATCCTCACCTTGTTTCTTAGGTGATTTGATTCACTCGATGAGCACTTTGTATGCCTGTGATGAGATAATCTCATATTTTTTAGGAGATATCCTAGGAGCAAGGGGTGAACTATTTTTGGTTGGATGATTAGGGGTGTTTTGAACATCCTCCACCTCGATGGAATATGGCTTATGATATATATGATTTTGCTCATATATTTTCATCACCTCATAATTGTCATATTCTAGAACATTAAGCGTTGGGCTCTATAGTCATTGAGAATCATGCAATGCAGCTTGATGAGGATGAATTTATGTTTACCTATTAGGTGATTCATGAAGAAATGTACCATGTATCAAGGTGAGTTACCACCTGTGGGCACTAGGTGTGGGTAGGTTTTCTTAAAATAACCGATTATATCATTCTTCCTGCAAAAAATTTTCAAGGATTCTTTCCTCTTACAATTGATGTTTGTATAGACACTAACGGTGCAACCTCTAATGTTCTTCATGTTCTTGGTCTAGGCATTCAATATCATGGTGCAAGTCCTCCAATTGGGCTTGGATTAATTGATCTCTTTGATCGGTGTTTGGCCTAGGCTACCAATATGAATGATCTATTGTATAAGGTCTATGACTTTGAAACTTTGTGCGAAGGGATTTGGCAATTTTTGTTCTAATCGAAGGTTCGGCTATCCTCTTACTTATGTCTACTGAGGCAGAATTAACACCATACTCAACCCTATGTTTAGTTCCCTCATGTGTGGATGGGGTCATGGCCTTATGTGCTCATTTAGAACACTCATCCTAGGTGAAAGTAGGATGCATTACTCCTTCGATATGGGTTGACCTTCCAACATGCTGATCTAAGAAATCAATTTGATGGGATTTCTATGGTTGGTTAGAAGGCATACATCTTTCACCAATGTTATGAAATGTTATTTGACCCACTCCATGTTTGAGTGGTCTTGAAGCTCTGGTGGGTATGCGAACAGGTGCAACCCCTCTAACTTACCCCTCATTGGGCTGATTGTGTATAATAATGTCATGGGATGTGTGAGGTCTAGTAGGACACTCCTCATGATCACAAGGGATTACATCAGAATTCCCTCTAACAGGGGTCTCTCGATGAGAGGCTCCCCCATGTGTTGAGTTGTCTTCATGAAGACTACATGAACGTCGTTCAGGTATGTCTTGGATAGCTGGACTAACTCTAGGGAAATTTGCACCCTCTTGTGCATTGGCCATCACCTTAGTCATGGATTGAATGCAGCTCCATGTGGTAACCATTCATTTTGATTTATCTCATATGTGATTTTAAGAAACAAACAAAGTATACAGATGGTTATCTCTTTTAAGGATTTGATTTGTGTTTCATAAGAACTGGATTGTGTGTTTTTGATGTTTCGGAAATCTAATTTTTGCTCTTATCATGTTTTAATATAGTTGATGTAACTTTTAATTTATTAAAATGATTTCACCTGTACACCCGCACACACATATCCGGTGATGAAGTCCGGATTGTGAATCCCATCATACTATGGAGATGAAATTCATACTCGATAGGGGACACAGGTCCTACCAATCCTCACCCAATATACCGAAGGTAGCAATATAACTTCTAAATAAGAGTACATGTTATTTTACCAAGATTCTATGGTTCTTGGAGTTGGCCTTGGCCATGAACGGGTTCAAAAAACTCTCAATATGTAAGCCAACCAAGTGGTAATGACATCCACTATTGGTCTTTATCAATTGGTTGGATGTGAGAGTCCATCTCAATTTATGTTTAACTTTGAAGCATGAGGTGTGTGGGATTCATTTTATTTTGAATAAAAACAAAGGTGCATAAAACAATATGCCATGATTTGTTTTTCTACATGCATAAAAATATGTTTATAATTTCAAAAATAATGCATGAAACAAATGTTTAGATTCAAAAAATGTAGATGTAAACTAAAATGAATTAGCCTTTAAGTAGAATCCAAGCATACAAACCTAACACTTAAATTTAATAGTGGTTGCCTCTGTGAAAAGCGATGCGCAATCGTTGCCACTATGCATAGGGGCAGTCAGAATTCTAGCCACTAGTTTTTGGGGTGACAGGATAGCAAAGGCTATTGTTCCCAGCAACGAAGAACAGTAAACATAGAGATTTTAAAAAAATTTACTTCTAAATTTTTTCTATGTTATATGATTAATTCCTAAATTTCTTTTTCAAATAAAATATGATAGAAAACAAGGAGAGAACCACTTACATATAAGTCCTCATCCAAAGAAGAATATCGTAAAGTGGATTTTTTATATTTTTTCTTATATCACTGATGATCAAGATGGCAACGATGTTTGCTACTGACATTTATGGTGACAACAACTGTTAGCTACGGTCACTCAGAGTAGTGGTACCTGTAATAAAAAACACAAAGAAAATTTAGTTAGCAGCTAAATAAGGAGGGTCCTGCACATGATCACCACTTGTAAAGCTACAAAAATCATACATCGAATCTATTACAATATTGTAATGAATTGAAAACATGATATTATGTAACCATTGATAAAATAAGATAACAAAATCGGGTGCTCTCTTTTTATTAATTAAATATGCTTCAGTTACAATACATCTCTCTTAGGGATACCCAATCCGATACATAATTACAAAGAATATGGCACCAAAAGAGGGAAATATGCACTCCACAAGGTCTTTGTGTCTCCACTAATTTGATTATAGAGGGTTTACTAAGCCACCTTTGCTTATGATGCCAAGAAATGGGATCTTGGTGATGAATAGTCCTTGAATAACCCTATCACCTACACACAAAGAAACTTACAAAATATTAATAGTAATGAAAGCCTCTCGAAATGAGGCTTATTTCTTGATAGGTGCAAGATGTAAAAAAAATGCATGAAATGATAAAGAAATGACTGAAAATAGGGAAATAATGCATAAAATATTGATAAATACAATGCTAATCTAGGTTATAAATTGAATTGAAAAACTGCTAATATAATCTAGTGGCTAAATAAAGAAAAATATACATCATTCCATAGTCGTTTATGATCATAGCAGCGGGCTCTATTAGCCATTGTCGACGTCAATGGTGGTGCCTATGGATCATTGTTAAAAATAGTGGCCATGGTACAGAGAATCTATTCTCTGAATTTTAGGATTTATGATGATCAATTCCTCCATTAAATTGATGTGCAAGGATTGGTCGTGTCTCAAGACACATTTTGGTTGCAAACTTGGTCTTAAATGGTAGGTGAATTGGTGAATAATAACAAGGTTGTTGATCCTCAAGTTGTAATGATCTCTATTGATGAATTTGCATATGCCATTGCACAATTGGGAAGCACTATGGCACACCTCAAAGGGATATCAAATCACTTCTTAGTTCGGTAGGGCTCTGCTATGGTAATTTCTCATGAATTATTCTCTCTTTTGCTCTTGTTTTGGGATGCCTTAAATAGACTTCCTAAATCCTAATCCTACCTTCTCCAGGAATCCAATATTAAGAAGTTACGCTAGGGTATTTGGATGGATGTTTCTAGAAGCTTTTTAGCCATAACTGCTCAAGAAATCGTTGTTGGCAATGGATTTTTCTTGGCTCGTGTAGCCCAGTTTTATTATAGACTTGGACGCTATTGATAGGTGCAACTATGGCCATAGCTACTATCGACAGGCATAGACATCCACGATTTCTTTTATCATCGATGATGATGGTGATCACTGATTTCATCAGCGATGAAGGCTGAATAGGACTAAGCTACCTTGATTGAGTGGTTAGAACCACTATTGGGTCTCAAAAATGTCCAAGGTAAGTCACATGGCCTGAAAAGGTGTCCATATGACTATTCTCCTCAACATGACACGTTTTAGGTGTCTACAAGGTCATAAGCCACCACCAACCAAGCTAGGATGTCTAATGAGTAGTAAACATTTGGACACGCCAATTTTTCTAGATTAGTATCACATTTGTTATAGTAAAGAATGGTTCTACTTGTGTACTTTGTGTCCTTCTCAATAAACCCTTAAATATATTTTTATGGCACTAATTATCCTCTTTTATTTATTCAAAGATAAAAACTAATGTGTTCTCTAGTTCCCACTACTATGTCGAAGTTTTTTATCAGCCCAAATTTCTTCATGAATTCTATTATTTCTTTAGCAAGGCCAGGCATCTTGAACACTGCTTGATATGGATTTTCTAATAGGGATTAAATGTTACCATAATTATATTTATCAATATCCACATATGATATTATAGATAATATATATTTTTTGATAGTTGGATAAGGTTTCTAATTTATTCAGCCTTATCCAATCCTTGTACTTGGCTCATATGCGAATATTGATAAATATAATTGTGGCAACATTTAATCCCTATCATTTACCTCTATTAATTATTTGGGATTAGCTGGGGGAGTTCTTTTGGAAGACATTACTACTACTAAGTTGTTCTAAAACACTTTAGAAACCCTTTTCAAGGTCTTTCAAATACTTCACTCTCTATAGGTTCAACATACTTTAGTTCTCTATTATTCTACAAGTACTTAGTTCAATGGAGTTAATTTCTTTTAGGATGAGGATTTATAGCATTTGGAATGATGGATTCACATGATCATACTTAATTTTTTCCAACTACATCCACTTCTTCTAGTATCCCAGCTTTGCCACCTCATCCTTCACAATGGTATTAAATAACATAAGGAAACTATTGCCTAATTTGTTGTTCAATTGGGTCGTGAGTATAAGAATTTACCAATGTGTTATTCTTATTTTGAATTTAGAACTTTGATTTCTATATATTTAATTTGAACCATTGAGTATGATCAGGTAATCTATATAATCGTGTGCCTCCAATCTGACCCATCAACCCCTTTTTTAACAATCAGATCTTAACCATTTAATTCATTTTGTAGCTTTCTAAAATTGGATTATTTATTTATTATGTTGCTAGATCTAAATAATTTATTTCTATTTTTATTTAATATCCTAGCCACTGAATATGTCTCAAGTTAGGCGCTTAGTCACGAGCTTTATTTCTTGAATTTAAATCTTCGTTGTTCATTGTTCTTCTAAATTGTATATGGTTTGTTGATTTACTCTAGGAATTTTGTCCATATTCGTCAACAAATATGGTCCACAGAGTTCTCTCCTTGCCTAGGAATGCAGACTACATGATCTTACTCAAGATATTTTTTTCCTGTATTCATCATCCAATACATCTCATTGATATTGATTCAAATCAACATGATTCGTAGAAATTATTGCATAAGAGAAATCATTCAATGTGTTAGTCAAAATAAAATTAATTTGATTGACAAGACTTATAGGTCAAATCATAGTCATTCATTACTTTTGGGTATGAAACGTGGATCATTTTTTTGGAAGCTCCAAAGCAATGTTGACCATCCATTTCTTGTTTAGACTACTCAAAGGCTCTTGTCATTATTTGATAAGTCTGATATAGGAGCTATGCAATCTGCTTATTTTTTTATAAATCTTAGTCAAAATATTATATCTTTTTCCTATGGCATAGTGCAAGCCATTGATCTTAGTGATGATGAATATGGATTATTTATTTTAATTGAGGCTTAAGACATCATTCATGCATATTGCTTCATGCTCGTACTCACAATGTCCATCTAGTTCTATAATATCCATCTAGGACTATTCCTTTTGATCTAGTACTTGTTTAAAATAATAAACATGAAAAATAAGATAGATTTTGGATTTAATAGAAACCTATGTCTAGAATGTCATATTCCCAATCCAATAAAACACTTTACATAGGAGAGGAAATATAGATTCAACTCATTTAATATGTAGATAATATCACCCCAATCTAGTTGCTAGCTTCTAGTTAGACTTGGTCCAGAGATAAATCTACTTGTATGATTAAATCTTTAAGAAAATAATATCTTCAACCTCAAAGTTTTGCTCTAAGCTATACATAACTTACTACTACTAGGTACAATTTTGATCTTGACAAAGATTCTCCTTAAGAACCTTACGAATGGATTCTCTATATTGGAGGAAAGTATCAACCTAAGCAACATAAGATGAAGTAGGAACGTGATCTATCAAAGATGAGGATTTTTTATCATATAATTCCTGAAACAAGGAGATCTTAGTGATAATATGATAGGACATGTTGTACCACCACTCAGCCAAAGGAAACCACTTACTACTATTGCTTATTCTAGGTAAAGCATCTTAAATAAGTACCCAAATATTTATTCATAATTTTTATTTTCCCATTTGTTTGATGGTAAGAAGATATCATGTTAAGGTAGTTACCACTGAGTGTGAAGACTTATTTCTATAATTGGTTTGGAAGGTTGTGATTGGTATCATATATCATACCATACAATTTGAAAATATGGCCTAGGAATACCTTGGTCACTTTTCTTGTTGCAATATATTAGAGTGGGCATACTTGAAAGACAATTTACCACTACAAATATCATTATTTTACCTTGAGATTTAGGAAATCCTTCAATGAAATCTATTGATATATGATCCCATTATCATTATAGAATTGGGACTAACTATATCAAACCTAGAGCCTTTGTTATTTCACCCTTATTGCATTGGTATATTTTACATTATGTGATAAATTGGGTTACATCAATTTTCATCCCTTTTGAAGAAAATGATTACTTCACCTACTAATAAGTTTTAAAAAATATAATGACTAGCTAAAGAAGAAGCATGCAACTCCTAAAGAAAATTTTCCTTGACCTTGGATGATTTGATCAAAAAAATATAATATTTCTTTCATAGCATCTTGCAATACCAAGAGAGTAGTTGGTCATGTGATGTATTTGCTTCAATACTATGATTAATAGGAGGTGTCTTAGTGACAAAATGTCATTCCTTGTGAATTCAAGAGATCCAAAGAGGAAAGGGACTAGAGGTAGCATGAATAGATTATTTGAATTTGTGTTAGATAGCATCAATGACCACTTTTTTCTTGTTCATATTGAAACTAAAAATAATACCCCAATAATTTAATCAACCACTTGTTCTACTCAAGAAAATATAGACACAAATCCAAGAAGTACTTGAGACTACAATGATCAATATCAATAATTAAATACCTAGCTAATTGTAAACAAGAATTCCATGTATCAACTTGATATAGTATGATCAACATATTCTTATTATAATTGGATTTATCAAGGTTATTTTTGAAATATTATTTGCTTTTGTAATTTAAGGTGTGGTGACTCTCTTTTTAGAGTAGGTTTTTTACCTTAGCTCATGTTTACCTAGGTAATTTATTTTCCTTTTATTTAGGTATTCCATGTATTTTCCTCACCCACCTATGTGTGGATATTTAATTTATCTTATTTAGATATTATGAGATGTTACATATTTATTTCTTAGATATTATGGGGATATTTCTAGGTTTGACTATTCCTAGGATTTATGGAGATATTTTTAGGTATATTTGGAGGGTTGATATTCTTTCTCCCCATAGCGGTTGCAGATCTATGGACCATATCACTTATTCCTTTTGTATGGTTGATATTTGTCCTTAGCTTGATCCTACCAATATGGTTTATCATCCTTGCCTATATAAGCAAGGCACCTTCATTGTAATCAGTAGAGTAAGTTAATTATTCTTGTATAATATATGATATTGTTGCTCATTATTTTGCATATCCATTTGTAAGCTTATGCTATCAATTTGCTTTCAAATTCTTGTTTTGGTTGAATGTGGTATTATGTTAAAAATTGATATCTTTGCATATTGGAATGATCTAATTATCATTCCTTTCATGGAATCATAGCAATAGATGTTGATGTCATCCATTTGTGAGTGTTGTGCAGATTTTTCTCTTGTAGGTTTGAATATTGGTGTGGAAGCTTCGATTTTTGTGATCGGGTCCTTGGTGGAGTTTTTTGCTAGGTTTGTGTCTCTCATTCCATTTTCATATCATAATAATCTTCCTAAACTCTCTTCTACCCATAATGTAATAGCCTCATTCCCTTGGATCTATCCAAAGCATTTTTTTCTTGAGCATTTCCTTTTCTTTCAAGAGAAATATTGGGAGTTGCTTAGTGAAATTTTTTCCAGGCCTGTAAAATCATTTTTCTGATATGTCTATAAAATTTCATATTTTTTGGATATGTATTTAGACATTTATAATTATTTTATGACTGCACTCTCAATATTACATTGTGAAAAAGGTTTTTGCACTTGAACCGGTATATGGACTATTGTTATAAAGTCCCATATTCCTTCATTTATTGTTTGTCCACTTAGTTTGGAACTTTGTGATCAACTTACTTGGTGTTCAGTATTGGTGGAGCCTACACATTGTTGTGCTTGAGGAGTCATTTATCTTTGACTTCCCTTGCTTTGTTGTGGTGCATCCTCTTGTGTCAATCTTCCTCATTGAGACACTTAGTTTGAAGGAGGGGATTCTTTTGGGAATTCCTTTGGAGATTTTTCAAAGTTCATAAGCTTCATTTGTGCATTTATGTGATTTTGTGGTATTTTTCACCACCTTGTGACATCACACTAGACCTCTCACATTATAATGGTAATTGATTTTAGGGGTTCTTCTACTTTTGAGGACATCTTGGAAATTTCTTTTTTAAAACTTAGCATAGAGGCAAATGCTAAAAAATTTAAAGCATGGTTTAAGATACTTTGTTCATTATGTCAAAGTGAATTTTTGGATCCTTTTTTCATAACTCCAAAATCCAAATCAATGGTGAATGATAAGAATTATAGGACATGGTTTATAAACAATTTACGAATCTCTAGCATGCTTTATTATTCAGTTTGTGGGGAGCTTCAAAATTTTATTGGAGTTCATAAAAAGACACCTCACCTTGCTTATCATATGTTGAAAATAATTTTTTTACCCGAGGCACCTTCTCTTACAATTGCTTGCATGGAGTACATTATTTGTGTAATTGCATCTTTGTTTTTGGAGTCACTATCTCATGATATTTTGGATGATGAGGTTGATTATATAGTACTTGCTTTAGATATTTTACAGGATGCATATCCACACTTATTTTTTGTGGATGATCATGTTTATGTTGCATCATATACAATAGATATTTCATGGCATGTTACATCCTTACATACAGATGACTTCTTGGATGGTGTTGCCTCTCTCTTCATTGACAGTCACACATGTGATTTTCTTTACATGTATGAGGAGCTCACTTGTTTATTTAATTATGATGTATACATTGTATCTCATCCATGTACTTCTTCCTTTGTGGACCCTTTTTTGGTGTGCCCTCCTTTGAGTGAGCCACCTTGTCCACCATTTTATTCTCTTTTTTCTTTCACATTGTATTATGTACTCCTACAGGAGTTGGATACAAATATTTTATCTTCGATTGGACTCTCACTTGGAGATCCTGAATACCATGTTGATTATTTTGAGGCTTCTAAGCCTCCACTTATTTATCTTGATGCCTCCATGGGCTCATCATCACTTATGTGGCAATACATTGGTGATTCTTCCTTGATGAATGCTCTTCACACATCTCTTCCACTTTTGCACACTCATGATTTTGTGCATATCGATATTTTGGATGTTGATTGGGACTCTGTTCTACCATATTTTGGTGTTTATTTGGGCTACTAAATTCTTAGAGATTCATTTCATAATTTATTGGTGACATCTTCTTCTCTTCAGCTCAGATTCTACATTTTTTTCCCATCTTCTCACACTTACTTGAAGTGGGAAGACATTCGGTGGATACTTCATGGCTACTTTCTTCCTCGTGGGAGACACATTGTTTATCATAGAGGTATCCACTTCTTCATAGGACTTATTCATGGATCTCATCATCCTAGGGGGTTTTAGGAGCACTCCTTGGCTCCATTCCTACTTCTTCTTCTCTTTTTCTAGCTGGATGGTTTTTTTCCACATGGTTTTCCACCTTATAGTTCAAGAGCTTTTGGATACACATTGTACATGAGTACCTAATCAGGCCTTGTTTTGGGGAATCATATTGTGGATATTCCACTTTATTTTTTAGCACCTAGCTTCACTTGAGGGGGGTGTTAGAGTAGGTTGTTTGCCTTATCTCATGTTCACCTAGATAATTTATTTTCCTATTATTTAGTTATTCCATGTATTTTCTCCACCCACTTATGTGTGGATATTTCATTTATCTTATTTAGATATTATGAGATGTTACATATTTAATTCTTAGATATTAAGGGGATATTTCTAGGTTTGACTATTCCTAGGAGTTATGGAGATATTTTTAGGTATATTTGGAGGGTTGATATTCTTTCTCCCCATAGCGGTTACAAATCTATGGACCATATCACTTATTCCTTTTGTACGATGGATATTTGTCCTTAGCTTGATATGACCATTATGGTTGATCATCTTTGCCTATATAAGCAAGGCACCTTCATTGTACTTAGTAGAGGAAATTCATTATTCATGTATAATATATTATATTGTTGTTTATTGTTTTGCATATCCATTTTTAAGCTTATGCTATCAATTTGCTTTCAAATTCTTGTTTTGGTTGAATGTGGTATTCTTTTAACACTTGAGATCCTTGCATCTTGGAATGATCTGATTATCATTCCTTTCATTTCTCGCATCAATAGAACACCAATAATTATTACAAAAGCATCATATTCTCTAACAAAGGGTTTGCTAAAATCATAAGTGACCAAAAATAGAGTGAATCACATGTCCTCTTTTAAGGTGTTGAAGGATTTCATAGTCTCTTCTATCCATTCAAAAGTATCCTTCTTGGTTAGAGCCATCAAAGGAGTCATAATTTTTGGTATAATGTTTTACAAACTTTCTCTTATAACTTATGAGACATAGAAATCCAATATTCTTAACTAATCCTGCATTGTTTGAATCTTCTTAGGATAAACTTTTACATCTTCCCTAGATGCAATGTGACCCATATACTCTACCTCAAAAATCTCAAAGAGTATTTATATTTATTGATAAATAACTACTCATGCTCTAGTAAATTTATCACTTGCTCTCCATGTTGAAAATAGTCTTCCCAAGACTTGTTATAAACCAAAATATCATATAAAAACAAAATAAATTTTCTCAAAAGTGGTTTGGATACATAATTCATTATGTTTTAAAATATGGAAAGATAATTAGTAAGACCAGATGGCATCACTAGAAACTATAGGTCTAAAATTTGCACACTCCTTTCCTTCAGGCTAATGGATCCACGCCTCAAAGGGGAATGTGGGAATGATAGGTCTACACCTCGAAAGAGAGGTACTTGATCATACCTTCTTATGGTGATTTTTTGATGAATTGTTTAGGGTTCACCAGGAAATATTTTATGGCAGTTTCCACGCCTAGGTTTTTGGAGTTTGTTTTGATGTGTTCCTTTTAAATTCTCGCAATCACCTAGTTTTGGCCAATATGCAACTACACTAAGCTATATGCAATTTTGATTTATATGTAGACAACAAACAATAGAAAATGAATCCAAATGGATAATGCAGTGCTTAAAAAGTGATTTAAAACTCTTACCTATATCCGAAAGTCTGAAGAAGATTCTGATTCTTGATTGCAGTCCAGATCGTATGCAGTAGAGAAAAATCGTATGCACAGAGCAAGATCGTATGAATACGATTCAAAATCGTACCGTCCGATCAGAGATCGAACAATACGATCTTGATAGAAACCTGCAAATTCATGGATAGAGTGCAGAAAATAGAAAATAGGGGATGCTAATGATGTTTCTAAGCATGAATTAAATTATATGTCGGCTATTGAATATCACAATAAAAGGAATTAACATATGCATGCATCAAAACTATGTAAAATATGCAATTATATGCAGATTTGGTGAACTCCAAGGATACAAATAGTTAAATTTGATACCCTATGCAATGAAAATGATAAATATTAAGCTAGATATGCAAAATAGAACTTAGGAAATGCAAACCAGCATTTGGAATTGCCCCCAAGTGATCTCTAAGCAATATCATATGGTCTGAGCAAGATCGTACACCTTCGACACAAGATCGTATCGATCCGATATCGACTGTATCCTTCGATCCTGCAACAAATTGCAAAACTAATAGATCTAATGCAAAATTTAGAGAAAATAAGTAAGGAATTATGAGCACCAGGAGGATTCAGAGGGGAAGGGTGCCTGACTAAATAGGTAAGGTAAGTTGGCTAAAATGGGCTGCAACAAATTTGGTTGCAACTTCTTCCAAAATTGGGACCAAATCGGGTGAATCCGATCCATAACTGTCGCACGGTTGCATAGGTAAGGACAAAAGGTGTTTCAACTAGTTTTGTCATTTTGCTGGATTAAGATTTTCTATTTTGAGCAAGATCGTATGCATACGATCAGGGATCGTATCATACGATCTGAGATCGTATCGTATGATCCAAGATCGTATCATACGATCTTGTCCAGATTACTCGATCTCGCCAGGAGGGCACAAAAATCGAGGCAACCGGCTAGAGGCTCATTTTTACAAGTTGTTTGTCCTTAGTGCAAATTATAATGAGTCATTTTTAGGGTGTTACATTTTACCCCCTCTTTAGCACAATTTCGAAGGAAAATGCGTTAAAGAAAAGTATGACATGCTTTACGAGAAAGCAAAAATTTATTGCAAATTTTGTTGATGATTTCAAGTTTTTATGTAAGTTGTTTTAAGATATGCTGCTAATGATACCCCCTTCGAGTTTTTATGCCAATTTTGACATCTGGGTAAAAACTCAAAAATTATGGGTAAATGAATAAATAGTAAAAAGAAAAATACAAAACTAATTCATTTGCATTTTACTATTTACCTATTCAGAGCTCTGGAGAAAGCATGGCGGATGTTCCACATCGTGCTGATTTGGTCCGAGTTGGCGACGGATCACTCCGGGTATGAATTTCTCACTTATTTAGCTTAAATTTTTCCTATTTTTCATTGAATTTAATTTTAAATTTGGATTTTTAGGGCACGACTACCATGCGTAGCCCTAAATGTGAAATCGTAATGATTTCATAAAATCATATCGATTTCATGATATCATACGATATGATATCGATATGATCGATCGATATCGTATCGATACGATATCATAAAAATTGCTACGATTTTGACATTTTTAGTATGATTTTGAAAAATTATTATGATTTTGCACTTATTATCCGATTTTGACTATTTTGATATGATTTTCTGACAAAAAATTTATTACTTTGTTTTTATTGACAGATGGTGGAATTAAAGAACCGAGAGTGGAGACATTCTACACTCGGGATAGATTTGGGTGCTCTCACGGAGATTGAGAGAACTCACTTAGAAGTTGTGGGATTGAGGCATGTGGTGGAGATGCCACATATTCTAGTAGATATGAGGGTACTGATGGCTCTAGTGGAGAGATGGTATCCAGAGTCATCTTGCTTCAGACTGCCCATAGGGGAGATGGCTCCCACTTTAGAGGATGTCTAGAGGATCCTTCGGATACCACTAAGGGGAGCCCATATTACTACATCTGGAAACCAAGGCTAGGCATTGAGGAGATTGACTGGAGACCCTAGCTTCTTGTTGAAGAAGGGTGGGGTTGTTATTGATAGACTAGGGGAGGTAGAGGGTATCTCCTGATTGATAGTTCTACTGAGTGGCATTGTGGGTGGCCTACTAGTGAGCCATATCAGTGGACAACATCTGCCCTAGACTTTGGTAGAGGTGGTGTGTGATATGCATGACCAAGAGGTGCGCTTTGCTTGGGGACCTTTCTTTCTTTGTAGACTATACCGATTCTTACAAGGGTAGTCTACAAGGGCGGAAAGGGACTGATTTTGACTTCCTTCCTATAGGTGTGGTGTTGGGAGCACATTGCTATCCGATGACCTATAGGACTTCCTCTGATTTGAGCTATAGATGGTCAGCTCAAGGTAGAGGATGATAGGCCCAGGATCTTCTATTGGCCACTACTGAGAGGGCATAGGGGACGAGTTGGCCTTGATGTGGCGAGGTGACTCATAGATGAGCTACGACCATAGGACATCACATGGAGACCTTGGAGGGGTCTACCAGGGTGGGGTGAGGATGCTTTCGAGTTGGCCCACATCAGGTGGACCATCTGGGTATGGATGGACTAGGGGAGGTGGAGTTGCACCACTTTGATCGGGTGCAATGATAGTTTGGGTTATAGTAGGACCTCCTTGAGTGGGGAGATATTACCTACCCTCGGGTGACTCGAGACCACATTACCATCAGTGGTGCATCGAGTATGACTACATTTTTGGATCTAGCACTAGATGATGCATCGATGCAGGTGGTAGATGGGGATGATGTTGGTATGATAGATAGGTACCAGTAGTGGTATGTTGGGATCTGCCCATCTAGATTGACTCGACCATGGAGTGCTATAGAGTAGGCAGTCCATCTGGTTAGTCAATAGTGGTAGAGGACATAGGTACCCCCTAGATGAGAGGGGCCTCACACTAGGGGTGGCCACATGCCTTAGAGGAGATAGGACCGACTAGGGAGGAGACATAGGGAGGAGAGGAGAGAGTCACCCCAATAGGAGGGGGGAGCATCTCCTCATCAGGAGGAGAGACCTGACTCACCTAGGAAGGGCAAGAGGATTCTAGAGGTAGGGGAGAGTAGTGGGATAGGAGACCTCGAGGTAGAGGTCACTAGGTTGAGGGTGGAGACTACCACCTAGAAGACTAGGATTGAGACCCTAGAGGCATAGGATGTTGGCTTGAGATCTAGGATTTGGGCTCTAGAGGTAGAGTTGGTAGAGGCTAGGGCTCAGGTAGGATAGAGAGATGCGGCTCCAGCACCTATGCCTTCTCAGACTACATAGTCTAGGAGGAGCGACATGGGGGATGAGCTGGTGAGGTCTATACAATAGACCATATTTTATCAGACTTTATACTTCATAGTGGTTCCTCTAGAGCAGAGACAGGCTATACCTCCTGAGATTGTGGGTCCTATTCGCATAGGATCTTCATCTCGCTCTACTACTAGGGTGACTTCTTCTAGGATGATGATAGTAGGAGGACAGTTTCGACCACCACCACCACCCTCTGGCAGAGAGGATGATGTGGTGAGCTCTAGAGGCTCGAGAGGAGTCTAGGGTGGACTCATGTAGACACATTTTTGTATTATATCTTTATTGCCAATTTTTGAGGATTGTGGCATACCAGTCTAATTTTGTACATGGACTTTTGAGATATATATATATATAACCTTCTTGTCTTATGTGATTTTGTATGATTTGATTGTATTTGATTGAAATTGTTATGATGTTTAAATTTCTCATAATCATGCTTTTAATTTAAGTGTTTTGATCATGCTTAAAATGAAAATTGACTTGATTTTTTGTAAATGTGTTGTTTGAAAGATGTTTTTGAAAAATATGTTGTGAACATATGTTTTTGTAAGATAATGAAATAAATAGATTAGCAATGTTCCTCGAAGGATGTTGTGTTGTTATATGACCATTGGTGGAGATCGGTGCTCGCTAGGTCATGAAGCGAATCCTATTGTGAGGAAGTTTTGTATTGCTAATAAGAGAAAAGTTTTTGTGGTGCTCAAGTATAATCTTGAGGCTTATGGTGATAAAAGAAGATGTTTGATTTTTTTGAGACAATTTGATTTTTAAGAAATATTTTGATAAGTTTATTGGTTGCGATTTAAGCATGAAAATTTGAGGAGGATGACTTGCGCTAGGCATGAACTTCCTAGTGTGAATTTTGAGAAGAATAATTTCTAGGAATTATACCATCATCGTGAAGTCAAAATGCAATGCATGATAATGTGAAACTATTTATTTTGAAGACATAAGTTGATATAAAACAAATCATTTGTATCACATATTTAAGAATATTAATAAATATGGGATGGTTTAGACTTTAAAATTTGAGAAAAATGACTTGCGCTAGGCATAGAATTCCTAGTGTGAAATTTGAGAAGAATAATTCCTAGGAATTATACCATCATCGCGAAGTCAAAGTGCAATGTATGATGAATTATTTGTGCTATATAAAATTATTAAAACTTAAAAATTGAGAAATATGACTTGCGCTAGGCATAGAATTCCTAGTGTGAAATTTGAGAAAATAGTTACTAGGAATTATACCATCATCGCGAAGTCAAAATGCAATGTATGATAAATAATTTTGTTTTACAAGTTCTTTTGGAATGATCTATGAAGAAATGGATGATGATAAAATGTTGTCTAACAAATTTCAAAGAAATATTTTAACTTATTTCGAAGACAAATTCAAATGTATCAAGAACCAGTGTGTGATAAGTGAATTCATTATCCATCTTGATTTGACATAATGATACAAAATCTCTCAAGGATCAAATGTGTGTGCTTGTGAAATTAATTTACCGATTTTGAGTAAGGTAGTGATACAAGCAAACTTGAATGAACCAATGTGTGTGCGAGTGAAAGGTTCATTAACCATGATTTTGTGCATGCCAGTGTACTGAACTACTATGTAAGTCAAGTTACCAAAAGCTAGCTAATCCACAAGCGGACATTGGTCTGTACAAAATAAGGTCGCTAATGTGACAGACATGTCACCATGCAAAAGGGATTACCCAAGGTCAAGCGGGTTGGGCACAAACCACCTGTTATGGGGCTTACCTCATGGCTTTCAAATAACTGAGGAATTCCAGGGATTCAAGCTCACTACCCCCTTCTTTTCTTCAAATTTTGGAATAGGGATTTCTTGCTCATTTTTGAACAAGGGGATTTTATTACTTTTTCTTTTTCTTTCTTTTCTTTTCTTTTTCTTTTCTTTTTTTTTTTTTTTTTTTTTTTTTTTTTTTTTTTGGGATACTTGCCCATATTAGATGTGGGGCAAGGGATTTTATTCGGGTAGGGGGGAAGCTTGTCCTTTTGCCAATTCTTAGTATTCTAGACCATGCGCATAATAGGATAGCAAGGGAAACTTTTTGCTTAAGGAACTAAGACTACTATGTAGTATCCTTTTCGAATTTTGCAACAAATCATTTTTAAGATGTGAGAATGTGTTCTTGGTTCAAGAAGTAGCAAGATCATTTCCCAAAACTCAAAATTTATTTAATGAAGTAATAGTGCTTTTCGATACAAGAGAGATTTATAATCAAAGTGACGAAATCAAAATTATTAAAGATGTAAATTAAGTGCATGGTTCAAGACAACTTTTGAATTTATCTGAAATACAATAAAATATAACTTGGATTTTTGGAAGATAACTCACACTGATGCAAAATGAATGACTTAACAATTTTGAAATATTTTTGGAAATTTTCATATTTTTTTATTTTTTTTTTATTTTGATAATATGAGGGTTGTAGATGATGAAGAAATTTATTTACAATTATGTACATATATGTAATTTTTTGATTTTATGCATAATATCTCTTCAAATGCATGATATTCATGGGTTCCTTGAGATCTTTCCCATCCAAGGAAGCCAATCTATATGCACCTGATCCAAATTTAGCAGTGATGACATATGGCCCAAGCCAATTAGGTTGAAATTTTCCTTTTAGATATTTTCTTGCATTAGTATTTTTTTATTTTCTTTTAAGACTAAATCTCCAACTTCAAAGGATCGACTATGAACTTTCTTTGCATATGATCTTTTAAGTTTGTCTTGGTAGGCATGAAGATGCTCTAAAGCATGGATGCACTTTTCATCTAGAAGTTCTAGCTGACTAAATCTTCCAATGTGATATTCATCTCCTACTTCAGTATCTTGAAGCAAAAGAGCTAAAGAAGGAACTTCTAATTCAAATGGAAAAACTACTTCGGCACCATAAACCAAGACAAAAGGTGAAGCGCCTATAGGAGTACGAACACTAGTTCGATAAGCCCACAAGGTAGGATATAATTGTATATGCCAATCATGACCAGATTTATTAACTAATATTTTTAGGATTTTTATTAAGGTTTTATTGGATGCTTCAGCTTGGCCATTACCTTGTGGATAATAAGGAGTGGACCATCTATGTTGGATTTTATATTTTTGACATAATTTCTTAACATCTTTGTTCTTGAAACATGTTCCATTATCAGAGATGAGATTAGATGGAATTCCAAATCTACAGATGATTTGATTGAAAATGAATTTAGAAACTTGAATTCCTATGCAAGAAGCTAAAGGCATAGCTTCAACCCACTTTGTAAAATATTTTGTTGTTGTTATTATGAATTTATGACCATCAGATGAAATAGGATTGATTTTACCAATAATATCTAAACCCCATTTAGAGAAGGGCCAAGGAGAGGATATGGCTTGAAGTTCCTGAGCAGGAGCATGGATAAGGTCAGCATGCTTTTGACACTTATCACAATGACACACATAATCATTAGCATATTTTTCCATGGAAGGCCAAAAATATCCCATTCTAAGGAGCTTTTTGGCAATGGCACTTCCACTAAAGTGTCCTCCATAGGATCCATCATGGGCTTCACTTAAGGCTTTCTTAGACTCTTCTAGGTTGAGACATCTTAATAGAATACCTTCAAAATATCTTCTATATAAGGTATTACCAACAATTATGAAGCGAACAACTCACTTACGTAGTAACCTACGTTGGTTTCTATCTAATCCTTCTGGGAAGGTTCCATTTTGGAGAAAATTAAAGACATCTGTATACCAAGGTTTTGGGGTAATTTCATCAATCAAAAACACATCTAATGGTTCTAAACATGACTTAGAAGAAGCAGGTTCTTGGAGTTGGTGAATAATGATAGTAGCATACTCATCATCCAACTCCAAAGGCAACAGAGAAGCAATCGCAGCCATAGCATCGACAACACGGTTGCTAGTTCTAGGAATAGCTTCTAAAGTTACTTTTTCAAACAATGATATAAGCTTAAGGACATATTCTTTATAAGGATGAAGTTTCTCATCTCGTGTTTGATAAAATTCATTGATTTGATTTATCACAAGCTGATAATCTCTAAAAACTAACAAAATTTTAATTTTTAAAGCTAAAGTAGCTCGTAACCCAAGGATTAGAGCCTCATACTCTACAGTATTATTAGTACAAGCAAATTGTAATTTAAAATATAAAGGTATAAGGTGATTTTGGGGAGATTTCAATATGATATCGACACCTGCACCACTCATACATCTAGCTCCATCAAAATACAAAGACCATGTCTCAGAATGATCTTCTCCTAGATTAAGGCACTCATCAAGAAATTCAATATTCATAGGATGAGTAGATTCTAAAGGTGCAACAACTAATTGATCAGCTATAACTTGGCCTTTAATAGATTTTTGGCTGATAAATGTGAGTTCAAATTCACTAAGAGCAAGAACCCACTTAGTTGTGCATCTTGATAAGTAAGGTCTACTCATCAAGTACCTTAATGGATCAGACTTAGCAATAACATATGTTTTCTGACTAAGCATGTAATGATGCAACTTTTGCGTAGAAAACACAACTGCTAAACAAAGTTTTTCTAATGGAGTATATCGAGTTTCATAACTTATTAAAGTTCTACTTATGTAGTATGTGGCTCGTTCTTTCTTTTCATCATCAATTTGAGCCAACATAGCTCCTAGTGCAAGTTCTGAAGCAGAAATATATAAAATAAATGGATGATCTGGTCTAGGAGGAACAAGCACTAGAGGAGTAAGAAGATATTGTTTAATATTCTCAAAATCTTCTTGACATTATTTATCCCAATTGAAGGGAGTATTCTTCTTAAGTAATTTAAGAAAAGGTCCTGTTTTATCCACCAATTTATCAATGAAGCGATGGATAGATTGAAGTTTTCCTTGTAAACTTCTTAACTCTGATATGTTTTTAGGAGGTGGCATATCAAGGATAGCTTTAATTTTGAGAGGATCTACTTCTACACCATGCATAGAAACAATAACCCCCAATAATTTTCCTGATTTAACTCCAAACACACATTTGTCTAGATTTAATCGTATTAGATATTCTCTTAGTCTATCAAACACTTTTCTTAAATCATTAATGTGATCATCTTCTTTTGTTGAATGAGCTATAATATCATCTACATAATCATGCAGAATATCATACATCATATCATGAAAGATGTATGTCATAGCTCTTTGATATGTTGCTCCTACATTTTTTAGCCCAAAGGGCATTACTTTCCAACAAAATGTCCCCCAAGGGGTAATAAAGGTTGTTTTAGATTGGTCTTCAGGAGCTATTTTGATTTGGTTGTATCTTGAAAAACCATCCATGAGGGATAACATCCCACTCCCTACTGTGAAATCTATGATCTGATCCATATTAGGGAGAGGAAAATCATCTTTAGGGCATGCAACATTTATATCTCTAAAATCAGTGCAAACCCTAATCTTAGTAGCTTCTTTCTTAGTTACTAGAATAACGTTTGATATCCACTCGACATAGTCAATAGCTTGTATAAAATTTACATTCAAAAGCTTTTCCAATTCACTTTTGACTAGTAGTGCTACTTTAGGATGCATTTTTCTAAGTTTTTGCTTTATGGGTTTAGCATCAGGGCGCACTACTAGATGGTGCATAACTATAGAAGAATCTAGGCCTGGCATATCTACGTATGTCCAAGCGAAAGCATCAGCATATTCTGTGAGAAATTCAATATATAGCTTTTGTTTTTCTTCACTTAATTCTGATCCAATTTTGACTAGGCGAGGGTTCTCTTCTGTTCCAATATTAACTTTTAAAAGTATCTCCAACAACAATATTTAAGTCTCTTTCAAATTTGGGTGGTGCGGGTGATACACCCATTTCTTGTAACTCTTCTAATGTGCATTTAGCTAGTTCTTCTTGAGGAGTAGTTGCTTCAACATGAGCTATACATGGCATAGATCCATCAAAGAAGAATTTATTCCTCAAAACTTCATCAAGAGATATATCATGAAAGATATCACCTTCTAAACATTCATCCGAAGAAGCAATCATTTTTGGATAAGCTACAGTTAACATATTGCAAGTATAAATCTTTTTAAAGAGCTCTTTCTGTTCCATATATTCTTGATATGTTATAAGGTGATCATCATCTTCATATGGGAATGGTTCTATTTTTGTGGAAATATGGCCAAGACCACATCGGGCAGGCCAATATACAACTTCTAAAGGTTCTTTCATACCATTTTCATGAGGTCCTAAACCTTTACCTCTATAACCCATATTACACATCATTGGTTTTGATTTTATATATCCATCAGAAAAATAACACTTAGCAAATCCATCTTGATCAATTGTAACTTTTACAACTAAAATTTTACCCCAATCATACCCCACATACACAAAGGCACAACTCCCAATATGGAAAATGCTTCCCTTATTTGGCAAGCCCAAGGTTTGGGGAGATGGAGGTAACTTAGATAACACCAAGGAATATTGGGTAGAAAAATTAACTTCTTCTGTATTTGCAAGCACTGAAGATAAGTCCAGTAATACTTCATCCGAAAGAGCATATGAAGTAGATGGAATATCTTCCTTAACTAGTTCTTTAGATGTTATGAATTTAAACATTGTAGACTCAGGAGGTGGATCTGATAATGTGGATTTAGGAAATGGATTGGATATGGGTTCTAAAGATGATGATGATAATGACTTAGAATTTATTGGTGATTTAGGTCATGCTTTTGATGATATGGGTTTAGAAGGTGATGATGATTTATATTTAGAAGGTCTTGATGATGAGGGTGGACTAGGATGAGTAGAAGATATAGTAGGATAGAATGGAACCCCTATAGGCTCCGCTATAACACACATATCAAATGGCCTGGGATCACCATGGATGGTGACTAATTGATTTTTGAACTCAAATTTGACACATTGATGTAATGTGGAAGGTACTGCTCTCATTGCATTGATCCAAGGTCGACCTAGAAGAATGTTGTACGATGCAAAACAAGGTACAACAAACACAGTCGTATCCAAAATTCTTGGGCCAACTTGCAATGGAACTGTCATTACTCCACATGTTTCTTGAGTTTCATCATTAAATGCTTTAATAATCATTTCAGTACTTTTCATATCTTCTTTTTTAAATCCAAATATTTGAAAGAAATCATATGTGCAAATATTTAAAGATGATCCATTATCAATTAGAACTCTTTTGACTCCTACATCTCCGATCAATGTTGTAATGTATAAAGGATTATCTCTATACATGCTTTGAGGAGGGATATATTTGTCACAAAAATCTATGAAATTTGCTTCATCCAAAGTCACAGCATTCACCACAACATTAGGTTCAATATCTTCAGGTACCATCATCTTGCTTAAAGTTCTCATTAATTCTTCCCTATGTATGGAGGAAGTTCTTAAAAGATCCAAAAGAGAAATTCTCGCTGTGATGGTAGCTAATTGTTCATTAATATCATATGGAGATCTCTGTTGTGAACCTAGTACATTATTTCCCTTAGTGGGAGTTCTCAATACAAAAGGAGCTGATTTTTCATTTTGACTTTGTGGTTGAGAATTTTGAACTTGTGCTTGTTATCTTGTGACAACCCCAATGGTACCCACAATGTTGCTATGTCGAGGATTACCAAAAATGGGTCTAGCATTTTTTTCTTGTTCATTTGAAAGCCATTGTTGAGATGATGGTCTAGTAGTTATTCTTCTTGGAAATGGTTCTTCTAGAACTGATAAATCTGTAATAGGAGTGACTTGATCTGATTCATACTCAAAACTATTTGAAGCAATCTCTAGTTCACTCCCAATTTCACTTTCTATGTCACTTTCTATCACTTTTAGTATCTTCCAAAGATGATTGAAAATATTGTATTGGTCTAGTTGTGACCACAGATAAAGATGTTTGCAAATCTTGTTGTGGTAAAAAGCTACTAATGGTTCCCACATATCGAGTTGGATGAGGAACATTGTGATGATCTACTTGGTTTACTACTTCTTTACCATGGTTGGGTAAAGGATGTTGAAAAATATCTAGGTTTTGATTTGCATTTTGATTTGTTGGTTTTTGAGTATTATTTTGAGTATTATTGTTTGCAGGAAATTGTTGAACTTCCATTTTTCCTTTTTCAATCAAGTCTTGTATCACATGCTTTAACATTTTACAAGAATTTGTAGAATGTCCATCTACTTGATGGAAATTACAATGTAATTCAGCCCTATATCCAGCTACAGTAGTATCTAGTTGTCTTATTTCAGGCAACCGTACCAAACCTTGTTCCAATAATTGAGGTAAAATCATTGTTAAGGGTTGATTTAATCTTGTGAATTCTCTTGGTGGCTTATCAGGAACTTTCAATAAAAATTTCTTAAATGTTTTTGCAACATTAACAATTGGAGTATTCCTGCTATCAGTAACTCCATCACCTACTACTTGTTTATTTTTATATTGATTTTTAGAAGCTTTATCTTCATATTTCTTCTTAAATTGACCTCTTCTAATAAGGGCTTCTTCTACCCTTATTGCTAAATCAATGGCTTGATCAAAGGTGGTTACTGTAGCAGTAGAGAGTTCATAAGATAGTTGTTCTTGCAGATTACCAATAAATATATCCAACATTTCATGGTGAGGTAAAGCAAAATGTAATCTGCCTAAGAGTTGTCTCCACTTAGTCAAGAATTCAGCAAAACTCTCATCTTTTCCTTGCTTCAAATTATACAAATATTTAATAGTCACATGTCTCTCTATGTAAGCACTGAATTGGTGGACGAACATCTCTGTTGTTTCTTCAAAATTCCTTAAAGAGTTTGTAGGTAACTGATAATACCACTCTAAAGCCATGCCTCCGAGACTTTTAGGGAACATATTTAGTAACAACAAGTCATCATGAGAGATATCATGACATGTTGTCCTAAACATGCGAAGATGCTCAATAGGATCTTTGGTTCCCTTATATATCGGTAGGACAGGCATAGGAAAATGCTTAGGATATGGTTGAGCAACCACAATAGGATCCAAGGGTTGGCTACACATCTCTCTATAACTGTAAGAGGGATGGTAGGGATCCATTTGATCTAGTCTTGAAGCTAACTGTTTAACCATGACTTCAAGTCCTTGTTGTTGTCCACCAAATTGGTTTTGTTGCATCATAGTGTTATGTCCTTGATAATAAGTTGGTGTTGTTGTATAATGATTCCCAACTGAAACACTATTATGTAAAGTGTTACTAGGAGGAGTATTATGAAGTTGATAGGGAATTTTGTTTTGTTGAACCCTTTGTTGATTCTGACTAATTTTGTGCATCTTCTTAATTCTTTGTGCTACCTTTTGTGAGGCAGAAGTTGGTTGTTTTTGTTTGGAATTTGAAGTTGTTACTGGTGGCGGTTGTGCTATATTTTGATTCAAATTTTGGTTTATATTTTGAGATGTGCCAGCTTGATTTTTATTTTTGTTCATGTATGTTAATGGATTTCCATTCAATCGGAGAGCAACCTCTATGGAAGCCTCCATTGAATAATCTCCCATAGGGAGTTGAGCTTCTGTTTGTATGACATGGTTAATGACATCTATATTGTCTTTTAGAAACTCAGTGAAATGTTGTGTGGAAGTAAATTTAAGATTACCTTCTTCATCTACTTGAGGCCTATGATAGAAGACTTCTTCTTCTTTATCATGGTTTTCCTCATCTGATTCTGATGATACATAATCTTCAATTTGAACTTCATCTTCAGGATTATCTTGATCTTGTTCTCCTATATGTTCATGTTCTACTTGTTTTTGTTAGGATCCCATACTAACCCTTAATGTAATAACTTCCATGATGTAATAATTCCTAAATAACGTGGGTAGCACCCATGATTAATATTTTGTAATGTTCTAAGTTTTAGCTTATATCATGCCAATGACAAATTGCACCCTTTTTATGTAACACATGGTAGATAGGTTATGTAAGATGGCCTTGTGCATGTAATTCAAGTGGCATTGTGCATGTAATTCGAGTGGCACTATGCATGTAATTCGGGTGGTATTATGCATGTAATGTAGGTGGCATTTTGCATGTAAGCCAACCATGGAAGGGAACTCTTTAAATACCCGAGAAGGCACCAATGTATTCATCTTTTTGCAAATTAATTAAGTGTTGAAGGAGGTTTCCCCCTCGAAGAGGCCTACGATTCTATCTTATTGTGAGATTGTTCCTTTATGCAAATTTTTGTTATAATGTGTATTTTGTTTTGAATATTAATATGATGTTTATGTGAGTTTATTTTTGAGAAATTGTGTGAGAGTGTGTTTATTTGAGTTTATTTTATAGTAGGATCCTAACAAGTGGTATTAGAGCACTTTCTAGGGCCAAGTTCATTTGTAACAGTAATGATTCTTAGCTATTAGGTATAATCCTTTGTTATTTTCGTGTAATTTTTTTTTTTACTATTATAAAAAAAAAGACAAATACCAGTCAAAAAAAAATAGTCCTTTTTAGTTGAGTAGGTAGAAACCCTGTGTCGGGGGTTTTAAAATATCGTGAAGGATCTATCGTTATTGGCTAAGCTAGATAGCCCATACAACGTCTAGTGAAGTGAGGGGAGATCAGGCTCCAATACCCAGGCTTTAGATAAAACTCGCGCACAGAATTGAGCTCCCACGCATATTTGGGTGTATCGAGAGACCATTATAGGGTTTAAAAAAATTTATCTAGTAGGAAGCTTATCAGCCTTGTATCATCCATAGTCCATAGGACACAACATCCCAGACGATTACCCTCCCGTACTGTTAGAGAGGCAGATAGTGTGCTCAAGGGTATGTGTGGAATCCTCCTTAGATAGTGGCCTGAAATATTGGTCCGAGCACTATTGTTCGTCACTGCGATATAATAGAGGGCCTATGGGTGTTACATACTCCTTTACTTAGCATACCCTAGTTTTTTAAAACTTTCAACCTACAACAAAATCACAAACCAAAACTCCCTGTTTGTAAACCTGCATTCCAAATTCCCAAAAGTGAGCATATAAGAAAGGAATCCTCTACCAAAAAAATAACATACATTGCATGGATTCGGGATAGAATATGAGGGTGATAGTTAAGTTGACAGTCTGGAGAATAATAATCAAATTTATGATGGCAGTAATAGTGAGGTCAGTCAGGTCAGCATAGTCAGGTCAAAGACTACAATTTTTAGTGTCAAAATAGAACTGTCATAATAGTAACCTATAGAATACAGAGAATCTTTAGACTAATGAGGTAAGTAGTGTCAGAGATACTATCTAGGCTAAGAAAAATAGTGAGCAAGTGACTAGAGATCAATTATAGATAGTGCTCCAGTACCCAACTTTTGCACTATAGCTCAAAATCAAAAACTATAAACATCGTTAGACAAAAAAAAGAGTCTGGGGTGCCCAAAATTAGTGTTGTGGGATATAGCTCATTTTGACCACCTCTTCAAATTGATCATTTTGATATATAGCACCCAAGCACTTTTTTGGACACTTACTAAAAATAGTAAGTCCTGAAACCCAATTCTAATTTTAGTAACTGGTCACAAAAGGTTTCAAAATGGCCTAGGGTACTCGTGGACATCAAAAAGAGATAGAACATATGGACTCCTTAACCAAAGCCATTGAGAATTTGAACTTGGAAATTTTCTCCATAAGGGAAGAGGTCCAAGGTCTTCGTCTAGATCATGAGGCCACTAGTGCTCACTTAGAAGAAACACTAATAAATATGGGTAGCAAGTTACATAAGGGACCACTCAAAACAAAACACCAGGCTGAAAACTCTACAAGGAATGACCATGACCCATCCTTTAAAATGCCAAAATTGGACTTCCCTCAATTTAATGGGAAGGATTTTGATGGGTAGTTATGTAGGGTTGATCAATTCTTTAGACTTCATAATGTTCCCATATATCATCGAGTTCAGATGGCTTCCTTCAATTTGGAATCTGAGGCTCTACACTAGTTCTAATGGTTATGTAATTCCAACCCAAATCTCTCTTGGGAGGAATTTGAGTCCCAACTATTGACTTGATTTGGGCCTAGTGAGTATGAGGACTTCACAGGGGCCTTGACCAAACTACAACAAACATCCTCAATCCATGATTACCAAACTCAATTTGAAAAATTTGCCAATAAGACAAGAGGATTGACGGAAGGGTTCTTCATGAGTTGTTTTATCAATGGGTTAAAAGGGGATCTCCAAGCTTAAGTAAAGATGTTGAAACCATATTCCATGATGAAAGCTATCAGTTTGGCCCATCTAGCTGAATCTAAACTCTCAAACCAAAAGTGCCCCCCATGGTTTTCTCCAAACCGACCTTAATTTTCTTTTTGCACCCAAAATTCAGTGGCTAGTAAACCTACTACACCCAAGCGACTGACTACAGAGGAGATGGATGCACATCGTGCCCAAGGCTTATGTTATAATTATGATGAAAAGTTTTTTAAAGTACATAAGTGTGCAAACAAAATATTTTTCTTGATAGATGTTGAGGAACCTGCTAACACTGACCAAAGTGATGAGGATGAGGACCCCTCTGAAACACCTTCTCCACAGGAAGAAGATACACAGGGGTCTGAGGCAGATATTTTAGTCCATGCTCTTGCAAGCATTACCACTCCACAAACCATGAAATTTGTGGGATTTTTCAAGGGCCAATGTCTTACCATCCTTATTGATTCAGGTAGCACACACAACTTCATTGATCCTAGAGTTGCTAAGTAGGCAAATTGCTATATCCACACTTGTAATTCATTCGAGGTCATGGTAGCCAATGGGGGAACATTACCTTGTAAAGGAAAATGTTGTAATGTCAAGATCAGGATAGGGGACTATGAACTCAAGTAGGACATGTTTACCCTCCAGTTGGGAGGATGTGATATGGTTTTGGGATCTCAATGGTTGAGTACATTGGGCACTATCAGTTGGAACTTTGTAGAACTCTAGATGCAATTCTCCCAAAATGGACAAACACACTTACTCAAGGGCTCCCTTGTAGGAACACTTCACCTCATTAGTTCCAATCGTATGGATAAAGTGTTAAAGAAATCAAAATGTGAGGTCATCACACAACTCTTCTCCATCCAACCAACCACTTCACTAATGGCTAAAATTCCATCAGACCTACAACTAGTTCTACACAAACATGATGTTGTCTTTGCAGAACCAACTACACTACCATTGCATCGCTCTCATGACCATGTTATCCCATTGCTCTTGGGTAGTGCACCACCAAATATCAGGCCATACAGGTACCCTCATACCATGAAATCAAAACTAGAAAAATTGGTACAAGAATTACTCAAGGCTGGTGTCATCCGGCCTAGTACTAGCCCCTACTCCTCGCCTGTCCTACTCATTCCCAAGAAAGATGGCTCATGGCACCTATGTATTGACTATCAGGAACTCAACAAGACTACAGTCAAGGATAAATTTTCTATTCCAATGGTTTATGAATTACTCGATGAACTACATGGGACCATGTATTTCACCAAGCTTGATCTCCACTCTGGCTACCATTAGATCCAGCTCAAGGATGAGGACATCCCCAAAATTTTCTTTCGCACTCATGAAGGTCATTATGAATTCTTGGTAATGTCATTTGGTCTCACAAATGCTCCTTCTACATTCCAAAGTCTTATGAAAAACATCTTTCGGCCCTTTCTACGAAAGTTCATCCTTGTGTTTTTTGATGACATCTTGATTTATAGCCACACATGGGAAGAGCACCTCCATCATGTGGATCAAAATTTACAACTATTGGTCACCCATCACCTTTTTGTTAAAAGGTCCAAGTGTTCCTTTGGTCTTATTGAAGTAGAGTATCTTGGACACATTGTCTCATAGGATGGTGTCAAGGTTGACCCTAAGAAGATTCAAGCAGTTCAAGAGTGGTCGAAACCTTGCACCCTCAAGGGAATTTGAGGATTTTTAGGGCTTACAGGCTATTATCACAAACTTTTCTGCAATTATGGGAAGATAGCTGCCCCCCTCACGTCCATGTTAAAAAAATATTTCTTCACTTTGACAGGACCTGCTGACCAAACCTTCATTGAACTCAAGCATGCTATGACCACCACTCCCATATTAGCCATGCCAAATTTCTCTAAACCATTTGTCATTGAAAGTGATGCTTCTGGTCATGGTATTGGGGTAGTATTGATGCAAGAAGGATTACCTGTGGCTTTTACTAGCAAGGCACTCTCTGATCGTAATTTAGGGAAATCCACATATGCTAAGGAAATGTTAACCATATTGCATGCAGTCACACATTGGCGACCTTACCTCATTGGGCATCACTTCTCCATCAAAACCGACCATCAAAGTCTCAAATATTTTTTGGAACAAAGAGTTGCCATGCTTGACCAACAAAAGTGGGTGTCTAAACTCATGGGCTATGATTATGATATCACCTACAAAAAGGGAAAGGAGAATATTGTGGCTGATGCTCTTTCTTGCCAAATGGAGACCGTAAGTATGTTGTGTGCAATATCAGCACCACTTCCCCAATGGATTGATTCATTACATCAAGAAGCACATCAGGATGCAGATTTGCAAGCTTTGATAGCCTCACTAATGGATGATCCAGATTCTACACCAGGATATAATTGGAATGGCCATGATCTACGCTACCATCAACACCTAGTTCTACCTCATAAGTCCCCACTTCGAGAGCTCCTCATGAAGGAATTGCATGCCACTCCCTCTGCAGGCCATTCAGGGTTTCTTAAAACATATGAGCAACTCAAACGCACCTTCTTTTGGAATGGTATGAAATGGGACATCCGCTCTTTTGTTGCTACCTATGACACATGTCAAAGGATTAAATGTGAAACAATGCACTCTCTGGGTACTCTTCATCCATTGCCTATCCTAGATCAGGTTTGGACCGACATTTACATGGACTTTATAGAAGGGCTCCCTAAATCTAGAGGCAAGTTAGTTATTTTTGTGGTAGTGGATTGCCTTTCAAAATATGCTTGCTTTTGTGCCATTGCCCATCCGTATATAGCATCCATTGTTGCACAAATTTTTCTTGACTCCATATTTTGCCTTCATGGCATGCCCACCTCCATTGTATCTGATCGTGATCCCACCTTTACTAGTCATTTTTGGCAAGATTTGTTTAAGTTGCAGGGTACTCAGCTCAAAATGAGTTTAGCCTACCATCCGCAAACGGATGGTCAAACAGAAGTTGTTAATAAATGCTTGGAAACCTACCTTCACTGCTTTGTCTCAAATCATCCCACTCAATGGGCCAAATGGCTATCCTTGGCCGAATGGTGGTACAACACTTCCTATCATACCGCAACCAAACTCACACCATTTGAAGTAGTCTATGGGCACTTTCCACCTACGCCTTCCTCTTACATTCCTGGCAGCTCCAAGGTCCATGCCATCGACAACACTCTGAGTAAACACATCGAGGTCCTTCACCAACTTAAGAAGAATTTGAACATGGCCTAGAATTAGATGCACCAACAAGCTGATCAGCATCGTTCTAAGCGTAGTTTTGATGTAGGTGATATGGTCTTCCTTTGCTTGCAGTCGTACAAAAAATCATCCCTACAACTTTGCAAGTGCCAGAAGCTTGCTGTAAAATTCTATGGTCCTTACCAGGTTCTACAAAGGATTAGCCCCACAACTTACAAATTGGCGCTCTCACCTACTTCCAAGATTCATCTTTTTTTTCATGTCTTCGCTCTCAAGAAAGTTGTGGTCACATAGGTACAGGTTCAATCCACACTTCCTGAATTGGATGAAGAAGGCTCCATATTACTTGAACCTGAGTAGTTGTTGGATCGTCGGACTCGCACTCTTCGCAACCGTACAATTACAGAGATCCTGGTTCAATGGCATGGGCTTCAACCTAAAGATGCTACATGGGAATCTCTCCACCAACTCCAGCAATAGTTTCCTCATTTCAGCTTTGAGGACAAAGCTTCTTCAAGGGGAAGGACATGTTAGGATCCCATCCTAACCCTTAATGTAATAACTTTCATGATGTAATAATTCCTAAATAATGTGGGTAGTACCCATGATTAATATTTTGTAATGTTCTAAGTTTTATCTTATATAGTACCTATGACAAATGGAACCCTTTTTATGTAACACATGGTAGATAGGTTATGTAAGGTGGCCTTGTGCATGTAATTTGAGTGGCATTGTGCATGTAATTTGAGTGGCACTATGCATGTAATTCGGGTGGCATTATGCATGTAATCCAGGTGGCATTTTGCATGTAAGCCAACCATGGAAGGGAACTCTTTAAATACCCGAGAAGGCACCAATGTATTCATATTTTTTCAAATTAATGAAGTGTTGAAGGAGGTTGCCCCCTCGAAGAGGCCTACGATTCTATATTATTGTGAGATTGTTCCTTTATGCAAATTTCTGTTATAATGTGTATTTTGTTTTGAATATTAATATGATGTTTATGTGAGTTTATTTCCAAGAAATTGTGTGAGAGTGTGCTTATTTGAGTTTATTTTATAGTAGGATCCTAATAGTTTTCCACTTCTTAATTTAGGCATTTTACTTAAAATATTTTATCTTGCAGATATATATATATATATATATATATATATATATATATATGTGTGTGTGTGTGTGTGTGTGTGTGTGTGTGTGTGTGTGTGTGCGCGTGCTTAATGCTTGGGGTATATATGTTATATATATACCTAACTAATATATTATATTATATTTTTGGTTTTTTGGTAGTTTTTGAATTGCAAAAAATAGAACAAACAAAATAAATATTATAATATTATGTATATTCTACTTTAATTTTCTTGAAAAATCCTATAGATATCATTAACAAGTTCCAATTCCTCAAGGGTCATATATTGTTCTTCTTCAAACTAAAAGTTGGCTTTTAAGAATTTTATGAAATGAGCTATAGTGATGCAATTGACTTCACAGTTTGACATGCAAAAATACAATTCATGGTAATAATCTCAATAAATCATAGCCCTAGGAACTTTATTATATCTTCTCTTATCATCTAAGACAACTTCTTGGTTTTCCACATGTGATAAAAACTTATGTACCGTTATTGCATTCTCAAGATAATCTTCAAAGGAGTAAAGACTTGGGGAAATGATAGCTCTCTTATTTGCTAGCCACCTATCACATGCAATTTGAAGGTCAACTTAGAAAGGTGCACTATCGAGATCCAGGATTCTAGACAAGTCAAATCTTATGATTTTCTTAAGTTTAGGTTCTTTAATCCTTATAATTTCTGATCTTCTCCAAATGTCAAGGTATGGCACACTACCTAATGAAGAAAATTATTGGGTTGATAATACTATTCTTACATCAATTTGGATAGCTCTCCTTATGTTGTAATCTACCATCTATGAAATTCACTCAAATGTGCAAAATATAACGTAATAATTTTGTTAATTTTTTTGGTTTTTGTTTTTGTTTTATAAAACAGAAATATGCCTAATGTTTTCACTCGGGTTCACCAAATAATGTAGATCTAAAATTCACACACTCCTTTCCTTCAAGCCAATGGATATGTGCCTCAAATGAGAATGTGGGAATGATAGGTCTACACCTTGAAAGAGAGGTACTTGATCATACCTTCTTATGGTGATTTTTCGATGAATTGTTTAGGGTTCACCAGGAAACATTTTATGGTAGTTTCCACGCCTAGGTTTTGGAGTTTGTTTTGATGTGTTCCTTTTAAATTCTCGTAATCACCTAGTTTTGGCCAATATGCAAATACACTAAGCTATATGCAATTTTGATTTATATGAAGACAACAAACAACAAAAAATGGAATTCAAATAAATAATGCAGTGCTTAAAAAGTGATTTAAAACTCTTACCTGTATCTGGAATATTGAAGAAGATTCAGATTCTTAATTGTAGTCCAGATCATATGCAATAGAGAAAAATTGTATGCATAGAGCAAGATCATACGAATACGATTCAAGATCGTATCTTCCGATCAGATATCGAACAATACGATCTTGACAGAAACTTGCAAATTCATTGATGGAGTTCTTAAAATACAAAATAGGGGATGCTAATGATGTTTCTAAGGATGAATTAACTTATATATTGGCTATTGAATATCACAATAAAAGGAATTAACATATACATGCATCAAACTATGTAAAATATGCAATTATATGCAGATTTGGTGAACTCCAAGGATACAAATAATTAAATTTGATACCCTATGCAATCAAATGATAAATATTAAGCTAGAAATGCAAAGTAGAACTTAGGAAATGCAAACCAACATTTGGAATTTCCCCCAAGTGATCTCTAAGCAATAACGTACACTTCGATGCAATATCGTATCGATTCGATATCGATTGTATCCTCCGATCCTACAACAAATTGCAAAGCTAATAGATCTAATGCAAAATTTACAGTGTTTTGAATGTAGAAAATAAGTCAAGGAATTATGAGCACCAGGAGGATTTATAGGGGAAGGTTTCCTGACTAAATAGGTAAGGTAAGTTGGCTAAAATGAGCTGCAAAAAAATTGGTTGCAACTTCTTCCAAAATTGGGACCAAATCGGGAAAATCTGATCCGTAATCATTGCACGGTTGCGTAGGTAAGGACAAAAGGCGTTTCAACTGGCTTTTTAATTTTCTAGATTAATATTTTCTATTTTTGAGCAATATCGTACGCATATGATCAAGGATCATTTCATACAATCCAAAATCATATCGTACGATCCAATATTGTATCGTACGATCTTGTCCAGATTACTCGATCTCGCCCAGAGGGCACGAAAATTGAGGCAACCAGCTAGAGGCTCATTTTTACAAGTTGTTTGTCCTTAGTGCAAATTATAATGAGTCAATTTTAGGGTGCTACATAAAATCACAATGATCCTCATGGATTCAAAAATTCATTTTAGGAATATCTTCTTCTTGAACTCAAATTTGATGAAATCGTTATCTCAAATCTAACCTAGTATACAATTGGGAACCATGCACTTCATCTAACAAATCATAAATAACAAGAATGGAACATTTATGTTTGATGGTAAGCTTATTGATGGGGTAAAAAAATGAAACATACACCAAGATTCATCCTTATGCTTAATCATGAACAATGCACTATGAGTAAGGTTGGTAGGTTGAATGGCCCTTTTTGTAGCATATCATGGACTAGCTTCTTAATTTGAGGTTTTTGAGGTTGATAATGGTGGTAGGCCCAAATTTTTATGGATATTTGCATGGGATAAAATGAATATAATGAACATTTTTTTCTTATGAGAAAAACCTTTATGTTCCTTGAAAACCTTTGCATATTTTTTATCCAAAATTGCACCTTACAAGGGAGAGCAAGAAAGCCTTGCTTAGTTTCCTTGAATTCCATATAAAAAATCCATATGAATATACCTTTTGTTCCATTTCATAAATTTTTATCCAACTAATGAAAGCTAACAACTTTGAAAAGTGGTGGTTGTATACCTTGGATTTCAATGAGCTTCTGATTGTCCATAAGGCAACTCAAGGTGACATCCTCAAGTTGGGACAATTATTGAGCATCTAGGATAATATTTGCATTTTCCAAATCCATTACATATAGACTTATCATTTAGGTATATACACCCATAGTAAGTCTAACATTAGAAATACATCCCACACAAGAAGCACTATGTCATTTTGCAATTATTACATCAAATTTATCTAACATTTTAAATATACAACACCAAATATTTTAACACATATTTACTAATAAAATTGTGAGTGCCACTTAAATTAATCAAAATATTGACCCACTATTTTTTAATAAAATCCTATACCTTGATGATTTTGCACCCCCATGAGTGAAAATATTTATGGGTTAACTTTATCCTCCTATTGTGGAACATCATCATGTTGAGTTGTGTCTTCTTATTATTAGACTTCATAAATGGCTTCTTCTTCTCGATGAATTTCCCTCATTGTCATGTGGAAAAGATTCCTTTCCTTGCATACCAAATATCATGAATGTTTTAATTTGCATTTGAATAAGAAGATCCTAGGGGTAGAGTATGACCATCATTGAATGGGTTGAAATATGGTCTATGAGCATTCAAGTCTTGCCTAGGATAGAATCTAAACACCTTGAACTAGTTTTTTGCTACCCTATAAAATATTTTATTGTTATGGATGGAATGCGAATCATTATTATCAACTCCCTTCTATATTGCTTCATTGATTCCATGTCTAAATGCTAAGACCATCATCATGGAGTGCACATTGTAGGTTTCGGTAATAAGGCTCATGAATTCAGTATTATTACTTGTATATTTATCATGCTTTCTTAGTCTAATATAATCTAATGACACAAGAAGGAAAATATATTTTATTAAACATTTTCAAGAATGTCTTAAATTTAGGCCATAAGATTTAATGAAACAAATGGGTATGAAGTTAAAAAATAATAAGAGTTACTTTCCCAATTTTTGCAAACCTATGTAAATGCAGGAGACATTCAATTTTAGAGAATCTAACCTCTAAGGCCCTCACTAAAGAATGACAAAATATTAAGCTTTCATACAAAAGCATTGATAGGACTAAGCTTTAGTACAATAATTAAATAGGAGAGGATATGTTCCTCAAGTTGTTATATTCATATCAAAACCTAGACCAAATCATCATATGTTATTGGTAACTCGTGTTTGGGTGGATAAACATATATTGGGTAAATAACATCCTTTACCAGGGTCATCTCATATAGCCTATGGTCTTGTGAATGTTAAAAAATACTTTATCTTTTTAGTTTTACATATGCAACTTTACACTCTGATATAAAATTATTTTAGAGGTACAATTTATGGTGATTCAAAGGTGCTTTAATAATAAAGTAGAAGAATTTTAATATCCACGAGGCCTAAAGAAACCTATGAGATAATAACTTTACAAAGAAAGAACCATAATTACTAATCAAAACATCTCATCCTATTTTCTTTCTAAAATGTTGATTTTTTTATATTGATTTTGATGATGAATATTCTTACTTCTTTTTCCTCCTCTTCAAATAAATCTTACGTTGATTCCACTCCTAGAGTATCAACAAATCTAGCTTGTAAATTATTGTATGCCTCACATTCTAAATTAAAATGCTTCTCTATATCAAATGCATGTAACATGAAATGTATATATCATCTCCTCCCCTTTTCCATCTACATTTCACATCTTAGTTGATATGATCTAGTCCTCAACTGGCCATGAGGATCTTTACTCTTCAATTGGTGTTTGCTCCTATATAATTATTTTGATGGTGATTATGTAAGATTAAATTTAATAAAATAGTGTTCTCTTTATTCTTAACTTTTTTCGTACAGTTTCCTTACAAATACTTGTATATGAACATATTTACTCTTCAATTGGTGTTTGCTCCTCTATAATTCTTTTGATGATGATTATGTAAGATTAAATTCAATAAAATAATGTTCTACTTATTCTCAACTTTTTTGTATAATTTTTGTACAAATACTTTTATGTTTTTATTACTAAGTAAACATTCATTTATATTAATTTTTTTCATCTACTTAATATTTTGTTTCATTCATATATTTTGTGTCTTGTTTAAATATTTTTTATTGCACGATCAAACCATCTGATTGTATCCATTTATTCTATTCTTTTAAATATTCTCATAAAAAAACATAGCAATTACTTTACAAAGTACTTATTTATCTCTATTTTAAATACAATGCACTATTTGTCTTTTTTTTTATTAGTTGGATGAAAGGAGTTTTGAAAGGACCTCCAAACCTTATAACAAAAAGAAGCTAATCTCCAACCACTAGGAGACTGAGGACACTTCAAACATTAAAGCCAACCAGCCCTTGGACACAACTACCTACACCCATACCAACATATACTAGCCGAACAAACCCAGACACATAAGCCAAACAGAGATAAAATCTGGGCACGCAGGCCCGCATGGATAAACAGAGACAAAAAACTGGGCACGCAGGCCCGACCAAAACATTCAAAAAGCAACATCCAATGGGGAGGGTTCCAACCACCCACCCTAAGTATTCTGACTCGAGTTTGACCTTTGCCTGAATTCATTGTCCAACGATCTAAGGCCATCTGGGAAATTACCTCTCCAAATGTGAAGATCTTGTTGTGTAAGACCTTGATTAGCCAGGAAGTCCGCAACTTTGTTACCTTCCCTGAACCGGTGCTTGAATTGGACTTCTTCTAAATTTTGAATCATTCTCCTGGCTTCAATTATAAAATTTGCAATAGTCCAGGAGGGATTTTGGTTGCCATTAATCATGTTGATAACATTGAGTGAATCTCCTTCTATGATTAGTTTCCTGCAATTCACCTAGTTCAGTTGGGAAACACCCTGAAATAATGCTCGAGCTTCAATGAAATGGCTGGTTTGGTGACCCAAGTTTTCAGCAAAGGCAAGAAGGATTTTGCCCTCCGAGTTTCTAAACAAACCCCTTGCACCCACCGGACCCGGGTTCCCTTTAGAAGCTCCATCAAAGTTGAATTTCAGCCAACCCGATGGAGGGGGTTCCCAAATCGTGCTAGCCCTATCCTGACTCACCCTGCTCACTGTATTCTGAGGCTGAGTTAAAAAACCCAATGATCTCTCCAAACCGATCTCCCCTTCACAAGTTATCGAATCTAGTTTTAAAGCTTTCACATTTTCCATTGTATCTACAATGGCCCTCGAGGAGACCGATGACTCAGGATGGCAAATATTTTTAAAGGCATGGGCATTCCTTTCCTTCCACACCCACCACCAAATATGGGGTAACCCAAATTTCCAAAACTAGCATAGGTGGGGAGAGGAGAAGGGGGAGACCCATTGAACAACCAGGTCCTCCAGCGAGTTGGGAAGAACCCAAGCAACACCCAGCTCCAAAAAGAACTGATGGAAGACTTCAAGGGTATAGGCACAATGGGAAAATAAGTGGAAAGGTGATTCAAAATCCCTACCACATAGGAAGCACCTATTAGGGAAAATCATTCCCCATTTTTGAAGATTATCAAGAGTAAGGCACTTTCCTTGAATTGCCAACCAGAAGAACACATTGACTTTAGGCATCAGGCCTTTAATCTAGACTTGATTCATCGAGAACCAAGGATCCGAATCATAGTCCAAGCAGCCATAAGCAGACTTAACTAAAAATTGGCCATCTTTCTCAGGACCCCAAACCAACCTATCGTGAAGACCAATACCTGGGGTTAAGAACCATTTTATGGAGTTTTTTAAATTTATAAAAGCAAGTTTCTCCTCCTGAGAAATATTTGGGAAGTCAAAGGACTTCCACCGAAGATGACCATTGAATAATTCTAAAAAGTTAGAAACTTTGGGACCAAAGAACCTATCTGTGATTGGCTTTAGATAGGTGAAGGTTGGGTAATATTCAAGAGGGGATGGCGAGGCCCAAGAATATCCCCAAAAATCAATGGAATAACCATCCCCCACCACCCAACGAAGGCCTTTACGCACATCCACCCGACTACCAACTATGCTGGACCAAAAAGTAGACCCCATCAAGAGAGCTTGGGATTTCAGGAAATTGCTACCACCACCAAGATACTTAGCCTTCACAATCTTAACCCAACTGACATTGTCATCCTGAACTAATTTCCAAGATTATTTTGCAATCAAGGCTCTATTCAATATTCTCAACCTTCTCAAACCTAAGCCTCCTTCTTCTCTCCTACTGCAGACTTGATCCCATGCCACCAGGTGGAATCTCTTCTTCTCTTCAGCCCCTGACCATAAGAAGGATCATTGGATTTGCTCTAACTTATCGATAACTTTCCTCGAAATCTTGAACAAGGAGAGGAAGTACATCAGGATGCTTTGTAAAGTGGCTTTGACCAATAAAATCTTCCTCACTTGACTTAAAAGGGCACCTTTCCACCCCGCTAACTTCTTCTGAACTCTTTCAACTACTGAATCCCATAGTGATGGTTTCGATGCACCTTTGAATAGTGGCATCCCAAGGTAAACCGAGGGAAGGGAACCAATGTTGCACCCTAGAATATCTGCTATCTTCCTCTGCCTATCAACCGAGGTGTGAAAGAAAAAAGTAAACTTTTTTTAAAATTCACCTTCTGACCTATCGCATTCTCAAAATCCACCAAAATTGATTTAACCACTTTAGCCTGAGGGATTGATGCCACGAAGGAAAGAAGAGTGTCATCAATGAATTGGTGATGGGATATGGGATCTATCGATTGGGCTAGCTTCAAACCTTGAATAACCTGATTAGCTTTGATGGACCTGCCCAATGCCTCAGCCATAAGAATAAAAAGGTAGGGCGATAAAGGGTCTCCCTGATGTAGACCTCTATTGCTATGAAAGTAGCCCATCGGAGATCCATTAATAATTACTAAAAATATGGCTGAAGATATACAAGATTTAATCAGTCTCAACCAACACTAGGCAAAGCCAAACCTATCAAGGACCCTAAGAAGAAAATCCCAAGCCACTCTATCATACGCCTTGTTCATGTCCAACTTGAGAAGAGTCTCGGGCCTCCCACTTTTATCAGTAGAGTGGATGATCTCATGAACAACAATAACACCATCCAAAATCTATCGTTGGGGCATGAAACCACTCTATGGAGCATCAATGATTGAAGGGAGCAAAATTTTAAGTCTATTGGCCATGGATTTAGTCAAAATTTTGAAAATCATATTACATAGGCTAATCGACCTAAAATCTGTAAATCCTTTGGCACCCAATGATTTAGGTAGTAAAACCAAAAAGGTGGAATTTACATCGATCGAGATAAAATTAGATCTTTGGACCTCTCTGATTGCATTACAAATATCAAGACCCAGAATATGCCAAAACCTCTAAAAAATATAGGTAGGAAACCATCTGGACCTGGAGCCTTAAGACCTCCCATTGAGAATACCACCTTTCTGATCTCATCATCATTGAAGGGATCACACAGGATCTTGTTCATATCTTCAGAGACCAGCACTGGGATGTTACAGAGAAGATGATTTTCCACTTGCAAGTTTTTGGGAACCGAGGAGCATAACAAGTCTTTGAAGAACTCCACAACACTTTCCCTAATTTCGTTAATTTCCTTAGTAACCTCACCATCCACCTTTCTGATTTCCTTGATCCTGTTGTGACTCCTATGCCTCAATGCAGATGTATGAAAAAATTTGTGTTTCGGTCTCCTTCTTTGAGCCATAAATTCCTTGATTTTTGATGCCACATAATCTCTTCTTCAGCCAAGACATTGTGCAAATCCACAAGCAGACTTCTTTCTTTGGATCTCACCACCTCCACTACCTCCGACCTGGCTGAAATGGCTTCCACTTCTTTGAGCTGCTCAATGAGTTCATTTTTCCTTAACAAAATATTACCAAAAATGAATTTATTCCATTCCTTCAGCTTTGCCTTAATATACCTCAGCTTCGATGCAACTTGAGCAATAGGGTGGCCCAAAAAGCCCTTAGCCCACCATTCCTTGATCTTACCTTCTAGGTCCGGGTGAGGGAGCCACATGGCCTCGAATCTGAAGGGCCTAGGAAAAAATGGATAATTCTGAACTTGCTCCAGCACTAGAGGATTATGATCGGAGGCCACTTTAGGAAGAGACTGCAAAGATGCATCTCCAAAAAAAGGTAGCCCTTCCTTAGATATGAGGATTCTGTCTAGCCTGACCTAAATATTTTGGCATCCCAATCATCGATTGCTCCACGTATACCTAGACCCCTTCAACTCCAAATCCATAAGCTCTTGGGAATTCACAAAAGAGGTAAAGTCTTCCATGCTTTTGTAGACTGGAGTCCCTCCTTTCTTATCAGATGGGTATAAAGGGGTATTAAAGTCTCCTACCAAAAGCCATGCTTCCTTGTTAAAAATCTCTCTCATAACTCGCAAGGAGTCCTAGAATACCAACCTATTCTGAGGAGAGTTAGGGGCATAAATATTCGAAGTAACCCACTTGACCCTTGAGACTTTGGAAGAAAATAAAATATTTATAACTCTATCAAAAACTAGTAGAGTCGATCCTTCAACAGATTTTGGGTTCCACATACATAACAGACCTCCTGAAGCTCCATTTGTCGAGCTGGCAACAAAATTTGATTCTCTCCAAATTTTCTTTTTAACTAATTCAACATTGTAACTATCCATTTTTGTTTCCTGTACAAGAATAATATCCGGCTTAAACTCTTTCCTTAGAGAGGCCAATGCTCTTTGTTTAGTAGTCCCATTCAGGCCTCTAATATTCCATGTGATGAGTCTCATTTATGATATTTGGAGTGATTGCCCCCTCAGGAGAATGGGGCGAGTGACAAAATGAATCCAGTTTAAGTTGCTTCCCTTTAGACTCTTTCTCAAATTTCAACTGGCTTTGCAAGCCATCTGCAATATCTACTTTTGCCTCCCTATTTCTTACATTTTTGTTAGAGGGCTTACCCACCTTCCTGGGCACTCCAACATCAGCCAATCCCTTTCGAGAACTTCTTGTTTTTGGATGAGAATATTTCACCCCTGATGAACCTTCTCCCCACTCTGATGACTTGGCCATATTTGGCTTGGGAGAAGAGCTAGAGTCTTTCACCATCTTCTGAGGTGAGACAAGCACCTCTAGCTCATCCTGATTTCCTTTCTCCTCCTTAGGGTTAGCATCTTCAGGATTTAAGCATTCAAAGGAATTATGAAGAAAATTTGATAGGATACCTATTTTAGTCACCAGCTCTACTCTATCCACCTATGGGAGGCTAGAATAAACATTGGACTGATTGATAGCAGTCGACTCTGGGTTGCTAACTTCCATCACCCTGGAATCATTCTCAATTTGGTTGGGTCCTAAGTTCTCTGAAGCAAACTGGTTGGGGCCTGAGGCCTCAGATGACCCTAACTGAGGATGGCCCTGAGACTTAAAATTTCCCTACTTTCTAACCTAGTTCCCCTTGGGAACCTCCTTTCTAGTCGAACACGAACCAGTCGAGTGGCCCAACCTCCTACAAACTGAACACTTAAGAAGCCTATTTTCATAGACTATCATTTGAGTCCATACACCGTGTTTGGAAATAAGATCGATATGACCTAGCAACTCCACCTTCGGGTCCGCCATTACGCACATCCGAGCAAAAATCATTTTAGATTTTGCTCTAGTGGTTGAGTCTATTAACACTAACTCACCAATCACCTTAGCTATACCCCTTAGGATGTCTTCATGCTAGATATGGAAGGGAAAATTAGGAAGACGTACCCATAAAGGAGCCAGATTGATCTTCTGGGTTCATGGATTAAAATTTGGCCCCCACTTGCATAGAAACAACCCTTTTCTTCCAAAGAACTAGGGACCCCCTCCAAGGATCCACTTTGAGTCCTCGCAATTGAGTTTAATCAAGAAGAATGCGTTAGAAACCACAATAATATCTAGAGAACCTTTCGGTTTCCATTTGACCATCACCCATCTCCTTATGGCATCAATATCAGGTCTGCCACCATGGAATTTGCTGACAAGGTTCCACGAGCCCTCCTCCATGGTGACCACCATAAGATCATCTAGAATGACCAACTTATCTCCAATAGGAGAGAGGTCAAAAAGAGAACAAGAGTTTCGAGACCCAAAACCCTTAGTTGTGATCTCGACAAAGGATAGCTTACCTGGCTTGAGGAAGGTACCAAAACTTGGGGACCCACATGTATTGCTAGTGAATGGAGTCTCATGAACCACTGAGCTGGGAGACTCACCATCAGGAATAGTTACCTCAATCATCGGGCCCTCAGAGCCTGACTTGCTAGGTAAACTCACCTCCCTAGGAATGGCCACTTGCTCACCATTCTCCTGCCCGCTAGCAGCTACCTGACCGCTCGAATCCTATGAATCAACATTCGCTCCCTATCCTACCACCGCCTATAGACCGCTACTAACCTCACCCTTCTACCCATCACCGAGCCCTACCTGCTCCCTCCCACCATTACTCAATTCAAATTCTTCGACTCTCATCGTAGGAATTCTCGCTCAACTTTGTTTATTTGACTATCCTATTCGAGGAGAAACACCCACCATCTTGAGAAATTCCTGCTATGAAAATTAAACCCTAAAAACCCATCTGTGGATCTCTACAATTCTTTCACTCCCTCCGTCGCTTGAGCCACCACAAAAAAATAAACCCTAAAAATATGTCTGTGGATCTCTGCAACACTATAATTTTTTTGAGCCACCACAAAAAAAATTTTCACTCCCTCCTTTCACTATGTCCTCTACGGATTTCGCTTGAGCTACCACGAAAAATAAACCCTAAAAAATCCTATGTGGATCTCTGCAACACTGTAATTCTTTCACTCCTTTAAAAATAAACTGTTAGAATTATTCTCTATTGAGTTGTCATTGATGTCAAAGGCCGACTTGGTTGCTAGTAAACGGTGGCATGCTTGGGTGAATTATTCAAGGCATATATTTTTATTTTCAAGGGTGATTTAATTATAGGTTTGCTTATAAGTTTGGGCGATATCAAAGGGTTTACTTGTTTTTAAAACATTTAAATATTTAAACCCACCAATGAGGAATCAAAGGGTTTACTTGATTTAAAAATATTTAAACCCACCCATAAGGAATCAAAGGGTTTACTTGATTTTAAAAAAATTAAATATTTAAACCCACCCATAAGGAATCAAAAGGTTTACTTGATTTTAAAATATTTAAATATTTAAACCCACCCATGAGGGGCGCACAGTCAAAGTTTGACATATTTAAATATTAATATTTAAATATTAAATTAAAACGTTGGAGTTTGAAACAAAAGGTCTCTTTGGAATTTAAAATTCAAAAAGGTGTCTCTTGAGTGGGCCGACCTCTTGGGCACCAAAAGCAAGAAGGTGAAAGGTTTGCATTTGAAGAGTTGCATCCTCCTCTATAAATACAAGGCCAGAGTTCATTTCTATAGAATGAATTTCATTGAATGTCTTCGATATACATGAGCAGAATAAAAGCAAGGTACAACAGGGATTATAATATCTTGATGAGTAGAGATTAGAGTGCAGATCTAAGAAGACATTATGATAGAATTATGTGCAGTCTTGTATGCCATTAAAGGCCGAAATTGTGAACAGTCTTGTATGCCATTAAAGGCCAAAATTGTAAGCAGAATTTGATGCCATTAATGATCAGATTTTGGAGCAAACCTGAGCAAATTTTTTGATCATATTTGTGAGCAAAAGTTGATGCCTTTAATGATCAGATTTTGGAGCAGACCTGTGTGAAATTTTATATCATATTGTGAGCAAAAGTTGATGCCTTTAATGATCATATTTGGAGCAGACCTGAGCAAAGTTTTTGATCATATTTGTGAGAAAAAATTGATGCCTTTAATGATAAGATTTTGAAGTGGACCTAAGCAAAGTTTTTGATCAAATTTGTGAGCAGAAGTTGATGCCTTTAATGATCAAACTTTTGGAGCAAATCTGTGCGAGATTTTTGATCAGTAAACCTGTACAAGTTTTTGATCAAATTTATGAGTAGTTTTGCAGTAGACCTATGTAATTTTGTTGATCATTTGTGTATGAAGTGTTTAATCAGTTTTATACGGGATTTGTGAAGCAGTCTTGTGGAGTATTTCTCCAAGCTTTTGCATATATTTATTTGAAGGTTGGTGACTTCATAAATGAGGTTGGTGCCTCAAGGATATTGGTGTCTCTCGTAGGTTGGTGCCTACATTTGTGTATAAGGGGATTGATATCTCCTGTGGTTTGGTGCCTACAAACTCTTTTGAAGTGATAAAAGCAATATTTTATCGTTTTTTTTTCCCAAAAGGGTTTTACACGTAAAATCCTTGTCTGTATGGTGTTTTGTGCATTGATTCATTATTTGTGTTCATATTATTGCAGTTATTGTTTTGGAAGGAAACTTTTTATCTTATAATGTTCACCCCCCTCTCAGTATAAACGTGTGTTTCTTCATAAACTGCAACCTGAGCTCCTTTAAATCACGGTAATTTTGTAACACTGTAATTCTTTTACTCTTGTCGTTGCACCTGAGCCATTGTGAAAATTAGTTTCACTCCCTCCTTTCACTATGTTCTGTCACTATTTGTCTTTATTTTAAATGTGTTTTACTATTATTCCATCCTTCGAACCCTTCGAATAACACAATCACTTTGATTGTAACCAATAAAACTTTGGTATTGGTTACATATTAACGTTTTATTAAAAGAATATAATTTAATTTTTTAATAAATAATTATATTATATAAAATATAAAAAGTATTAATAATATATTTTATGTATTTATTAAAAAAATTAATTACAATAAAATTTGTAGATATTTTTTTAAAAGAAAAATACCAACTCCAATCTATTTTGATACTTGCAAGATTTTTGTTCATCAAAATGGATAGCCTTTATTTTGTGTAATTTGAATGGCTTAGTTATGGAAATTTTGAAATTTAAATATAAGTTTAAGATTTGAATTATAAAATGTATGGTTATTTAACATTTTTTAATTTAATAAAGTTGGATAATTATATTAAATAAAAAACATTCTATATAAAAATTAGTTTATGTAATTTATCCTATAAAGTTTTAGTTTCTTCCGAAGCAATACTTTTCATAAATACGTATCCTTACCTATAGACCACAAAAAAAAAATATAAGAACAAGTACTTATAACCATAAACCATGGAGAGAGGGAAGAGAGCTCCATAAGTTATATTGACTCCAATATACAGTGAAAAGTGTTGTGTAAGTTATATTGACTCTACAGTGAAGAGTGTTTTGGGTTTTTTTCAAAGAGATTAAAATTTAAATTATTGTAAATTTAAAAAAAGATAGATTGGTTGGTAGCGGTAAAATGGTTGTTGTTGTTATTGTTGATTATCTAATTTAAAACTTAGAAAATAAGTTTTACTACCTTCGTTTTATCCAATAAACTCAAATTTTTAATAACAACCTTATTTCAATATATTTGCATCTTGTGAGGTATTTAGTACTACGGTGTTTATTGTTTAACCCACAATTTCAAAATTTTGAGGGACACTCGAAATATCTAAAAGCGTCACAGAATTTTAACATGACGATTCTAGCCCTCATCCCGGCCTCCTAATTGCACTCCAAAGTCCATTTAACGGACAATCACCTTGCACAATAAATTGAACAACATGAAAGTCCGGATTCGGAATTAGTGGCCATAAATTAGCACACCAGAAATTTAAGGGGTCCACTTCGAACGCTGTGCCATTTGAATTTTTTCACAAATTACATGGCTGATTGGAAAACAACCAGGCAGACTAGCAAAAAAACTGCCAACCATGTGACCAAAGCAGGTTCCAGTACTGACATCGTTGTCTGTCACCATGTGACCAAAGCAGGTTTCAGTACTGACATCATTGGCAGAATGACTTAGAATGTAGACATGCGCATTAAATGGTGGAATCTAGTCGACTATCAGATCTTGAAAAAATGAACTTGGACTATCTGATTTTGACAGAATGTAAGTAGGAAAGGCTGTTAGAGCATTTTTTAAAAGATACTTAACATCAGAGACATGGTGGGAATTACTTTTTCATGATTTAAATTTAGATTAGGTTTATATTAGTTGTTTTTACAGCTAAAACATAATAAAGACTACTTTTACTTTGATGTAATAATATAAACTCAACATTATACCAATTCATTATCCCAAGAGAGACCTGTTAAACATCTTCAATTTTGGGTCCCATATTTATAGGATCAATAAAAATTCTGCCAGTCAAAGATGACGGCGAGAAGAAAAAGCGCGTTACTTACACAGATTTTCCTATCAAAAATAAACGACTTTGGAGGGAAATGATATCGTAATGATATACAGTTTGACGGTGTTCATGGCAGTCACTTCTGTACCGGCTCAAGATTTATACACTGCAATCCGTATGAAAACATTTCTGTGAATTGATTCTGGATATCATCCATTATTAAAACTCTAGAGAATCAATGCTCAGAAAAGGATAGCTTAATAGTGGCCTAATGCTGATTTCTAACTAATAAATAATTATAAAAAATAATTATATTAAAAAAAATAATTAAAATAAAAAATATAGCCATTATTATTATAACCCTTTATCCATTCTAAAGAAATATAACCATTATAACCATTATTATGGTCATAACCTTATGATGAATGCCTATTTTTGAGAAGGAATGCAATAAGTGGACCACTTACCTTTAGGGACTCAAACCATACTTATATGTTGGCTAACAATCATGTTGCTTCCAATTAGTTTATGCTTTTGGGCTTAAAAAACACTCTATCGTGTATGTCAATTAATAGTATTTTTGAAATCAATTAAAAAAACTTATTATATAATTCTTATTTAAAATAAATTAGCTTAGTTTTATGTTAATTAATAATATTTTAAAATTAATTAAAAACATTTAGTATATAATTTTTATTTGAAATAAAATAGTTTAGTTTTTTAAATTAATATGTTTTTATAAATTATATTCTTTAATGCTAGCTGATAGTATTTGAAATTGGAGGAAAAACATTTTATATTATTTTCTTATTTAAAGTATATAAAGTATATGAAATAGTTTAGTTTTTTTTCTAAAAAATTATATTTTTATAAACTCTATTTGTTATGGAAGTCAACTGCATACAATGTTTTTTAGGCTACAAACGACACTTTCAAAACCTCGCCCTAACAAGTGCTTTATTCCATGGGTCATGGTTACATCAAATTTAAGATCTTTTATTCCAAGTAATAGTATAAAATAGTATATGTTTTTTTTTTTCAAATAACTAAATAAAAAAATTGGAAAGGATTATAAGAAGAGTACATTATATTCAAAATAACAACATCAACAAAATATATCATTACAATAGACAGGACCACAAGAAAGAAAACAAGATTACTTTAGTAACATCTACACATAATGAAGGTGTATTAAATAAAATATAATAGTCTAATAGCCCATAGGATTGAATTGCATTTGGTGATAATAAGAGCTCCTCAAGGGTTAATTTTCATGAAGTTGTGATAATACAATTTATTGTAATGCTTCAATCATGATACAATACAATTTGGATTATTTCAATTCCATCTCATCAATTTAGAAAAAACATCCTAATAGTCTCTACATATAACAAAGGTGTATTAAGAAAATATACCAATCCATAAATCATTCAATTGATTCCTAATAGGAATACTATTAAAGGAATTGTTTTTATCAATATTAAAGCAACATTTTTAATCACTTTAATATATTATAGTTCTTCTCTATGCACTTGATAATTTGATGAGCAATATTTATAATTTGTTGTTTATAAGTCTTTCAATCTAATATACCAAGGTCCTTTGGATCTTGACAATATCATTTGATTAGGCCTTTTAACTAGTGAAATTTAGCTTTGTTGTGCATTGCTTTTTGGTCAACTTGATGAGAAAGTATTGCCATCTATAAGCAAATATTAGAGTTTTTGCTTTTGTTAGGATCCCATCTTAATGTTATTTTGTAATTCTCATTGCTTATGTAATGACCCACTTCCAACCTGGGGATCTCATCTATAATGTTACTTTGCAATATTTTGTAATGTATGTGGCAAGTTAGGCTCCTAGCCAAGTGGACCATTTAATGTAACTATTATCAAGATTGTAATCGACATTTGGTAGAATATTTTAGCTCAAGTGACATTTTGCATGTAAGCCAAGTCTTGAGCTTAGGGTTAGGGTTGCATGAAGTATTTCTTTAAATTCTATGAAGCCATGTATGAATATATCTTTTTGCAAGTTAATGAAATATTAAAGGAGGTTGCTCCCTCGAAGAGGCCTATGATTCTGAGTTATTTGTGAGATTGTTTCAATTTTGTAATTACTTTTTGCATAGTGTTATTTAGTTATTTGATGTATTTCATTTATTTTTCAATATTTTGTGTGAGTGAGCTTTATGTTAATAGTAAGTTCCTAACAAGCGCTATCTTAGCACTCTTCAGAGAGTTCTACTACGACTATGATAATTCTTGCTCAGCCATTTTTGCATGTTAGGTATAATTTTCTTATGTTTTTCATTTTATTTTTCTTTATTTAAAAACCAAAAAAATCTGCAGAAACTAGAAAAAACTAAAAAAAAACAATTATTTTTTAGTAGTTGAGTAGGCCATAAACCCTGTGCTAGGGATTTTAAAATATTGTGAAAGAGTTGTCATTATTGGCTAATTTAGATAGCCCATAAAGTGTCTAGTGAAGTGAGGGGAAATTAGGCTCCAATACCTAAGCCTCAAACAACACTCGCACATGAAATTGAGCTCCCACACATCTTCAAGTGTATTGAGAGACCATTTTAGGCTTAAACAATTTTTTATCGAGTAGGAATTTTTTTGGCCTTGTATCATCCATAGTCCATGGAACACAGCATCTCGAATGATTACCCTCCTATACTATCAAAGAGGCAGATAGTGTGTTCAAGGGTATGTGTAAAATACTTAGGTAGTGGTCTAAAATATTGGTTCGAGCACTATTATCCGTCATTGCGGTATAACAAAGGGCCTCTGGGTGTTACATACTCCTCTACCTAGCATACCCTAATTTTGTTATAAAACTTCAACCTATAAAGGCAACATCTTCTTGTTCTACTAAACCTGCATTCATGACCCCAAAAGTGAGTATATGAAGGACTTTTCTATCATCGAAGAACAAACTTGTATGCACCACATAGTTAGGATAGAGTCTGCAAGTGTCTATCACACTCTAAAATATTCTAGTACCATCCGGGTCAATGATAGTAATAGTTAGGTCAGTGACAGTAATAGTTGAGTCAATGAAAGTAACTATCATCTGTAACAGTCAAAAATTATAGGTGGTCAAGATAAAAAGTAGAACTATCAGTGTCAATAACTACATAGTATAGAGGATCCTATGGTCAATGACATGAACAGTGTCAGTAACTGCAGTACAGGTGACAGGGATAGAGACAGGACAGTGATAAGGTGGTTAGTCAATAGAACACACAGGTTAGAGATAGTTGATCTAGTACCCAAATTTTGAACCGTATCTCCAAATTAAAAATTGACCACACCAATAGATTCATCAAATTAAGGATTAAAAAAAAAATTAGGGTACCCAAAATCAGCGTTGTGGGATATAGCTCATTATGACCATATTTTTGAGCTGATCGTTTTGATATACAACACCCAATCACTTTTTTGGACTCCTTACTAAAAATAGTAACTCCTGCAACCACACCTCTTGTTGGAAATTTGAGCAAGTTTTGTTGTCATTGATGTTAAGAGGTTTGATGTCCAGTTTGTCATCATTGATGTCAAAAGGTTGATTCTCCAAAAAGCAAGGAAGTTGTTAAAAGAAGAAAAGGGTATAATATTTATTTTAAATATTATATGCCTAAAGAGGCCTAAAAGGTAGAAGACCCAAGAAAAGGGAAGCAAGTTTAAAAAGAAATAATAATATTATAATATTTAATATTATAATATTTGGGCAAAAGGAAGAGATGAACAATAACAAGGTCCAAGGAATCATTAAAAAATATATCCCCGACAAAGTCCATTGAGCAAGGTTGGCAAAGGTTTTAATTTAATTTATTTAAATTAAAATATTTTAACCTAAGGTTAAAATTTTAATTTAAATAATTAAAGGCGCCAAGGTTAAAGTTTAAATTTGAATTTGAAATTCGAAAGGGCCGACATGTTGTAATGCAAAGGAAGTGTATTAATAGGAAATAATTTTCATTTCCTAAGTCACCAAGCAATTCGAATGCCTACGTGTGTAATATCTCAAGCGCTGCATTTTTCACAAAAGGGAGAAGAAGCTTGTAAGCTTTTTAATTAAGAGGAGGCAATCGTGTTTAATATTCGTGGGGCACGAAAAAGATATCCCAAGGTGCTTGGTAGCGTAGACGGTGATCGAAGGTGTGGCTAAGGCATTGCAAAGAGAAGGTTGTGGTTTCGAATCCCATGCGATTCATTTTTGGCAAGGAAGAGAGGAATTTTCAATTTCATCAAAGTTCATGCGACAACATAAGTAAGGGAACATGTACCTTTGGTTCATGTGTGGGTGTGTAGCCCAAGCAGAGCTTAGCCTTGGGCTAAGGCACTATGGTGGTATAGATCACAGGTTCGATGTTGGTCGCTAGTCGTTGGGCATTGGTCATTGAAGAAGGGCGTAAAATTTTGGTGACGTGGGCTAACAAATAAGGTATGCACATTTGATTTATTTTGCCAAAGGTTTGGAATGCGAAAAGAGTTTTGAGGGCACGTGATAATTAAAGGGCATGTGTTAAATGTATAGGGAGTCATAAGGGTTGTTGAAATAATATTTTATTTTTGGTGTTTGAAAATAAATAAGAGGATTGGAGATTATAAGGTGTTAACAAAGGAATTTGTTTTTATGTGTTGAATATTATTTTGAGAGGATTGGAGATTATAAGGTGTTAACAAAGGAATTTGTTTTTATGTGTTGAATATTATTTTGAGAGTATTTGAGATTATAAGGTGTTAACAAAGGAACTTTATTTTTATGTGTTGAATATTATTTTGAGAGGATTGGAGATTATAAGGTGTTAACAAAGGAACTTTGTTTTTATGTGTTGAATGTTATTTTGAGAGTATTGGAGATAATAAGGTGTATTTGAGACTTGATATTTTATTGTATTTCTTGAATGGTGAAATAATTATTGAGGAGAATATTTGTGTGGAGATTTTGAGATAGACTGTTGCTATCTAACCTAGAAATTGGCAAGAGGGTTTTGTTGTGAGTAAAACAGGTTTTTGAAGACATATCTCCATCAAAGCAAAAAGGTATGGGCACACTATCTTTTTTTTAGAGTGTTTGAAATGAATGTATGAAATATAAGGTGGAGTGAAAAGGATTGATGAGTATTGTTGGAAATGTGTGAGCAAGTTTAAGTGCATCTTGTTGATGGATGATTTGATTTGAGATAGAGATTGAGAAATATTTGAGTTAGGGTTTGAGACCCACATTGTGCTTTTTGTTTGAAGAAGTTTGAAAATACTTGTTTAGGGTTTGTGAGCAAGTTGTGTTTCATTGATTGGATGATTGAGTGAAATTCTTGAGCATTGGATTTGAGTGATATTGAAAGTGAATGTGCAAACATTAGAAACCAGATTTGTGAAAGCGATAGACTTAATGATTGAGTAGAACATATTGAGTTTTTGATAGAGTACATCATTCTCTATATGTTCCAGAGGTTAAACGAATTCTGAATAGAATATGTCTAAACTGCTTCAAGTTAAAGGAATTACTTTGAATATTAGACAAAGCATTTGATAGCATTATGTGCAAGATTTGAGATTGATTGAGCATATTTTATGAGCAGTTTGAGCAAGTTATTGAGAGGACTTGAAGGCAGATTTGAGGTAAGTCTTGGTGAAGACTTGAGAGCAGAGTTAATTTATTTGATTTCTTCAAGATTTGTGTTAAGGCTTGGGGTAGATCTGAGCAGAGTTGATTGGTGATTGGATCAAGATTTGTGTTAAGGCTTGAGGACATATTTGAGGATAGAGTTTGATACAAGAGTTAGAGCAGATTTGTACTAGATCGAGGATAGTGTTTAGTGTAGATTTGAGATAGATATTGAGTAGAGTTGAGAATAATATTTAGAGGTGATAGAGCAGAGGATAGTAGTCTCTAGTGGATAGAGATCCATTAGCTATGGTAGTGAGGATAGAGGTATTTTGAGTGAGGATAGAGGTTCTTCTATGGAGAGAGATCCACAAGCTAGTGTTGTGGAGTAGAAGTCTTCTAGAAGAGCACCAACTAGAGTAAGAGGAGAAAGAGTTCTCCTATGGATAGAGTTCCATGAACCATAGCAAGGGGAAAGAGTTCTCCTATGGAGTGTGATCCATGAACTAGTTGGGAAGATAGAGTTCTTCTGTGGAGAGAGATCCACAAACTAGTTGAGGAGATAGAGGTCTCTTGGATCAAGTTCCACGAACTAGAGAAAAGGGGAAAGAGTTCTCCTATGGAGAGAGATCCACAAATCAGAGCATTAGGGGATTGGTGTCTCCTTTGGATAGAGGTCCATAAACATTGTAATAGGGAAGTGATTCCCAAGAGATTTGTTGAGAAAATTTTAGTGAAATATTTTCTCTGTGGAGTAGCCCACATTGGGTGAACCACGTTAAATTGGTGTCTCTATTGTGTGTGATGATTTATGCATTGCTTTGATTATTGTTGTTGATATTGCCATTGATTATATTGGATAATATTGGGAAAGAAAAGTAAAATTTGGTCTTATACTATTCACCCCCCTCTCAGTATAAGCTTGTGTTCTTCAATTGGTATCAGAGCGGGTTCCTTCAAAAGAGTTTAATAGCTTGAAGGAAAAGTATACAGGAACACAGATGGCATCTCAAAGTGGATCTTCAACAAATAAGGCACCATTGTTCGATGGGAACAATTATGCATTTTGGAGTGTAAGAATGAAGATTTACCTAATGGCACAAGGAAATGAGACATGGCAAGCAGTTGAGGATGGGTACACACTGCCAGCTACTCCTCCTACAGATAAAGATGGTAAGATCTTACATCTGAATAATTCAAAGGCAATGAATGCAATCTTAAGTGGTTTACATGAAGCAGAGTTTGTAAAAGTTATGCATTGCACATCAGCAAAAGAGATTTGGGAAAATTTGAAGAAAACATATGAGGGAGACAAAAAGGTCAAGATGGCAAAATTGCAAAATCACAAGAAAACATTTGAAGACTTGAAGATGAAGGATGAGGAAGACATTGCTACATACTTACTTCGTGTGGATGAAGTTGTTAACTCCATGCAAGGACTTGGGTTTAAAGTTGAAGAATCAGATATTTGTCAAAAGGTTTTAAGGTCACTCCCTATGAGGTATAGTGAAAAGGTTTCAGCCATAGAAGAAACAAGAGATATTGAAACTTTGACTAGGGATGAGTTACATGGAACTCTCACAACTTTTGAGATGAGAATAGGAAAGGATCCTATCCCCAAGAAAGAAGTAGCCTTCAAAGTAGCAAATAAGACAAAGGATAAGAAGTCAGATTCAAGTGATGAGTCATCTAGTGATGAAGAAGCAAACTATGGCAGAAGGAACAAGGACTCAAGAAAGCACAAAGGTACAAAAATAATTAAGTGTTTCAATTATGGTAAATATGGTCACTATGCATCTAACTATCCAGAATCTGGAAGTAGTAGTGGTGAAGAGAAACAGGATCATAAGAATAGGGAAGCAGGAAAATCTAGGTATCAAAAGAAAAATAGGTATGGACAAAATAAGCATGAAAATAATTTTTTCCAGAGGCATAAGAAGAGTTTCTATGCAGATAAGACAGGCAAGAGTTCAAGTGATAGTGATGGAAGATCCTTAGATAATGAAGAAGAAATTATCTTCTTGGCAATAGAGGAAGAAGGAAGTGCTTCTATTGAAGATAAATATGAAAGGTATGAAGATGCTCTTGAAGACAAAAAGGTAGAGGAAGAATCAAAAAATGAAGAAGAAGGAGTAGTTGATCTAGAAGGTGAGCTTATTTCTACTCTTAAGGAATTAAGAAAGGTTAGAAAGCAGAATTCAAGACTCAAGGTTCAATTTCAAGAATGTGATGAAGAGAAAGGAAAGCTTATACAAGATCTAACAAACTCAATATCTAAGACAAGGAGATTTAAAGAAAATTTAGAGGTAAAAGTCTTAGAATGTGAAATATTAGAGCATGAAGTAGCTTCACTAAGAAAGGAAGTGAAAGAGTCTAAATACAAGCTACACAGGTTTGGGAAAAGCTCAAAGACCTTGGATAAGATTATCAATGTACAAAGATCTTCATCAAACAAGACAGGACTTGGTTTTGAAGAAGGACAAAGAGAACAAGGAGAGGAGTCAAGCTCAAGCTCCAAAGAAGAAGAAGCTTCAAAAGAAGAGAGTGAAGGAGAAAGTGAGACTTATGAGGATAAGTTGAAAAATAGAAGGTTCACCAAGGAAGGAAATAATGCACAAATGAGGAACAGAGAACATCACAGGGAAGAAAGGACTAAGAGACCAATGGGTCAAAGGAAATATTTCTTCAAAGGACATTGCTTCTCATGTCATAGGTTTGGTCACAAGGCTATGCAATGCAGGATACATGAAAAGAAGGAATATGATTTCACCAAGAGAAATTTCAGAAATGGACATCTCTTTCAAGGGTATTGCTACTCTTGTAATCAGTTTGGTCATAAAGCAATTCATTGCAGGGTTCATGACAGGAATGGATATGGCTTCACCAGGAGGAACTTCAAGATATTTGCACCTTCAAGGAACCACAACATTAAGTGTTATAAGTGCAATAATGTTGGGCATATGGCTAAGTGGTGTAGAACATAATTTCCAGAGACAAGCAAGAACAGGAATACTCAAAAGAATTAGAAGGATCAATTGAGGAAGAAGGTGGACAAAGAAAAAGAGCATTGTATGTTGGGAGTAGAGATACTCCCACCCCAAAATTAATCACCTCAAGGAGAGGAGGTGGGGAGGGGGTTGAGCTAAGAGTCTTATATTTAGCCCCAAAGGAGTCCCTTTGCCATTGATGTCAAAGGGGGAGAGATTTGAGTTAGGGGAGAGCATTCAGTCAGGGGGAGCCAGAACTAAAAAAGGTAAAAGGAATGTTTAAAGAAAAAGGGGTTGCCATCAATGACAAAGGGGGAGATTGTTGGAAATTTGAGCAAGTTTTGTTGTCATTGATGTCAAGAGGTTTGATGTCTCATTTTTTCGTCATTGATGTCAAAAGGTTGATTCTCCAAAAAGCAAGGAAGTTGTTAAAAGAAAAAGGGTATAATATTTATTTTAAATATTATATGCCTAAAGAGGCCTAAAAGGTAGAAGACCCAAGAAAAGGGAAGCAAGTTTAAAAATAATAATAATAATATTATAATATTTGGGCAAAAGGAAGAGGTGAAAAATAACAGGGTCCAAGGAATCATTAAAAAATATATCCTCGACAAAGTCCATTGAGCAAGGTTAGCAAAGGTTTTAATTTAATTTATTTAAATTAAAATATTTTAACCTAAGGTTAAAATTTTAATTTAAATAATTAAAGGCACCAAGGTTAAAGTTTAAATTCAAATTTGAAATTCAAAAGGGCCAATGTGTTGTAATGCAAAGGATAAAGTATAATATAGGAAATGATTTTCATTTCCTAAGTCACAATGCTATTTGAATGCCAAAGTGACTGTAATATTTGAGCACTTGCATTTTTCGAAAAGGAGAAGAAGCTTGTAAGCTTTTTAATTAAAGGAGGTAGTCATGTTTAATATTCATGGGGTACAGAAAAGATATCCCAAGGATCTTGGGTAGCATAGATGGCGATTGAAGGTGTGGCTAAGGCATTGTAAAGAGAAGGTCATGGTTTCGAATCCCATGCGATTCATTTTTGGAAAGGAAGAGAGGAGTTTTTGTTTTCATCAAAGTTTGTGCGACGACATAAGTAAGGGAACATGGACCTTTGGTTCACGTGTGGGCATGTAGCCCAAGTGGAGCTTAGCCTTGGGCTAAGGCACTACGATGGCATAGGTCGTAGGTTCGAGGTTGGTCATTGTTCGTTGGGCGCTGGTCGTCGAAGAAGGGTGCAAACATTTTGGTGACGTGGGCTAACAAATAAGGTATGCACATTTGATTTATTTTGCCAAAGGTTTGGAATGCGGAAAGAGTTTTGAGGGCATGTGATAATTAAAGAGCATGTGTTAAATGTATAGGGAGTCATAAGGGTTGTTGAAATAATATTTTATTTTTGGTGTTTGAAAATAAATAAAAATATTGGAGATTATAAGGTGTTAACAAAGGAACTTTGTTTTTATGTGTTGAATATTATTTTGAGAGGATTGGATATTATAAGGTGTTAACAAAGGAACTTTATTTTTATGTGTTGAATATTATTTTGAGAGGATTGGAGATTATAAGGTGTTAACAAAGGAATTTTGTTTTTATGTGTTGAATATTATTTTGAGAGGATTGGAGATTATAAGGTGTTAACAAAGGAACTTTATTTTTATGTGATGAATGTTATTTTGAGAGTATTGGAGATAATAAGGTGTATTTGAGACTTGATAGTTTATTGTATTTCTTGAATGGTGAAATAATTATTGAGGAGAATATTTGTATGGAGATTTTGAGATAGGTTGTTGCTATCTAACCTAGAATTGGCAAGAGGGTTTTGTTGTGAGTAAAACAGGTTTTGAAGACATATCTCCATCAAATCAAAAAGGTATGGGCACACTATCTTTTGTTTAGAGTGTTTGAAATGAATGTATGAAATATAAGGTGGAGTGAAAAGGATTGATGAGTATTGTTGGAAATGTGTGAGCAAGTTTAAGTGCATCTTGTTGATGGATGATTTGATTTGATTGAGAAATATTTGAGTTAGGGTTTGAGACCCACATTGTGCTTTTTGTTTGAAGAAGTTTGAAAACACTTGTTTAGGGTTTGTGAGCAAGTTGTGTTTCATTGATTGGATGATTGAGTGAAATTCTTGAGCATTGGATTTGAATGATATTGAAAGTGAATGTGCAAACATTAGAAACCAGATTTGTGAAAGTGACAGACTTAATGATTGAGTAGAACATATTGAGTTTTTGATAGAGTACATCATTCTCTATATGTTCCAGAGGTTAAACAAATTCTGAATAGAATATGTCTAAACTACTTCAAGTTAAAGGAATTACTTTGAAGATTAGACAAAGCAATTGATAGCATTATGTGCAAGATTTGAGATTGATTGAGCATATTTTATGAGCTTTTTTGAGATATTAGAGCAAGTTCTTGAGAGGACTTGAAGGTAGATTTGAGGTAAGTCTTGGTGAAGACTTGAGAGCAGAGTTGATTTATTGATTTGTTCAAGCTTTGTGTTAAGTCTTGAGGTAAATCTAAGCAAAGTTGATTGGTGATTTGGATCAAGTCTTTGTGTTAAGGCTTGAGGATAGAGGGATTTGGAGGAGTAGATTTGTGGTAGCAATAGAGCTTGGCTAGACCTAAGAGATAGAGTTAGAGCAAATTTGTACTAGACTAAGGATAGTGTTTAGTGCAGATTTGAGATAGAGATTGAGCAGAGTTGAGAATAAGCTTTGGAGGTGATAGAGTAGAGGATAGCAGTCTCTAGTGGATAGAGATCCATTAGCTAGGGTAGTGAGGATAGAGGTCTTTTGAGTGAGGACAAAGGTCTTCTATGGAGAGAGATCCACAAGCCAGTGCAATGGGGGCAAAAGTCTTCTAGAAGAGCACCAACTAGAGCAGAGGAGAAAGAGTTCTCCTGTGGATAGAGTTCCACGAACCAGAGCAAGGGGAAAGAGTTCTCCTATGGAGTGTGATCCGTGAACCAATTGGGAAGATAGAGTTCTTCTATGGAGAGAGATCCACAAACTAGTTGAGGAGATAGAGGTCTCCTGGGTCAAGTTCCACGAACCAGAGAAAAGGGGAAAGAGTTCTCCTATGGAGAGAGATCCACAAATCAGAGCATTAGGGGATTGGTGTCTCCTTTGGACAAGAGGTCCATAAACATTGTAATAGGGAAGTGATTCCCAAGAGATTTGTTGAGAAAATTTTAGTGAAATATTTTCTCCGTGGAGTAGCCCACATTGGGTGAACCACGTTAAATTGGTGTCTCTATTGTGTGTGATGATTTGTGCATTGCTTTGATTACTGCTGTTGATATTGCCATTGATTATATTGGATAATATTGGGAAAGAAAAGTAAAAGTTGATCTTATACTGTTCACCCCCCTCTTAGTATAAGCTTGTGTTCTTCACTTATATTTTTAGTAATTTAGTAAATAGGTTCAAGACTATCCAAAATGGTTGTTGGCACTCATGGAAATAAAAAAGAGGTAGATCAAACCACATTATTATTAGAAACCCTAAAAAGCATCATTGATAGCATACAAATAACAAATCAAACCATGATTATAGAGCTTCAAAATTTTAGATATGGTTATGATGCCTCCAAAACCTGCCTAGAAGAACAACTTGTAGATGTTGAGTCCAAATTGCAAGGTGGTCCAAGTAAGTATGAGTATCATACTAAACAATCACATTTTGACAAAGGTAAAGGAAGGGAAAAATATGACTCTCACCCTTGCTATGATCGTGATCCTACCTTTAATATGCCTAAATTAAACATTACTAAGTTTAATGGAAAGTATGTGGATGGGTGGTTTATGTCGTGTTGCTCAATTTTTTAAACTCCATGATGTCCCTGTATATTACCGAGTTCAAATGGCTTTCTTAAAATTGGAATTTGAAGCTTTACAATGGTTTCCATGGTTGCAAAACACTATCCCTGATCCTTCTTAGGAATACTTTGAGTCTCAATTACTCACTCGCTTTGTCCCTAGTGAGTATGATGATTTTATAGGACAGTTGAAAAAATTGAAATAAACTTCAACAGTTCAAGATTACCAAATACAATTTGAGAAATTAACCAACAAAACTAAGGGATTAAATGAAGGGTTCTTTATGAGTTGTTTCATTAGTGGTTTGATGGAAGATCTCCAAGCTCGGGTCATGATGTTTAAACCCCAATATATGATTTAGGCTATCAAGTTGGCTCGTTTGGCCGAATCCAAATTTTTAACTCGAAGGCAGATATCTAAATTTCCACATACTAGACCCTCCTTCCCTCCTAGATTCCAAAATTAGAATGAACAAAAAATTGTTATACCCAAATATCTAACTACTGCAGAAATAGATGCACGATGCATCCAAGGGTTGTGCTACAATTGTGATGAAAATTTTACTCACGAGCATAGGTGCACCCAAAATAAGTTGTTCCTTATAGATGATGGTGAGCCTGACACTAGCAATCAAAGTGATGATGACACGAAATCTGTAGAGGAACCATCTCAATCAGAAGAAGAAAGCCAAGAAGAACCATAAGCTAAAATTTGTGTTCATGCTCTTGTTGGCATTGCCACTCCCCAAACCATGAAAGCTATGGATTATTTCAAAGGCCTACATCTTACCATCATGATTGATTCTATAAGTACACAACTTTATTGATCCCTACATCGCCAAGAAGGAAAATTGTTACATACATACATGTAATTCCTTTAAGGTTATGGTAGCCAATGGCAGGACCTTACCTTGCAAATGTAAATGTTGTAATGTTAAGGTAAAAATTGGGAACTATGAGCTCAAACAAGATATGTTTACACTTTAACTAGAGGGATGTGATATCATGTTGGGAGCTTAATTATTGGGCACATTGGGAAACATCTCATGGAAATTTGTTGAGCTTTGGATGCAATTTTCATAGAATGGACAATCCCACACTCTCCATGGCTCAAAATTAGGGTCTTCACAGATTATTAGTTCAAGCTGGATGGAGAAGTTGTTAAAAAAAATTTATCTCGGGATGCCATAGTTCAGAAATTTACAATCCAACCTCATCCTTCAAAGGAGGATTCCATTCCTATAGATTTGCAACTTATTTTGGCCAAGTACAATTCTATTTTTACTAAACCATAAAAATTATCGCCTCGCCACTCTCATGACCATGTTATTCCTTTGTTACCTAGTAATGCGCTACCCAACATTAGACCATATTAATATCCTCATACTCTTAGGTCATAAATCGAGAAGTTAGTATAGGAATTGTTAAAATTCGATGTCATTTAGCCAAGAAACAGTCCTTACTCTTCTCCATTTTTAGTGGTGTACAAGAAATATGGGGCCTGGTAGTTGTGTATCAATTACTATGAGCTCAAAAAATTCATCAAGGATGAGTTTCCTATTCTAGTAGTGGATGAATTACTGGATGAACTACATGAGACTATGTTCTTTTCCAAATTAGACCTTCACTCTAGGTACCATAAAATTAGGCACAAGGATGAGGATATTCCCAAGATTACTTTTTGTACTCATGAAGGTCACTATGAATTTTGGTGATGTCATTTGGCTTGACTAATGCTCCTTCCACTTTTCAAAGCCTCATGAACAACATTTTTTTACTATTTCTTTGAAAAAGCATCCTAGTTTTCTTTTATGACATTATGGTGTATATCCACTCATGGGAAGAGCATCTTGTCCATGTGGATCAGACTCTACATTTTTTGGTACAACATCAACTCTACGTTAAGCGGTCCAAGTGTTCTTTTGGGTTGATAGAAGTGGAGTATTTAGGACACATTTTCATCAAGGATGAAATCAAATTTAACCCCAAGAAGATCCAAGTAATTCAAGAATGGTTGAAACCTCACACTCTCAAGGGTCTTTGAGGATTTTTAGGGCTTACAGATTATTACTATAAATTTATTTGTAACTATGGTTAATTGAAACTCCCCTCACTTCCATGTTAAAGAAGGACTCTTTTACTTGGACAGGACCTACTGAACAGGATTTCTTCGAATTAAAGCATGTTATGACCACTATGTCAATTTTATCAATGCCAAATTTCTCCATACCCTTTATCATCAAAATCGACACTTCTGGTCGCGATATTGGTGCAGTGTTGATGCAAGAAGGGAGACCCTTAGCTTTCACTAGTAAAGCACTCTCTAGTCATAATCTGGAAAAATCCACTTATGTTAAAGAAATGCTCATAATTTTGCATGTGATAATCCATTGGTGATCGTATCTCATTGGGCATAATTTCTCCATTAAAACTAATCATCAAAGTCTCAAATACTTTTTGGAGCAACGGGTTTCCCCCCTCAAACAATAAAAATAGGGTTCTAAGATCATGGGCTATGATTATGATATCACTTATAAGAAATACAAGGATAACATTGTGGTTGATGCTCTCTCTCGATAATTTGAGGATCACAATATGCTATGTTCCATTTCATCATCCATTCCACAATGGATTGATTCCTTACAATAGGGAGTACTTCAAGATTCAATCTTGTGGACTTTGATTTCCTCTATACACTGAATCTACTTCATATCATGGCTATGCTTGGGATGGCCATGATTTGTGTTACCACCAATACCTTATTGTTCCCCACACATCATCCCTTTAAGAACTTCTCATGAGGGAACTGCATGCTACCCCATCTACCAACCATTCAGGATTCCTCAAAACATATGAATGGCTTAAGCACAGTTTTTTTGGGAAGGGCATGAAAAAGGACATTCAAATCTATGTGGTATCTTATGATACTTATCAATGAATGAAAGGAAAAACACTACATTCTTTAGGTACTCTTCAACCATTGCCCATTCTTGCCCAAGTTTAGACCAATATTTTTATGGATTTTATTGAAGGGTTACCTAAATCTAGAGGTAAATCCATTATATTTATGGTAGTGGATAGTATTTCAAAGTATGTTCACTTGTGTTCCCTCTCCCATCCTTACACAACTTCCACCGTTGTCCAAATTTTCCTCGATTATATCTTTCACCTTCATGGTTTGCCCACCTTCATCATGTCTGATCATGACCCAACCTTTACTAGTCACTTTTGGCAAGAATTTTTTTAAGTTGAATGGAACTCATCTCAAAATGAGTTTGTCTTATCATTCGCAAATGGATGGCTAGACAAATATTGTCAATGAATGTTTGGAGATCTACCTTCATTGCTTTACCTTTTATCATCCTATGCTATGGGCGAAGTGGCTTCCCTTGGTTGAGTGGTGGTACAACACTTCCTATAACACGCAAACCAAGGTTACCCATTTTGAGGTAGTTTATGGGTGCCCTCCACTCATGCCTTCCTCCTACATTATAGGTAGCTCCAAGGTCCATGCAATCGACACTACTCTCAATCAACATGTCGATATCCTCCATCAACTGAAAATAAATTTGGATTTGGCCCAGAATCGGATGCACCAATAGGCTAACCAACACCATTCTAAATGTAGCTTTAATGTGGGTGATATGTTTTTCCTTCACTGGAAACTATACAAACAGTTATCCCTACAGTTTTCCAGGTGCTAGAATCTTCTGAAATACTATGGACCCTACTAGTTTTTACAATAGATTGGTGCCATAGCCTACAAATTGGCCCTTCCAACTACATCCAAGCTCTATCCTGCTTTTCATATTTCCTCTCTTAAAAATGTGGTGGGCACTAAAGTATAGGTTCAGTCTACACTCCTAGAGTTAGATGAAGAAGTTTCTTTCTTGAGCCTGAACAGTTGTTGTATCATCACTCACACTCTCTGCAATCACAACATTACTGAGGTCCTTGTTCAATAGCATAGACTCCAGCTAGAATATGCTACATGGGAGTCTCTCCATCAGATCAAACACCATTTTCCTCATCTTTAGATTTGAGGACAAAGAATTTTGAAGGGTAAGGACATATTAGGATCCTATCCTAATGTTATTTTGTTATTCTCATTACTTATGTAATGAACCACTTCCAACGTGGGGGATCCCATCTATAATATTACTTTGCAATATTTTGTAATATATGTGGTAAGTTAGGCTCCTAGCCAAGTGGGCCATTTAATGTAATTGTTATCAAGATTGTAACCAATGTTTGGTAGAATATTCTAGCTCGAGTGACATTTTGCATGTAAGCCAACTCTTGAGCTTAGGGTTAGGGTTGCATGAAGTCTTTATTTAAAATCTATGAAGTCATGTATGAATGTATCTTTTTGCAAGTTAATATAATATTGAAGGAGGTTTCCCCCTTGAAGAGGCCTACAATTCTGAGTTATTTGTGATATTGTTTCAATTCTGCAATTACTTTTTGCATAGTGTTATTATGTTATTTGATGTATTTCAATTATTTTTCAGTATTTTGTGTGAGTGAGATTTATTTTAATAGTAGGTTCCTAACAAATTTCTAATATCAAGTAAAATATTAATATTGTTAAAGCTAGAGTGACAACAAACAAAACGTATGATTTTAAGTATTAATTGTTTCAAAGTTTTATATATAATTGATATTATTAGTAACACTCAATAAAATAAAAAAGATAATAGCAAAAGAAGCAAAGATTTTATTCCATTCAGATTTATAGATCTACATAACCAAAATATATGTTATTAATAAATTTCAATTTGTTGTAAACATTATAATCAAAACTTGAAATACTCAATTTGGAAAATCATATTTTATAAGGCATCTTTTGATCCAAAACTCTCCAAGCAATAAGTGGAACAAAAGACTTAACCTTAAGGTTCCAAATATGCCAACATAACTTCCTTCGAAGAGGATCTTTAAAATGACAATGACATATATCATTCAATCTTAAGGTAATATTATAAGCCAATATTATATTATTATAAAGCTGACAAGAAGGGGTTGGATAGTTTTAAGAGTAAATATTCTTCAACAAGGTTATGAATATTTTCTAATACAATCTTAACAAAGTTTCCTAATGAGAAATGATTATGAAAAATAAACCAAGACTTCCATTTTTTAGGAGCCATATCCAAAACATCTCTAGAGAAACATATAACTTTCTTGAATAAATTTTCACCTTTAAACTTAGCAAAAAGGGCCAAAGTCTTGCTATTATTGATAATATGTTTATTCCACCAAATGGAGGATGAAGGAAAACTAAGTGCTTAATAGAGACTACTATTACCTCAAGATATTTAGCATTGATCTCCTAGAGTATTTTCATTTTTTTATGTAGATCATAAAATTTTGGTCTTTTTACACTAAGATGCTTCTAGGGGGCTTCTATTATTATTTCTAATTATAGAAGTCCCTAGATGTTTCATGTGTCCTTGGCCATAGCACGAACTTAGAAGTAGAGAGGAAGTCCTTTCTTCTTCACCACTTAATATCAAGGCCATAAGAGATAAATACATATTAATATACATCAAAAAGAAAAAGGAATTAATACCACAAAAATTAGTGCATTGATCTTATTAGTTTGCAAAAATGAATCAAAATTAAAGCCTTGAAAAATTATTATATATGACAATATTAAATGGGAAGTCCAAGGGGGCCCTTGACACACACAAGTCAATATTCTATATGTAAAACCATAATGGACATTCACTATGTAGATAAAGAAGTTGATCTAAACAACATCAATAAGATCTTATTTTAGGTTAACTTTTGGTAAAAAACATAGAAAGAAATTTTTGAATAGTTTGAAAGGGTAAAGGTATTGATTAGAGAACTAGAACATAATATGAATAAGCTTTAAGAGACACTTGAAAAATAGTCCGTAGTGGACCTTTTAACCACCTCTTACACATTAAGGAATATTTCATAATTTTGTAACTATTTATGAAAAAATATTTATATTCAATCAATATAAGAGCAATGGATTGGTTATAATTCCATATAAGCATCAAGTGAATACTATTAAATTAGATAGTTTTAATTTTAATCTCAAGAGGAGAGGATCATGGGTTGTTATAAGTAGTGATATACTACTATGGCAATGATAGAGTTAATGAATGTAATCTAGTTACTAGGAGATAAAACCCATTACAATTTTTTTATAAAGTTATTAAATCTTATTGTGGGGAAGATAAAATCCATCTACCTCGATCCCATAAAGGATAAAATTGAACGAGGTATGAATAAAAAGAGAAGAGTTACATTATATTGGGTTATTTTTCTAATTGTGATAAATTATTTTTATTATTAGGACCAATTGTCTTCCTTTGAAAATGATAGTCTTATTATTATATCATAAAATCTTGGAGAATTCTATTAATCCCCATTGTAACGAAGGTGGGAAAAACTAGTTTTATTGGTTCTTCCCACCCTAATTGGGTAATAAATCATAGCATGATTATATTTTTTAATAGAATATGAATGGACAACCAAGGCACTTAGAAGCACAAAAATAGTCACTTGTATAAACAAACAAAAAAACAAGAGTGACCTCAAAAGTAGCAATTTTTTAAAGGCCAAAGAATCAAATATTGCAAAACATTATTCTCATAATGTGTTTTGACCAAATCACCATTGTTAGTATCACTATTATTGGTCATCACTAGTCCACTAAACCATTGATCCATTAAAAAGGGATAACATCAACATGATCTCATGGTAACTAATCAAATAATAAATTATTTAAAGAAGAAGAATGAATTGGAAAAGCTTTAATATCACCACCAATGCATCAAGATGATGGTGATATTGTGAAAACAATATTGATTTGTCGACTAAGTGCAAAAATAGAAGAGGAAGAAAACCACCCAAGATATTCAAGGTGACATTTGACCGAATTAAGAAGGAATACTGATCCAAATAAGTGAACTCACTAGTGCCACATCAATAGTTGGCTCAAAAAATCATCAACATTGTAAAAGAGAAACAACATGTAGTATTGCACCCATGATGTTAATGGTGTGATCTACATGGGTTCTAAGATAGTGAGATTGAGTACTTGAAAATTTTAAAATATAAGGTAGATCCCATGTTAGATTGAAGTAGATATCCTTTATGCCAATTCACAAAGTGATAATTCATCTAGAGCATGCAGATTTAATAATACTTTCTAGAAAAGAATGAAATCAACACACTACCCAAAAAGAAATTATAGCTTATAGTTAAACATAATTTAATATGAATGGTGTCCATAGACATCAAATTAATCCCACTAATGAAAGAAAATAAGCACACCAACCAATAAGAAAATGCTTGATCTCAAGTTCTATAAATGCCCAAATTACATGTGACTTTAGGTGAAGTTTAAAGAACTAACCTTAAGGTTTATTATTGAAATATTATAGTAAAACCAATTATACAAGGTGTACAAAGGCCCATAGAGTTATACAAATAAAAATAATACAAAATTAAACCATGGACTTAAGTGAATATTAATATAACATATTCTAATATCCCCTCTTAATCTAAATGGGGGACAGAGAGAGAGACCCTTATTAGTCATCCTTCCTTAAGGGACATTCTCATACTTAAAATATTTTTTATAATTATACAAATGATACCTTGAACATGACTTTGATCATGATATCTATTGTCTCCTCTACTAATAGCACATAGATTGGATCAAGCATTTCCTACGCACGAATTCATAAAACATAGTGCATCCAAACCTCAATGTGCATAACCCATAGATGAAATACTAGATTGCAAATAATTTTTAATGGAGATTTGATTGTCACAAGAAAGGGTCACTAAATTTTTTAAGGAACATCCAACTACTTTTAAATCATGAGAATCTATAAAAGGTGCTTTATGGCCTCATTATTAGCATAATATTTAGCTTCCATATAAGACTAGGACAATGGATTATCATATATAACACCAAGAAATTAATCCAACACCAAGATAAAAGATAAACCTAGTGGTAGAGTATCATTGGTCCATATCATTTACCAAATATACATCATAGAATCTTATCAAAATCAAGTGTTCTCCAACTAAGTAGTAAAAATCATATGATATGTACCTTAGATATTCTAAATGATTCATATAATTATTGTCTAGTTACTCTCATGGGTTCTTGCAAATACCTAAAACAATAACGAACAACAAATCCAATATCTGGTTGAGTTTTAGTGAGATAGATAAGTCCCTTGATAAGTAATAAATACAAGGTGGCATCTATCAAAGGAGTAGTTCAATCTATTTAAAGCTTTAAACTAGAAGAAAAGAGAGCCCAAGTGGATCTATATACTTCCATCTAAATCAACTATGAAAGATCCAAGTTATGCTTGGGATCAGACATAGTCATCCCAAAAGGTGATAGATCAAAATAAATTCCTAATAAATACTTAAAGAGGACCAAATTTATCATATCAACATTGTCATGGATTCATGACTTCATTTCTTGGATCAATGGTGTTGAGATTCATGTAATGAAAATATCATCAACATGCAATATAATAACCAAAATCTAACCATGTTGATGCAAGCATGAGGAACTTTCTTGATCCCATATAAGGATTTCTTTAGCCTACAGACAAGGCAATGGACCTATCAAGCTCAAAATCAAGTGGTTGTCTCATATAAGTCTCCTCTTAAAGATCCCCATGAAGGAAGGTACTCTTCATGTCCATATAATATACTTATCACCCATAAGAAGTGATAATAAAGATATTCATCCAAATAGAATCCATCCGTGTAATTGTAGGACTCTAGGTCCTAGTGGGTTACACAAATAAAACAAGTGGATTTGGAATGTGAAATGAATGGAAAAATTGATAGAATCACCTTTTAAATTGAATCACCTTTACACTGGAAGAGTAACCTATCCAATGGATAAAATATAATTGTTCTTATTTTCCTGGATGCTTACTTACACCCATTTGAATGATTATATATATCTACCCTATAGTTGTGAGTGAAAAGACACAATGGTCCATAAAATAATAAGTGATTAATTAATGGTTAATGGTTAGGATTAGAATCCTAACATGCCACCCTCCTTAAAAGGAGCTTTATCCTCAAAGCTCAAAGTGAGGAGCGTTGTCCCTTGTTTTCCAAGAAGAATTCACTCAAGTTTTTGTACTATTTTAATGTCACTTTTCCAAAGGCAGAGACATCTTGAGCGTCAAAGCATTAGTGGGGGATTGCTAGGAAGAATAGTAGAATTGTGATGATGGTGGGCTTCCACTTTAGCAGGTTCTCCCTGTGTAGAATGAAGGGAAAATAAATGTGCATTCACTCTTTTGCCTCCTTTCTGAATCAGGTTTCTTATATGATGAGAACTCAATTTTGATGAGGAATTTGTGTAGTTCAGGTAGAGTGTATATCTAGCCTCCATTGGTCACTATGGGTATATCTTCCTCATTCTCTATGGATGTAGTGATCACTTATTGCACATAGACCTCAATGTTTTTATTGCTACGAGTAGGTGCGCCAGGAATTTTGGATACAACTACCTCATCTTCTCCAGGTTTATCGATCACTTCTTGCACATCAACCTCAATGTCTTCATTACTGTGAGTAGGTGCTTGGGTCACTTCTTACTCATATTCCTTATATTCAGTGCTATCCTCAAGTGTATCTATCACTACTTCTACCTCAATATCATTTTATTTATTGGTGGAACTACAAGGAATAGTTGCATCCAAAATATATATTTTGGGTGTAATACATTGATGATTGGGTACAAATTTCTCATTGCAATGAAAACAAAGGCCTTTTTCTCTTCTTTCCTTCATTTCCTCGGGGCTGATATGTTTAATTGGTAAGATTCGGTTAAGTTTTGGGGTGGTGTAAGTATTTTGTGGGGACATTCTTTGGTCAAATTCCTACCTCGGTAAAGAATCTTTATCCTTCCCTTGGTGAAACTTCTCCCTTCGTATAGTACTATTTGTAATTTCATCCTTCCACTGGCGAAACTCCTGGTAGAATTCCTTGAAGATAATGTCCTACAATCTCCTTTTGTCATCCATTTTAGGGTTAATTTGCAAATTTTCACCAAAACATAATTTAAATTTCGAGTTTTATTGGAGGGTTGCAAAAAAATTGGCACAATTTTGATGTAGTTTAGCAAAAATTTTGCAAAAAATTGGGTCAAAATTTTATTTTTGAGCAACTTTTTATGACCCTCAATGGTCAAATTTTGTTGAATTTGAAATGTTGGTGGGAAAGTGACGTTAGCAGTGGATGAGAGGTTAAGGGCAGGGTAGAAAAGTGAAAAGGGTGGTAGAGCGGCAAGGGCAGAAGTAAAGTAAGGGCAATGATGGTGGAGTGGCAAGGGCAGAAGCAGAGCAAGGGCGGTGGCAGTGGTGAATTGGGCATGGAGTGAAAGCGAAGCAAGGGCGGCAACAGGTAGCGGTGGGTGAGCAACAAGCAAGGGCATGCGAGGAGTGAAGGAAATAGCATGACCAAATTCACAACTTCTATTATTCGTGTTATGCCTTTTAAATCGTAAGATTTATTTTCCTTCCCCAACGTGGGATAATAATTTTATAAACTTATTTCTTATGCGATGTTCCGACGATGAAAATTAAATCGGTGGCCATGAAGGCTTTTTAACCTTAAAGTTAAAAAAAAAATTACTGCCAATTTCGTTTAATGTCTTGATGGATTTTGCGCAAATATAATTGATATGGACCTTAAAAATTTTTACTCCTCGTCTCACGATTCCGACATCGAAAACTATGCGCCAGCAGTCAAAATTTGATAAAAACTTTAGATTTAATTTTTAATTTTTATTTTTAGTCACCGAATTTTTTGAATTATCTACCTAAAAAAATAGACATTGTGCTACAGGATAATTTCTCTCATGATCTGACTGTGCTGCAGGATAATTTCTCTATCAAAAATGTATGTAGTCTTATAGACAAATTTAAAGCCAATAATATTCTCATGTTTAGGAAGAGGATTAAGCTTCTATATCTAATTCTTCATCAATAACTCATACTCTACTAGCATCACACCCTCTCACTTTAGACAACCCTTGTCTTGAGCATAAGTGATGGCATATCTACAATCATTAAATCTTAATATTTAATGCCTAAGAGGGGTCCTTTTGATGACACCAAGGTTATGCATAAGGGGTCGGCCTCGAAATCTATTTATAAAATCAAGGTGAATTGTCTTGGAATCCCGATGAAATATGTAGAAGTATACATGGCGAATTGCATTTATTTATCTCCAAAAAATTTCAAACCGTGGCGAATTGCATTAATTTATCTCCAAAAAATTTCAAACCATGGCGAATTTTTTGTGTTGGGGGCTATGAATATCGGTTTGCAAAATCTTAAAATGTATGGAAAACTTAAAAGCTTTAGGTCGACATGAAAGACTTTTAGCCTTTATGCTTTATGATGATCGGTCTAAGACATGTATGATGATCGACTATAGGCATGATGATCGGCTGTAGATATGATGACCAATGGCATGCATGACGATCGATTGTAGGCATGATGATCGGTTGCAGGTATACCGATCGATTGAGAATATGATGATGAGGATGATAAAGGATGATGATCAGTTGTAGGTATGATGATCGACTATAGGAATGATGATCAATTGCAGGTATGATGATCGATTAGGGCATGACGATCGATTGTAGGTATGATGATCAATTGCAGACATGACGATCAATTGTAGGTATGATGATCGGCTAAGGATGATAATAGGCATGATGATCAATTGGGATGAATTAAGAATGAGATGCTATAGACATGATGATTGATGGTATGCATGATGATAGCTTGTAGGCATGATGATCGGTTGTAGGTATGTCGATCGGGTGCAGCTATAATGATCGGTTGCAAGAATATCGATCAGTTGCATGCATGATGATCATCTATAGGTATATCGATCAGTTGTAGGAATGATGATCGGTTGTAGGAATGTCGATCGGGTGTAGATATGATGATCACTTGTAGGAATATCGATCGGTTGCATATATGATGATCGGTTGTAGGAATATCGATTGGGTGCAGATACGATGATCGATGATAGGTATGATGATCGATTGTAGGAATATTGATCATATGCAATCATGATGATCAGATGTAGGAATGTCGATCGGATGCAATCATGATGATCGAAAGTAGGCATGTCGATCGGTTGTAGGTACGATGATCGGTTGTAGGAATATCGATCGATTGCAAGTGTGTCGATTGGCTGCAATAGTGTCGAGTACCCAATCGATAGCAGTGGTGCATCTATACCATGTGTCAACCATCCATGAAATGATTGCATGTAGAGGCCACATGTCACCCATCCATGAGCTGATTGCATGTAGAAAAGTCTATATAAAGGAATAAACAATCATTTTTTTACCTTTTCTATCATAGTTTTAACCATTTTCCTCCTATTTTAATGCATTCTTAACCCTTTTCCTCCTGTTTTAATGCATTCTTAACCCTCTTCCTCTAGTTTTATCTTAGTTTTTAACCTTTTACCTTAATTTTTAAGTGAGTTTTAACCCTTTTCCTCTGTATCTTCTGATCCATACTCGTACACAATGAAATAACCCTATGGCATCCCCTGTAACCCTTGGAATGTTTAAAATTAATTTTAAAAACCTGGTTTACCCCCTGATTTCTAAAATTTTATCAACACCGGGTTACGACATGTCATGGGTCATGGACTCTGGTCTTCGGGGTCTAGTTTCAATGTCGTAGTTTGACACGAACACAAAACTGCTGGAGAAGATCATTGCAGGTTATAATATTGATTCGGGTAAGGTAAATCTTGTCATCGACAACAAAAATGTCATTCTTTCTTTCACAGCCCCTGATGTCGCCAGATTGACAACATTGCCCCACGCTGGTTGTGAGCCTATCACTTCAAAATACCAATTAACTGATGACGACAAACTCTACTTGGAGACCAACTTCAATGTGTAGTCAGATTCTTTTCAAGGTATAACTATTTTTTTATTTAATTGAATTTAAATTCTAGTCACTAGTGTACAATTACTGATTTTGTTTTTTTGCAGTTACATCCACCAAGTCCAGAAGGGGTTTGACTGTACCAGCGATTGAAAATAAATTTCTTCGGGCATGTTGTGAATTCTTCCTTGCCAGACTCATTCTGCAAGGAAGGCCAACAAAAATTCTGATGTGGGCCTTAGCATATTTGGTTCATTGTGTTGCACACCAACAATTCGACTGGTCCAACTATGTCTCACATCGGATCAGATTGGAAATCGAGAACGTGAAAACCCACGCTTCACCCTCACCGATAGTTAGCACATGCAATTATATTATTGTTTTTTATGAATATTTTTATCATTTGTAGAACACTCAAGTACCAACATCTTGGCACTCAACCCTAGCCAATGCAGCCATGACAGAACAACAGGTTCAGGTAATTTTTCATTAATATTTAAGTAAATTTTTTTATTTTTCATATGTTTGTCTTTTTATAATTTTGACATTTTATACCAAACATAGAAAAGGGCATCCTCTTCCTCTTCAAAGTGGGATGTTGTTGTCATAGGTTATAATCCATAGGAATCAGGAGACTCCGAAACACCTGTAGAGGAAACAACACCACCGCTAAGGAGAAGATCAACAAGGAAATGTAGAAGATCTAGTTCTCCTGATCATCGATAACCTCCACCTATGGTTGCACGTCCACTGCCAATGGGCGTAGTTGTGCAAGAGGTTTCATCTTTGGGGAGTAAGTTTTAATGATTGTCGAAACAAAAAATTTTACTATTTTTAATTTTGTTTTTTTTCTAATGTTCAACAGCCCACATTCCATTTGCAACAACAACTACGCAAGATGTTTTTTCTTCTACCGGTAAGTGTTATAACAAATTTTGCAACCAATTTTCATAATGTAATTTTATAACTAGTTTTTATTTTCTACCTTCACAAATTTTTTACCTTCACAAATTTTATAACTAATTTTTATTTTTATGTTTTAAGTTCCCATACAACAATATCGTCAACAAAATCAAAAGGTGATGTCGCCCCCTCCTCCACCATGCCAACCTCAAATGCGAGGTCAATGCTTCCCAGTTGGAAAACACATTCTTCCATCTAGGCCATAGAGAGAAGCAACACAACAATTTTTAGAGAAAGAAGCATCAAAGACATTTTCAGGATTCGATCGTATTTCTCTTGCTAATTTTAATTTTAAGGATATACCGAAAGCTTCTGGTGCTGGGTTGGATGAGGTTCCACTTGATAAAGATTTATTTTTGCAAGAGAACACACCCACTACTTTTCAAGTATCAGAATTGCTTCAAGATAAAGGAAATGAAGGAGCAGAATGTTCAAGCAAATCTCCTCCCAGGGAAACAAACACCCGTCGAGGCTCCTCCTCGACCCAGAGGATGAAAGATTAAATATTTCAGAAAAATATTTGGTTTCGATAACGTTGAATCTACCATTAAGGATTTACTACTTCCAGATATAATAGAAATGAAAAAATGGGAGTATCGGGCCAAAGTGTTGATAAAGGAAATTAATGCCCGATACAATAATTTTTCAAAAAGAGAAAAAAAATTCTGTTGTTGAAAATGAACCTGAAAATATGGAGGCTCTGCTACAACAAGTAAAATCTGGCATTGTGAAGGTGAATACATCTTACACAGATGAAATTTTAAAGTTTATGATGAACAGATTGGAGAACATAAATGGTGAGGCCCAAGCTTATTACAATGAATGGGCAAGTGATAAGAAAAAGGTTGTTGTTGTAGCTGCAAAGAATGTTGTTGAGGTTTGACTTAATCACTTTTGTGTTCAAAAATTTGTTGTTCTCTTTTTTAAAATGTAATTATCTGTTGATTAACTATTTTTCTTTTTGTAGGTAAAGTATGATAATCTCAAGAAGTAGGTTCAAAACCTGCAAGACTATCTCAGGATGGCAAAGGAGTTCTTAAACGCTTCCATTACAATGAAAAAAGAGCACAGGAAGTAGTTCGACAAAACAACATTTTGCGGAAAATCATTATCCACAACGGATTGGATCTTGATGTTCTGCTAAAGGAGAAGGGTAAAGAAGTTCAAGGACCAACATCTGAAGATGTTGGCAAAGAAGAAAACACCCTTCTCGATGGATTGCAAAATGTTGAGAAGATCCTTGTCAATTCTGGAGCAATTGATAGTATTGTTACCCAACCCGAGGGAAGAGCCATTGGAATGCAGAATGTGGAAATCGTGGAAGTAGTGGATGAGGAAAAAGGAGCTGAACATGGGAAAGATGAGGGAGGAGCCATTGCTATGGAGACTATGGAAGTCATTGAAAAGGCAAAAGGAGTGGTGGAAGGGGGAAAATATTCTGAAGCATGAAATTGAATTTCAAAATTTGATATTTCGAAAAGACTATTTTATGACATTTCATATGTTTTCATTTGAAAACAAGATACTTGCTTTTATTATTTTACTATTACACTATTTACTATTTATAATTGTGTGTTATTTTCATCTCTTGAGTATTATGGTGTTTCAAATATGCTTGAGTTTACGTAGAATATATGTATGCATAGGTTTAGATTTACATGTTATTCAAAGTTATTCATGTTGTGATATAAAAATGAGTATTGTTTTGTGTATTCTGCTATGTTGTTTTTATATTTCAATTTTCAAATGAGTTTACGAAGGATATATCTATGCATGGGTTTAAATTTTTAGTTTATTCAAAGTCATTCTTGTTGTTGTATAGAAAAGTGTTTTGTCTTTTTTATTATGCTATATTGTTTTCATATTCAATGTTAGTTTACGATGGAGATATTTATGAAGGGGTTAAATTTCAATTTCCATATATTATGCTATGTTGTTTTTATATTTCAATTTTCAAATGAGTTTACGAATGATATATCTATGCATGGGTTTAAATTTCAGTTTATTCATAGTCATTCTTGTTGTAGTATAAAAGTGAGTATTGTCATTTGTATTATGCTATATTGTTTTTATATTTCAAGTGAGTTTACGAAGGATATATCTATGCATAAGTTTCAATGTTCAGTGCATTCATAGTCATTCTAGTTGTTGTATAAAAATGTGTATGGTCTTTTGTATTATGCTATATAGTTTTTATATTTCAAAGGATATATCTATGCATGGGTCACAATTTTCAATGCATTCATAGTCATTATAGTTGTATAAAAATGAATATGGTCATTTATATTATGCTATATTGTTTTTATATTTCAAAGTGAGTTTACGATGGATATATCTATGAATGGGTTTAAATTTTCATTTTCCATATCTAGAGTAATATACTACATGCATTTTTCATACATATGTAGAGAAATTTTTACTAGTTATGTATGCATACAAGGTTTACTCAATGACAAAGCATAAATCATAAAAAATCACTATATTTTGTCATACCATACAAATAATGATACTAATGATACATACAAACATACATTTAAAGTCAAAGCAAAAATCACTATATTTTGTCAACATATACAATTAGTTCAATAACATAGCATCATTACGTATACATGGTTTTCAAATTTTCAGCTTACTCAAAGCTATAGCATAAATCATAAATTTTGAAAACATAGACAATCCATATCATTAAAAAGCAAACATGCATAATCATTGAGAATAGAATGATTATATGATTTTTTCAAATCACTAAAATTTTACAACAAATCAAATACAAAAAATCATTGATAATATGAAATTTTTCAAATCATTGACATTTATAAATGATATCAAATATGGAAAATCATTGATAATATGAATTTATTCAAATCACTAAAATTTTACAAAATGATTTCAAATCCGAAAAATCATAGATTATATGAATTTGTCATATAATCATTGCAATTTTTACATTTCTGGAAGCTGATACAAAGCTTTATCGACTTCTCCAAAAGAACCGAGAATCATTTGTGAATTTTGCATTTCCATAATCTCATCATCACTCCAAGTTGGATCATTTTTGTCATTATCAATAGTATTAGTGAGACCTCTTCTTTCTGCTAGGGACTTCCAATATGTCAACGCTCTGTCATAAGGAAACTTACCCACCTCGTACGATGACACATACATTCTCAAACAATTTTCCAAATTTTTGTCCAACCTATTATGAAATTTTGATTTAACAAAAGATAATGCACTAAAAACCCTTTCATCTTCAACAGATCCCAAAATCATTGTCTGACATAATTCATATAAAATAAAGTATTCACTCATAGTTTCTTGTAAGACACTACTTCGATACAATTTTTCCAGAAACGCGTGATTGAACCAGTCTCATGTGGATTTTTGAAATGTGCAATTTGATTATCCATTGTTATTCCAAAATTTGTTGATTGTTGTCTTAGAAGATCTTTGTTTAGAATACCATTGATTTCAATGCCATTTATTTCCACACTTTTAGAAAAATATGTCATAAGATTACCCATATATTTTACAAACAACTCACTTCTACTACTATGGTCACCACAAGGATTCCAGAAGATGGGATTAACAACAACCATGGCCTCAAGTGTCTCATCTCTCTTAAAACGATCTCTTATTTCACTTGTTAATGCATTTGCAATTCTTTTCAATTTATTCTTAGTGCTATCCAAAACCTCATCGAATTCGGAATGTGTAATGGGCACTTGTTCAACATCATCTGTTAGTGTATCTAATCACTTTTCAAAATGATATACATGAATCAACTTTCCATGGATAGCAATACAAAGATTATCATTGATGTTGAACTTTAAAAAGTTGTTCGGATCATTGACATTAACTAACGTATTCCAACTATCAAACTTGGGATCCTCAAAATGTTTTTCGGATAAATAAATCCTATCAATAATCATACATATTTGTTTTCTCATCCTCATGAAATCAACAATATAAATTGCCCTTTCCTGTGCAAGTTTAATCAAAGAATTCATTTCTTGTAACATTGGTAGAATACCACATAATGTGAGAAGAGTTTCCAAGTCAGTCATACGAAAAAGCAAATATTTTGCCTTGTCAACATCCCTACGATGTGCATACATAAACCCAACCAAGGATTGATATTCTAAAAATACCCTTTTTGCAGGAAGAAACAGTGAAATCCACCTGGTTTCCACATCTTTTAACATTTTTCTACCTTCAGTTACACCTAGAGAAAACTGTTGAAACTCTGTAAACCTTTTTGGACTGCATGAAAAGTATGAGTGTATTTCATGGATGAGTTCTTCCACTCTGGCTACATTATCAAAATTGCTCACAATTTTGTATGTAAGATTCATTCGATGAGCCATGCAATGAATAGGAATCACATATGGGGCAATTGATGTCTGAAGCCTAACACAAAGACCATTCCTTTGTCCTTGCATTGTAGCCGCACCATCAGCTCCAACACAAATTAACTTTGTGGCAATTTCCTTTTCATCCATTCCGACAATATCCTTTAAATTGGTTACAACAACATTATAAATGTTTTCCGCATTACAATTTTCAATCATCTTATGTAGTGCTAGTAAATGAGGTTGTCTCAAATGATTTTTGAATGTGTAAACATGTATGCAAATCCAAGATGTGTTGTCAACAATTGTTACCTCATCAATGGAAAGTGAAATAAATTTGGCTTGTTTCACATTCTCTCTCAGGTCTTCCTTCTCAACCAGTGATAGATATTTTACCATTTCCCAACCACTTCGATCTGACCAATGTGAACTGGTAAGGTTTTGTACATCGGCTAGTTGAAGTATTTCCTTAAAATCAACAAAATCAGACATGGGTCGACTTTTTTTAGAATATTGTATACAATAGCAAACTACAATTTCTTTGAGGCTAATACATTCTTATTAATTTTTTGAAATTGTGCCTCGATTGTTCCACCCTTCTCAATGAGAGTTTGTTTTTGTTTCATTGCTTTTTCATATTCAAGTGCATATCTCACATGCACACATTTTGATGCATCCTTCCACCTATGAAATCTGTTAATTGTTCCATCACTTCGTATTTCTTTGATGTAAACTTTCCCATAATGTTTTTCTATTATGTCTTTCTTATTTTGCAATAAATGATCCTTTCCCAGCTTCCATGTACAAATAATGCATTTACACACATTCAGTTTCTCATCTCACTCAATAAAGGGGTATAACCGTGCCCATTCATTTTTAAAATCCCTTCCAATTGTCCATTCACTTATCTTTTGATATTTAGATTTTTGACTACAAGATTCCCTAGAGGTCTGCAATTTAATTGTACTATCATTTTTTTTTTGGTTGATGTGTCTAAATTTAAAATCTCCTGAAGTGGTTGTTGAATGTCGTTATTAGGAAAATTATCATGTGGTCCCATCTCATCTGCTGGAATATCTTCGAGTGAACGCACATCAGGGTCGACAATGTTTACTGCATTCAATGTTTGGTGTTCTCTATCATTTTTTGAAGTAAAAAAGGCACTATTTTAAAGAATTAACAGAATACAATTTTACAAAGCATTTAAAAAGAGGTAGATAAGCAGACAACCATTTATCTATTAATAAATAAAGGTTTTATATTTAAGAACAACAGAAATATTAAAAATTTGATGGTAAAAGGTGTTTGTACCTACATGTTGTGTAGAATCTATAGAGATTGATGCCTCATTGCATTTTGATATTTGTGTAAAATATTTTAGAATTATCTTTTTACAAGAATATTGGCCTCCCTTATTTCCATATTCAGTAGGTGACATTGTATCTGTAAAGAAAAAACCTTCAGATGTTAGGAAATGTATATGAAATTGAAGGAAAATAGCAGACATCCCTCAAGATGAACCTACGCTGCCCTATAGAATGACATCTGAAAGACAAGAAGTAGTCTGACAAGAAAATGCTCCTAACACACAACATGACATGGATACTTATCGACCATAGTTGTAGATAGTGCTTCTACACTGCCTATGAAACATACTCTAAGAGACAAGAAGTAGTCTCTAACAAGAGAAATGCTCCTGACACACAACTAGATGACATTGATAGTTGTCTACCATAGTTGCATATAGTTCACCTACAGTGCCTATGAAACTAAAGAAAAAGAGCTTTGGATAAAAGAACAATGGAAGAAGAATACTCTACCAATTTTCAATCATGAATCCTCTGTAATCGATAGCCCTATGTTGATTGACACACTTTTATAATGGGTTGGACCATAGATACTCCTCTACATGATTGAATTTTTTTGATAGTCTCTTCTCAGTAATCGATTGACTTAGGTTGATTAATGCATCTCTGCAACCTTGTGCCGATAGACACTACTCTACAATCGATTACTTATGTCGATTAATGCATCTCTACAACCTTGTGCTGATAGACACTACTCTACAATCGATCGACTTATATCGATGAAGACTTCTCTATAATCGATCAACTTATATCGATCGACACATCCTCAATGATCGATTAGTGATGACACCTCTACAATCGATAGACTAATGTTGATCGACACTTCCCTCTAATCGATAGACTAATATCGATCGACACATCCCTACAATTGATAGACTAATATTGATCGACACCTCTATAATCGATAGATAAATGTTGATCGATAGTCCCTACAATCGATAGGTTGATGTTGATCGACACCTCTGCAATGATGACATAATGATCGACACCTCTACAATCGATGAATTACACCTTAAATTGATAGACGAATGTCGATCGACACCTCTACAATCGATCGACTAATATCGATAGACACGTCCCTGCAATCGATAGTGTAATGTTGATCGACACCTCTACAACTGATAGACATGGCTCTGAAACCGATCATCTTATGTCAATAGACATGGCTCTACAATCGATCGGCTTATACCGATAGACATGGCTCTACAACCGATCGGCTTATGTCGATCATCTTGCATTGATCGACACTCCTCTACAACCAATCGACTTATTTTGATAGACACTCCTCTACAACCTTGTCAAGTTTTTCGTTGTTTTAGAGCTATTTTTGAGTTAGAGTATTTTAGATGTATGTTTATTGGTACCCACTACAGTATATATACGGGTAGTATATGAGGTGATTTGGGTAGGAAAAATAAAATCATTTATAATTTGAAGGTGAATTGGGTAGGAAAATCAAAATCATTTATAATTTGAGGTCGACGAATTAAAATAAAAATATTTTAATTATTATCAATGGTGGGCGAATTTACCCCAAAAAAACTTCCACCTCGTAAATTTCGGGTGAATGGGCCCTAGTGAAAGGATCCAAAATTAGCCAATTTAAAATCTTGAAAATCCTAAATAGAGCCAATTTACGATATTTTGTGCTTATGCATAACCCTGGATGACACTCTTTAGAGAGAATACGTTGAGTCCTAAAGGATATCCCATGCCCATCTTAGTGTTGGATGATATGTGGAAGGTAGTGGTACATCCTACATACAAGTATCATCAAAATAAATTGCTCGAGCATCAATCACATGCTCACAATCAACCTCAACATCCAACACTATTACCTAATTAATGGGAGGATCAAAATCATTAGATGTAGAATCTAAATTTGGAGAAGAATTAGGGATGGAAATAACCATATTAATGGACCATTTAGATGGACTAAAGCTAAGAGGCTAAGGATTTGGAACAACTAGAATAGAGCTAACAAGAATATTTGAAAAAGCAATAGGTATCTCTAGAGGAGCCATAGATGGAAGGGGAGCATCTTTGAAAATGATGGGAATGGATCTTGAAAGAGAAAATGGAAGCACCTCATTAAATTATTCATGGGATAATTAAGACAATAGACCTTAAATTTATCAAAATATCCCACATGGATGCAAATATGACTCTTCAAAGCAAATCTTATTATGTGTATCCTTAAAATGAGAGCCCATGTAGTAGATCCAAAGATAAAAAATTTGGAGACATTAGGCTTGTCCACCATCAATATCTCAAGAGGAGTCATATTTTAAATGGCCTAAGTCAAGATCCTAATGATCATAAATTTTGTACAAATCACTACTTCATATTATAACTTAGGCTCCATTTGCTTGGAATGCAACATACATCTAGCCATATCCATGATAAGTATGTTCTGCCATGCATCCAACCCATTCTAGTTTAGAATATACTTAAGTATTTTGAAAAGAAATGACATGAGCTAAAAAATCACTAAAGTTATGGCTAGTATCCTCAAGTGCTCCATTAGTCCACAAACACTTGATATTCCTCTCAAATCAATTATCCACAAGAACTTTGAATTCCTTAAACTTAACAAAAGCTTTATCTTTGATGCAAATGATGTAAATCCATATTTACTTAGAGAAATCATCAATGAAAGTAATTAAGTGATTATTTATGTAGAGATGTGGAAAAATCATTAGCGAATAATATCATTAGAATGATATCCAATGGCCATGTAGTGTTTCTATCTTCCATGTGCAAATAGTATGGCCTTTAGAAGTTTAAACTAAAAAATCATAAATTGCTACCAAAACCTTGCATGGTACCTAGGGAAAGGTATATAGGTAAATGATATTGTATTGCATATAGCTATTATGAATAGTCGACATGGGTTGTACATAATTCAAGTTTTAGATAAAATCTTGATGGTATAATCATTACATACAAGTCCGTACATTTTTTTCAATCCATGAAAACACTAGCTTTACTTGAAAACATTAGATATGAACAAAGCATATGATAGGATTTTTTAGAGTTCTCTACATGATATTCTCATTAAATTTTGTTTTAATCAAGGTATGTGTGAATGGATTAGATGTTATAACAATCCAAGAAAAATATGTTTTAATGAATGGATTCCTACTAGATACATTGATTTATCCTATGAACTTTATCAAGATGACCCATTATCTTCTTATCTACTTACTATTCTTGCTAAGGCATTAAAAAGAGCTTTCCGAAAAGAAAATTTGAAGAAAATCTCAAAGGTATTTATGTTGCAAAAAAAATATCCCTTTAAGTATCATCTCCAATTTGTATTCAAACTTTGGGCCATACCTTAGTCAACAAGGCCATGGAGTTTAAATCAATATTATCATATTATGAGAAGAAAGCTAGAAATTTGGTTAACACTAAAAAATTTAGGATTCTTTTCATTAAAATTATCCTAGATTAACAATATATTATTGTGGATATTTTGGTTTAAAGTTGAAAATTACCATCAATATATTTAGGTATCCCTTTCTCTAATAAAGGAAATAATAATAACATATGAGACTTAATTTTAGATTGAATGAAATCTTGTTTGGAAGGTTGAAAATGTGAGTTATTAATCATGGTTGGAAGGCTATAACACATAAGGACTACATTGCAATCTATACCAATATATTTAATGTTTCTTTCAAAATTTCCAACATGTATAGCATCCAAATTTGATAGAATTCAAAGATATTTTATTTGGAAAGGATGTGAGAAAAAAATTATGTTTTCTCTTTGTAAGTGGGATAGGGTTGTTGAAATTATAATTTTTTTCTTGGACAAGGGCCAACATTGTGCAATGTAGTGGATAGGCCTAAAGGAATTTCATTGTACAATGTATTTATTAGTTTATAATATTTATTATGTAAGATCATTGGACCTTGGTTAACCTTGTTATGGCTAAATCCTATTTATTATTTGTAATTAACTTAAAGCCTACTTTTTATGTCGTATTAGGTTAAACTCTATGATGTAATTAGGGTTTTTATATTGATATAAATACCCCCTAACCCTCATAAATTATTATTGAATTGTTGTATAATATTATCTATGGATAGTGATTATTTATAGTGCCTATAGATGCCCCAATTCTATTTTGTCCTTTTATGATTTTTGTATAAGTTTTGAGTAAACGTTTTACTTCTATTTATTTCTAGAAAGTATTGTAAATTCCATCATGGTATCAGAGCAAGTGAGAAGTGTTGTTGCTTAGTCATGCATGAAGTTTCTTTAGAACCTTTGATCTTTTTGCTTATTTGCAAGACAAATTTATCACCTTTCTTTCTTTCACATAATTCTACATTTTACGAAATTTATCTTTTGCTTCACTATGATTGGAGTTCTAATGACTCTCCATCCATATTTTCTAACCATGTTCAAAGTTATAATAAAATGAAGAGAAATTTTAAATTTAGATTTGAGTCTTCTCACAGCAACTGCACTTTGCATGCATGCTTGTATGTGTGTGCCTCATAGCTGATGCCATCCATTTTTGGCACCCCTAGTAGACCCTCCATGGAGGTCATGTTGATTTTGATAGCTATGGCATGACAATGTAGTGGCACCATGAAGGAGTGTAGGATGTTTGCATTTAGAGGATCAAGGGGTTAATTTCCCACATGATCTAGTCTTGTGCACATAGGAGTTTTTGTTAAGTATAAAGGTCTCTATGATTCCTTTATTATCTAGATGACAATATGTAATAGTGGCCAATAAGGAATTTACAAGGGAGTGGGAAGTCAAAGGCTTTAGGTTCTAGCCCCTTAAATTAAAATAATCTGATAGGGTTTGTTATGGTGCAATTGGAAAGTTCTTCATAGTGGATGTATGGCCTACTACTAAGGCCACCCTCTATAGTGCATTGGAGACCCCATGGTTAACGGGTAAAGTCTTTGTAGGAATTTTTTAAAGGTGATACAAAATTCAAGGATAAAACGTGCATCTTAGATTCCTCTTATCAATAGGAAGCTTGTCACCTTGGTTATACCAAGATGTTTAGTAGTCAAAGGGCTCAAGTTCAAATCCTATAGTCATTTTTGATATATTCAGAACAATCCAAACCCCTCGTCGATGTGGCAACTGACATGAACCTCTATAATGCCAAGTTGAAAACATTTTTTAATATATATTTATGCTTGACCAACCAAAATATGCTTAATTTCAATGACTAAGTGGATCACAGTAGCTAATATGGCAAAAAGTGATTAGATCACTCCAATGAATCAAAGTTCATTAAATGGTAGGTTGAGATTGGTTATCACATCTCTAAGGTTAAAACCTTTAATTTTTAATTTTGTGGGGTCCATTAGGGAAAATCTTCTAGAGGCCATAACTTTTGCATACGAAAGCATTTTGAGCTCCTTTATTAAATCATATGATTTTTCAAGCTCTATGCATTGGTGACATCAATTTATAGACTTGCTATGGTGTTAAGGTTGAATTATATAAGATGAAATACAAAGCCCTAGTTACTTGCCTTAATGGATAAAATTATAATATTTGGTCAACTCAAATGATTGGCCTACTATGAAATCAGAACCTATCGTTCATCTTTCAAGATGATAAAGCAACTATTCTTGATGATGAGGTTCAACACCAAAAGGTAAAAAAGACTCTAGGTTTACTTTTCTTACTGATTAAACTAGAGTTTCTTTTTCATATCAAAGAAGAGAATGATCATATCAATATATGGTCCAAGTTGCATGAACTTTTTAGAAAGGTTAATACTAATAAAGTAAGTCACTTGGAATTAGAACTTTCTTTTTTTAAACTAACTGAGTTTGATAACATTGAGATTATATTGTTATATTCAAGGTTTGAATGGTAGATATTTCATCTTCTAGAGGAAAAAAGAAATATTATGCACAATGCATTAATATTATCCTTGCTAATATCACCCCTTCCTTTCAAATGTTGAACCTCATGGTTCATATGATTCCTATGTTCTTGGAATCTTAGATGACTCTTACAGTTGATCGGTTGTTTTCTCTCATATTTTACTTTTAGATTATAATTTGAAATTGTGGTGATGGAACTCCTCAAATATGGGCTCACACAAAGGAATTTAAATCCAAGGAGGCTAAGAACTAGGGACCTAATGGCTAGGCTAATTCTTTAAAGAAATCAAAGACTACTTGTGGATATTGTAAAAGGGAGGGATATCCAATGAAGAATTATTTGTTGAAGATGCACAAGATTGAAGCTAAGTTCTTGAATCTAGGTGGACATCTTTCATATGATGAGGGAGATTTAGATGATTTTACCTCAATTACATAGGCCCACTAGAGCATCCATTATGAGGAAGAAGATATTATTATCACTAATATCTTATCTCCTTGAACCCTTAGTTCATATTATGGGAGGGTGTTGAAATTACAATCTACTTCTTGGCCAAGGGATGACATTGTGTGATGTATTGAATAGGCCTAAGGGTGTTTCATTGTGCAATTTATATATTATTTGTAATATTTATTATGTAGGACCATTGGGCCTTGGTTAACCTTGTTATGGTTGAACCCTATTTTCTATTTGTAATTAACCTAAATTCCACTTATAATGTTGTCTTAATTTAAACTCTATGATGTGATTGGATTTTTGTTGTTGATATAAATACCCCTTCACACTCCTTATTTCTTATTAGGGTGTTTTGCACTATTATCTATGGATAGTTAAAATTTATAATACCTGAAAGCACCCCAATTCTATTTCATTCTTTTATGCTTCTAGTATAAGATTTGAGTAATTTTTTTGCTTATGTTCAATTTTGGAAAGTATTGTAAATTCCATCAAGGGTTTTAAAAGGAAAATATTAAAGGGATAGGCTTGTAAAATTGTAGACTAGTGAGTTTGGAATTAGGAAAAAAAATTGGTTGGAGATTTTCAAAAATCAAGCAAAGAGTTACTTCAAAAACATATAGGTTAGAAAACAAACCTTACCTAGAGGTTTAACATAGAGTATTGAAGAACACAAGCTTATACTTGAGAGGGGGGTGAACAGTATAAGACCTCTTTTTACTTTTTCCTTTATACTTCAAAATAGTAAAGCAATATACCCAAAGCAATATCAAAGCAATGCATAATATCATCCACAAAGTGACACCAATTTTAACGTGGTTCACCCAGAATGGCTGGGCTACGTCCACAAAACTTTTCTCTAAAAGTTATCTCAAAGTTCTTTGGGAATCCTTCCCAATTACAATGTTTATGAGCCTCGGCCCAAAGGAGATACCTTCCCCCAATCAGAATTTATGAGCCTCTGCTCAAAGGAGATACCTTCCCCCAATCAAAATTTATGAGCCTCTGCTCAAAGGAGATACCTTCCCCTCTGCTCTGGAAATGATCCCTCAGAAGATCAACTGCCTCTACCTCTTGCCGGCACGTGGAACTCCTTTCCATCGAAGACCTCCTGTCCTCAATGCTTAGCCTAAGAGACCTCTGCCTTCTATGATCACGTCCACAGCAGCTCAACAACCTGTACCAAACACGGTCGGTCGGTCTAGTACAAGTCTTCCTCTGTCTATGATCTGTCCAACTCTTGAACAAATCAATCCTCTACATACAAGCCTTCTCAAAGACTTGCCAAATCTGTCCTCGAGTTCTTCTCATAGAACCAATGCACCTCTGTCCTCAAGTTCTCGATAGAACTATCAAACTCAGCTCACAAGTCCTCTGCTAGGACCTGTCCAAATCTGCTCACAAGTCCCCACGAAACCTATCCAAAATGCTCACAAGTCCCCAAACTTCAACCTTCAAAAACTCACAAGTTCCCACTGTCAAAACGCTCACAAGTCCCCACGGAACCTGTCCAAAAACTCGGCAAGCTCACCAAGAAAAACTTTCTTAGTAGGAAATCACAAAGTGAATTGTTAGAGACCCAATGTGATTTGTCAAACTCATAGAAGCATAAAGAGAATTGTTAGAGACTCAATATGTTCTATACTCAAATCCCAATCTCAAAACTCAACTCAAATCAACTCAGCTCAATCTCAATCTCAAATCTGAAAACTCAACTCAATATCTGAAATGGATAGGATAGAATGTTTTCTTTCAAGAACATGAAACCCCAACAATTGCCAACTATGCAAAGAATCACATAACAATGATACTCATGTTCTTTTCACCATCAATTAGGGTTTCAACAACAATGCTCATCAAACAAGGTTTAGTCAACCAACACCATTCAACTCAACATCAACCTTGAAGCATTCAACCAATCATCACAAGAAAAGGAAACAAGTAGAAATCCTTTTCCCTCCAAAGATATTTGAACAAAACAGCCACCAACACAATATCACCAAATGCAAAGAATAACTTGCTCAAATCAACTCAATGGAGTAAGCCCAATATCATGAATCAAGTAAAGCAATAACTTGATCAAACAACCTCTATGGAAGCAACTCAACCATCAAACTCAAAACAGCCAACCAAGGGTTCCACCAACTCAATGCAAGTAGCTAGACTCACAAATATAAACCCTAGTGCACAAAGCTTCCACTATCTCAAACCAAAAATTATGCATTCACCAAAAACTCTCCTTAAGGATAACAATGCATAAGTAGTCTTCAACAAACCAGAAAATAGGATTTACACCCAACCAAAGGAAACCTAGTTGAAAACCTTTTCACTCCAACCTTATTTCAGAAAAACATACACCAATCATACTCATAAGAAAAATGTGCCCATACCTTTTTGGAGTAGAAGAAAATTGATCCTTAAAGCTGTCACCACACACAACCCTCAAACTTCCAACCAAGTTAGGGTTAGAACCAAGATAAATGAGCATATATAAAAACTTTCCTTAATACACCTTTTAGCTCCTCTTCTTTAAAAACAACCACCAAAGAAGCCAAAAACACAACAACCAAAACTTACACCTTATATCTCCATTTTTAAATTTAGCATAGCAAAAGACTAATCTCAAAAATACAACCAAAGAAATATCCCCTTATTTCTCCTATGTCTTTTAAACAATGCTAAACAATGCCAAAAATCATATCAAGAAAATAATCACACCTTATAATGGCTGCCCTTGAAGAATCCAAAATTCGCGGCACAAAACACGTTTTAATAAAAACGTGACTAATCCATGCACAACTCCCTCCGCGGGGATCGAAACGGAGACCTCCACCTACGCAAGGCCCAAACGCAGCCTTCGCTGCCACTAGCCCACAAGAGGCTTACGAAGTCCAAGACGGACTTCCTTCCACATGAACGGTCAAGCTTTCCGAAAGCTTTTCAAACCACGAGCTCTCCTCTTTCGCAGCGTAAACAGAACATTCGATCGCAGCCAAACCAATTAATTGCCTTCGATTTTCCAAGTGACTTTAACCTTAGGAACCTTCTCATATTTATAGTCCATACGTGGACTTTAGAACACGTCGGCTACAAAGAAAAGTAATTTCGAATTTAATCGAAATTTGCTTTCTAAAGGGTTTAAAAACCCTTAAGTATTTTTAATAAATTAAAAATAATTTCTCCCTTAATTAATTAAATAATTAATTAATTAAAACCTTGAAGGGTTTTAAATAATAATTAAATAAATAATAAAGAGAACCTCCATTGGTTTTAATAAAAACCATTTAACTTGGTTTTAATGAAAAACCCTTGCCAATGGAATCTCTCCGGATTCTCTTGGAATCTTCCACCTTTGAAGCCAACACATCCTCTTAACATTAATGCCATTTCCTTTTGACATCAATGACAACTCATAGACAAGAAGCTAGGATCTCAAACCCAAAATTGCCAACAATCTCCCCCTTTGTCATTGATGGCAAACCATGCTTCTCAACAACACAGAAACTCAACATAAACAGCTCCCCCTGTCTTGAGGCTCTCCCCCTTACTCAAATCTCTCCCCCTTTGTCATCAATGGCAAAGGGTCACCTTTGGGGCTCGGGACTAAGAATGAGCCTCTTAGCTTAGTCCCTCCCCCACCTCTTGATGAGGTGATTAATTCTTGGGTGGGAGTAAAACTCCCATTAGGCACTGATCATCATCAGCGTCTATAACTTCCTTGTCGGGCCTTCTCTTGAACTCTTTGTCCATATTCCTATTCCTGTCACTATTCTTGTTCTTGTTCTCATCCCTGTTCTTGTCCATGCCTTGATCCTTGGACCTGATCATGCCATTGTTCCTGTTCTTGTATTCTGGAATTTCAGCTCTACACTTGTCTAATTGTGTGACCTTCATTGTTGCACTTGAAACACTTGACGATGTTGTTTCTCCGAGGTAAACCTGATCTTTGAATCCACCAGTTCTGACCAAACCTGTTACGACCAAACTTGTTCTGGCCAAACCTGTTCTGACCAAACTGTTACGGCCAAACCTATTCTGACCAAACCTGTTCCTGTTATTTGCCTTGCAATAAACTGCCTTGTGCCCAAACTGTTGACAAGAGTAGCAATACCCTTGAAAGTAACTAGCACTTCTGAAACTGTCATTTACCTCCTTCACTTGAGCCATGCAATGTGAAGCCATGTGACCAAACTTGTGACAAGCAAAACATCTGCCTTGAAACTTTCCTTTAATTGACCTCTTAGGTTATGAAAACTTCTTCTTCTCATTTTGAATTCTATTTTCTGTGCATCTATCATTCAAGGACTCCTTTTCTGAAATACTTTCCTCATCAGAACTCTCTTCCTTTTGGAGTCTCTTACTAGACTCTCCAACTTGTTCCTTGTGTGGCTTAACAAAACCAAGGCCTATTTTATCTATTGTCTTTCTTTGACCTTTGATGAGTGACTTAACCTTTTTGGAGCTATCTTGAAACTTGTAAAGCTTATCCTTGTACTCTTTAGTTTCCTCTTTCAAAGAAGCCATTTTCTGTTCTAACTCACTATACTCAAGAACCTTAGACTCTAACTCATCCTTGAGTTCTTGTGTCTTAGCTATAGAGAAGTCAAGACTTTCTATAAGATCATCTCTCTCCATACAACATTCATCTAACTTATCCTTGAGTCTAGCATTCTTCTTTCTTTCCTTTTCCAAAACACTAAGAGCACTAATAAGTTCACTTTCAAGATCCTTTATTTGTTTGCTTTTTGAATCATCAAAGCCTTTTTCAGATTTCTTATCACTAGAGGTGCTACCCTTTTCAAAAACCATACATGCATCTTCCTTATAGTTTTCTGAAGCATCCTCATACATACTAGAAACCAAATCATTATTTGTGCAATCATCCTCAAGGTGACCAAAATTTCCACATCTAAGACATTTCATGATAATGAATCTATGTTTCGGTTCTTCCTCTTTTTATGATATGAACAACATCTCATTTTCATTATCACTTGAAGAACTTTCACTATCACTACTAGAACACTTACTTGCTTTGTCTAGGTAGAAACTCTTCTTGTGCTTGTGAGAATACCTCTTTCCTTGATTGTTGTGCTCATCTTTGTTTTTCTGTGATGCTTGTGCTTTTCAGAATCCTTGCTCTTAGAATCCTGTTTATCTTCATCACTTTCATTCTTGGGAACAGTACGGTCAGTAGCATAATGACCAAACTTTCCACAATTGAAACATCTTATATTTTTCATACTTTTGTGCTTTCTAGAGAACTTGCCTTTCTTGTTGTAATATGCCTCTTCATCACTAGAAGACTCATCACTATCTTGAAGTTGTTTACCCTTGGAATTCTTGGTAGCCTTGAAAAGTTGCCTCTTTCTTGACATCAACCTTCACTTGAGTTCTCAACTCAAATGTTTGCAAGTATACTATGGAGCTCATCCTTTTTCAACTTATCCAAATCTTTAGCTTCCTCAATAGCAAAAATATTTTCACTAAATCTATTAGGAAGAGATCTTAAAATCTTATCACAAACATCATTTTCAGCAAGCTCAAGACCTAAGTCTTTCATGGAGTTAACAACCTCATCCATACGAAGCATGTAGTCACTAATATTTTCATCATCATTCATCTTGAGTTGTTCAAACATACCTTTGAAGTGTCTCAACTTGGCCTTTACGACATTTGTATCACCTGTATGAACCACCTTCAATTGTTTCCACATTTCACTAGTTGTCTTGCGGTGAATCACTTTGGTGAGATCTGCTTTCTGTAAGCCTTTTGGGATTGCATTCATTGCTTTTGAATTTTTGTGATGTAGGAGCCTTTCTTCTTTAGTATTAGGACCATGTTGAGGAATAGTGTACTCATCTTCAATCACTTCCCAAACCTCATTCCCAAGTGCCATTAGATGAACCTTCATCCTTGCACTCCAAAGACCAAAATCTGACCCATCAAGAATAGGTGTTGCATTGCCACTTGAATGATCCATTGTGTTCTTTACTAGCTTTTCCTTCAAGTTGTTAAACTTTTCGAAGGCACCTACTCCGATACCAATTGAAGAACACAAGCTTATCCTTGAGAGGGGGGTGAACAGTATAAGACCTCTTTTACTTTTTCCTTTATACTTCAAAATAGTAAAGCAATATACCCAAAGCAATATCAAAGCAATGCACAATATCATCCACAAAGTGACACCAATTTTAACGTGGTTCACCCAGAATGGTTGGGCTACGTCCACAAAACTTTTCTCTAAAAGTTATCTCAAAGTTCTTTGGGAATCCTTCCCAATTACAATGTTTATGAGCCTCGGCCCAAAGGAGATACCTTCCCCCAATCAGAATTTATGAGCCTCTGCTCAAAGGAGATACCTTCCCCCAATCAGAATTTATGAGCCTCTGCTCAAAGGAGATACCTTCCCCTCTACTCTGGAAATGATCCCTGAGAAGATCAACTGCCTCTACCTCTTGCCAGCACGTGGAACTCCTTTCCATCGAAGACCTCCTGTCCTCAATGCTTAGCCTAAGAGACCTCTGCCTTCTATGATCACGTCCACAGTAGCTCGACAACCTGTACCAAACACAGTTAGTCGGTCTAGTACAAGTCTTCCTCTGTCTGTCAAATCTGTCCAACTCTTGAACAAATCAATCCTCTGCATACAAGCCTTCTCAAAGACTTGCCAAATCTATCCTCGGGTTCTTCTCATAGAACCAATGCACCTCTGTCCTCAAGTTCTCTGATAGAACTATCAAACTCAGCTCACAAGTCCTCTGCTAGGACCTGTCCAAATCTGCTCACAAGTCCCCACCCCCCCCCCCCCCCCCCCCCCCACCCCCCCCCCCCAACTCCCCCCCCCCCCCCCCCCTAAACCCTCCCCAAAACCCCAACAAGCTCACCAAGAAAAACTTTCTTAGTAGGAAATCACAAAGTGAATTGTTAGAGACCCAATGTGATTTGTCAAACTCATAGAAGCATAAAGAGAATTGTTAGAGACTCAATATGTTCTATACTCAAATCCCAATCTCAAAACTCAACTCAAATCAACTCAGCTCAATCTCAATCTCAAATCTGAAAACTCAACTCAATATCTGAAATGGATAGGATAGAATGTTTTCTTTCAAGAACATGAAACCCCAACAATTGCCAACTATGCAAAGAATCACATAACAATGATACTCATGTTCTTTTCACCATCAATTAGGGTTTCAACAACAATGCTCATCAAACAAGGTTTAGTCAACCAACACCATTCAACTCAACATCAACCTTGAAGCATTCAACCAATCATCACAAGAAAAGGAAACAAGTAGAAATCCTTTTCCCTCCAAAGATATTTGAACAAAACGACCACCAACACAATATCACCAAATGCAAAGAATAACTTGCTCAAATCAACTCAATGGAGTAAGCCCAATATCATGAATCAAGTAAAGCAATAACTTGATCAAACAACCTCTATGGAAGCAACTCAACCATCAAACTCAAAACAGCCAACCAAGGGTTCCACCAACTCAATGCAAGTAGCTAGACTCACAAATATAAACCCTAGTGCACAAAGCTTCCACTATCTCAAACCAAAAATTATGCATTCACCAAAAACTCTCCTTAAGGATAACAATGCATAAGTAGTCTTCAACAAACCAGAAAATAGGATTTACACCCAACCAAAGGAAACCTAGTTGAAAACCTTTTCACTCCAACCTTATTTCAGAAAAAACATACACCAATCATACTCATAAGAAAAATGTGCCCATACCTTTTTGGAGTAGAAGAAAATTGATCCTTAAAGCTGTCACCACACACAACCCTCAAACTTCCAACCAAGTTAGGGTTAGAACCAAGATAAATGAGCATATATAAAAACTTTCCTTAATACACCTTTTAGCTCCTCTTCTTTAAAAACAACCACCAAAGAAGCCAAAAACACAACAACCAAAACTTACACCTTATATCTCCATTTTTAAATTTAGCATAGCAAAAGACTAATCTCAAAAATACAACCAAAGAAATATCCCCTTATTTCTCCTATGTCTTTTAAACAATGCTAAACAATGCCAAAAATCATATCAAGAAAATAATCACACCTTATAATGGCTGCCCTTGAAGAATCCGAAATTCGCGGCACAAAACACGTTTTAATAAAAACGTGACTAATCCATGCACAGCTCCCTCCACGGGGATCGAAATGCGTAGACCTCCGCCTACGCAAGGCCCAAACGCAGCCTTCGCTGCCACTAGCCCACAAGAGGCTTACGAAGTCCAAGACGGACTTCCTTCCACATGAACGGTCAAGCTTTCCGAAAGCTTTTCAAACCACGAGCTCTCCTCTTTCGCAGCGTAAACAGAACATTCGATCGCAGCCAAACCAATTAATTGCCTTCGATTTTCCAAGTGGTTTTAACCTTAGGAACCTTCTCATATTTATAGTCCATACGTGGACTTTAGAACACGTCGGTTGCAAAGAAAAGTAATTTCGAATTTAATCGAAATTTGCTTTCTAAAGGGTTTAAAAACCCTTAAGTATTTTTAATAAATTAAAAATAATTTCTCCCTTAATTAATTAAATAATTAATTAATTAAAACCTTGAAGGGTTTTAAATAATAATTAAATAAATAATAAAGAGAACCTCCATTGGTTTTAATAAAAACCATTTAACTTGGTTTTAATGAAAAACCCTTGCCAATGGAATCTCTCCGGATTCTCTTGGAATCTTCCACCTTTGAAGCCAACACATCCTCTTAACATTAATGCCATTTCCTTTTGACATCAATGACAACTCATAGACAAGAAGCTAGGATCTCAAACCCAAAATTGCCAACAAGTATTATATCAAATAGTTTACAACTAATCAATAGACATATTAAATGGTTACTTAATGAGGGGAAATCTATAAATTTTTGGCTTGACACTTGGTTGAAGCCTCATCCTCTTATTTTTTATCCAAAAGGATATTATTGGCTTAAGCATATTTAGCTTGTAAAGATTCAAGGGTAAAAAACTATACTAATGTAAACAACAATTCTTGATCATGGATTTCTATTAACAACTTGATTGAAGAAGAGAACCTCAAGTTAATATTGGATAAGATTCAAAGAATGCTTCAAGGGTACTATCTGTATATTTTTACATAGGAGGATGGGTTAGTTTGAAATCTACCAAAATATGGTAGATACTATTTTAATTTGGGATATAAGGCTTTAGAGCAACCATAATTTCCTACTTCCAAATATTTTCCTTGGGTTAATGTTTGGTCCCTCCCTAAGGCCTTAACATATTTTTGTTTAGCAGTCAAAATCAAAATTCTTATATTTGAGAGTCTATAAAGAAGAGGATATATGGACCTTTTAAGTGTACCTTCAATAAGAAGGATCTAGAAATATTAGATCATTTGCTTTTAATTGTCTATTTGCTTATATCATTTGGATTCTTTTTGAAAAATGGGATATGTGGAATAACTTTATTAATATTGAAAGACTTGATGAAACCTTGGTTTAATAGTTTCAATGCTAAAGCAATTATGTATTCTATGGAGGATTGGTACTTTCATTATTTATTGGAATATATGGCTTTTCAAAGGATTGATCAATTTTTAAAAAATAAATATTAGGAACATTGCCCAAGCTTGGAATTGTATTATTTCCTCTCTTACATAATGTTTGCAAGCATGGTGTTCATCATGGAAGTCTTAGTTATAGAAAAAAAAGGTGTTAGCCTCTTGGTTATATTATTTGAATATACATAAAAGGGTCATCTTTGACAATGGAGTTAACATAAAGGATTTGCTTGATCTATGGTAAATTATAAATATTTAGAAGATGGATTTATCTAACTTAATTTTATTGGTCCTTTTGAAGGAAATACAAGAAAGTTGGTAGAGGTGGTATTTTTTGATATAATGAAGGAAAACTTCTCCTTAGTTACCCAAAATCAAATGCAGCAAATAGGTCCTATAAACTAAATGCTTTTAAATTTTGATGATAAATTAAAAATACAATTTTCATTTAGAGTAAGGTTTCAAGAAGATAATGCAAACAAACAAGCCTAATGTGACTATAGGTGATTTTATAATAATAAGATGCAAGATTTTAGTTGGTCCCTTGATGCTATCACTACTAATTTGTTCCTTCTTTTCTTTTTTTCTTTAATGGATAAAACAAAAAATACTAGAAATTGAAGTAGATGCAAAATAGATAATAGACATATTTTATGATCTAAAATACCAAGAACAAAGGGATTGGAACCTAGAACCTAATTTTTGTCTCAGTGGCAAAAGTGTCACTAATCTGCAAAAGTATTATTGGCAAAACCATTGCTAGCCCATAGAAGCACTATCAATACTACTGTAGTTTGGTGGTACTTTTGCTAACCTACAAAATAAACAAAAATAAATATATCAATAGTAAAGGGATATTCCTAAACTAGTGGAGAGTGTATGACTTCCTTGACTAGCATTAGACCCTTGCTCAAAAGATGAAATAAATAGGTGTAGAATGATAAAATGATGATTGTGTGCTCAATGAAAAAATTGGCATAAGGTAGTTAATAGTTCCATTGGTGTTTTTGCCAGCTAGTAGATTTTTTGCTTCCTATGATTATAAAGTCGGACTCTACTATATCAAAAGTGGCAAAGTGCCACTAAACTTGTAATTCAACAATGCTTGTATCTATAGATACAAAAAAATATGCTTGGATAAGATATTTATGGTTTATTAATTGGCTAAATAAGGATCACTAACCAGAAGGTGTAGGGGACCTAATGGAGATAGTATGATAGCTTGATTGGATAATGTATATGTAAACCAATGATGCAATAAAGCAAAATGACAAGTAGGTGTACATGTGAAACAAATAAAATTAGTATGCAATGATAAAATGATTACAAAGCTACAAAAATAAAGATATGACAAAGCCAAGAGGGGAGAGAGCATAACCAAGCAATCTTGTAGTCTCAAGATGCCTTGATTGATATCCCCTTATGGTGATTGTAGGTACTTTTTCCCTTTAGCCCCCACTTCACTCAAAGAAGACACAGTAAAAAATAGGATGAGCCAAAGAATATAGTTAAAATATACTTTTTGTCTTTATTTAGAAGGAAAAAAATTCAAAGGGAAAGGTAAACAAGCTTAGAAGCCATATTGACCATTAAATATTCCATCAAGGATCGATACTCATATGTCACCCAGGCCAATGATATTAAGGGTATTAGTTCCCACAAGCCATTGATTTTCAATCCAATGGTTTGCATGGGCCTTCCAACAAAGAAGATCATAGTAAGGAATAAAAGGCCTTTAAAAGACTCAAAGTTGGACATGTGGTGACTAGTCAGGAGGCCAAGGAGAAAAGTGCCCATGCTCACATGAAGGAGGCCCACCATTAGTTGAAGGAGGTTCCACATTAACTAGGGAGATATGGTAGTCATGCATGCAAGGAAGAAGGTAGAAAAAGGAGCATTTAAGGAGACAGTCATCATTGTCTACAAAGGTTGACCTTAGTAGCCTAGCCTATCAAAACCAACCATGTGTTGACTATATACCATATGTGTGAGTCTATCTCACCAATATGTGCCAATTAGGGAGGCCATGCTCATTACATCATCAAAGTGATGCACTCTAAGAGAAACATGGCAAAGAATTAACAATACAACCATCCCTAATGTAGTAGAAAAGGGGTGAGTTAGTGATGATTTGTCATCCAAAGGCCTAAAAGCCCTTAGCATTTATGCCCCAAATCTAGAGACCTCAAAGTTATTTTTTCCAGTTACAGAAGGATTTTTGTTGTAGAGTAGAAGATAACTTGTAGGCCTTCTACATAGTGTTTTTAGATGAAAGGAACCCTCCTCCTGGATTATAAATAGACATAGATTTTATTGTAAAGGAATTCAGAGCTATTTGTGTGTGCCTAATATCTAGCCTTGTGGGCTCTTCCTTTCACCCCCATTTTTCTAGTTGTAATAAGTGGAGATCAAACCTTGAGACATTGTCTAATGAGCATCAACCTTTGGAACACATGTCTTGTAATCATTTCTGGTACATTAATGGAATTCATGACTAATTTTGCTTTATCCTCCTTTCTTTAATGTGTTTTTCATTCCTGGAAATATGTTTGTTTTTTTGTGTTCACTATAGCTATTAATCAACGGATTTCATGTTCATTTACAGCCAATTGTTGTAGTTGGAGGAAGGGACTTTAATTCTTGGTACATCGTCCCATAGCTTAGGTTTAAATTTCTACAAACTATCTACTTTTTCTATTTCTACTTTCATTGCAATTTTATTTCCCTATAAGACCCCCCTAGCCTTAGGTCGTGGAGGCCTCTATGCATCAAGGATTAATTTTGATGAGGAGTTAGGCTTGATTAAAAACCCCAAAGTTTTCCCCACAAGCAGTCCTCTATATACAATGCTTCTTATTGTTTCATTGTACACAAGACACGGGTGCCCCTAGCTTATTAGGTTCTCTGACCTAATTGGTAGATGCATTCAAATATGACAATAGTGATAAAGCATATGAGCTTGATTGTTGCTTAAAATGATTGAGATCTTCATAATTGCATGCGATCCATATTTCAAATTAGCAAAACTTCACAATGTTTAAAAGTTCCTCTAAATTGGGTTCCCCAAGTGCTAGCTTTATATAGAACCATGGCTCCTTGGAGTGTGGTTACATAAGCTGATGGGATTGTTTGAAGGTAAGATTTCAAAATTGTTTAATGTGCAATTAATGGATGAAATATAGAAAAGGAAAATTTTGTAGCTTTGGATTGTTTTTAGGCTGCAAATCAGATTTATATGTTAACTCCATTTTGGGTGAATGGCTTAGAAGGTACTAATTGTCTATTTTTTTTCCTTTGGGCGTTTGATAGTCAATAGCATTGGAAGCGATAGCATTGGTGGTGCTAATGATCCCAATGTTAATGTAAAGATGGTTATTGATGGTCAATTTGGGTAGGAAATGATGTAAATTTTAAGGTTTTATAAAAGTGCTACTAGGGAGTAGAAGCACCACTACCACTATCACTTACACCGTGGCACTTTTGCTTTGGGAGCAATAAATGATCTTAAGTTGAGCTTTGTATGATTAACTTGATTTAGATGCTTGATTGACTAGCAGATGAAGATGATAAGTTTAAAGACTTTGACAATGTGCTCAAAATTAGGTGTCTAATTTATCCATTTTTATGCATTTAGTGGACGATGAATGCATCCAAATTTGATATTTATACCCCAATTTTGAGACAAATAGATTTGTTATTGCTTAGGATTCATGATGTGATTTTACTGATGCTTGTGATTATTGACTATTAATGGTGTTAAATTTTTTATTTTTAAAAATATTAAATGTTGTTATGCCCTAGTGCCCCCCTCAAATTTTGAATGAAAAATCAAGTTGGATCAAGGAAACTTGACTTAACCATGATTCATGTTGGTGCAATAATGAAATTTTGAGGACAAATAGTAGAAAATGGTTGGGATGGGCTAGGGGTAAAATGGTTGGGGAGATAAGAACCAAATCATATTTATAGTTGAGAAGGAGAATCAAGAGCTCTAGACATCATAAAATCTAATGCTCCACTTGTCCATACCTTTATTGTTTTATTTCATCCACGTGTCTTTTCTTTTATTCATTGTTTCTTTTACTATTTGTTTTAGCAATCTACTATTTTTCATTCTTTGTATTTTCTTTAGGTATCCCAATAGCCTTATCATAAATTTTTCTTCTATTGGAAATTATGGGAAGTATTACATCATAGTAGGTATTTATAAATGTTGAGTAACCACTCAACACATGGTTTGTATGGTCTACTATAGGACAAAGGTATAACCACCATCATAGTCCATGTGATAGGGCATGTGAGCTAACCACCCTTCACAAGGTCCATGCATGTGGTATAGGATAAAAGTAGTTGCAAGTTTGTTATGCCTAAATAAGGCATCCTATGTACTTTAAATACCTATCATTGTATAATGCAAAGTATTTGAAGCTTAATTTCTAATATGTGGTATTACATTAGGTAGAAGGAAGAAATCGTTTTCTTTTTTATCCCCCTCTAGCTTTGACACTCAAGAAGCTAAGGTACACTCTTTTTGAGAAAAAATTTAAGATTGAGATAAGAGGTTTCAAGGGTAAAATTACCCTATGTTAAATCATCACCATGAAGAGAAATTCCATGGTTGAATTAAAGAAAAATTAGGGTTGAAAACCCTGGCCAAAGGTAAATTTAAGCAAGAAAAAGGAAGTTATTGAAAGCTCCATAAAAGATTGAAGGAATTTATTGAAAGCTCCATAAAATATTTGAAGAAGTTATTGCAATATCCAATATTGAAGGAAGCTATTAAAAGCTCCATTAAAGATTGAAAGAAGATCTATACAATTTTACAAAGAAGGAAGCTATTTGAAACTCTTTTTTGAAATTTACAAAGAAGTTTGAAGAAAAGATGAAATAGCTCATTAAAGCATCTTAGAAGGCACTCAAAAGAAATATTGAAGTTTTTTGAAAAAGGGCTTAGCAATTTGAGAAGTTTAATAGAAAGAAAAAAAAAAGAGGGTCATATAGCCTATTGAAGCAAATTCGTGAAGGACAACATTTTAAAACCAAAAGGTTCTTGGTACAATTATCTTAAAAATTAAAGAAATGAAAGAACAAGAAAAATATTAGAAGATACAAGGAAATTCATGGTGGAAGAGAAAAAAATAATAGCAAAGAGAAAAAGAAGCAAACATCACATACAACGACCTAGATGGCATGAATATGGCAATTCAATGTAGTGACTAGGTAGAAACATCTGAGAAGGATAATGTGGAGCTTTAGTAAAAATTGAAGATAGAAAGAATATCTAGGGCAATTGAGCAAGAGAACCATGAGAGAACATTTGTTTGAATTGATTTAGGGTGATTAAGCAGGAGGAGCATGACAGCATAAAAGGTAACGTTTGCATTTAAAGATTCATTGGAAGTGATTATAACAAAAAGGTCTATCAGAAGTAGATAAAGGAAGTTCAAAAGAATTGTATGAAAAGAGTCCCGCCAATGTGTTGTAACAACAAAAATGAAAATGTGCAATTCATTGCAAAGGAATGTTGCTAAAATTGTGAGAAGTGAGAAGGTGAGAATTGCACTCACTTGGAAAAAAGTGCTAATCACCCGTAGATGTCAATGTTACACAAAATAAATAGTAAGCTACTATTAAAAGGACACTAGGGGTTAAAGTTCACACAATTTCCAAAGAAACGAACAAGTAAAAAATTTTAAGTTGATTTAATTTGAAGTAACATATTTTTGTGAGATAGAAAGAAGGGAACAAAGGTATAGAGTTTGAAAGATATTCTTGATTAAAAGAGACATATTATTATTTTTTTAAATATAATATTTGAAAAGAGAAAAAGAAATATTAAAGAAGGGAATAATCCAAGGAATATTCATAAGAGGAAGAAGCATTCCCTCTATTTGGCAAGATACAATTTTCTCACATTTTTAAGTAGCAGTTGAAATTTGAGTATAGGTATATATACTCGTCGAAAAGAGTTTTTTGAGGCAAACTTAGTAAAAGAAGAAACTTTAGATTTTGTAAAGGTTTACTATGGCTAGTGAAGCACCAAAGTTCTTGTTATTGGATTCCCAATAGCTAAGGGGAAACAAATATGCTGGAAAACCAAACTCATGACACAACTTGAGTTTGAAGGATTTTGGCAAGTAGTAGATGGAAGCATTATCCATATTACTATAGAAGGAGAAAATAGAGAAAATGTTAACAAGGTAAACAAAAAGGCAAGACTCATATCATGTTCAAAGTAACAAATGAGGTCCAAGCATACATCAAATATATGACCATAGGCAAATATGTATGGGAGAAGTTGAAGATAATATTTTAAGCCAAGAATCAAAATTAGATTTTATTCTTCCAAAGCCAGTTCCATTGTCTAAAGACGGAGAGTAGAGAAAAGCTAGAAGCATTCATGAGGCGAATTATAGAGTTACGAGCATCATTGCAAGCACTAGGATTAAAGGTAACTGATGAAACTATAGTTTCAATTATACAAGTACAATATTTTTGTGGCTACACTAAATATTACTAAATAAACATGAGGCTTTGAGAAGCTAGTGAATCTACAAAATGTAGAGGGTTCACATACTTTAAAGGAAAAGGAACAATTACAAGTTACAAGTCAAAGAGAGAAGTAGCCATTTAGAAGAAGTATGAGACCTCCACAACGTTTCCAACAAAGAAATAATTTTCAAAGATTTAAGAATCAAAGGAATGATTCTCAAAGGAATACTTTCAACATACCAAAGATGTAAATTATGTGATAAAATTGGACATGAAGTGAAGGAATGTTGGCATAATCTATTCCTCAATAGGATTTCTTCTCAAGATATATATTCTCATCAAAAGAAGTCTCAAATAGACAAAGATACAAGTTGGAGACCAATACATCAACAACACAATAATATTGCAAAAAATTGCATGTTTACTGCTCATGCTCAATTCCATGATGCTTGGTATATCAATTCTAGATAAACCAATCACATAATTAGTTAGAAGGATTGGTTTTAGACTCTAGACTGTTTCAAACATACAAGAAGGGCATCTCTATATGATGGCACATCCTATGAAATCAAATGCATAGGATATATCAGATTAAGACTTGAATCTCACATATGCAAGTTAATAGGGGTCTTTGTATATCCCGTGACTCATTAAGAATCTACTCTTCATCAATCAATTACTCAACCATAATTTGAAGGTTGAATTTGATAAACAATAGGGATCCAAGGATGTCTTATTGTATATGGCAGAGAAACGGGAACAATATTTGAACTTCAACAACATGACATCTATAGTCACGCACGTCAAGATTCATCAAAGGCAAACAAAAGAAAGAACAACAATAATGGAGGAAGAACTCATTATTTTTACATACAAAGGCATATTGAACACTCAACAATTACTGCACAAGCAATAGACATAGATATTAGAGATGAGAATTGGATAATTCTTGCATGTGATAGTCATAACAATACCATTATCAAAATAGTATCAATCTATCATCTCCTATAACTAGAGAACTAGCAAAAAAAATAGTTAATCAAACAAGTCCAAATGGAGCATCTTGAAATTGAAGAGATACATTCAGAATGCAATTCTTTCTCATCTGTAATTTTCAATCAAAATGATCTAGAAATTGAGAATAGCAAAAAGGATCAAGAATACCCACATAAGGGACTCAAACTACATTCATTAGCAGCACATCAAAAGAAGCACAAATATATGGCCTATTCTAAGCAACGACTTAATCAAATGAATGAGGTCAAGCTGTAGAAGAAAAGACGAGAAGTGATTTACTTCACCACAAAAATGTACATCGGTCCATCTTGATGTATCTAGCCTGTCACATGATTGGCCATTACTATTTAACATGAATTATTTTCTTTGTTGGCTGGCAATTGTCTCTTCTTCCCACTTAAATGTCTCTACCCTACTACCATATAAAGATCCTTTTGTTTTTGACAAGAGATGGCGATGCCAAAGGGTACTGGAAGTTGTGAACAACTGATGATGTAGCTTGTAATACCTATGTTGCTATGATTTTCAGTATCAGTTTTGAAGTTACTGTAGACATCACATACGGCAATAATTGATGTTGTTTCAAAATCTAGTAGCATAAGTAACAAAGATTAATACAATTGATGATTATAAAATTAATGCATGGCAAGACCTAAATGAAACTTAGCAAGCAATGTCCAGCCAATGCAGGGACCTTGTTGGGATCTTGTTGGAAGATAAATCTCAGAGCTGCTGCAAATTGGGAGATAAAATGGTCAATGCAAATGAGTCAACAAAATGAGGCATAGGAAGAAATGAAATAGTTTTGCAGAATGGGGGCCAGAAGCTTTCGTCACTTTCTTATCATTCTCCAATTCACCATCTGTTGAAATAAAGGTAAAAATAAAGGAGATTATTTAGGTCCCAGTCAAGCCAGCAACAGTGATTCTGCCATCTACAAATACAAATGTCTTGTTTGATCTCTTCGATACAAAGCCTTGTCAAGCTAAATGTTGCAGATACTATAAATTTGTACCTGCTAGTGCATTTATATTTTGAACTTCCTAAACAGTAAAATTAAACCCTTTCCTGTGCCAAAGGATTTCCAAATGGGGTACTTGGATATGCCAAGCTTCAAGAACATGTACATTTTTGGATGAAGGTGCGAGACAATAGTCAATAATGTTGTCCTTCCTAATTGTTCACTCTCATCCATTTCAAATAAACTTTGGCCTCAAATATATCCATTTCAAATCTCTTTGTAAAACACCATAAACAACAGATTTCAATGCAACGACCACATCTGACTTAAGTTTGTGTAGAGAAGACTGACCACAATTCAAAACTAGCCTAAGCCAGTTGAAATCATGTTCAACTGCATAAACAATCTGAGAACTTAATTTCCTCCCAAACTTGATTTCCTTATTTTCAGAAGCGATGGTGCTTACAAGCAAATGCAATGCAAGGGCGGTGAAAAACTGTGCTTTGACAAGGATTGAAAGAAGTGATTTCCACTGGTGATCTCAATTTGCTACAATATCAAAATATCAACAGGGATCTTAAGTCCCCTAATATAAATGGTTCAGTAATTGGAAATAGGTAAGTTGTTAATAATTTGCAATAGCATTAATGAAATGGGATGATCAAGTTTTTAAAGTTTATGGGCTCCAAAAAGAAGACCCAAGATCAATTCCTAGATGCCATGTACATTGTGAAGAGCTGCAAAGTGTGAGAACGTAAAGTTATTGAAGTGTTATCCAAGTCTGGGTGCAGCAAACAATTAAGTTGTTATTTACGGAACTGTAAAGGTTGTTATGTCTTACTTAGGTAAAGCTACTGCATCTAAGTCTAGACGTAGCATACCCCAACAAACATGGCCAAGCAAAAGGCCCAGAAAATTTAGCAAAATAGACCCCTCACAACATTGACAGCTAAGCCAAATGTCACCCCCATCTACAGTGGATTTAACAATTTATTTTAAATAAAAAATGCGAAGGCTATAGATCTGACTCCATTAATAGCTATTACTACTTTTGGATCTTTAAGGGATCCACTACTAGATACAATAAATGCACACAGTACAGTTCATCAGACATCTTGCTGTGACTTTTGCAAGAAAAATATTATTTTGTGAAGCATGCATTATAACTTTCCATGAAATTTGATACGAGTGTATACTTAGACGTACATTTTCAAGCTCTTACTTCACATGAAAATTAATTTTATACCTAGACATTTTCAAGTTCTTCATCATTTGCATCAGGGATCATTTACTATCATTTTTATGTCCACATTTTTCTACTTAGTTGAATGCCCAAGCCCTTCTATAGTGAACTCTAATGGTCATCTATTGACATGGAATATAGGAAGACTCAGGCATAAGTGTCAAAAGCAGCATAATTAAGTCATTGGCAATCACCTATGTGCTACATTCAGTGTCCAGAATTGTTTTCCTATCAAGTTAGTAATGAAAAATTCTTGCAACTGGTTTGAATGAATGCCTTTTCTCTTGGTGTTTATCACCACCTGTGTCAAAATAACAATATGAATGAAGATCCTTTGTCAAACTATGGCAAGAATCTTAAAATACCTGTCATGAAGCATTCAAACGCCTACCACCTAAAATCAGTAGCTAGTGGGAGATGCATGCTATATGCATATTTTGAACTTTGATATTTGCAAAATAAAACAAAAAAATAGAAGAGCAACATCAGTAGGAATCGAGGTACTTAATAATATGATTATGGCATTTTCCAATAAATTGATTTTGTTTGAATCTCCTATCTCAATGTACATTGATAATGCAGATTGTTAAAAAATCTCGCTGAATAGTAAGAACGTAGTTTTAAGGGCAAAATAGCAATATCAAAGACATTGATTTACAAAACACCTTAACATCTCATTACCAATTCTTAAGACAACATTATGTCAGTAACCAGCATATCCAAAATTACATAGCAATATCTACCCAGCAACAAATTTCTTCGTTCAGGCCATCTGATTAAATGAACATTTAGATATTTTAAAAGAAGTAAAGGTAAAACAAACCCAGTTGTACTCACTATAGCATCTTGTGCCTTCCAGGCAGTTTCTGCCGTGTTTAGAATGTTAGGTACCCAAGATAAGTATTTAATACTATAATATTCTATCGATATTATAATTTTATAATTGACATAATTATCCCACATGTATGGATAAGTGTAGCTGGACATTATATAAATGTAGGCAACAACTCATAGGGATGAAGAGAAAAATATTGTAATTATCTCAAGTTGAGATATATTAAAGAGTTGCTTCCTTCCAGTAAGGAGCATTGTTAGGTGTTGCCCTTGATTGGAATAATTTACATATTTGCCTTGTATTGATTTGTGTGGATTATTCATTATGGTTTATTTAATATTTCTACGAATTGTTAATGATTTTTGTGGATGAGCAAAGGAGGTTCATAACATAGAATTGAGTACAACATATTTTCCCACTGAAATCTCGAACTAAATAGAAGAAAGGATGAGCATAGAACAACACAAACTCAGCCATTTGAAAAAATCAAGACATGCAATTATATGTTTGAACCAGAAGAAATATATCACGAGCTTAAACCTCAAAAAATACAAGCAACCCATATGGGTCTATGGCCAAACCCAAAAGAAACAATATTATTTGAATAAGACGACAGATGAAACTCCAAACCTGCACTAGCAGGTTTCTTTTAAAAAATATTCAATTCTTCTAATCAAAATGCACTAAAGATATTACCAATTCCATCTACGATTTTAAAAGGATGAGCATAGAACAATACAAACTCAGCCATTTGAAAATACCAAGACATGCAATTAAGTATTGGACCAGAAGAAATATATGATGAACTTACACTTCAAAAAATACAAACAACCCATATGGGTCTATAGCGGAACCCAAAAGAAACAACATTATTTGAATGAGCTAACAAATGAAGCTCCAAACCTGCACTAGCTGGTTTCTTTAATACAATATTCGATGCTACTAATCAAAATGCACTCAACCTATTACCGATTCCAGCTACAATTTTATAAGGATGTGCATACAATTTTAAAAGGATGTGCATAGAACAATACAAACTCCCATTTGGAAATACCAAGACATGCAATTATGTATTGAACCAGAAGAAATATATAACGAGCTTAAACCTCAAAAAATACAAACAACCCATATGGGTCTATGGCCAAACCCAAAAGAAACAACATTATTTGAATGAGCTAACAGATGAAGCTCCCTGCACTAGCAGGTTTCTTCTAAAAAATATTCAATACTACTAATCAAAATGCACTAAAGTTATTACCGTTCCATCTACGATTTTAAAAGCAATTGACTCCCCTACAAACAATGATATTGAATGCCATCGGTCTGATGTAAAAACTGAAAGTCATTCCTGTCTTTTCTCAAAATCAGCACTAACCTCCTCCTGAGAATGTGTCTTCTACACTAGTTATGCATCCATGTCTGCCTTGCATGAAGAGAAACACTTTGAATCTTCTATGCCATTGCAGGGAGATCTTTCACCCATGTATCTAGAGGCTTACCAATGGAGTAAACAATGAAACCAATATCCCTAAGCTTCTCTACATCCGCAATGTTGCGACCATCAAAAATGAAGGCAGGCTTTTGCATATTATCATAGATCTTCTGATAATCCAAACTCTTAAACTCATCCCATTCTGTCAAAATACACACTCCATGAGCATCCTTCGTAGCTTCATAAGCATCCCAAACAACACTAACTTGCTTGATAGCTGAAGGGCTCATCGGCTGCAAATGAGGAGGATGATCCCAATCAAATTTGTTCATGGAGAGATCCCTTTGAATCTGATCCTCTGTTACTTGTGGATCATAAATGCTGATATTTGCTTTGTCCCCAAGAAGCCCCTTACATACATCAATTGCAGGCGTTTCACGAGTATCACCAGTATCCTTCTTGAATGCAAAACCAAGAATGGCAATCTTCTTTCCTGAAACTGTGTTGAACATTGAGGAAACTACTCGGTTCACAAATCTTGTTTTCTGATAATCATTAATCTTAATAACTTGTTTCCAATAGTTTGCTACCTCCATAAGACCGTTGCACTCGCAAATGTAAACCAGGTTCAAAATATCCTTCTGAAAACAAGATCCACCAAAGCCAACACTAGCATTCAAGAACTTAGGGCCAATTCTTGAATCTTTGCCAACAGCATAAGAAACTTCAGAAACATTTGCACCAGTTGCCTCACACAGGGCTGACATTGCATTCACTGATGAAATCCTCTGAGCCAAAAATGCATTAGCAGCTAGTTTTGAAAGTTCTGCAGACCATAGGTTCGAAGCAATTATCCTATCTTCAGGAACCCAGTTTGCATAAACTGCTTTCAAAGCTTCAACTGCCTTTCTCCCTTCAGGAGTCTCCCTACCTCCAATAAGGACACGGTCAGGCTTCAGAAGATCTTGAATCGCAGTGCCCTCAGCAAGAAACTCTGGATTTGAAAGAATTTGAAAGTTTATTCCCTTGCTGTTGTGCTTAAGAATTTTTTCAATAGCCTCTGCAGTTTTCACGGGAACTGTAGATTTCTCCACAACAATTTTGTCACTCTTTGAAACATCTGCAATCATTCGAGCTGCACTCTCCCAGTAGGTTAGATCTGCAGCTTTTCCAGCCCCGAGACCTCTGGTTTTTGTTGGTGTGTTGATCGAAACAAAGATAATGTCTGATTCCATAACATGCTTCTCTAAGTCTGAACTGAAAAACAGGTTTCTTCCTCTGCATTCTTTTACAACTTCATCAAGGCCAGGCTCATAAATAGGGAGTTGGTCACTGTTCCAGGCAGCAATTCGAGCTTCCGAGATGTCTACAACAACAACTTCGATAGCAGGGCATTTTAGTGCAATGATAGCCATTGTTGGGCCCCCAACATACCCAGCTCCAAGGCAACAGATTTTCACCATCTTGACCTGTTGAAGAGTCATAAAAAATTAAATCTTACGAAAGTTTAACATAATTCAGAAAACATAAAGCTAAATGAAGTCGATCTGTAATTGAGGGAAGCAAAAAGAGAATGAGAAGTTCATATCCCCAACATCATAGAATCCAACACTCTTTAAAGGCCAACAAGAGGGGAATGCTATGGAGCTCTTATAGGAACCAAAGAAAGCATCAAATGCAAAATATTCAACAGTTTATCCATGACAGTTTATGCAGATAGGCATAACCTTAAACAAACCACACTTGAAAAGAACACATATAATTCAAAGTTACCAACCTTACTGAGAAATTCTTTGTAACGAGATCTTTACAAGTTACATGTCAATGCAATTAGATCTATAGAATTTCACGTTGAAAATGAATGGAGAAAACTAAAACCTGCAAATGCACCAAAATTAATGTGATCTGCACCTATAAGACGTATAGATTTGAGTATTTTTTTCAGAATTTCCTTCAGTAGGAGAATGTTAATTGCAAATATAATAAGAACGTAGAAATCGACTAAGTTTTCATGATTTTCTTTATAATTTAGAACAATTTTCCACTGTTTTCCTCAGTGACAGAAACCTAGCCACAAAGGCAACAAAAACCCAAATAATTCGAAGTCCTTTTTTTTGTTAAATCCCGCCATTTAAGGACCAATGCAATCAGATCCGGCAAGTTCAAAATGCATTAGTAAAAGTTCAGTGCAAAATACAACAAAATCCATAGAACTCACCAAATATTTAGTTAAATTCCTCTATAAATTTTGAAAAAACCAGGAGAAATCAACAACTTTTTGTTAAATTAATTCCCAAACAACTATTTTCAGCCAACACAACCAGATCTGAGCAAGTTACGACCGGAGAACAACAAGATCTCCAGAAACTTTTCATACCTGTTACAAAAATCAGCTAAAAGGAAAAATGTGGAGCGCTTTCCGGGAAAAAAATCCTGCCAAACGGCCACAAACGCTTCAAATTTAACAGATCTTCATTCTACTAACCGCTAAGACATAAGATCAAGCCAAAGAGAGCAGTTATTTCACATACCTGAATTTGCCTGATCCTCGGAGAGCTAAGAAACTAGCTACCCGAGCACATGTAAAAAACAGAAGCCAAACCGCGTCCAGACTAGCCACTCCGCTCTGCTTTAAATACTTTCAATCTTCAAGATCTGACAGCCCGCGTCCGCAAGACCCTACCACAAATAATTCAAAAGAATATTATTTAACGCGGTCTTCCTGATTTCGTACAAATACCGTCAATTTTGTAAAAAATACCGTCAACATCGTCTAACTAGTCACAACCCCCACATGCAAAACCAAAATGCATGAATCATAACTTGTTTTACACCCGAAATCATCGTTTACTGTTGGCCGTTGTAAACCCTAAGAAAAGTCGAAAAAAATAAATGTAAATAATAAAAGAAATTATTTGCCTCGGGAAAATAATGATGCTGCCCGAATATGCTGAGAAATTGCCCGTTGTTCGCTGAAAGGACAGATCAGTTACCGGATCTCTTAAATGACTATGACAGTTTCCAAATATTTATGGCATTTCTGTGGCAAAAGGCAATCGAGATCACGATCGCCATGCCGACATTTAGGAAAAGTTAATATTTGAACAAGTCCGACAACCTTGAAATTCAAGTCAAATGACGTGAAATCGAGGACCCAGATGCATCGTACCTTGCAAGGCAAAAATTATTTAAAAATTATTGATTTGTAAGGGGAGTAGTTCAAAGTGAATTGACCGGTAAGGTTAGTAGTTTAAAATGAATTTTCCTCGAATTTATATTTTATTTTAAAATTTTATCTTAAAAAGATAGTTTGCTGGTAGTTTGTTGATTTGTTGATGAGTTATATGTTGGTGGCCGTTCATTGCTTGTTGATAAACTGTTTTAGTTTGATTCTTTGAACAGTTGAGATCCTGTTAACTTTATCTTCATCCCATAAATTAAATTTATAAAAATTCATTACATCCTAAAATTTACAAGTTCAAACTATATTAACCTTTTGTTGATAACCTTCAAAATAATTTAATTGAAATTTACAATCACAAACATTAAAATCTCCACAATGTTTAAGAAAGCCTCATTCTCAGGCTTTTACATCATGTTATAGAAAGCCTCATTCTCAGGCTTTACATTTGGTTCATTCTCAATTATGACCTCTCCCAAGCGTGAGAGTTGAGCTTATAAAAGGCATTTCTATCCCAACTATGACTTTTCCCAAGCCTGAAAGTTAACTTATCAACAGGAGCCAAAGACATAGTCATACACACCCACCCCTCACACTCCACAATTTAAATCTTAAACCTTTCAAAAATATATATATATTTTTAATCACCATAAATATAAAATATCCTTAACTTAATGGGTAAAGCTCTTTTATTATTTTCTTGTTTTTCCCACGTATGATGGTTCACATGACTATTGCACGATATAGAATTATAAGATATTTTTATTATAATTTATGCTATATACACGATAAATTATATAAAAGAAAAAACATAATAATTGGTAATATGAGATTGAAATTGGTTTTATGGGTATTATATTTTTACTATGTGGTTATGGTATTATTACGTTAAGATTTATTTTATTTATTTTTTTTGCGTCTCCTCCATAAATAATGAGGAATTTAATTAGTTGAGTTAACGTCACATGATAAGAAAATTATATTATTTGATCTAATAAGTTTTTTATTTATAACTCTATGAAACATATTGACTACTCTCTTATTTTTTTACAAACTTATTCATACGCACCTTATTGTGGTTTTGTGTTGATTTTTTCTCTAAAGAATAAGGGGTTATATTGGGGCCTCACTCTTGAAAAATCACAACTCTCTTCTTTCAAGCTTAGAGTTTACAAACAAATTCAATTCTCATCTTAATTAAGATGTTATAGAGATTGTTATGAATCTGCTTATTGTGGTGTAGTGGTAAATGCCTTGGGTGTTGGTAGAGACCGGCCCTGGTTCCATTCCCCTTGTCTCCATCCTACAGATATATGGTATAGTTAGGAATGTCCTATGTGTTGGTAGAGGCCGACAAGGCTCCATTTCTCCTATGCCCAACCTGTTGAAAGTGGCACCTCGAAAGGGGTGTTTTCCACTATAAATTAGTTTTTACCCAGGTGTTGTAGGTGAGTTGGAGAGGAGAGGGCAATCCTCCAAGGGAGGTCCCAGGTTCAAATCTCCACCCTACCAAAAAGCTGAATTGGGTATCCAAAATCCAATTGATAATGTTGGTGCGAGCAGGGTCGGGTGCGACTCCTAGGTGACTTTGATGGTGTAGAACCCCTGTTCGTGGTCTCTCAGACCAAGGCGGCCCGCAAGGGGTTTTTCACTAAAAAAAGAAAAAAAATAGATATTGTTATGAACCTCTCTTCTCATTATAATAAATTATTCATTAATATGTAAAAATATCAACATGAATGTATAAATAAATTGCACAATAAATTAGGTCCGAGGTGTAGACTAATTGGTTCATCCAAACCCCATAAGGGGGCGGAGGTCCAGGGTTCAAATCTCGGGCCTCGCCGAACTGAACGCTTGTCCCTTTCCTGGTGCTTTCAGCAGGCATAAAAGGTTTAAAATGATTGTGGCATGGTGGTTATAGGGGTGGACTATGCGAAGATCTGTGTGGTGGCTTTCAGGGTGAACAGCGCAGAATACTATGGCGGCCATAAAAAGTTGGATAGCCTGCCCAGATTCGTGGTGGCTACCGATTCCACCATGTAACTTCAAAAAAAAAATGCACAATAAAATAGAGATTGATTATACCTTTGAGGTAGGGCAACACCATATAATGCTCCTTATTGGAAGGAAGCCACTCCACAAGATCTTTAGCTCCATGAGCCAAGACTTCTACAAAAATACTTCATACATATTTTTTATAATGGGGGGCATCTCTCTTTATACAAGAGTGTGATGGTTCACCTTCCATGAGTTACAAGATCACCTATGTGGTGGTTCACCTCCATGAGTTGCAAAGTGCATAATAATATGACAATATTCTCCAACGGTTACATATATGAATCTATGACATACCTATTCTTAATTTGACATGTGGTCTTACTCAATAATTAATTTATGGCTCATACCATTATACAATACAATATTAAATTATTAAGTACCTATCTTGAATACATAATATTCCATCCCTTTATAAAATGTTTCATCCTTGAAACATTAGAAGAGGCTAAATAATATGATCTTCTAAGCCATGCTAAGTATTAGTACCAATCTCGATCATCCATCCATCCTAGTGAAACTATGATTGGTGGTGGTCTTCATTGATGCCAATGCCATGTGTTGAAAGCATAAGTTTTATTGTTTTCATCCATACCTTTTTGCTTTTATGACTAGGAGCATATTCAAAGTTATGGATCCACGGGTTCCTTGTATATCCCTCATTGTTCTTTTGTTGCATCAAGCCCTATCTCCATGATTGTTGCCTCTCGTAGTGGTGTGGATGGTGTTATACTCCAATCTTAGCCAATGTTAAACCTTTTCAGACTTTTCAATATCATGTACTTTTTTTAAGCTCCCATCCTTGAATTTATCCTTGGATTTTGATTTTGCTTCTTCCTTGATCTTTGTTACTACCTCCTCCTTAGACTTTGTTTCATGATTTTTTGCAACTTGCTTCCCTACCATAACTTCTTGGTTTTCCCCTAATTCTTGCACCTTAGACTAAGAGATATCTTGCAATGTTATCTTCTTTTTGTGGTACCATAACTTCATAAATTTATTTTGTACATTAATGTTAATATTACCCAAAGAATCCAACCAAATATAACCAATAATAATATCTACATCATTCATATTGTTAGCATGGAAATCTGAATGTAAAACATATTTATCCATGGTGAGCTTCAAATCTTCAAAAATTGAAAGATTTTTACGCTCAAACTGTATGTCTTTGATTTTCATTTGCTTAATTTTGCAATCTCTTAGACAAAGACATGTTGATAGAATTATATTTGTTGTTAGGGTTAATGGTAACAATATTTTCTTTATTTGAATGCAAAATGAACTTGCAAAGTAGAGTTTTTACATTCAAACAAATATTTTTGACCATTGTTTGGTCTTGACACAAAAGGTGTAGTTGCCCTAGCCTGCACACTATTATCCTTTTTTATCCCCCATTTGCTTAAAATGCAACTTCAAATTTGTTCCATGTGTATGTAAGATTATAGGCACTTGCAAAATTTAAAAACCAAGATAAAACTTCCCCTTCTAGATAATCATAAAGCCCCCAATGCCATAAAATATTAGAATAATTTGAAGACTTATAAAGTTTCCACCATTCCCAAGCATCTTTATCATCCCCTCCATTGAATTTTGGCAACTACATGTTTTTTCAAAGTAGCTAGGGTTTGAAATAATCAAAATTTCTCAAAAAAAAAAAAAATTGAAATATCATCTATGCCCTTCTTCAACCATTAAATATGCAAATTTTATTCAAAACAAAACAAACGATAATTGATTTGCTTACCCGTATTGAGAGTTATGAATATTTTTTCTTTTTTTGTGCAACTCAAAAACAACACCAAAATCCAAACTTGCAACAGTTATAACTCTCTCAATACTTATCAAAATTTAACAAGTGAGTAGTCATTTTCTAGTACTCAAAACAAACTACATGTTGGTGCAAAATAATATTTTGAAAATGGCTGCTAAAACATTAATACAAATTTTTCTTTTTGAAAAAAAATGCACAGCTTAAAACAACCTCAACGTCTCAACTTCAAACAATTGTAACTCTCTCAATACTTATCAGAATTTCACAAGTGAGCAGTTTTTTTTTTATAGTACTCAAAATATTCTACATGTTGGTGCCAAAATCTCCTAAAAATGACTACTAAAAAATTTGATATGAAATTTTTTATTTAAAAAAAAATGTGCGACCAAAAAACAACATAAATAACCCAACTTCAAACAACCATAACTTTCTCAATATTGAGCAATCATTTTTGTAGTACTAAAAATTATCTACACAATGGTGCAAAAACCTTCTAAAAATGACTGCTAAAAAAAATATGGCCTCTGTAAAATGTGACTTTTTAAAAAAAATGTGTCCTAGCTCTACAAAAACAACCCCACTTTTCCAGAGTCGCAACTCTGATACCAATTGTTATGAACCTCTCTTCTCATTACAATAAAACATTCACCAATATGTAAAAATATCAACATGAATGCACAAATAAACTATATAATAAATTCCACACAATAAAATAGAGATTGATTATACTCTTGAGATATGGCAACGTCATACAATGCTCCTTATTGGAAGGATGCCACTCTAGAAGATCTCTAGCTCCATGAGCCAAGACTTTTACAAAAATACTTCATACATATTTTTTACAATGGGGGTACATCTATTTTTATACAAGAGAGTGATGGTTCACCTTCCATGAGTTACAAGATCACCTATGTGGTAGTTCACCTTCTACAAAAATATTAGGGTTTTGGAGGATAAATTTGAGTTGGATCTGATTTATCATGAAGGTTGAACAATTATTTACAAACTCGGGCAAAAGACCAGACCTGAAGGAGCTCAAAGGATACATTAAATATTGGTGGACCAGTACAAAATTCCAAGTAACTCTCCTACCCAATTTTTTTTTTTTTTATGTTTCCTTTTCTAATTTAGTGGATAGAGATGAGGTAATGGATTATAGATATAATTGGTTTTTTGGACAAAGGGGTGTCTATATAAGACCTTGGACTCCTAGTTTCAACCCCTTTATAGAAGAAGTTAATGGCTTCCCATTCTAGGTGAATCTTTATGCTCTTCTTGTGGAGTTTTGGGGAGAGAAGATATTCACCAAAATCGATAATGACATTGGTGCATTCCAATATATGGATGCCCAAACAAAGGAAAATTTATCTAGTAAAATTAATATGAGTAAAGCAAGATTGGCTATTTGGATGGATGTTTCAATTCTTGGACCTCAATCCATTACTATCTCCTCAAGCAAAGGGGAATAGATTCAAAATATTGAATATGAAACCTTCTCCCTAAGATGTTATGGTTGTTAGCAATATGACCACCTGAAGAAGAGATGCCCAATTATCTAATCATGCTTTGATTCCTCCTTAGTGGAGAAGGCCCTACATGTCAATGATTTGAAACCTTCAAATTTTTCAATTCAAAAGAAAGAAACTCATCCTCTAGATGCACCAATTGTCCAACATGAATCATGTGAGCAACAAACAACTAAACCCCAAAAGGAGAATTTAAATCAGATCATTGATAAAATCCAAATGGTTACTAAAGACCATCCAAACAGTTTCACGGAAAAGATTAGCACCTCAGATGGTATAGATAATTGTGGAACATACAAAAGATAATTGTGGAAATTCAAGACCTTGCTATAGAGTTTGAAGAAATTAGGTTTACACATACATTAAGGGAAGAAATCAAATGTACACATAATCTAGCCAATAGGGTTTTAATTGAGGATCATGAAGTAAAATTTTATTTTCCATGGTTAGAGGAAGTAATAAGTTTGGTTGAAGTTGACAAGAAAATATTACGTGCCTGACTCAAATAATGATTAATATTTACTTTATTATTTTTCATTGGTAATATTTGCTTTATTTTATAACATTAATGTGCTTTTATATAAACTATTTATTATTATATTTGTGGTTACACTTGTGCTTCAGGAAGGAAACTATCAATCTAGATCTGGTAAAACAAACTATGATAATGCGATGTTTTGGAAATATTACTCTATTAATATGCAACGCATAGATAGTAAAGGTGACGTTTTGGTATTTTAAAGGCTGCTGTAGGAAAATATCAAGAAGGATGCTGAATTTTGGAATATTTGTATTCATATAAAAATTTGAAAAATATCCAAAAAATTAAAATAAAAAATTTGTGTAAAATGATGTAGGTTTCTAGGTATAGCAACTCAATTGAGATGAGAATTGAATATGTTTGTAAACTCTCAAGCTCCAAAAAAGAGAGTTTTGATTTGTCAAGGTTGGAGGATCTGAGTACAACCCTTTGTTCTCCAAAGACAAAAAAAAATTGAAGTCTACTACATCTAAATTTAGAAGATTTGGTAAAGTGTTAAAATAAACCTCTCATAAATTTATTTATATTTAGTTTAACCTTGACAATAATACGTAAAATATTGGGAGGAGACCCTAGTACAACCCCGTTTCTCAAGGAAAAAAAAGTAAATATCAAACTTTATCGTATCTAATTTTATAATATATATATATATATATATATATATATATATATATATATATATATATGGAGGTCCAAGGTTCAAACCACGGTGTAGGCGAGTGTGTGAGGGAGTGGGTGTATGGTGGTTGTATGTTAAATTCCCTATTGATAAGCATAGATATCGACTTTATGAGGGGTCATGGTTGGGAGGAGACTACTCAACCCTGTGCGTTGGTCGTAGGGGTTTCTCACACTAACCAAATAAAAAAAATAAGTAATAATAATAATGTCAAAACTTTATTATTTAATTAAATTAACTATCAAAATTTTAAAGTTTTATTATAAATATTTTGAGTGTAAAAAAACATCACTTATCTTATAATTTGTTGTAGGGGTAACAAACTATTATATATATATATATATATATATATATATATATATATATATATATATATATATATATATATATATATATATATACTTTTCCTCTCTAAATCCTTGGTCTTTGGTACGCAGGGTCATATATGCTTATTGTTTTTGCCTACACTGTACTTTTTTATAACAAGATTTTATGAGTTTCATTCAAATAGTGAATAAGAAGGTTACATCGCCACCCCTTCCAAGCAAATAGGTTTTTCATCCAAATTTTTACAAGAGATTAACTACAATGCTCTAATTACACTAAGTTATTACAAAGAAAGAGAAATCTAATCATTTCTTTTAAGTAATGAGACACATAAATCAATGTTACTAGTATCAAAAGGTAAGATACACTAAAGGTCTACCCTAATTTGTTGTGTCCAAAATTTAGAGAGGTCTCCATAACAAATTAGATTTTCTTAGTCCACGATCCAGTTCGCCATAGCATCCACTACCTTATTTTACTTATGAAGGACATGAAAATTTTAATTTTCCCAAATCTTATCTAAAGGTTGCAAATCTTTCCAACACTCATTGTAAACATTAGTCCTAAGAAGAGGCCTTAGTGGGATATTTTAGCTGATTAATGAGCATTTGAGAGTCCACCTCTACTTGTACCAAACTCTAGCCAACCTTATAATCCTCTTAAAGACCCCAAAGGATAGCATAAGCTTCTACTAGATTGTGAGAGATAACATCCAAATTCTCCTCAAAGATGAAGATAGGATTATCATTTAAAATCCTCCCTATACATCTCATACTTGCTCTTTCTAGATTACCTCTTGAAGCTCCATCCGTGTTAATCTTCCCAATGTCATTAAGAGGGGCTTGTCAATGACCATCCCAACAAATAGGAAACCTATGTTTATGAGGATTTATTTGTCTCCATTCATCCAAAGAAAGCTTCATCTTACCCAAAATACTATTTTGTTGCTAGGATGGGGAGGAAGGGACCTACATTACATGTCAGATAGTTTTCTTGATATTAGTCAAGGTCCTCTTCCAAATATAGTGAATTTCCTATTGAACATATTTGAAGATCTCGTTGTTCCTTCCTTTCCAAATATTCCAGAGTAGTAAAGAAATATTTCCCATGCCATCTCATTCATAGAACTATCCATGTCATCAATCCTATGCCATTGATGTATTTGATTTTTTTATAAATTTCTTTTTTTTGGAAATTGACATGGGATGCACTTGTCCATGCTACCTACATAAATGATCCCTCCTCTAACACAAATTATGTTTGATATGCCATTAAAAAACTATCTTTTCATTATTATGTCCACCTCAAACCTATCATCATTATGTTCATTGTGTTTCCCTATTTCTCTTTGTTGGCCTTCCTCCTCCCACATATTTATTTTCCCTCTAGGACCACCCAACCACTACCTTATTAGTATTTGAGCCTTCATTGTCCATTCAATCATCGACCCATAGTATTTTTCTTCTTTAAAACAAACCTAAAACCAATGTCAATCTTATACATCAACCAATTCTTTAAGCAATCAACCCCTTCTCATAAAAAAATTTCATGTTAATTTTTTTAGAGCAAAATTAGATTTCCATCCAATTTCCTCAAATTCATGTGTTGAAAGGGGTATTATAATTTTATTTATTTTCATAGTTGAATTTGAGGAATCCTTTAGGGTTGTCATCACCATGGTAGGAATAACTACGACTAACTCATACTCCTTCCTAGTAGTAGGTCTCATCAAGTCATAATGTCTAATAGTCAACTTAAGAGAGGAATTCTATTAGAGTAGATTGGAAGTAGCAATGCAAATATCCTTTATGGTTAGATGTGTAAGTAAATTTTGTTCTCTTTCACAACCTCTATCAATAGAGATTTATTTTTCACATGTGAAATGGTAACTTTCAAATCAATTTGCATTTTTTAAGTTAAATTACAATTGGTTTTTTAATGTAAAGACATTTAATATTTAATATAAGTCTTATAAATTAATTTGAACCATGTTAGATCCTTTTTTCTCATTGTTGCAAGTGTGAACATGTCTACGTTCTAAGTGGCTTAGAAAAACCTTGCAGGTGTGAATGAATTTGTAAAATATCGGCAAAAAATATTTTGTCGGCAAGATTTTTTATTTCTCCCCCTCGAATATTTCCTGTCCCCTTCTATCTCCCCTTATTCCTCCTACTCTTCCTCCACTTATTCCTCCTATTTTCCCGCCTATTATTCTTCCCTTATCCCTCCATTTCCCTTATCCTCACCGACTTCCTCCTATATATATGTTGTAAGGTTTTTGAAAGTGTATAAGAATTAATTTTAATATTTTTTTTTGGTTGCTCGTCTAAGATTTCTTCTGCAACTCCATACTTCGTCTCATACTGGTATCAGAGCGCCAGGTCCAGGGGCACAAAAATCGAGGAGCGCCAGGAGGGCACTAAGGGATGTGGAAATCGAGGAGTGCCAGGAGGGCACTAAAATTGAGGAGGTCACATAGAGTCTGAGCTGGAGCTATTGGACACATTTTTTGAGGTGATTGGAGCTGATGGAGCAGTCAGCAGTGGATGGCACGAGGTTTGTGGTACGAGCAGACTAACATGGATGCTGGGTTGAATTACTGATGTGGATGCTGAGGTGGCGGTTCATGATTGGTCGATTGCGATAAAAAGTTTGCGGGCATGATTGCCCGGAGGCAATCAATATTCAACGCGCCTATTCACGTTTATAAATTCCCCATGCGCCTCTATCCCAGTGAATGTGGGATATTTATTTTGTTTTAAAAAATTGATCTACGCGTGTTTAAATAAGTTGTCTCCTCTTTTCTATCTCGACGAAGTGCATAGCGCGCGTGGCAAAGTCAGCCGCGTTGCAAGGGAGAGGTTTCAGGTTCGATTCCCACCAGGCCAAGTTTTAACAATTTTTTTTATTTTGTCCAGCCGTCGTGTAAGGAATAAAGGTGCGGGAGCACTTTTTGACTTCAAAAGGAGACCGAGGGGAGTTGTGGCTAAGTTCCCCGCTTGGAGACTTGGGATCGCGAGTTCGATCCTCTCTACGCCAAAAATTATAAAGGTTTTTATTAAATTATTTCTTTTAAAGTTTCATTAAAGTTTTTTTAAAGCTTTTTGAATATTAATTTAATAATTTAATAAATGCTTTTAATTATTTAAAAAAAAATTTTTTTTTAATTTTTAAAAGCATATTTGATTATTAAATTAAAACCTTTTTAAAAGGCTTTATAAATATTTAATTGTAAACTTTAGAGAAATTGTGACAAATTGTAAATCGCCCAAGGGGCTTGAAAATCTTGATTTTTTAAAAACTTTAAAAGGGCAATCTTTGTAAAAAGGGGGAGCATAAAAGTGACGGGAAGCTTTTCGGAAAGCCCGTTTAGCGCTTCCAAAAAATTTTGGACTCCCTGTTCAAGGCTAAAATATTTTGTAATAGCCTCAACGGCTGTAAAAGGGTGAAAATTTTAACCTCAGAAGCTCTAATGAAGTTTTATTTTGCATTGATGAGTAGATGATCAGGTCTACCGGGTGCTACCATGCTTTATGCTCTCTACTGCAAAGAGAGACAACCGAATCATTTGATGAACGAGTTCGGAGAAACGGATTGCACGTTGTGTTCAGTCAGTTACAGAATGCTATTATAGCCCACCAGAGGAATCCAGATTCTGGTTACGAGGCTGACTCAGAAGACAATATTTTTGGACAATGAGTGGAGGAGTCCGATACAATTGAAGTCGCACCTATAGATCAAGCCAGTGATAGCTACTCTCCAGCTGAGCCAGAGCAACAATCCAGTGAAAGTTATACCCCACGCTCTCTAGAGCCTGAGCCAGCAGAGGCTGAGCCAACACAGGCTGAGCCAGTGATAGCTCCTAAAATAGTTGTCATCAGTGACGACGAGGATTCCATTGTAGATAATTTTGGACCTCCAGTACTGGACAATCCACAAGAAGAAGAAGAAATCAGTGAGAGAGTTAAGAAATCTAGATTTGATTTGAACTTGTAATTGCTTTGTACTTCCTATTTTTAGTCAAATCAAAGTTTGCTTTCAAGTAGTAGAAATGGCTTCAAATTCAAATCTTCCAATTCCAGAATTCAATGGTAGTGATTATGAATACTGGTCAATAAAGATGAAAACTTTGTTAATAGGCAAAGGTCTATGGGATGTAGTTGAAGAGGGTTACACAGAACCCTCTCCTACTGACTGGACTGCTTTAAGTGTTGCTGATAGAAAAGCTAGGAAAGAAGCACAGAAAAATAATTCCTCTACCCTATATCATTTGCAAGAAGCCCTAGATAAAAGCATCTTTCCTAGAATAGCATCTTGTGTAACAGCTCAAGATGCTTGGAATGCTTTAAAGGAAAGTTTTCAAGGGAGTGATCAAGTGAAGCAGGTCAGGCTTCAAACTCTGAAAAGAGATTTTGAAAATCTCAGAATGCAAGAGAATGAGAAAGTAGGAGACTACTGCATGCGAGTCAAAGCCGTAGTAGATAAAATGGTCACTCTAGGTGAAGAGATTAAACCAAAAGTTGTGGTGAAGAAAGTGTTGCGAACACTTCTTCCTAAGTGGAATCATGTAGCAATCATTATTGAAGAGTCAAAATATTTGACTACACTTTCCTTTGATGCACTAATTGGTTCTCTTCTTTCACATGAAGAGAGATTGCAGGAATCTCCTTCCACTAGCCATGGAGGAGATGACAAAGCCTTCGCTTCACAAGAAGGAAGAGGTAGAGGTCATGGCAGAGGTCAACACAGAGGAAGAGGCAAGAACAATCCACGAGGTGGAACCCCAAGCAGAGGAGGATCTTCAAACAGAGGTGGAGGTCAGAATAGAGGTGGACAACAGAACAGAGGAAAGCATCCAAGCCGAGGAAAAGGAAGTGACAAGTCCAAACAAGCTTGCTACAATTGTGGCAAACTTGGCCACTTTGCTCGTGACTGTTGGTCGAAATCTTCTCAAGGGAGCAACAGTCAGAGCAGTCAGTATGGCAATTTTGGAGAAGAGGAAGGGACCTCAAATCTCTTTCTCTCATATGGCAAGTCAGATCAGAACCTGAATGATACCTGGATCTTGGACACTGGGTGTTCAAATCATATGAGTGGCAAAGAAGAACTCTTTGCTACCCTAGATTCTTCCTACAAATCCAGCATCAAGTTGGGGGACGACAAGTCATTGGCGGTTGAAGGCATTGGAGCCATGGAGGTTCCAACAAAAGAGGGCGTTAAACAAGTGAATGATATTTATTATACCCCTCATCTCCAACATAATATTTTGAGTGTTGGTCAAATGTTGGAGAAAAACTATAAGTTGCTATTTGATGAGGGTAAATGTATCATTTTTGATAAGAGTAATAGTGATAGAATCATTACTCAAGTGCCAATGACAAAGAACAGGTTATTTCCTTTAAATTTTGGCCAGCCAGGAGGAGATCAATTAGTAAATGTTGCTATTTCAAATCCAAGTGTGTTGTGGCACTTGAGATACGGTCATCTGAATTCAGCCAGTTTGAAGATGTTAACTTCTCAAGCGATGGTGACCGGACTTCCTAAAGTTTAGGACAATAAGGAAGTCTATGAAGGTTGTGCCTTGGGCAAGCATGCTAGAACCAAATTTCCTCATGGACAAGCATGGCGGGCCAGTTATCCACTCCAACTAGTGCATTCGGACATCTGTGGTCCAATGCAGACCAAGAGCATTGGTAACAACTCTTACTTTCTTCTTTTCATTGATGATTTTTCAAGAATGTGCTGGATATATTTTTTGAAGCATAAGGATGAAGCATTTGATTGCTTTGTAGATTTTAAAGCAAGAGTTGAAAATGAGAGTGGATATTTTGTTAAGTGTCTTAGATCAGATAGAGGAGGAGAATACTCCTCTAATGAATTTTTGAATTTTTGTAAAAAACATGGAATAAAGAGGCAGTTCACTACTGCCTATACTCCACAGCAGAATGGTGTGGCTGAGAGAAAGAACCACACCATTGTAGAGATGGCAAGATCTATGCTTCAAACGAAGCATTTGAGTAATATGTATTGGGCAGATGCAGCCAGGACCAGTGTGTATATTTTGAATAGGAGTCCTACTTCAAGTTTGAAAGGGAAAACTCCTTACCAAGCATGGTATGGTAAGAAACCAAATGTCAAGCATTTCAGAGTGTTTGGTTCACTGGCTTACTCACACATTCCTGATGAACAGAGGAAGAAGCTCGATCCTAAGAGTCAAGCATGCATTTTTGTAGGGTATTGTGAGAACACAAAAGCTTACAGACTCTACAATCCTAGGACTCGAAAGATAATACTTTCCAGGGATGTGATTTTTGATGAAGGGGGAGAATGGGGAAATCCCCAAATTTATAGTGATGTTGAATCTCATGATGCAGGTTCTTCACAAATTCAATAGGCACCACAAAAAAGCAAGAAGTCTCCTCCTCCTCCAAGCCCAAGCAGACATTCGACTTCCAGTTCATCATCATCATCACCAAGTCCTTCTCCACAAAGGTCAGTTAGTTCCTCACCAATGGATATTGATTCTCCATCTAGAGGTAAGAGAACTCTCCAGCATCATCCATCTTATCAGATGTTGGATACAAATTTTCAAAGAAGATATACTAGAAGTCAAGCTAGTGAGATGAGCTCTGTTTTACAAAGACTTGAAAATATGCATTTGTATGGTGATGATGACTCCCAAGAACCTCGGGGAGATGTAGTTAACTATGCCTTGTTAACTAGTGCACAACTTGAACCTTCTAGTTATGAGAAGGCTTGTACTCAAAAGATATGGCAAGATGCCATGAAAGAGGAGATAACCTCTATAAAAAACAATGATACTTGGGAGTTGGTAGAGCTTCCTAAAGGAAAGAAGTGTGTTGGATGTAAATGGGTCTTCAAGACCAAATACAATGCTGATGGAAGCATTGAAAGGCATAAAGCAAGATTGGTTGCAAAAGGATTTACACAAAAGTATGGTATTGATTATGAGGAGACATTTGCTCCTATAGCCAGACAGGAGACCATCAGAATAGTTCTTGCTTTAGCTGCACACAAGGGATGGAAAGTCCAACACATGGATGTGAAGAGTGCCTTTCTCAATGGGTACTTAACAGAGGAAGTGTATGTTGAGCAACCGCAAGGATTTCAAGAGCAAGGTAAGGAGCACCTTGTTTACAGACTAAAAAAGGCACTCTATGGCCTCAAGCAGGCACCACGAGCTTGGTACTCACGCATTGATGGGTACTTCAAATATTTTGGGTTCACCAGAAGCAGAAATGAACCCACACTTTACTACTTGAAGCAAGGTAATGACATCCTCATAGTTTGCTTGTATGTGGATGATCTCATTTTCATGGGTAGTAATGAAAAAGTGAATATGGAGTTCAAACGCTCCATGATGAAGCAGTTTGAGATGAAGGATCTTGGCTTAATGCATTACTTCCTTGGAATGGAAGTCCATCAATCAGATACAGGGATCTTCATCTGTCAACATAAGTATGCTCGGGACATGATCAAGAAGTTTGCTATGGAGCATTGCAAACCAGTTGCAACTCCAGTTGGACATGGGATCCAATTAAGCAAAGATGATGGAGCACCAAAAGTTGACGTGACCACTTTCAGAAGCATGGTTGGGAGTTTGATGTTTCTCGCCAACACCAGACCCGATATTCAGTATGTTGTTTCTCTTGTCTCTCGATTTATGGCTAGCCCATCTGAGTTGCATTTGCAGGAAGCTAAGAGAATTCTCAGATATGTGAAGGGTACATTGGATTTTGGAATCCAGTACCATAAATGTAACACTATCAAGCTTGTAGGCTTTAGTGATAGTGATTGGGGCAGCAACATTGATGACAGAAAATCAACTTCAGGGAACTATTTTAGTCTGGGATCAGGACTAATAACATGGAGTTCTAAAAAGCAAACTATGGTAGCTTTGTCTTCTATAGAAGCTGAATATATAGCAGTCACCTATGCTAGTACTCAAGCCTTGTGGCTAAGAAAAGTGCTAGAAGAGATTGGAGAGCAGCAAAGTGGTCCAACCAGAATCTACTGTGATAACATCAGTGCCATTCAGTTGGCATATAATCCAATCCACCATAGCAGAACAAAATATTTTGATATGAAGTATCACTTCATCCGAGACATGGTGGAGCAAGAGATTGTTGAGCTTAAATTTTGCCGCACTTTGGAGAACGTTGCAGATATCTTCACCAAAGCGATGGCTAAAGCTCAATTTATAAAGCTGAGAGACTGTATAGTCAGTCCTCTCAACTTTAAGGGGGAGAGTGTTGCAAGTGTGAACATGTCTACGTTCTAAGTGGCTTAGAAAAACCTTGCAGGTGTGAATGAATTTGTAAAATGTCGGCAACAAATTTTTTGTCGGCAAGATTTTTTATTTCTCCCCCTCGAATATTTCCTGTCCCCTTCTATCTCCCCTTATTCCTCCTACTCTTCCTCCACTTATTCCTCCTATTTTCCCGCCTATTATTCTTCCCTTATCCCTCCATTTCCCTTATCCTCACCGACTTCCTCCTATATATATATGTTGTAAGGTTTTTGAAAGTGTATAAGAATTAATTTTAATATTTTTTTTGGTTGCTCGTCTAAGATTTCTTCTGCAACTCCATACTCCATCTCACTCACAACCTTCGTTACAATAACCTCACCATAACATCCTATGTTAATTAACCACTTAATCATATTTTCCATAGATTAAAAGAATAGAACCATATTAATTTTTGTCATTGGTGGCCTCAAGACCCACATTGAAATTGGATCTTTCTCTTATTTAGGGAAGAATTTCCTACTCTAAATTCCTCTCATACCTTTCAAATCCAACGTAAATAGGTAGATATTAGAAGGAGGGCACTTGAAATGGATATAGGACTTTCAACCTAAACTCCATATGTATCCCCCTAACCTTTGATTAATGTAGCATTGAGTCTTTTTGAATATTTCAAATATTATATTAACCAATTCAAGGCCTAGATGAAGATCTTCCAAAATTGATTTTATGCATAAAGGTATTATCTTATGCTTTCCTTTCCCAACAATTTTTATCCATGCAATGGTTGTCTTCTTCTACATAATTAAGGGAAAATACACCACTTTTTTCTTGCTTTTGATCTCCAACATATGTGTGAAAGGATATTATGCTTTCTTAATTAGACAACCATCCCTTCCACCCATATTTAAGGGTGTTATCAACAAATTATTGAGATTTTTTAAAATGGGTTACATGGAATTGAAATGGGTCTCACTAGTATCACATCATGTTCACATAGTGGTATTACAATAGCTTGATAATTATGCATGTATCACTTGGTAAGATTCGAACTTGGTCTCATCCTTAAAATCAAGGAACATAACCACTTAAGCTAATGCCACTTGATAATTTTTGAGATAATTTGAAGTCTTAGGTGTTTTCTTTATTTATTTTTAAATAATTTTCTTACATCATTTTTTAATACAAAAATTATTGTGTCATTACTACAAGTGTGTTATAAGATTCTACTTGTTCTACATAAACATAATATTTTTGTGATTAGTTTTAAACTAATTTGCTTGTTTAATCAATGTATGACCTTTCCCATGAATATAAACATAATATAATATAAACCTTATTATCTTATTTTGTGTTTATTTTGTCCTTAATTTATTTCAACATTACTTTAATGGTCAAATAAAAGCTAAAGTAGAATTATCATTTCATCTTTAAAGAATCTTAACAATTTTATTTTATTATGGTTTTAATATAAACCTTATTATCTTATTTTATGTTCATTTTGTCCTTATTTTATTTGAACAATACTTTAATGGTCAAATAAAAGATAAAGTAGAATTATCATTTCATCTTTAAAGAATCTTAACAATTTTATTCTATTATGGTATTATGAATGATAACTTTTCTTTAGAAAAAAAAAATATATATATATATAATGTTTCTAAAGACCTTTGTCTTAACCTTGATAAAAACCAATCAATCAGATTATATTTTATAAGTATACATTATAATCATTATTACAATAGCAAATTCATTCATTTTTTTTTGTTGGATAATAAGGGGTTGTACTTGGGTCCCCCACCCTTGACAAATTACATCTCTTTTCTTTAGATATTGAGAGTTTACAAATAGATACACTTCTCATCTCAATTGAGATGCTATAGCTAGAAACCTACATCATTTTATATAAAATGTCTGAATTCTTGATTTTCATTTTTTGGATATTTTCAAATTTTTGTATGAATAAAATTACTCCAAAATTTAGCATTTTTCTTGACATTTTCCTATAGTAGACTTCACAATGCCAAAACTTCACCTCTACTATCTATGCCTTGCATCTTAGTAGAGTAATATTTCCAAAACATTGCACTATCATAGTTCGCTTTACCAAATCTAAATTGCTAGTTTCCTTCCTCGTTGAAGTCATAGCCCTTCATTGCTCTTCCCATCATTTGAAACCTAGTTGGAAAATATTTGCAATTTCAAATTTTTATGACTTGAAAATTGTCACTACCCTTGTTTCAAATAGTTGACTTTACAGGGTTGTATCTCCCTCAATATTGCTCAAATTTTGCATATGACCACTCATTTTAAAGCTACTCAAATTCTACACAAGTTGGTCCAAGAATTGGCTGAATCAGATAACTCTTCATGAAGACATGACTCCTAAAACATGAGACATTTTTTAGGAAAAATTTGTAATCATTTGCACTTTGCAATTTTATTTTTAGCGACTTTAAAAATAGTCATTGCCCTTGTTCCAAATGGTTGACTTCATAGGATCGTATCTCCCTCAATATTGCTCATATTTTTACATATGACAACTCATTTTAAATCTATTCAAATTCTGCATAGGTTGGTCCAAGAATTAGCTAAATCAAATGACTCTTCACGAAGATATGACTCCTAAAATATGAGATATTTTTCAATAAAAAACCCTAATCCTTCACACTTTGCAATTTTATTTTTCGTAACTTCAAAAATCGTCACTAACCTTGTTCCGAATGGTTGACTTCATAGTATTGTATCTCTCTCAATATTACTTTTATTTTTACATATGACCACTAATTTTAAAGCTATTCAAATTCTACACAAGTTGGTCTAAGAATCAGCTGAATCAAATAACTATTCACAAAGATATGGCTCTTAAAATATGAGATGTTTTTCAAAAAAAAAGACTAATCCTTTGCACATTGTAATTTCATTTTTCTCATTGTAAGCAACCTTCCATGCTCCTTTAGCCTTCCTAGCCTTCCACTCAGCATCCTAGCCTTCCTTTGTTGCTCCTTCAATCGACCCAACCTTTGACGCTCCTTCAGAATTATTAGCCTACCACATTCCTTCATCCATCCCAACATTCCACCCAACATCCCAGACTTTTGCTATAGCCCCTTCAGTTAGCCCAACCTTCCACGCTCCTTTAGCCAATCCAGCCTTCCATACTCCTTTAGCATTGACACTCCAAAGATCAACTCATCATTCAACCTTCCACTCTCCTTCAGCCTCCAACATTCCATTCTTCTTCAACCTCTAGCCTTCCACTCTTGTTCAGCCTTTAACCTTCTACGTTCCTTCAGCCTCTAGACTTCCACACTACTTCGACCTCTAGCCTTCCATGCTCCTTCAACCTTCATATTTTTTTATCGTTAAAGCACTTGACCATTTTCTAGGCCCCTTAGGGGGCAACCCCATAGGGATCCCATAGTAAATTCATTCATTATTTATAATAGTAATTTATTTAATAATACATAATAGAGTTTGATTCAAATAAAAGTGTGAGTCAGGAGAAAGTGTGAGTTAAGAGTGAGTACAAGCCAGAACGAGTAGAAAGCATGAGCTTAAAACAAGAAATATTATTGGCTTTTAAGCTAGATTATATTAATCCCAATATTATGGATATTTGAGTAGACTCAAATATAAGAGTAATAAAAATATAATATAGCCAATATAAATAATAATAACATTCAAAATAATATCAAATATGAATGTAAAATGACCAAAATTATTCATGCAATAACATGAAGAACACTTACAGTATAATTGCTCAAAATTAACATACAAGTTGCAATATTATTATAGCTTGAATGAATCATACAATATCTAGATCCTTCTATTCTTCGATACAATACATGGAGCTTTACCTCCATAATATAATCATACAAGATGACTCTTCAAGTACTTGACTATTTCTCTCCATATGACAACTCTCATGTCCTTTGGCTTCTCATCTTGCTACTTGTATACATGACTCTTGGCTCTCTACTTACATGCACACATAATACATGAAACTTGTACACATCCTCACATTACATATTATCACACTTAAATACATGACACACATGCATATCCTTCATATAGATACTTACATAAGAAGACCATACTCCTAAAATTATTAATAAGTACCAAGTAATGTAATATTTTCTAACCCCCCTCCCATTCCAAATCTAGGCCTTCCATTCCCACCCTTGATGCCCCATCCCCCCCTCCTTCCCCTATTTTATCCCTTGTTTGAGGTAAACCCTCTCCTTCACAATGATTTTCCCTGTTCCCTCGGAAGACCCTCTATCCCCAACAGGATCGTGCCTCGAGTCCTAGGAGGATGCGTCTAGTCCCACCCACACCAAGGCAGATTTTAACTCCATCATCACCAGAAGCAAAAAAGGCCCCTTTGACACTGGGGGTGAAAGAAAAATAGGTCGACCTACTATCTTTGAGAAGATCAGAAAAGATACTAATGGCCAAGTGGCCAATGGAGTGCAATCAACTATTTTTCCTGAATTGTTCAACCAATCCAAGGATGAGGCAAAAAATCTCAAACATCCCTCCCCACAAAGCAAGGGAGGTGAGAAACCCACCAAACCATCTAGAGGAAGATCCTCTCTTGGAATATTAGAGGCCTCAATAACATGAGCAAACAAAGGTTAGCTCGAACCATCATGAAGGAGTATAAACTAACCATCCTTATTCTTCAAGAAAAAAAATGGATGCTTCCAGAACTCACAATATAGCTCAAAAAATATGGAAGCACTGTCAATGGGCCTCATTGCCAGCATCAGGTTCATCTGGGGGCCTCCTATGCTTTTGGGACCCTGAAAAGGTGGAAGATAGAGTCATATCCTTTCCAACAGAGCACTAAATATGGTTTTCTCATACAAAAATAACAAATTCACGTGGGTGTTGTCCAACATCTATGCTCCCAACAATCCAATGGAAAGATGTAATATGTGGAGATCTATGTCCTTCATGAAGGATGCTTTCTCCAACCTTCCCTAGATGGTAGCAGGGGATTTTGATTCCCCCCTCTTTCATTCTAATAATAAAGGGGGGGTGTCTTCCCCTTCCAAAAGTATCCTATATTTCCAGGAGTTTGTCATCAAGAATGAACTCATGGATCTATAGATTAAAGGCTGCTAGTACATGTGGAACAATAAAAGGGCTAGCTTCGAGCACATTCAGGTGAAGTTGGACTGGTTTTTTCTCTTCCAATAGGACATTCCCCTGTTTGGAGACACTTTCCTGATCCCTCTACCAATAATAGGATCTGATCATTCCCCCCTTCTCTTGGAATTGAATAAAGCTCCATCTTTCAAAACCCCCTTCAGGTTTGAAAACATGTGGATCCATCACCTGGACCTAAAGTAGAGAATCGATGAATGGTGGAAGACCCCTGTATCTGGATCAACCATTGTTCAGGTATCCCAAAAGCTCAAGTCAATCAAAGAAAACTTGAAAACTTGGAACAGGGAGGTATTCGGGGATATCTTCGAACTCAAAGAAAAAACCTTGAGCAAACTCAAAAATCTAGAGCAGTAAATACAGCATGACCAATGGACCCCCCAGCTGAGGGATGAAGAAATATAGTTGATGGCAGAATATCACAACATTCTTGCCAGAGAAGAAACCTTTTGGCACTAAAAATCTCGGGCTCTTTGGCTCAAGGATGGGGATGCCAATACAAGGTTCTTCCATGCATCTACATTGCGAAATAGAAGCACGAACAAGATAAGAGAGCTCACCTTGGTAGATGGAATCGTAAGTCAAGACATCCGATGAGTGTCATTGTTCATTCATCATTTAATCATTATATGTGTCAGTCTAGGGCGGTGTCCAAAGGTTGTATACGATAGGTGTCATAGCTGCAGGTTCAATCCATTCAAGAACAGGGTTTTATTGGTGGAACAGTTAGTGTTTTTAGGGGTTTTTGTGTGACTTCTAATTCCTATAACTAGAAATCAAATTGCAAAAAATAAAGCTGAATTAAAACTTGCAAGAAAAAGCAGAATCCGAAATAGCAAAAATTGAAATGTTGCTAAATTTAACAAAAAAGTAAATTGCAGAATTGAAATCACACACAATAAACTAATTACAATTCCCTGAGCATGTTCTAAATCTAGAAATTCAAACTATCATCTATTGCAAAACTGGAAAATGTCACAAATCCTGCAATTATCTGGAAAATGACAAAAAACTGGAAATTGCTGCAAATCTGGAAAATGACAAAAAACTTGAAGTTGCTGCAAAGCTGGAACAAAAATATTGAAATTGCATGGAAATATAGAAAATACTGTCAAATGCTAAAATCTGAATTTAAAGCTGCTAAAGAAATGAAAAACTGTCAAAATTTTGCTAATATGCTATAGCAGAAAATTAGCAAGATATTCTGTCAAAAGTTGCCTTCCTCTGGTCCTGCAAGTGGCTCTTGCTTTTAGAACCAGATGAAGGTGAATAGTTATGCCAAAGGAACTTAAATGTCAATCATCAACTCAATCATGCTAATTGATAACTGAAAAACTACACCTTTATTAAATCTGGAAATGCATTATAGTAATGCAGGAAAAACCTGCAGATTACTGTTATGCTACAGAAGTAATTGCACTCTATTGCCTATTTCTCTCCTATATGCCTAAATGCCTATATCTCTATATGCTCAATCGTGCTGGGAGCTTTCTTATTTATAATGCAGTGCTGATATGCTTGGTTGCTGATTTGCAGGGATTTACAACTATTTCTTGAAATGCATGAGCTTGCTTTGTCAAAACTTGATCCATTCAACCTTATTAAGCTGCATTCATTGAGGAAATTAGTTATCAAGAGTTGGGACAACTTTTTGGTCAATTGCCATTAATTTATTTTACCAATTTGTCACTTTTTGATCATTTTTTGTTGTTCTTGTGCTATTCCCTATTCCTACGCTATTATTTCTGCACTGCTTCGGAATAACAGGGAGGTGAATTTTAGTTGCTTTTTCGTGCTTCAAACGCATAAGGAGAAAGTTTTAGACCACCTGGATGGTCTTCCCTTATCCTATTGCATAGGTGGCATGTGCGGGAGTGACTGTTTCCAAGCCCTACTGTAAATGTACAGCTGGTCGGAACTCGTCACAGTCTTACCCTATTTTCCTGCATAGTCAGCTACAGGGGACAAGTTCCTTGGCACCTTTTGCATTTGAATTATTTCAAAATAGAGGAACATTATTAATAAGCACCAAACATTCAATAATGATTATTGATTCTGAATTCCTATTAATAAATTAGCTAAAAACAGGTGAAACTGCAAAAATAAACAGTAAAACAGAATATATGCACTTAACATTTCAGAATATGCAAATATCATTACATAATGCACTTTACCAAAAATTAGCATAGAAACATAATAAAAAGGGTGATTCAAATAAGTAGAATGTATCCAAAAAGTGTTCATAGATGAGGCAATTCCTGGCCTCATCAACATCCTCAAGATCTGAGAGGAGGCTTCCTCTTTTTTCATCAACATGATGGGAACTGCCATTCCCACCAACATTGAAGCCCAGGAAGCCTTACTCAAAAACATTCCCCCGTGGTCACCCTTGAGATGAACCGATCCCTGATCTGACCTCTCTCTGAGAAAGAAATCAAGAGTGCTTTGTTTTCCATGAAAGCTGAAAAAGCCCCTGGACCTGATGGGTTTCCCCCTTGATTTTTTCAAACCTTTTGGGAAATAGTGGGGAAAGAGGTTTTCGATGCAATTATGGAGCTCCAACGAACCAAAATCATCCCTCAAGGGACAAAATCCACTTTCATTGATTTGGTCCCAAAAAATCCCCAATGTAAATCCATGAATGACTTCAGACCCATTAGATTGTGTAACATCATCTACAAGATCCTTACCAAATTCCTAGCTCTCAAGCTGAAGAAAATTCTCACCTCCATTATTTATCCCTGCCAGGGCAACTCGGTTGAAGGGAGATCTATCACTCACAACATCATATCTCTTCATGAGACCCTCCAATCAACCATGTGCAACAAAAAAGCTACCATGTTTCTAAAATTGGATATTAAAAAAGCTTTTGACAGGGTAGATAGAGGTTTCCTCCTGAAATTCCTCTCTCGGTTTAGCTTCCACACAGAATGGGTCAACCTCATTAAAGGCTACATCACTGCTCCATGGTTCTAAATTCTTGTCAACGGATATGCTACAGGTTACTTCCCTAGCATCAAAGGGATTAGGCAGGGAGACCCTTTGTCCCCTTTCTTGTTCATCATCCTTACCGAATCCCTAGGTAGAGCCTTCAAGTAGGATATTTCTTTTGGTTGTAAGATAGGGATCAAGGCTTCTTCAGAATTCCCTCCCCTATTCCATTAATAGTTTTTTGATGACACCATCATTGCAACCTTAGCTTTCATCATCCAGGCTAAATCTATCAAATGGATCCTTGAAACCTATGCTCATGCAACAGGCCAAGAGATAAACTATCTCAAAAGCAAGTGTTACTTCCTCAACACCCTAGGCAACAAGCAACAGAAAATTGCTCACATCCTCTAATATTGCATTGCTGATCTTCCCACCTCCTACCTGGGACTCCCTCTGTTCACCAAGAGCCCAAAGGAATCAATGTGGGATAATTTTATTGACAGGATCAAATACAAGCTTACGGCTTGGAAGGGCTCCCTCCTATACTAGGCAACCAAAGAAACCCTTACTATGGCGGTCCTCTAGAGCATCCCGGTCTACTTCATGTCAGTCTTCAAAGCTCATACTTTTGTTCATTCCAAAATTGAGCAAATTCAGAAGAGGTTTCTGTGGGAAGGTTTGGAAAACACAAGGAAATTCCACCTAGTAAGTTGGGATAAATTCTATCAACCCAAGGACCAAGGGGGCCTTGGTATGAGAAGATCAACCAACTTGAATATTGCCCTCTTGGAAAAGCAGGCATGGAAGTTGTTCACTAACTACAAGGCAGAATGGGTCTCAATTATCCAAAGCAAATACCTCATAAACTTATCCCTAATGGACAATAGCATTTCTATTAATGGATCAGCCTTTTGGCAGGCCGTAATCCAAGTGAAACCTCTTATCATCAGAGGCACCCAATTGCAGTTGGACAAAGAGACATCTATCAATTTATGGGATGAAACGTGATTGAAAGACAAACCCCTCAAGGATCTCTCTGAGGTGGTCGACCTAAGACAAAGTCTAGAGAGGAGATGGGAAAACAAAGTAAAATATTATATAGATAGACAAGGCAAATAGAAGATCCTCTCAGGAGGCAATGATCATCTTGTGAGGGAAGGGAACTTTCTATCTAAGATGCTTAGAACCACCATCATCCCCAGATCTCTCGGTGTGGTAGGGAACCGAATGTGGGGATTTTTTAGTTAAGTCAGCTCATTCCCTTTTGGTTAACCCTCATATTCCCAATATTCCATTCAAATTAGTGTGGATCAAGTGCCTTATCCTAAAAATTGGTTTCTTTGCTTGGACAACCATCCAAAACAAGGCCCTCACCACTAACAATATCATAAAAGGGGAATCCCTATCCCCAATAGATGCCACCTTTGCCTATCTAACTGGGAATCAGTCAACCACCTCCTTTTAGAGTGTGATTATGCTAGAGAAGGTCTAGACCACATGTTTACCACTTTTCAAATCCGATGGGCTCGTCCTGCCTCCCTCTTGGACTTGTTCATCCAATGGCTAACTCCCTTTAGAAATCCCAAGGTGGCTTTCCTATGGAAAATTTGCCTCCACCACTTCATTTGGAAGGTGTGGCTCGAGCACAATCGTAGGGTCTTCTCTACCACCTCAAACAACTCCATCTCCTCGACCATCAAAGCCATGTCCTATTCTGCAGAGAACTCCCAACTTCTTCCTTGGTCTAGCTCCTCACTAAGAAAGATCGAACTTGAGATCATCAATTCCTTCAACATCTCCATTCCCACCTTATACCTCCCCACTCCCCATACCTATGTCAAATCTTGCTGGAATCCCCCCTGAGGGATGGCTAAAACTTAACTTCGATGGTGCATCAAAATGGAATCCTGGTCTGGCTAGAGCAGGAGGAGTAGTCAGGGATCCTAGAGGGGAGATCATTATGGCATTTGTAAAAAATCTTCACCACCAAACCAACAATGTAGCCGAGGCAAGGGCCCTATGGCGAAGCTTACACCTGATCAAGGATTCACGATTCAAGCTCCAGATTGAAGGGGATTTCCTCAACATCATTGGCTATATGACCTCTAACAAAATTCCCCCGTGGAACATCAGATCTTTGATCCAAGAGAACAAGGAATTTTTAAGTAAGCACTTCCAGGTGGAAGCTACCCATACATACAGATAAGTCAATCGGCTTGCTGATAGGCTTGCCAACATGGGCATAGGACAAACACCTATTACAATGTGGCATGATTCTTTTTTGCTATATTTCCTCCAATTCATGGTCTTAGACAAACAAGGTAGGTCTGTCAAACCCCTCCACACTAATAAATGATTTCTAGTTTCAAATTGTTGTAGGTATTGCTCTAGGTGTACCATTTCCCAAGATCCTTGTGGAGTACGTTTTGATGCCACTTCGTGATTGGCTGCCCTGTTGAGGTCTAGTACAATCATCTCATTGAGTTTAACTTAATGTCCTCCTTTGCTACTTCCCAAAGCCTTTCGCCTAATCCCACTGTCGTGTATGCGATCGTCTCCCGCTCATCTCTCCATTGCCTTCCACGTCTGCAAGGAGCACCTAAAATATTAACTTTGCCCATGTGGAAATTTTTCCAAAGCTCCTACCCAATCCCCTTCATCCTTGGTATGGTAGTCGCCCGTCCACATATATTTCATCCGTGGTGCTTGACATGCCCTATTGGATTCCCCAAACTTATTTATATTCTCATCATCACGTGCTCACTGGTGTTCTCCACTACAAGCCCTTCCTCTGGTTGTTACCTTCTACCACCTCCCATCCAATCCCCACCCCAACCATGGCCTACCTGGAGTCGAGTCTGCTTCAGCTAGATGCCCTGTCATCTGCTTATTTGCAGGGCTGAAGCTCACCACCCTTCTGTCAAAATTCTGAGGAATGAAAGAGGATATTACGATGGATTTTGTTTGAACATGGTCGAATGACCATGTTTGTGTCAAGAATATATGATTCAAGGTTACTCGCCAAATGATTGGTGAGATTGCAGACTTGCCACTCACTAGCCGCCTGGTTCATCATGATAAGCATTGTTGGGACCCAAAGCTGGAGGGATTCCCTAATTATCAAAATTTCACTTAGGATGAACTTGCCCTAGAGCGTCAGTCCCTTCCACCCCTATTTCCCACTGTTGTAATTTACCTTATACAGTACCTTGCTTACGATGACCCTAACAAGCCCATGGCTAGTTTCCATCTTGCCCTAGTCAATCACATCCGAGGATACAAGCCTATGAACATTCCTGGGTTCCTCCATTGCTCCATTCATCTCTCAATGTTAGTTTCTAGTAAGAAGTCTACCCCTCCCTCCCACCAAGGGTTGTTCATTGTTATATACTACCATGTTCTATCCAATCCCTCCATTGCGGCTACTAGCTTACAATCTAGTCCCCCCTTCCCATCCTTTCCAAAGCCCTGTTCACTCTTTATCCAGTGAGCCCTTGGCCAGTGACGGTGTTCCTAGCACCCCTGCCTCCAAAAAAGGCATGGCGGTTGCTTCCCCATCCAAGCCCTCCCCTTCCCCTTCCAAGCCCACCCCTTCCCCTTCCAAACCCACCCCTTTCGCCTACAAGAAATATCCATTGGGAAAGTGCAAGGTCAAAACTGAGGAGATGGTCCCTCATGTTTGTAGGTTTTCCAGGACCAAGAAGCCCAAAATCGAGTCTAGCCAGAATTCACCCCTGGAGGTCGAGGACCTGAGTGGATATTCAGCTCCCACCTCTAGAATTTCAAATCGGTTCATCAAATTTTTTTTGAGGAGTTTCATCATTGCATTTGAGAGTGCAAGATCAGCTCTGAAACAGACCCTCCAACAGAGTGCAGAGCATGCAGAAGAAGACATTATGGAGGTTGACCCCTAAGCTGCTTTAGGATTGTAAGTTTTTGAAGTCTCATATGAGATTTCTTGCTGTGGTTTTTTATATTTGTTTTTGCACCCTTTGTCTGCCTGCTGGTTTGGGTTTCTCTGTAATAGACCCGATGAGGGTTATAGCTACTATCAATGGTCATGTCATGTCTGGTTCTAGCAGCCCCTGTGTGGGCAAGCACCCCTTATCTACTGGCACTAATATCCCCTACGAGGGAATTTTTTTCGTAATAGCCCTTGCATGGGAATGGTTAAAATGGAATATGTCTATCCCTCTGGAAAGGTATTCTGCACTATTGGTGTATCTCTGCCTCTTAAAGGTTTTTGTATATCTGGGGTTGGGACCCAGTTAAAACCCTTATAAATAAAAACTCCAACTTACCAAAAAAAAATATAATATCTTCTAACACTCATCCGTATTACATTATTTGGTATGAATAACCCTTGATGTACATAGATGATTTTGAAATATTTGATATTTGTTTCAACCAAGATATTTTGTAAAAATATCTACAATCTGATCTTTAGTATAAACATAATTTAGTTGAATGTAATAATCCTAAACATGATCTTTGATAAAATGACATTGAGATTCAATATGTTTTGTTCTTTCATAAATCATTGGAATTTTTTATTAATTTAAGCATTCATTGATTATCACAACGTATTACTGTAGTACTTCTCTTGATTCCCATATCTGATAATATGTATTGTAACCAAAGTACTTCACATACATCTCTTATCATACGATATTTTTCTTATGTTGATGAAAGTGCTATTGCATGTTGTTTCTTATTGTACCACAAAATGGGTTTGTGGGTAGATTTTCTACACCCACTATTTTGCTTAAAACAAGTAAGAAAGAAAGGAAAGGAAAAAGGAAGGGGTTATTCTAAAAGGGGTAGCCAAGAGAAATACCAGACAAAAAAGTGGGTTGCATCTATGTCCTTCATTACCCTGAACTCCCACCAAGAAGATGACAAATTGAAAATATCTGTATGGAACAATGGGTTGTGATTCTCATCATAAGCACTCCAAAATTTTTATTCGAAGATAAATAACTAGATGGAAATTTGGGAGGCAAATTCAGGAAGAAGTGGATCCAAAGCCCCGTCCAAGGATCGCTTAACCACGATGCAGGTGGAAAGTGTTGAAATAACAAGATGTGCAAGGGTTCTCATTTCCCCATCCCAAAGGAATATAACTAAGGTTTAGGAAGAGAAGCCAACCCAGGTGTGCACCCAATCTAAAGCTCCGTCTCTATTAGTAATAAATGCATGAAGACCCGACTATGAGAGATTCATTCAAATTCAAAACTCCTACTCTCACCAAGTTGATTTGATCATTGAATCCAAGGATGCAGTAGATGGGTGAATTTAGTGATTGATCAGAGCAAGTACGTAAGGTGGTATCTAGGGATTTGATGCAAAATGAATACTTTAGATCATCCATAAGTATTTAGAAGCAGTGGTGGCATCAAATGCATTTATTAGCAGGGAAGGTTGAGACAAGGTGTGTCCATAATTTTCGTTTGGACGCAGTAAATAATGTTTTATCTATATCAAAGTAGTTGCGAAAGAAATCACTCAAACAAGTTGAATACTGACATCCTAATCCATAATTAATGAAAATTAATCAAGCTTTAAAAAAACCCGCTTTTGAAAGGGGCTATATATACATGTTTGTAATGCATATTTTAAGTGTCAGCTCTCTTTACATCCATTTGATGAAGTTTCCATACAAGTTGTGTTTCTAATGCACAAATTATTTGAATAATAGTCATTCTTGTTGTTGGTGCAAAGTTTTCTTCATAATCTATTTCTTTTGTTTGAGTATAACCTTTGGCAACTAACTATGCCTTGTATTTATCAAGAGTACCATCTACCTTGTATTTTATTTTATATATCCATTTACATCCTACCACTTTATTTCCTTGTGGTAAATCAGCAAGATTCCATGTTTTATTTTTTATTAATATGGCATATTCTAAATCCATAGATGTCTTCCATTGTGGAAGTCTTAAAGAAGCTTGAGTAGTTGCAGGTTCCACTACTGAACTCATTAGTCTCATATTTATTCTTTTCAAGATCCAAGTTTGAGGTTTTGTATTGGTAAGGTCTAACATTTGTTCTAGTGTTGAGTCTTTAAGTGTATCTTTGTACCATTTTGGTTCTTTCTTTTGAGATTTTGAATTTTCAACTTGCTCTTATGATTTTTATTCTTCACTTGAAGAATTCTCCTCATATAAAAAAAATAGAATTGATCTTGTATCAACTTTTTGATCCTTAATAACATTTTTGTTTCCTTCATAAAAAATTACATGTCTACTTATATGAATTTTCTTTGTAATTGAATCAATTATTTTGTATCCAGTTGAATCATCATCATAACCAAGAAATATTCCACAAATGGTTTTATCATCTAATTGTGTTCTTCTCTGCTTTGGAATATGCACATATGCTTTACATCCAAAAATTCTTGATTTTTCTACTGTTGGTTTTTGTCTTGACCATACTTCTTCAGGAGTAATCTTTTTGTAGGAGATCTATTATGTATGTACATTGTTGTTTTAACAACTTTTACCCAATATTGAAGATAAATATGAGCTTCCTTTAACATGCAACGAATATTTCCATAATAGAATGATTTATCCTTTTTACAATACCATTATGTTGAGGTGTATATGATGTAGTAAGTTGTCTTTTAATACCATTAGTTTTTTTTTTAAGTTAAATTCTTTTGATAAAAAATCACCACCTCTATCTGAATGAAGATTCTTGATTGATTTTCCTACTTCTTTTTCTACTATTGGCTTAATTTTTTTAAAGTAACTAAATGTTTCATATCTAAGTTTCATGATATACACCCAAAAAATTCCTGAAATAATTATCAACAAACAATTGAAAATATTTGTCCTCCAAGGCTAGTAATGTTCATTGGACCACATAAATTTGTATATATTTACTTTAATGGTTCTTGAGATTTATAGTTACTGATTTCAAAAGGTATTCTATGTTGTTTCCCTAAAAGATAATCTAGACATATTGTAGATTCCCATGCTAATTTTGGTAAACCCTTAACCATTTGATGTTTATTCATCTCATTTAAAGATAATCCACTTATATGTCATAGTCTTCTATGCCATAGTTCTTTTGTTTTTGAAATGCTCACTGATAGGGCTACATTTGATAATGCATCTAGATAAAATAGACTATTTTTGTATGATGATGAGGCTATGACTTTTCTTGTTTAGAGATAAGGTATTTTTTGGTTGTTAATAATTTTAAATTCAATTGCTAAATTTTGATCCGTTAATTGAGATACTAAAAAAAGATTAGTAGTTAATGTAGGTACATATAGTACACTACTAATTATGTAGTTTTCATTTGATAGATTGATTAAAATACTTCTTACTCATTTGACATCATAAGTCATATTATCTACTCATATTATCTACTATAACAACTGGTTTTTCATATTTTTCTTGAAATATATTGAACCATTGTTTATTTCCTATCATATGCCTACTTGCTCCTAAATCAATATACTAGTAGTTCATGATTAATTTGAGATAGAAAACCTTTTATATCCCTAGTTTAAAATATTCTTCAAATTTTAAACTAATTTTAAAATTTCTTGTTTGGAATAGAAAACCTTACCTCTCCAAAACTTATAAAAAATCTTAAATTTTTCAAAAAAATTTTTTTTGAAAATAAATTGCAAAATATTAATTGTAAATATCAAATTCAATATATATTTTCAATAAGGTTGAAGTCCTTATAACTCCCACCTAAATATTTTTTTATGAAATAAAAAAATCTTATAAATCCTACTTATATAATTAAGTTCATAGTTTCTTTTAATCTCCTTTAATATTTACTTAGAACTTATAAACTTTAGCACCAATAAATATAAAAAATAAAGGCAATCCACCTTACCTTATAATGTTGACCATGATGTATGATAATATATATTCATTGCTACAATAGACTAATGTTTATTGTGCTCCTTAATCACTATTGCGGTCTTAAAAAATGTTACTCCATTTTGTAATGTTTTCTCAAGCGTTACTACCAAATAATGCTAGTTAGCCTTTTTTCATTATCAAAAAAATGGTTCTCTTATTTGTGCTAGAAAATTATGCTTCTTCGAATTTCGAATGCACACTTAGATTCATGTTGGAAAATGATGTTTCTTTGGCTTTCGAATGCTTAAAAAAATGGCACGTATCTAGCACTAATATTTTCCACAACCTTGATTGATATACACAATGAATGGATCTCTCTTGGTTTGCATAGAACATGTTAATTCAGTTGGCCTAGTTCATTTGGTTTGGTTCTATATCTCTAGTTGACAAGAAACTTACACTATTGACACTAAAATGTGTCTTTAATATATCTTTTATTTTTTTCCTCTGGAAGCTCTTAATGCTTCTCTTCTTTTGTTCTATGGAAGCTTTTTGAAGATTCTCTTATTTTTTTTTATCATGGAAGTTATTGCTGCTTCTCTTCTATTCCTTGGAAGATTTTGAAGCTTCTCTCTCTCTCTCTCTCTCTCTCTCTCTCTCTCTCCATGGTTCAAAATTTAAAGCGCTAAATTTTTCAATATATGATGTTCTATCTTCATAGAATCCTAATATCACGGTGACTTTAGATTTGTCCCCTCAAACTTCAAGCTGAGTCTTAGTCTCCACTTCTTTTTTAGTGGAAAGACTCCAACATATAATAATTGGGATTTTTATCAAATATATTAATCAATTTGCAAATTTAAAATTTGCAACAATCTGAGTCTACGTTTTCTTCACATGACTATATATACATCAAAGACTTCCTCTGATGCTAGAAATAAATTCTACTCAAAGTAGCTTTGATACCACTGATGACTTTTAAACTAAATTATCTTAATCCCAATATTATGGATCTTTGAGTAGACTCAAATATAAGAGAAATAAAAATATAATATGGCTAATATAAATAATAATAAAATTCAAAATAATATCAAATATGAATGTAAAATGACCAAAATAATTCATGCAATAACATGAAGAACACTTTAGTGTAATTTCTCAAAATATGCATACAAGTTACAATATTATTATAGCTTGAATGAATCATACAATATCCATATCCTTTTATTATTTGATACAATACATGGAGATTTACCTCCATAATATAGCCATACAAGATGACTCTTCAAGTACTTGACTATTGCTCTCCATATGACAACTCTCATGTCCTTTGGCTTCTCATCTTGCCACTTGTATACATAACTTTTGACTCTCTACGTACATGCACACCTAAGACATGATACTTGTGCATATCCTCACATTACATATTTGCACACTTACATACATGACATTTATGCATATCTTGCACATAGATACCTACATAAAAATACCATACTCCTAAACTTATTAATAAGTACCAAATAATATAATATTTTCTAACAAACATGAGTAGGAAGTAGGAAAAAAAGTGCAATCAAGGAGTGAGGGCCACTTCTTGTTCTTGATCTTAAGAAAAACTCAAAAACTAAAGGATTCATATGCAAAAAATCTAGATAACATGGCAAGAAATTCATTTTTGAAAGTCCTTATTGGAAGTGAGGGCATCTGAGTTAGCAACAAGTGGAAGTTTAGATCTATGGAAAACCCTATCCATGTAGTAGATACTACTCTAGAAGTGATTATCAAGGATGAGATGATTGAGCATTATATATTGGTTCTTAAAACCAAAGGTTTAATATCAAAATTGTATAAAGAGGAAGTAGGGATTGAATTCAAATTTCTCCATGACTTTTCTTTTGAAAGGATTTTTTCTCATTATCTTCTTCAATTCAGAAATAAGAGATAAAACAATGGTTGTAGACCCTTAGTTTAGGGGCAAAGATATGTTATATTTAAGAGCATGGAGTAAGAATTTTCTATGGAGACAAAGACTATTAAAAGGCTTCTAGTCTGGATTGGGCTATTTGAACGTCCTTATCAACTCATCAATAAAGAGGTTTTGAAGAATATTAGAAATACTCTAAGCAAGTTCATCCAGGAGGGATCAACTACTAAGGAGATAAGGCATGTTGCATACAATCAAATATTTCTTGCCATGGATATTTCAAAACCTTTATGATAGTCCATTAGAAATAAATTTGAATCAAGAGAATGGAATCGACAAGTGGACTATGAAAATATTACATTTGTATGTCACAAATTTCATGAATCTAGACACTTGAAAAGAGATTACAAATTAGAAATGACAGAAAAGAGATGGAAAATTTTGGGCATGAGGCAAATTTCAATATGAAACCAGGATATCTTATCATAGGATAAATAGTGTAAAATCTAGGATTTTCCACTCCTAAGAAAGTGGCAAAAAAACCTCTCTTCATCATCAAATGATAAAGGCTATTATAGTTCACTTGAACCAACTATTAGAAGAAAAAAATGACACAAGGTATGAGGAAGTACAATGCACAAGTTTAATTAAAAAAGAAGTTAAAGGTACAAAGGAAGATAGAGAGGCAAATTATAAAGTGAATGAGGTGAATGAGGACAAGGTAAATCTAGGTAAATCATATTTATTTTTATCGAGTAGATTAAAATATTCCCCTTGAAATTAAAATTAAAGTAGTATAGTATGTATTCATTGCACTTTAGGGTTTCAAGAAAAGCATACGGAGGATATCAAAGTATAACATAAGAAAGTAATGACTATGGAGGATCATCCATGCACTTTAGAGTTTTTGAGGTAATATAAAGAAGAAAGTGTTTATGAGTCCATCCCTTGAATTTTCAAATCTTTAGGGCAACATAAATCTTTAAAACATAAGTCTCATTATGAACAATATGAAAAAATAGAAGAGATTGATGAATATGAGAGTGTTGGTGGGAATGAAAAAAGAAGAGGAAGGCCATCAAAGCATGAACAAAGAGAAAAAGAAACTCAAAAGGATGTCGATTTGGGAAGCCATATAAAAATATTGTTTATCCCACCTTCAAGCCCATGGTAAGGCCTTTTTAATGAACAATGAATCTAGGAAAAGGGATACTATTTTAGCCCCTTTTCCACTCTTGTTTTTGTAGTGGTTGATTATGTTCATGGCACTAGAGAAAATGTGCCTAGAAGACAATTACATAATATAAATAATTATTTTTCTTTTGTTCCACCTATGCACCTAATGATGTAGTTGGGTGCATTACACATTGGGATTAAATGAACACATCCCTAAAAACTATTGAATAGATTTTGGACATATATTTTAACATGGTGGAAAATATCAATGACTGTATTTGGTACTTTAGTAAACCCCTCAACATTAAGAAAATTTTCAAGTAGTTTTTTGTAAAAATACTATAGGTGTTTTTTATCCACTCTTCAAATATTTCTTATCCAACCATTTTAAGTGTTTCATCTAGTGTAATGATAGTTCTAATTATGATAATAGAGCTAACCATCTTGATATAGTGTATATGAGAAAACCATTTTCTAAATGTTGGCTCTTGATCATATGATGTCAATTACATCATATATTATCTTGTTGGATTATTTTCATTTACTTTTTCCTACATTTTCCCACTTCCTAACAACACTTCTAATCTCCTCTTCAAGCTCAACATCTCTCACCTTGACTCTAAAAAATGTAATAGTCTTATCTAATAGGTGTGATAAACTTGTCGTCGTCCCTTTGGCTTGGATGGTTGGATTCCTTGATAGGAAGTAGTCAATCAAAGACCAATGATTTTCCTTTGAACTTATGGCCAGACTATAGCTCATTAATATAGGTCATAATAAAAAATTTTATATAGAAATTTATTGATCTAAGGTAGACATTTACATATTTGCCTTTCTCTTATTGCTATCACTTTCTAATCCAAGCAAAGAATGACCTTCATAAATTTGAAACTCACAAGGTAAATGGTGCTTATATTCAAGCATGATTGAATTGGTTGGAGAATGTGGATAAATGCTATAAAATTTTCTTTAATAATGTTTGTCAAATTGTCTCTTTAGAGAAAATATTCAATGTGAAGCAAGTTGATATTGTCCTTGCCAAATCCAAGTAGATGTCTAATACATTTTTCTTATACATTACTAAGCTTTTCTTGAATACTATATTGATGAATTATACCCTATCCTCATCAATTATGTTAGGGAATGCATATTTCCTCTTTTATCAACCATCCTATCTAAAGTTTTAGATAAGTTTCTCTCTGTTGAAAATCTTAAGAAGTCCCTTTGTAAAAATAAAAATAACAAGGCTCCCAACATGAACAATCTACCCGTTGGATTTTACCAAAACAAATTGTTGATACTAGGTAATGCTCTTCATATGATTTATAAGGAGGCACATGCAAAAGGTTCCCTTAGACCCTTCAACAACCAATATTTGATTATGTTTATTCTAAAACACTTAGATAAGGATAACATATCAATATGGAGACATATTTTACTTCTCAACATTTCCTCTAAATGATAGCTAAAGCTTTGACTATCCAATTTATAAATGTTACACAAAAACTTGTTTATCTAGAGGAAACTCGGTTCATCAAAGCATATGGTATATTATGGATAACCTTATACTGGTTAATAGGCCTCTCATTGAGCTCACAAGTTTGGTCAAGATGCCTTTCTAGTTTAAATTAATTTTGATAAAAATATATGATGAGATTAGATGGGATTTAATTCTCAAGATGCATAGTTGGTTGGGGTTTGGAGAAGAGTTCTACAAACACATAAAACTTCTCTTTTAAGATGCATTGGCACATGTTCATGTAAATAAAATCATTTCTTATAGTTTTCAACTACAAAGATCAATTAGGCAGGGTTACCCCATGGCTCCCTTGTTGTATATGGTCACTAATGATGATTTAGGCTATTTATTGAAGAAGGTCCACTCTAAAAAATTACTGATGGATTTAAGACTACTAAAATGAAAATCCATTATTAATTTACATTTTAGAGATAATTTTTTGTTATTCATGCAAAACCATAAAAAGGAAATCATTGTTGCTCAAGAAATTCTACAACTATACTATGTTGTTTCTAGAATTAATTAGGCTAAAGCTAAAGTTCTTTTTAGTTCCTCTAATACTCTATTTGGTAATGTTTCTAACTCTTGGAAAATTATTCCTCATAGATTAAAACTTTATATTTGGGAATTCCTTTTGGAATTAATATATCGCCTTTATACTTGTAAAAATTAGGTTTTGATAAATTTACTTAGTTACAAGATATATTTTCTACCTAACCTATTAATTTTTTATGTATGGATGGTAAAGTCCAAGTTGTAAGCAAAGTCTTAGTGGCTTCTTATGTATAACATTAATCTTATAACTAGCTTCTCAATCTACATCTTAGAGATTCATCCAAATCATTGATCGCTACCTATGGTCCAAATGGGATGATTCCAATGGTATGATTGGAGTTTTATGGATATTGTGCATAACTCCCAAAGCCAAAGGAGGTCTTGGGATCTTAAGCTTCCTAGCACAAAGCAAAACACTCGCTAGAAAATGGGTTGCCTAGGTAGCATAGGGTATGGATACTTGGAAAAAACGTAATTCATAATAGAATCAACCATGTTACATTCAAGGGCAAATGATAATCTACCCCTTATGAAGATAAAGTTTTGAATGTAAAATATTTCTAGATTATAGGAACCGTGACTATAATGTATAACTAGTCATCCTAGGCAGAGACAAATCCTTCATTGGCCTAAATATTTTTTATGCAATGGGTTCAATATTAAAAGGTCAAATATTTGGTGGAACAAGATGGTTGTCTTCAATCAGAAACCCTTGGCTTTATAATCAACTCTCAAATTCTTATCCTTTTTAGAAAGGAGGATGAAAAATACTAGATTTTTGGGATCACTTGCCATGTTTATTAATCACTTGGAAACTTGTTAAAGTAGCATATAAATTATCAACTTGTTTGAGGGAAGCTTTTCGCCAAACCTGTTCACTTATTCTAGATGAGATTATCCTTAAGTTGGAAACTTTTGCTTTGAACATTCTATGTGATTAGTGTTGTCCCAATGACTCTATCATTTAAGAATATAAAACTTGTTTTGTCTACTTGTATTTGTTGGTTTTTTTTTCCATCCACTTAGGATTAACACCAAGTGGAGCATCTCTTTTTTTTAATATGATTTGTCTTACCTTGCTTCTCAAATCTGGAAAGTAAAAAATAAAAGAAAGTGTTAGATTTTGGTTTGGAGACTCATTCTTTTTAAATTAACTGTCTATTTCTCTTGCTCCCATTTTGGGTATAAAATATTTTTTTCTCATTGGTTACTACAAGTTTGCTTAAAAAGTATGGTACTTTATAAGTTTAGTATTCCTCACTTTACAAATATCTTGAAAAATTACGCTTTGAGGTAGATTCAAACATAATATTGAAAGTCCATTATAGGAAGTCTATAGACTTGTACCTCTTAAATACATATGGAAATAGAGATGCCAAAATTTGTTTATTGACTCAACTCCTTCATGGGGGTATTTATATCAAACTTATTGTCTCGTTTACTATTACAAGTTTCCAACATCCATATTCATGTTCACAATATAGATAGATATCAATGTTGAGATGGCAATTACAAGTTTCCAACATCCATACTCATGTTCACTATATGGATATCAATGTTGAGATGGCAATTGATAAGATTTGCTATCTAAATCATCAATTTTAGCACCACATCCAAGAGAAGAGTGATGTCAACTTCCAATTAGTTGATTATATTGCATGCCTCTCAACATAATTTTATGATATCAAGACTACAATAGAGACTATTGAGTATAAGACTTCCTCTATTACTTTGATAATCAAGGACAATGCCAATCAAATGGCTAGAAAATATTTTGGAAAAGCATGAAGAATTTAACTCATGATACCTTTTTGGAAGTAAGATATGCTATGTTTGTTGTAGTTTGGAGATTTCATCACACTTTACTTAAGAAAAGGTCTTTCGACCTTTCATCTAGTTCGTCTAATTTTAATTATTTTTGGTGAATAGTTAAATTTTTTATTTATCTAACTAAATTATATATGTAATCTTGATTTTAAGCAATGAACAAAATATCAATCATGCTTAAAATAAAAATAAAAAACCAATCATACATAAAAAATTTAAATATAATTTCATAGTTAAAGTAAAAACTTTCAATAAAATAGATTTGAATCATGTATGCAACAAAATAAAATAGATTTAAATCATGTATGCAATAAATAATGAATGCATTTCAAATCTTCAATGATTAATAAAAAGATAAAAATTTCTAGTAGTTAATGGTTTGTTATTACCTTGAAATAAAATCAAGTTTATAATACACACAAATACATTAAATTAAAAATTATTTAAAATTAATTCTTTCTCTAAATAAATTATTATTTATTTTCTCCTTATTAAGGCTTATTTTATCAAAACAATTTTTCATAATTTATTTATTTATTTTTTTGTTAGACAGAGGAATTGGCAATTGCTTTTCTTTTTTGAACAACTGGTCACAGGGTCAAATCACATTGCCTTCGATCGTAGCGTTAAATCATGGAGCTACCACTATAACCCCTACCTTGCCTCGATAAACACGGTCTGAAGTGAAGGAGACCCCGATGACTCAGGGTTGGTACCGCCATCATCAAGCTAGCACACACTCACTAGACTCAAGTCAGACTACTACCTTTACCCTAGAGCGGCCATGCCCGCGAGGTTTGAACCTAGGTCTCCTCTTGATAAGTGCCCAACGTCTTACCAATCCACCTAACCCCCACCTAACCCTTGTAGACTTTTCATAATTTATTTTTCTTTCAATAATTGTTTTACATATACTATGAGACCATCTAAAAATGTGCTCTTTAATTATTTTGAATCCGCATTCACCTTTTAATCATATAAACAAATTTGATTTTTAACTAAAGATAAATTTTAATTATAAATTATGATTATACAAAACAATGAGATATTGCCCTTCAAATTATTAAGGTATTAGATTATATTAAAATGTTACCTATATACTTATTTTTGCACGTGGTAAAGATAAAATTGTAAAAGCGATTAAAATGTGATTGAAGTCATGTGTTCTTTGGGATTCGGAGCAGATTACTACCTTTGCAAAGGGTTGGCTTCCTCAAGATTTGAACCTAGTTGGTAAGTGCCCAACCAATCCACTAGCCCTTAGGGGTTTAATTGGAGTCATATTTTTGATAATATATTAAGAAGGGGTTTTGTTTCTTTTTTGTGATTCAAACTTAAGTCATCGTAGGGAATTTTTATTTATATGTTATTATTTTTTTTTTCTTTTGGATATATAGGGAAGTTGGTTACATCTACACCACTTTTAGTAAATGTCTAAGTGCAGGTTCAAACCATAAAAGTTGCTTCCAACAAGCTTATACTACCTTATTGTTGATAACTTGGCATGAGAGGGACCACCGATTGCTTGAGATTCATATTGTCGTTGTTGTTGCACACTCAAAGGATTCGTACTATCATTGTAGCTTTGGTGCACATTCAAAGGATTCAGACCAAATTACTAACTTTGCAACAAGCATGCCCCCGATGTTTGAACCTAAGTCTCTTTTTGATAAATGGTACTTTTTATTTACGATGTATATGAGAATTGATAACACCTTTTGCTTGTTGTATAGGAGAATTGATACCACCTTTTGTCTGATGTAAGCATTATTCTCTATCAAACTTCGATGCCACCACTATAAACCGTAGTTCAACAAGATTTCCAACCGTCCAAGAACCTTCAACCGTATAAAAAATCTAATTAAACTACTGACTAACAAACACTCTAACCAACCAACAAATAATCTACTACTATCAACGGCTCTATCATTTTATAATCATCATTATGGTCTTTGATATAGCTAAAGGAAGAATTTATGTAAAACCGAAAATTTCATAGAAATTCTAAAAAGAATAACTTACGAGGATCACCCTCGATCTAAGATTCAAAGAAGTAAGCATACCAAAATTGAGAGATCGTATGATGATGCTTCACGAATGCCATGAGTAACGCCATTAAATATATTTTCTAGGTGTTGGAACGGTAATGTGGGGAAAATTGGACTGGTTAAAGGTGGTGGTGGGATTTATAAGAGCCACCATCCTAAGTTGTGTGAGATGAACATAAGAAAAGGCAATTTATACTAGATTAGTGTTTATTGTTTTTTTAGTTTATTGATTTTGTTTTATTTTATAAGTTAAACTTTACATAGATTTAAGAGATAGTGTAATTATTTAAGGTTTGTTTTTAGAAGGTTTAAAGTTTAAATTGTAACATGTATAATTGTGTATTAATTTTTTATTAATAAAAATTATAACTAAAATAAAAATACTTAACCTAAAACATTGCTAATAAAAAAATTTACAAAACAAATTACTCTTAATATTTTATTTTGTTATTTCCCTCTCCTATTTGCTTGAGTTAAAAATATATTATTCATTTCAGGAGGAATAATGGTCCTTGACATAGATTCAATTCAAGGAGATTAACTTTTTTTACTCATATTAACATATGCTAGGTACATAGAGTTATAAAAGTATACCTATTTTTTTTATATTTTTAAATGTATAAAAATAAATTATGATATTATGCAATTTTTTATTTTTCTATTTGTTATTATCTAATATAGACATATGTTCTACCCAGTGCCCACGTTTATTGGTTGAGACAACTTCCATGTGGTTGAGCCCTCCACGACGCCACGTATGGTGCCTTTAAAATAGTATGAGTACCACGCTATGTCGGCAGGTACGTATTTAACATTATATTTCACTTTACTCCCAAATTATAACAACCTTAAAGTACAAGATAGTGACACTTGTATTAGAAACCCACATGCTAAAAAGGTAGTAGAATACTTTAAACTTAACGCATTACTTTATTCCTAATACTACTATGTATTACTTAATTGATTAATTGACCATTTCACCGTTGGACTTTGGGGTTGCTTTAGTGTCAACCCAAAGTTCCATAAATATGGGGTGAGGTTGAGGTTGGTGGATGGAGAAGTTTATATGTGATTTGGTGAATTTTAGTTGTTTTATTGAGTTGCAACTCCTTTTTAGGGCTACCTTTCAATTCACACACCAACTTTATGAGTTGTCCCTTCCCTAGGACGTTTCCTTCCTTAGTTTTGTGGCAAAGACTAATAATCCATGTGAAGAACGTGGTTCTTAATTTACTAGCAACACCAAAAACAACACATAAGTTGCATGGCTTATATAAAATAGTATGCATATATTTCCAATCATGTTATAGTTGGAATGTCTTCTATAAAATAATAAGCATATATTTTCAATCATTTTATAGTTGGAATATAAATCACAAGGTAAGAGAGTGCTATGGATGGGGACGGTCATGAAGAGGTTTAGGGTTCAGAATTTTATATATGGTAGGAATGTTATGAAAAGGTTAAGGGTTTAGAATTTTATATATGGTAGAAAAGTAATAGAGTAATGGATGGGGATTGTTATGAAGAAGTTAAGGGTTTAGAGTTTTATATATGGTAGGAAGTTTTTATATAAGGAAAAGGTTAAGAGTTTGAAGTTTTTGTGTATGGTAGGAAGTTTTGACATTGTTTGAGGGTATACATTTATAATTTTGGAGTTGATATGGAAGTCAAACTAATTTTGTTTTTAGTGTAATGTGAAACAAAGCAAGGCATCTGGAAGGAAGATTAAAGAAGTTAGAAGAAAACTAGGAGAAAGAGACAAATAAAGAGAAAGTGAGAAGTATGGAGTCTATGACTTTTGGTGGGGAGATAAGTTTTTGTAAGGAGGGGATGGGATCTTTAGAGACAATGATTTATGTTACAATCATATGGTAATATCAAATTTTATAAGGGTAGTTTATTTTGGAGGTGTTTTTGTTGGTTTCAAAGCCTAGAGCTATAAAAGAACAATAACATTCAAAGAAGAGTAGGGGTTGTTCAAGTCCTCATAACTATTATTATTGAGATCCATAAGATACTAGTACAAAGATAAGTCATTGCTTATATGCGTAAACTTATAACTCTATGTCTGAAACTAACACCAAGTTGTGTTATCTCTTCACTCATTCCTTAGAACCAAACTCTTGTATCATCTTAAGCTAATATCCATGCCCATGATATGCTTGATGGGAATGGCCCCTAGCTTATTAAAAAAATAGACCCTTCTCAACATAAATAGACAACAATGGAGGAAAATATAAGCACAAAGGATATTCTTCTAAAATATAAGCATGATAGGGCTTCAAATCAGCAAGTGCATAGTTTGATACTTGGATCGTTTGTAGGTGGGCATTCAAAACACTCATCCTTTATGCTCCATGAGATATGATTGTCTATCTAACTTTTATGTGATCTAAAAACACCCCCCTCTATTTTTCCTACCATTTTAACTAGAGACAAGTGTTGGTACGTGTCCAATAGGCTCCTCCTTTTTCCCTTCATGAGATGGGGGAAGGCACCCTTGACACCTTCCTTTGAGTCTATGTTTATAAATGAAGAATTCTTGAGCATTCATCTATTGGAAAACATCCCATCAAAAGTATTTTTCTCTAAATATCATGCCTCTACCCAATCTATTATATGATCCATCATAGATAAATTTCAAAACCACCTAACTATAGCTATAAAATTTCCATCCATAATATGTTAAATTACCATAATTGTCTCAAATTCCACAAGCGTTTAATCCCTAGTTTGTGCTTAAACCCAACTCTTTCCACTATAAAAATCTTGGAAAGTGACATATGAGCTATTGGTGAAGGTTTTTATAAACCCTCAAAAACCACTAGTGGGCCTAGATTTGAACCTATTTAAACCATTGCATAAGAAGGGCATAAGTTGCTACCCCAATAAAATCCCTTCTCTTGCTTGGTTCAAATAGTTTGCAACCCTCTATCTAAATAAATGCCTTCATGCCAAAGGATGTTGACACATAAGAGAATGCACATATAAGAGGACCTAATGCCATGATAATATTTGAGCATCCACTTAGAAAGCCATGATATGAAGAAAAAGGTAAATCGTATTGTATCTCTCTTCCAATTGAGTTTGGTTTACAAAAAAATTGTGTTAAAAAACTATAGCATTTTTTTTACATGGAATTGTAGTAGATTTTGTTTTTTCAAATAGATTTAAAATTGTTGGGAAGAAGGGAGAGGTTAACTAGTAGAAGCAGTTAGGGTGTGGGGAAGGGATATGTATCAATCACATTCTTTAACCCACTTCATGCTCAACTGGCCTTGAATTATGAAATACGTGTTATTTATGGTTAGATTCCTTATCTTTAGAGTTGGTTGAAAAATTCCCATATAAAGGGACCATCTCATTTGAAATATCTCATATAAATTGATTTTTCATTCTTGAATCTCTCACTTTATCCCTTATTATAGTTAATAACCAACAAACAAGTTGCATCCTTTGGTGTTGGGGTGATAGAGATAAATATTCTAGTTTGCATGTCCATCTTAAGTTTTCCATCTAAATGGATATTTCAAGTCCCCTCCCTCTTTCCATAAAACTCATTGGCCCTATATTTTTAGTTATTGAACCTCTCTATTATTTTAATCTCTCAATTTTTTTTTAGTATTATTGAGAGGTAGACAACTTGGTCTATGAATGCCCTTAGAAATCTATCAAAAAACTAGATGGAAGAAATAAATTTTGTCTTCCACTTATATTAACTCCCTTACACTGTTTGGTCTCAACCCTAGTTTTGGATCCTCAAACTTACATAATCCTAAAGGTATTAACAAGGAGAAACAAACATTGGGTTTAGCATATGATAACACCCTATCTAACATGGAAATATCAAAAAGGTTGCATATGATGGGAAAATGGAGGTGTTCATCATCTAAAACTCGTATTGAGTAACTTGTAGTATGTGGTGAGAGACCTTATGTTAAAGAAATAACTCATTCTTTTCAACTCTTCTCTATTGGAATTTTACCATTCTTACATCCTTAATCTTCTCAAACTTCCTCATTAATTTCTTTCACTTCCCCTTCTCTAGATCAATTTCCTCCTCTCTTATCCTAGAACCCTACTCCTTAATGGTGCAAGTATCAATAATAGATTTAATATTTTGGAAACTAGGGTCGAGTAGCCCCTTTTACTTAATTTGATATGAAATTCAATTGCCTTTCATAGAATATGTGTGGAATTACCCTCTCTAAATGTAAAATCCACATCTTGAGGGTTTTATAGCAAAATAAAATTTAGTGTTTTCATATTGCAAGAAGTAAAAAGAATTAGGATTTTTTTGGAGCATTGTTTATCCCACCTTCAAGCCCATGGTAAGGATTTTTTTTATGAACCATGAAACCAGGAAAGCGAGTGCTATTCTAGCCCTTCCCCCACCCTTGTTTTTATAGTGGTTGATTATGTTCATGACACTAGATCAAATGTGTCTAGATGACAATTACACATGATAAATAATTGTTTGATTTTTGTTCCATCTATTCACCCAATGATGCAATTGAATGCATTACATGTTGGAATTAGATGGCCACATCCCTACCAAATCTTTAATGGATACTAGAAATATATTTTAACATGGTGGAAAATTTCAGTGACCATATTTGGCACTCTAGTAAATCCCTCAATATTGAGGAATTTTCTAGGTAGCTTTTTGTGAAAACATTGTAGGAGTTTTTTTTATCCGCTCTTAAAATAACCATTAATTGACCATTTTAAGTTTTCACTTGGTGTAATGGTGGGCTTGATCATGATAAAAGAGCTAGCCATCTTAATAGAGTGTATATGAGCAAATTCATTTTTCAAATGTTGGTTCTTGATAATATGGTGTCAAATACATTGGAGTATTACCCTTCGTAAATTAATTGAAATGTGGATATAAAGTATTAAACAAGCGAGTTGGAGTAGAATAGCGCACCACTTAAGGATGGCAGAATATTTTAGCCACTTGGAGAGGGCAAAGTCTCTTGCAATATGCAAATGATAAAATGATATTCGATGATAAAATTAAATGAATGATTCTACCTATAAATAAATGATTTAATCAATGAATGGACATGACCAATCAATGAGCCGATGCATCCATTCAGATTGTTACATGACTCCATCCCTTAAAAGCTCTGTCCTCAAAGCTAGAAATGACTGGAAAATGCTTTCTGATTTCCATGTAGCAATTTCTTCTGGAAGATCCTGCCATTTAATCATTTTTTTTTTTAATATGGCGAGATCAAAGATGACATCCTCTGGTTTACAATATTGCTTCAGGTTGAAGAGTTATTCGCCCTTATTTGTCTAGTACTAAAAGCTCTGTCTGTGTTTGCACTTTCTGACCAATCACTTGTTTGATACAAGATACATGAAAAACTAGATGTATACAAGAAGAGGGTGGGAGTTCCAATTGATATGTAACTTCACCAATGTGATGAACTATGTTGTAGGGATCGTAAAATCAAGGAGCCAATTTTTGATTGGACTTGATCTTCAAGGATAACTACTTATAAGGTTGTAGGCACAAAAATACCATATCTCCAACATTGAATTGTCGTTCTAAACAATGTAAGTCATGTTGTTGCTTCATATGATTTTATGCCTAGATCAAATTGTCTTTAAGAAGGTTAAGTATTGTCTGGTGACGTTGAAACATGTCATTGACCTGAGCTACTTTGGAAGATCTTGGAACATAGTCTATGATTGCTGGTGGCTTCTGACAATACAAGGATTCGAATGGAGACATCTTGAGGAAAAATGATATGAAGTGTTATACCACCATTCTGCTAATGAAAGCCATTGAATCCAATGATACTACTTATATTGAGCAAAGCAGCGAAGATAAGTACCCAAACATTTGTTAACTATTTCTGTTTGACCATCAAATTGTGGGTGGTATGCGGAAGATATGTTCAACTTGGTACCACTGATATGAAATAATTCTTTCTAAAAGTTGCTAGTGAAGATGGGATCATGGTCGTTTACAATAGTTTTGGTATACCATGTAATTTGAAAATGGAGTCGAGAAATACCTTGGCTACTTTACTTGTTGAGTAGGGATGTTGTAGGGCACAAAAGTGAGTGTACTTGGAAAAACGATCCACAACCACAAAAATCATTGTTTTACCCTCTGACTTGGGGAGCCCCTCAATGAAATCCATTAATATGTGTACCTATTATCGGTCTAGAACTGGTAAGGGTTGCAGTAGTCTTGGATATTTCACTGTTTCACCTTTATTGCATTGGCATACCTCACATTCAACCACAAATTTCCTAACATTATATTTTAAGCCTTTCCAAGAAAAAGATCGTTTCACTCACTGGTATGTTTTTAAGAATCCTGAGTGTCCTACTGAAGGGGAGGCATGTAATTCTTGGAGGACCGTAGATTTAATAGTGGAACCTTGTGGAAGGTAGATGAGATCTTTCTTGCGAAGCACACCATATAAATATGAGAAGTAAGAATGCCTTGATGATCTTGAATTTCTATCTTGAATAATTTGAGCATTTTCACCATCAACCAACCATTCTGCTTGAAGTTGGGACAACCATTGGGGACAAGGACCCAAAATGGCATTGATGGAGATATCATCTTCATATTTGTGATACAATGCATCATCTATTACGTTTTCTTTGTCTTTCTTGTACTCAATCATGAAATCATACCCCAAAAGTTTGGTCATCCATTTATTCTGTTCAGGATAAGATAGACGTTCTAGAAAATGCTTAAGACTACTATGGTCAGTCTTAATAATGAAATGACTACTTATTAAATAATGCCTCCATTTCTCAATGGCATGTAAAATAGCCAACATTTCCTTCTCATAAGTGGATTGCCCCAAATTATTACTTGAAAGGTGCTTGGTCTCAAAATCCAAGGGGTGAGCTTCTTGCATTAAAACAATGCCAATACCTGTACCTGAAGCGTCACACTCGATGACAAAAGGTTTGCTAAAATTAGGAGTAGCCAATATTGGGGTAGAGCACATGGATTCCTTGAGAGATTGGAATACCCGAGAAGCTGCTTCATTCCACTGAAAAATGTCCTTTTTGGTAAGTGCTATGAGAGGTGCTGCAATTTTTCCATAGTTGCGTATAAATTTTCGGTAATAGCTTGTAAGACCTAGGAATCTTCTAAGTTTTTTGAGGGACTTAGGTAGAGGCCAATGTTGAATAGCTTTGAATTTTTGAGGATCTACTTTGACTTCTTCATGGGATACGATATGACCTAAGTATTCGACTTCTTGGACTCCAAAGGCATATTTGGATCTTTTAACAAATTCTTTTTCCTTATGTAGTAAATGAAGCACCTTGTCAACATTGGTTAGGTGATCCTTCCAATATTTTTTGTAAATTAAGATATCATCAAAGAAAACTAAAATGAACTTGCAAAGATATGGCCTAAAGACATGGTTCATAAGGCTTTGAAAGGTTGATAGAGCATTAGTAAGACCGAAAGGTATGACTAGGAATTCATAATGAACTTCATGAGTTCAAAAAGTGGTTTTAGGTATGTCCTCTTCCTTAACTCGAATTTGGTGAAAACTTGAATGAAGATCCAATTTAGTGAAATAACTAGCATCGTGTAATTCGTCTTAATGTCATCTATGACTAGAATAGGGAACTTATCCTTGATGGTAATTTTTTTGAGAGGTAAAAAATATGGACACATGTGCCAAGAGGTATCCTTACGATGTACCATTACTACGGGTGATGAGTAGGGACTGATGCTAGGATGAATGATGCCATGTTCTAACATTTCTTGTACTAGCTTCTCTATTTCTATATTTTGAGGTTGAGGATAGCGATAAGGATGAATATTAGGAGGAAGACTTCCAAGAACGTGATGTATGGCATGGTCATGTGATTATTTAGGGTGTATACCCTTTGTTTCACTGAAAAATTCTTCATAATTATCCACAATAGTTTGAAGATCCTTTGTGAGAATTACAGGAGTATCCAAGGACTAAGCTTCCATGGAATTTATTTGAGCTATAAAACCATAAAAATCCTTTTTTAATAACTTCTCCATGCAGTGAGAACTCACCACCTTGGATGGTGGAGATTGAATTCCTTGAAGACAAATAGTCTTCCCATTATTTATCCATCTGATGTATAATATTTGAATATTAAGAGTAACATCGTCGAGTTGAGATAGCCATTATGCGTCCAAAATAACGTCTGAGCTCCCTAAGTTCATGACGAAGAAAGTTCCACGTCAAGTATAACTTCCCATTTGTATTGAAACTGGAGATGTTTGGCCCAAAAATTGAGCATTACCTCCATTTGTAATCAATACTTAAAATTTATCTTGATTAGAAGTATTCATATACAAGTTCAAGGATTTGGCAGTTTTGAAATTGATACAGTTATGTGTGCTACCTAAGTCTATCAACACATTAGCATGTTTGTTCCTAATGAATCCTTGTACCTTAATTGTAGGATGATCTTTTAAATCTATAAGTGAATGTACTGAGAGAGAAATAGTATCTTCTTCAGGTGATACTTCACTAGTATATGTTGGTTGTTATTCTGTATCAGATAGTGACTCTAGTTGAACTACATCTTCTTCTTCATTGGTATCATATTCCACTTGAAAAGTTTGACGTACTACATAGGCTTGATACCTTGGATGATAGGAATGACATTTAAAGGAGAAAAATATTGAGGATTATTCATTATTGCAAAAATGATGACAAAAATTAGAATCACGTTTATAAGGTACCACATCTTGAAATTTATTTTCGATTGCTTGAGCTATACGGGTGGTGTCATCAAGTGTACATTGATCATGCATGTCGAATTCCATTGTTATTTTATCCTTGATACCATGATGGAAGATGGATACCACTACTTTGGATTCAATTTGTGTGTATAGGTAAGAAGACTTATGAATTCAGTGACATAGTCTTCTGCTAAACCGGTTTGCTTGAGTTCCATAAGGCGAACCACATATGATGAAGAAGAACCTTTATCAAATCTTCTAAGGAAGAGTTCCTTAAATTCAGGCCATATAAGGGAGCAATTATGTTGACGCAATTGCCATAAAAACCACTGATAGGCTTGGGTACTGTTGGCATTTTTGCCACATTGATTCTCATTGATGAATGCATTGATGTATTGTTGGGGATCTGACCTTTGATTGATGCAGCTTGGGCGAAAAAAGGAGAAAAATTGAGCAAAAAATGACTAAGTCTGAAAACTGCAGCGACGCGCTGACATGTTGCGTAATCGCGGTCAACTCAGTCAACGCAGGCAGGTTTGGGAACCGTCGCGATATCGCGACGTGTTCCGAAATCGCGGGTCGGCGGGCAAAAAAGCATTAAGTTGAAAACATGCAGCGATTCGCTGACATGTCGCCGAATCGCGACCCGGGAGCGTCGAAGGCAAAAAGTGCAAACTTGCAGCGTGTCGCCGACATGTCAGCGAATCGCGACCGAAAATGGCGATTGATGCGGCGACGGAAACATGTAGCGAAATCGCTACATGTTCCGATTTCGCGGGGCAGAGCGCAGGGAGGAGCCAACGGCGGAAACATGTAGCGAAATCGCTACATGTTCCATTTTCGCGGGTCTTCAGCAGCGAAGCGTACGGCGGAAAAACACGTCGCGATTTCGCGACCCGTCGCATTTTCGCGACCTGCGCAGTTTTCCCGCCAAGTGCAGTATGAACGGCCGAGAGGGTTTTTCCGATTTCCGATGATTTAATGCTGACCCGAATTAAATAATTTGCGGATTTCCGATGCGGTTAAGGTCGAAGAGTGCCCATGCCACCAAAATTAAAGGATTTATTGGTTCAAAGCTGCGGTTCGTGGATTAATTCAACGGTTTTCATGCACATGTTCGAAGAATCGTATTTAATAAAGGACCGCGAACGTTTCATGGCATTTAATTTTTATTTCCTCGAGGCCGCTATTAAGGGGTCGTGTTCCTGATTTTCAAGATATTATTGTAGATCACGAGGAAGTTGGTTTTACGTTTTTAATGCCGCAAAGAGGACGGACCTCTATAAAAACCAATGTAATTTTCATTTGCAAAGGTTGGAAAAACTTGCTCGCTAGAAACTGGAATTGTATTTGCGGGAATACAAGGATCGACTTCTAATTTTTCAAGCGTCGCATGGATGAATTTGCTTTCTCGTTTTCTCGCATTTCTAATAGCATTCGTACTCCCGCATTGCTATTACATTTAAATTCTCGCATACTCGGATTTAAATATCGCGGTCGTGGTACAATTCCCGGAATGTGGGTTTGGAGGGATTTGCGGCATGTGATTGTGCGAGGATGAAGCTGATTTCTTATGTTACTTGTCGTTGTTGCGTTTGTAGTTTCCTCGCCGTTGTTTTTCTCGATCCCATCACTTCGGCTCGTGGCCATATTTCCCATTTCTTTCTCGCAACCTTTTAAATCTCTTTCCAAAGAACCCTATCTTAAACCCAATTTTAGAATAGTAGAGGGAACCACCCCACTCGGAGATTGGTCTGGGAGCCATTTCTTGCTTCCAACCTTTCAATGTTGGCCGGGTCTAGGGCGCAATTGTAAAAATCCTTTCCCGTGGCGTATTCGTGACCAACAGTTTTTGGCACGCTCGGTGGGACAGATAGTTTCTGTCTCCAAGAATTCATAATCGGTGGGATACGCATAATTTTCCAAAGTGATAACCCCCACCGGTGCCAACAGCTTTGGCACGTTTTAACACCCGGAGGTCTCAAGATTTGATGAGCTGTCTTGGCCTCACAGCGGAGATTTGTAAGTTCATCTGGCGACTTTGCTGAGTTGAAGATCTGTTCGTGGACGCCTGTTTTTGTTTAAAAAAAAAAAAAAAGAAAAAAATTTCAAAGAATGTTCATCTGGCGACTCTGACTTAATGGCGATGGCCGTGATCCCGCAGACCACTGCCACAAAGGCGAGGGTTTTTTCTAGATGGGATGATCCTGGCCCTCTGAATCTGCAAGTTCGGCATGAAATTCCCGAAGGTGCCCTGAAGAACCTGGCAAAATATGATGGTACCGAAGGCATGGCTCTGACACATGTTGAAGATATTGCTATTCTGTCCATGATCCATGTCATAGAACACGAAGATGTCATGATCCGACTTCTGGTTCAGTATTTGGAAGGAAGAGCGTTGCAATGGTACAGATCGCTCAAACGTCAAAGCATCAGTCATGGGATGATCTAGCGGGAGCACCGATCAAAAGATTTGATGAAGATCCTTTCTACAGCTTCTTTGGATCTCTACCAATTTTTCATGTACATCAAGAGAGCACCTCAAGAAAGCATCACGGACTTCAATGTCCGATTCTTGATAAGTTGGAAGAGAATTCCAGAGAAGATCCGTCCATCACCCACCCAAGCCCACCTCTTTTATGTTCGAGCTTTTAACTCTGACATAGGTCTCTTTTTGCTGCAGTCAGGTGAACAACGCTTCCCACAAATCTTTGAGGAAGCAAAGGCGAGCAGAACAGTTGTTGCTCTTATCAGGAAAGTTACCGTGGGGGGAAACTCCATTACCTTCTCCGGTGGTTGCCGCTCCTCGTTTACCCCGCACATTCATGCCGATTCCTCCCGAGATGCAGCCATGTGGAGTTCAAGGGACAGATCTCGTCCAAAGTCAAGGATTGGAACATGCAAGCACTTTTCCAAAGAATGAACAATATGGTTGCTTGCGCTTTCATCAAGAGATGGGCCAAGTAGAAGAACAAGTTCAAATTCCGTAACCCGAGGAGATCCCGAATCGGATTTCTCACTTGAAGAGCCCCGTGATCACATCAAGGAGTTAGAGGAGCCTCGTACTCAACCCACAACCAAGAAAGTCCGCAAAGTGGTGGTGTTGGTTCCAACCACTACATCCAGGACTCGAAGAAGTCCTCCATGTGGGTACTAGTAAGAAGGATAATCTGCCGAATTGCATCCTATTCGCACCATGGAGAACTTCAGGAAGGAGCCAGCCTAATTTCAAGGACCGACTTAAGTATGATCAGATCTGGTCGGGACATTGCAGATTTACCGGATAACATTCTGAGATTGGGTGTCTGGTGGCGACATGCCAATCATGTCGTGCATTATTGTATATAGTATTTTGAAAAAAAAAAAAAAAAATAGAAAAAGAAGAAGAAAAAAAAAAAACTGGTATTGTTTTTATTTGTTCATCTCGGCTCTTGTTGCCTGCGAGCCGTAGATGCTTGTTTTTTCCTTTGTTTTTCTCCTCCCAACAGTTTGGTGGCTTTCTAGCACTTTCTTCTTTTCCCTTCCCCGTTTCCTCTCTTTCCTTTCTTCATCTTCTTCCTTCTTTTTCTTCTGCATTAAATCAAAATAAGCCACAGCTGTTGTTTCTTTTTCCTTTTCTATTTTTTCCCGTCCCTTCTTATCCCTTTCCTCTAAGTTTAGTCTTTTACGCATTTGCTAACAGTCTAGTTCATTTCATTTCACAACTTTCCTAGTTCCATTCCCACTCCATAACTTCGTTCATTTTCATTTCATCATTCCATTGCGACCACCGCTTGCGCAACCGCAAGAGCTCACTCCATCATCGCGTTCCATTAGTCATTTCATAATCAGTTATATGCAGGTTTTTTCCAGTTTCAATTTTTCAGCAGAACATGTATTGCAGCAGCCCGCCTTCTGTTCGGATATGACTCTATGCCCAATGGACTAAGGCCTGGATTCTTGCATACAACGAGCTGTATACCCCGCGAGCCGCCAAGAATGTTGGCATTTTTGCCACATTGATTCTCATTGATGAATGCATTGATGTATTGTTGGGGATCTGACCTTTGATTGATGCAGCTTGGGCGAAAAAAGGAGAAAAATTGAGCAAAAAATGACTAAGTCTGAAAACTGCAGCGACGCGCTGACATGTTGCAGAATCGCGGTCAACGCAGTCAACGCAGGCAGGTTGGCGGAACCGTCGCGATATCGCGACGTGTTCCGGAATCGCGGGTCGGCGGGCAAAAAACATTAAGTTGAAAACATGCAGCGATTCGCTGACATGTCAGCGAATCGCGACCCGGGCAGCGTCGAAGGCAAAAAGTGCAAACTTGCAGCGCGTCGCTGACATGTCAGCGAATCGCGACCGAAAATGGCGATTGATGCGGCGACGGAAACATGTAGCGAAATCGCTACATGTTCCGATTTCGCGGGCGTAGCGCAGGGAGGAGCCAACGGCGGAAACATGTAGCGAAATCGCTACATGTTCCATTTTCGCGGGTCTTCAACAGATGAAGCGTACGGCGGAAAAACACGTCGCGATTTCGCGACCCGTCGCATTTTCGCGACCTGCGCAGTTTTCCCGCCAAGTGCAGTATGAACGGCCGAGAGGGTTTTTCCGATTTCCGATGATTTAATGCTGACCCGAATTAAATAATTTGCGGATTTCCGATGCGGTTAAGGTCGAAGAGTGCCCATGCCACCAAAATTAAAGGATTTATTGGTTCAAAGCTGCGGTTCGTGGATTAATTCAACGGTTTTCATGCACATGTTCGAAGAATCGTATTTAATAAAGGACCGCGAACGTTTCATGGCATTTAATTTTTATTTCCTCGAGGCCGCTATTAAGGGGTCGTGTTCCCGATTTTCAAGATATTATTGTAGATCACGAGGAAGTTGGTTTTACGTTTTTAATGCCGCAAAGAGGACGGACCTCTATAAAAACCAATGTAATTTTCATTTGCAAAGGTTGGAAAAACTTGCCGCTAGAAACCTGGAATTGTATTTGCGGGAATACAAGGATCGACTTCTAATTTTTCAAGCGTCGCATGGATGAATTTGCTTTCTCGTTTTCTCGCATTTCTAATAGCATTCGTACTCCCGCATTGCTATTACATTTAAATTCTGCATACTCGGATTTAAATATCGCGGTCGTGGTACAATTCCTGGAATGTGGGTTTGGAGGGATTTGCGGCATGTGATTGTGCGAGGATGAAGCTGATTTCTTATGTTACTTGTCGTTGTTGCGTTTGTAGTTTCCTCGCCGTTGTTTTTCTCGATCCCATCACTTCGGCTCGTGGCCATATTTCCCATTTCTTTCTCGCAACCTTTTAAATCTCTTTCCAAAGAACCCTATCTTAAACCCAATTTTAGAATAGTAGAGGGAACCAACCCACTCTAGAGATTGGTCTGGGAGCCATTTCTTGCTTCCAGCCTTTCAATGTTGGCCGGGTCTAGGGCGCAATTGTAAAAATCCTTTCCTGTGGCAGATTCGTGACCAACAGGTACCTAGTTTACGCAAATGTGACACGATCGATTTTTGGAATATGGTAAAGATGAAAAATACCATCTATTTTGGCTAGCTAACCTTTGGGATCATATACCTCAAAAGTGGGCATCTCAGTGCGAGGAAATTGAATATCATGAGGCCATTCTAATAATCAGGAGGCATCACCTACTAACGGATCAAAATCGAAAGAATTTTTTGGGGGTACTGATGCTTAACGAGTATTTAAGAGTGGAGGGTTGACAATGGCTTGAGAGAATTGACTATCTAGTTTGAGAAGTTTAGCCATTGTATCCCTTATTTCATATAATACTGTATACATAGTAGCAATGTATTTTTGTTGTTACCCTAGATAATTATGCACACCTACGTCCACACTAAGGGGAATTTTGGCTACAAGGTCTTCTTGGTTAGACGAAGTACCATTGTGGTATGGAGTAGGGGGGATGGTGGAATTGTCTTGATTTGGAGAAACCATGGACTAGTGGTGAGGATTAAAACTATTAATTCAAAAAGGAGAATTATGTTGTGTACCTTTATTTCATGACTGTCTCTTTGGTGTATTCAGGAACCCTTCATTTGGTCTATCGCTTATTTGTAATATCTTGTTTGCTCCTCTATTCCACTTGTTCGGTGTATTTGTATCACTCATACAATATGCTTGATTTTGCAATAAAAATTAGAATTGATCTCTCAAAAATAAAATGTGTTGTCAATTTTTAAAAAATTATTGTTAATTGGTGCCAATAAGTTGTTTGAGCTGACCTTCAATGATCATTTTTCTACTAAGAGATGAATTTTACCAACGATCACTATTTACTGCGTGTGTTGTTCCAATTCAAACTGCGGTTCTTTGAGGGAAATTAGACATGAATAGCGATGAAGTGGATGAACAAGGAATCAAATGTGGCGGTAATTCTATGGTGTGGATCACGAGAAGATACAGACGTGTGGATAGGACAAATGAGACTAGTAAAATATCGAACAATAGATAGCTCATATTACATGGTGGATGAAGGGAGTGCAGAAGGAACAGGTGGTGTGAGCACCTTGAGGTGTTCACAAACGTATATTAGATTCTAGCGCTTAAAAATTACTTGCGATAATTGACACGAAGGATGTGGGATATTATCCGTATTTAAACCAAAATGAAAGAATGATGATTATTGACTATTTGTTTTCGTGGAGACGCCCTGGCTTAACTTATAATTTGGATATGTTGAAACCTGATGTTTTATCTGATGTCAAACGTTTCTTGCTTGGAAAACTCGTTGTGTTGAACCTGTTGTACAAAAATGATTATCGGAAGGTATTTTAAGATGTTGAAGAATTCTTCGAAACTCAAAATTTACGACCACTTGTCACTCGTGGTTGGTGACCGTGTGAAACGTCTAATGAAGGTCGTAGTCAGTTTTAAATTGTTTTAGAATTTGTTGATCGTCCGTTTCTATTGTATGCCCAAAATTCCTTTGTACTTAATTAAAATTAAAATTTGTTGATCATCCGTTTCTAGACATATGCCCAAAATTAATATTCCTTCTCACTTAAATTAAGTATACGCAATGAAGGACGTGTCATTTCCTCTGAAATTATTGACACCTATCCGATAACTACGTGGCAATATCCTATTCAAAGATGAATTAGAGTTTGATGGTTGAATAACCTTCATAAAATTTACTATATGAACAATATCTTTCTTGATGTAACTTTGTGATCACACTGTTTATACGAACCTGCTCTTGTTTCCTCATCGTGAAGAAATTTGGCGAACCAAACTTAACACTATTATACACTGTTCTGAATGACACAATATTGTGGACAGTCCTGAACATAATTATGAAATTAATATTATTGCGAACATAAGCATTTGGTGAAATTAATGGAAGGATACTGGCAAAAATATGATATTTTTTTCAACGTGAATAAATTAAACTTCCTTGATTGGATTTTATTGCATAATTTCCCGAACAAACAGGCTCTGATACCATTTGGAGTATTACTATTCGTAAATTAATCGAAATATGTATATAAAGTATTAAACAAGCGATTTGGAGTAGAATAACATGCCACTTAAGGAGGGTAGAATCTTGTAGCCACTTGGAGAGGGTAGAGTCTCTTGTAATATGCAAATGATAAAATGATATTCGATGATAAAATTAAATGAATGATTCTACTTATAAATAAATAATTTAATCAATGAATGGATGTGACCAATCAATGAGCCGACACATCCATTGGGATCGTTACATACATTGTATATTATATTGTTAGTTTATTTTCATTTCTTTTCCCCTACGTTTGTTCCCTTCCTAACAACACTCTTGATCTCCTCTTCAAGCTCAACATCTCTCACCTTGACTCTAAAAAATATATTAGTCTTATTAAATAGGTGTGATAAACTTATCATTGCCCCTTGGATTGGATGGATGGATTCCTTGATGGGAAGTAGTCATTTAAAGACCAATGGTTGTACTTTGAACTTATGGATAATCTATGGCTCATTTATGCAGGTCATAGTAAAAAAGGTTGTAAAGAAAGTTATTTATCTAAGATAGACCTTTACATAGTTGCCTTCCTCTTATTGCTATCACTCCCTAATCCAAGCAAAGAATGATCTTTGTAAATTTGAAACTTACAAGGTAAACGGTGCTTATATCCAAGCATGATTAAATTGGCTGGAGATGGGGATAAAGGTTATACATTTTTCTTTAATTATTTGTGCCAAAATATCTCTTTAGAGAAAATATCCAAAGTGAAGCAAGCAAATGTTGTCCTTACCAAATCCAAGTAGATGCCTAGTACATTTTCCTTGCACATTGCTAGATTTTCTTGAAGATTATATTGATGAATTATACCATATCCTCATTGATTATTCTAGGGAATTCATCTTACCTATTTTATCTCCCACCCTATCTAAAGATCTAGATAAGTTACTTTTTGTTGATGATATTAAGAAGCCCCTTTATAAAAATGAAAAGAACGAGGTCCCTGGCATGAACAACATATCCATAGAATTTTACCAAATTTTTGGTTGATGCTAAGAAATGATCTTCATATGATTTATAAGGAGTCATTTGCAAAAGGTTTCCTTAGAACCTTTAAAACTAGGGTTTGATTATATTTATTTAAAAAACTTAGATAAGGATAACATCTCACGATGGAGACACATTATACTTCTCAACATTTCCTCTAAAATGATAGCTAAAGCTTTGACTATCTAATTGAAAAATGTTACACAAAAATTTGTTTGTCTAGAGAAAAATTGGTTCATCAAATGATGATATATTATGGATAATATTATATTGGCTTATGAGGCCTCTCATTGAACTCACAAATTTGGTCAAGATGCCTTTTTGGTTAATATTGGCTTTGATAAAAAATATGCCAAAATTAGATGGGATTTCATTCTCAAGGTGCTTAGTTGGTTGGGGTCTAGAGAAGAGTTCTGCAAACACATAATGCTTCTCTTTTGATATGCATTGGCACATGCTCATGTTAATAGAAACATTATTTATAGTTTTCAACTACAAAGATCAATTAGGCAAAGGTTGCTTCATGGCTCCACTGCTTTGTATGGTCATTGATGGTGATTTGGATTATATATTGAAGGTCCACTCTAAAAACTTACTCATGGGTTTAAGGATACTTAAAGGAAATTTTATTACTAATTCCCATTTCACAGATAGTTTCATGTTATTTATGCAAAACCATGAAGAGGAAATCATTGTTGTTCAAGAAATTTTACAACTATATTGTGATGTTTCTGCTCATATTAGTACATGCTTGGTACATATGAAAGTATTGTATGTTGTTACTTATATTTAAAAACTTGAAACCTATCCTCTTTTTATATTTGTAAGTAATATTCTCAAGGTATGAGATTTCATTCTCAATGTGCTTAGTTGGTTGGGGTCTAGAGAAGGGTTCTATAAACACATAATGCTTCTCTTTTGAGATGCATTGGCACATTTTCATGTTAATAAGATCATTTCTTATAGTTTTCAACTACAAATATCAATAAGACAAAGGTTACCCCATGGATTCCTTGCTTTGTGTGGTCATTAACGATGATTTGGGTTATTTATTGAAGGTCCACTCTAAAAATTTACTCATGGGTTGAAGGCTACTTAAAGGAAATTCTATTACTAATTTCCATTTCACAAATAATTCCTTGTTATTCATGCAAAACCATAAAGAGAAATCGTTGTTGTTCAAGAAATTTTATAACTATACTATGATGTTTCTGCTCATATTATTACATGCTTGGTACATATGAAAGTATTGTATTCTATTACTTACCTTAAAAAGTTGAAACCTATCATCTCTTTATATTTGTAAGTAATATCTATGTATAGAGATAAATTCTAATATCATTTATTTATTTTATTTAATAAATAACATTGTTAAATTTTATTGTTATAATTTATTATAAATTAAGGTTAAAGTCAAACATTTTATTTATTGTTATTAATATTAAAAATGATTGATTTTAATAGAGATAAAACTTTGTTGATTGATATAATATTATTAATAATATCTATAACTTTAAATTATTTGTTTAAAAAATTTAAATGTTATAGATAACCTTATGCCAATTTTAAAAGCAAAATATTATATAAATATTGTTTTGTTTAAAAGATTATAATTTTGAGATGCCATTTGTTATTCTTTACTTTATAAAAAATTACTTTATGCCTAATAATATTATGTACAAGATAATTCAGGGTAAAGGAAGCCTATGTTATAAAAATATAACCCTCAATTATACCACCATTATACTTTAGCTTTAATTTTTTTTTTAATTCCTAATAATATCATGTATAACCTTTTTGGGGAGATAGCTTAACTGTTTCAAGCCTTCTTTGAAAGGTCCAAGATTCAAACCTTTGTTAAATTCCCTATTAATAAGCTCCGCTCTCCCTCTTATAAAAATTAGTTAAACTAGAATAAAAACACCTAAAAAAGTTTTTTCTACTAACCAATCTGAAAAAAAAAAATACTACCTGCAACGTGATTGATTCATTGACAATTTCACCGTTGGACTTTGAGCTTACTTTAGTGTCAACTAAAAGTTCCACTATTATGGGGTGATTTGAGTGATGGAGAAATTTGTATTTGATTTGGTCTCTACGAATTTTAGTTGTTTCATTACGTTACAACTCCTTCATAGCACTACCTTCTAATTCACACCAACTTTATTAGTTGTCCCTTCTCTAGGGACCGTTAATCCATGTGGAGAACGTGGTTCCTAATTTCATAGCAACACCAAAAACAACACATACTTGGCATGTGTCTAATAGGCATATATTCCCAATCATGTTATAATTGGAATTGGAATATAGATCACCAGGTGATAGTCGAGTGGTGGATGGGATTATGAGTTTTGATATTGTGAAAAGGTTAAAGGTTTAGAATTTTATGTATAATAAGGAGTTTTCATATTGTTTGAGAATATGTACATATAATTTTAGAGTTGACGTAGAGGTTAAACTATTTTTGCTTTAGTGTGATGTGAAACAAAGTAAGGCATCTAGAAGGAAGATCAAAGAAGTTAAAAGAAAACTAGGAGAAAGAGGAAGTAAGAAGAAAGGAGTCTATGAATTTTGGTGGGGAGATAAGCTTTAGGAATTTATGGGTGCTTTTGTGAAGAGGGAATGGGGTCTTTGGAGGCAAGTATGAAATTGGAGTGATTTACGCTACAGTTATTTAGTAATATTAAATTTTATAAGGGTATTTTATTTTGGAGGTGTTTTTGTTGGTTTCAAAATTTATAGAAGAACAATAATATTCCAAGAAGAGGGGATCATTTAAGTCCTCATAACAATTAGTACTAAGATCCATAACATGCTAGTACAAAGACGAGGCTATGCTTCTATGTATAAATATACAACTCTATGTATCAACTTAACACCAAGTTGTGCTATCCTTTTAGTCATCTCTTAGCACCAAACTCTTGTATTATGTTAAGATAATACCCATGCACTAATTCCAAAAGCACCAAAAATATATCAAATTTCAATGTCTTAGGCACCAATGTCAACATTCAACCAAGTACTAGGTCCTAATGTAGGGTGTCATCTTAGGACATCGTCTCCTCTAAAATAACATCTACATGTGTCAAATTTCAAAATATTTGCACCACCTATCAACATACATCGTCATCTAATATTACACTTAGTGTCATTGGAAGACATGCAAAATAACATTTTATGACATGTCATAAATATCCTTTTGATATTGTTAAAAATTAAATCATATTCGTTTTCATAAAAATCTTGTAACTATATTATGCATTTTGTATAGAGGGTAAATATTAAATATAGATGACTTTCTTATTCAATATCTTATACTTCCTCTTCAATTGGTTACTTTCTCAAGCAAGATTGAAGTCTCAAAGTTAGCCATGCAATAGACTTGTAAATCTAGTTCCAACAACTCCATTCATTTTATAACCTAAGATTTGGTATCAAAGCCAACTTGGTCATATGAGTTCCTTGTATTCTATTGTTTATTTACATTCCCATAAAGTACAAATAAAAAAGTTCATTTGTTTAAATAGTTTTTGTTTTCTTGTATTTTTTTATTAGTGGTGTTGGGGACCAGGGCTGATCCTTACGCTCTGGGTGTTGCAATCCCCCGCTGATGTACTGTCTCATTGAGTGAGTGCATCTTATACCCAATGCCATGCATGGAGTGCCAATTCAAGAAGTCCAGGGAGCATGGGACACGACTCATTTGGATGACCTTTGAGGTATTTTACCAAGGCCATATCCTTGCTTGGATGTAGTCTTTGATGATCTTCCTCCTAAGCCAACCTACTCTATCGAGTGTTTTATCATGGAAAAGGAAGAGAGAGAAAATGCAGTATAATAACTGAAAGAAAATAACAAAACGTAGTAAAAACTAATATACCATAGCTAGCCTAAGTTACGAGCGGTGATGTGCCAAAAGTTTAATCTTAGTGGTATGAGCAAACACATGAACCAAACATGATAATAAAATTGAACATGACCTCACTCGTACGTGAATGCATTTTATATTCCTTTTTGTAAAAGCCAAGACAGAAGCATTGAAATAATCACAGTTTCCCATAGAAAGGTGTATGAACGCTCAGACTAGGATAAAAATACCAGTGTAGTCATAAATCCTTGTATTCATATTGAAGCACATTACATTATGTAGACACCTAAAAAATGTCATATTTCCTCTCATTTAAGGTTAACATTTAATAATTGTGCAATTTATTCAAATAATCCAAATATGTGACGTTGCCACCTTAGAAACATTAAATCATCCCATTTTAACTCCCTTAACCTATTAAGCCCCATCCTACACCTAGCCCATGGTCACCATGTGACTATCCCATCCCCCCTAGCCTATGTGCACATTCCCCTAGTCTACCCTATCACCCTAGCCTAGCCTACCCCCTACTCTCCATATCCCCATGCACCCACACAACCCCCATGCTCTTTAATGCATATGGATGGGGTGAGGACTCTCCCCACCCAAAAACATTAATGAGGCATACCCCTTGGGTGGGGTGAGGACTCTCCCCACCCAAAAACATTAATGAGGCATGGTGCACACATGCCCCTTTGACCATCCAAGTGGGAAAACCCATATTTTTCCCTCCCCTCACTCAAGCCACTTGTATGCCATGTCACCTCCACCTCATCTCCACTTCACCACCCCCTCACCCTTGAGAAAATCTATAAATATGCCCTCATTTCTTTCATTTCATGAGGAGTGTGAGATTACCATAGGGAAACTATGCCAAAATTTAACTAGAATCTACTTGTATACATTTTGTGAGGAGTCATCTTGCTTGAATGTCAGCCATGGACAACATTGTATGCCTCTCCTTGCATGCTCTTATTTTATAAACTGCTCATAGGTCAAAGCTCCAACAGACACCAAATTTGGAGGACAATTTCCTAGAAGCCTATAGAAGGTCACCTCTAGAGGAAATTTTATTTTGACCAACACAACCAACACCGTCCACAAAGGGATAATTTATAGATGATTCCCGCTAAGAACCAATCATAGTTAGACATTCCACAAAATACCATCTACAAAGATGAGCAAGGTAAATTAATTGTATTTTTATCTCATTCTAAGATCTGTTTAATGCTTTAGTTCAAGCTTTTTATTGTTTGCTCCTTTAATGAGCTTGGGTCAAACTTGGGTGGATCTAAGAGGTGCTATTAACCTTTGCTTTGGTTTTCCAAGTGTGGATACTTGGATCAACACGAGTGGCATGCATGCATAAAACCACCCCTCTTGATGTGGTCAAGAAGACAAGAGTGCCAAAACATTTCATTGTGAAAGGGATTTTCACCTTGAAAACCCTCTTTGTAGCCCAAGGGCATTTGAAAAGATTGTACTGTAACATTTTTTTATGTTCAATAAAATGACACATTTTCTTTACTACATTTGGCGATCACAGTGGGACCTTTCTAACCCTTAACCACACATAGGCACATATATTTTATAGGTTGTAAAACTATTGTTTTTTCACCACTTACCTAATATTTTGCCTTGTGTGATTTGTTCACTTTTTGTTATTATTGCTCAAGTTCTATGGTTATAGGTCTAAAAGCAGTCAAAATCATCTAAGTTAGGACCCACATAGACTGGTCTAACAACGTCCTCTGTCCAAGACCACCCATGTGAGGATGATGTTTGCCAAGCTCAAAACTAGAGCCCATTCTATCAGGTACTTGGTTCTACATAGCAAAACACATCAATTTTAGGTACCTAGTTCTTGGTAATATCTTGTTATTTTTTTTCATCATCGTTAAGTGCCTTCTTAGGCCAAGTCAACAATCTTGGGGTGTGAAAAGGTATCATTCCTTCCTCCATCAATCAATTAACATTCAGTTCATTTTTCCAATTTCATTTCAAGCTTGGTGTTTGGTTAGTTAGATTTAGTTTTTATTAGGTTAAGTTGTTGGAAATAGCTTCTAGTGTTTCATTAGTTAGTGTTGTTACCCTTTTGTGTTATTTTTGAGTCCAAAGCCAATTTCTAACTTTTTTGTTCTTTGGTTTTTACAAAAAAATTCATCAAACTGGTATTCTAAGGTAGACAAACTTGACCCAATAGAAAGGGATACTAGAAGTATCCCCTAGAGGAGATCGTCCATAGAGGATCAATTTCTGTTGTGAAACATCCACAAAGGGAGGATTTCTATCATAAAACTATTTTAAAAAAATACCTATGCAATAGTTCTAGTCAATTTTTAGAGAGCTTTGGACTTCAGCTAGGTGCTCCTGTTGTTAATTTTAGGTCTAATTTCATAAAAGCACACTTAATATAGGATTTTTTTTTGTTTTCCTATTTGCTTTTCTAGCTTATATAACATTAAGAAAAATTTCTCTTACCATATGTATGTTTTCCTCACACTGGAAAGTGATCTTGAGGATCATAAAGGTCGTAATAGCTTTTGAGGTCAAAGAACTTTTCTTTGCTTTCTAGAACTTTAGATTGCATTGCATTTCTACACTTCACATTGAATAGGAGACTTGACCCCCATGTGCTCTCTCCTAACACCTTAGGTTGGTTTTGAAAATCAAAAGTGGGTCATTATTTCTAGGTTAATGAACCTTTGACCACACTTCACATTAAGTAGAGGATTTAACTCTCATATGCTCTCTCCTCATGCCTTAGGATGATCTTGGAGATCAAAATGGAGTCAATTTTAAGTCAACGAACAACACAAACATTTCACATAATATCATATTAAGACCCTTATCCCATGTATGCTCTTCCCTTGAACTTCATGCAACCTTGGGAATGAAAAGTGGGTAAGCCACCTCAAGTCAAATAATCTCATCCTTTCCTTGATTTATTAGATTAGATTTTATCTTATGCATTCTCTTTGCTTTCGTAGAATACATTAACATAGATTTACTTTTCAAGTCATTTACTTTCAAAGTATTTACTTTCAAGTCATTTAAATTTTTATTTTATGCATTGCTTTTGTTAGAGTAGGCTCTCATTTACTTGCCTTGTTGATTACTTTCATTAGAATAGATTTATTTTCCTATCTTGCAAATTTTCTTTTGTTAGTTTACTTTCTTGTACCTACATTTTATTTTCCTTAGAATAGGTTTCCTTTACTATTTTGCAAATTACCTTTTGTTAATCTAGTTTGCTTTATCGTACTTGCATTTTACTTTCATTAGAATAGAATTTCCTTCTTGCAAGTAGCATAGGAATTTACTTTATGTCCAACTAGCATAGATTTCTTTGCTTGTTTGATTAGAGTAGAAATTTGTTGTTGTTGCCTCTTAGATTATCTTATATTTAAAAAAAATATTTTGTTTGATTAGCCTAGGTTTGCTTTCTTAGCTAGGGCAATCACATTTTCCTTTTCTAGTATAGGTTCATTTATTGTCATTTAATTTGAGCAAACTACATTTCATTTCATATATAGAATTGCATTTCCTTGCATCTTAGGTAGGAAAAAGTATTCCTAGATTAGAATTTGCTTTCTTGCATTTAGTTTAGGAAAAAATTGCATTGGCATTCCTAGGGTAGCTCTTGTTTGTACATCGTAGTCAAACGAACATAAAAAAATCCTCCCCCTCCAAAAAATAACCAAGCACATAGTTCATATCATATTTTCATCACACTTTTAAAACCAATTGATGAAATTGAACTTAATTTCCAACTGTCGGTTGCCACTTTGGACACCATAGTTAATACACATAGTTTCTTGAAATTCATCATCGGGAAGCTAACTACCCTTGGCATTAGCTCGGGGTAGTTTGAGGCTAGACAATCTCTCTCACATGGTTAATTTAAATAGTGAGTGTGCAACTTTCGTTATTGACCAACACTACTCGAGGGTGAAGTGGAGGATATTTGATCCAACACAGGTTTTAGACAGTGTCACCTCTTATATCCTCTAAAAAGATACTAGAGTTATTTTTGCCGTTTAGATAACCCGAGCCACCATCGCCTTAGGAAAGTCTTGGTAATTTATGCACAAATTCTCTCCATGTACTCTCAGGTATATCGAGGAGTAGTCATAGATACACCTTTAGCTATCACCCATCCATATTTGTAGATTTTTAGGGGTAGGTCACATCAAACACAAAAAAAAAACCCAAGCAACATAAAACACAAGGCAAACCTAAATCACATCAAACAATTGTTTATTGTATGCTTACTTGTTTGCTTAGTTAAACCTTATTCACAAACAACAAAAACAACAAAAATATAAAAACATATAAAAGACCAAAAAGAACATAAAACATCCCCTTTCTTCTTTTTTACCACCCCCCAGTCTGTAACTGGTCTCTGACAAAAATTATCCCTACAAGGATGGTTTATAGATAGAATTATCCCCTCAGGGATGGTTTACAACCTTTATTATCCTCATATTAATGGTCCTTGTTAGAGCTAAGTTATAGTATCCCCTATATGCATCCTCTGCCTTCCCACCTCCTATTCTATCTCTAACCTCTTATGGTTGTAACTAGAAGTCAATCTAGAGCATAGGTGCACCCTTCCATGGAACTCTCTGAGATGAACCCTACTTCGATGACTCCTTTAACTTATTTGGATGAATCACCCTTCACCCCATCTGGTAGTATACCCAAAATACATCACATCCTCTATCTACATGACATGGGCCATTATGGACCCTTGTATTATGACCAAGGCCTAATGTACCAGACCACCCACATTGTCTTACTTGAAACCCATAGCAATGGGACCCCTTCATCCTCCTTAGACCCAAACACTCCATACTATGATGTTAGCACTTTCTGACCTTACATTTTCTATCTCCCAAACTTCACCCACTACTTATCCCTCACATCAAGCTCTCTAACCCCATCCTCCTCTAGATGACTCACCTCACATATCCTTGAGCCCACTTTGAGTTCTTGCCCATTGCTTTCCTTTTGTTTCCCAAGTGTAGACCATCTCTTATACCACCCAATCCCATCCATTTGTATCCCTTCTCTTGCATCCCAAGCTGTGGGGATTGTGTTAGTCACCCCTAACCCCAATGGTCCCTTTTATTTCAATCTTGCTTCCTACTTGTAAAATCCTCCCCCTCAAATGCCACCTTCATTTACTTTTTGTTATTCTAAACCCTTTCCTTATCTATGCATGAATGTTCCTTTCCATATTATTTCTTCCATTCCTCAAATACCCTTCCATATTCCCACTCCACCTCATGAGTCCACACCCTCCAATACAACTCTTTTTGGTGAATTTTTCTACATACATCAATCCTCCTTCAGTTGGTGTGCATGTCGTTTTTGCTTTTATCCCTCAAACTCCTTTTGTTCCTTCTACTTCTTTTCTTCAACCTTCTTCTTATCCTTATTCTTCTCCTCCTATTCAAGCTACTTCTCATCTACAACCTCCTTATACTTACTCTTCTTCATAGCATACCCAAGCTAAAACTTCTCAACAACCTCCTCATGTTACCTTCCATATTACTTCTAACCCATCTTCTTAGCCACCCCTAACTATTCCACCTCTTACTACTCCTCTTTCTAATCCACCTTCTTTCTTAACTCAACCTACTTTGTGGACTCCCACTCCACCTGCTACTCCTTCACCACCACCTCATCCACCCACTTCATATCAGTGGCCACCCTCACAATTATAGTCTCCCAATCAGTCTCATCCACTCCAAAATCAACCTCCACCTATCTAAACCAATTTGATAGTTATACCACCACCTTACCACCCCCTTCCATCTTCTCATCTCATCCAATCTCCATATCATCCATCACATCAACCACCACCTTCTTCTTCCCATGTGGACCATGTGGCCCATGTGGCTTAATCCTTCATCCTACCCATCCATTCAATCCTCCTACTCTTCCATATCATTACTCTTATTCATATCCCTAACATCCTAGGCCTTCCAAATTTAATACCCCTGTTGATCCTACACAAGTAAATCTAGACCTTCCTTAGCTTGAACTACAATACGTGATGGGCTGACTCAAATATCTTGAGTTACACTCAAATAGTTATGGGTATCAGAAACCTACCTATAGCCAAATTTTTAATTAGCCTATCCATGTGTTGGTTCTAGCACACCAGTATCCTTACAAATTTGAGATATCCAAATTTGAGAAATTCAATGGGAAAGAAGAACCCAAAGAGCACTTGAGGAACTTCAACTATTCATGCTACCAAATCAATATTAGTGATCCCTTATAATACAAACCTTCTCCATGTCCCTTAGGGGGTAAGCCTTGGACTAGTTTAGATGTTCGTCAGGAGCTATGCTAAATATATCTCAACCACCTTGTAAATTCAACAACACTACTCTTTTGAGGAAGCCATTCCTCAAGCCAAGGTGATTGAGAAAATTAAAATTCAATAAGGGGAAATTAAGATTAGAAATAAAATGAGTACCCTAATAAATTCAATAAGTAAAAAATAACAATAACTGAACCAAGCTCCCCCAAGTTAACCAAGTAGTATTGAGTACCACAACAACCCTCCAACGATAGAGTACTCAACCTTGATGAGAAAATTTCTAGACCCAATCAACCCTTGTGTAGACAACAACCCTATCATCTTCTAACTAACCTTCCAATCACCCCTAGTGCCCTCCTCATCCAACTTGTAATTGAATGACCCTTTTTTGAGCCATTGTCAAATATATTTCAAAAGTTATATGATGCAAAAATAATTTGCTTACCTAAAATTTGACCAGAGGACCCCAGTAGGGAGAAGCCCAAGGGGTATAAGGAACATGAATATTATATCTACCATTATCAAAGAGGTCATGACATTGATGACTATCAAAATCTAAAGCATTTGCTACAACATTTGATTGATCGAGGGAAGGTAACAGTTGATAACCCTTTAGCCCCCTCCAACCAAAACCTTGGTATCTATCAAAATCCATGACCCTGGCTTGGGCCGCAACAATCACAAATAGATGCCTCAAACTCTTCAACCATACCTCAAAAAATTAACCATGTGAGTAGCATCCCATCCCACAAAGGTTTCACATGCATGATCAACATTGTTACCAAAAATCAATGATATCTAAGTCGACCATCCTAACAACATGACCCTCCAACTGTACCCTCATCATCAACTGCTCCTTCCAAGTAGGGTGCTCCTCCTTCATGACCTATTTTCACATTATAGATTCACCTTATCCATAGTCTAAGGATGACATCAGCTAAGCTATTTATCTATTACCTAATTCAACAATCTCCCCATCATTGAGAGACTTTGAATGACATATTATGGTCTATAGATCTAGGAACACATGATCCAAATACCTTTGCTCACTTTGTGAGTAGTGTGAGAACCTACATGTCACCTTCAATTATATTTTATAATCATGAGATAAAGTCTCTTGAGGGAGTAGGGCCTGATCTCCCTATGCATATAATGGCATGCATCAATGGTATAATGTTTAAGCTCATCCTCATAAACACTAGCTCTTCTATCAATCTCATCTCAAAAACTACATTTTAACACCTAAACCTCCCCTCCAACCATATTTCCACCCCTACAATTACCTCACAGGCCTTCAATAACACTTTTTGCTCAATTCTTGGTATGATCATCCTTCCTATTCAGGTGGACATGAAGACTATACCTACTCTTTGCCATGTCATTGAAGGTGAGATGCAATATAATTTTCTCCTATGGTGACCATGGATCTAGGAAATATAATGTGTTCCCTCTACCATCCACCACTACTTGAAATATATTCATGAGGGACAGGTGCATTGCATCCCTGCCTGTGATGAACCTTTCAAGTATTGTAACATGGCCACTCTAATACAAGGTCCCACTCTTCTATCTACCCACCTTTCCCATACTAGTGTGAAATCCATTTACCCTATCCAACCAACACCCCCAACTTCAATACCATAGGTATCTATAGTGGTTAACCATGCTCCTATTTTTGTAGAACATCCTCCACCATAGGTAGCCAATAATACATAACCTATCTTTTATTCATTGCCCTTTGGATATCCTACTTTGTTCACGCATCCTCCCCCCATCCATTCTATTTGACCTCCTCCTACATCTTCTTCTCATTGGCCACCTCAATTTCCTTCTTCTTCTATGGTACATATCCATGATTCTTCCACTATTCCTCTCATTCTTACCACTCTTCTCTCCTATGTCCACCTTCGTTTCTTGGATCCTTCAATCCTCATCCTCCCCTCCTATGTTATCTTCTAGATTTCCATCACAACCTCATCCTACTTCTTCCATTACTTTGTCTTCTCCTCAAGAGTGTCACTCTTGGGAGCAGTGTGCTTCTAGGTTGGATTTCCAACTTACAAATCCCCCTCCATCTACTTTCTCTCATATTGGATAGGCTACTATGTCTCCCCCACTCCCACCCTCCTCTTCCTCTTCCATGTCTTCCTCCCAATCTACTCCTTTGACTTCTTCGACAAATTCGTCCTCCCCTCCAAATCCAAAAAGTTTGGGGTCTCCCACCTGACAAGCAAATCATGTGTCATCCCATGAGTCTATACATTTGTCTAGTCTTGGTTTAGGGGAGTACATTTTACATAATGCAACTTTCTCCCCTCCTAACATAGAATATCTTAGAAATTTTGGTTATCCTTAGGACATACCACTAACTATTGGTGTTATTGTTCCCATAAACTCCTCATCCAACCATACCAATTTTGTATATGGGGGAGTTGACACCTCCATCGATAGACCTAAACCCAAAGAGTATGAGGCATCATTTTGTAGGAACATAAACTACATGTCTAACTCATTTTCATCTGATATTTTCAATGCTTTCAATGACAATGATTTGGCGTAGGTCACTATGAGCAAGGTCCACGATATGTCGTTGATCCACCCTACCAGTTACCTAAATATAAATATGGATTGGGATATCATAAGGACTTCACAACCACCCTCCTTAAGTAATATTTAAAACATATCAACCTTCGTATAGAGGAGGACAATTTTGATGAGTACATTAACCCTAAGTATGCCTCACTAGTCAAGCATATCTCACCATATTCTATGGTTGATATTCCTACATTTTTTTTTTAAGTTTTCATGATCCAAGTCATTCCATCTAAAACTTTTTAGGATGAGATTGAGGAACAATTCAATACCCTCTCAATTACTTTTGATAGTTTTGAATATGTATCATCCTGAATCATCCCCATAACCAAGCATCCTAATGATGGTGATACTTACCTTTACCTATTCCCAATTACACTCCCCATCCTTATAGTGCTTCTCTTGTAAGAGAATTTCACTAGTCAACCCATCCCACATCCCCTTTCATATTGCCATGATGAAACCTGCCTCAACCCAATCATTTTCCATCTATTCTTTAATAACTCATCCATTTTCTATAAGATACTTCAATGCCAAATCCATCCTCTAGTACACCTATCTATATATCCCATTGTTTTCCCATTGTCAACATGATCTCTATCGATTGTTTCACCCTGCTTCACTACACGGTTGATCCTACCTACCTTCTCAACATTGAACCAAGTGCCATTGATTTCGACCAAATTTCTTCTAATCCTTCTCTTGATTTCTTCCCAACAAAACAATTGATCCATAAATCAAATGTCTATCTCCCCATTCTCCTTGTAATCCTTCTTCTATTTTCCAAGCTGAAGTCTCTAGTAATGATGAAGTTCTTGTTGAGAGTGTAACAGATGATCTGCACCTCATTACCTCTTTTGTAGAACTAGAGGATGACTCCCACATGCTTGTGGAAGAAACCATTGATATCAAACTCAATTCTAACCTTGACAACCCTCACATAATCTAGCTTGGAAAGAATATATCTACTAAAGAGAGCATGCTTCACAATAGTCCTGAGAAAGTATAAGAAATTTTTTACATGATCCTAGAATGACATGTCAAGCCTTGATCTTAATCTAGTGGTCCACAACCTTACTCTAGATAATAACACCAAGAAGATCAAGAAAAAGCTAAGGAAGTTGCATCCCACCATCACATTAATGGTTAAGAAAGAGTTACAAAAAATTTTAGATGTGGGATTCATTCAACGTGTTAATTATTCCAAATGGTTCTCAAACATGGTACCCATTAAAAAGTTAAAAGTGGGGATATGCATATGCATAGACTTTCAAGATCTAAACAAAGCGTTTCCCAAATATAATTTTCACCTTTCAAACATTGACACCCTAGTTGATTCCACAATGGGTTGCAAAATGCTCTCCTTGATGGATGGTTTCTCAAGATATAATAAAATTAGAGTTAATTCTAACAATCAATATAAGAAATCTTTCACCATGCCATGGGGGACATTTTGCTATAGAGCCATACCATTTGGTCTTAAAAATGCGGATGTTACATATCAACGCGCTATGACCTATATTTTTCATGATTATATGCTTGATATTATGGAGGATTACATGAATGACTTATTGGTCAAATCCAAAACACATGATCAACATGTCGATGTTCTATACAAAGTCTTTGATCGGTTTCTTGAACATAATGTGCAACTAAATCCTAAGAAATGTGTCTCTGGTGTTACCTTGGATAAACTTCTAGGATTTATTGTCTCTCAAAGGGTATAGAAGTATATCTAAATAAAGTGAAGGTTATTCTTGAAATACCTCCCCATATGAATCTAAGGCAATTACATAGCTTGCAAGGTAAAATTCAAGTGACTTGTCATTTCATCGCACAACTATCAAACAAATGCAAGCCATTCAATCACCTTTTATAAAATAGAGCCACCTTTAATTGGACCAAAGAGTGTTAGGATGCTTTTAAGGCTATTAAGTAGCACCTCACATCCCCACCAGTTTTATATTTATCTAGGTAGAGTTTCCTATTCCATTTATTTATTTCTACCACTAAATTTGCCTTAGGGACCATGCTAACCCAAAAGAATGAGGCCAACTGAGAGTAGACCATCTACTACATTAGTTGCACCTTGGTAAGTTATGAAAAATGATATTCTTATTTGGAGAAGTTGTGCTGAGTGGTAGTTTTTGAAACTAAGAAACTTTGACATTATATGCTTAATCATACCTCCTATGTTATTGCTAGGGAAACCACATTACAATACATAATGGATTGATCCTACAATAACAAATGAACTGCCAAATGAATTATGCTTTTAATGGAATTAGATTTTGAAGTCATTAGCCAAATATTCATCAAAGGTTAAGTCATAATAGATCAACTTGCGAAAGCTCCACTTGTTGATGATAAACCTCGTCATAGAGCTTCTTAATGACTTTGTCTTCAAAGTTATTGAATGCAAATAATATGTCAAACTTGAAAATAAAGTCGACCTTACATTATTTTTTGATGGTTCTAAGTGCAAATAAGGGGGAGGCACTTGAGTTATTTTATTCACGTTGCAAGGGGCTCCTATCCCTTTCTCATTCAAACTCGACTTCCTTTGCACCAACAATAATGTCAAATATGAAGCCCTCATCCTTGACATCAAAAATGCACTTTCTATGCACATCTAATGCCTTAAAATCATTGGTGATTCCCTTCTCATTGTTAATCAAGTGAAGGAAATCTATCAATGTAAATGCATAGTCCTCAAGCAATACAAACAAGTTGTAGATGAGTTGTTGTCACACTTTGAGTGGTATAATATGAAAGTCTCTCCAAGGTTTACAAATTTCTTCGCTGACACGATGGCCTTTATCGGCTCCCTCATTCCTCAAAACTAGCATGATAAAGTCACCCATGTCCATGTAACCACTCTCCACCAATTAGCTATTTCCAAAAAGACCTCCTTGGATGAGTTGGACATTCATTTTATCCAAGAAGAGCCCTATAATGCTTGGTTTTCTCAAGTCAAGGATTACCTTAAACTTGGTGTAGACACCAAAATCCGACACCTGCTAAAACACATTTATCACCCCACCATCAAATCCTGCATAATAAAAAGATATACCTAAGTCCTAACTTAGGGATATAAAATCCTGCACATTATCCTATTTTCCTAATTTATTAAATATGGAAAATCACCTTAGGATACCCTGCCTACCCATTGGACATGTGTCCCAGACACTTCATCCAACACCCTTGCCACATATTACCCACTCATGTCCCCCTTGTCCTTGCACATGGGGCAGATTCCCAACACCCATGCCACAACTCATTTGTTGTTGTCCCCTTGTCCCTTCACATAAAACAGCATCCCATATCCCACTCCACTTAAAGCCACATCACCCCAGTTAACTGAGGCACACTGGATGACTCACCATAACTACCCCTTCCACCTAGCAGCCCAGATCTGCCACTTGGAAAATCAAGCTTGCCACCTCCTATTCCCACTCAAACCCCCAAGAGGCCTATAAAAATACCACTAGTCCACCAAGGAAAGGGAGCTGAATTTGCATACCGACAGACTACCAAAATTGCATACTACGAGCTTTATTCTGACCGTTGGTTCAAATCCCGAGGTGATCTGTTCTTCAGCCGAAACCGCTTGTCCATGGTTTCACAATAAAAAAACATGAGCCCGCGGTTTCACAACCGCAGGTCCGTGGTTTCTAGCCCACAACCACGCTTCCGCGGTTCCACAGTCTCGAGCACGAATTCACATGTACGATCGAGATCAGTAATATTTTTGTGTTAGCAAGGCGTTATTTGTTTATTGTTTCTATCATTTGTTTCATATAATTATTTGCTTAGGGTTTTATGCATGCATTGATTTTATTGCTCAAATATACAGGTGCTACTAATCCCTTTGTTGGTTTGAATGTGTGCAGGCGACAGGTACTTTGGATAAGTTGTTGAAGCTGGAGTGGTCCCTGGCTAGATACCAAAGCCCACTCACCCCTTGAAGCTGTGATGAGAGAACAAAGAACACTACATCCTATGGAAGAGTCGAAAGATCTCCCCTCCTCCATAAAAGCATTGTATTTCAGAGAGACAAGAAGCATTGTAACATTGCTCCCAACACACTTGGGGTAATTCAAAACCTTTTGTAAAAAAATATATATCAAAATTAATACAAAAAGGGTATTTTGGCAATCTACTTCTCTTTCTATCTTTATTTTTATTTGTGTTCAGTTCTTTGGTTACATAAATGGTGATCACGGTGGGACCCCCTAAAGGTTCTATTTTGTTTGCCTTGCTTTTTTAAATTTATTTGCTGATCTCTGTTTGCACCTACAGGTTTTGGGAGTTCGAGGTGCACATAAATCCAATTTTAGATCGATAAATTTGGAAAACCCTGCGCCCGAATTGTTTACTGTGGAAATGCAAAAATTCGGTTTTTATTCTGAAGAAACATAGACGTGCGGTTCCTATTCTGAGAAAATGCAGACCCACGGTTCCTGTTATGAAGAAACGCAAATGCGTGGTTGTTGTTTTAGGAAACGTGCGTCTACGTTTCTTAAAGAGCAACAATAGGAATCAAAGGTTAACAAGGATCAGGAGGTTTGTACCTTCTGATTCCTATTTTTTTGCTTCTTTATTTGAATTCTGCCATTAGCATTGCACTTAGGGTAAATTAGAGGGTCTGGTCTTGTATAACATTGTTTGCATTTAGGTCTTAGAATAGAAAAAGTTACTTAAATTTTGCATCCATACATACAATAACAAGAAAATATTAAAGAGAATCTGCATTTGCATAATAGAAAATAGGCCATCTTGCATTCGCCAAGTTAAAAATAACTTAGGCACGATTTCGGGTTCGGGTCTATAAAAAATTCTATTCTATTTCTATCGACAAAAAGGACCCGCGCATCTGCGGTTGGGGTACCCCAAACGCAGATGCACGGTTGGCAAACCGTGCATCCGTGGTTTACTAGAACTAACCGCGCACCCGCGGTTAGCCCTATTGAACATAATCCGATTGAATTAGACCTGAAGTTGGCACTTTTGCCCCTGATTTATTGTTTGTCATTCTCTATTTTCTGTTTTCCTGCATCTAGGCATTGAAATGAAATTGCATGATAATCTTGCATACCATAATAATCAAACAAAACCACCACACACTCACATAAACGTTGGAAAACGGTTGGATTTCATCACCGAACCACCAACATTATACCTTGTTATTTTCCAAGGCCGATTCCAAGATCCGTCATAGCCCATGGGTAATAGCACGCATTTCTCTTCGGAGAGGTGTATCGTAGACTACGGGTGAACTGGGTGAGGAATTGGTAGGACCTGTGCTCCTTGGCCGTGTGTGGACTTCATTACCACACATCATAGGTGGGATTACGTGACCTGGAGTTCATAGCTAGGTTGTCGAGCTGTGAGTATACAAGTGAAATCCTAGATTCATATAGGGAAAAACATTGAGCACACATCTTTTCATTTTTAAAAATAAATTAAAAAAAAAAAAAAAAACAAACTAACAAAAATCTAGCATCAAAAACTTTGTGTGTTTATTTGCTTTGAGTGTTGTATTGCATTGTATTGTCATTTTATTCGCATAGATAGTCACCTTTGGCATTTTACCACATAGTAGCGTATGGTAGTGACTCGTAGTCAAGCTAAGAAACTAGAGTCAAATCAAAGTCAGTGGTCTTCCCCCATGGCCTCTCAGTCTGGTAATGTCCCTCACACTTCGATGGCAGGACAAGTAGGCATGCCTCTTTCTATGTCCCAAAGTCTTAATGTAGGGCCTTCTAGTAATGCCCCTAATACGGACATAGACATTATGCATAGGGCTACTCACACAGCCATACCTAAGACACCTAGGAGTGAACCTCCTGTAGTAGTGGATAGTCATATCACCATGTTCGACATGGATACTGTTAGAATGTACTTGAATGCAGTTGGAATGGTCTTCCCATCATTACCACCACTCTCCATCCCGTCCCATGTTGTACCATCCGTACAACAAGAATCCACGTTCACATGCCCACAGTAGTCAGAACACATCTTTACAAATCCTCTCTTTGAGTTAGTCGCTGTAGCAATGGCTAGTCAACCATCATCATCCAACCAATTACCCCGCACATTACCACAACAATTAACCATTTCCACTAATCCCTTGTATGAAACAATCCCCATTGTTTCACAAGCCCCAACATCCACTCCACCCATTACCCTCATAGGTTCTACATCTCATACCATACCACAATCAGTGGCAATACCCTTTGCTACTTACCCCCCACTCACTTCCACTACCATGGTTGCTCCGCAACCAACCCAACCTACCACATCACATGTGGTGGTCCCTACTTCAAATGCAATAGCTATGCAACAAGCTTTCATACAGTTGCAACAAATGATTTTAGATAACGCTAATCGTAGCATAAATCCTGACCCCAACCAGCATTTTCAAGGGATTGAGCACAACTTCCCACCTCCATCTCACCAAAAAATACCTTTATCCAAGATCCATCTTGGACAATGCACCCCCATCCACCACTATAGTTCAGAACCAACCTCCACATCCATATGCTAATACAGTAGGTCAGCATACCATCATACCCCCATCACCCCATCTGTATCATAATCTCCATCACCATTCATATCATAACACATTTCATCCAACCATACCTTATCACCCACAGCCTACATACAATCCACCCCATTACCAGCAACATCAAGTACATTCAAGTGTCAGTCCTATGGATGACCCTAGATACCAGTTTTTATAGAGTTAGATTGATAGTCTTGCCATGCAAACTCCAGGTTTGCAATACCAAAAACCAACTTTAAGGCAACTACTCAATCATCCTATTCATGCTTCGATACCTGAGCCGCCATATCCAGTAGATTTTCAAATACCTAAGCTTGAATTTAAGGGGGAAGAGGACCCCCGTGAACATATAACTAGATTTGTAAATGCATGCTTCAGAATCAAAAGCAATGATGCATTACCATTACATACATTTCCTCAGACACTAGGGGAGGAGAGCCCAAGACTAGGTACAACCACCTACCACATAAAAATGTTTTTACCTTTGAACAACTAGCGGACCAGTTCTTGGAAATATTCACCTTGAATGTCAAAAAACAAACCACATTGACTGATTTGATTTATCTAAAATAATATGATGATGAATCAGTCTATGACTTTGGCAATAGGTGGAGATCAGTCATGATCAAGTTACCATTTTCCCTCCCTATGCCAGAGATAATACGAATGTTCACGAAGAGTTTTGGTAGACCCATCTCTTCATTATTACAGCTACAACAGTATAGAACATTCGATGAGGCACTCGCCCAAGAAAAACTGATTGAAGAGATAAAAATTCAAGAAGGCGAGATAAAGCCTAAGAAGAAAGAGTGGCACAATAAGAATCAAAAGGGGAACAACCACGGTCATTCTAAGACCGCACAGGTTAACCAGATAGTTTTGGGCCAACCACAGTTAAATCAACCGGCCCAAGCACAAATCCAACAACCCCAACAACAACAACAACCACAACAATTGAATCATCAAGCGGTTCCACCCCCACAATAGGCACAAAATCGGACACAACCTATAGAAAGGCAACAACGTCATTTTAAGCCAAAAAGAAATTACACACCAGTACAAGAGCCATATTCATTAGTTTTCCAAAATTTGTATGCGGCAAAACTCTTTACATTGCCAAAAATGAAACCTGAAGATCCTAACAAACCAAAAACAAAAGGTTACAAAGAACACCTCTTTTGCATCTATCATAGACAAAGAGGACATGATATCGAAGGTTGTCATGGTTTCAAAGGAATTGTGCAAGATTTATTAGAAGTGGGTACAATCAAAGTTGACAATCCACTAGCCCAAAACAACCAAAACCTAGGCATCTATCAAACACCTTTGCCACATCGAGAGGTAAATCAACAATCGATGGGAGCATCAACTTCTACAGTTCCTCCCAATCAGGTTAATTATGTGTCTCAACTACCACAAGGTTTTGTAGGAGCTATCAATATAGTTACCCGTGGATAGAGGTAAGCTAATCACACAACACAAGCTCTAGCAACACAACCAACAAATGTGCCCATACAACTTGGACCAAGCATTCCACCACCACCTTTCCATAATCACCCAGTTGTCACCTTAAATAGCCGGTTAACACAAAGTTTAAAAATGGCTTCAACAAAACTATCAATTTATGAGCTAATACAACAATCAACACCCCACAGGGAAGCATTGATGGAAATCTTAAAGTCTATACAAGTACAATCAGAAGACCCCAATGCATTCAATTCCTTTGTGGGGAGTGTGCAAAAGTGCATGGAACCCTCGATAGTATTTTATGACTTCGAGGAAAAGCAAATTTTGGTAGATTCACCTGATCCACCATTGCACATAGTAGCTCACATTGACAGGAAGCCATTCAAGAGAGTGTTTATTGATACCGGTTCCTCCATCAATCTCATCACCACACCTGCAATGAAAAATCTCAACATCCCATCATCACATATCACAACTTCCACCTTCACCCTTAGGGCTTTTAATGATGCTTTATGCTCAACTGTGGGGAATGTTGTTCTCCCCATCACCGTGGGGGTGAAAACAATACATGTTCTCTTCCACATATTGGAAGGAGAAATGCAATATAATATACTTCTTGGATGCCCTTGGATTAGGGAAATGAAGTGTGTGCCTTCAACATTGCATCAATGCTTAAAATATGTACATGAAGGAAAAGTACATTGTATACCAGTTGACACAGAACCTTTCAAGTACTGCAACTTAATTTCAAACCCGTATGAGCCCTTGCTTCCATCAACACACCTAACTATCCAGCCACTCACCATTAGGACCATTCCACCTAATAGCACCTCATCAAAAGCACCCATTCAAGAGGAATTGCCTATAGTTGACCCAAATTTTGCATCCAAAAGCGTCAGCTCAATTCAGCCTTCGAACACTGCATTTCACTTTCCAATCACACCTAACCATCCTACCAACCAAACACTAACTCCATCTAGAGCACTTCTAGATCCACAACAACCATTCATATTCACAGCACAACCCACTCCATCCATCAATAAGCCACAATCATCACAACCCGTAGTATCACAAATAGGGCCACCTATTAGAGATAATCCACCACCACCATTAGAGCCGCAACCAAGCACAGAAGAACCCTCTTCATCCATTGAGCCATCAACTTCCCAACCTTCTCGAGTTGTAGTACATCTTGCCAATCCTGGTATTGGCGAGTATATTATTGAAAGTGTCACAATTACACCGCCTATTGAGTCAGTAAGAGATTATGGTCACCCTCGGGACCCACCTTTAGCCATAGGTGAGATATACAAAATGGGTTCATCATCAAATGCAATAAATTTCATATATGGGGGAGTCGATTCTTCATCTGGTCCATCTCCTCCGGAGGAGGACCATGTAAAAGAGTTTAATGAGAACATTGATTTTTTATCTAACCCATCATTTCCAATGAGATATTTTTAGAGGGTTAATTGGTAAGGATATGGACTTGGATGACATGAACAAGGTCCTCACCGCATTATTGAGCCAGAATATAGAGAGCCAAATGACCACTCAGGTCTAGGTTACAAACCTTCCATCACAAGCTCTTCGCTAAGTCAAACATTCCAAGAACTGGATATTGAGTGCGAAGACGGAGAAGGAGAAAGTGACAAGGAAGATGAACCTAATGATGAGGATGATGATATAAATGGTGAATACCTAATCAAAAATTTTTACCCTCATGTGTTTGGAACTTTCTCAAACAAGCCTTGCAGCAAGAACCAGGATACGAAGATCCACCAGAAATGGCCGACCTTAGGCCAGATTACACACAACTTGTTCTGGGACCTCATACAAATGCTAACGGCTTTTGGATAAGTGATGACGATTATGAAGATGAGACAGAAATGATATTTCTAAATCATGAGCATGAAATGCAAGCTAGAAGAATACTACAAGCAGAGGCGCATCACAAACAACATAATCAAGAGGCAGAAGAACCTAGAGAGGAGTTAGTACATGCAAAATCTATTCGAAGAAATGACTGGTACCAAAAGAAGTTCCCAATAAACCGAACTCTCTTTCAACTGAGCAAAAAGCATGAAAGTCCTGAACCAGAACCTCCTCCACCACCTTGGCCGCTCCTGCAGCACCGCCAATCACACACATTAGGTCAGTTGCAACCTAGGGAGGATGAGTCGTCACCTCTCGAATCGCAGCCACATCACCTTCATCAAGTCAACATGATTTTTGTTGATTTGCTCACCCCACTCCGCAATCCGTATGATGAGGCAAAGTCAATCCATATCGACACTAGCCTCATTGCCATGGACAAGATCTCATCCCCACCATCCATTGCTGAATTTGTCCTATCCAAAGAGTTGCTGCGTGCTTCAAACACGTATATTTCACAGCAACCTTCATCATCAAATAATTTAGTTTTTCAAACTAAAATAGAGGGGGAAACCCCTAAAACATTTGAAAATGTGGTGGATGATATCCACCTCATCCCAACTCCACATCAACTAGAAGAAGGTTCCCACATGCTGATTGAAGAGTCTATAGACGTGAACCTTAGTCAAGACGCAGATAATCCCCAAATTGTCAAAATTGCAAAATATTTATCTATAGAAGAGAAAGAATGCATAATAAACATGCTAATGAAAAAGAAAAGAAGTGTTCGCATGGTCATACAAAGACATGCCTGGTTTAGATCCAGACCTGGTAGTCCACAACCTAACACTGGCACATGATGCAAAGCCATTCAAGCAAAAGCTTAGGAAAGTCCATCCAATAGTTGCACTAATTGTAAAAGAAGAGCTACAAAAGTTATTGGATGTACACTTCATAGTACCAATTGATTACCCAGAATGGCTCTCAAATATGGTACCCATTCGCAAACCAAACGGAGGGATACGTGTGTGCACTGATTTTCGAGACTTGAACAAAGCGTGTCCCAAAGATGATTTTCCTTTGCCCAATATCGATCAACTAGTAGACTCCTATGCAGGTCATGAAATGCTTTCCTTAATGGATGGTTTCTCGGGATACAATCAAATTCGAATTAATCCCGAAGATCAACACAAGACAACATTTACAACACCCTGGGGTACATTCTGTTATAGAGTGATGCCTTTTGGACTCAAAAATGTAGGAGCTACATACCAACGAGCTATGACGTACATATTTCATGATTATATGCATAAGATCATCGAGGATTATGTAGATGACTTGATTGCTAAATCAAAAATGCATCTTGAGCACATCGATGTACTAGAAAAAGCGTTTGATCGATTGATAGAACACAAAGTAAGGTTAAATCCTAAGAAGTGTGTATTTGGTGTCACATCAAGAAAACTTCTAGGATTCATTGTCTCCAAGCGAGGCATTGAAGTGGATCCAGGTAAGGTAAAAGCCATATTAGAAATGCCACCTCCCAAGACATTGAAAGAGTTGCATAGTTTACAAGGAAAGATCCAATCTATCCGATGATTCATCGCACAACTATCAGATAAATGCAGGCCTTTCAATCACCTATTACAAAAGGGGGTGACATTTTCTTGGACAACTGAATGTCAAGAGGTATTTGATGATATAAAGAAGTATCTGGCTTCACCACCGGTTCTTACACCGCCTCGAATAGGAATCCCTTTTCACCTATACATTTCTGCAATAGATTTTGCACTAGGGACAATGCTTGCACAAAAGAACGAAAAACATAAGGAGCAAGCAATTTACTATATTAGCCGAACATTGGTAAGCTACGAAACAAGATATGCTTATGTCGAAAATTTATGTTTAGCAGTGGTTTTTGCCACTAAGAAACTTAGACATTACATGCTAAGCAATACTACCTATGTCATAGCTAGAGAAAATCCTCTGCGATACATGATGACTCGCACATACAACAACACCCGCACCGCTAAATGGATAATGCTTTTAACCGAATTCGATCTCGAATTCGTAAGTCAAAAATCCATAAAAGGTCAGGTGATAGCTGATCAACTAGTTGAAGCTCCACTACATAATGACAAACCACTAATCATTGAGCTTCTAGATGATTCAGTATTTTTTGTCACAGAACAAGAAGAATTAGTTTCTCTTGAGGAAGAAGCAGACATGACCATGTTCTTTGATGGGTCTAAATGCGACAAAGGACAAGGTGCGGGAGTCATGTTTTATACACCTGAAGGAATGCCAATTCCTTTATCATTCAAACTTGACTTCACATGCACCAATAATAATGCAGAGTATGAAGCCTTAATCTTAGGTCTTCAATCAGCTATAGCAATGGGCATAAAAAGACTAAGCATTTTTGGTGATTCTCAACTAGTTGTATACCAAGTAAAAGGAGAATACCAATGTAAAGAACCAGTCTTAAAGCAATACCATGAAGTAGCAACAAAGTTGCTAGAAAAGTTTGATTGGTACAAAATTAGTAACTTACCCCGATCCACAAACATATTCATGGATGCAATGGCTTCTTTGGGATCTCTCATCCCTAAGAATGAGCATGGAGAAGTACAACCACTAATCATAACAACAATGTCAAAACCATCAATTCAAAAAGTAGAACCTACAGGTGAGAAGAACGTTTGTTTGATACATGTTGAACCTTACAATTCTTACCTTGATGAGATAAGAGACTTTCTCAAGTCTGGAATACTCCCAGTAGAAATGACATGAACTGCAAAAAGAACGTTCAAACAAAAAGCAATTCGTTTTACTCTACTAGGGGATGTGTTATACAAACGTGGGTATGATGGAATATTATTACGATGTTTAGATTCGATTGAAGCAGAACGAGCAATAACAGAAGCCCACGATGGTACTTGTGGTGGCCACTTCAGTGGAATGGCCATTGCAAAGAGAATACTATGCATGGGATACTATTGGCCGACCATGGAAAATGATTGTTGCAAATATGTCAAAAAGTGTCAAAAGTGCCAATATCATGCAAATTTGACTCATGTACCATCGCACGCTTTACAACCCATTCAAAGTCTTTGGCCCTTTTCACAATGGGGTCTCGATTTGATTGGTAAAATATCACTTGCTTCATCAGGACAACATAAATTCATCATAACTGCGATAGAATACTTCACAAAATGGGTGGAAGCAATTCCAATGACCACTATGACTGGACCTCGAATAGCGGAGTTTATACTTCAGCATATTATCTGTCATTTTGGAATACCCTCAAAAATAATTTTTGATAATGGGAAGTCATTTAAGAATAAGGATGTTAGAGCATTGTGCAACAAATTCAAAATTCAACACAGTTTCTCCACACCTTATTACCCACAAGCAAATGGGCAAGTTGAAGCAACCAACAAAACAATGGTATCCATTCTCAAGAAACTGGTCAAAGAAAATCATCGAGATTGGCATACTCAACTTCCTTTGGCATTATGGGCTTACAGAACAAGCATCAGAATGCCAATGGGAGTGACACCATTTTCACTAGTTTATGGTGCTGAAGCTATATTACCTTTAGAGCTCGAGATACCTTCCTTGCGAATCGCATTATAGGAATTCATGGATGATGAAACAACTAGACAAGCACATCTTGACCAATTGACACTTATTGATGAAAATGTATCAATGCTCTAGAGAACTTACGAGTATATCAAGACAGAGTCAAACGTGCTTACAACGCAAAAGTCCATCCTCACGAATTTCAAGTGGGGGACCTAGTGCTCAAAGAAAATCAACAAAATACCAATGCATTGCCACACTTGAGAGATAAATTTGTGGCTAATTGGTTAGGCCCGTACATTGTAAAGCATAAGTTGGGACCAGGAACTTATAGACTTGCCAACTTCGAAGGAGAATTGGAGCCAGAACCACTAAACATAATGCACCTAAAGGTATTTTATGCATGAAACGACTTGCAATATATGTATATATATGTACATGGCTAAAAAAAAAGAGAATAATTTTTATTTTCTATATTAGTTACATTGTAAATAGAAATGTCATTACTAACATTTAGCATATTGCATTTGCATGTTACAAAAAAAAAAATAAAATTTGTGCATTAAATAGGCATATCACAAGCATATAGCAGCATTAGACTAATCACATAATTGCATCCATCCCATCCCATGTTCAGTGATCTTTCATAGTGGTGATGATACGACCAAGTAAAAACAAGTTCCAAAGAATTGGGGATACCCAACTAAGACTCTTCGCAAGTCAACAAAAGTCATATCCACACATGTTTTCCTATATCATAAATCAAATTTTCAGTCACTCAACAATGTCTAGTGAAGAACCAAAATTCATAATATGTCCAATTTTCTTTAGGACCAAAGCACTTATGTCACATTAAGAAAGTCTTGAGTATGGTAGATTGACCCCAAAGCAATCTTGAACCAAAAACACTTTACAACCTTAAAAGCATTTTGAGTAAGAAAAGATAACGCCAACTTGGGTACAACCTTGAAGCGAAAAGGTAATATTCCCCGCTTGTCCCATTACGCAACATAGTCCAAAATCAAAACGGTGGTTTTCACCACTATCACAACAATCCAAACATTTAAATTAAAGGTAGAACAATAAGGATAGGATCACATTCTCATCACACTTCGGTTGAGAATCCGATTCCCCAAACTCTATCATAATAAATTCTATACACACACCACAGATCACAAAAGCAAGAAGGATCGTACTACATTCCCCTCAGAAAGTTATGTAGTCATCCCCAAAGCTCAAATATCAAGTCATTGGACTATGGAGTGAACCTCCACCGGGGCTATAGATGCTTGACTGGCAGTGGAGTAAACTCATGCAGGGCGACACGTCTCTCTCCCAAAAGAAAGACCTCTGACCGCACATACGGACAAGCTAGCTAATTGGTAAACCCATACAAGTACCATCCAATTTTACTCATCATGAGTTAATGAACTTCACATACACATGCACTGGTTCTTGATTGCTTAGGGCCACTCCCAAACCAAATATTTAGAATAACGAACTCCACTTGCACACACCTTGGTCCTAAAGAAGGTTAGACGAAGATCAAGAAAATGGTTGACATCACTAGACTGTTTGAGTCTTTGAAAATCCTCCAATGTTATATATCAAAAACCATACCAACTACCATATCATTGTCACATGTTCTTACATTATCACATACATACACCCACCATACATCAACCGCGAAGAGTCATCAAGTTGGATACCCCCAATTGCAATAGTGAACAAGTAATGGTCAACTACTCTGAGCTATAAAAGATTACAATAAACATCATGCATGCCATCATATAGTTATATGAAAATAAATATAAAATTGCATATTACATATTAGTTTACATTCATTTATCATAGCACAAATGTAAAAATGTGTACATTGCATCACATAAGCAATAACAAAGCATAAACAAAAAGCATGCATATAAACATTAACACATGAGATAACCAAAATACAAGGCCATGTATATATATATAAATATGAAGGTCCCAAAGGTACAAAATACCTACAGGCTGTATACATCGAAGCACTAAGGCTCATAGCAAAATAGAAGCAAAATACAAAAAGAGAAACAACATGTCACACTAGCTAGTACCAGTAGGATCCCTCTGAGGACCCTGCATTGTAGAAGCACCATGAGAACTCGATGATCGATGAGTCCTGCGACTCCTCTCAGTCCCTCGGGTAGCAGTAGTAGCTGATGAAAAAGGGGGAACAGGAAAAGGAATCTGATGCTCATGCAAAATATTCTCCAACATCTCTATATAAATAGCCTGCTTGCATAGGCTCCTCAAGTTCGCACCCTCACGAGCAACCCATTGAGAAATCTCTGCTCGAAGAGCAACAATAGTAGCTACAGTGTCACCTCCACCTGACCCTACCTATAGTCGAGTCAGCTCACCCTCTAACCGAGTGACCTCACCTCCGAGCCTAGAAATATCCAAGTCCTTTGTAGCAAGAGCATCATTGCTAGGCCCATCGCGCATCCTATCCACCTCAACCTGGAGATGAGTCACCTCACCTTGGTACCATGCTAACTCGCCCTTTAGGTGAGTCACCTCTAAACCTAGGCTGTCATGCTCAACCTATAACAAATCCCAATCCTCCTCTATCCATCGAGGAGGGGCATCCCCATCACCACCACCCTCATCATCTCCATCACCACCCCCATCACCACCACCCTCATCATCTCCATCACCACCCCCATCACCACCACCCTCATCATCTCCATCACCATCTCCATCACCATCTCCACCTCCCTCCATTGGCTATTGTACATCAGTAACCACCTCAACCCTAGGAGTACTACATCATCGGTGCTTCACCGATCGAGGAGTCCGCTCACCCACCTCCACATCATCACCACTCCCATCATCATCGACAACAACACTCGACATCCAAGGAGCCTGAGAAGAAAACCATACGTCATACTTGGGAGTGGTACCCACATCATCCAAGTCAGGAACCTCCAAGTCAGAGTCGTCAGCAGGATCATCAACTCACCAAAATTTAGGAGCAACAGGTAACCCCAGCTCGTCTCCCCATCGTCTATACATCACAGGTGCATCAGGCACACCCTGTACCAAACCAAACTGATGATGCACCCAAGAAAACTGGACAAACTCCATCTCCCTCAGATGGGCTCCAACAACCCATCGCTCTCGCCTGATGCGACGAAGCTCTACCACATCCATCACCCAATCCAGGCCCCTCCAAGGCCACCAACTCATGAAGTCTCTAGAAAGGGAGCTCAGGATGCCTCGGTACTCTAATGCCCCAATCACTGGATGACTAAGCTCCTCACTAAGTAGCCACCTATAAGCACGAGGAGCAGTGGCATCACAAGCACAAGGAAGACCAACCGACCGTCCAACAATGATGTGCTCCCAAGACCATACTTGGAGCACCAAACTACAACCTAGCCCCTTTCGCCCCCACCTCTTCACCTCGTACAACTCACTGTAAATATGGCACAGAAGAGCGGGAGCCCATGCCAACCGTCGAGGGTCCAAAATCAGATCGAGTACAATAGGAACCTGGTTCCATGGGATCCTCGATCCCATGGAATTAGGCAACAACATGTTGCTCAATAAGTACATCAAAAAATCCAGAACAACTCCCAAACTATCGATGATAAAAAGATCGAGGTAGGCAATACCCCCCGGACTGTAGTCAACATCCCATAGATCTCCAAAAATAGGAAATATAACCTCCTTCTTGTCGAGGCCAACACGGATAGCAGGACCCTCGATAAGAATATGAAGAATTCGATAAATATCCTCCAAAGTAATAGTTAGCTCCCCCGTAGGAAGTTGAAATGTACCTCGATTAGGATCCTAGTGCTCAACAAGCACCGACAACAAATCCTCATCAACATGAATGGTGCTTAGGCACCCACAACCATCGAGACCAATCACCTAAAGAAATTTCCAATCATCGTCTATAAGGGCCTTGCGCACTTTGCGAATAGTGCGAGGCCACATATGCCGGGCATCAAGGATCTTAACCTAAAAAACAAACAAAATAAACAAAAATATCAGAACAAAAAAAAAATATAACAAAAAAAAACCAACAAAACGAAAATCAAAATTATTACCTAACCCTAGGTAATCATACAACAAAAACAAAAACAAAAACAAAATAAAAAAAATATAAAAAAATTTCACCTACCCCGAGGTGACCATAAATAAACAGAAAACAAATCATAGAAAGCATCTCAAAAATATTTCAACAAACAAAAAAATCAAAATAAAACAAAATTTTTGCCTACCCCTAGGTGAACATAAATAAACAGAAAACAAAACATACAAAGAAAAACAAAACACAAAAAACAAAAAAATAAAATAAAATTTTCACCTACCCCTAGGTGAGCATAAATAAACAAAAACAAAACATACAAAGAAAAACAAAACACAAAAAACAAAAAAATCAAAACAAACAAAAAAAACAAAATTTTTGCCTACCCCTAGGTGAACATAAATAAACAAAACAACAACAAACAAAAAGAAGCTAACTAAAGGCAAAGAACACCTACCTCGGCAAACCGAACGCCGCCTTCCGCTCCAGCCGAGACACCACCACCGCCACCTCCACCACCACTGCCCTCGCCGATCTCCATCTCACTCATCACTCTCACCAAACCAACAAATGATAAATGGCAAATGATTGAAAGCGACAGGCCCAACCTACTTATAGCCGCATTTCATGATGAAAAACGTTCATCCATGTTTCCTGTAGTGCTCAAAAATGCAAACCCGCGGTTTATCACAAAAATCGTAAGTGTGCGATAAGCACGTCTAAACCGCGAGAACGCATGTACAACGGCACAAACGCGATTTTTAAAAAAAATAGTAATCTAAGGTTAAAAGACGCCTACTCTGTGAGGTTACAAAACACGGTCAAATCAAATCAACATATGCATAATGGAATTGCTAATAGTCACTAGGACAAGCAACTAGGATGATTGGTTCCCTTTTTACTTCATTTCTTGCATGTCAATAAATCGATCGATAATCTGCAAAAATTTACAAGTACATCACAAAATAACAATTTCAATTGCCCATTGGGTTTCTAATGTCACCCACTCGCCAATCGAGGGGGTAAACAAGCAAATTAAAATTTCATTAAAAAAAAAAATCATTCATTTCACCACACAAAAGAGAGTTGAGTCCATTCATCAAGTAAAGGTCTAGTGTCATTAGTTTTTGCACCGCATTGTGTTGTACACAACGCAGCCCAAAAAGGGGTAACTGTAGACACCAAAATCCGACACCTGCTAAAACACATTTATCACCCCACCATCAAATCTTGCATAATAAAAATATATACCTAAGTCCTAACTTAGGGATATAAAATACTGCACATTATCCTATTTTCCTAATTTATTAAATATGGAAAATCACCTTAGGATACCCTGCCTACCCATTGGACATGTGTCCTAGACACTTCATCCAACACCCTTGCCACATATTACCCACTCTTGTCCCCCTTGTCCTTGCACATGGGGCAGATTCCCAACACCCATGCCACAACTCATTTGTTGTTGTCCCCTTGTCCCTTCACATAAAACAACATCCCATATCCCACTCCACTTAAAGCCACATCACCCCAGTTAATTGAGGCACACTGGATGACTCACTATAACTACCCCTTCCACCTAGTAGCCTAGATCTGCCACTTGGTAAATCAAGCTTGCCACCTCCTATTCCCACTCAAACCCCCAAGAGGCCTATAAAAACACCACTAGTCCACCAAGGAAAGGGAGCTGAATTTGCATACCGATAGGCTGCCAAAATTGACTTAGACCAACGAGAAATTGCGAAGCGCGAGCTTTATTCTGACCGTTGGTTCGAATCTCGAGGTGATCTGTTCTTCAACCAAAATTGCTTGTCCACGGTTTCATAGTCAAAAATATGAGCCTACGGTTTCACAACCATAGGTCCACGGTTTCCAGCCCATAACCGTGCTTCCGTGGTTCCACAGTCCCGAGCACGAATTCACACGTACGACCGAGATTAGTAATATTTTTGTGTTAGCAAGGCGTTATTTGTTTATTATTTCTATCATTTGTTTCATATAATTATTTGCTTAGGGTTTTATGCATGCATTGATTTTATTGCTCAAATATATAGGTGCTACTAATCCCTTTGCTGGTTTGAATGTGTGCAGGCGACAGGTACTTTGGATAAGCTGTTGAAGCTAGAGTGGTCCCTGGCTGGATACCAAAGCCCACTCACCCCTTGAAGCTGTGACGAGAGAACAAAGAACACTACATCTTGCGGAAGAGTCGAAAGATCTCCCCTCCTCCATCAAAGCATTGTATTTCAGAGAGACAAGAAGCATTGTAACATTGCTCCCAACACACTTGGGGCAATTCAAAACCTTTTGTAAAAAAAGCTATATCAAAATTAATACAAAAAGGGCATTTTGGCAATCTACTTCTCTTTCTGTCTTTATTTTTATTTGTGTTCAGTTCTTTGGTTACACTTGGTGTTCTTCCCAATGATTTACCTCATGTCGAGAAGCAAAATTTTAAGAAAAAATACATGAGGTACATCATCTTGGGGGAAATTATCTACCATATAATCTATGATGGTATCCTCCTTTGGTGTCTTGAACCATGTGAAGTTAATTGGATTATATTCATAGCTCATTATGGCACTTGTGGCATCCATTTTAGTGGAATTTCCATCACAGAATATATTTTGCACATCGGTTATTATTGACCCACCATGGAATGTGATTGTTGTGCCTATGCTAAGAAATGTATCAAATTCCAATATCATACCAATTTAACTCACATGCCCTCACAAGCCTTGCAACCTATCTAGTCATTATGGCCCTTTTCATAATGGGGTCTCAACCTTGTGGGTCAAATATTCCCAGATTTGTCCAAAAAACATACCTTCATCATCATAGCTATTGAATACTTCATCAAGTGGGTTGAAATAATTCCACTTGTTAAAATATTTGGTCCTCGAATTATCAAGTTCATATTGCATCACATCATTTGTCATTTTGGCATCCCATCCAAGATTATCTTTGACAATGGTACATCCTTCAGGAATAAGGATGTTCAAGTGTTGTTCAACAAATATCATAACTAGCACAACTTCTTGACCCCTTACTATCCTCAAGGTTACAACCAACCTGAAGCCACAAACAAAACCATTTGTGCAATATTGAGGAAGATCATTAGGAATCCCATAGAGATTGGTATACCCAAATTCCTTTAGCACTTTGGACCTACTGAACGATCATTCACACACCTATTGGGATAACTCTATTTTTATTGGTTTATGGAACTAAGGTAATTATGTTCCTTGAGCTAGAAATCCTATACTTGTGAATCTTTGATCCAAGAGTTCATTGATGATGATATTGCATGCCAAGTTCACCTAGACCAAATAAACCTTCTCAATGAGAATCAAATAAATGCTCTTGATCATCTTCATATTTATAAATATTGTGTTAAGTGCACATATGAAAACAAGGTCCATGAGAAAAAAATTAAAGACGATGACCTTATGCTAAAAGAGAATCAATAGAACTAAAACCTACCCAATCATTTGTGAGACAAGTTCACTCCCAATTGGCTAGGTCCTTACATCATAAAATATAAGTTTTATTTTAGCACCTACAATCTAGCCACTCTCAAAGGGATTAAGGAACCCTAACCCATTAATATCCTACATATTTGTGCTTTCTATGCAAATGGATTGCACAAGGCTCTTTCTTATTGTACTTATTTGTTTAAAAAATAAAAAAACCACAAACAAAAATAAATCCAATCAACTTCTAAAACTAGTTTTTTGTGCATCAACAAAATGGTAACTCATAATGTGCTAATTTGGTAACCTTTTGTATGTATGGATATGCATTCCCCAATCATTATTGGTATAATTAATCAATAACATCTACATATTATACATTGTCCCCCTCTATATGTATTGTGTTTTGTCTATCTCACACCACCATATCAATTGTCTAAATATCTTGTTTTATCTCATGTAATGTTGTCTCATCCACCATGTTGCACAAACATATTTTATCTTTAGAATTTTTCCCACATGCATGCACTAATTGTCCCAAATATCAAGATGTCTTATTCAAACATCTTCTTAGGCTGCTTGGAAATAAAGGTTGTTTTTTTATTCAACCATGCTTAGTGTTCCACTCAAGCTTTGTCAAACATCATCATATTATAAGGATATTTTTGGCCTCCCTTGGCTAACTTGAGTTCTTTCTTGGACCAATCACATATCACACTTTAATTAAATTTTGAGTTTAGGGAAGACAACACCATGAGTAGTCTTTCCATAAAGTGAAACTTTTCTCACTCATCCTATCATTCACATAAATATGAACCTGAGGATCCAAAAATCAAGTTGCAAAAAAATAAGAGAAGAGATAGAAAAGAGAAAAATTGATCCAAATATTGGTCCCCTCAAGTATTTTAGATTCCTCCATTAGGTCTATAGATGCTTGGATGTCAATGGATCTATGTCGAAGGATTATGGGACTAACCTGCATTGGGGCTATAGATGCCTATCTGGCAATGGAGTATGTCCTCCGAGTGGCGATATGTCTATCACATTAGTGACCTTATTTTATACAAACCTATGAATGCTCATGAATGAGCTATCTTATATTGGCTTGAGTCACAATTGGTTAGTCCAACCTTACTCAATATGGAAAATAAATATCATTGCATACACTTTGGTCCATGATTGGCTTGATACTTTTAGGATGGTCTCAGTTTGCATGGGATATTGATTGATCATTAGATAAGTTTGATTATCACAACTAGGGTGTTTGAGTTTCCTAAGATACTTCTAGCATCCAAAAATCCTAAGATGTTTGGACAACACGCATCTTGGCTAGCTACCATCCACTATAGATATGCCCTAAGTTCCAATTTATGTCACTGATCATTAGTCATTGTCCATTGTCTATTTGGTTAGCAAATTGTCCATTACATGTTATCTTATCATCCATGTCCTAAGTCTTGTGTTCATTGTTGTTATCTTGTATTATGTTGTGTTAGTGTGTTATTATAACCATTAACTTGTCATTGATTACTTAAACCAATTTTGATCATGAAATTCATATGCATGCATCCAAAAAGTGATTAAATAAACACATGTGAGGCTCAACCATGTAAACAAATAAAAGAATCATCATTCATCACATAAACATATCACATCCATTTCACCTAACATATCATGCCTATATAATCACATGCATCCATCAAGCATCAAAATAAAAACAACCTAAACATATGCATAACACCATCCATACATTACATCATATCATATCAACCATAGGATCATCATCATGTGTCTATATCATCAAGAAATAAATATAGTACATCAAATATCCATGTACATATGTATAATAATACTCATATCCTATAGGGCTACATAAAAATGATCCTAGAGCTCTAACATCATACATCATCATCTATCTCTACATGCCACAATACATACCAATCATCATTTACTTATCACAAAATGATACAAAAAATCATGTATGATCTGCCATACCAAAAATAGCACTCACTGTCATCGTCCTCATGGTGTCTCCCCATTCTCCTCCTCTATATCATCTCTATCCATTTACCCTACACTACCCTTACTATTATCTAACCCTCTCTGATGCCACCTGATCATTTGTAAAGTAGCTAGCTACACTACGTGTGATGTTGTAGGATCTATAAATTGGGGTACTATTAGATCCATCGATGGTGTGCTTGTAGCTCCATTAGGATGAGGAACTTGTGCATGATGGAATTGGCACACCCTATCTCACCATCACATCTTCATATGCTATCACTCTTTCCCTCTCCTACAATAGTAGACCCTTGTACTCATCCTTGGTTTGTTGTAGTTATGTAATCTTGACTCGTAGGATCACAATGTTGCCCCCATATCCTCCTCTCTCTCTTATTGATGGTTATGCTAGCATCTTATCTACCTATTACCAAAGCCCATCCCTCTCTATCCACAACTGGCCTATATCTACCCTCAACCTATCATCTACGGTTACCATATCAAGTTGACCTTCTAGTCCATCTTGATCCATTACCAAGGCATCTCTCTCCCTCACTAAAGCCTCCATATATCATTTATCTCTTCCTCTCTAACACTAGGATATATATATCTTCATGTTCACTATGATTCACTCTACCACAATCATGTATTGCCCTATCACAACTGTGTCCCTCTCAATAATCACTACATCTAGATACCCCTGTATCCATGTCCTCTCTAGAGACCATGCTACTTGTTATACCTTTAGCTACCATACTCACTCCCTTAGCATGTCAACCTCATCCACTACTACCTCCACATCATTAATATTCATATTATCATCAAACCTTGATATCTCCATCCCTATAGCCTCTGTTGTCCCCCCACTCCCTACATCTACTCGTAGCATCTCCACCCCTATGATCCTTGACCTACCTCCCCCCATGGTACTTTATGGACCCTCCTCCTCTCTTATGGTCCTTGATGGACCTACCTCCTCCCCTATGGTCCTTGATGGACCTACCTTCTCCCTTGCTCATCGATATGACCATATCCTAAGTGGCACCTCCTCCTTCATACCATCATCACCATCATCTCCCTTTGGCACATCCAATCCTATGTCATCCACCACCCTCCTACAATACCACTACTATGTAGCCCACCACTGGTCATACTATGGTGTCATCCCTACATCATCAATATTAGTCACTACCACCATCTCATTTGGATCCTCCCCCAGTAACACTACATGTGGTGTAGCCTATCCTTTTCACTCTTGTCGATATATAATTGATGGGTTTGATACTCCTCATGTCAAGCCAAATTATCGTAGCACCTATGTAAATTAGAAAAACATGACTTGCATGGCCTTGTAGCCAATAAACCATATTGATATCCACACCCATGCTAGTTGTTGCCTCCTCTCCCTAGAATGAACCACCTATCTAGAGTCACTACTTGATATCCTATGGTTTGAGACTAGCCCACATCTCATGATAGAACTTAGGAATCTTCTCGTTATCCCTCCTCCTGCATATCACTTAATCATTCCACCAATGTAAGGCATGAGGACACCCTACCCCTATCTAATGATGAGCATTGTAGGGTAATCTCTATGGCCTCTCAACAACCACATGCTCCTATGCCTATATCTACACTAATAGACTACAACTCAATATGAATAACCCATTGATACTAACTCCATGCAACTCCCTATAGATCTATGCTAGTAACACTAGTACCCATGCTTATACTACTAAAGTTTCCACTAAGTCCCACACTACCCCTAATAGGTTCCATGGAAACTACAACCTTGAGGAGTATGACAACATAAATTTGGATATCAATGACATATCTAGAGTATGTCATCACATAAATACCCTAGTATAATAATCCTCATACCATATCCTACCATTATGAATGTTCACCTGCTCCCTTTGCATACAAAATAACCTCTCCATCATTATCACCTATTGTGCTACCTTTGCTACTATAATATTATAGCCCTCTATCGATATTTGATATATCTAGTACACATCCTCCAAAGTCAAAGTTATTTACCTAGTAGAGAAATGAAATATCCCCATTTCTAGGTTCCAATGCTCACATAAGGTCATCATATACAAGCAATCAATATTAATGTGCTCCAACTAGGCCACTCCACAAAACCTAATATTTTGAACCACTCCCAATCTACCTCCATAAAATCCCTTAAGTCTTTGAGGAGTGGCTTGAACCAATGTCATGATCACACTACCCTCCATCAGAATCGCATCGATGATTAATATTTGGTCCCTCTCATCCCCCATCGCTCACCTCTTCTAATTTTTTTTCTTATACAAATTATGTTTGTGACCGTCCATATGACCTGCAATGTAGCCAATGAGACCGTTTGTACATGGATGACCTATGTTCAAATGTTCTGGTAGGAACTATACCCCATGAAAAAAAACATTTAAAAATCAATACCATAATGCACAAAATCCAAAACCTAAAAATAAAATCTACCACACTTCAAAAAAACACACACAAAACCCAAACAAGGAAAAATCCAAATACCTAAACATGAATTTTTCTACCAAATCTAAGCTAGCCTAGGGTCTATGGTGTCTTTTCACTAATACTCCAAAAAACCTAGGGTTTATTTTATATCAAAAACCACAAAGTAAGGGAAGAGAAAACAAGTAAAAACTCGCTAATCCAAACCACCCTCCTTCCACAGCTCAATCTCTCATCGTTGTCCACCATCCTATCCCTCTACGTGCCAAATTTGACAACACTTTGTGTTAGTTTATCTCTCTCATCCATCGCTCTCCCTTTGTCATCTATCTAGTCATGCAACATATGTCATATTTCCTCTTGTCTAAGGTTAACATTTAATAATTATGCAATTGCTCCAAATAATCCAAATATTTGACATTACCACCTTAGAAAAATGAAATCAATTCATTTAGCCCCCTTGACCTATTAAGCCCCATAATACACCTATCCCATGGTCACCATGTAACTATCCCACTCTCCCTAGCCTATGTGCACATTACCCTAGTCTACCTTATCATCCTAGCCTAGTCTACCCCCTACTTTGCATATCCCCAAGCACCCACACAACCCCCCATGCTCTTTAATTCATATGGGTGGAGTGAGGACTCATCCCACCTAAAATAATTAATGAGGCATTCCCATTTGGGTGGGGTGAGGACTCTTCCCACCCAAAAACATTAACAAGGTATGGTGGACACATGCCCCTTCGACCATCCAAGTGGGAAAACCTAGATTTTTTCCTCCCCTCACTCAAGACACTTGGATAGCATATCACCTCCACCTCATCTCCACTTCACCACCCCACACCCTTGAGAAAATATATAAATAGACCCCCATTTCTATCATTTCATGAGGAGTATGAGATTACAATAGGGAATCTCTATCAAAAATTAGCTAGAAGCTACTTGTATGGATTTTTTAAGAAGTCATCTTGCTTGAATTTCAGTCATGGACAACATTGTATCATATCCTTGCATGCTCTTATTTTTTAAACTGCTTGCAGGTTGGAGCTCCAATAGGTACTAAACTTGGACGACAACTTCTTGGAATCCTATAGAAGGTCCCATTCAATTTTTTTTTTATTCTAATCAACACAATTGAGATAGTCCATAGAGGGACAATTCCTACCAAGAACCAGTCATAGTTAGACATTCTATAGTAGACCATCTACAATGGTGAGCAAGATATTTATTGTATTTTTATCCCATTATGAGCTCTGTGTAATGCTTTAGTTCAAGCTTTTTATTGTTTGCTCCTTTCATGAGCTTGGGTCCAACTTAGGTGGACCCAAGAGGTGTTATTAACCTTTGCTTTGATTCTGTAGGTGTGAATACTTGGTTCAACCTGGGTGGTATGCATGCATAAATCCACCCCTCTTGAGGTGGTCAAGAAGAAAAAAGTGCCAAAAAATTGTATTGTGAAAGGGATTTTCACCTTGGAAACCCTCTTTGTAGCCCAATGGTATTTGAAATGATTGTGTTGTTACATCTTATATATTCAATAAAATGGCACATTTTCTTTACTACTCATTCATATATAGTTGAAAGAGGCTTGGTAGACTATAATGCAATTGGCCCAAGGCTTGAGTCCATATTGAAAAAAATAGAAAAGGGAGGAAGAACTACTCAAGGTCAGATACTAGACATGACAACAATTCTACCTCCTTACAATGATAAAAATACTAATATTTTCTATACAAGATTGAAGATTTTCCCCTCTCTCAAATTCAAAATTATCATTTCAATTTTTTTGCCTAGGGTACTTTTGCATTAATGGGGCATAATCTTGAGACCTATGGATCTAGAGTTGTTTTAAGTGAGATATTACCCATGTTGGAGATTTTTTGTAAATATTTTCTACCATTAATGCTAGGTCAAATCCATTGATGCTCCTCTTGAGTTCACATGATGATGCTTTCAATGTTGTACTTTCTTGTAGCAAAAGAGATTGTACACCTTGAAAGGATGAATGCCTTAGCACAATGCATAGGGTCTAGTGCTATGACTATAACTAGGGGGAATGGAGGGCCAATGAACCTCCATGTAGGGGTTCAGGGGTAGAAGCCCCTAGAATAAAAGTTGATCTCCTAAAATTTTGGAGCCTAGATGGTGCAGGTCTGATTGAAATTCAAATGATAACTCTTCATTTACTTTTTTCTTGAAATCCTCATTTTTTAGATTTGGTCCAGTTGGTGCACCTTACCTGCTCCCTCTAGTATTTTTATTATCATCACTTGCTTGTGATCATCGAATTATTATTTTTTTTGGTCTTGCCCATGTCATTTCCCCTTTTGGTTATGATTTCTCTTCCTTGGACCACTAGGATTTTGGTTTAGTTATCTTGCTATTGGTTCTCGACTTCAGGGGGCTCTGATAACCAAAAATTCTATATTCATCTCTGCCTATGCTTTCTTTAGGGATCTAGGTTATTTAGTTTTACCTTGGATTTTCTTTGGAAAATGTATGGATTATCTCCCATAAATCCTCTTATCTTCAAAATTGGCTTAGGACTATACTCCTCCAAAGTGTAGTGAGAATTCACTACAAGCAACTTGCCCTTTTTTTACATTTAATCTAGTACCATGTTGTATGAGAAAGTGCTTGTTGTTCCCTATTATTGTAAAGAACAAAATATAGCCAATTAACTTCTCTTCTATTTTATTGAATTAATCCTATAGGCTAGGATTGAGTTGGTCCTTAAGCATAATGTTTAGTGTTATGAGAATGTGTCCTCTCTGAGTGCCATGAATTTGCATTTGTGATCTCGACTTGGATATTTGAATTGCTTCACTATAAATTGGTAATATTATTGTGAAGTGTAAAATGTATGGTTTGAATTTTCTCCATTCTATAATTTTTTTTACTACAAATGGTATTAAAACAATAATATTGGATGGTAAAGGAAGGAAACCTTGGGAAAAGCAAGCAAATGAAAATCTATATCTAATAAATTTGACAAACTTGTAACTTTGGATATTGGTAGTTTTTGGATTTTTTTCTCTCCTAAATTTAGGTATAATTTTTTTTTATGATATATATATAAAGAAAAGGATTTATATATTGATAATAATGTTTGCAAAGGATAAAGTTTATCCAAAAAATAACTTGGAGTTATAATATTATTTTCCAAAGGTAAGGATAATCAACAAAGCAAAATAGAAAACTCCAAAAGGTATGTCAGAATGCAAAGGGTGTCAAAAATTCAAATTTAGGAGTGTTGAAAATCCAAAAACAAAAGGCATAAGAAATACAAAGGGTTCCATAATCACCTAGGAAACCTAAACCACCAAAAGCTTCAGAATCACCCAATGTTCTAGGGTTGTCTAGAGGCATGAGAATATGCAAGGGCATTCAAATATTTAAAAGCTCTAGATTCTCCAAAGGCTCTAGAATATCCAAAAGAAAAAAAAATTAAAAGGCTCCAGATTCTCCAATGGCTCTAGAATCTCCAAAAGAACCAAAAAATTCAAGGGCCCTAGAATCTCCAAAGGCTCCAGAATCTCCAGAAGAACCAAAAAATTCAAAGGCTCTAAAATCTCCAAAGGTGCTGAAAACACCAAATGCTCTAGAATTGCTATATACTTCCTATCATTTGTTCCACTCATGTTATCTAATTTTTTTCCTTATTACTCTAAGATGCAAATAGGCTATGTTTATGGCCTCATTTTCAAGGTGATAAACCACCATATTGTGCATCCTTTCAATGTGGAAGTATTGTTTATATTCAAAGTTCTATTTCAATTCTCTTAGTCTTATTTGAACTATTCATAGTTGTAGTGATGAAAATTCCTCCCCCTTAGATAGGGTAGAGATCACAAGTCTTGAATCACCACACACATGGAGTTTTTTAATGCCTTGTTCCTAAGCCAAATTTTGGTCCATTTCATAGCCTATCAATTCTACAACATTATTTTTTATTTTCCCCAAATTGATTTTGAACTAAAGCATTTCATGGTGTGGTTCCACTAGTATTACTCCACTAACCATTGCATGACTTGGGTTTGATTTAGAGGTTCCATCAAAGAAAAGTGCAAGGAAACTTATCTCTGGAGGTTTGATTGTTCTAACCTATGGCCTAGAATTCATGATATTTTGTAGTTCCATTTGGTATAATAGTTTTAGCTCCATTTTTTTAATCTCTTGATGTCTTGTTTTTTATGATATAGATCTTTTGTGTTCAAGAATATCTCCTTTAACACTTTGTTGGTTAAAATTTGAAAAATAGTTCTTTTGTAATAAAAAAATATCCCATTTATTTCCTTCCAAACATACCAAATGATGAATATTAGCACTAAATACCAAATCTATCTTATAAGGTGCTTATCCTTTAGTTCCCATTTATACATTTGGTCCCAACAGGTTAGGAAATGTGTTGAGTTGAAGTTTCATGAGATTGCTAATCCTAGATGTTGGGTTATTTTAATCTAGATTCTAACTACTTCTATAAACTGAAATAATATATGTGATATCGTTTCATTATTCTTAAAACACCTACGAAAAATATGAGATCCCATGATATTCCTCTTGATGAGGTTGTCTCTACTAATTATCTTATTTTGGAGCACCAACTAGATAAAGGCATAAAGTTTGGGGGAACCTTGTAATTCCATACCTTGGCTATAGTTGAGTTATTCTAGCCCTTTTGTTGTGATAATGTTGGAGAATATTAAATTATTTGGTATATTTAGCATTATGTAATCATTTGATATTTATAATAATTGGGAGTTTAATAATTATTTCTCCCATAAGAAAATTGAATAGTTATATCTCCTATGAGATTGAGAGGATATGAAAAGACAACTGAAGATGATGAAGAAGAATTGTAAGTATTGAAGTATCTCAAATGTGAAGAGACTCCATTATATATAAAACTATGGCTAGAGAGAAATAATGTATGAGTGAGAAAAAATATTTCATATGTGGATTTGATGAAAAATATATATTGTTATTTGTGTGTTATTGTCTTGCTGGATTTTTGTTCTTGTATGAGAATATTATCCATGATCTTGTTGAGTTTAAACTGAGTTCTCGTTTGAATATTGTAAAACCTAATTGAGATTTGTTGATTGAACCAAGTATTTGTTAAAAATGGTACCAAAGCCATTGTAATTCACCTCTTCTACTCAAGCCAATATTTCACCTCAAATCCTTAGCACAATGCTAAACTAAGATAAGAAATTCAATGCCAAGGATAACATAACCATAATTCACAGAATATTAATGAAATAAAAATTCATTTTAATAAAAATAACATACATGCATAAAACATAAGAACACAAATTACAAGAATTTAGAATGAAAAATGTTACTATTGCAGGCTTCTTCGAGGGGACAACCTCCTTACAAAATATAAAAATTCTTCTCTAATCTACGAGAGTTACATCTTTCTCATTTTATAACATTTACAATAATATTTCTTGATATATTATGATAATTTTCTATGACATCCTGCTATGAAAATATTCCTAATTCACCTAATTTATAGCAGTTACATTCATAATATTGATGATTACATTTATAATTGACAATTACATTCATAATATCGGTGTTTACATTTATAATTCTATGACAACAAAGAGATCTATGATAAAGAAGTTATTTACAAGATTCTATGACAACACACTCTCCTAACTTAACACATGGCCCATTTCTAAATCCACCTTATTACAATAATATATACCCAATGTATTATAAGTATCGGGTATACAACATGCCACCCCCATTAAAGAAGCTTTGTCCTCAAAGCTAAAATATGGGAAACTACTATTAAAGTCCTAAAATGGCTCCCATGTGGCATCCTTTGGTGGTAACCCTTGTCATTGCACCAACACCTCAGTGATATCCCATGAGCTTGAGATGTCAAGTTTAATTATTCAAATGATTGTAGGCTACAAAATAATGGATCCCTCTTCATCCAATTTAGGAAGGACAATCTGTACTTGAGTATGTGTGCCTACCACCTTCTTCAAGCAAGATACATGGAAAATTAGGTGAATCTTGGATGTGGTTGGTAGTTCCAACTTGTAAGCAACCTCCCCTATTTGATGTAGTATCTTGTAGGGCCCATAAAACTTGGGTGCTAGCTTATGTCGACCCTTTTGTTTGAGGGATAATTATTTATAATGTTGAAGATAAAGAAAAAACATGTTATTTTTTGCAAACTCCCTCTCAATTTGTGTTTGTCTACTTGTTATTTCATATGGTTATAAGTGGTGGCCAAATTCTACTTAAGAGCTACTAAGACTTCCTACCTATGACTAAACACTATCCACAACATCTACGTTCGAACTACTTGGCAAGTATGAGGTGAGTGTTGGGGGTGGTTGACCATACAAAATTTCATATGGTGTTATCCTTGTGGTAGTGTGAAAAGTGGTATTATACCATAATTAACCTAAGGGAAGCCATTGAATCCACTTGGAATGATTATCTAAAACAAAACAAAAAAGATAGGTCTCAAGACATTTATTCACCACCTCTATTTGTCCATCTATTTAAGGGTGATATGATGTGGTTCTTTTTAATTAGGTTCCTTGAATGTGATGGAGCTCCTCCCAAAATTTACCAGAGAATATCTTATCATAGTCACTGACAATGGAACATGGACTCCCATGGAGTCTAAATATTTAATCCATGAAAATATGTGCTAATATCTTGGAAGTATAGGAATTATTGAGGGATAAAAATGAACATATTTGGTCAATCAATCCATAATTACCAGTATGAATAACTTTCATCCTGAAATAGGAAGGCATTCAATAAAGTTCATGGGGATATTAGTCCATAGGGACTTAAAAATAGGTAAAGGTTGAATTAATCCTAGTGTACTAACTATTTTCCCCCTTTTGGCATTGACAAGTGTCATAACAATCAATAAACTACTTGATGTCTAATTTAAACCATGGCCAATAAAAGTTATGATTTTCCTATTCATACGTTCATAAAAAACCTAGGTGTCCCCCTATCAGAGAAGAATGGAGGTATTGGAGGGTTTGAGTTTTAAGTTGAAAAGAGGGCAGAACAAAAATCGAATGCTTATAGCATAGCTCCCCTTATTTCCAAGAATAATTAGGATGATCCCTAGCTACTATCTGGAAATCCTAAATAATTTTTGCAAGTGTGGGGTTTACCTACCATTCAAATTTAAGTGTATCTAATCAATCAACCTTAATGATGGATACTACATATAGGCTATCCGATATTTTAGGCAACCTATAAAGAGCATTAGCAATGGTATTTTCCTTCCCTTTGTGATAGACTATCTTGTAATCATATCCCAAGTGCTTAGTGATCTATTTTTTTGCTCAGGGGAAGAAATTATATGCTCCAAGATATACTTAAGGCTACAATGATTGGTCTTGATGATGAAGTGTCACCCCAATAAGTATGGTCACCAACAAAAGAGGATGAAGACAATGGCCAACATCTCCTTCTCATAAGTTGATTCGGTAAGGTTTCACCTTGAGAGGGCTATGCTTATGAAAGAAAGTGGTCAACCTTCTTTCATAATTACTTCCCCCAATATAACTCATGAGGCATTACTTTCAATGACAAATATTTTTGAAAATTTTGGTATAGCTAGGATTGGAGTACGACACATGGCATCCTTCAAAGTTAGAAAATATTTTTTAGTTACATTATCCCATGTGAATACATCCTTATTAAGCATATCTAGTAAAGGAGCTACTATATTCCCATAGTTCTTGATAAAATTTTGATAATATTCTGTAAGACCGAGAAATCCCCAAAGGCTTTTTAATATTTTGTATTTGGGCCATTCCTTCATTACCTCAATTTTACTTGGATCGACTTGGAAACCATATTTGGCCATAACATACCATAAATATTCTACTTCAATTTCCCTAAAGGTGCATTTATGTTGCTTGACATACAACTAGTTCTATTGTAGGAGCTTTAAAACCTTATCAACATGTTGTAGGTGCTCTTCGTAGGCTTTATTATAGATTAATATGTTATAAAAAAGACTAATGTAATTTTTTGGTGGTAAGGTTTTAAAACCTGATTCATCAATCTTTGGAAAGGCGATGGTGCATTGGTGAGGCCAAAAGGCATGACAAATAACTCATAATACTCCTTATGGATTTTGAATTTTTTTTTAGGGATGTCATCCTTTGAACCCAAATTTGGTGATAGCCCAATCTTAGGTCCAACTTGGTGAAATACTGAGCACCATGTAATTCATCCAAAATTTTATTAATAACTAGAATGGAAAACTCATCCTTGATGATGATATGATTAAGTTATCAAAAGTCTACACACATTCACCATGACCTGTCCTTCTTCTTGACCAAAAAAATTAGAGCTAAAAATAGTCTTGTACTTGGATGGATGAATCTTGCATCCAATAATTCCTTTATCAATTTCTCAATATCATTATTTTTGTGATAGGGGCACCTATATGGTCAAATATTTGGAGGTTGTAGAGGGGAAAACTGCCCTATCATGTACAATCCTCAGTTGGATCCACTAGGAGCCAAAGTGACCATGGGGGTATGTTATAGTCTCTACACTCAGTGGACAAGGAAAAAGGGTTCACTAGGGACGATTTTAGGACTCACTCCAAGTCCAAGGTAGAAAATTTTTGATGTGTCAATTAAGCATGCACCTATGTTTGGCCTTTCTAAACTAAGCTAAGATAAATGAAAGAACAATGCAGAGCACACAAGATGCGAGAAGACAATAACTAACCCTAATATAATTCTTTGATTTGATGATATCTATCCCTAGGTTTTACAAAATAATGAGATATTTTCCTTTGAGAAAGGGTTCAAGGGAATGCACAAACAAGATTAAAATCCTAAATGCACACTATATGCTTTTATTCTTTCAAATACCTAGAAATTCAACCAAATATTTTCCTTTTACTTATGATCTAGGTTTTGAATAAAATTTAATAGAAAGAAAATAACAAATAGCCTAGAAGATTTACTCAGGGTACTTATTTTATTTGGTGTTTGATCCTAGCTTTAACTTACATCCAAGATATCCAAACAACTTCAAACCTGTACAATAGTTTCATAAACACTATAAAATTTGATCAGTGTTTGGGGACCTATTGAGGCTGCTATTTGACTGAGCTTGGAGGTGCAAAAGTCAAGCCCCCTTGGTATTTTTAGCTAACCGTTTGAAAGAAAAATGATATTTGACCTTTGGAACATGCACAAACAGAGTGAAACAAATAGATAACAATGAAATATAATGCAGACAAGATGGACACAACAAAACACTAAAATGCAAATGTAAAATCAGGGTTTTGGGGTGCAAAACTTAGCCCTAAGCCATAATTTACCAAATTTACACCTTGTAAAATGGGAGAATTAATATGGATTAACAAATTCATGCCTTTTACAAGCAAGGCATGAATCTAGTTTATATGCCCTTTTTGGGCCCTAAACAAAAAATAGGGTGCAAAACAACGAAAATTAGATTTGTAAAGCAAATAATGTAAACAAAGAGCTTGATGATATGATGGAAAAAGCAAGGAGAAATGAAGAAGTGGAAGAAGCACTCCAATATGGTTGATCTCTCCAATCATCAAGACTCCTCAACTCAATCCCCAAGGGCAACAAACACCAAAGCACAAAACAACAAAACAACAACTTGTAGCATAAGGGCACTTGTTAGCATGAGCAAATGAGTGAGTCAAGAATTATATTCTCCAAATAATTGGTTGGGGGAAAGAGGGAACCTAAATAGCTATTTATAAGATGTTTGGAGGGCAAAATAGGCCAAAAAATGAAATTTCACAATGGACAAGGGTCAACCCCAAAACGGGATGATGAGGGGAGGGATTTTTGTGAGAAAAACCCCTAGAATACCAAATTCATGCCCAACCATTACAAGGCACAAATTTGGTAAGCAAAATTCATGCCTCGTATGGATCGGGTATGAATTTGGTAAATTTAAGGAAATAAGGCAAAGGGAGAAGGCAAAAAGACCCCAAATTTGTACTTGGTAACCTTGGGTGGCTGGCTAAGGGTCTAAGGAAGATTTGAATCATTTTAGTGGGTCAATTTTCCATGTATACATTTTCCATAACACCATAAAGGGATAGTGCAAAAGGGGGTGTTAGCCTGAACACCATAAATTGGCATGAAAAACAAGGTATTACTACCATTAATGCTTTTGAGGCTAGGGTGCCCCCTCGAGTTTTTAGAAGGAATGCAAAATTCTAGATAAAAATTCAAAAAAGGTGAACAAAGGATGCAAAAAGCAAAAAAACAAAGAAAGAGCAAAATATAAGACAAGGAGAGAGAAAGGGAAGAAAGGGGAGGAGACAGAAGAAAAGGAGGGAAAAGAAAAAGGAAGAGAGAGAAGAAAAGAGGAAAAAGGAGGGAAAAGAGACTCATTTTCATTACCTGAAGAGAAGAAAAGAGCTTTGGAGAAGAAAGAGGAGAATGAAACTACCAACACATAGTGCTGTTGTGGCAAGGGGCAAGGTTGGAACCATTGTTGATCGAGTGAAGGTATAGATCAAGACCCACTTGCTCATTTTAGATTTTGCACTTGCACAAACAAAATTTTTAGTAGTTTTTGGATTTTTTTGAGGTTTTAGTCAAATTTAGGCAAAAATCATTGTTGACCATGAATTTCAATCTAGACAAGCCAAATTTGTGCCTTATACGAACCAAACATGAATTTGGTTGGGAGGTTTTACCAAATATGTACTCGATCATTTGGTGAATTTTCTACAAAAAGATGTTTATTTTTAAATTTTTATGTTTTTATGAATTTTATGTGTGAAATAATGAACTGATGTTAAAATTATGTTATTATGTAGCTAGATGTACTCTAGAGTAGAGAGTGGTGGTTGAGAACATTGGAGACTGCCCTCAAGTAGCTCATAATGGAGAAGAGGGAGACACTAGAGAATGTGGGGCTACTACACTTAGTAGATATGCCTCGTGTTGAGGTAGATCAAGCCCTACTGATGGCTCTGGTAGAGCGATGGCATCCAAAAGCATCCACATTCCAACTACCAACTAGGGATATGATGATCACATTAGAGGACATGTGGTGTATCTTGAGGATTCCCATTAGGGAGAGGACTGTTCACATGGTATAGGTATCGATGTGGCATTGAATATGATGTCAAGGGACCCAAAATATGTGATCTAATAGAGTGGATTCTATATCAATGAGATACCATGTCAATATGGATTTGGGGTATTGACATTTATACTATGTAAAGTAGTGGTAAGAATGCTAGTGTGTCATACCAATAGGTGACACCTATCGTGTGTGTTGGTAGGAATAGTTGCAGACATGCAGTATTAGAGAGTGAGATTCGTATGGGTGCCATATGTGCTAGCCTATTTATACAAGATGTTACACGATATCATGTATAAATAATAAACAGGATTGATCTGTACAACATTGCTCTAGGTGTGGTGCTGGGAGCACATAGCAGTTCAAAGACTAAATGCAATACTAGGACCGTTTCCTAACATGCAATGATCAATAATATATAGGTGGATCCAACACTATGAGTGTGGGAATAGATCGTATGCTGGTGTCTTACCACTAGGGAGGTGGATGATAGAGGAGCTATAGGAGTAATATATTATATGGTGACCATGGCATCTACACCCAGGCTAAAGGGAGGACACATAGGAGATGGCTTGGGTGAGAAGGATCCGATGGCTTATCACCAAGAAGGGTGAGCGAGAACTATTCAGGTTTGTGTAGACACCTAAAATGCATAACCACATGAAGACTCTCAAAAAGACTCCTTTTTAAATCACATCACTCATATTGGGCACCCTTAGGGATATTTTGATATCTTTATCCAACAAAAAGGTATTTTTCCCCTTTAGGAAGCATGGCCATCTCAACCCGAGATGGTCTCAGGCTCAAGACCATCTTGACCCGAGATGGTCATGCAAAATCAGATTTAAAAATAAAAGGGGTAGTTACCTACCTAACAATAACTACACACAAGCAAACATTTGGTGTCTGCATGCACGTTTCTAGGCAATCACTTGCCAACAATAAAAGGAGGCAACCTATAGGTAATCAACTATAAATTAGCAATTGGCAACCAATATACCAGCCATTGCTACCTCCTTTCCCATTTTGCCTTATGCTAGAGGCTATAAAACTAGGTTTTTCCCTATTGTTTTAAAGGGGATTACAAATTTAAATGCAAAGCCATGAAGTGCTACTAGAATCATTCAGTGCACTCTTTTACTATTAAAAACCATGCTACTGGATTTCTCACCTTGGGTGTGAAGCTGCATTCCTTGCCTTCCCTTGATTAAAAATCGCTATTCCAGATCAATTACACTAGCTAAATTGCCTTCATGCTAATCACAATCTATTGATAAAACTTTGTTGTATCACCTAAACGCTACCAAGACCTAGTTTCATAGAATTGTAGGTCTACAACAATGACCATATCACTCTGATATGATTCGCAGACAAAGATCATCTTGAATTGAGATGATCTCGATCAGGTGATTGATTTTTATTATTTTTAAGTATATTATCTTAGATTTTAATTTGCATATTTATTCTAGCATCAAATCTTTCATTTCAGGTATTTTATCTTGCTGCAATAACATAGATTTCCATTTTCATATGCATGCATCTATTTTCCTTTATTTCACTTTATATTTTTCTTGATAAAAAAGAGGTCCAACCTTGGTGGGCCTCACAAATGCTATTGATTTACTTCTCTTTCATTGTGTGCAGATTATAGGGTCAAGTATCACTAAAGATTTTGGATCTTCCTCTCACACGGTGGTATCAAGGAAACCCGCTTTTCAACACACTGTGCTAGCATGGGAATATTCTAGATTACACCTAGGAAAACTCTTTTTGATGAAAAGGGGAACCATGTCCCTCATTGTAATATTGTATCATTGGTGAAATCCTTGAAGGGGACTCTATGTAACACTGTTAAGGAATCAATACAAATTAATACATGGAATTCATTATCATTTGGTTTCTTGCATCGTGTTTTGTACTTCATCTTGTTTGTGTATGGTGTAAATTTTTGTCCTTCAAATGGCGATCATGATGGGACCCTCGAGTCTCCATTTTTCATCATTTATTATTTTGATAAATCAAAATGACTAATTTTTGTTTGCCTTGGTGATTTGTAGGTACTCAGTATTAACCATCTTAGGTCGATATGGTCCCTCTACTACAACCATCTCAGGGCAAGATGGTCTCTGATCAAAGATAAAATATTTGCAGGCCTATGGAAAGCCATTTTTCCTATTTGTGGGGTATTTACTATTCCTATAACATTATCTATCGTTGATCCATCATCATAGGAAGCCATTTTTTCCTGTTTATGTTACATTCATCAACAAAGGTTGTGCGCAAATAACCCTTCTTTAGATTTCATTTCATCTACCTTAGTTTTTAGGAGTAAAGTTCGAAACAAAAAACACACTGAAAAATAAAAAAATAAAAATAAAAATAAAAAATCAATAAAATTTTAAAAATCAAAATCAAAACAAAAGTTCTTTCTTGATTATTTGTCTTGTTGTTTGCATAGTTTAGAAAGTGGTTGAAGGTATTGTCATGGCTCTTTACATGTCATTTACCTAGCAGATGGTTGTAATACATAGCCAGGATCATTTACGAGCATACGTTGCTGATCCATCACCCATAATCATAGATCATTTTTAAACTGATCCACAAGACATCATCATCCTTGAGTGGCGATGCGACCGTCCTGGCTCAAATATCATCCATCACTCCACTAAAACTGACACATTGGGCATCCCCATTCATAATTCACCCATAGGTCTTGACTATGATCAAGATATGGATTATATGGATTAGGATACCTTGCATGTTTTTTATAGGGACAACTACATCTAAGCTAAAACATCTAGGAAGTCCTTATCTTGCATTCACATCCTAGCTCAACCTATGAATCCCTTAGATTAGGATTAGGATTTCACCCCACAACAATATAGGGACATTCAAGCTACCCCAACTAATCATATGTGGATGAGCCGTAAATATAATTATTTGAACATGTACACTGATCACGGTCATAACAATGCTACCACGTCAACTCATGTATTTGTCATGTTAGCTCATGGATCTATGGATGGTGATATTAATTGTCTTGCTATACCTTATGATAGATTCTATAGTCAAGGATGGTCTACTTTTGTACCTCTTGATTACATATAAACCACCCTTTGATAGTAATATCAAGTCAATACAGCCTCTCGCAATCCCAAAAAATAAGTTATCGATCTCTCTATGGCCAAAGTGCAAAACATGCCTATCCACATCACTCACACACATGTGAATAGGCCCCATAAAATCGACCTGATAAATTGAAACCAAGTACCTAGGACAACCCAAGACCATCAATTGTAATGTGTAATGCATTAGAGATTGCCCACACCTATGCAACAAAGGCAACCGATCCAACAATACCCAAGGCACCAAGCACAACATCACAACCTTCCACCATGCCCAAAATAGAATCTTCCACCATACCCACACCCAGATCAAATTCATAATCAACATCATAGACTGCCACCCATCCATCATCACCAAGCCCATTCACCAGAATGCTACCAAGCATACCCGTATCAATAGGATCATGAATCCCATGAGGAACAACAACTAAATTATCAATAACCAATTGATACGTACCTTGAGGTGACATATGGTGACATGCCTATTGACAACACTTGCCAAACCACATCCTCAACAATAGAATATTCAAACTCATAAAGGCCAAAGATGAGTGGATGCCATAATATTGCCAAAGGAATATAAATTATTGATAAAGCACCTCAACTATTTAAAAAAAATACCTTAGATTTGGGTTACCAAAAACCTATCCTACAATAGCTCAACAATCAACCTCTCCATTCATCTATTCTGTCGCCACCCTATCTCGAGCACTTTAAGATTCCAAAATTGAATAAGTTCAAGGGTGATGAAGATGCATAGGAGCATATGAAAAGCTTAATGAGAATTTGCTTTCATATTTAGGATATTGACCCCCTAATGCTATGAACGTCCCTTATAAAACTCACTACGGGTGCTTTGGAGTGGTATAACCATTTGCAACGCCATAGAATTTTCACTTTTGAACAATTAGCAAATGATTTTTTGGAATACTTTACCTTTAGCATTAAGAAAAATGCCACCCTGAATGATTTATATTAATCTTTGCCAATTTGAGGATAAACTAGTCATGGACTATGGAAACAGGTGGAGGGCCATCATAACCAAATTACCCTTCAACCTACCCATCATAGAGCTAACTTGAATGTTTACTAGAAGTTGCACCAAACAGATCTTATTCTTATTGAAACTTTAATAGTATAGGAATTTTGAGGAGGCCTTGGCCCAGAAAAAGGTAATTGAGGACATCAAGGTCTAGGAAGGAGTAATTAAACTTTATAAGAAGGAATGGCCCAATAAAAATGCAAAGGATGACCAAAATAAACCAAAGGCAACTCTGATGAACCAGGTTGTCTTGAGTATCCCTGGGACCTCAAACTAAGCTCCAACACAACCACATATATATCATGCCCAACCTCCATTGATGTAGTGCCACCATCCATAAACCAATCCACAACAAAATCAACTTCAAACTCAACCTCATCGGTTGTCTGACCAATATATGCCATTGTTGTAGTCTTTGGCATCAATTTTCAATTGATTATGCGAGGCATAAGCAATTGCTCTCTCTAAGATCCAACCATTGGATCTAAATCATCCCAAACCTAGATATTATAGGGAGGATCAATACTGCACCTATCACCAAAAAAAGGAGTATGACATTAAGTCATGCTTCTCATTCAAGAATATAGTGCAGGACATGATCGAGAGATAAGATATTCAAATCGACAATCCTCTTGCCTCCAACAACCAAAACATAGACATATTCCAAGACCCTTTAATCCAATGTAGAACAAACACAACACCTACTATCAAAATAAAATAACCTAAGTAGGTTAATCAAGTGCATACCACCCCACCTAACCAAGGTTTCATAGGAATGATCAATGTTGTGATGAGGAATAGATGATATCCAATGCAACCCACACAATCGGTGGATCCTACCAATATTCCATCAATACCATAGGCACCGTTAGTATCAAATTTTATCATGCCTACTCTGCCTCGCCCAATGCTTACACTAAAGAACAAACATACTCAAATTCTAATAATGCCATTGATGAGACTCTCCATCTATGAGATGATTCAACAAATGACCCCGTATCGAGAGGCTCTGATGGAGGTCTTAATATCTATTGAACTACAACCACAAGACCCTAATTATTTCATCAATTTTATGGGGCATGTTTAAAATTGTCAAGATCCTATGATAACATTTCAGGATCATGAAATTTAGACAATACCCATTGAGGTACCTGATCCACCATTGCATATCATCACTAGTGTGGATAGGATCCCATTCAAATATATCTTGATTGACACAAGATCTTTGATTAATATTATCACCTCTATCATCCTACAACATCTTAACCTTTCATCATCATGCATCACATCATCCTCTTTCACCCTTCAAACCTTAAATTATGTCTTATGTTCCACCATTGGCACAATAGTTCTTCCTATTCAGGTTGGACAAAAGACTATTCATGTATTGTATCATATCTTGGAAGGTGCCATGCAATACAACATATTGCTTGGCAGACCCTAGATTCAAGACATGAAATGTATACCTTCTATATTGTATCAGTGCATAAAGTATATACATAAAGGCCAAGTTCACTACATTCCTATAGACTTTGAGCCCTTCAAATTTTACAATATGGTATCTCATCCCCAAGAGTCCACATTGCCTTCCATACATCTAGACATTTGGACCAATAACCCCATCCAACCCATAAATTTCACACCATAATAATCCATAACTCCACCACCACCACCTCCATATCAACCCTCGTCATTGTCTTATTTAGGAATTCCATTATCATCATTGGATCCTCCCACTAAAAATTAGGATAAGGCAACTATGCCATCACCTTCATCTCCACCCTCACCAAAAAACCATCCACATCTCAACCATCCATTACATCTCCCACACCTTCGATTTTAATCATCTCTAAAACTTCCATCCATGCTTCCCTATAGAGGAGGAATCACCCATCACCACACATATTTCATCATGCCCACATATTCATCATCACCTCACCTAGGAGAGTTGCCACAAGTCATAATTTGCATGATGAATAACTATTGCAAGATGTTATATTCACCTTGCTAGTAGAGTCAATCAGAGACATTGGTCACCCACAAAATGCACCATTACCCATAGGTGCCATCATCCCCCTTGGGTCCTACCCAAGCCAATTTTTTTTTATCTATGGTTGTATTGATGATTTCGAAGATGTACCTCTTATACCAAAGGAGGAAGAGCCATTTCAGGCAAATATTTATTATCTTTCAAACCCATCCCTTGCTATGTGATATTTCTATCACCATCATTGGCATAGAAACGGATTAGGGAAATACGAGCAAGGTCCCCAGACCCCTTTGGAACCACACTATGAACTACCAATAGATAAATGAGGCTTGGGATAAAATATATGCATGCCTGATGAGCTTCTTGCTAATTTTATTTGAAGAACACAGGCTTATACTAAGAGGGAGGATGAAAAATATAAGACCAACTTTTAATTTTATTTCGCAAACAATATTATCCAATATTATCAATGGCAATATAAATAGCAGTAATCAAAGTAATGCACAAATCATCACACATAAGAGAGATACTAATTTAATGTGGTTCACCCAATGTGGGCTACTCCATGGAGAAAATATTTCTACTAAATTTTCTCAACAAAACTTCTTGGGAATCAATTCCCTATTACAATGTTTATGGACCTCTATCCAAAGGCGACACCAATCCCCTATGCTCTAATTTGTGGATATCTCTCCACAGGAGAAATATTTCTACTTTTCTTTGGTTCGTGGAACTTGATCCAAGAGAACTCTATCTCCTCAACTGGTTTATGGATTTCTCTCCACAGAAGAACTCTATCTCCCTAGCTGGTTCATAGATCACTCTCCATAGGAGAACTCTTTTCCCTTGCTCTGGTTTATGGATCTCTATCCACAAGAGAACTCTATCCCCTCTACTCTAGTTGGTGATCTTATAGAAGACTTCTGCCCCCACTACTATGGCTTATGGATATCTCTCCATAGGAGACCTCTATCCCCACTATACTGGCTAATGGATCTCTATCCACTGGAGACTACTGTCCTCTTTAATCTATCACCTCCAAAGCTTGCTCTAAAATCTATCTCAAATATGTACCAAACTCTATCCCAAGTCTAGTACAAATATGCTCTAACTCTGCTCCAAAATATATCTCAAAATTTGTCCCTAAGCCTTAACACAAAGCTTGATTAAATCACCAATCAAATATGCTTAGATACGCCCCAAGCCTTAATACAAAGCTTGAAAAAATCATCAATCAAATCTGCTTAGATCTACCCCAAGCCTTAACACAAAGCTTGAACAAATCATCAATCAACTCTGCTTAAATCTACCCTAAGTCTTAACACAAAGCTTGAAAAAATCATCAATCAACTTTGCTTAGATCTGCCCCAAGCCTTAACACAAAGCTTGAACAAATAATCAATCAACTCTGCTTAGATCTTCCCCAAGCCTTAACACAAATCTTGAACAAATCATCAATCAACTCTGCTCTTAATGTTGTTTCAATTCTACACAAAACCTGCTCAATATGCCTTCAAGTCTTCATAAATATTTGCTCAAATCTGCATTCAAGTCTTCACAAAGACTTGCTCAAGTCTACCTTCAAGCCCTCTCAAGAACTTGCTCAATTTTACTCTCAATCCTTCACAAAGACTTGCTCAAATCTTTCCTCAAGCTGTCACAAAGACTTGCTCAAACCTACCTTCAAGTCTTCATAAAGACTTGCTCAAATATGCCTTCAAGTCTTTACAAAGACTATCTCAAATATGCCTTCAAGCCTCTCAAGAACTTGCTCAATTCTACTCTTAAGCCTTCATAAAGAATTTCTAAACTCTGTCCTCAAGCCTTCATAAAGACTTGCTCAAATCTGCTGTCAAGCCCTCTCAAGAACTTGTTCAATTCTGCTCTCAAGCCTTCACAAAGAATTTCTCAAATATGTTCTAGAACATGATCAAACCTACTCTAACACATGCTCTAAATGGCTCACAAGATATTCTTTATCAAAATCTCAATATGTTTTACACTCATAAATTATGTACTCAACTAATCATTCTCTATCACTTGTAAAATCTCTCTCAAATAAATTTAGAACAATGTATAAATTGTTTCACAAAATTGATCTATTACTCCCATACTTTCAATCAATATCTCTCAAACCAATGCTCAAAAACTCCACACAATTATTCAACCAATGAAGCACAATCTACTCACAAACCCTAGTATAGGTGTTTCACTTTATTTCAACAAATATGCTTAATGTAGGTTTCAAATACTTTCAATAATAGAAACATAAATTGCTCTCAAATTCAATCCCAAATGTTTCCAAAATATTCAACAATGAAGCATATAAAAATCACTCAAATATTTCAAAAAATGCTTAAAAAATTCTTTTCACTCCACCTTATATTTCACAACATTCAAACACTTCAAACAAAGGATGATGTACCCATACATCTTTGCTTTTATGGATATATGTCTTCAAAATCTATCTCACCAACAACCTATTCCTTTTGTGCCAATCTATCTCACCAAAAAACAATTCCTTTTGTGCCACTTCAAGGTTATATAGCAACAGTCTATCTCAAAACCTCCACATGAATATCCCCTCAACAAGATGCTCAAAGAATTTTGAAAATAATATTCTAGGACTCTTCTTTAGTTCTCATGAACAATGCATTAAAGCTCACAAAAACTTTCTCAATAATTTCCCCCCATTTTTTTATAAAGCAAGAATTACAATAAAATAAAATACCTTTTACACCTTTTATTTCCACTCTTTTCAAATAATTTTCACTCCACTTTAATGTCCAAGAACAAAAATTACATTTGTAAATAAACCAATTACAAACTTATCACTCCAAGCTTAGAAAATAAAATAAATGACATTTAAACCCTTTAATTATAATGCCAAAAATATTTCTCCTTATATCTCCTATGTTTCAAACTATAGACCAAATATCATCCGTCAAATATCACTATAGACAACAATTCAACAATATAGTGCATACCTTATACACTAAACAACATAGCACATACATTTAAAAATAATTAATCTTGCTTTATCACGGACGAGAATCGACCCTTCGACCTCAACCTTCCAAGTGCAACGCTCGACCGCTTGCGCTAGCCAAGTGGTTGAGACTAAACCTTTAGTCTCAATGTCTTATACTTGCTATCTTCGACAAACCAAAAATAAAAACTCTTCAACTAACGCTAGGGGGAATCGAACCCTGAACCTTCCCTCTACTAGCAAATTATGCAGGACCCGCTTGCCACTTGGGCTACCAGTCCTCACTGAACCAAGATGTCTGTTGCCTTATCCTTATCCCTATCGCTTGTTCGGCAAATATTTTTTTAACACATCTTGCTGTCCTCCACTATCGAATTTCTCGCATGCGCATTAGCTTCGGATGATTCAAATTCAATTTAATTTATTTTCTTTTCCCTTTTATATGCTTCAAGGTAATTGCATGACGTTGACAAAAAACATAAGTGCCTCCAATTTAAATTTGATTTTTGGCACCATTTGCCAATTTCAAATTTAATTATTTATTTAATATAATATTTAACTTTAGGTTAAATATTATATTATTTAATTTAGTATCAAATAATACTTTTGCATGGGGTCTTCATCAAATATGATTTTTCTCTTTTTAATAAGCCCTTTTGGCTTAATTATTATAATATTAAAATATTATAATATCTTCTCTTTTCTCTTTAATACCATGGGCATAAACTTTTGTCTTCAATATTTTAGCAAACCTTTTTGGCTTATAATATAAAATATTACAACCAATTCTTTCACCACTTGCCTTGTACCAAAATGAACTTTACCTTGCACAAAACACTTGACATCAATGACAACATTATTACTGAAAATTTCCAACAATCTCCCCCTTTGTCATTGATGGAAACCCTTTTTTTTTAACATCCCTTTTTATTTTTTATTTTCAATTTTGCTCCCACTGAGAAACTGCCCCCCCTGACTGAGTGCTCTCCCCCTAACTCAAATATCTCCCCCTTTGACATCAATGGAAAAGGGACTCCTTTGGGGCTATAGATAAGAATCTTAACTCAGCCCCCTCCCCACCTCCTTTCCTTGAGGTGGTTAATTTTGGGGTGGGAGTATTTCTACTCCCAATATACAGTGCTCTTTTCTTTTGTCAACCTTCTTTCTCAACATACCCTTTTGATTCTTTTGAGTATCCCTATTCTTTCTTGTCTCTAGAAGCTCTGGAAAATTTGTTTTGCACCACTTGGCCTTATGACCAACATTATTGCACTTATAACACTTAATGTTGTGGTTCCTAGAAGGTGCAAATATATTGAAGTTCCTCTTGGTGAAGCCATACCTATTTCTATCATGAATCCTGTAGTGAATTAATATATGGCCAAATCAATTACAAGAGCAACAATACCCTTGAAAGAAATATCCATCTTTGAAGTTCCTCTTAGAAATACTATACTCCTTCTCATAGCCTTGTGACCAAACCTGTTACATGAAAAAACATATCCTTTGAAGAAATATTGCCTTGAACCCACTGGTCTCTTAGTCCTTTCTTCTCTGTGATGATCCCTATTCCTTATTTGTGCATTATTTTCTTCCTTGGTGAAGCTTCTACTCTCAATTTCTCCTTTACTCTCTTCCTCTGAAACATCTTCCCCTTTTTAACTTGAACTTGACCCTTCTTCTTGTTGCCATTGTCCTTCAAAACCAAGTCCTATTTTGATAGATGAAGGTCTTTGTGCATTGGTGATCCTATCCAAAGTATTTGAAATTTTCCCAAACCTGTGTATCTTGTCCTTAGAATCTTCCATTTCCTTCCTTAGATAAAATACCCCTTATTATAATCTCTCACATTCTAAGAATTTTACCTCTAGCTTTTCTTTAAATCTCCTTATGTTAGCTATTGAGTTTGTCGGATCTTGTATAAGTTTTACTTTCTCTTCATCACATTCTTGAAATTGAGCCTTGAATCTTGAATTCAACTTTCTATCATTTTTTAATTATTTGAGAGCAACAATAAGTTCTGCTTCTAGATCTACTATGCCTTCCTCTTCATTCTCTGAACATTTCTCTACTTCTTGGTCTTCAAGAGCATATTCATACTTTTTAGATTTAGCTTCAATAGGAGCAATTTATTTCTCTTCTATTGCCTAAAAGAGGATTTTTTCTTCTTCACTATCTAAGGATCTTTCATCACTATCACTTGAAACCTTTCCTGTATTATTCGCAAAGAAACTCTTCTTATGCCTTTGAAAAACTTCTTTTCATGCTTGCTTTTTCAATACCTAATTTTATTTTCATACCTAGATTTTCCTGCTTCCTTATTCTTATGATCTTGTTTCTCTTCACTGATATTGCTTCCAACTTCTGGACAGTTAGATGCATAGTGACCATATTTACCATAATTGAAACACTTTACTGTTTTCATATCTTTTTGCTTTCTTGAATCCTTCTTGTTTCTTATGCCATAGTTAGCTTCTTCATCACTACTTGAAACATAACTTGATTTTGTTTTCTTATATTTTATCCTCTTTGCTACTTTTAAGGCTACCTTTTTCTTGGGAATATGATCCTTAACTATTATCATCTCATAAGGTGTGAGAGTTCCATGTAACTCATCCATAGTTAAATTTTCAATATCTCTTGTTTCTTCTATGGCTGAAACCTTTCCATCATACCTCATAGGAAGTGACCTTAAAACCTTTTGAGCAACATCAAAGTATTCAATTTTAAATCCAAGTCCTCGCATGGTGTTAACAACCTCATTCACACGAAGTATGCAATAATGTTTTCCTTATATTTCGTCTTCAATTCTTCAAATATATTCTTGTGATTTTGCAATTTTACCATCTTCATATTTTTATCTCCCTCATATATTTACTTCTTTTTTCCCAAATCTCTTTTGCTGATTTGTAATGCATAACTTTACAAACTCTGCTTCACGTAAACCACTTAATATTACATTCATAGCCTTGGCATTATTCACATGCAAGATCTTACCATATTTATTTGTAGAAAGATTAGTTGTAGGTGTGAATCCATCTTCAATTGCTTGCAATGTGTCATATCCTTGTGCCATCAAGTAATTCTTCATTCTTATGCTCCAGAAAGCATAATTATTCCCATCAAACAATGGTACCTTATTTTTTGAAGATCCACTTTGAGATGCCATTTATGTTCCTATACACTCTTCCTTCAAGTTGTTAGACTCTTTAGAAGGAACCTCTTCTAATACCAATTGAAGAACACATGATTATACTGAGAGGGAGGATGAACAGTATAATACCATCATCACCTCACCTAGGAGAGTTGCCACAAGTCATAATATGCATTATGAATCTAAGTATTGGTGAATAACTAGTGCAAGATATTACATTCACCTTGCTAGTAGAGTTAATCAAAGACATTGGTCACCCACACAACACATCATTACCTATAGGTACCATCATCCCCCTTGGATCCTACCCAAGCAAAAAAAGTTTATCTATGGTTGTATTGATGCTTCCAAATATGTACCTCCTATACCAAAGGAGGAAGAGCCATTTTAGGTAAATATTGATTATATTTCAAACCCATCCTTTGATATGCAATATTTCTATCACCATCATTGGCATAGAAATGGCTTAGGGAAATACGAGCAAGGTCCCCAAACCCCTCTGGAACCACACTACAAATTACCAATAGATAAGTGAGGCTTGGGATACAGTATATGCATGCCTGATGAGCTTCTTGCTGATTTTCTTTGAAGAACACATGCTTATATTCCCAGCTGGTTCATAGATCACTCTCCATAGGAGAACTCTTTCCCCTTGCTCTAGTTTATGGATCTCTATCCACAGGAGAACTCTATCCCCTCTGCTTTGGTTGGTGATCTTCTCAAAGACTTCTACCCCCACTGCTCTGGCTTATGAATCTCTGTCTATAGGAGACCTCTATCACCACTGCACTGGCTAATGGATTTCTATCCACTAGATACTACTGTCCTCTTTAATATATCACCTCCAAAGCTTGCTCTAAAATATATCTCAAATCTGTACCAAACTCTATCCCAAGTCTAGTACAAATATGCTTTAACCTTGCTCCAAACTCTATCTCAAAATCTATCCCTAAGCCTTAACACAAAGCTTGATTTAATCACCAATCAACTCTGCTTAGCTATGCCCCAAGACTTAATAAAAAGCTTGAAAAAATCATCAATCAAATCTGCTTAGATCTTCTCCAAGCCTTAACACAAAGCTTGAACAAATCATCAATCAACTCTACTTAAATATGACCCAAGTCTTAACACAAAGCTTGAACAAATCATCAATCAACTCTACTTAGATATTCCCCAAGCCTTAAAACAAAGCTTGAACAAATCATAAATAATATCTGCTTAGATCTTCCCCAAGCCTTAACACAAATCTTGAACAAATCATCAATCAAATTTGCTCTTAATGTTGTTTCATGTCTTCACAAGACTTGCTCAATATGCCTTCAAGTCTTCATAAAGATTTGCTCAAATCTTCTTTCAAGTATTCACAAAGACTTTCTCAAATGCCCTCTCAAGAACTTTCTCAATTTTGCTCTCAAGCCTTCACAAAGACTTGCTCAAATCTGTCCTCAAGCCTTCACAAAGACTTGCTCAAACCTACCTTCAAGTCTTCACAAAGACTTGCTCAAATATGCCTTCAAGTCTTCACAAAGACTTGCTCAAATATGCCTTCAAGCCTCTCAAGAACTTGCTCAATTCTACTCTTAAGCCTTCACAAAGACTTTCTCAACTCTATCCTCAAGCTTTCACAAAGACTTGCTCAAATCTGTTCTCAAGCCCTCTCAAAAACTTGTTCAATTCTGCTCTCAAGCCTTTGCAAAGACTTTCTCAAATCTGTTCTAGAACATGCTCAGACCTACTCTAACACATGATCTAAATGGCTCATAAGATATGCTTTATCAAAATCTCAATATGTTTTACACTCATAAATTATGTACTCAACTAATCACCCTCTATCACTTGTAAAATATCTCTCAAATCAATTTAGAATAATGTATAAATTGTTTCACAAAATTGATCTATTACTCTCATACTTTCAATCAATATCTCTCAAACCAATGCTCAAAAAATCCACACAATTATTCAACCAATGAAGCACAATCTACTCACAAACCCTAGTATAGGTATTTCACTTTCTTTCAACAAATATAATTAAGGTAGGTTTCAAATCCTTCCAACAATAGAAACATAAATTGTTCTCAAATTCTATCCCAAATGTTTCCAAAACATTCAATAATGAAGCATGTAAAACTCACTCAAATATTTCAAAAAATTCTTAAACAATTCTTTTCACTCCACCCTATATTTCACAACATTCAAACACTTCAAGCAAATGATGATGTACCCATACCTCTTTGCTTTGATGGAGATATGTCTTCAAAATCTATCTCACCAACAACCAATTCCTTTTGTGCCACTTCAAGGTTAGATAGCAACAATCTATCTCAAAACCTCCACATGAATATTCCCTCAACAAGATGCTCAAAGAATTTTGAAAATAATATTCTAGGACTCTTCTTTAGTTCTCATGAACATTGCATTAAAGCTCACAAAAACTCAAAACAATTTCCCCCCTGTTTTTTTATAAAGCAAGAATTACAATCAAATAAAAAACCTTTTACACCTTTTTCCTCCACTCTTTTCAAATAATTTTCACTCCACTTTAATGTCCAAGAACAAAAATTACATTTTTAAATAAACCAATTACAAACTTATCACTCCAAGCTTAGAAAATAAAATAAATGACATTTAAACCCTTTAATTATAATGCCAAAAATATTTCTCCTTATATCTCCTATGTTTCAAACTATAGGCCAAATATCATCCGCCAAATATCACTATAGCCAACAATTCAACAATATAGTGCATACCTTATACACTAAACAACATGGCACATACCTTTAAAAATAATTAATCTTGCTTTTTCATGTAAAGGAATCGACCCTTCGATATCGGCATTCCAAGCACAATGCTCGACCGCTTGCGCTAGCCAAGCGGTTGAGACTAAACCTTTAGCCTCAATGTCTTATACTTGCTACCTTCGACAAACCAAAAACAAAAAATCTTCAATTGATGCTAGGGGGAATCGAACCTCGAACCTTCCCTATACTAGAAACTTATGCAGGACCCGCTTGCCACTTGGGCTACCAGCCCTCACTAAAGCAAGACGTCTGCCGCCTTATCCTTATCCCTGTCGCTTGTTCGACAAATATTTTATTAACACATATTGCTGTCCTCCACTATCAAATTTATCGCATGTGCATTAGCTTCAGATGATTCAAATTCAATTTAATTTATTTTATTCTCCCTTTTATATGCTTCAAGGTAATTGCATGACATCGACAAAAAACATAAGTGTTACCTCCAATTTAAATTTGATTTTTTTGGCACAATTTGCCAATTTCAAATTTAATTATTTATTTAATATAATATTTAACTTTAGGTTAAATATTATATTATTTAATTTCGTATCAAATAATACTTTTGCATGGGTCTTCATCAAATCTGATTTTTCTCTTTTTAATAAGCCCTTTTGGCTTAGTTATTATAATAGTAAAATATTATAATATCTTCTCTTTTCTCTTTAAAACCATGGGCATAAACTTTTGTATTCAATATTTTAGCCAACCTTTTTGGCTTATAATATAAAATATTACAACCAACTCTTTCACCACTTAGCTTGTACCAAAATGAACTTTACCTTGCACCAAACACTTGACATCAATGACAACATTATTACTCAAAATTTCCAACAATCTCCCCCTTTGTCATCGATGGCAACCCCTTCTTTTTAAACATCCTTTTTTTTTTTCAATTTTGCTCCCCCTGACTAAGTGCTCTCCCCCTAACTCAAATCTCTCCCCCTTTGAAATCAATGGCAAAGGGACTCCTTTGGGGCTATAGATAAGACTCTTAACTCAGCCCCCTCCCCACCTCCTTTCCTTGAGGTGGTTAATTTTGGGGTGGGAGTATTTCTACTCCCAATATACAATGATCTTTTCTTTTGTCAACCTTCTTTCTCAACATACCCTTTTGATTATTTTGAGTATCCCCGTTCTTGCTTGTATCTATAAGCTCTGGAAACTTTGTTTTGCACCACTTGGCCTTATGCCCAACATTATTACACTTATAACACTTAATGTTGTGGTTCCTAGAAGGTGCAAATATATTGAAGTTCCTCTTGGTGAAGCCATACCTATTTCTATCATGAATCCTATAGTGAGTTGATATATGACCAAATCAATTACAAGAGTAGCAATACCCTTGAAAGAAATATCCATATTTGAAGTTCCTCTTAGAAATACTATACTCCTTTCCATGAGTGTTGCAATACATAGCCTTGTGACCAAACCTGTTACATGAAAAAACATATCCTTTGAAGAAATCTGACCTTGAACCCACTGGTCTCCTTGTCCTTTCTTCTCTGTGATGATACCTGTTCCTTATTTGTGCACTATTTTATTCCTTGGTGAAGTTTCTACTCTCAATTTCTCCTTTACTCTCTTCCTCTGAAACATCTTCCTCTTTTGAGCTTGAACTTGACCCTTCTTCTTGTTGCCCTTGTCCTTCAAAACCAAGTCCTATTTTGATATATGAAGGTCTTTGTGCATTGATGATCTTATCCAAAGTATTTGAAATTTACCAAACCTGTGTATCTTGTCCTTAGACTCTTCCATTTACTTCCTTAGATAAACTACCTCTTATTCTAATCTCTCACATTCTAAGACTTTTACCTCTAGATTTTATTTAAATCTCCTTGTGTTAGCTATTGAGTTTGTCAGATCTTGTATAAGTTTTCCTTTATCTTCATCACATTCTTGAAATTTAGCCTTGAATCTTGAATTCAACTTTCTAACATTTTTTAATTCTTTGAGAGGAGCAATAAGTTCTGCTTCTAGATCTACTATGCCTTCATCTTCATTCTCTAAATATTTCTCTACTTCTTGGTCTTCATGAGCATATTCATACTTTTTAGATTTAGCTTCAACAGGAGCACTTCCTTTCTCTTCTATTGGCTAAAAGAGGATTTTTTCTTCTTCACTATCTAAGGATCTTTCATCACTATCAATTGAAACCTTTTCGGTCTTTTACGCAAAGAAAATTTTCTTATACCTTTGAAAAACTTCTTTTTATGCTTGCTTTGTCCATACTTGTTTTTCTTTTCATACCTAGATTTTCCTGCTTCCTTATTCTTATGATCTTGTTTCTCTTCACTGATATTGCTTCTAGCTTATGGACAATTAAATGCATAGTGACCATATTTACCATAATTGAAACACTTTACTGTTTTCTTACCTTTTTTCTTTCTTGAATCCTTCTTGTTTCTTATGCCATAGTTAGCTTCTTCATCACTACTTGACACATCACTTGATTCTGGTTTCTTATATTTTATCTTCTTTGCTACTTTGAAGGCTACCTCTTTCTTGGGAATAGGATCCTTTACTATTCTCATCTCATAAGCTGTGAGAGTTCCATGTAACTCATCCATAGTTAAATTTTCAATATCTCTTGTTTATTTTATGGCTGAATCCTTTCCATCATACCTCATAGGAAGTGACCTTAAAACCTTTTGAGCAACATCAAAGTATTCAATTTTAAATCCAAGTCCTCGCATGGTGTTAAAAACCTGATTCACATGAAGTATGCAACAATGTTTTCCTCATATTTCATCTTCAAGTCTTCAAATATCTTCTTGTGATTTTGTAATTTTACCATCTTGATATTTTTATCTCCCTCATATGTTTGCTTCTTTTTTCCCAAATATCTTTTGTTGATTCGCAATGCATAACTTTACACTCTGCTTCATGTAAACCACTTAATATTACATTCATAGCCTTGGCATTATTCACATGCAAGAGCTTACCATATTTATTTGTAGAAGAATTAGCTGTAGGTGTGAATCCATCTTCAATTGCTTGCCATGTATCATATCCTTGTGTTATCAAGCAAGTCTTCATTCTTATGATCCAGAAAGCATAATCATTCCCATAAAAAAAATGGTGTCTTATTTGCTGATGATCCACTTTGAGATGCCATTTATGTTCCTATACACTCTTACTTCAAGTTGTTAGACTCTTTCGAAGGAACCTCCTCTGATACCAATTGAAGAACACATGCTTATACTGAGAGGGGGTGAACAATATAAGACCAAATTTTACTTTTCTTTCCCAAATAATATTATAAATAACAATATCAATAGAAGTAATCAAAGTAATGCACAAATAATTATACATAAGAGAGACACCAATTTAACGTGGTTCAACCATTGTGGGATACTCCACGGAGAAAATATTTCTACTAAATTTTCTCAACAAATCTTCTTGGGAATCAATTCCCTATTACAATATTTATGGACGTCTATATAAAGGAGATACCAATCCCCTATGCTCTGATTTGTGGATCTATCTCCATAGGAGAACTCTTTTCCCTTTTCTCTGGTTTGTGGAACTTGATCCAAGAGAACTCTATCTCCTCAACTGGTTTGTGGATCTCTCTCCATAGAAGAAATCTATCTCCCCATCTAGTTCATGGGTCACTCTCCATAGGAGAACTCTTTCCACTTGCTCTAGTTTATGGATCTCTATCCACAAGAGAACTCTATCCCCTCTACTCTGGCTAGTGATCTTCTAGAAGACTTCTACTCCCACTACTTTGGTTTGTGGATATCTCTCCATAGGATACCTCTGTCCCCACTACACTAGCTAATGGATCTCTATCCATTGGAGACTACTATCCTCTTTACTCTATCACCTCCAAAGCTTGCTCTCAACTATATCTCAAATCTATACCAAACTCTATCCCAAGTCTAGCATAAATTTGCTCTAACTCTGCTCATAAATCTGCTCCAAAATATATCTTAAAGTCTATCCCTAAGCCTTAACACAAAGCTTGATTAAATCATCAATCAAATATACTTATATCTTCCAAATCCTTAATACAAATCTTGAACAAATCATTAATCAACTCTACTTAGATATGCCCCAAGCCTTAAGATAAAGCTTGAACAAATCATCAATTAAATCTGCTTAGATCTATCCCAAGCCTTAACAAAAATCTTGAACAAATCATCAATCAAATATTCTTAGATCTACCCCAAGCCTTAACACAAAGCTTAAAAAAAAAATCAATAAACTCTGCTTAGATCTATCCCAAGCCTTAACACAAAGCTTGAACAAATCATCAATCAACTTTGCTCTTAATGCTATTTCAAGTCTTCACAAGACTTGCTCAAATATTCCTTCAAGTTTTCACAAAGAGTTGCTAAAATTTACCTTCAAGTATTCACAAAGACTTGCTCAAATTTACTTTCAAGCTGTCTTAACAACTTGCTCAATTCTTCTCTCAAGCTTTCACAAAGACTTGCTCAACTCTATCCTCAAGCCTTCACAAAGACTTGCTCAAATCTGCCTTCAAGTCTTCACAAAGACTTGCTCAAATATGCCTTCAAATCTTCACAAATACTTGCTCAAATATACCTTCTAGCCCTCTAAATAACTTGCTCAATTCTACTCTCAAGCCTTCAAAAATACTTACTCAACTCTATCCTCAAGCCTTCACAAAGACTTGCTCAAATCTGCTCTCAAGCCCTCTCAAGAACTTGCTCAATTTTGCTCTCAAGCCTTTACAAAGACTTGCTCAAATATGTTCTAGCACATGCTCAAACCCACTCTAACACATGCTCCAAAAAACTCACAAGATATGCTTTATCAAAACCTCAATATTTTTCACACTCACAAATTATGTACTCAACCAATCACTCTCTATCACTTGCAAAATCTCTCTCAAATTAATTCAGAATAATGTATAAATTGTTTCACAAAACTGATCTATTACTCCCATACTTTCAATCAATATCTCTCAAACCAATGCTCAAAAAATCCACATAATTATTCAACCAATGAAGCACAATATACTCACAAAACCTAGTATAGGTGTTTCACTTTCTTTCAACAAATATGCTTAATGTAGGTCTCAAACCCTTTCAAAAATGGAAACATAAATTGTTCTCAAATTCTATCCCAAATATTTCCAAAACATTCAACAATGAAGCACATAAAACTCACTCAAATATTTCCAAAAATGCTTATGAAACAATTATTTTCACTCCACCTTATGTTTCACAATATTCAAACACTTCAAACAAAGGATGATATGCCCATACCTCTTTGCTTTGATGGAGATATGTCTTCAAAACCTGTCTCACCAACAACCAATAAATTTTATGCCACTTCAAGGTTAGATAGCAACAGTCTATCTCAAAACCTCCACATGAATATCCCCTCAACAAGATGCTCAAATAATTATAAAAATAATATTCTAGGACTCTTCTTTAGTTCTCACAAACAATGCATTAAAGCTCACAAAAACTCCCTACAATATTTCCCTTTTTTTTTATAAAGCAACAATTACAATCAAATAAAATACCTTTTACACCTTTTATCTCCACTCTTTCAAAATAATTTTCACTCCAATTTAATGTCCAAGAAAAAAAATTACATTTGTAAATAAACCAATTACAAAGTTATCACTCGAAGCTTAGCAAATAGAATAAATGATATTTAAACCCTTTAATTATAATGCCAAAAATATTTCTCCTTATATATCCTATGTTCCAAACTATAGGCCAAATATCATCCACCAAATATCACTATAGCCAAAAATTCAACAATATAGTGCATACCTTTAAAAAAATTAATCTTGCTTTATCACATACGGGAATTGACCCTTCGATCTTAGCCTTCCAAGTGCAGTGCTCGACCACTTGTGCTAGCCAAGTGGTTGAGACTAAATCTTTAGCCTCAACATCTTATAATTATTAACTCCAAAAAACCAAAAAAAAAAAATCTCCAACCAAAGCTAGGGGGAATCGAACCCCGAACCTTATCTCTACCAACAACTTATGCAGGACCCGCCTGACACTTGGGCTACCAGTTCTTGCTAAACCAAGATGCTTGATGCCTTGTCCTTATCCCTGTTGCTTGTTTGACAACTAATTTTCTAACATGTCTTGCTATCCTCCACTATTGAATTTCTCGCATGCGCATTAGCTTCAGATGATTTGAATTCAATTTAATTTGTTTGCTTCTTCCATTTTTATGCTTCAAGGTAATTGAATGACGTCAGCAGAAAACAAAAGTACCTCCAATTTAAATTTGATTTTTGGTGCCATTTGCCAATTTCAAATTTAATTATTTATTTAATATAATATTTAACTTTAGGTTAAATATTATATTATTTAATTTAGTATTAAATAATACTTTTGCATGGGGTCTTCATTAAATCTAATTTTTCTCTTTTTAATTACCCCTTTTGCCTTAATTATTAGAATATTAAAATATTATAATATATTCTCTTTTCTCTTTAAAACCATGGGCGTAAAATTTTGTCTTCAACATTTTAGCCAACCTTTTTGGATTATAATAAAAAATATTATAACCAATTATTTCACCACTTGGCTTGTACCAAAATGAACTTTGCCTTGCACCAAACACTTGACATCAATAACAACATTACTACCCAAAGTTTCCAACATCCTTCAATGCCTTAACTTAGGCCTAGAGGGAGATATTGATGGCAATGAGTATGCTGATCCTGGGAATGCTCAATTTCTTAGAGATCACCTACATATCACTACATTATCTGTTGCTAATAATAACTCATCAAATGAAGATTTAGAATATGATCAAGAGTTAGAAGATGACTAGGAGTCAAGAGATGATTGAGAGATCTTATCTGCTACTTCATCTAGCTTGAAAGAAGAGTCCACTCCCAATGAACCTCTCATAGATCTAGATGAGTTCTATCTTCAAATTTTCCTGAGATTACCACTGCCCATCTAACACCAACTTCTCCCACCTAAGGATCCGGTCATTCCAGTCCCACCTAGGGGACACCCTGTCATTCCCATTCCACCCCAACCACCTCTTGAATATTTGTGGCCATCCATATTTAACCACCTATTCCCACCCATGAATGGAGGTCATACGCCATCCATCAATATGATCTCCATTGACCTCACCACTCTACTTCACTATCCAAACAATCCTTCCTAATCATTGCCTCTTAATCCTGAGGCTATTGATTTTGATTGCATTGATTTTTTTCCTTCACTTTCCAAGTTCTTCATTTTCAAGGACATGTTATAGCCATATCATTTGTCATCGTACCTACCTTTAGTTGTCCTCTAGACTGAGATATAATTTGATGACGTATTTGACTCATTCAATCTAGTCGATAATATCCATTTGATCTCTATGCCTCACCAATTGGAGGAGGGATCCCATATGCTAATAGAAGATATGAACGAAATCGATATCAGCATGGATCTCCAAATTCCCCAAATGCTTAAACTAAGGAAAATTCTTTCAGATGTAGAACATGTTGTATTCACCTCTTTTCTAACAAAGTATAAATAAGCTTTTACATGGTCATACAAAGACATGCCTGATCTTGACCCGAACTTAGTTCACAATATAACACTCATTCTAGTGGTCAAACCTGTCAAGTAGAAGCTTAGAAAAATGCATCCAACAATAGATTTAACTATCAAAGATGAATTATAAAAGTTGTTAGATGTATGTTTCATCCAACCTATCGACTATCCCAAATGGGTGTCCAACATGGCACCTGTAAGGAAGCCAAATTGGGGGTTCACATATGCACTAAGTTTCTTGATCTAAATAAAGCAAGCTCCAAGGATGACTTTTTGCTCTTGAATATCAATACACTGGTAGATGCAACTTTAGGCCACAAAATACTTTCCCTCATGGATGGTTTCTCAAGATATAATCAAATTCGAGTCAAACCTAAGGATCAACCCCAAACAACCTTTACTATGCCATGGGAGACATTTTGCTATAAGGTCATGCCCTTTGAATTAAAGAATGCTGGTGCTACCTATTAGTGGATAATGACATATATTTTCCATGACTACATGCATAATATCATCGAATATTATATCTATGATCTTTTGGCCAAATCTCTACTGCATCAAGACCATATCGATGTTCTATGAAAGGTTTTTGATCACCTATTAGAGCATAACGTAAACTTGAATCCTAATAAGTACACTTTTGGTGTAACATCCAAAAAATTTCTAGTTTTCATTGTGTCTGAGTGAGGCATCGAGGTTGACCCAAAGAATATTGAAGCAATCTTAAGCATGCCCCCCCCCCACCAATCTTAAGCAGCTTCATAGCTTGTAAGGTAAGATATAGGTCATCCATCATTTTATCGTATAACTATTGGATAAGTCTCGGTTGTTCAACTATCTTCTACAAAAGGGGACAACTTTCCATTGGGATAAATATTACCAAGAGGCTTTTGAAGACATCAAACAATACTTGAATTCTATACTAGTATTATCTCCTTTGAGACCTAGTGCACCTTTTCTACTATACATCTTGACCAATGACTTTACTCTAGGAACTATGTTGTCCTAAAAGAATAAGATAAATAAGAAATAAACCATTTATTACATCAATCACACCATGGTATCATACGAAATAAAATATGCTTGTGTTGAGAAACTCTGCTTAGTGGTGGTCTTCACCACCAAGAAGCTTCATCATTACACGATTAATTAGATAACATATGTTATCTCTAAATAAAACCCTTTTTGATATATGATAATTTGTACTTATCACAATAGTCATACCACAAAGTGGATAATGCTCTTGATGGAGTTTGACCTCAAATTCATTGGACAAAAGTCTATCAAGGGTAAGGTCATCATATACCAGCTAACAGAAGTGCCTCTCCACGATGATAAGCCTATTACAATTGAGCTACTTGATGATGCAATATTCATATTATCTAGCTTAGAAGATCCAAAATAACCAGAGCACAAAGTCTATCTAACACTGTTATTTGATGGTTCTAAATGTGAAAAAGGGGGTGGTGCCATAATATTATTTTTAACACCACAAGGGGCTCCTATTCCCCTTTCATTTAAATTTGATTTCCCATGCACTAATAACAACTGTTAGAAATATTATTTATTCCATAATTTGGGTTATGTAAATGTATCCTCCAAGATACATACCTAGATTACTTCCTGTGTAGGTTATCTAGTGACTTCAAGCAATGTGATAAATGGACAAGTGTCCATGTACAAGTTTACATGCATAAGGTATCCTATGCATATCTATATAGAGTGTTGAGAAAGCATCATATTTTGCATATATAAGGATGACCTCTTAGATAGATATATGAGGACATCAAAAATATATTGTTAAATAGCGTAGGTTAGTGGATTGTGTTCTACACCATTTACTAGTGATGGATGAGATATAGATTTGTAGATTTTTTAATGGAGTGTTCATTTCCTCCATAGGTACATTGTAATATTTTATATATTTTATATTTCAGAATACTTCAATCATCTAGCAGATTTACTTTCTTGCATTTTAGTTGGCATATTGTGATTGTTATCTCTCATGGCTCATTTATCAAAAGCTAATAGTGGTATCGGAGCCATAATAGATATAATATATGTAGGTCATTAGGTCACCACCTTTGTTGGTTAGCTTGAGAATTTTTTCAAACTTATGTGCCATTGGACCAACCACTGAAAAAATATATCAAGAGTATCTAGGTGGTAGATTTTAAGAGAGTCACAAAGATAGGATTGAAAGGAATATCAGTTTCAAAAAATACTGAGATCATTTTTCATCTAGAGTCTTTTCCACAGGGTTCTTATGAAAACTTGTGAAGACTAGGACTCAACATATCAATCCACTAGATTGACAGATCATCTAGGTCATTTGGAGTTCGTTAAATTGTGCCTAAAGATTCTTTTATTGCAAGAAATTAATCCTTAGAGGATTGGAAATCCTCCTATGACAGAAAGCTAGGAGACTCCAATTTTGTTACCCGAAGGTTGACGTGCCCTCATGGTGCAAAGGTTAGTTCATTGTGTGAGAGAAGAATGTTGTGGAATAAGACTTCTATTGAAGGATCATGGTGAAGATAGGAGATTGAAGATATCCATTGCTGGATTACATAAATCCACACTTAAAGAATAGTCCAAAAAAACCTTGATACAGAAAGACCATAGAAGTCTTGTAGAACAAGCCACAAGAGCCTTGATACAGAAAGATCATAGAAGCCTTGTAGAAGAAGCCACAAAAGTCTTATACTAAAAAGACCTCAGAATACTTGATATTGAAAAGGCCATAGTAGCCTTGAAATTGAAAAATACCACAAGAGCCTTGGTATTGAAAAAGGCCACAGAAGCCTTAACATCAAAGTAGGCCACAAAAGGCTTGATCCTAAAAAGAATTCGAGAAGAATATTTAATTCAGAAGTAGAATAAATATTTTAGTACTAATATTCTTGTTTTAGGAATAAAATATTCAATGAGTTAAGATACTTCCTACAATAAAGTTAGGAGGAGCATCTTATTCAGAATCAACTTAATACTAAATCAAAAGAGAAGAGATCAGGATAAGATCTCATTGAAGAACTTCTAGTCTTGGAAGAAGAAGAAGAAGGACTAGGAGAGTCCTGCTCGAAGCCAGAAGTAACAGAATCAAAATATCCAGGAGAAGATCTCACCACCAACACTTCTAGAAGTAGAAGGTTGAAGAAAAGGTCTAAAGGAAGACCATCAAAAGCTGCAAGATCAAAGACCTTGAGAAGGTCTCATCGAGCATCTAAAAAAGGCTAGGAGAGCATTTTTGAAGATCAAGAGAGTTCTTTGAGAACTCATTGGAGAAATCCACTATCTAGGTGAAGTCCCTGATAGTGAGGGCTTGGGATGATTGTTGCCATATGACAACAAGCCCAAGAGGAGAATTTGACAATGAGTGCCAAATCTGAGAAGAAGTTTGGCAAGGAGTGCCAAAACCTAGAAGAAGATCCTGCTTGAAGTCAAAACTCGGTAAGAGGACTTGAAGACATAAGAAGCTCACCAAATCTTGGAGATCTAAATCTTACCTCTCACAGTGAGAAGTCATCACCCTAGAGACATAGAATTATCCAAATCTATAGGAGGAGGAGAACACAAAAGGAGAACAAACCACCAAATCCTAGGCTCATAAAAGAAAGTTCGAGACCATCATTTGGTGAAGAAGGAGCTATGCAAGACATCCTATTGGAAGCAACAATTTGGTGTTTATATACACCAGGGTATACATTCTCTACAAATGCTGAAGAAGAGCTACAAAAAAGGTATGCAACTTTCATTAAATTGAAGTACCTATTAGATTTATTAGAGCACCTAAAATTGGATTAAGGTTGCAAGAAGGAAATTAGATTTAAGTCTTCTAAAAAGTGCAAAGGAAAATAGATTTTTTTTAAAGATTCAATTGCACATTTATTAGGAGTTGATTGGATTCCAGATTAGATTCTATCAACTACCTATTATCTATTATTGAAAAAGAAGACTAAGTCCTACAATATTTATTGTAGTGAAATTGCAGAATAACTCCTAAAGATTCATTTTAGGTTATTCTTGATTAGTTGTAGTGGATTATTAGTGCATTTCTTTGAGAGTTGATTGGAGTGATAAGATGTAATATTAGTGCATTAAAAAAGAGCTTGTACTATTCTACCACTCTAAAAAAGAAAATTAGTTTTGTGTTTTCTAAAAGGTACAAAGTCTGATTTGTATCAAATGTCTAAATACACTATTGAAGCACAAAAATCTGCAACTTGATGTGGCCTATAGAAGCCACCAAATAAGGGTTAGAATCCTCTATATCTGGAGAAGAACATAGCTAACCAAAAATAGAAATAGAAGCTTACGAAAATGAGATTTGGTGAGTCTTAAAATCAAAAGCATTACAAGTGAATGCAAAGAAAAAAATACATAAAACTTGCATCAAATAAAAGAACTTCTATCTACTGTTATTGAAGCTTGGACTTGCTATCAAAAGTTTCCAATTAAAAAGGGAAAGGCATGTCTATTTTTAAAGACAACCTCAAACCATTGTATTGCAATAAATCTACCACAAAACTAGAATCTTAAAAATCTATAAATAGAGTGCAAAACAGGGTTTATTAAAAGCCTTATTGTACAAAATATATTACATTATCTTGCACTAATCTAATATGGTTTTGGAAAGCATAAGTGCAAATTTGAAAAGTTCCATATTAGGGCATGTTTTCCTACAAAAAAAAGAACAACGATCAAAGACCGGATGCCAACACTCTTCCTACCAAGCTAGTAGGAGCCATTCAAGGGCTCATATTGGATGTACATACCTGAAGAAACAAAGCTCATTTTAGATCATCCATGAACTACATTTACATAGATAAGCAAGTGCAAATAAATCTCAAAAGAACGTAGAAATAGAAATGGAAAAAATAAAGCTTTTGAAGGCATAAAATAAAGTAAATAAGGTGTTACATTCGTGGTATCAATCTTGGAGAAGAACACTCACCAAAGGAAGCGTCGAACTGCTATCCAAGCTCCATAGCGTATCGTCCATTCAGCCACAGAGGACAAATATTGCTTGCTGCCCAAGCAACGTTGCAAAGCAAGAAAGATATGGGGTTATAATATCCATCTTCGAAGGCATTACAAGAATGGTATCCATTTAGAAATGACACTTGGCATTTTAGCCATCATTCCTCTCAACGCTCTAGAGGCTTCTATGAAGGAGTTACAAGAAAAGACATGCCACTTGGTATTATTCATAAGCTTCACACAAGGGCCTAGACGTTTTCAAGTAGTGCTAGATAAATATTCTGAGTGTTACGTAAAGAAGGGAGTGCTCTTTTATAATGGATGTGACACTTGTCACAATGCCTATATACATGTTGCTTAAAAGGCATATTTTAGTCTACGACCAACATGCAAGAGTGAAGCACAATCAAGACAGAGGAACATAGTGTAGCACCCTAAAATTGGCACAGTTAAACCTTAGTAAAAATATAAAAATTCAAATTTTAACCTCAAACCGCCCGTTAACCGCCTGTTACCCGCTCCCCTTGTTTTTCGCACCATTTTTAGGATTTTTTTTGACCGTTGGATGATATCGTTGCAGATTAGATGAAATCATCCCATATCTGATGAATTCATCTAGAATAGAATGTCTAGACGATTTCGTCCCAAAACCAAATTTTCATACTTAGCTTCTGTTCCAACAGCCTCTTTAACCTGGCAGAAAGCGTGTCTGCGTAGTTAGAGCCTCCCCCGTTGGAGATCTCCCAAATTGGGATGATATCCAACCTCCTAACCTCCCCCTAATCCTATATAAACTAGGATTTTTCCAATTTATCCCCCTGACTGACTCCCCTGACCCCCCTGAATCTCTGCCTAAAACTCTGCTTAAACCCCTGAACTTTCATGCACCTCAGAGCATCCTCACACCATCATTTGCATTTTGTATTTCATGTTTTCTTGTAGGAACTTTACTATTTTTCAGTCGAAGCTAGCTCAAATCATCGCAAGCGATTCCAGGCGATTTCGAATAATCCTATCGAGGAGTGCAGACAATCTCATACGATTGGAGGTGATCCCGACTGTAGTCCAGATTTGGGGAAATCAGAGTCCAAAGTTTGCATCTCTTTATTGTTTTCTGCATTTCTCTATACATTATCGTAGTTATTATATTTATGCATCTTGGAGTTCACCTCATTTAGCATAACCGCATGATAAATTTAAAATCAATCATTAAATTTATTGCATTTCTCTTATTTGTTATTTGAATCTATTATTTAGGCATGTTTGCTATTATTTCTATCATTCCCCTTTGCTTTTGCAGTTGCATCTTTGGTATTTTGTATCTATTCCTATGATTGCAGGTTTTTGATAGATTGAAGACGATTCAATGTAATTTCAAATGATTACGTATGAGTTGAGATGATCTGGACTACCACAAAACTTAGAATCTTCATTAGACATCCAGAATCAGGTATGTTCTGTCCCATTCGACACATTCTCTGTGTTTAGCATTTATTCATATTTTTTGTATCCATAAAAATCAGCATTGGCATATAGAATAGTTTAGATTCATCTTGGCCAAACCTAGGAATTGAATGATTAAAGTACAAAATGAACACATCAAACCCACTATCAACCTAGGTGTGGAAACTGCCATTCAAAAGTTTCCTAGTGAACCCACCATCCTTCAAAAATTCACCCTTATACCCCTCCCCAGAGAGGCGGGACCTTCAAAGGGCCTCTTAGTACGAGGTATTGTCCCATCCTTCTCGCATCCCCATTCCGAGCGCGGATCCTATAGCCTGAAGGTAAGGATGCAAAAAATTTGGAGCGATACATTTTGGTGAACCCGACGTGAAAAACTAAAAATCTTTTGAAAAAAATCCCAAAAAACAAAACATAAATGCATTTAGAATCAAAGATTGCATATCATATTTAGATGGTAGATTATAATAAAAGACGAGTTGTCACCATTAATGTTGAGAATCAATTAGTAGCTATAGATATTACTTCTGTGCTTAGAATACCTTACACAAATAGGGTTCAACCTTTATGGGACGAACTTAATAAGAGATTGAATATCATTAATTCTAGATCAACCAAACTTAGGCAAATCAAGAGGTTTGTCCTAGATAGAATCCTGGATCCTGATCAAGTGACCTTGTATCATGAGCTTCGGAGAGCTTGCCATAGGTGGTTAGCAGATAAGAGAGCCCTTGTGTCTTCTGAGTTGTACACCTTTGAGGAATACCTCGATAATGCAGTTGTAGTACATAAATTTCTATTTCGTATAGAGGACCAAGAGGTCGTTCTTACAGATAGAAAAATATGGAATAGAGTTCCTAAAGCTGTGTTATATCGAGAGTATTTCCACGAACTTTATTTCTACCAGTCGAGTCTAAACAGATAATATCACTATAGCACACTTTATCAAGTTCTTGAAAAACCATTTCCAATTTGAAGAGGAGCATTTCATGACTCCTAATGAACTTGATCCTATCAATGACATCTATAAACTATTTATAGAAAACTAAGCTATTCCTTTATTATTGTTATTTCTTGCATTCAGTGTGTTGTTTGTTGTCTTTATAAGCATAAAACAAAAAAAAAACAAAAATAATAAATAAAATAAAATAAAAACAAAACAAAATCATAACAAAAATCAAAACATTTTCTTTTAAGTATTATTGTAGGTATATAATTAAAATATATCTACCTCCTAAATTTGTTGCAAATATATTAATATATATTTACTAAAATCTAAATTTAGACATAATGACTAGACTTAGGAATGGAAAACAGACTGAAGTAGAAGAAGATTGGTTAAAAAAACCAGGAAATAACCCAGATGTCCTTCCTAAAGACCCAATTCAGGAAGAAGGAACCTTTGACCAACAAGAAGAAGAATTTGTTGTAGGAAATGAACAAAAATAAAATGATAGAGAGGAAGGATCCTCATCCCCTAAAATATCTCCGAAAGGAGTCATTACTTTTGAGAACATGGAACATTTTTGGAAGTTCCTCAATACTAATATTGGCACTCTTAATAGAGCAGTCCATATGGACAAAGATCAAATTAGTGACACTCAAGCAACCCTAGAAGATATATATCACACATGCACTAATCCTTTATCCTTTGTTGATCAAGAAAGTGATCAAGCTGGACCATCCAATTTGGATATGGCCACTATGATCTAGAACATGCAACAACAGGTTACCCAACCACCTAGAGTGCCTGTTACCAAGCCTAGGGTTATTCCCACACAAAAGAAACCTTCATTCACTGCTCTATTTCACCAAGCTATTGATAAATATACCGCAAATCAACAAAAGCCTAAAACAAAACCAAATACCAATTTCCAACAATCTGGGATACAACATAATGCTACAACAAATCTTCTTCATAATACTCTTCCTACCCACCATTTGCATAACAACAATATAGCATCTAATTCTTATGTCACGCCTTCCTACGCTCACAAATCCCATACTCATGTACCACCAAACCAATATGGTGGGCAAACTGGTAATCTGGAAGCCACTATGAAACAATTAGTCTCCTGCATGGACCAGATAGGTCCCTACCGTCCCTCGTACAATTATCGAGAGATGTGTAGTCAGCTTCTAGATCCTATAGTTGTAGCACAACCATATCCCAAACACTTTCCTATGCCTGTCTTACCTATATAAAAAGGAACTGAAGATCCCATAGAGCATCTTCGTATGTTTAGGATATCATGTCATGATATATCACATGATGACTTGTTATTACTAAAGATGTTCCCGAAAAGTTTAGGAGGGATGGCATTGGAATGGTATTATCAACTACCCACTCATTCTTTGAGGAATTTCGAAGAAACCGTCGAGTATTTTGTTCATCAATTTAGTTCCTACATTGAAAGGCATGTAACCATTAAATATGTGTACAACCTAAAACAAGACAAAGATGAGTGTTTTGCTGACTTCTTAGCTCTATGGAAGCAGTTGATAGGAAAATTACACTTTGTGTTACCTTATCGAGAAATGTTGGATATCTTTATCAATAATTTACAAGAACAACTATCCTATGAATTATCAACTACTACCTTGACCACCTTCGATCAAGCTATAGACTTAGCCCGAAGAGTGGAAGATGCTCTTATTAGGAGAGGTTAGCTTAAAAAGAAAGATGATGAGAAAACATCCAAAAATCAATATAAAAATAAACAAGTTGTGGGTGATGGAGTCACTGATAGTAGAAATATCACTACTGTTAATGTTGCAAAAACAATAGAGAAGTTCATATTGAAACCTCCTGATAAACCACCTTGAGAATTTACTAGGTTAAATCAACCTTTATCAGCCATTCTCCCGCAACTATTAGCACGAGGTTAGATTCAATTACCAAATATCCGAGAACCTGATCCAACTATACCCAGATACAGAGCTGATTTACATTGTGATTTCCATAGAGGGCCTGGACACGCTACCAATTCTTGTAAAATATTAAAACATAAAATACAAGACCTGATTGATAACAATGAGATGGAGGAGAAAGCCTTTCAACCTAAACAAAATCCTTCTAATAATTCTCAAAAGAACATCCCTCAAAATCAGAATCGAATGCCAATCAGCCATCGGACATATTTCAACATCCTTTACCAAAGCATGGTAAAGAGGTGGCTAATCAAATTGAGCATCATAATGTTCCCCCTCCTACCCGATATATAGGAACTATTAGTGGACATTCACCTACTCATGATGTGGAAGTATTTGACACAACTTTATCCGTAGTTACGACCAGACCTATATATAATATTCGGACCCCTGATCTTAGTGATACCGAATATGAGACTGAAAGTGACATGGAAATCACCTCAAATCAATCGAATAGTTCTGAATATGAATCAGATCCTATTCAACCTATCACAAGTTCTATGGTTCCAGAAGAACCATTTCCTAAAAGAGTCACTACTAGACCATCTTCTCACCAATTAATTTCTAATGAACAAGCCATAAATGCTAGACCAAGGCCCATTCATCATCCACAAAATAATTTGTAGGTACCATCAGAGCCGTTACCAGACAACAGGCTCAAAACTCTCAACAGGATCAAACTCAGAATGATGGATCAGCTCCACTTGTTTTGAAAAATACCAATAAAGGGAATCATGCGCCTAATGTTCAACCTAAGCCTCCTTATAATATTAATGAACAATTATCAAATACTACGACTAGAATTTCCCTTTTGGACCTTTTAAGATCTTCTCCTACCCATAGGGATGAATTAATGCTCACATTAAGCCAAATGATGGCACCACAAAATATTCAACCTGAAGCCATGTCCAATACTATCATAACTCGAGAAGTCGATTGTATTGACTTTCGATATAGAGATATACCACAACATAGTTTACATAAGGATAACCCCTTATATATTACTGCCCTAATTGGGGATGTAGCGGTTAAACGAGACTTGATTGATAATGGTTCATATTTAAACATATTCACTTTTGACTTCTACCAAATATTTGGGTTTAGAAGTGATGAAATGAAAAGAACTGATATGATCATAAAAGCCTTCAATGACAAAACACAAGAAATGTGTGGAGTTATTACTATCCCCTTGCAAGATGATCAGAGAACCTTAGACACAACCATGTTTATTGTACATTGCCCTACATCGTACAATATACTTTTGGGTCACCCTTGGATCAATGCAATGCAAGCTGTTCCCTCCACTTTACATTAGTGTGTTAAATTCAAATTTAAAAATCAGTTGGTCACCATTCATGGTGATCCTAAACCCTTTGATATGTGTGCTTTGGCAGAACCTATTGGAGTTCAATTTTGCCCTGCTCTGTCATCCACACATCCTAATTCTCATCCACCGTCTATATGTGTGAAACACACACCCATGACATCATCTACTTTTTCCCCATCAACTACACCTCTACATATAGCTCAACCATCTTTCGAACAAACCACATTAGGACCTCGAAAAGATCCTAAAACTACAACTAATGCTTCTTGTTTTACTCCTATAACTTCCATACCTATAGACTCATCTATCGATATCTCTATAACATCTACATCCACTACAGGCATACTTTCCACATCTGCCGATGTAGGAAATGTTCCTTCTACCTCTTATGCTCTTACTGATGAGCTCTTACCCGATTTATCTAAAATTCTTATATCAGAAAAAATAAACATCGCCATGCAAGATTCCCTTATTTTAAATAAACTCCCACCCTCTCCTCGTACCTTGGGCCTCCCATAGCCTATGGGAAGTATTTACCAAGTCGGGAGTTGTGCTTTTATTTATAAGGGATATGATTGGGGAAGAATATCTAGAAACATCAAGACACATTGTGATGGATATGCTAGATGCTATTTTGCTAATGAGTATATTAAAGCTAAGCCTATAATGCTTAAATTAGGATATAAAGGGAAAGGTTTGGGACCTTTACAGAATGGTATGAAAGAACCTTTTGAGGTAGAACCATGGCCTGCCCGATGTGGTGTGGGCCTATTTCCTAGTAAAGGTCAGCCCTTCCCATTTGAGGATGATGACCACCTCATATGTTACCAAGATTATCTGGATAAATGAGATGTCTTGCATTTAATGAATAAGCCTCTTACATGTAATATGTTATCCATAGCTTACCCTGAGATGATTGCCGAATTCGATGATGAGTTGGAGGGGGATATCTTTCATGATGTCTCCATTGAGGAATTGTTACATAACGGATTTTATTTCAATGGCTCTATACTTAGTATATCCTAGCTTGAGGCCACAACTCCTCAAGACGAATTATCCAAGCTAACCTTGGAAGAATTACAAGAATTAGGCATTTCACCTACCCCACCTAATTTTGAGAGAGATCTACACATGGAAGTAGAAAACATCATAAAAATTAACATTGTAACCAAAGATAACCCTCACATAATCAACATTGGATCAAAATTGAGTTAAGAAAAACAAGATAAATACATTGCATTCCTTAAACAATATTAAGACGTTTTTGCTTGGACATATGAAGATATGCCAAGATTAGACCCTTATGTAGTTATGCATCACCTAGTAGTCCATCTGGATGCTAAACCTGTTAAACATAAACTTAGAAAAATGCATCCTCAAGTGGCCTTACTAGTCAAAGGGGAATTAGAAAAACTCTTAAATGTTATTTTTATACAAGCCATTGATTATGCTGAATGGATCTCGAATGTAGTTCCAGTAACTAAGAAAGAAGCTACTAAAGTTAGGGTTTGCACAGACTTCAGAGATATCAATGTTGCATGCCCTAAAGATGATTTTCCTCTTCCCAACATGGATCAGATCATTGAATTTACTGCTGGGAGTGGAATGATATCCCTAATGGATGGATTTTCTAGTTATAATCAGATCAAGATAGCTCCTGAAGATCAAGCTAAAACAACCTTTATTACCCCTTGGGGGACCTTTTGTTGGAAAGTGATGCCATTCAGTTTAAAGAATGCAGGTGCAACTTATCAACGAGCCATGACTTATATATTTCATGATATGATGCATGATATTCTACATGATTATGTAGACGATATTATAGCTCGTTCCATAAAATAAGATGATCATTTAGATGACTTGAGAAATTTTTTTGATCGGTTAAGGGAGTATCTTATTCAACTAAATCCAACCAAATGTATATTTGGAGTTAAGTCCAGTAAATTATTAGGGGTTATAGTTTCTTTACGTGGCATTGAAATTGACCCTCTCAAGATTGTGGCTATCACTGATATGCCCGCACCCACAAATATATTAGAATTACGAAGTCTACAAGGTAAGCTTCAAGCTATTCATCGCTTTATTGATAAGTTGGCAGACAAAATCGGACCTTTTATTAAGCTTCTTAAGAAAGATGTCTATTTTCATTGGGACGACGAATGTCAGGAAGCATTCGAACTCATCAAAAAATATCTCCTTAAACCATCGGTGCTTTCACCACCTAGATCTGATCGTCCATTTATTTTGTACATTTTTGCTTTCGATTTAGCCTTAGGAGCTATGTTAGCTCAACTTGATGAGAAGAAAGAACGTGCTAATTATTACATTAGCAGAACCTTAATAAGTTATGAAACTCACTATACCGTATTAGAGAAGTTATGTCTAGCAGTCGTATTTTCTACATAGAAACTACGACATTATATGCTCAGCCAGAAAATGTATGTTATTGCTAAATTTGACCCTTTGCGATATCTCATGAGTCGATCGTACTTATCTGGTCATACAACAAAGTGGGTTCTTGCGCTAAGCGAGTTTGAACTCACATTTATAGGACAAAAGTCTGTTAAAGGTCAAATCATAGCAGATCAATTAGCCGCTGCACCCTTAGAGTCTACCCATCCCCTCATCATTGAGTTTCTTGATGAATGCCTTAAACTAGAGGCATACCATCCAGAGCAATGGTCCCTATACTTTGACGGATCCCGATGTATGAGTGGGGTTGGTGCAGGTATTATTTTAATATCTTCGTAGAAACATCTTATACCTCTGTCCTTCAAACTAACATTTGCTTGTACTAATAACACTACTGAATATGAAGCTCTTATCCTTGGATTACGAGCTACTTTAGCACTACAAATTAAAAATCTATTGGTTTTTGGTGATTCTCAACTTGTCATAAATCAAATCAATGATGTTTATCAAACCCGAGATGATAAATTACATCCATACAAAGCATATGTCTTACAATTATTATCTTTGTTTGATAAAGTTACCTTGGAAGCTATTCCTCGAAGTAGCAACCGTACGGCTGACGCTATGGCTGCAGCTGCATCTCTTTTGCCCTTGGAGTTAGATGACGAATATGCTACCATCATTATTCATTGACTCCAGGAACCCGCTTCAAGAAAATCATGCTTAGAACCTTTGGATGTGTTTCTAATCAATGAAACTACTCCTGAACCTTGGTACACTGATATATATATAATTTTCTACAAAAAGAAATCTTCCCTGAAGGTTGTAATAGTAACCAACGCAGGTTATTATGTAGACGAGTAAGTCGCTTCGTGATTAATGGTAATACCTTGTATAGGAGATCTTTTGAAGGCATCTTACTGAGATGTTTGAATCTAGCAAAATCTAGATCAGCTTTGAGTGAAGCCCATAATGGATTTTGTGGGGGGCATTTTAGTGGTAGCGCCATTGCTAAGAAGCTCCTTAGGATAGGATATTTTTGTCCTACCATGGAGAATGATGCACATGCTTATATGCGTCATTGCGACAAGTGCCAAAAACACACTGACCTTGTCCATGCACCTACACAAGAGCTACAGGCTATTTCATCTAGCTTAGACATCATTGGAAAAATCAACCCTGTGTCATCTGATGGACACAAATTTATCATAACCGCCACTGAGTATTTCACGAAGTGGGTTGAAGCTATGCCATTAGCTTCTTGCACTAGAACCCAAGTTTCCAAGTTTATTTTTAATCAAATTATTTGTAGGTTCAAAATCCCTACAAATCTCATCTCAGATAATGGAACTTGTTTTAAAAATAAAGATGTTAAGAAATTATGTCAAAAGTATAAAATTCAACATCGTTGGTCCACTCCCTATTATCCTCAGGGTAATGGCCAAGCAGAAGCATCTAATAAAACATTAATCAAAATCCTTAAAATACTGGTCAACAAATCTGGCTGAGATTGGCATATTCAATTATATCCTGCTTTGTGGGCCTATCAAACTAGCGTTTGTACTCCCATAGGCACTTACCCCTTTGTTTTTGTCTATGGAACTGAAGCAATTTTTCCCTTTGAATTAGAAGTTCCTTCTTTGGCTCTACTACTTCAAGATACTGAAGTAGGAGATGAATATCGTGCTGGCAGACTTAGTCACTGGAACTCCTAGATGAGAAGCGCATCAATGCTTTGGAGCATCTTCGTGCCTACCAAAACAAGCTTAAACGAGCATACCTCAAGAAAGTTCATCATCGATCCTTTGAGATCGGTGACCTTGTCTTAAAAGAAAATAAAAAAAATACTAATGCAACTAAAGATCTTAAAGGTAAATTTGAGGCCAACTGGCTCGGACCATATGTCATCACTGCTAAATTTGGATCGGGAGCATATCGATTAGCTACCTTATATGGTAAATATCTTAAAGAACCTATGAACATTATGCATCTTAAGCGTTATTATGTATAACATTTGGTCCTTTTTCATCATTTATATATATTGTGTATTTTGCATATTGTTTCATTTTAGTAAATTTTTTAAAAAATAGTAATAGTATTTCTTCTTGCAATTCATCAATCAAAATAAAAAATATAAAAACATTAAAATCGTCAAAATCTTCAAAAACATATTTTATTTTCATACCTGTCAATTCTTGAAGTATTGCAGTTATATTTTCAATTATTTTGGATAAATTAGCATTTATTTGGAATCCCGCACTTTCACATTCACATGAATAAATATCTTGATTTTATTTTGTATGATTATTAATCTCTCTTATATCAAAGTCCACAGTTGAATTAAATAAAGTTTTGAGCATAGAGAACTGATCTTGCTATTTACTTGAACCAAATATATCTTTTCACATTAAAATGATTTCATTTCAAATTCAATATGATGCTACATAGTAAAAGTGGTTTCTTGAGCGAAAAGTTTCCCCTACTATCCTATCATGCACATGGTCTAGAATCTTTGAGAATTGACAAAAAGACAAGCTCACACCTACCCAGAATAAAAATCCCTTGCTCTACAGCTAATCCGAGCAAGTATCCCTAGCATAGGAAGAAAAAGAAAAGTCCAAGAAAATGAGAAAAAGAAAAATATCATTTTGTACCATCGCAGCAATATTTCAGCATTATCTCAAGTTCCAAAAAAAAAAAGAGAGAAGAAAAGAAGATAAAAAGAAAAGGCAAAAGCAAATTGCAATAAAATCCCTTTCCCTACCCCTTGAAAAGAAAAGAAGGGTGAATGAGCTTGAATCCTTGGAATTCTCAATTATTCAAAAACTATGAGGTAAGCCCCATAACAAGTGGTTTGTGCCCAACCCGCTTGGCGTTGGGTAATCCCTAGCGTGGTGATATGTCTGTCACATTAGCGACCTTATTTTGTATAGACCTAAGTTGGCTTATGGATTAGCTAGCTCTTGATAACCTAACTTACACAGTAGTTTGGTACGGTTACATGCATATAAATCATGGTCAACGAACATTCATTTGGTTAATTCAAATTACTTGTATCAAATTATCTTGCTCAAAATTGGTGAACGAACAATACAATTGCACACACATTTGTATTTGAGAGATTCTCTATCATTATGATAAATCAAGATTGGTAATGAACTCACATATGCACATGAGGGTTCCTTAAAAATCTACATTTGTCTTTGAGATAATTTAAAATATTTCTGCAACTCTTTTGGAATAAATTTTATTCTTATTTCAAAACATCTGTTTAGTATAAAAACAATTACATACATTGTTTTCAAAAAATCCAAAATTCTTTTAAACAACATATTGCAAAATCTAGCAAATAAAGTCAAGTTTGTATATTATTATTTTCTGTTTATCAAAAGATCAAAAATCAAATCATGCAATAAAACTAAAATATCAATTTCTTCTTTGGATTTCATGATGATGGTATAATTCTATACCTATAATTCTATGCCTATCGCAAACCATTGCTCTAATTTTATTTTCCCATTCATTTTAATTTATAAAAACATATGGCTTACATCATTATGTTACATAATTGTGCTTTAAAACGAACGAACACTTATTCTATTTCATGTCATTATTTCAACATTCAATTTTGCAACCATGGTATAATTTCTAAGGAATTGTTCAAAATTTTATCACACTTAGGAATTTATGCCTAGAAAAATCATATTTCTTTTAGTATCTCACGCATAATATTTTTATGAAAATCTGAAAACAAATCATCACCATCACAACACAAAGTCTTAAGACAATCTCTTAAGCATTATTTTACTTTTAGCAATATTTCTATACTGGGATTAGCTTGATGATCGAGCGAGCGGCGATTCCATGAAATTGTCTATAACAACGACAATGTCCTTTGAAATTATTGTTAGAAGTCCCTTTTATTTTTCATCAAATCACACCAAAACAACCAATTGTTTACATCATATTATTTCATTTAAATTTTACATGACATAAAATTATAATATTTCTAAAACGACATAATTACATGAATCATCAATAATCAATTGCAAAATTCAACATTAAAGCATCATACAACATATACACAAGTCATATCATCAAAAAGACCATATATATATATATATATCAACAAATTATGTACATCATATCAAAACTGGACTGGTATGCCACAATCAATAGCCTGGCATACTCAATCCTCTCAAAAAATATATAATAAAAAATACAATCTCTGTGCAGTGAGCATCTAGCCTCGAGAAGACCTTGAGCTCTCAGCCTCGTCTCCTCTCCCACCCTAAGGTGGAGGAGGAGGCCCCATCGAAGTCTGCCCTATTTCGTGGGTCCTTGACATCAATCATGACGATGTCATCGATGACCCCATCCTAATCGACCTTACAATGTTAGCTGGCAGCTGTAACCTATGGCTCTCTAGAACCATTTGGTAGTATGCTCCCTGGTAGAATGCAGTTTGAGCCATAGACCATGCCAACTCCTACATGCTTGCTCCTCTAACCTGAGCTCTGAGTCATGTAGTCTCATCCTGCAGTGTCTGCACCTGAGCCCAGAGGTGGGCAACCTCAGCCTGAAGAGTCGTTGTCTCGCTACTCTCCCCTACCTCGACACCCTTGCCCTTATCGGGTGATGGTGGTCTCTCCCCCTACTAAGAAGGGACTCCCCTCTCCCTTATCCCTATATCCTATGGTCTCTGTGGAGTCTGACCCATTTGCTGGCGTCTCTCTTGTGGAGACCGTCGCTACTTTCTCCCGTCGTGACCTCGTGCTACCTCAATAGCAGCCTGACGTCGCCTTCCCATCTGTTGCACAACAACGTGCATCAGACCCTGTGCCCTCGTCATCCAAGGAGGGTGGATTTCTATGTACTAGGCATCGTATCCATCGATAACCCCATCATCATCACCATCCACTGGTTGGATGGGGGCATCATCCATGTCCTGACTCTAGAACTGCTACATGTATGGAGCCCCGCTTAGTGTGGTACTATCTTGGACAGTCCGAGAGTACTCGTAATCCTTGAAAGAAGGGATCCCTTGCTATAGACCAAACTATCATAGAACTTAGTTGTAGCGGTGGAGCTCTACCTCTCCTCGCTCCATACTTAGCCAGCAGACTTGCCTGATGCGAGCTAGCTCCTGCCTATCCTCTGCCCACCCTGGGTGCTCTCACCATGGCCTCTAGGTGATCTCGTCTAGGATGAGGTCGTCCAACAACCTTTGTGACATCGATAGATCTATCCACCACTGTGACCCCCTCTGTAACCACCAATAGAAAACTCAGGGCCTCTCTCGGTCAACCCCTGTCCATGGGAGCCCTATCGACATCTGCATCATGATGTGCTCCGAACACCAAACCTGCAGTAGCGATGTCAAAACTAGACATCGACCTCCCTTGTATATGACCCCGTGTAGGATCCTATACAAGCGGCACAGTACAAAGTTGCCCCATGCAAACCGGTATTCATGGTCTCTCATGTCGCAAACCACATCTGATAGGAGCCATGGTAGTCTGCACCCGCTCTGGTGGCACAACAGTAAGCCACCTACCACCCCTGCCAAAACCTAAGTCAGCCTAGATGCCCCAGGCATCTGCCTTAGAGACTTGATGTTCACTTTGCCCTTCTCCAGGGTGAAGCTCGGGTCTCCGGTCAATCTCATCATAGCCTAGCCTTGATTGGCCATAGGAGTCATCAACTATCCCTATATGGGGATCCTCATGATCCTCCATACATCCTCTAGTGTGGGAGCCATCTCCCCTATCGGTAATCGAAAGCAGGATGACCCCAGATACCACCTCTCTTCTAGGGCTGTCAATAGCCCCATGTCCATTGGTACTTGTGGCATCTTTGCCACATGCTATAGCCCGACCTATGCTAGTCAGTCACGATCTGCCTGGTCGAGCGTGACTATGTCGTCTCTTAGTCCCCCGTATTTCCATTCTTGACTCTTTAGTAATCCCCTCTGCAAAATAAACAATAAAACAACAAAAATTCATTAATAAACCAATCATTAAAAATAATTAAATGCATTTTAAACAAACTTAATTTCATAAAAATGATGATATCATCCGCCATTGGATTATATCATCCTAAATTGAGTAAAATCATCCTTTGTAGGATGAAATCATCTCATATTTTGCAAACTTGGGGATCACCCTTGTTATATGGGATCGCCCCTAGATCGCCTATTTCGCCCTCAAACGAAATCGATGATCTAAGGACGATTTTGATGAAATTGGGACGATTTCGTCCCGACGTAGTCGACGGCCTAAAAACGGTCACGATGCCCCAAATAGTCAAAATTTAAAACAAAAAAATTGCACAAATTAAATTCAAACCTAATTTACTAAGATTAGATCCTTACCCGTAGCCCACGCTGGACCTTTGTCGATCGGTGCGCTGTCTCCACCATTTTTTGTCTACAGAAATCTAAAACCAGTAAAAATGAACAGTAAAAATGAATTAGGGTTTTACCCTATTTTTCTTAATTTTATTTAAAAAACAACAACTTTCTTTTTATTTATTTTTACTTTTTCGTGCTTTTACCTCAAATGTTAGATTTGGGTAAAAACACAAAGGGGGCACCATAGTCAGCAGTCGTACGATTCGACCAAGAATCGTCATCTAAAAAATTGAGTACATTTTTGCTTTCTCGTAAAATGGGAAGAACTCGTCTTTAACTCATTTTCTTCAAAAAATTTGCTAAAGAGGGGGCAAAATGTAGCACCCTAAAATTGGCACAGTTAAACCTTAGTAAAAAGATAAAAATTTAAATTTTAACCTCAAACCGCCCGTTAACCGCTTGTTACCCGCTCCCCTTGTTTTTCGTGCCATTTTTAGGATTTGTTTTGACCGTTGGACGATATCGTCGTAGATTAGACGAAATCATCCCAGATCTGACGAATTCATCTAGAATAGAACGTCCAGACGATTTCGTCCCAAAACCAAATTTTCATACTTAGCTTTTGTTCCAACAACCTCTTTAACCTAGGCAAAAAGCATGTCTGCACAGTTAGAGTCTCCCCTGTTGGAGATCTCCCAAATTGGGATGATCTCTAACCTCCTAACCTCCCCCTAATCCTATATAAACTAGGATTTTTCCAGTTTATTCCCCTGACTGACTCCCCTGACCCCCCTAAATCTTTGCCTGAAACTCTGCTTAAACCCCCTAAACTTTCACGCACCTCAGAGCATCCTCACACCATCATTTGCATTCTGTATTTCATGTTTTCTTGCAGGAAATTTACTGTTTTTCGATCGAAGCTAGCTTGAATCGTCGCAAGTGATTCTAGGCAATTTCGGATGATCCTATCGAGGAGCGTAGACGATATCGTACGATTGGAGGCAATCCCAACTGTAGTCCATATTGGGGGCAATCAGAGTCCAAAGTTTGCATCTCTTTATTGTTTTCTGCATTTCTCTATACATTATCATAGTTATTATATTTATGCATCTTGGAGTTCACCTCATTTAGCATAACCGCATGATAAAGTTAAAATCAATATTTAAATTTACTGCATTTCTCTTATTTGTTATTTGAATCTATTATTTAGGCATGTTTGTTGTTATTTCTATCATTCCCCTTTGCTTTTGCATTTGCATATTTGGTATTTTGTATCTATTCCTATGATTGCAGGTGTCTGATGAATTCGTCTGAACGAATTCGTCAGATTGAAGATGATTCGATGTAATTTCAGATGATTACATACGAGTTGAGACGATCTGGACTACCACAAAACTCAGAATCTTCATCAGACATCTAAAATTAGGTATGTTTTGTCCCATTCGGCACATTCTGTGTTTAGCATTTATTCATATTTTTTGTATCCATAAAAATCAGCATTGGCATATAGAATAGTTTAGATTCATCTTGGCCAAACCTAGGAATTGAATAATTAAAGTACAAAATGAACACATCAAACCCACTATCAACCTAGGTGTGGAAATTGCCATTCAAAAGTTTCCTGGTGAACCCACCATCCGTCGAAAATTCATCCTTATACCCCTCCCTCGAGATGCGGGACCTTCAAAGGGCCTCTTAGTATGAGGTATTGTCCCATCCTTCTCGCATCCCCCTTCCAGGTGAGGATCCTATAGCCTGAAGGTAAGGATGCAAAAAATTTGGAGCGATACACATAGCACAGTCAAGGTGTGAGAGAAGAAATAGAAATGTTCGAATTGTAGCATGGAAGACAAAGGGGAAGGAGCATTAAAAGCTCCCCATTTTTGTAAGGTCAACATTTTTAGTGCCTATGTATAACATTCACGTCAAGATTCCATAGAATATCCATTAATATAAGTTCTCAAGATACATTTTAGACGCTGCTATATTTAGCCATGGAAAGCACCGAACATCAAGGAGATATTATGTATAAGGTAAGGTCTAAAATCCCATTGATTATTGCTTTCATAAATTGGAGTTATAAATATTATAAACTAAGGTTGAAACTTAGGGTTTTGAAAGCTAAAGGGATGACTTATCTTATTATTCTAATATTTGCAATCTTACTTAGGAGGAATAAGGAATTTAACTTGAATTAAACTACATTGAAATATTATTATCATTTCTCTAATTTTGCAAATACTTTGAAGTCATAAGGGTTACTCCATCAAATTTATTTTATTTGGAAATTAAAAATAATCCAAGGGAGATAAATGAGGTTATTTAGGGATTTTATTAAGGTTGGATAAATTTTTAATTGTCTCAAATCTCTAAAAAGGGGACAAAATATTTCCAACATCAAAACTTCTTCAAAACAAAAATAGTGCTTAGTTCAATTAGGAGTAATAAGGTGTTAAAAGTTGATTTTTGATTCTTGCAAAACTTGTACAAAATAAACTGAATTTGAATTATATTTTCACAAAAGCACTATAGCATACTTCAAAACATTAGGGAATCATAAGGTATTCTAAAAAACTTGATAAAATTAATATGTATTTAAGATTATGAAATTGGGAAGATATAAGCTTTCTTTAAAATCTAAAATTATGTGGGAGTTACAAGGTATTCCACAAATCTAAGGATCTATAAAGGTTCTCACAAAATCAAGCTTATATACTTCAATCAAGAAGAACTATATTCTACTTAAGAGCCATTATTTCTCAAATATTCAAATTCAACCTTTCCAATGGGTAAAGGAATGACATTCAATGGTTGCAAAACTTGCTCTGACAAAAATCATGTCACCAAGTATAACCACAGGTGGTTTTGTTGATTCAGGAGGTAGTCATCATATGATAGGAGATATACAATGGTTTGAATATCTTGAGGTTACAAAATGTTACAGATTAAGAATTGAAGACATCCAAACATATCTTATTCATGAATACATGTGTATCTACTAGTAAATCCTTTCCAAATATTCTACCACAAAAATTCTTGCATGTTCGTGGATTAACTTTCAATCTCATCTCAGTGAGCAAGTTAGTAGAAAATAACTGCATGATTAATTTTGAATATATGAATGGGATCAATACATGTCTCATTATGAATCAAGATGAAATAAAAGTAACAAGCTCAATCCATAAAAATACTTATATCCTAGACTCAATGGAAATACCACAAGATATTGTGATGTTAAAAAATGCTTCTAACTCATTTGCAGAAGAATAGGTTGAAGAAAATGAAGAACCAGTACATCAAAAAGACAAGTACAGAAGGATCAAAAATATGAGAGGACAATTGCATCATGCCCTACTTATTCATTAAAAATCAAAATAAAATGAAGATACTTACAAGGACTTCAAAGGTGTCTAGATAGAAGATGAATCTAAAAATATTAAAGATTATCCAATGAGAATAGAAGGTCTAGTTGCATCCTACTCTGCATCATATGAAGACATAAATTACCTGCTGAACCTACATACAAATAATGTAGAAGAAGAAGACTATTAAGACCAATCAGAATAAGATGAATAAAACCCATATTGAAGATAAAACCTTCAATACCAAAATAATGTAATACATGAGGGTGTTAGAAATATTGTCTATTCCATCATTTAGATTATGTAAATGTATCCTCCAAGATATATACCTATATTGCTTTCTATGCAAGTTATCTAGTGACTTCATGCAATGTAATAAATGGACAAGTGTCCATGTGCAGGTTGTACATGTTCAAGGTGTCCTATGCACAACTAGATAGAGTGGTTGGAAAGCATCCTATTTTTTATATACAAGGATGGCCTCTTAGATAGATAGATGAGGATAGCCAGGAGACATTGTTAGATAGCGTAGGTTAGTGGATTGTGTTCCACACCATTTACTGGTGATGGATGTGATGTATATTTGTAGCTTTGTTAATGGATTTCTCACTTCCTCCATAGCTACATTGTAATATTTTATATATTTTATATTTCAGCATACTTCAGTCATCTAGAAGATTTACTTTCTTGCATGTTATTATGCATCTTGTGATTGTTATATTTCATGGATCATTCATCAAAAGATTAAAAAAATGATGAGTGTGAAGCCCTCCTTTTGGATATCCAAATAGATCTCACCATGAATATCAAGATACTTAAAATATTTGGTGACTCCTTGCTCATAGTCAATCAAGTAAAATAAATCTATCAATGCAAATGCTTATTATTGAAATCATATAAGACCATCGTGGATAAGTTGCTTGCAAAATTTGAATGGTATGAAATTGAGGTCATGCCTCATTCTTCCTATCATTTTGCAGATACAATGGCTTCCTTGGGATACATAATTATGCAAAACCCATCAGATGATGCCACCACTATTCATGTCAAAATGATCTCACAATCCATGATTTTGTGAGATGCTTCTATAGAAGAGCAAAGCATCCACATGGTACAAATTAAACCATACTAATATTAGTTCTCACAAATTCAAGACTTCTTGAAACTTGCTTCCTGGGGATCCTTAATCCCATAGGGCCCTTATGATAATGTCACAAGCATTTATCTTAAGGTCCTCTCTCAATCGGTATTCTTGCAAGGTGTTTTTGGAGAGGAGCAAGTTGTTTATTTAGTTCAAGTTGAGTAGTATCAAGACTGGTTCTCCTAGATTGAATATTTATTGAAGCTTGGAATCCCTCGTACATGATTTTTACATGGAACCAAATGAATTTCTAGGAGACATACTATACCATTGAATTTATTATGGAGTTCTTATTCAATGTTTAAAGCCCCAAGAGTCTACTTGAGCCATTTCTCAAGCTCATGATGGTACATGTGGTGGCTATTTTAGTGTCATGGCCATCATAAAGTGCATTCTTCAAATGGACTATTACTAGCCTACGATGGAGTAAGATTATTGTACTTATGTCAAAAGGTGCATCAAGTGTTAGCATCATGCTAATCTATCATACATACCTTCACAAGTGCTGCAACCGATTCACTCATTATGGTATTTTTCTCAATGGGGCTTTGATCTAATTGGTAAAATCTCATCCTCATCTTTGGGCCAACACATTTTTATTCTAATGGACACTGATTACTTCACAAAGTGGTTTGAAGCTATCCCAATCACCACTATGATAGGTGCACATATCGTGAAGTTCTTTCTCCATAATATCATATGTCATTTTGGTATCCCATCCAAAATTATCTCAAATAATGGGCCACCATTTAAAAATAAGGATTTTCAATATCTGTGCAAAAAATATCATATCCAACAAGCTTTTCAACTCCTTACTATCCATATAATAATAGGCAAGTTGAGGCATTGAACAAAATGATTATCACCATCCTAAAGAAAATAGTTAACAATCATCATAAGGATTGACATCTTCAACTACCTCTAACACTTTGGGCTTATAGGACAAGCATTAAAACATCAACAGGGGTAACTCCGTTTTCACTAGTATATGGTGTTGAGGCCATTATACCCATGGAACTAGAAATTCCTTCGTTGTGCATCTCATTACAAGAATTCATCAGTGGTGACACTACACGACATAATTGGGTTGATCAACTTAAACTTATTTATGAAATATGAATTAATGCTCTTGAGCATCTTCATGTTTATTAATATCGTATTAAATGATCCTATGATACAAAGGTTTATCTTAAAGAATTTAAATTTTGTGATCTTGTGCTCAAAGTGAATTAGCAAAACTCTAATTTGCCTAGCCATTTACATGATAAATTCATCACAAATTGGTTAGGCCAATTCATAATAACATAAAAAGTGGGACCAAGAACATATCATTTAGCTTCACTTGACGGTGTAGAGGAGCTTGAACCCCTTAATATTATCCACTCGCAAGCATTTTATACATAAAAAATAAATAAAAACAACAAAAAGCATAAAAACACAACATTACCATTGCATTACATATTCACACTTACCATTACATTACATTTCACCATTTATTGCATCATGAATTTTCACTGTTGTCATTTTTTGCATTCCATAAGTGTTTAGCTGCACTTATCATTATCTTGCATTAGGTATTAGTATCACTACGATGGCATTAGTATTTTCTTGTGAGCATTAATAATAACACAATGTTTATACAATTGTCATTTATCTTGATGCAACTTCTTCTATCTTGGGAAAATATTTCATCTCATTGTTTTATTCCCATCTACATTCCCACTTCTTGATGTGTGTTTCACCTTCCCTAAGTAGTTGTTACAGGGTGTTCAAAAAGGTCTTTCAATAATTCAACCATTCCTAGTTTTCCTTTAAAATTTGGTAGAATGTCATCTTGATCTCTAGTGGTAGGATCTTGCTTTGAATATACCTTGTTTATCTCAAAATCCAAACACTTTTTTACACTCTCAAAAATGATTTTTGAACAAGTAAATATGAAACTATAAGGTAGTTCTTGCCTCTTAATCAAATGATTTCCCTTGCTCTCCTATCATGCACATGGTCTAGAAAGTTGAGAATTGACAAAAGGAAAAGCTCTTCTCCCCCACCCAAAAAAACATTCCCCTTGCTCCTCTCCAAAACATGCAAAATACCCAAAAAGAAATAAAACCCCTTGCTCTTCTTCAAAATGAGCAAGCCCATCAAAAAATAAAATCCCTTTTGCTCCTATCTAAAATGAGCACAATCCTCAAAAAGCAAATAAAATATCTCGATCTCCTTCAAAATGAGCAAGTATCCCTAAAACAAAAGAGGGAAAATAGCTTGAATACCTGGAATTCTCAAATTTTGACAACCATGGGGCAATCTCCATCACCAACAATAGGTTATAGATTTTTTCTTGGTAGTGGAGTAGCCTTACGCATGGTAACACATATATCACATTAGAAACCTTATTTTGTACAGACCAATATCATCTTGTAGATGAGCTATCTTTTGATGGTTTGCATTACAAAGTGGTTAAGTCCAACCGAGTAGAAAGTTAGAGTAATGAAATTCACTATGCACACACAAGGATATTAAATATCTTGGTCTTCCTAGCAGATTTTTATCTCTCAGGTTCTTACATGGTTAGTATACAACTTCTAACTGGTCAACTAGGGTATTTGAGTCTCCTAAAAGTATTATTGTTCCCTTATGAATTATCGTTGATCACCATCCATTACATTCACATGTTCTTAGTGCATATTTTATTTCACTTAGTATATGTTTCAGTGTATACCTTAGATGAAATTATTTCAATCTTGATTCATGACTTTCATACATTCAATGGTGCTTACACTTAGTTTGTTATTGCATATTAGATTCATTCATTATGTTTTATCATTTAAACATACATTCATATTTTACGTCATCTAAAATGTCACATGTCATTAGTACATCACATAAATATCTAGCTCCATGCATAAATAATAGCTCTATCATATCACAAGCATTCATCTAACATACATGCATAATCATATCCACAAGTCTAGACATACATCTATACTCATCCATAATTTCATTTATCATTACATAAAAGCATGCACAATAAAGCATAAATAAACATCATCTCATATATATCAAAATAATAAATACATCCATGGTCTAAAATACCTGTAAGCTATAATAATAAGTGGGTCCTCAAACCTCACATCTAAAAATTCAAGCTAATGAAGGGGCTCCATCCTTAGGCTGGCCCTACACCACTGCTCTCACCGATCTCCCCACTGCCCTCAACCTCATCTCTAAAAGTCTACGTAGATCTATTGGCCCCTGATATCTAAGAGGTCCATAATGCTATAAATTGTGGCACATGAGGTCTCACTAATGACTCTCTAGATATTATGTTGTGTCAGCTCTAATGAGACTGAGATAACGATGCTCGTAAGGGAAGTAACCCACCAAGTCTATCTATCTTATCCTCTAGTCACCCCATGTACTCCCAATTTGCTTGGTGCTATGAGAGATATCTAGCTACCTTAGCCTATAATTTTGCCAACTCTACTTGTAGTTTGGCAACCTCATGTGTAGGCTTCCCCCCTATGAATGGCTAGCTCTACCTGACTATTTGTCCAACCACCCGAGTCCATAGAGCATCTCACTTTACCACAAGTCTCTCCATCTTCTCATGCAAGCTCTGAACCTATGCCCGTAGGGTGTCCCTCTCCTCTTCCCAATCCCACCATATTTTTTTGTCTTTCTATATCCCATTGTCTTTGCATTGTGGGGTGGAATATGTTTCAGTCTATTATCTACCCTTGGAGAATTTAGGCCTACTCTCTCAAAGCAGCAATCTGCTTCTAAGGATTATCCTTGTCTGGCCCCTTACCCCCATCACTCCTCCCAAACATATTTGCCTCCCTAGTATCTTCTTATGAGGTGACCACCTCCCTCTCCACATGGTAACACACTCGTTACCTGTCCCGTGCTACTTCAGCTGCTCCCTCTCCTACAACTACTTCCTTTCTTGTTGCCTTAGTCTCTCCTCCAACCACTGCATGTCCCTTAAGCTATCCAGCTACCAACTAGGCATAATACTCAAGTGTGGTGCTAGGGTCCTCTATGTTTGGATTTTCCAAGGTCTCATCGACCTCCTTACCCAAAGGCTCTGCTCATGACCATGCTAGCTGAGTCTTGGTCATCCTTTGCCTATAGACCATTGGATCATTAGGCACTCCCCACCACACCCCAAGTTGATGGGTCACTCGTGAGTGCTAAAAATACTCAAGATCTATCTTGTGTCACCCTATTAGCCACTTACCATGTCACACCCACCTCAGTCTAGGTCAGTTCTCCCATCCATAATCTCCATGTAACCTAGCCTAACTATAGTCTATCCCACAAGTCTATGTAATGCTCTAGAATACCTTACCAGGGGTGGCTCTTGCCTCATTCTCATTCGTGCAACCATAACATAATGTAGGGGATATCCCTATCCATTATGTCTCTTTGTGTGGTCCATGATAGCCTAATAGGTTGGTACATGCTAAAATAATTCCAACCCCAAACCTATGGAAGGAAGTTGCATCCTAGGCCTCATCGGTATCTTCTTGGATCTTATACAACTCTCTGTAAAGTTGTGCTAGTAGAGTGGGGTCCCATGCCATGATTTGAGGTTGCTCCACCATGTCCTGGACAAGGTCCAATAGGTTCCAAGGACACCTGCTACCAAAAGAGTTTGGTAAAATAAAATCAGACGTTAGTGTCATCAACACTACATGCCTAGATTTTAGTAGTCCAATGCGGTATCTGATATTAACATGCACACCACCGCTATAAAAATCATAGTCCACAAGTATCTAGTGTTTTAGGTAGACTCATCGTAGTACTACCTCTATTTGAGCAGTCGTAGTAGTGAAAATAGTTGCTCTTTCGATCGAAATCCATAGAATATGATAGATGTCCTCTAGTATAATGGTGATATCACCAATAGGCATGTCAAAAGTGTTTGTTTGTGGGTCCCATCTGATGAGCACCAAAAATGCTCATTTTTATGCATGTTTTAAAGGGGTATTATATGACATATTTAACACTAGAAATGCATTTTTGTATAATTATTGCATATATTTAATAGAAAATAAAGTATTATGCTTGACTGGTGTTTTTAGTGGAAAATGTGCATAGATGTAGGTTTTTGCTACTAATTTGACATTTTTGAGTCAACATCTCATTTAGACCTGGTAATGCATGAAGACATCTTGAAGAGACTATGGTGAATGGTTAAGATAGGCACCTGTATCCTGATGACAGGTACGCACCTATATCCCGATGATAGGTAGGCACTTGTATACTAGTTATAGGTAGGCGCTTGTATCCCGACACCTCTATATCGATGTTTGTATCCTGATGATAGGCAGACACTTGTATTCCAGTGATAGGAAGATGCCTGTATCCCAATGATAGGTAGGCACCTGTATCCCAACTATATGCCAACACTTTTATGTCGATGCTTATATATCAGTGCCTGTATCCTGGTGCTTGTATCATGGAGCTTGTATTCTAGTGGGAATATAGGAGTTGTATTCAATGTTGATTGATTGACTAGTTATCTGGTTGATCGATTGACCATGCAATTTTTAAGAAAGTTATTGCAAAAAGATAAGGAAGAATTATTCTTACCTATGCACAATTAAAGGCCACTCTATTAATAAAGCTATGCATGATTAAAATTAAACAACCATGCTTTTAATAGAAGAAAATAACAACTGTGCACAAAATGACCATAGAAAATCATGTCACATGATTAAAATAGAACAAGATATTTTTATAATGGGATTGGATGCATTCTATATAAGAACGCAGATCATTCCTGAAAAAATCATCTATAAATTTTTGTACTGTACTGCATATAAATTTTTAATAAAATAATTTCGATTGTTCTTATTCACGTATTTTATAAGAAGAGACTTTTACTTAGTCAACTGGGTGGACCATCTACGAGAGCTTGGGCCCACTCTAGGCAGTAATCCTCAACTATTTTTTTTTTGCTTTATTATTTTTTGCATTTATTTTCTGCTTTATTTATTTTTGCAAATTTACTGCTTTATTTATTTAAGCAAATTCCTACTTTATTTATTTTCGCAAGTGTGAATTTCTTGCTTTATTCATTTATGCAAGTGTGTTTAAATTTTTGCAATTTCCTTTCAATCGTGTGTTTATTTCCAGCATCTTAATTTTAGTTGTGTGCTTATTTTTAGTTATTTTAAAATTGCAGTTTATTTATTTATTTTCCTGCACTTAGTTTTATTAGGTTTGGATGAACTAAAAATACATGAAAAAATCTCCTACTAAACTAATAGGTATAGAGGGATTCATTCCCCACACTACATGCATATACTGTGCATGGCACTCACAAGTTTATGAACTACCAGATTGATAATTAATTGAAAGGAAATAACTATTTTTAGAACATAATTTTTGCTCACCATTTTGGCATCATTGTCGAGGAGTGTCAAAACTGTAGTGTTATGATCCATAGGTTAGTTTGAAAAATACATTCATATTACCTTACCTATAGACCCCCTACATGAGAAGCATAAGTATGTTAGATTTTGATACAATATCCCAAGGAGATTATAATCACGAGATGTAGAATAATATTAATGAAAGTAAATCTGTAATAATATTGAGATATGCAATAAAAATAAATGATATATAAATGAATACAATATAGCTATGGAGGAAATGAGCACTCCATAAATATAGCTACTGGACTACATTGCATCCATCACCAATGGATGGTGATCCATACAGAACTGAACTAACTACTAAGAACCCTAAGCTATTGTGTCACCACACTTCTCTCTCTTGTGTGTGCTAAAAATGAGGCCATCCTTATATGGGAAAACTATGATACTTGGCCAACACTCTATCTAGTTGTACAAGTGACACCTTGTATATTTACAACTTGCACATGGACACTTGTGCATTTATTACATTGCATGAAGTAACTAGATAAATTCTCCCTAAAGAAATTTAATTTCCTAAGTATGTACCTTTGAAGATACATTTACATAATCCAAAAGATGGAATATAAACTATTTCTAACACCCCCTTGTATTACATTATTTGGGTATTGAAGACTTTTAGTCTTCAATATGGATCTTCATCTTCTTCTTGAGCTTTGGCTTGATTGGTGCAGACTTGATCTGGTTCTTTCCCTGTTGCTTCAGTATTCATGTCATGGCTTCTTGTCTCTTTCCATTCTTTGTTCCTTGATGTCAGGCATCTTTGATGGACCATTATCTTCATGATAGTGCAAGTCTTAAGTGGATCTATATTGACCCTTCTACCTTCCTTTGTTCCTTTGTAAGACCTATTTCTATAAGTATCAACCTTGAGTTCAATGTTAGTAAATCCATCTGGAATAAGTTCCTGAAGATAATAGTTTATTCTCTGAAGTAATCTTCTTTCATAGTCTTTATAATATCTGTATTTGAGGTGATAGGAGAAATATGAGTGATTTGTTCCATCACAATATTTGCAAGGATGAAAACTCCAACAATTGATTTTTTCATGACCATATTGATTGCAATGAGTGCACAATAAGGATGATCTAGCAATTTTGTAGTTTATCTTTGGAATATCATGTTTGTCTATCTCTTTGATAAGACCTTCCAACCATATGTGCACGATTGAAGCTATTCCATATTTCCCTTTTTGTATAAAGACTTGATGATCATTTTTTTCTATTTTTTGATCATTAGATTCATTTGATTAATCATAATAGCTATTGATTTTAAAACTTAATTTGCATTGTGTTGGTTCTTCATTTTCGCCCTTTACATCATTGTAATCCATCAGGTTTTTAATCCATATTGGTATTTTTCTTATTCCATTTATCATTCTAGTAGCCATATGTATAACCTGAATTTTGGAATGGAGTATTCTACTTCCAACCCTGATTGAAGTATATAAGCTTTATTTGATGAAACCTTTAGATTTGTAGGTTTTCTTATGTCTCCCTAGTAATGAAAGTATGATCACCTAATTATAGGGTTTGAATAAAGCTTATATCTTCCCAACTTGATTACCTCTAATCAAGTTTTATGAGATGCCAAATAACTCCTTAATATTTTGGATTATAATATAGTGCTTTTTGTAAAGATAAAGTTCAATTTTATGATTGATTTTATACAATCAAAAATCAATTTATATAACACCTTATTTATCTTAATTGAACTAACCACTTTTCCAAATTTTTAAGAGGTTTTAATGTTGGAATCCTTTTGTATTTATTTGAGAAATTTAAAGACAAGTAAAAATATAATTTCCAACTTTAATAAATATTTAATAACCTCTTTTATGACCCTAAGGTTTCAATTCCTAATTTCCAAAAAAACTAGTTTGATGTTGTAACCCTTATCACTCCAAAGTTTGGAAAATTAGAGAATTAATAATATTTGTAAAATATCAAAGAAATTAATCCAAGTTGAATTCCTTATTTCTCCTAGGTTGATATGCAAATATTAATTTAATTTGGTAAGTTGTCCCCTATAGTTTTTATTTCACTAAACTAAATTTCATTCCTTAGTTTATAACCCTTATATCTCCAAATTTGAAAGCAATAATAATATGGGATTTTACCCTTACCTTTTTTATGCTAGAATCCCCACTCTTTAGTGCTCCCTTTTACTGAATATAATAGTGATGATGTGGTACCCTTGGGCGCTGGAATCAATGGAGGTAGACATCTTAAATGTTGGAATGTATACACTATTGAATATGGAGTATTTGACCTTCGAATAGCCTAGAGTCTTAAATGCTCCTTCTTCCATGCTATGCTAACTGGATTTTGACTGCATTTTCACTTAATATCTACCTCATGTAAAATTAAAACTTTGGGTACTTTTATTGGAGGAGCAAATTCTACTTTGTGATATGTGTCACGTCTGTTACATATGGGTGTCCTACGTAACTCTTTCTTTCTACTGGTCACTATGTAACACTCACTCCTTTGTGTGGGACTTGTGAATAACAAGTGTCACCACTCTGTTCATCCATTGAGAATTGTAGCTTCTAGTAGCACTTGAGAGATGAGGCGCGTTGATAGTTGAAGCTTCTAGTAACACGTTGAGAGTCGAATCTTCTTGGTAACGCATGAGAATTGGAATGTAGTTCAGATGCGCTTGAGAGGTAATGTTCTTGTAATGCTTGCTCTTGGAGGATAGATGCCAAGTGGCATTCACTCTTTCTACATGTAGACTGTAATGCCTTCCAAGGAGATTATAACTCCTTAGGTTCTTTAGTTTACCATTCCTTTTGCTTCGCTACATTTCTTGAGTAGCAAGCAACCTTGTTTTCTGTAGGTGGATCGATGAAGCACCAAGTAGAAATTTTGATGCTATGTTTGGTGGATGATCTTCACCAAGATAGTTGCTCATTTTCCTTTAATTCTTCCAATATTTGAAACATGTACGTCCTTGTAGAGTAGATACCTTTTAGATGCTTTCCATGTTGATATTTGCCTTACATTGGTATGAGTATATGCCTTTTTTCTCCACAATGTATGTGCTATTTGTTACTTTTTTCTATTCATATCATGTGGTTGTCTGGTTGCCCATCTCACATTATTGTTCATTAGTGAAAGTGAATTCCTTTACATAGCTTTGATGATGGCCTCTTGTGGGATTTGTTTTGCAAGTTCGTTTGTCCAAGGTGTGCTCTCTGAGTGGCTGCTATTTCTTGGAAAAAAATGGAGTGCTTACGTTGGTTGCCTTTCCTGTTGAGACACGTCCAAATATGCTTCTTGGACTTGTAAAAAACTAGATTTAAATGGTGCAATATAATGTACTATAGATTGTACATTAGCCTCCTTTTTTTTTTAGTCATATTTTAGATATATATTTCTGGTTTCATGGAAGATTTATCTTCCTGTAATGCAAGGGTTTTAAGGTTGTCTTTTATGAGTAGACACCTTCCCTTTTTTCTTGGACACTTTATATTAAATCCAAGCTTTAGACAATAGTAGATAGAAGCTTTTAATTTATGTAATTTTTCTACATTTTATTTTCGTGGATTCATTCTTGTAATACTTTGGATGTGAGACTCACCAAGTCTCAATGAAGCTTCTATTTCTATTTTAGGTTCTTCTCCAGGTTTTGAAGGACTCTAACATTTTTTTGGTTGGCTTCTTTTGGCCACCACAAGTTGCATATTTTAGTGCTTCAATAGTGTCTTTAGACACTTGATACCAATAATATTTTATTCCCTTAAGAATATAAAAGGTAATTTTCTTTTGAGAGTAGTATACTAGTGCATAATAAATGTAATATATTCTTATTCATTGCACTATGGATTTCACCTTATCACTCCAATTTAATTCTCAAGATAATGCACCTTAATTAATCTACTGTAACTATTCAAGAATAACCTAAAATGAATCTTTATAAGTTATTTTACAAATTCACTATAAATATTGTAGGACTTAGTCTTTTTTCTATTTTCTAAGTAGATGATAGGTAGTTGATAGATATAATTCTAAATCAACTCCTAAATAATGTGCAAATGAACCTATTTCTATTTGCACTTTTGAATATTGTAATATATGTTTCTTTATGCAAATTTTAATCTAGATAAGATGCTCAAATGAATCTTAATTAATGAATTAGTTAGCGCTAGTAGTTGCATACCTTTTTAATAAAACTATAGCTCTTTCTTCTGAAGAACACAAGCTTATACTGAGAGGGGGGTGAACAGTATAAGACCACTTTTTACTTTTCTTTCCCAAACAATATTATGCAATATATCAATGGCAATATCAACAACAATAATCAAAGCAATGCACAAATCACCACACACAATAGAGACACCAATTTAACGTGGTTCACCCAATGTGGGCTACTCCACGGAGAAAATATTTCACTAAAATTTTCTCAACAAATATCTTGGGAATCCTTTCCCTATTACAATGTTTATGGACCTCTATCCAAAGGAGACACCAATACCCTAATCAAGTTCATGGATCTCTATCCACAGGAGACACCAATCCCCTTAGCTGGTTCATGGATCTCTATCCATAGGAGAACTCCTTCTCCTCTGCTCTGGTTGGTGATCCTCTAGAAGACTACTATCCTCACTTAGAATATCTCTATCCTCACTGCCCTGGCTAATGGATCTCTATCCACTAGAGACTACTATCCTCTACTCTATCACCTCCAAAGCTTGCTCTCAACTCTATCTCAAATCTACACTAAACATAGTCCTTCGGTCTAGCACAAATTTGCTCAATATCTATCTTTGATCTACACTAAACATAGTCCTTCGATCTAGCACAAATCTGCTCAATATCTATCTCTAATCTGCATAAACCTATCCTCAAATTTGTACAAATCTATCCTCAAATCTATCTTCAAGCCTTAACACAAAACTTGATCCAATCACAAATCAACTCTGCTAGATCTGTCCCAAATCTTAACTCAAGGTTTGAACAAATCAATCAATCAACTCTTCTCTCAAGTCTTCTCTAAGACTTACCTCAAATCTCACCAACAAGTCTTCACCAAGACTTACCTCAAATCTGCTCAACAAGTCCTCACTAGAACTTGTCCAATCTGCTCAACAAGTCTTCACCAAGACTTACCTCAAATATGCATTGTAAGCTTCCACAAAAGCTTACTCAACTTAGTCCTTAAGTCCACTCTAGGACTTACTCAAATCTATCCACTAGCTTTCACAAAAGCTTTATACAACTCAACTCAATCTATCATAGAAAACCTCTTCAATCACACAAACAAGCTTCACATATAATCTTGTTTAATCTCATAAAAACATATAGAGAATGGTTAGAGACTCAATATGCTTCACACTCACAATAATGCTCAATCACTTTCAATATCTCTTACTTTACCATAGAAACATATGGAGAATGGTTAGAGACTCAATATGTTTCACACTCAATCACTTTCAATATTTCTCAAATTAGTAAGGAACAATTTGTTTCATAGAACTTGAACTATCACTCCAACACTTCCAATCAACTAAGCTCAATCAACTCCACTCAACCAATCACTCAATGAAAGCTTAGTCAACAATGCTTATCAAACAAACCTCACATAACAATGATACTCATGATATTTCACAAACCCTAGTTCAAGATAGTTCTCAACTTCACATAACAATGATACTCATGATCTTTCACAAACCCTAGTTCAAGCATATGAAAGCTTACTTCAATATTTCCAACAATGCTTATCAAACAAGGTTTCTAGTATCAACTTTCATTCCAAAAACCAAACTCAACAATGCTTATCAAACAATCCTTTTCACTCCAACTTAGCATTCACAACATCCAACAATATTTCACTCACAAGGAAGATATGCCCATACCTTTTGTTTGATGAAGTTTTGACCTCAAAACCTGTCTCAATCACAATCACTCTCTTTGCCAATCTCAAGGGTTAGATAACAAAAATTTGTCCTTAATATTTCCTTTCAAAAATATTTCACCAAGTCAAAATATCAAAAATCAACTATGCCTTATCTCTCCTTTCAAAACAATTTTTATAATATAACTTTATTTCAACAAAAATATCTAACACCCTTGGCACACCTTATTTCTCCTTTTATAAACTTTAACCACTCAAAAATCAAACACAAAAATAAAACTTTGCATACCCTTTTATCTCCCTTGTATAACTCTTTAATCCTTTTTAAATATGCAATTTCCAATTAATAAAACTTTAAGAAATTAAAAATTAATTTCCACCTTTGCAATTTTTGGATGCAACAATCAAACCTTAGCAATGTGAGCGCATACCTTAGTCCAACCACCAAAAAGGCCTCGATGGGTTTCGAACATGTAAACCCTTCCTTCCAAGTGCCTTTGCATAATGCGCACCCACCAAGTGGGCTACGTGCCTCCATGCAAAGGGAAAGGCACATGCCTTCCCTTTGTTCCTCTCCGATGATGTAGACCAAAACTTTCTCCTCTTGCAAAAATGAAGACCATGAGAATCGAACCCCTAACCTTGCACCTATGAACGTCTTAGCGTAGCCCCTAGCTACCAACCATGCTACCCAACGCCTTGCAATGTGAAGTGGGCTCCCCAATTACTTGTCCCTTGTTCTGCTTCTTTAAACCTTTTAAAACACATGTGATTCTTTCTCTTTACTTTGCGCATGATTTTCTATGGCATTCGATGGATCGCATGGATAATTATTTGAAATGAAACTTGCCCCTTCTTATATGCAATATGCCATGTGCTCAAAATATCGATGACCTTTTTAAATTTGATTTTAATTCAAATTAAAACTTTGTGCCCTTATAACCCTAACCTTTAGGGTTATTTAAATTAAATCATAAACTAATTTATAATTAAATTATTATAATTAATTTAATAACTCTTAGAGTTAATCAAATTAAATTATAAATTAATTTATAATGAAATTATTATAATTAATTTAAATCTTTAGGTCTTAACCTTAGACCTTTAATATTATAATAAAATATTATAATATTATTTTTCTTGGGCCTTCCTATTGCTCTTTAGACCTCATCTGACCACCTTGAATATTATAATAAGAGATATTATAATATTATTTTCCTTAGGTCTAGAAGCAATATTTCTCTTGCACTGCTTACTAAAACTGACTCTTGACATCCTTCCTTTTGTCCTGCTCACTGAAACTGACTCTTGACATCAATGACAACAAAACCTGCTCATATTTCCAACAATATCCCCCTTTGTCATTGATGGCAACCCATTTTCCTTTTATCATTTCCTTTACCTTTTTTTTTCTCCCCTGAGAAACTGCTCCCCCTGATTGAATGCTCTCCCCCTAACTCAAATCTCTCCCCCTTTGTCATCAATGGCAAAGGGCCACCTTTGGGGCTTGGGGCTAAGAATGAAACTCTTAGCTTAGCCCCTCCCCCACCTCCTCTTGAGGTGGTTAATTCTGGGGTGGGAGTATTTCTACTCCCAACAAGCACTGATCTTTACCTTTGTCCACTTTCTTCCTCAACTGATCCTTCTGATTCCTCTGACTATTCTTGTTCCTGCTTGTCTCTAGAATTTTTTCTCTACACCACTTTGTTGTATGTCCATAATTATTGCACTTATAACACTTAATGTTGTTATTCCTTAAAGGTGCAAATATCTTGGGATTTCTCCTGGTGAAGCCATATCCATTCCTATCATGAACCCTACAATTCACTACCTTGTGACCAAACTGATTACAAGAGTAGCAATACCCTTGAAAAAGTTACCTATTTCTAAAATTCCCATATTCCTATCTTTCATGTGTCCTACACTGTGTAGCCTTGTGCCCAAACCTATGATATGAGAAGCATCATCCATTGAAACTACCTTGCCTTGACCCCATTGGTCTCTTAGTCTCTTTTACCCTGTGTTGGTTCCTGTTCCATCTGTTCCTCATTTGTGCATTGTTCCTTTCCTTGTTGAAATTTCTATTGTCCAACTCATCCTCAGAGGTCTCACTCTCTCTTACACTCTCTTCTTCTGAAGTTTCTTCTTCTTTGGAGCTTGATATTGACTCCTCTCCTTGTTTTCTTTGTACCTGTTCAAAACCAAGACCTGTCTTGTTTGATGTAGGTTTTTGTGTCTTGATAATCTTATCCAATTTCTTTGAGCTTCTCCCAAACCTGTGTAACTTATCCTTAGACTCTTTTACTTCTTTCCTTAGTGAAGCTACCTCATGCTCTAACCTTTCACATTCTAAAACCTTTGCTTCTAACTTCTCTTTGAATCTCTTTGTCTTAGCTATTGAGTTGGTTAGATCCTCTATAAGCTTTCCTTTCTCTTCATCACATTCTTGAAATTTAAGCTTGAGTTTTGAGTTTTGCTTTCTTACCTCCCTTAATGCATCAAGGGCATGAATAAGCTCACCCTCAAGATCAACTTCTCCTTTCTCTGATTCTTCCTCTATTTGTTTACCTTTGGGATCATCTTCATTCCTTTCTGATTTATCTTCCACTAGAAGTACCTCCTTCTTCTTCTATTGCCATAAGAAGACTTTCTTCTGGTCCTTCAAGTGTATCTTCATATTCATCATCACTGAAATTGAATCCATTCCTTGTACAACTATCTTCAATATGACCAAAGTTACCACATCTAAAACACTTGAGAATCATTGGTAACCTTTTTCTAACCACTTCTTTTTCTTTTTCTAGAAATAGAACTTCATATTTATCATTATTTGAGGAACTTTCATCACTATCACTTGAACTCTTACCTACCTTGTCTGCATAAAAACTCTTCTTATGCCTTTGGAAGAACTTCTTTCCTTGCTTGCCTTGTCCATCCCTACTTTTCTTTTGGTACCTGTGTTTTCCTGTTTCCCTGTTCTTATGATCCTATTTTTCTTCATCATTGCTATTTCTAGCCTCTGGATAATTAGATGCATAGTGACCATATTTTCCACAATTGAAACATCTAACTGATTTTGTACCTTTATATTTTCTTGAGTCCTTGTTCCTTCTACCATAATTTGCTTCTTCATCACTGGATGACTCATTGCTTGAATCTAACTTCTTACCCTTTGTCTTCTTAGTAACTTTGAAGGTTGCTTCCTTCTGGGGAATAGGTTCCTCTTTTATTCTCATCTCAAAAGTTGTGAGAATGCCATGTAATTCATCCCTTGTCAAAATTTCAATATCTTTTGCCTCTTCTATAGCTGAAATATTTTCACTAAACCTTTTTGGAAGTGACCTTAAAATCTTATCACAAACATCTGGTTCCTCAACCTTAAGCCCAAGTCCTTGCATGGAGTTAACAACCTCATCCACATGAAGTAGATATGCCATAATGTTTTCCTCATCCTTCATCTTTAGGTCTTCAAATGCTCTCTTGAAATTTTGCAACTTTACCCTTTTGATATTTTTGTCTCCCTCATATATGCCTTTCAACTTATCCCAAATTTCCTTTATTGATGTGCAATGCATAACCTTTATAAACTCTGTTTCACAAACCTCTCAAAATTCCATTCATTGCCTTTGAATTGTAATGATGTAGAAGCTTACCATATTTATCTGTAGGTGGAGTTGTTGGTGGTATGTATCCATTCTCAACTACTTCCCATATTTCATTTCCAAGTGCCATTAGATGAAACTTCATCCTTGTGCTCCATAGTGTATAATTGTTCCCATCGAACAATGGTGTTGAATTCCCTGATGATCCATTCTGAGAATCCATCTGTGTTCTTGTAAGATTTTCCTTCAAGCTGTTAAACTCTTTCGAAGGAACCCACTCTGATACCAATTGAAGAACACAAGCTTATACTGAGAGGGGGTGAATAGTATAAGACCACTTTTTACTTTTCTTTCTCAAATAATATTATGCAATATATCAATGGCAATATCAATAATAGTAATCAAAGTAATGCATAAATCACCACACACAATAGAGACACCAATTTAATATGGTTCACCCAATGTGGGCTACTCCATGGAGAAAATATTTCACTAAAATTTTCTCAACAAATATCTTGGGAATCCTTTCCCTATTACAATGTTTATGGACCTCTATCCAAAGGAGACACCAATCCCCTAATCAAGTTTATGGATCTCTATCCATAAGGAGACACCAATCCCCTTAGTGTTCATGGATCTCTATCCATAGGAGAACTCCTTCTCCTCTACTCTGGTTGGTGATCCTCTAGAAGACTACTACCTCCACTACACTAGCTTGTGGATCTCTCTCCACTGAAGACTCTATCCTCACTTAGAAGATCTCTATCCTCACTACCCTAGCTAATGGATCTCTATCCACTAGAGACTATTATCCTCTACTCTATCACCTCCAAAGCTTGCTCTCAGCTCTATCTCAAATTTGCACTAAACATAGTCCTTCAGTCTAGCACAAATTTGCTCAATATCTATCCTCAAATCTGCACTAAACATAGTCCTTCGATCTAGCACAAATCTGCTCAATATCTATCTCTAGTCTGCACTAAACCTAGTCCTTAAATCTATACCAAAATCTATCCTCAAATCTATCCTCAAGCCTTAACACAAAGCTTGATCCAATCACAAATCAACTCTACTAGATCTATCCCAAACCTTAACTCAAGGTTTGAACAAATCAATCAATAATCTCTCAAGTCTTCTCTAAGACTTACCTCAAATCTGCTCAACAAGTCCTCACTAGAACTTTCCTAATTTAACAAGTCTTCACCAAGACTTACCTCAAATCTGCATTGTAAGCTTCCACAAAATCTTACTCAACTCAGTCCTTAAGTCCACTCTAGGACTTCAAATCTAGTTAGTATTTTTCAACTCAACTCAATCTATCATAGAAAACCTCTTCAATCACACAAACAAGTTTCACATATAATCTTGTTTAATCTCATAGAAACATATAGAGAATGGTTAGAGACTCAATATGCTTCACACTCACAACAATGCTCAATCACTTTCAATATCTCTTACTTTACCATAGAAACATATGGAGAATGGTTAGAGACTCAATATGTTTCACACTCAATCACTTTCAATATTTCTCAAATTAGTAAGGAACAATTTGTTTCATAGAACTTGAACTATCACTCCAACACTTCCAATCAACTAAGCTCAATCAACTCCACTCAACCAATCACTCAATGAAAGCTTAGTCAACAATGCTTATCAAACAAACCTCACATAACAATGATACTCATGATCTTTCACAAACCCTAGTTCAAGATAGTTCTCAACTTCACATAACAATGATACTCATGATATTTCACAAACCCTAGTTCAAGCATATGAAATCTTACTTCAATATTTCCAACAATGCTTATCAAACAAGGTTTCTAGTATCAACTTTCATTCCAAAAAACCAAACTCAACAATGCTTATCAAACAATCCTTTTCACTCCAACTTAGCATTCACAACATCCAACAATATTTCACTCACAAGGAAGATATGCCCATACCTTTTGTTTGATGAAGTTTTGACCTCAAAACCTGTCTCAATCACAATCACTCTCTTTGCCAATCTCAAGGGTTAGATAACAAAAATTTGTCCTTAATATTTCCTTTCAAAAAATATTTCACCAAGTCAAAATATCAAAAATCAACTATGCCTTATCTCTCCTTTCAAAAAAATTTTTATAATATAACTTTATTTCAACAAAAATATCTAACACCCTTGGCACACCTTATTTCTCCTTTTATAAACTTTAACCACTCAAAAATCAAACACAAAAATAAAACTTTGCATACCCTTTTATCTCCCTTGTATAACTCTTTAACCCTTTTTAAATATGCAATTTCCAATTAACAAAACTTTAAGAAATTAAAAATTAATTTCCACCTTTGCAATTTTTGGATGCAACAATCAAACCTTAGCAATGTGAGCGCATACCTTAGTCCAACCACCAAAAATGCCTCGATGGGTTTCGAACACGCAAACCCCTCCTTCCAAGCACCTTTGCACAATGTGCACCCACCAAGTGGGCTACGTGCCTCCACGCAAAGGGAAAGGCATGCACCTTCCCTTTGTTCCTCTCTGACGATGTAGACCAAAACTTTCTCCGCTTGCCAAAAATGAAGACCACGAGAATCGAACCCCTAACCTTGCACCTACGAACGTCTTAGCGCAGCCCCTGGCTACCAACCATGCTACCCAATGCCTTGCAATGTGAAGTGGGCTCCCCACTTACTTGTCCCTTGTTCTGCTTCTTTAAACCTTTCAAAACACATGCGATTCTTTCTCTTCACTTTGCGCACGATTTTCTATGGCATTCGATGGATCGCATGGATGATTATTTGAAATGAAACTTGCCCCTTCTTATATGCAATATGCCATGTGCTCAAAACTTCGACGACCTTTTTAAATTCGATTTTAATTCGAATTAAAACTTTGTGCCCTTATAACCCTAACCTTTAGGGTTATTTAAATTAAATCATAAACTAATTTATAATTAAATTATTATAATTAACTTATAATTAATTTAATAACTCTTAGAGTTAATCAAATTAAATTATAAATTAATTTATAATGAAATTATTATAATTAATTTAATCTTTAGGTCTTAACCTTAGACCTTTAATATTATAATAAAATATTATAATATTATTTTTCTTGGGCCTTCCTATTGCTCTTTAGACCTCATCTGACCACCTTGAATATTATAATAAGAGATATTATAATATTATTTCCCTTAGGCCTAGAAGCAATCTTTCTCTTGCACTGCTTACTGAAACTGACTCTTGACATCCTTCCTTTTGTCCTGCTCACTGAAACTGACTCTTGACATCAATGACAACAAAACCTGCTCATATTTCCAACATATTATGCTTTTGTAGAGGATGTAGATCTTGGTTCCTAAGATCACTAAGTTGCACTTCTGAGTAAGGTTTTGCAGCTCTCTATAGATTGTTCTTGAATAGTCTCTTATTCACCAAATTATGGTCTCAAACTTTCTTTTACGAGCCTAGGATTTGGTGTTTTTTTCTCCTCTTGTTATCTTCTCCTTCTGTTGTATATTTGAAGAAGTCTCTATCTATGAAGTGGTGCCTTATTTCTATGAGAGGTAATATTTAAATCTCCTAGATTTGATGAGCTTCTTCTATCTTCAAGTCTTCTTGTCAAATTCTAACTTCAAGTAGGATCTTCCTCTTAAGATTCTAAATATCTTAAGGTCTTTCACTAGATTCTTCTTCTTCAATTTGGCACTCGTAAAATTATCCTTCTCCTGGTCTTGTTGTCAGATGGTGACAATTTTTACAAATTCTTCACTATCAAGGGCTTCTCCTTGGTAGTGGATTTCTCCAGTGAGATATCCTTTGATGATTTATTCAGTAAGGCTTTCCTAACCTTCTTCTAGATGCTCAATGAGATATTTTTAAGGTTTGATCTCTTAGCTTCTGATGGTATTTACTTGAGACCTCTTCAAACTTCTGCTCTTGGAAGTTTTGGTGATGTGATCTGCTCCTGGATATTTGATTCTGCTACTTTTGGATTTGAGCAGGACTCTCCTAGTCCTTATTCCAAGTATGGAAGTCCTTCAATGAGATATTCTCTTGATATTCATAGGTGTTGAATTGATTCTGAAGAAGATACCCTTCCTAACTGTTTTGTGGGAAGTTTTCCAACTCAATAAATTTTCTTTCCCTATAACAAATATGTTAATACTGAAATCTTAATCTACTTCTAAATAAAATATTCCTTTTGAATTCCTTTTTAGGATCAAGGCTTCTATGGCCTTTTCAATATCAAGGCTTCTATGGCTTTTTCAGTATTAAGGCTCTTGTGTTCTTTTTAGTATTAAGACTCTTGTGGCCTTTTTTAGTATTAAGGCTCTTGTGGCCTTTTTCAGTATTAAGGCTCTTGTGGCATTTTTCAATATCAAGGCATCTATGGCCTTTTCAATATCAAGACTTCTGTGGCTTTTGCTTCAATGCTTTTATGGCCTTTTTGTATCAGGCTTCTATGGCCTATTCTCCAAGGCTACTCTAGCCTCTTTGTATCAGGAATCTATGACATGTTCGTATCAGACTTATATGGTCTATTATTCAAGGCTACTATGGCATTTTAAATTTGCAATGGAGATCTATAGTCTCCTAGCTTCACCATATATTTTTCTTTAAAATTATTCTTATGTAGTGTGCTTCTCCTGCACAATAAACCAATCTATGCACTATGAGGGCACGTCAAACTTTAGGCAACAAAGTTGGATACTCCTATATTTTTATCATAGGAGGAGTACCAATCCTCTAAGAATTAGTTATCTACAACAAAAGAAACTTTAGGAAATAGTTAGCAAATTCTAGATATCCTAGATCTTCACTAGATGCTCTTCCAATCTAGTGGATTGAATGTTGAGTCCTGGTCTTCATGAGTTTTTTTGTAACTCTATGGATAGACTCAAGTCAAATGCAATCTCAGTATTTTCTAGGACTAAGATATCCTTCAGTCCTCACTTGTGACTCTCCCTGATTCTATCACCTAGATTCTTCTAAGAACTTTTGATAGTGACTGGTCCAATGGCACATCAGGTTGACAAACACTCAGGCTCAATAATTATGGTGATTTTCCTATAGACCTACATAGACTCGATCTACCGTAGCTTTGATACCACTGTTAGCTTTTGATACAATATCCCAAGGAGATTATAATCATGAGATGCAGAATAATATTAATGAAAGTAAATCTGCAATAAGAATGAGATATGCAATAAACATAAATGATATATAAATGAATACAATGTAGCTATGGAGGAAATGAACACTCCATCAATATAGCTACTGGACTACATTACATCCATCACCAATGGATGGTGATTCATACAAAATTGAACTAACTACTAAGAACCCTAAGCTATTGTGTCACCACACTCCTCTATCTTGGGTATGCTAACAATGAATCCATCCTTATATAGGCAAAATATGATACTTGTCCAACACTCTATCTAGTTGTACAAGTGACACCTTGCACATTCACAACTTACACATGGACACTTGTGCATTTATTACATTGCATGAAGTAACTAGATAAATTTCCCCTAAAGTAATCTAATATCCTAACTATGTACCTTTGAAGATACATTTACATAACCCAAATTAAGGAATATAAACTATTTCTAAAAGAGTCCACCAAGGGCCTAGAAAATCCAATGGATAATTATTACAATAATATAAATCACCTTAGAATTTTAAGCTCAGGCTACTCTAAAAATATCCACTCAAGAAATAATCTCCTCTACTTGAGTCACCTTATCATGAAAATTCATTATATGAAATAAGATAGTGGATCAAACTATAATTATGAACAAGATGACATCAATGGGGAAAATTCAACAACTATTTCATAATTATTCCAAGAGAAAGGAAAAGCTGCCAACATAAGGAATAAAAACAATAGCCTCCATAATCAAAATAGAAACAGGAACATTGTTCGATGGTATGAAGAGCGATATTTTATCTCTTGATTTACAATTAGACACATTCAGTTATAGAAAAATAAGCAAGAAACATAAGCAATGTTTATCTTTTTTAGCTTAAGGTGTAGAAAAAAACATGAAAAAACTAATTATCCAAAAAACATAATGGAAATTTGTGAAAACTGTCACTTGGATTATCGGACTAGGTTGTATCTAGAAATAAGGAAAGAAGATCTAGAATAGGTAGAAACTTACTTTGTGGACCCACTGATGGGGACTGAAAGTCGCACACACAGATCTGTAAATTTCATTCATTAATTTTCATAATATTTTTACAAAGAACTAGCCCGCAGGCGTAGTTTTTCAATCACTATGCAATTTCTAACCCCCCATGCTCTCTCATTACATTCGTTGGGTTTTTATAGAGGCCCCGACCCTCTGTCATCTGCAATCACAATTACAGACCTTCGTTGGGTTTTTATAGAGGCCCCCGACCCTCTATCATCTGCAATCACAATTACAGACCTTCGCTGGGTTTTTATAGAGGCCCTCGACCCTCTGTAATCTACAATCCCAATTACAGACCTTCGCTGGGTTTTTATAGAGGCCCCCGACCCTCTGTAATCTGCAATAACACTTACAGACATTTTTTGGGTTTTTATAGAGGCCCCCGACCCTCTACAGTTTTGCAATAACAATTACAGAACAATGGTCACAGCCATTAACCTTCCGTCTGGAAGAAAAACCATGCAAGCAGGGCCAAGATGGCCCTCTGGCCTCGCAACTGCAACCTCTACCTGTAACTGTTTTCCAACCCCTTGTGCATGGCTCGGATTGCCCATTTATAACTTTTGGAGTACCTCTTTGTCTTCCATTCGGTGGCCCTTCGATTCCTTTCTACCACGACTGTTTGTTTTCATCTGCACCTTGCGCCATGACTGTTCAACTCCATAACTGCAATCTATAACGTCCTCTGTAACTGGCATCCAACTCCCATTCACTGTCTATCGTTATGAATTCTATGCTGCCATGTGTCACTCACTGGCCTCATTCTGTAACAGCCTTCCAAAAATATAGCATGTCGCGATCACGACATCTCCTCTATCTTCCTCATCTTCTTCTGTTCCTATCGTGATATCGCGACATGTTGCGATATCATGAAATTTTGGTTTCCTTGCGCTCCTTCTCCCTTTTTGTTGCGATATCGTGACATGTCATGATATCATGACGTTTCCATTTGTCGCTGCCTTCCTCGCCTTCGGGTCTTGATATCGTGACTTCTCTCTATCGTGCCTTCGTTCTTTAGCTACGATCACGATTTCCTGACATGTTGCAAAATCATGATGTTCCTCCGTCGCTACCCCGTTCTTTGGTTTCGGTCATGATTTCATGACGTTCCATACTACCATAGCCTTTGCTTTTATTTTGGTCATGATTTTGCGACATGTCATGAAATTGCGATTTTGTGACCCTCCATCCGTCGTAGCCTCTGTTTTTTATTTTGGTCGCGTCGCGAAATCACGACATGTCACGATTTTGTGACCCTCCGTCCGTCGTAGCCTTCGATTTTCATTTTGGTCATGATTTCATGACATGTCATGAAATCGTGACCCTCTGTCCGCCGTAGCCTCTGCTTTTGTGTTGGTTGTAATTTCACGACATGTCACGAAATCACGACATTTCACGATTTCGTGACCCTCCATTCATCGTAGCTTCTTTCCTTATTTTGGTCACGATATCATGACACTTTTTATATCACGATATCATGACACATATTTTTCTTTGCAAAACACTTAGAAAAATTTGGTTGGTGCAAGATTGCTCTACTGCCCTCGGATGCTCCTACATCAGACACCCAGGGTAGATGGAGAAGTGACCTTCACTTCTGCACTGTTCTGTCACACAGGGACTCAACTCTTTCTGATCAACCCACTCTCTCTGTCTTCTCACCATTCTTCCACAAACACTGCACAGAGTGTCAATCTTCTACCTCTGAAGCTTCACTCAGAAACTTCCTGCAAGCACTGCATAGAGTGCCAAATTCCACCCATTCCATAGATCCTGGTGTAAGCTGCCTCACGTTCGACGCTCTGCTTACACGCTCAGAATCTTCTGGCTCTGATACCACTTGATGGGGACTGAAAATTGCACACTCAGATCTGTAAATTTCATTCATTAATTTTCATAATATTTTTACAAAGAACTAGCCTGCAGGCATAGTTTTTCAATCACTATGCAATTTCTAACCCCCCATGCTCTCTCATTACATTCGCTAGGTTTTTATAGAGGCCCTCGACCCTCTATCATCTACAATCACAATTACAAACCTTCGTTGGGTTTTTATAGAGGCCCTCGACCCTCTGTCATCTGCAATCCCAATTATAGACCTTCGTTGGATTTTTATAGAGGCCCCCGACCCTCTGTAATTTGCAATCCCAATTACAGACCTTTGTTGGGTTTTTATAGAGGCCCCTAACCCTCTGTAATCTACAATAACACTTACAGACATTTTCTGGGTTTTTATAGAGGCCCCCGACCCTCTATAGTTTTGCAATAACAATTACAGAACAATGGCCATAGCCATTAACCTTTCGTCTGGAAGAAAAACCATGCAAGCAGGGCCAAGATGGCCCTCTGGCCTCGCAACTGCAACCTCTACCTGCAACTATTTTCCAACCCCTTGTGCATGGCTTGGCTTGCCCATTTATAACTTCTGGCATGCCTCTTCATCTTTCATTTGGTGGCCCTTTGATTCCTTTCTGCCATGACTGTTCATTTTCGTCTGCACCTTGCGCCATGACTGTTCAGCTCCATAACTGCAATCTGTAACATGCTCTGTAACTGGCGTCCAACTCCCATTCACTGTCTGTCGTTATGACTTCTATGCTGCCATGTGTCACTCACTGACCTCGTTCTATAATGGCCTTCCAAAAATGTAGCATGTCACGATATCACAACATCTCCTCTCTCTTCATCATCTTCTTCTCTTCCTATCGCGATATCACGACATTTTGGCTTCCCTGTGCTCCTTCTCCCTTTTCATCATGATATCATGACATGTCATGATATCATGACGTTTCCCTTCGTCGTTGCCTTCCTCACCTTCGGGTCGTGATATCACGACGTCTCTCTATTGCGCCTTCGTTCTTTCGCTACGATTTCATGAGGGTCGTGATATCACGACGTCTCTCTACCGCGCCTTCGTTCTTTCGCTGTGATTTCATGACATGTCATGAAATCGCGACGTTCCTCCATCGCTACCCCGTTCTTTGGTTTTGGTCATGATTTCATGATGTTTCATACTGCCATAGCCTTTGCTTTTGTTTTGGTCATGATTTTGTGACATGTCACGATTTCACGACCCTTCATCCGTCGTAGCCTCTGTTTTTTGTTTTGGTCATGATTTCGTGACCCTCCGTCCGCCATAGCCTCCACTTTTCGTTTTGGTTGCAATTTCGTGACATGTTGTGATTTCGTGACCCTCCGTCTGCCATAGCCTCTGCTTTTGTGTTGGTCTCGATTTTGTGACATGTCACAATTTCGTGACCCTCCATCTGTCGTAGCTTCTTTCCCTGTTTTGGTCACGATATCGTGACACTTTTTTTGTCGTGATATCGCGACACATATTTTTATTTGCAAAACACTTAGAAAAATTTGGTTGGTGCAAGATTGCTCTGCTGCCCTTGGATGCTCCTGCATCACCCACTTCCATAGATACAACAATTAGAACATCCCAACTTACTAGTTCCACCTATTAAAAGATCAAAATAGATGCTGGTTTCCAAAGCCGAATACCAGTGGTAACAGTCTAAATTCAACTAAATATGGTAATGAACTCGATGTACCATATTAGTGTAGACATAAAAAAAAAATTGTGTTGTTGAACAATCAAGTAATGAAGGAATTTCACCATATTTTGAACAATTTCAAGAAATCACAGAGAAGATACAACCCGAGTTTGATATTATGAAACAATTAAAAAATCTTACTATTACCATTCCTAAAACTATTAGGGATGTGCCTATTTATACATAATTCATTCGTGAGTTATTCCTCAAGAGACCTAGATGAAAGCCATAGTAAAAAATAGTGAAGGTGATAGTTCAACACACTAATTTAATATTAGATCTTAGAAGCCCAATTTTAATGATGAAAATTGCAGGCTTAACATCACCCAACACTTTGGTTAATTTTAACACTGACATTAATTGTAAAATAGGTAAATTTACATTTGATGAAAAACTATAAAATACATAGTCATCTACCTGCCTGCACAATCTGCCAATGAGTTGGAAGAACATGGTTTTGAGTCCATTGAGGAAGATGCTCTTCCCATGCTGCAATGTATCATAACACTGGATGAAGAAGGGGATGAGATAAATGAAGACTTAGTTATATCAAATTTTTAACATAAACTAAGATCTTATCATAGGCCCTAGATTATGAAAGTTGGCTCAGTTGTAGGTATGGGGGAGACCCCACCTTCAATATTACAACCAACAACACGATGAACACTATTACAACGTTCAATAGAAAAAGAAAAATGATAAAAAAATAGATTTTTTTTTAACACCATTAGTTTAGGTTTTTCTTTTTATTTTGTTATGTTTTGTAGGACAACATGAAGTGCATTGCAGACTGTAGGCATCCAAGGTAACCAGGCCTACAAGTAGGTACCGCTTCATTCTACTTTCCTTAGAAAAAAAATAAGAAAAAATGTATATAATAAATGTCTAATAAATAATTGGATATGGGGATTTTGTGAGGTGAGGTATTTGTAAAGAGAGTCAATAATAGCATATGATGAAGCACAATACAGTTATTGACCCACATAGATCAGGTCCCTAAAGCTTCAAATTGATGGTAGTGGCATAATATTTAACATATACCATTTACAACCTTACCATGTACCTCATATTTGTGAGATCAAATTAGATGCAGGAATGGGGGAGACCCCATCATTCTAAAACCATATCAGTAGTTTGACGAATGCTCGTGCATTCATCATGGATGAAAAAAGATAAAAAAATCAAGAAAGGAAAAATATAGACACACAAGAAACAAAAAAAAAACATGAAAAATAACATGATGAGGAAAGGAGGCATGGAACCTGTTTTTCTTAACATAGATTTTTTTAAATTTTTCTTTTTATTTTGCAAGGTTACATGGGATTAGATGGGACCTGGAGGAATCCAAAAAACCAGGCCTATCAAGCACAAGCCCATGATCCATGTTTTCCTTTTATATTTTTTTTGGTGTCTTTACTTTTACAGGACACATGGACTTAGATGCGATCTGTAGGTAGTCGGGTCAAAATAGGCCTATCAGGTACGAGACCATGTTGCACTACATTTTTTCTCACTTTAGAGGAGTGTAGCGATGCAGAAAAAGGTACTGTACTGATCTAAAAAGTATACACCTAGTAATACATTAATTGAAATCAATCATTAAAGTAAGAAATGAAAGACAAGATTGCATATGACAAGAAAGTGAATGTTTCTTTTATTAATCTTGAATCAAATCTCCGTTACAATCATACCCCTCTTAGGGTCACCCAAATGTTGATACAATTAACATAATTTGAAAGCCCTAATGAGGTAGGTGCAATACACAGACTTTCTAAATGGACACGAACTGCTCCAAGGTGTTGATGACCTTCTTCTCCATGATTAGAGGTAGTTTTAGCCTTGCATCTCAAAACCCTATTAGTCCTACATGCAATAAACAACAAGAAACAATTAGAAACAAATGAGGCCTCTCTTAATTAGGCTTTTATGAGGTATTTGCATAAAAGGTAGTATAACTAGCATGAAATCAAGAAAGTGCAAGAAACATACTAAACTTATATTAAACCTAAAAATATTACTACAAACATATAAGCAAAAGCATATCTAGCTATCTATTGAATTGATTACAAAATTGAAAGCATGGAAGCATGAAAAGAACCATTAGTGTCATAATTGCAAAAGTGGAGATAAATGACTAAAACTCTAATTGCACCAGTCCACATCTCTAATAAAGCAAATTAGCATGATATATGTCTAATCTAATGCACTTTAAACAAATCATACGACTAGAAAATAGGGAAACTAAATATGACAACCTGATCGCGGGTCTGATTCACGATGAGCACTGTCCATCGTGGCTGATAGCCATGACTGAGCTTGAAATGTTTTTGCCCTCCCAATTTGATGTCCAATATTCAATTCTCCTTGTGGAATTGATGATCAAGGGTCACTACTGTATCCTCTGATATATTTGGCGATTAAATTTCTTAGTTGGTGCACGGATTGCACGAATTAACGTTTCTTAAATTTTCTAGCCTCATAGGACCTCCATGACATGTGATCTCCAATTGGGTAAAAAAAGTGTTCCTCTCAATGCATGTAAGTATGCAATTCAATAGGGATTCGCTACATTTCAACTTGAGATTCGTCTATATCTTCTCCCAATTGGAGGGGGGGTTTTATAGCATTCACCAAGGGCTAGGGGTGGCTTCATGAGGAAGCCAAGAACAAGATTGCGTGGTTAAGCTTGTTGGATGGAAGGATTCGAAACCTTCCTCACTCAAATTGCTCCAATCCATAACCAATTAGCCATTGCAATCGATTTTGGTTTAGATGAAGGCCAACTATCTTTGAAGCCTGACCGTGGCTGACAAGCACAATCAGATCTACTAACCATGGGTGTCAGTAGTGGTTAGCATTGACTAGGCAAAGATTCCCAAATTGAGTGGTAAAAACCATTTCTATACCTTAGAACTTGTCCAAGGTATTCCATATGGTCTTCTAGCATGTCCGATATGAGTAGTCGCCTCGGCATGACACGTTTTAGGTGTCTACAAATGCCCCTTTTGAGATGCATTGTGAGATCGAACACCATTGAGAAAAAATAAACCTCCTAAAATGATATCGTAGGTTGGATGATGATCAGTGGTCTGATCAACTTTAGATGCCCAAGTCCTACAAAGAGGATGCACATACTAGAATCATTGCTTCCAACTGGATGGAAGGCTTAATTTTGAAAGAGTTTGCACTCATCATCAGACATTCAGGTAGCTTTGGTACTACAATAAGAGTTAGGACTATATAACCGAAATTAGATCTACAAACTAAATTATCATATTTGCTTTTTTTCCCCAGCAAAGTGTAAGCTTATGATAGTAATTGGCAATGATTCGTAAGACGAACACAATTTGACAAGATCTAGGGATCTACAATCAAGGGATCTTCTGTTGACTTTGATTATGATTTGATATTATGACTACCCCCTCAAGCGACGAGTCAATGAGCGTAATGATAATTAAAGGAAGCGATGAGGTTGCTTGACCAGTATGAATGATCTTGAAAAAATTTAAAGATTTAGCATTTGAATTATTGGCAAGGCCTAATCAGCTATGATTGCAACTATTAATAATAATTGTCCACTTCTATCACATGGAGCGGTCTAGCCACGAAGGCATTTTTAGGGAATAAAAATGGTAACAATATCAATTATGCTTGTGTTGAATCATATTGTCAATGATCTGCTAAAAATGTCATAGGAGAATTGCAATGCATATCTCATTCCTTTGGAGCAGTCCAGCCACCTAGGCCTTCTTAGGAATTGAGATGAAGTATATCAATTCAACGATGACTAATTTACCCCAAATGTCCTTATGGTAATTTACTCATCTTGCCGGATTGCATGGAGTGCTAGTCGTTGCAACCGCCAAGTGTATAGGGTAAATTACTAGATACGAGGTGCATTTGGCTTTTGAATTTTATGATTTTTTTGTTAAATTTTTGAAATTATTTGATTGTTTTTGAAATTTTGATGATTTTGGACCGGTAGATGTGCATATCTGTCCATTTTGAGGCTTCTTATGATGAGCCAATGTGTGCATTTATGGGGTTGACCAAAGAACTAAGGTGTCTTTGGAGCCTTTTGGAAAGTATGATACTCATAATGCCCCAGTTGATGCTTGCAAATATATATTTTTGTTTTATTTTGATTTTATGTTTATGCGATGCATATGAATGCAATGCTTATATTGATTTGATGCTATATGACATGATGTATGGATGACATGCATTAGATAGCTATGCGATAGATGATTAGATGCTATGAGTTATGTATGTAGATGGACTACTTATGATGGATGTATATGAATACCATATTTTGATGTTAAATGCAAGTATACTATACTTCACTTGTATGCATTTAATTTATGTTGTTATGACATAGTTAATGCCTTGTATGTATTGCATAACTTTTCCATGATGATATATGGAAATGAACATGTATGCTTTAATCATTAAAACATAATGTATGAATGTAATATGGTTTTAACAAACTAATGGATGACACCACTGAATGTATAACAATCATGGATTGTAATTGCTATATCTTTTAATGAAAATTGATAAATTGTACACCCTGATGTGAGATGCAATGATGTATTATTTCTATTCAAAAGATTTTGCAAGTTAAAATAATATGCGTAACATAGTCAATGGCCATTTAAATATCATTTCTGACATCCATACGATATCTAACCTATATTGAAGAACACAAGCTTATACTGAGAGGGGGAGGGTGAACAATATAAGACCACTTTTTACTTTTCTTTCCCAAATAGTATTAATCAATATAATCAATGGCAATATCAATAGCAATAACCAAAGCAATGCACCAATCATCACACACAATAGAGACACCACAATTTACGTGGTTCACCCAATGCGGGCTACTCCACGGAGAAAATATTTTACTAAAACTTTCTCAATCAATCTCTTGGGAATCCTTCCCAATTACAATGTTTATGGACCTCTATCCAAAGGAGATGTTGATCCCCTAAATCTCAAGTTCATGGATCTCTTCCATAGGAGAACTCTTTCCCCTTCTACTCTGGCTAGTGATCTTCTAGAAGACTCTGTCTCTTTGCTACACTGACTTGTGGATCTCTCTCCACTTGAAGACTCCTCACTCAGATCTATCTTCAATTGTCCTAGTTGTTGGATCTCTATCCACTGAGACTCTATCCTCTGTACTCTATCACCTCCAAAGCTCTGTCAATAGGCTCACTCAGAACCTTCTCAAATCTGCTCAATAGGTCCACTCAGAACCTGCTCAAATATTCTCAATAGGCTCACTCAGAACCTGCTCAAATCTGCTCAATAGGCTCACTTAGAACCTGCTCAAATATGCTCAACAAGCTCACTCAGAACTTGCTCAAATCTGCTCAACAAGCTCACTTAGAACTTGTCCAAATATGCTCAACAAGCTCACTCAAAACTTGTCCAAATCTTGCTCAACAAGCTCACTCAGAACTTGTCCAAATATGCTCAATAAGTCCTCTCTAGGACTTGCTCAAATTTGCATAGCAAGCTTTCACAAAAGCTTACTCAAAATCAGTCCACAAGCCTTCTCAAAGACTTGCCTCAAATCAGCTCAACAAAATCTCAACTCAATCTCATAGAAGCATAAAGAGAATTGTTAGAGACTCAATATGTTCTATACTCAAATCCCAATCTCATAGAAGCATAAAGAGAATTGTTAGAGACTCAATATGTTCTATACTCAAATCCCAATTCAATCTCATCTCAACTCAAATCAATCTCATAGAACCATAAAGAGAATTGTTAGAGACTCTATATGTTCTATTCTCAAATCCCAATCTCAACTCAAATCAGAATATATAATAGTTTGTTTCTATGGAACTTGAACAACCACTTCACACAATCACTTGACTAGGCTCAATCAACTCAACTCAACCAATCACTTCAAGGATCAATCCTTTCTCACAAACCCTAGTCCAAGCATGTATCAACCAACTCAAAATATTTCCAACAATGCTCAATCACAAGTCTCACATAACAATGATACTCATGTTCTTCTCTAACTCAAGTTCAAGTTCATTTCACAATCAATGGGCTTCAACAAAAATGCTTATAAAACAAGGTTTAATCACAACTCTCAAACCAGAAAACCTTGAAGCATTCAACCAACCACTTTCGAAAAGGAAACCACAATCAATCCTTTTCTCTCTAATGATATTTCAGAAATCAACCACCATAAAAAATCAATAGGAGAATGTGCCCATACCTTTTATGAAGATGAAAAAAACCTCTTTGGAAATCTGCCACAATCACAATATTCTTTTGCCAATCTTCATGAGGGTTAGGAGAAATTACAAAAAAATTATCATAACCTTTTACACCTTATTTCTCCTAGTCAAAAATCACATCCACCACTAGAAAATAATTAAAGATAATTATTTCCTTATCTAATTAATCATAGCATGAATATCACCACAACCATTTACCATTCCCTTATTTCTCCTAAAAATACTTTGCACTAATGCACAACTCACTAAGCTCCTTAATGCAAAAATCCCACATCAACTAGTGCAAAATATAAGCCACAACTCATAAACTATACCACCATGGCAAACCCTCAATAATGATGCATTAACCTTAGCTTAGGCAAATTAAAACATTTATATCTCAATCTCCAAAAATTGCGATGATGACATACCTTGGAAAAAATTGTTTTCTGCTCCGAAAATTACGACGACAACACACAAGCGAAAAATGAATTTTGGGTGACTCGAACCCAAGACCTGTAGCAGTGAGTGCGCCTTTGCACTCCTTCCACCCACCAAGTGGGCTAATCTTCCCACGTGGAAGCTATTCCACTTCGTGCTTGAAGTACTTCCTCTTGGCACCCATGAACTTACAAATTGCGCTTCTCCCAAACCTTCGCCATCAATAGTGCACGATTTCGGAGGAGGATAACTTTTGCAAAAGAGGATTTATCATTCAAATTTCGGAGGACATAAACCATTGCTTAACAATGCACCTTTTATACATGATGCGTATGGGGAAGAATAAAAGTCGACATCGATGAAAAATGGAGGGAAAACTTTTGATTAATTTTAAAATTTAAATTTTAAATAAATTAAAATTTAAACTAAATATTTAAAATTAAATATCTCCATCACCAGGGCACCTTTTTCGATGAAACGAAAAGCCAACTTGGGTTTTAAGAAAAACCCATTTCAAATATGCCATCCATGGTTTTAAATAAAACCTTTTATTTTTCCTACCTTGGTTTTCACAAAAACCCTTCCTTGCACTTTCACAAAACATAGTGCATGCCATCATAGATCCTTTTGACATCAAATAACCTTTTGACATCAATGACAAAATTTTAGCTTAGGGACTCAAAATGTCCAACAATCTCCCCCTTTGTCATTGATGGCAACCCATATCCTTTTACTAAAATCTGACCTTCTTTTCTGCTCCCCTTGGGACTTTGCTCCCCCTGGCTCAATGCTCTCTCAAATATCAAATCTCTCCCCATATCAAAAACTCTCCCCAATATACACAAATCTCTCCCCCTTTGACATCAATGGCAAAGGGTCACCTTTGGGGCTCGGGGCTAAGAATGAGCCTCTTAGCTTAGCCCCTCCCCCACCTCCACATGAGGTGGTTAATTCTAGGGTGGGAGTATTTCTACTCCCCAAAAGCATAGATCTATACTTTTATCTTTCTCTCTTCTTTTGTTAGTTTTCTGAATCCTCTCACTATTTCTTTCCAAGATATCATCCATGTTCCTATCATCATTTCTGTTCCTATTTGTGCTCTTGTTTTCATCCATGTTCTTGTTCTTGTTCTTTTCTGAGTCTCTATTATTTTTTGAGTCTCTATCCTGTTCTTGTTCATGTTCCTATTCATGTCCACGTTCTGTTCATGCCTGATTCTGGAATATTTTCTCTACACCATCTTGCTATGTGACCATCATTATTGCACTTATAACACTTAATGTTATTATTCCTTGGAGGTGCAACTATCTTAGGACTTCTCCTAGTGAAGCCATATCCTCTTCTGTCATGAACCTTGCAATTCATTGCCTTGTGACCAAACTCATTACATGAGTAGCAATACCCATGGAAAATTTGTCCTTTCCCATATTCATGTCTTTCATGTGTCCTGCATTGTGAAGCCATGTGCCCAAACCTGTGATATGAAAAGCATCTTCCATTGAAGAAACCTTGCCTAGACCCCATTGGTCTCTTAGTCTCTTCTATCTATTGTTGTTCCATCTGTTCCTTACTTGTGCATTGTTCCTATCCTTGTTGAACTTTCTATTGTCCAACTTATCCTTAGAGGTCTCACTCTCTCTTTTACTTACTTCTTTTGACTCTTCTTCTTTTCTAGTGTTTGAGCTTGACTCTCCTTTTTCTGCTTCCTGTTTCCCTTGTTCTTCTTTAGAACTAAGTCTTGTTATGATGATTGATGACTTTTGTGCATTGATAGTCCTTTCCAAGGTATTTGAATTTTCCTCAAACTTGTGTAGCTTGTCCTTAGAACCTTTTACTTCCATCCTTAGTGAAACTATCTCATGCTCTAATATTTCACACTCTAGATCTTTTGTCTTTAATTTTTTGGTCATACCTTCTTCAATTTTTCTTGTCTCTTCAACCTTGATTTTGAAGTTGGTGAGTTCTTGTAGAAACTTTTCTTTTGCTTTCTCATCTTCTTGAGCTTGAACCCTTAATCCTGAGTTCTCCCTTTTTAATTCTTCAAGAGTAATCATAAGCCTTTCACATTCTATCTCTTTTACCTTTGACTGTTCAATCATACCTTCTTCAAATCTTCTTGCTTTTTCAACCTTATCTCTCAAGTCAGAGATATCCTGTAGAAGCTTTGTCTTACATTTCTCATCTTCTTGTATTTGAGCCTTCAATTCTAAATTCTCTCTTTTCAATTCAACAAGTTCCTTAAGAGTGGCTTCCTCCTTTTCTTTTTCTGAATCTTCCTCTTCTTCAATTTCTTCTATTGTCCAAAGTGGAGTTTCTTCTTGATACCTACTTTGACTATTCCTGTTATCTCTTTCTGAATAAATCTTTAGAACTTCAGATCTGAGAGAATCATCTTCATCTTCACTGCTATCAAACCCATTGCAATAACTTGCATCATGACCAAGTTGACCACAAACAAAATATTCTTCACCTTCTTGTGGACAATAAGTTGCATGGTGACCTGTGTTCCCACATATGGTACAAAAATTTATCATTCTGGATATTTCTCCATTACTTGATTCATCTCTTGAATCTATTTCCATTTTTCCTCCCAACACAACAATATTAAACTCATCTTCCTTTTCTTTCATGACCATAGGTGTTATTTTCTTCTTGTGTCTCATGCTTCTACTCTTGCCTTTCTTTGCCATTTGTGTTCTTGTAGGATCTTCCTTCAAGTTGTTAAACTTCTTTCGAAGGAATCGACTCTGATACCAATTGAAGAACACAAGCTTATACTGAGAGGGGGGTGAATAGTATAAGACCACTTTTTACTTTTCTTTCCCAAATAGTATTAATAAATATAATCAATGGCAATATCAATAGCAATAACCAAAGCAATGCACCAATCATCACACACAATAGAGACACCACAATTTACGTGGTTCACCCAATGCGGGCTACTCCATGGAGAAAATATTTTACTAAAACTTTCTCAATCAATCTCTTGGGAATCCTTCCCAATTACAATGTTTATGGACCTCTGTCCAAAGGAGATGTTGATCCCCTAAATCTCAAGTTCATGGATCTCTTCCATAGGAGAACTCTTTCCCCTTCTACTCTGGCTAGTGATCTTCTAGAAGACTTTGTCTCTCTGCTGCATTGACTTGTGGATCTCTCTCCACTTGAAGACTCCTCACTCATATCTATCTTCAATTATCCTAGCTACTGGATCTCTATCCATTGAGACTCTATCCTCTATACTCTATCACCTCCAAAGCTCTGTCAATAGGCTCACTCAGAACCTTCTCAAATATGCTCAATAGGTCCACTTATAACCTGCTCAAATCTGCTCAATAGGCTCACTCAGAACCTGCTCAAATCTGCTCAATAGGCTCACTCAGAACCTACTCAAATTTGCTCAATAAGCTCACTCATAACCTGCTCAAATCTGCTCAACAAGCTCACTCAGAACTTGCTCAAATATGCTCAACAAGCTCACTCAGAACTTGTCCAAATCTGCTCAATAAGCTCACTCAGAACTTGTCCAAATCTGCTCAATAAGCTCACTCAGAACTTGTCCAAATCTACTCAACAAGCTCACTCAGAACTTGTCCAAATCTGCTCAATAAGTCCTCTCTAGGACTTGCTCAAATTTGCATAGCAAGCTTTCACAAAAGCTTACTCAAAATCAGTCCACAAGCCTTCTCAAAGACTTACCTCAAATCAGCTCAACAAAATCTCAACTCAATCTCATAGAAGCATAAAGAGAATTGTTAGAGACTCAATATGTTCTATACTCAAATCCCAATCTCAACTCAAATTAATCTCATAGAACCATAAAGAGAACTGTTAGAGACTCTATATGTTCTAAGCTCAATGTTCAATCAATATCTCAACTCAAATCACTCTCATAGAAGCATAAAGAGAATTGTTAGAGACTCTATATGTTCTATTCTCAAATCCCAATCTCAACTCAAATCAATCTCATAGAACCATAAAGAGAATTGTTAGAGACTCTATATGTTCTATACTCAAATCTCAATCTCAACTCAAATCAGAATATAGAATAGTTTGTTTCTATGGAACTTGAACAACCACTTCACACAATCACTTGACTAGGCTCAATCAACTCAACTCAACCAATCACCTCAAGGATCAATCCTTTCTCACAAACCCTAGTCCAAGCATGTATCAACCAACTCAAAATGTTTCCAACAATGCTCAATCACAAGTCTCACATAACAATGATACTCATGTTCTTCTCTAACTCAAGTTCAAGTTCATTTCACAATCAATGGGCTTCAACAACAATGCTTATAAAACAAGGTTTTAATCACAACTCTCAAACCAGAAAACCTTGAAGCATTCAACCAACCACTTTCGAAAAGGAAACCACAATCAATCCTTTTCTCTCCAATGATATTTCAGAAATCAACCACCATAAAAAATCAATAGGAGAATGTGCCCATACCTTTTATGAAGATGAAAAAACCTCTTTGGAAATCTGCCACAATCACAATATTCTTTTGCCAATCTTCATGAGGGTTAGGAGAAATTACAAAACAATTATCATAACCTTTTACACCTTATTTCTCCTAGTCAAAAATCACATCCACCACTAGAAAATAATTAAAGATAATTATTTCCTTATCTAATTAAGCATAGCATGAATATCACCACAACCATTTACCATTCCCTTATTTCTCCTAAAAACACTTTGCACTAATGCACAACTCACTAAGCTCCTTAATGCAAAAATCCCACATCAACTAGTGCAAAATATAAGCCACAACTCATAAACTATACCACCATGGCAAACCCTCAATAATGATGCATTAACCTTAGCTTAGGCAAATTAAAACATTTATATCTCAATCTCCAAAAATTGCGGCGATGACATACCTTGGAAAAAATTATTTTTTGCTCCAAAAATTGCGGTGACAACACACAAGCGAAAAACGAATTTCGGGTGACTCGAACCCGAGACCTGCAGCAACGAGTGCGCCTTTGCACTCCTTCCGCCCACCAAGTGGGCTAAGCTTCCCATGTGGAAGCTATTCCACTTCGTGCTTGAAGTACTTCCTCTTGGCGCCCACGAACTTACAAACTACGCTTCTCCCAAACCTTCGCCGTCAATAGTGCATGATTTTGGAGGAGGATAACTTTTGCAAAAGAGGATTTATCATTCGAATTTCGGAGGACATAAACCATTGCTTAACAAGGTGCCTTTTATACATGATGCGGATGGGGAAGAATAAAAGTCAACGTCGATAGAAAATGGAGGGAAATTTTTTGATTAATTTTAAAATTTAAATTTAAATTTTAAATAATTAAAATTTAAACTAAATCTTTAAAATTAAATATCTCCATCACCAGGGCACATTTTTCGATGAAACAAAAAGCCAACTTGGGTTTTAAGAAAAACCCATTTCAAATATGCCATCCATGGTTTTAAATAAAACCTTTTATTTTGCCTACCTTGGTTTTCACAAAAACCCTTCCTTGCACTTTCACAAAACATAGTGCATGCCATCATAGATCCTTTTGACATCAAATAACCTTTTGACATCAATGACAACATTTTAGCTTAGGGACTCAAAATGTCCAACATATATTATGAACAATATTTTAATAAACAAAATCTTATAAAGAGAAATTTGATATTTGATGATTGCATTGAAAATTGGTTGTTGCTATTTGGGAATTTTTGAGGTTTTCCATGAAACTCAAACACCCTAGTTGACTTATCAAAAGTTGTATACTAACCATACTAGACTTCTGAAACATAAGGCTTTCACTAGGATAGGCCCTAACTGTTCATTATCCCTATGTGTGCAAATGAGTATATTAGATAAGGCATAAGCATACCCCGATGTCAAGCGGGATTCTTTCAGCCCATTGCTAAGATTGGGGATCCTCAAATGTCTATCCAATCCTAGGTTTAGATTTCAGTTGGACTAGACCACTAGGCGATACAAGACACCTGAAGCTAGCTCTTCCACATTCAAACATTGGTCTGCACATAAGAAAAATGCTAATGTATCAGACATATCATCATGCGTAAGGTACAATAGTACTAACAGTTCTAGGGATTCAAGCTCACCCCCTTCTTTTCTTTAATTTTTGGGATACTTGCTCATGTAAAGTGATAATAATCACTATTTATTTTGTACTATAGTGATAAAAATCACTATTTATTTTGTACTTTTATTTGAGCAAGGGATTTGATACTGATTTGATTTCTTTGATAAACTTGATCTTGATTTGATTTGACTTATGAGAACTTAACTTTGGGAGTTTCACTTTGGGATATCTTTCAAGGATATCATTCTAGGATATTGCTCCTTCATTTGTAAGCAAGGGATTTATTTGGGTAAGGGGTAAGCTTGTCCTTTTGCCAACTATCAACATTTCTTGAACCGTCCACACAAGGGATAAGCAAGAATAAAATTTTCACCTCAGGATACCTGGTCCTGCTTTGTAGCGTTCATCTTCCCCTAGTCCTTATTAGGATTGTTTAATTTGTTGATTAGTGATAGAATTATGATATGCTAAGGGCTATACAAACTAGACCTCATCTACAAAAGCAAAGCAAGATTTCTATCAACTCTTGAGAAGACCTCTAGGTATGGTTGAATGACCGGAAAACCCTAGTATATTCTTCATAGCAACAAGAAGGGTTGTGTTGAAAAACACAATTACTCACAAGGGTGATGAATGATGAAAATGCAATGATGCATGATTGAAACACAAACGTGGTGTCATTTGTAAGATTGTAAACACAATGTATTCTAATGCAAGTGCGGTGGATGGATATGCCTAATGCAATGCAAAAATGAAATGCATGTGGAAAATGAAATGCAAAATGCAAATGAAATGCAATGATGCAAATGAAATAAAGATGCAAATGTTTTTGGATTTTGAAAATTTTGTATTTTTTTTGGAATTTTATTGCTTTTGTAATTTTTATGAATTTTTGAAATTTTGATTTGACCAAAGGGCTTATAGATGCCTTTGGAGCCTTTTTGATTTGACCAAAGGGCTTACAGATGCCTTTGGAGCCTTTTTATGGTTTTAGGCATAAAACGCTTTAATATGAAGGATGTTGAGAGGTTCAAGCTCTTCAACTCCTTCGAGCGATGTCAAGCGATATGTCCTAGGTCCAATATTCTCAGAGATCATATAAGGACCTAACCAGTTAGCCATAAATTTGTCTCATAGTTTTGGTGGTAAATTTGAGTTTTGTTGGTTCTCTTTCAGCACAAGATCACCAACCTCAAAGTCTCTCAGATGGACTTTGTTATTGTAAGCTCATTTTAAGTGCTCTTGATAAATGCGGAGGTGCTCAAGGGCATTCATGTGATGTTCATCAAGTAGCATCAATTGATCTAGGTGAGCTTGTCGTGCGGTGTCATCATCAATGAACTCTTTCAATGCGACATGCAACATTGGAATCTCCAACTCTAAGGGCATAATGGCCTCAGTGCCATATACTAGTGAAAATGGAGTTGCCCTAGTGGGTGTCCGAATACTAGTCCTATAAGCCCATAATGCAAGGGGTAGCTGGATGTGCCAATATTTGTGGTGCTCTTGTACCATATTTTTCAATATGGAGACCATTGTCTTATTTGAAGCTTCAGCTTGCCCATTTGCCTACGGATAATATGGAGTCACAAAACTGTGTTTGATTCTATACTTAGACGTCAAAGCTCTCATAGTTTTGTTTTTGAATGATGTTCCATTATCCAAAATTATCTTGGATGGTATCCCAAAATGACTTATGATATTAGTGAGTATGAACTCAGCAATACACGCTCCAGTTGTCATTGTTAAGGGAATGGCTTCCACCCATTTAGTAAAATACTCAGTAGCCATAATAATGAATGTATGCTAGCCCGATGATGGAGGAGAGATCTTACCGATGAGATCAAATCCCCACTGAGCAAATGGCCAAGCCGCTTGAATGGGTTGTAAGGCCTATGATGGCAAGTTGTGCAAGATTAGCATGATTCTGGCATTTAATGCATTTCTTGACATACACATTGCAATCCTTCTCCATAGTGGGCCAATAATAACCCATGCGAAGGATGCACTTGATGATAGCCATGCCACTGAAATGGCCACCACACGTACCATCGTGAGCTTGAGAAATTGCCCAAGATGACTCTTGGGGCTCAAGACAATGAAGGAGAACTCCATCGTAGCTTCTATGGTATATGATGTCTTCTAACAAGACATACTTTGTCACTTTCTATTTAAATGTGCACTTTGCATCATGCAATAATCCCTGAGGGATTACACCAAGTCTAAGGAAGTCATGTATCTGTGATGTCCAGTTATGATAAGCTTTGGCTTCGACTGACAAGACAACATGTTCCCCCTATGGTTCCACATTTGCAAATGCAGACTGGGAAACAACCTTGTGGTGAATGGTAGTACCACTCCCCATCGGATCCTACGAGATCAAAGACCCCCAGGATGCTCTCTTGAGAAAGTCTCTGGCTCTGTAGAACCATTCATGGTTTGGTTCTACATGAATCATGTTGATTGACTCTTTGTTATCCAATGCTTCACACTGCACAATAGAATGTGACAATATTTTTACATGGATGGTAGTGAAATCGATAGATGGATTCTAAGGGATTAAAGATCCCAAAGATGCCATTGTGTCTACAAATCTATTGGATGAATGAGGGATTGCCTCGATGTCGTACCATTCTAGTTGAGCTAGATAAATGTCAACAAGATCCTTGTAAGCTTTCAATACCGGACATCGACATTGAAATAATCCCTTAACTTGGTTAACAATGAGAAGGGAATCACCAAAGATATTTAACCTTTTGATCTTCATGGCGATAGCTATTTGGAGACCCAAAATTAGGGCTTCGTATTCAGCATTATTGTTAGTGCAAGGAAAGTCCAACTTGAATGACAAGGGCATTGGAGCTCCTTGTGGCATGAACAACACTATTCCTACACCACCCCCTTGCTCACACTTTGAACCATCGAAGAACAAGGTCATATCGACTTTGTTATCCAGTTCCTCAGGTTTGGGTGCTTCTGATAAGGCAAAGACTGCATCATCAGGAAGCTCTATGGTGAGGGGCCTACTATTCTCGAGAGGCACCTCAGCCAGTTGATCAGCTATGACTTATCCCTTAATGGAATTTTGGCTTATGAATTCCAAATCAAATTCTATCAATAGCATGATCCACTTCATAGTACGTGTATTATGATATGTCTTGCTCATCATATACTACAAAGGATTTTGTTTTGATATGACATACATCGTATGACTTAACATATAGTGCCACAATTTCTTTGTAGCGAACACTACTGCTAAACATAACTTTTCCACGTATGCATATCCTAGCTCATAACTCACCAAGGTTCGGCTAATGTAATATATGGCTTGTTCTTTATCTTGCACATTCTTTTGGGCTAACATAGTCCCTAATGCAAAGTCAATCATCGATATATACAACAAGAATGGTACATCTAGCCTTGGTGGAGCTAGCACTAGCGGTGTCACCAGGTATTGCTTAATCTTAGCAAAGGCTGCTTGATAGTCCTCATCCCAATTGAATGGGACCCCCTTGTGTAGTAGTCGATTCATGGGTCGACATTTATCCGATAATTATGTGATAAATCACTTTATGGATGCTACTTTGCCCTGAAGGCTTCTTAATTCCTTGATATTCATGGGGGGATGCATTTCTAAAATAGCCTTGACCTTTGCTGGGTCAACTTCGATGCCTCATTTTGAAATGATGAATCCTAAGAGCTTTCCTGAAGTTACACCAAATACGCACTTCTTAGGATTCAACCTGACATTATGCTCTATCAGGCGATCGAAGACTTTTCTTAGGACCTCAACATGCTCTTCACGTAGCAATGACTTTGCCAATAAGTCATCGATATAATCTTCTAAGATCTTATGCATGTAGTCATGAAAGATATATGTCATAGCCCACTGATATGTAGCACCAACATTCTTCAGGCCGAATGGCATAACCTTGTAATAGAATGTCCCCCATGGCATTATGAATATGGTTTTATGTTGGTCTTCGGGCTTAATCCGAATTTGGTTGTAACTAAAAAAATCATCCATTAAGGAGAGCATCTCATGACCCGTAGTTGCATCTACGAGAGCATCTATGTTTGGCAATGGAAATGAATCCTTTGGTGTTGCCCTATTTAGGTCTCTAAAATCCATACAGATACGGATCCTTCCATCAGGTTTTCCTATAGGCACCATGTTTGATACCCATTCTGGATAGTCGATGGAAATGACAAACTCTACATCCAACAACTTTTGCAACTCATCCTTAACCATTAAGGCTACTATTGGATGCATCTTCCTGAGTTTCTACTTGATTGGCTTCTTTGATAGATCTAGCGAAAGGTTATGAGTAACCAATTTTGGATCTAGACCCGACATGTCCTTATAAGTCCAAGCAAAGAGATTAGGTCTCTCTCTTAGTAGAGGGATGAGGTTGGCATGCTCATCAGGAGTCAAAATTTCTCCAAATTTAACCTTCTTAGGATTAGTGGGATCATTACTGATATCCACTTCAAAGGTTTCCTCTACTGACATATGGGATCCCTCCTCAAGCTGATGAGGTGTAGGGATCAAGTGGATGTCATCTATTGGGTTTATAGGTTCCTCATTGGAAGCATCCTCAGCATGATAGACATCATGTGCATAGCCTAGCACAAAATGGAAAGGTTGCAACATTTCCTCATTAGGGAAGAAATCTTCAGGCTCTAGAGGTGAATCAACATGATCCCAATCAATAGCATCTACATTAAGACACAATGGCTTGGAAGGATCAGCTGGATTATGGAGTGGAGTGGTCAAATCAATGGAGATCATATTGATGGAATGGATCATGTCTCCAGGACCATGTGCATGTGACTCAACATTAGCAAAACTTCCATCCTCGAGATGTGGTTCTAGGGGTATGGGGATCTCTGGATCCGGTCCATGAATAGACTATCGGATGGGATCATTGGGCTCAAGGAGCTCCATGTACGTTGGTGGATCGAGAAACACCATGTGATAAATCACATTGAGATTTGGTGGTCTTCCCCTAAGGTGAGGATGGAGATTGATCTCTCTGTACATCTCCTCAGTAGTATATGGTGCATTATGATGATGCAAGTAGGGAGGTCCTAAATAGGCTCTCTCTATTTCATCTTCATCATCACTATCATAATAAGGATCCTCACCTCTACCTAATGGAATCGGGTGATGCTCCAAATGAGGCCCCATGTAGGCTATCTCTTGATAGCCATCATCATCATCGAAGGGCTCTTCACTCGTAGTTATTGATTCCAAAGGTAAAATATGATGCAAGAGTGTAGGGCCCAAGTAGGCCAACTCGGTTTCATCCTCGGATTGCTCATTGTTTGAGGATAACTCAGTGTCATCTATTCCAAAATCGTAGTCTGGTCCATCACTTTCGATGATGGATACTGCATGCACGTCCTCAAAAGCAACTTCTGATTCGGTGTCTATAGTTGTGTCTAGACTCTGGATGTGCATACCAATATCATCGATAGCTCCATGACTTTGATTGTCCAAGTTGGCTCTTGGAATGTGTTCTGGGCCGGTCTCCACCAAGATGTTTGCATGGTATCTCTCGGGTGGCTCTACAGTGACATAGGTCACTAGCCGGTTATCCCTCTAAAATGTGGAAGGATTAGGGTGATAAGGATTGAAGTCAACTTCACCCCCTAGACTGAGGTACAGGTGGTCTAAATATGTCATGAGAAGTTCATCCTATCCTCGAATATAGTATCCTAACCCGAACCTGTCAGTTGGCAACTGATACTATGGTTCATATGGCCTCCTACGCCCTTGCTCGAATAGTTCGAGACCGTAACCATGCCAATGGTAATGCTCGAAGTATCACATGGCATATTCTAGGTTAGAGAGATAATGAACATTCATAGTGAATGGTTCATTATCATCCTCATCCATGGGCGTGGGAGATGCAAGCTGGTCTAGCCCTCCATAGATGAAGTTGGTTTGGTTAGGTGGCACCCCTAATGGTTCCACCATCCCTACGGGAAGGTGATGGGCTCATGGTCGGCCCATGTCCTATGCAGTCTTGATAATTGGTGTGAACATCACATTCTGCATGATATATTCCCCTAATCTAGGATTAACCAAATGGATGGTCACCTGCGGTGCAGATGACCCTACTGAAGATGCAGGTGAAGCAGGTTGAGGTGCCTCTTTGACTTCTCCTTGAATTTCCTCTACTTCCATGGGAGTAGGGGCTTCAATGATAACTGGCTTGGGCATTTGCTTTATCTCTTTTTTCCCATATTTGCTTTCAACTTCCTATCATCTCGATGCATCATAGATGCAGATGGTCTAGTAGAAGTAGTTGTCGTGTGCTCCGATCATTGAGATGCGAACATTGTAGGTTTAGCACACACTTATTTGATTTTACCTCCTGGATCTTTGATCGGTGATGTTGGCCACACATCCAGGTGCATTGAGGGGAGCATGAATTCCCTTGAAAAATCTGCTAGATTCACGTATTTAAAGGGTTCTTCATCTGAAGGCACCATGTGAACCTATCCCTCATGAATGTATTTGATACATTGATGTAGAATAGAAGGGATGCAATGCATTTCTCTGATCCAAGGCCTCCCTAGAAGTATGTTATATTGCATAGCACCTTCGATTATATGACACATCATCGGGATGGTCTTCAGTCCTACCTGGATAGGTAAAACTATAGTACCGATCATTGAGCATAATGCATCATTGAAAGCTCTCAACGTGAAGGTAGAAGGGATGATATGCATCTTGGGAAACTTCAAGTGAGTTAATGCCTTGGTAGTTATGATATTGATTGATGACCCCATGTCAATCAAAACCTACTTGAATGGTTTGTGATTCACACATGCAATAATATGCAGTGGTGGGTCTGCTATAATAGTGGAAACCATCTTGACTTCATGATCATGAAATTGTATGACCGGTTCTTGACACTATTGCACGTGCCCCATGAAGTGTGTAAATGCTTCGAGATCCTGAGGCTGCACTTCTATGGACCTTAGGATGTCCATAAGCATCTCCCTATGCTTGGGAGACTACTGAATCAGCTCATAAATTGACAACTTTGCTGGAGTCATCTGTAGGTTTTGGACCAACCTACTCTTGATTGTCACCATCGGTCTAGTTGGTGGGCCTAGCACATGTTGGGCTGGCCTTGGAGGAGGCACATCTTGGACTCTAATGGGTGTTGGAGGTTGATTTGGTCATTCATACCTCATGTTCCTTGTGACAATGTTGACCATTCCGATGAACCCCTGGGTTGGTGGTTCGATGCGTACTTGGTTGACTTGGCCAACATTATTCTTTGGTGCCTCATGATTTGGTAGAGGATTTTTGTAAATCCCCATATTTTTATTGTCAGGCACTTGTGGGTTGTCGACAAGAAGCGTACCTCTTTCGATCATATTTTGCACAAGATGTTTGAAAGACCAACATACCTCAATGTCATGGCCTTTCGATCGATGAAAGATGCAATATTGATCATCCTTGTAGCCCTTAGGCTTAGGCTGATTAGGGTCCATTAACTTGACCTCGGGTAAGTGTATAGCCTTCACCTCACATAACTGATGAAAAATCGAAGCCAATGACTTCGATAACTGAGTGAATACATGAGGTGGGTATTGTTCCTTATTTTTACCCCTTTGATTATTGTTGCACTACTCATATTGCATAGGAGGAGGTTGGGCTTGATAGTTTCATTGTTGTTGCCCCTTATCCCCTTTTTGAAGGTTCAACACCACCTGATTAACATGGGTTAGCTTGGCCTATTGTCTCTCAGTGCTTTTCTTGTGCCACTCCTTCTTATTCTGAGCTTCAAGTTACCCTCCTATAACTTGATGTCCTCTATCACCTTGGCTTGCACCAAAGCCTCTTCGAATGTCTGGTACTGCTGCAACTATAGCAATAATGAAATGTGCTTGGCACAACTCTTCATGAACATTCGAGTTAATTCAGAGGATGGGATGGAGAATGGTAGCTTTGCCATCATTTTCCTCCATCATTTTCCATAATCCATCATTGGCTCATCATCGTGTTGCGTTAAAGTAGCCAGGTCGGATAAGTTTACCTTTTTCTTGATGTCGAAGGAGAAGCGTTCAAGAAATGCATCGGCTAGTTGTTTGAAACTAGTGATGTTGTGCCTCTTTAATTGGTTGAACCACTCCCGAGCTGGGCCTGAGAGGGTCATAATGAAGGTGCGTAGGAGCAAAGCATCATTGCTCTCAATATGAAAGCACATATCTAGGAAACTCGTTACATGCTCCTGTGCATCTTCCTCTCCTTGAAACTTTTCTAGTCTAGGCATCTTGAAATGCTCAGGATAGGCTAGAATAGGCACTGACGTGCATAGAGGTTCATTATGGATTTTGTTCAAGGTAGGCTTTTGATAAGTCATTCCTTGCTTCTCTATGGCTTGGACCTTCTCTGCTAAGGCCTTATAGGCCTACGAGGAAAGGAACTCCTCTTCTCGAGATTGCCTTGGAGGCACCTTCGAAGGCAGATTCTTCCTCTATCGAGGTGGTGGACTAGGCTCATCCTCCTCCTCGAATTGGGAGATTTCTAGATATTCTTGTTCTAATTCCTCTCCCACTTCTTCCTCATACTACCTATGCTCACGTTGTTCGGATGCTGGATATCGATCTCTGTGTTGAGTCGTACGATGAGTATGTGTGTCTATGTACTCAAGGTATAACTCGAGCTGTGAAGCCACTCATCTATCGACACGCTCCCTGGTCTCACTATGAGGAGGTAAACTAGTGCTAGCCAATCGATCCTCTCTCTCAACATGCTCCTTCTGATCAAGGATGCATTGTTCATGCATGCACTATTCATATAATTTTTGTCTTATGAACCTCTACCTCTGAGAGTTCTCATTTTTGAGGTACTCTTTCTCTGCATGAACATCCTCCAATTGGTCTTGGAGAATCTACCATCTCTATTCTGACACCAGTCTATGAGATCTATCAACATGATCGACCATCTGAGGCCTCTAGTGTGTGCGCTCTATTCAAGCGACTTTATGGGTATGTCCTCCAATGGACTGATTTGCCACACTCTTGCCTTTGTCTGTAAATATGACATTCATGTCAGGCTGTCTCCTATACTCTGTGCCTGCATGAGATGCAGGAGCACGTATGTCATGAGAATTCTTGGAGCACTCTCCAGGTTCTCGGGTGGTCCTAATGGTGCTTTCGCTACACTCACTCGTAGGTCGAGAGGGTGCAGGTGTAGGCTTATATCCTAGCTACCCTAGGACTCTATCTAGACCATCTAACTATCTACTATGCCAAGGCTCATGAGGTGGTATACCATTAGCTCCCACTTTTGATATATCTATGGTGAACTTACAAGGTTCACCCCTATAGGGAGTCTGCATGGGCCTATGCTCGAAAGTGGTCCCATCTACTTGCCCTTGAATGGGTGGATCTCGAGCCTGTCTATACTCGGATGGTGGAGGTCATGAGCCTCCCTTAGCTATAGGTCGAAGGGGTACCAATCTGGATCCCTCAATGACATATTCTTTAGTAGAACCTATGGATGCACGAGGAATGTGGTCATGGTAAATGCTACCATGTGTGGAACCCCCATGCTGGGAAGTCCCATGCTCTGATCTATGTCTAGAGGAGTGTCTAGTACTTCCTCTAATTAGGGTATTCTCAATGGAATCCCCTCATGTAGAATTATCCCCTCTAATACTCATTGAATGATGTCCAGGAGGATTCTATGATTGAGGGTGTTCTACATCATGTTGTGCATTAGGTGGAGCTTGGGCTTCGATCTCGGGTCTATGCCCGGATCGACCCCTCCATGTTTGCACCATTGTGTATCCTATGTCTAGATTTAACTTTTATTAACATGTAAAGAATACAATGATGATTATCTCTTTTTAAGTTTTAAAATGAGCCCTAAACTATTTGATGTGTTTTGCAAATGTGTTGTATCAGTAAAGTAACTCTTGTCATGTTTGCAATATGTTGATGATTTTCTCAATTGTTAAAGGGCTTTCACCTGTATACTCATAGCTCGACAACCTAGCTATGAACTCCAGGTCACGTAATCCCCCAAAATGTGGTGATGAGGTCCACACTCGAGTAGGGAGCATAGGTCCTCCTAGACCCTCACCCAATCTCACCCAGTCAATGTTATACCCTCCGAAGAGAAGTACATGCAAATTTTTTGGGCTATGAATGGTTCTTGGGTCCGGTATTGGTCTAGAACATAAGGTACATGGGAGTTGGGCCAACGGATGGAAATCACTACCACCATCATTGAAACCCTACTAGTGGTTGGATGTGACTTCCAACTCACTAGCATTTACAATGTGTCATGGTGTGTGTGGTTCCTTTTAATTTGCATGAAAGAAAGATGCATAATACAACATTCAAATGATTCTCTTCTATATGCAATGTAGAAAAAGGAATGTTTCAAATTAAGAAAGTATGCATGATTAGTTTTACATGATATTTTGACAATGCATACTAATGATGGTATGGCCACTGATCGGGCCTCAAGCAAGCAAACAGAGCATAAAAGAGGTTCTAGAATGCTGGAGACTAGGGCGGACTGCACTCAGAGGTCCGTTGTTCCTAGCAGTGCCTAGTAAAGACCTAAAAAGAGAAAGACCTAAGGACTCATATGCATATTTCTAATTTTGTTGTCTTCCCTAATTAGTCTAACATTTTTGCATTCTAGAAATTTACAGAGAGTAAAAATAGAAATAGAAGGTGATAGTGGCACCTACCTCAGGTCCACATCTGATTGAGCTTTACTCCTCTATTTTGTTTGTCAGACTCTAATCATAGCTCTGTGGCATGGTGACCACTATTGCCCATGGGTGTCAACCACGATGACAACTTTTGACCATGACTATCAACCACGGTGAGCACCTATCATCAGAAAACCAATAAAATCAATTTTTCAGTGGCATGAAATGCGGAGGTTCCATCATGATCACCTTCTGTACCGATCTAAAAAGCATACACCTAGTAATACATTAATTGAAATCAATCATTAAAGCAAGAAATGAAAGACAAGATTGCATATGACAAGAAAGTGAATGTTTCTTTTATTAATCTTGAATCAAATCTCGGTTACAATCATGCCCCTCTTAGGGTCACCCAAATGTTGATACAATTAACACAATTTGAAAGCCCCAATGAGGTAGGTGCAATACACAGACTTTCTAAATGGACACGAACTGCTCCAAGGTGTCGATGACCTTCTTCTCCATGATTAGAGGCATTTGCTGCCTTGCATCTCAAAACCCTGTTAGTCCTACATGCAATAAACAACAAGAAGCAATTAGCAACAAAGGAGGCCTCTCTTGATGAGGCTTTTAGGAGGTATTTGCATAAAAGGTAGTATAACTAGCATGAAATCAAGAAAGTGCAAGAAACATACTAAACTTATATTAAACCTAAAAATATTGCTACAAACATATAAGCAAAAGCAGATCTAGCTATCTATTGAATTAATTATGAAATTGAAAGCATGGAAGCATGAAAAGAACCATTAGTGCCATAATTGCAAAAGTGAAGGGAAATGACTAAAAACTCTAATTGCACCGGTCAAAGTCTCTACTAAAGCAAATTAACATGATATATGTCTAATCTAATGCAATTAAACAAATCCTACAGCTAGAAAACAAGGAAACTGAATATGACAACCTAACCATGGGTCTGATGCACGGTGAGCACTATCCACCATGGCTGATAGCCATGGCTGAGCTTGAAATATTCTTGCCCTCCTAATTTGGTGTCCAATCTTCAATTCTCCTTGAGGAATTGATGATCAAGGGTCACCACTGTGTCCTCTGATAGATTTGGTGGTTGAATTGCTCAGTTGGTGCATGGATTGCACGAATTAATGTTTCTTGAATCTCCTAGCCTCCTAGGACCTCCATGGCATGTGATCTCCAATTGGGCAACAAAAGTGTTCCTCTCAATGCATGTAAGTGAGTATGCAATTCGATAGGGCTTCACTGCATTTCAACTCGAGATTCATCTATATATTTCTCCCATTTGGAGGGGGTTTTATAGCATTTTCCAAGGGCTAGGGGTGGCTTCATGAGGAAGCCAAGAACAATATTGGGTGGTTGAGCTTGTTGGATGGAAGGATCCAGAACCTTCCTCACTCAAACCACTCCAATCCACAACCAATTGGCCATTTGAACCAACTTTGGGTCAAATGAAGGCCAACTAACTTTGAGGCCTGACCGTGGCTGACAAGCGCGGTCAGCTCTGCTAACCATGGGTGTCAGCAGTGGCTAGCACTGACTAGGCAAAGGTGCCCAAATTGAGTGGTAAAAACCACTGCTATACCTTGGAATCTATCCAAGGTCTTCCATATGGTCTTCTAGCATGTCCCATATGAGTAGTCACCTCGACATGACGCATTTTAGGTGTCTACAGTACCTACTTCCTACTAGGAAGGAAGTGCCTACATTCAGACTAGTGTAGAGGTGCCTTCTTCCCACTTGAAGAAAAACACTAATATTTTAGCCATCACAGAGGTTCCTATCTTACACCAGGAGGAGTGGTGCCCATATTTAGACCAAAAAATAGGTGCCTAGTTCTCAGCATGAGAGCAAAACCTATATCCAACAATAGTAGTGATGATTTCTTCCCACCAGGAGGGTAGTGCTCATATCTAGAAGCAATCAAGGTACCTATTTTCATTAGGGAGATGACACCTATTTTCATAATAAAATCAAACCTAGAGGCACCTAATTTCCATTGAAAAGGTGGTGCCTATATTCATGTGAGCACGATGATATCTATTTTTTGGCAGATGGAGTATGCTAACTTTTTAATTATCGATAACACATTATGTGTACTTTCGAGATGAAAATTATTGAGGACATCCATGACCAATTTATAATAAGGAAGTGTGTCTTCCCATGCGAGTTAATTATTTTTTTTTATTTTTTAGCAAGAGATCTCAAAACTCATAATTATGCAGTATCCAAGAAATAAAAAAAATTAAATCATAGCCAAATAACCTTCAATGTATCAAACAACACATGGAAGAGCACAAGTCAACAATTTGCTGCAATGCATCGGCCAACCAATTGTGTAGTACCACCCGGTGTCATACGCATCATGATCCACAAAAACTCACCCAGGTATGTACCGAGTTTTCTGTTATTTATGTGCATAATTATTACAAAATACATCTCTGTGTTAAATGCCAAAATAAACCCATATGTTTGTTGTCCATACATGCAAACCCCATGTCAACAATCAACCACATGGCATTGGGCATGAGAAGAATTGCAACTGATATCACTACACCCAGGCACACATTTTTGAAAGAAAAAAATATAACTGCTTGAGTGTAGTAATATTATTTAGCAGTGGGAGGAAGCACCGATATACTATCAGCCAGAGGTCTTTGTATTTTTTCTTTCATTTTATTCTTCTCTCTCTCTCTCTCTCTCTCTCTCTATATATATATATATATATATATATATATATATATATATATATATATATATGCATGCATATAGATATATATATATAATGCATGTATATATATATATATATAGAGAGAGAGAGAGAAGAATAAAATGAAAGAAAAAATACAAAGAAAAAGAATAAAAAAATAAAAAATAAAATACAACAGAATAGAGAAATGAGTGCAACAACCATGGAAGGACAATCCAAAACTATACCCAGAAAAGAAATAAACCTGTTGATTTCATGACAGTAATGGTTGTAGTACAAGAATTATTTTTTGAGTCTATTAGTTGGATATAATATTGTAGTTTGATAGTCAGGGCCAATACAAACAGAGTCCATGTGGTCACACACAAAAAATGCTGACCAGACTTTATCGTGAGATTCTAAAGGTTCAAAAGGAAAGAAAACACTAGCAAGGAACTCACAATAAATAACTCTATCATAATTTTAGCTTGCCAACACAACATGGTTGGAACCCTAGGAATTTAGAGACATTTCCTATGACAATGGGCTAAAGAAAAGTTTCAAAATGGAAGAGTCACTCTTGGTATACATCCATCAACAACAACACTGAGGTAGCTACTACGTAGAGAAATAAAAAAAAAAAGAAAAAAAAGAAGAAATAAAGGGATAGTGCCCAGGCCCCCAATTGAAGAAATTAAATAAAAAATAAAAACTATCATGTTGTACAGGAATAATTTCAAAAATATCAGCAAGCTGCCATATCCAAGCAACAATAAAAAAATCAAGCCACACAGTGTAGTAGAAACAATACAACAATTTAAGAACACGGTGCAGTAATTGCTTGATACAAGAAATAATAAAATCGTTATAGTTGTGTAGATAGACTGGGACATGAATCAAGCAATTATTGTTATTGTATATATGTTGTTGTTGCTATGTAGATGTTACTGTTGCTGTGTAGATGTCGTGGATGTAGCTGGTTAGCCATAAGCTAAACATTTTGTGGTTGCTTAGTCAGCTAGTCAATAACTGAGCAATTCATAGCTACCTAGTTTACTAGTAAATCAGTAAAACATTTTGTTGTTGCCCAGTAAGCTAGTTAGCCAAGGGTTGACCATTTTGTGGCTACCCAATTAGTTGGTCAACCAATAGCTAAACATTTCCTAGCTGTCCAGTCTGCTAGTGAGTAACCAGGATATTTTACTGGTCAACTAGAAGTGATTTTTCATAAATACCTAGTATATTGGTGAGTCAACAAAATATTCTACTACTACCCAATTGAATGGTCAACCAATAGTTGAATATTTCATAAATACCCATTTTTCTAGTGAGTCAACAAAATATTGTACTGTTACCCATTTAGTTGGTCAACCAACAACATAACACTTGGCCACTAAACCTACTAGACAACCAAGTGCAGAATAACCCATGGTTGAACAACATAGACCAGAAGTAGAACCACCCATAATAGAATATACTAAGGGAATGTGACATGAGGACATGTCAAAGGTTCAACATGGGGGATGATGAGCACAAAAAATGCTCATTTTTATGCATGTTTTAAAGGGGTATTATATGGCATATTTAACACTAGAAATGCATTTTTGTATAATTATTGCATATATTTAATAGAAAATGAAGTATTATGCTTGACTAATGTTTTTAGTGGAAAATATGTGTAGATGCAGATTTTTACTACTAATATGATAATTTTGAGTCAACGTCCCATCCAGACCTAGTAATGCATGAAGAAATATTGAAGAGAACTATGGTGAATGGCGAAGGTAGGTGCCTGTATCCTAGCGATAGACAAGCACCTGTATCCGAATGATAAGCAAGCACCTGTATCCCAATGATAGGTAAGCACCTATATCCTAGTGATAGGTCACCTGTATGACGGTGCTTGTATCTCGATGCTTGTATCCTAGTGCTTGTATTCTATCAGGAATATAGGAGTTGTATTCAACATTGACTGGTTGACTAGTTGATCAGTTGATTGGTTGATCGGTTGACCAATTGACCATGCAATTTTTAAGAAAGTTGTTACAAAAAGATAAGGAAGAATCATTCTTACCTATGCATGATTAAAGACCACTCTATTAATAAATCTATGCATGATTAAAATTAAATGACCATGCTTTTAATAGAAAAAAATAATAATTGTGCAACAAACGGTCGTAGCAAATCACGTCACGTGATTAAAATAGAACAAGCTATTTTTATAATGGGATTGGCTGCATTCTATATAAGAATGCAAACCATTCCTAAGAAAATCATCTGTAATTGTTTTTACTATATTGCATGTATATTTTTAATAAAATATTTTTTAGTGTTCTCATTCACGTGTTTTAAAAGAAGAGACTTTTACTTAGTCAACCAAGCTCCCGCAAACTTGGGCCCACTCCAGGTAGTAATCCTCCCCTATTTATTTTATTTTTGCTTTATTATTTTTTGCATTATTATTTTATGCTTTATTTATTTTTGTAAATTTACTGCTTTATTTATTTGTGCAATTTCTCGTTTTATTTATTTTTGCAAGTGTGAATTTCTTGCTTTATTCATTTTTGCAAGTGTGTTTAAATTCTTACAATTTCCTTTCAGTCGTGTGTATTTCCAACATCTTAATTTTAGTTGTGTGCTTATTTTTAGTTATTTTAAAATTGCAGTTTATTTATTTATTTTCCTGCACTTAGTTTTATTGGGTTTGGATGAACTAAAAATACATGAACAATAAATCCCCCACAAAACCAATAGGCATAAAGGGACTCATTCCCCACACTACAGGCATATACTGTGTGTGGCACTCACATGTTTACAAACTACCGAATTGATAATTAAATGGAAAGAAAATAACTATTTTTAGAACATAATTTTTTCTCACCACCATCTATCTATCAGGGTCATCAGATATGCCTAATCGGTATGGATGAACTCTTGTCAAGCTATGTGTTGAAGACCCAAGTCCTTCAGCCATGTCAAATCATCATTGGACAACACAACACAAGCCTCCTTAAAGTGGTTAAAAAATGGTGTCAGACTTTAATAAGTTGATAAAAAAATAAAAACATTTAATCAAAATTTAAAAAATAGCACCACACACGATCATCATGAGCCAAGACAACCCCCAAATGTGATCGTATCGATTTAAGACGATCATGACACAAGACCATATCGACTCAATATGGTCCCCAAAAGAGCCCGTATCAGATGAGACGACCACAAAATAGAACCATCTCAGCTTGAGATGGTCCCCCAAACACTAAAAAAAACAAAAAAAATAGTACAAACAAAAAGTACACAAGAAGGGAAAAGCATTAAAAGGCAAACTACCCATCGTCCCACCCACTTTTTTATTTACCCAATGCTACCCATTTCACCTACCCCACCTATTCAAATATTTTCATTTAGTTTTAGTTTGGGTTCATTTAGTTAGATAAATAAAAGTTAAAATTTATGTCCTTACTTTTCTTGCACGGGCTCCTTCGCTCGTAGACGTGCCAGTTGGGTCCATAGTGTTGGTCGGTTCACAAGTTGGTAGTACTTTGTTGTAGAAAATTCACTTCTCTCCTCCCCTTCTCGCTTTCTTCTTGTCTCATGTGGTGAAAATGACTCATTTTCTAAAAAATTTGCTATTTATAATTTTTAGTGACCGTGACCGTTTGGGACGGTCACAATTTTATAAAAAAACTAATCAAATGAAACCATATTTGGTCAAGATGATCTTAGAATTGTAATTCTCAAGGGTAATCATGCTAACAATAATATTTCATCAAAATACCTCATCGCTATCATCATTTTTCATCTCCTCCATTGGCTTGTCGCTCGAGGGGGTAGTCAATAATTACAAATTTTGCATCTCAAAATCAAGTCAACAATCAAACACTCAAAAATAAAAGTTGCATTCATCCAAAAATCATTGCCAAAAACTATCATACACCCTCCTTTCTAGGGAAAAAGTAAAAATCAACAAAACAAATACTTGGTATAGCCAAAGCCTAAAAATCTTGTAGATTAAAATCCTATCTATCCATGACTGAAACCTAAAGCTTACAGACTAAAATATTGTCTACCCATGGTAGAAAGGTTACCAAAATCAAATCAAATTCATCAATGTGTTGGAAGTAATGATTCAATGACATGCACCCTTTCTATAATTGGGGCATCTCACGTTGACTTTTTCAATTAACATCGTCTATCGTCGGTTCAACCATTTTAGGTCATCTATTTTTGCTTTGCATAGTGCTTGTGTACAAAGCGTTTCCAAAAAGGAGTATCTATAGGCACCTAAATGCATAATCACATGGAGAATCTTGGAAAGACTCCTTTCTAAATTACATCACCCATATTGGGCAACCTTAGGGCCAGTTTGATGTCTTTCTCCAATAGAAAAGTATTTTTCCCCTTTAGGAAACATGGCCATCTCGACCTGAGATGGTCTCAGGCTCGGGATCATCTCGATTTGATATGGTTGCATATAATCAGATTTAAAAATAAAAAATTAGTAGTTAACTGCTTGACAATGACTGCATGCAGGAAAAAATCTGGTGCCTACCTGTATACTGCCAGGCAGTCACCTGCCAGTAGCAAAAGGAGGCAACCTGCAGGTAATCAACCACAAATTAGTAATTGGAAGTCAATCTACTTGCCATTGCTACCTCCTTTCCCATTTTGCCTTATGTTGGAGGCTATAAAACCAGGTTTTTTCTTTCTATTTTAAAGGGTATATTGAATTCAAATGCGAAACCATGAAGTGTTGTTGGAATCATTCACCATGCTCTTCTGTTGTGAGAAACCATGATACTAGATTGCTCACCTTAGGTTTGAAGTTGCATTACTTATATTACCTTGATCAATAATCATTGTTCTGGATTGATTACACTACCTAAATCACCTTTGTACTAATCACAATCTATTGATAAAACTCTATTGTATCACCCAAATGTTACCAAAACCCAAATTCATAGAATTGTAGGTCTGTAGCAGTGATCGTCTCACCCCAAGATGGTCCACAAACAAAGACCATATTGACCCAAGATGGTCTCTATTAGGTGATCAGTTTGTATCATTTTTATTCATATTAGCTTAGATTTTCATTTGCATATTCATTCTAGCATTAGATCTTTCATTTCATGCATTTTATCGTGTTGCTATAACATAGATTTCCATTATCGTATGCATGCATTCATTTTCCTTTATTTCACTTTATATTTCTTGATCAAACTTAGGTCCAACCTCGGTGGGCTCTAAAAATACTATTGATCCACATCTCTTTCATTATGTGTAGGTTATAGGGTTCAGGTATCGCTAAATATTCTAGATCTTCCTCTCACGTGATGGTATCAAGAAAACCTGCTTTTCAACACACTAGGTTGGCACATGAATCTTCTAGATTTCACCTAGGAAAGCTCTTTTTCGATGAAAAAGGGAACCATGTTCCTCATTTTAATATTATAACATCAATGAAATCCCTGAAGGGGACTCCATGTAACACTATTAAGGAATCAATATAAATTAATATGCGGGATTCATTCTCATTTAGTTTATTGCATCGTGTTTTACATTTCGTCTTGTTTGTGTATGGTGCAAATTACCATCCTTTAGTTTGATCGAGTACAATGCTAGTTTGACATTCTATAGGAGATTATAGACCTAGGAGACTACTAGTTCATATAGGTGAGGAGGGATCCACTATGATGCAAAGGTTCTCTTGATGTGGCTAGGTGGGCAAAGGAGGATCTAGATGATCCATTGTACGTGGATCTAGGGGTGTATGATGTCAAGGTGGCATTTGGGTACAAGATATGGTACAAGAGCATTATGCCCTCGAGGATATATCCACTAGTGTTAATTCAGAGACACTAGATGATGAGCCTACGAGTGTAGTTGATACTTTGAGAGGCCACTCGACATATCACCGATAGGTAGTAGATAGGTATGGTCTCACCATGACCATCGTGGGCACAGGTTTGGTTGGAGATAGTGATAGCCATGAGGGTGACCATCACAATATTTGTATTAATAGGGGTAGCCATAGGGGTTGTTCCCATCATGTCACAAGTGGGACCTAATATGGCAATTCTAGGGGATGCAGAGGGGCTTTGAGTCATAGTGGCAATCATGTAAGCAAATATGGAGTCCATCCATAGTGCACTAGACCAGGTCCAAGAAGAGAAAGATATGACATGAGTTGAGGTAGAGCACCTTAGAGTAGAGATGGGTCAACAAACCCAGGTAGAGAGGATGGCTATCGTGGAAAGTAGCCAATAGAGCAAGAGAGACCACCTACTATTGACAAAGCTATAGAGTATGAGGGATTCATACAAGGTGGTAGTACATAGAGTAGTCTATTACTAGATGACCTATTACCATGCCATCCTAGCTAATCAGAGGGTTCCAAAACCATCCTATTTATGGTCATTGAATTTTTCACAATCATGAGTGTGATCTAGTTCATGATATATGAATATGACTCCTTTACCACCTCTAGCAGGTAGAGCAGAGGGGATAGGCTCACACGACTAGGGCTAGGATCAAGATGACATGTCAATTTTGATTGTGGCATGCATCCTTGGGGATGGTCAAGTGTTCCAAGCTCTCTTTTGTGGCACATCGACTGACAAGCACACACTTAGTACTATCAAATAATACTATCTATGATTTATTTATGTGTTATGGTGTAATTAAAATGTGTGTTCTTATGTGATTGTGTTTATTCTTATGTGTTGATTAATTATGCATGTTGAGCACAAACATAATGGATGCAATACATGATGGAATTAACTAAATGGAATGAAAGAATGAATCTAACTAATGCAAAACATAATTCTAACTAAATATAGAGGATGCAAAATGAAATGCATGGATGAGCAAACAAAAGGTAAAATAAAAGAAAATAGAGAAAGTGAAAAGTGAAGCAATGAGGAAGGCACAAAGCTCCAAAGAGGCCAAAGAAGAAAAAATAAAAGAACAAAATCCTATGAGGATGCGTGCTAAAAAATGATCGATATGGAGGCTACTCCTTGCGTGTGGCCATGAAGCTATCCTGTGAGGGTTGTAAGCTTGTAAATATGGACAAGGTGGAGTTGTACTAGCTATGGGTATAGTGCTCGCTAAGATAGACAAATATGACAAAGATATATACCCACTAGGATGTATGCTTGTAAATAATTGAATGGAGACTACCCCTCACTTGTGATCATGAAGCAGATCCCATATTAGGTGTGCTGTGTGTGAATTATGTGTCAAAGCGAGTACTACCTGATAGGGGTGTGGTGTGTGTAAGAAGGTGTATGGGAAAATCCAATGGAGTAGAACAAGAGGTGAGTGTGTGTATCCATCTTGAAGTTTCAATGGTTAATAGGTGTGCATAAGATGATCAATGGCTATATGAACACCATGAGTGATATTCGTGCAGTGTCTACCCTATCCCACAAGGATCGCTTAGCCATCAAAAGATCAAGAAGGAAAAATTATGAAAGCACGGATGAACATATAGAAGAAGAATGTATATCATTGTCTTAATGAAAAGAAGAAATGAAAACATGCAAAGGATAAGGATATACAAAGAAAGAACCATATCCCTTGACTTGGAGATATAGAATCAATATAAACTTTCAAGGTCAAGGAATATAAGAGAGGAAGAAACAAAAATAAGAGAATATGGTATGGGTGAATGCAATGATGAAAATGCATGAAAATGAGCCCTAGGTTAGGAATTTTCTAGGCATCATAACCCTAGTGTGAGTGCAATGTATGTGAGCTATGACCTAACTAGGTGTCATCACTTACCATTATCGCAAAATCCCTAAGAATATACATGATCAAGTATTCCTGCAAGTATGAAAAAACAACAATGCAATTGTATGACAAGCAATATGTAAAGTGGAACAAAATGTCAAGTAAACCATGCAAGGTATGACAGGAAGTCATGCAATATGAATCAAGCAAACCAAATAAAAACTAGATAAAAATGAATATGTAACACTATGCATAGTTTTTTACTAATTTTTTTATATGATTAAATTTTTTATTGTTTTTAATTATTATATATTTTTATTATTTATTTTTTATTTGGAAGATTAAATTACAATCATTGGTTCTTAAATTCGACACAAATTCTGAGTATGCCGTCTATTTTAAAAAATATGATGGTGGTGCAAGGATTTGACCCATCAAAGAAAGAACTATGATGGAATATATCTTCACGATTCTCATCATGAAGGGTATCACCCATAGTAAATTATTTGGGATATGTTGCAAGAAAGTCATTGCAAACTCTAACTATACCATCATTTTTAATGAAAGGAGGAGAAATTCCCAACTTTGAAAGGTCTCTATGAGATAGAGAAATAGAGTCACCTTTAGAATGAGAAGACTCAACATGCACCACACAAGGGATAAACCCTTCAAAGAGCTATTCCGGTAGATATCCTCATGATCTACATCACAAGGGGTATTCCTTTTAGCATACTTCTTTGGGATCACACTAGAATTAGGATGCCCAATGGTTACCATATTGTAAAATAGAATATCTGAGGGATAAGGGTGTATCTCATCCTCATCACTCCACTCCAAGCCATGATCTAAATATTTAGCATAAGTAATAAAATGATGATCATCATAAAAGGGTAAAGGTTGATTTTTATTGAGAATGTAGCCTATGCCACACCTCCCAAGCCAAATCTCAGCATCCAAGGGCTTTTGAATACCCTTATGTCATGGCCTCAAAACTTTATCTATGTATCTCATGCTAGATAGGATTTTCTTGGGAAGTGATTAATCATTGAAAAATAACAATGGATAAAAGAATGCTCAATAGGAAAAGGATTGCTACTATGGATCTTTTCTTCAAGGGACATACCTATGAAGATAAAGGTACATGTGCCAATTTGTACAACTTCATCCTTCTTATGAGGTAAACTCATTGTCCTTGGTGAAGGTGGTAGCTTGGCAAGATCCATAAGAGGATCTTGAAGAAATAGATTAACTTTATCCCGTGATGAAACATTGATGAGAGGTTCCTCACTCACTTTTAAATTTTCAAGTTGCTTGGTTATGTGAGATGAGGAAACTAAAGGACATAAATTGAGATTTGATTGAGCCTGCTCAACCATTGAACAATATTCAAATGGGTGAGAGTCACCCAAAATGGTGATAAGTTGATTCTTAAATTCAAAATTCAAACATTGATGAAAAGTAGAAGGTACAACCTTCATCGCATGAATCCATGGATGCCTAAGAAGGAGATTAAAAGATGCAAGATAGGATACCACATAGAACAAGGTATATAAGATCTTGGGTTCAACCCTAAGGGGGAGAGATACAACACCGCAAGCCTCTTAGGACTCATTTTTGAAATCTTTGATGATGATATCAAATTTAGTTAAGTCTTCCTCTTTTAATCCAAACTTTTGAAAGAATTGATCAATGCATAAATTGAGAGAAGAATCATAATCAATCAAGATTCACTTGATAAAAGTTCCCCAAATAAATATTGTGATGGAAAGGGATGAATCCCCTCATAAATTTGAGGAAGACATATTATCATCCAAGAATGTGATGTCATATATCCCAAGAGAACTTACAACATTAGTCATAGCACTAGGAGAAATATCTTGAGGAACAAAATTGTTGTCTTAGAAGTTTCAACAAAGTTTCCCTATGAATAGGAGAAGTTTGTAAAATTTCTAAGAGAGAGTTCTTGGTCGGGATACTATCTAATTTTTGTTGAATATCAAAGGAGACTTTAAGTTGTGGATTCAATACTAAAGGTGGACTTTCTACTCTCATGCTCCTTTTTTGGGTTTCTTCAAAACTAAGGTGGGTTGGATGAAGAGCTCATCTCCTACTGATAATGTTGAGTTGATTGAGTATGCACTTATTGCCTTGTATTTTTTGCTATCATACCAACCATATTATCATATAGAGGGGGCATATTCTGATATGACACTTGAATAGTTGCTTGTTGACCATGGTTAGGTAGGGTATCTTGGAAGATTCCCATGTCTTGATTAGTTGTGGGTGCTTTTTGAGTAGGAGGTTGATTGTTTTTTGGAGTATTGGATCAAGAACCTTCTATAACAAGGCATCCTTCATAAATTATATCTTGAACCACTTGTTTCAACCTCTTACATGAGTTTTTCATATACCTCTCCACTCTATGATACTCACAATGCTGACTAGGATTATACCAATCAATTGTAGTATTAGGTTACCTTATGGGAGGAAACTCGATCATATTAGCTTCCAAAAGTTGTTGTAGGACCACATTCATATGTGTGTTGAGTCTTATAGAATTTCTTGGTGGAGATTTTTGAGGTTGGTAAAAGCACCATCTTTTATAGGGTGTTAACCACACTGTTAACAAGCCTACTATCCATTACCCCATCACCAACTACATGCTTGTTCTTATACTACGTTTTAGTGGTCATATCCTCTTCTATATTAAGTTGACCTCTTCTAATAAGGGCTTGTTCTACCCTTATTGCTAGATCTATTGCTTGGTCAAAAGATGTGATGATTATCATTTCCAATGTTTGAGATATTTGTTCTTGTAAATTTCCAATAAATATCTCAAGTGTGTCTCAAGGAGGTAAGGTATATCTCAAGAATCCAACTAGACTCCTCCATCAAGACAAATTTTTTGAAAAATTTTCATCTTTACTTTGTTTTAACATATAGACATCTTTGATAGTCACATTCTTTTCAACATAAGCACCAAATTGTTGAATAAACATTTCAACTGTCTCTTTGAAGTTACTCAAAGAATGATTAGGTAGTTGATAATACCACTCTAATACCATACTACCAAGGCTCTTAGGGAATGCTTTTAGTAACAACATGTCATCATATATGATATAATTACATGCTATCCTAAATATTATTAAATATTGAATTGGATCTTTCGTTCTCTTATAGATATAAAAATAAACATTAGAAAATGCTTAGGGTAGGGCCTAGAGGCAACACTAGGGTTTGAGGGTTGGTTGCACATTTATCTATAGTTGTAGGTGAAAATAGGCAACTAAATCATATCCACTCTTGAAACCAATTGTTTCACCACATTTTTTAAACTATGCATTTTAATATTTTTGTTGTGCAACACCCTTAGGTTCCCTAAGGGAGGGGTATATGTAGGCTGTTGAAAGGGAGCATGGCCTATGTTGGAGGAATTAACACTATTATGGTATGGGTTATGATATGTGGTATCTTGATGTGGAGGATAACTATATTTGGTGGAATAGAAGTGTGAATTTTGAGATTAGCTGAATGAAGAGGAAATTGAACATGATCTTGAGATGCACTACTAGTTGGAAGAACTTGTGGAATTTTTTCAACGTTGGTGGTCACAACAGTAGCATATGTTGGATTATGGAAAATATTACCATGATATGAAGATTCAAACAAGGGGTTGTTATGAGAATTCCTAGGAGATACAATAGGAGGAGGAGGCACCTCACTTATTTTGAATTGGGCTTCCTCATCCATAGCTCTAATCAAAGTCTCCCTGTGGTATTCTATGAAATCCCATATATGATCAACTGATGTAAAAGTGAGGCCTCCAGTAGGCCCCTCATAGAGATCATAATTAGCATCAGTTTCAAAATGTTCTTGCTATTTTGTATCAAGGTTAGGATTCTCTCTATCAACCTGATCATCTTCTTGAGGAATTTGATCAGATTCCAAATGCCTTCATTGACTCCTAAAGAACTAAGCCATTAGGAGAAATGAAAGGATAGAGGAGAAAACCAAGGAAAAATACACAAGGTTAAGATGTTTTTAATATTTTTTGATCTAAACAAACATAATTAGTGGTCTTGATTAAATTTTTTAAGAAACAACAAGGGAAGAGGTATCCTATCTTGGCCACTAAGATGCGTGTTCATGTTGGATTCACCAAATATGTAGAGGGGAAAAAGTGCCCTATTGCGCATAATTCTCAATTGGATCTATTGGGAGCCGAGGTGACCATAGGGGTGTGTTATAATATCTAAAATCAATGGACAAGGGAAAAGGGTTCACCAAGAATGATTTTAGGACTCTCTCCAAGTCCAAGGTGGAAAATAGTTGATTTGTCAATTAAGCATGCACCTATGTTTGGCCTTTCTAAACTAAGCTAAGAGAAATGAAAGAACAATGCAAGACACACAAGATGCAAGAACACAAGAACTAACCCTAATATGATTCTTTGATTCAAAATTATCTATCCCTAGGTTTTGCAAATTAATGAGATCTTTTCTTTGAGCAAGTTTTCAAGAGAATGCACATACAAGATTAAAATCCTAGATGCATGCTATATGCTTTTACTCTTTCATATGCCTAGAAATTCAACTAAATTTTTTTCTTTTACTTATGATCTAAGTTTTGAATAAAATTGAATGGAAAGCAAACAAAAAACAACCTAGAAGCTTTAATCAAGACACTTATATAATATGGTATTTGATCCTAGCTTTAACTTACGTACAAAATATCCAAACAACTTTAACCTCTAAAATAGCTTCACTAACACTAGAAAATTTGATCAATGTTTGGAGGCTTGCTTAGGCCGCTATTTGATTTAGATTGGAGGCACATCAGTCAAGCCCCATTGGTCCTTTTAGCTAACCATTTGAAAGAAAAATGATATTTTACCTTTGGAACATGTACAAATAGAGTGAAATAGATAGATAACAACAAAATATAATGCAAAAATGATGGACACAACAAAATAATAAAATGCAAATGTAAAATTAGGGTTTTGAAGTGCAAAACTTACCCCAAGCCCTAATTTACCAAATTCATATCCTCTAAAATGGGATCGCAAATATAGCTTACCAAATTTGTGCCTTGTATGGGCAAGGTGCAAATCTGGTTTCAATGCCCTTTTTGAGCCCAAAAACAACGAAAAATAGGTTGCAAAACAATGAAAAATATATTTGTAAAGAAAATAATGTAAAAAAACAACCTGATGAGATGATGGAGAAAGTAAGAATAAATAAAGAGGTGGAAGAAGAACTCTAATATGGTTGATCTCTCCAATCATCAGACTCAACTCAATCCTCAAGGGTAGCAAACACCAAAGCACAAAACAACAAACCAACTTGCAATAGAAGGGCACTTGTTATAATGAGCAAATGAGCAAGTCAAGAATTAGATTCTCTAAAGAATTTGTTGGGGAAAATAGGGAATCCAATCCTCTATTTATAAGAGGTTTGGAGGAAAAAATGAGTAGGAAAATGAAATTTCACTGTGGGCAAGGGCTGACCCCAAAACAAGCCAACAAGGGGAGGGGTTTTTATGAGAAAAACCCCTAGAACACCAGATTTGTGCCCCACAATTACAGCAATTACAGGAATTGAATATAGCAAGCCAAATTCATGCCATGTATAGATTGAACATGAATTTGGTAAATCTAAGGAAACAAGGAAAAGGGATAAGGCAAAAAGACCCCAAATTTTCACTTGGTAAGCTTGGGTCGCTGGATAAGGGTCTAAGGAAGAATTTACTCATTTTGGTGGATCAATTTTCCATGTCTACAGAGGCTAACTCCTAGGAATTAAATTTATTTTGTGATCTTCCTCCTGATTGGGTGATAGTTGTTTGGATTTAAGGAAGACCTACTAATTTTTAATTAGGACTGCTAACAATTTGGAGGACACCTACTCATCTTGAATAACACACAATTACATTAGATAAAATTTTCTCGTAGTTGGTCTATGGCCCTTCTTAATTAGTTGTTGTATGTGGTGGATATTATAAGCTTAGGATTATCAGTTTTCACACCTTATATGGTATGGGTTCTATTATTAACAGTGAACTACATCTAAAGTTATAAAACGTTCTAGGATACTATTCCCAATATTTGTAACCAAGGACACCCTAATACCATATCAAATCTATCCAATGGACCTACATAGAGATCAGTCTAATAGTGATAGTCACCAATGGATAGGTAAGCATTTTGACACTTCCCAATATAAGTCATGATGTCCCCATTGGAAATTTTTACTTGGACTCATTCATGACCATAAATGAAGCAATGTACCTATTTTTCCATAGTTGGATCAATGAAATTATTAGTGCTACCTGAGTCCAAAAGGATCAAAATATTATGCCCCTTGAGAAATTTTTGGACTATCATACATTGTGGGGTGGATATTCCCATGATGGCATTTAGAGAAATAATGTGAATTTCTTCTTCTTGACTATCGATTGGAGGTTCTACATCCACTGAATTCACAAAGTCTTCCCCTTTGTCTACAGAAGAATTTGAAGGATTTCTTATGCCTAATATGTAGAGGCATTGGGTTTTGCATTTGTGTCACATGACCCATTTTTTCATCATAGTTATAACAAAGTCCCTTCGCTCTGCGATTGTCCATCTCCTCTGGTGTTAACCTCTTAAACATTAGAGCTTTTGGAGCATTTTTATTGATGGATGCAAAAGTTCTAATTTGAAATATAGGGGTTCAAAAAGCTTTCTTGTGAGTATACCATTTGTTCTTCACAAGTTTTGCTAGCCCTATGGTTGTCATATAAGTGGCTGATTTAAGCATTTGCACCTTAGTCCTTATCTCTTTCTTAAGGCCACTAATAAAACAACTGTTGAAAAATTCATCGAGAAGGGTTTCATTTCTATTGGACTTCTCAAAAGTAGTGATATACTTGGGCATAGTACCTATTTGTCTCAACTTAATGAGTTCCCTAGTAAAGTATTCAAACTCAGATGGTCCAAACTGACTAAGGAGTTCTCTCTTGAACTATGTCCAACCAAGATTGAGAAATTTTTTTCTCAACTAGTGGTACCAATGCAATGTTGCCAAGTCAAAATGAACTGCAGTTATAAAAATAATTTGGTCACACGAAGTTTCATGTAAATCATACCGTTAGAGAATATTACATTATTTGATATATGTCTTAGATTAGGTTTAGTCTTTACTTTATGAAATGTAATAAATGTACAAGTGTGCATAATATTCAATAATATAAATGTGCACATTAGTCCATGTGTACATGTGTCCATAGATTAGGAAAATATAGTGAAGAGTCATATTACAAGTGTACATCAAATAGAGCTCCATATGTGTGTAAAGTAGAGTCAAGATTCATAGTCATATAAGAGTCATTGTATAAATACTATTTATACATGTTATAGCCTTGAGTTATGTGACGCTTACTTGATACTTACAAAGCATTGTACTATTTTCATGAGATTCTATTAATGGCTATTTTATGAGTTATTCCAAAAGTTTCTTATGTTGTTTACATATTTCTTAGATTACTATTATCATAGTTATAAAAATGGTTGCATTTTTATTTAAGTATACAACTTCAAAAGATAACAATGGTATCAGAGCCATAAGAAGGTTTTGACTTGCACAAGTTTTAAAATTGCAAAGGAGAATTTTGTTGGTTAAGCTGAAATCAATGAAGGTGAGGAGATTATATCTGGAAGGAGAAACTAAGGAATATTGGAGAGTTTCTATTCCAAGATTAAATTTGGAATACAAGGGTATTTAAGGTATTGAAGTCAGACCTTGATATTATGGAGATTGACGAGATTAAGAGACCCAAGAAGGAGGTCCTATTGGAGAAGTTGATAGATTAAAGGAGACTGCAAATTGTAGATTGGATAGAGTCTTTCAAAAAAATTATGAAGACTATAAATCAACATAGATTCCACTAATTTAGAATATTAACTAGTGAAGATTGTTATTTTCAGGGATTAATTCATTGTAGAAAATTAGAGATTGAAGAGGTGTGAGAAGAAGACCTAATTGGAGATTGAATATTGAGAAGACTCGATAAGGAAGTTCCCATAGAATATTGCAGGTTTAATATAGAGAGCTTGATAAGACCATAAAGAGGTTAGATTGCAGAAACTTCTAGTTTTGGAAGATAAAATATTAGAGACAAAAGATTGCAGATTAATAAGATGTAGAAATTGAAGGTTCTAGGAGAAGGCTAGGAAAGCCTCATTGGAGGAGATTTGAATAAGGCCATTGGAGAATATTGCTAACAAGGAGAAGTCTTTGATCATGAATAAATTCAAACAATTGTCACCATCCAACAACAAGCCCAAGGGAGAAGGGTTTGGCAAGAAGTTTGCCAAATTTTGGAGGAGATTAGTGAAGACCTCAAGACATTTATATTCTTGAGGAAGTGGCCAGTGAAAGATATCAAATTTAAATATAGAATTTAGCAAGAGCTAAGGAGGAGAAAGAATATAGAATAGGCCACTGATTTGAGAAATTTGAAGACAACCATTAAGAATTTTAAGGCTGATTTATGGAGGAGAACATTGAAAATAAGATTTACATAAAGCAATCTAAAATGAACAGTACAATAACGATAGATGAATAATAATAATTTTTGTATACACAAGATGTTTAGGCTGATTCTAAGAAGGAAGAATCATATTTACGATGATCACAATAATACTTATGATATTTGATGATTTGATGATTATACATTCAAGAATATTGATACACTTTATAGGAGTACAAAATAGTTAGATCCGGTTTCTATAACGAAACCAAACTGATTGCATACCGTTGAGCACCTAACTATTGCTTATCAAATCCTTAAGCATTACAAATAATTAAATTCTCCAACAAAATCCCCCTTAATGCTTAAGGGTAATTTCTCCAACAAACTTTCTCCATACTTTCAAACTGTAACATCCATTTTATTTTTCTGGTCATGATGTGTCCTCAAAATTTCCAAGTGTATCACATAATAAAATGGTGTGTCTAACTGACACCCAAAAATGAATTTTAACAAATTCATTTTCAACAAATTCATTCTGCAACAAAAAGTGAGGAAATGGTGTCTTTGTTGTTTGACACCCCAAAATGAATTTCAACAAATTCATTCACCAAATTAGAAACAACATCAATATGCAATTTCTAACAAATTCACTCACTTAGAATGAATACGAGACTTTGAACATGGTCTCACTACAAAAAGAGAACATTAACAAATCCACAACCAGTTTTAACAACATGAACATGAAAGCATTTTTCACTCCCCTTTTTTCCTTGGGGTATACTCCTGCTACTCTTTTCCTTCCATATTTTTCCTCTTCATCAAAATTATCTTCAATGGAAACAACTTTTAATCACACTTGGTTTCCTTCTGAAGAAACCATACAACATGCATTTTAGCTTATCCCAAGCATTCATATCAATCCATCCACAATTCATTTTTAATCTACATTTTTTTCTATCTTTTTGTAAATAAAACATATGTGAATGGTTATGTCTTCCACAAAATCAACAAGAATAGAGATTCCAACATTTCTCTATTCTATGACCATATTTACCACAATGGTCACATCTATTTTCTTGCACCAATTTGCCATCACTCTTACCTGTTACAAATTTTGTGCTTGTGCTTGAATCATGTGGATTCACTTGTCCTGTGTACCCAAAACCTTCATATTTTGGTCTTACTATGGGTACAAATGGTTCTTTCATGCCTTGGTCATTCTTTCCAAAGCCTTTTTGTTTGTAGCCCATTTTATGTAACAATTTTGAGCCAATTTCCTTAGTGTGCTTCTCAAAATGGCCAAAACCATCATCACATTGCTCAACATAAATTTAAGCATCACTAAGTCTATCATCATTGGAGTCTATGTCCTCATCAATTTCAATAGCATAGGCTCTCTCTGAACAATCATGAACTATGGTCAAGTCACTTTCATTTGAAAATGGATCACAATCTGTTGCTTTTTCCTGCTCACAAAGATCATTAGTATCACAACATTCAATCATCATCATGGGTTTCAAATCATTAGTGTTGCAACATTTATCCACAATTAGAGGCTTCAAATCACCAGTATCACAAAAAACATCTTTCATCAATGGTCTTTTTTCTTGTGCTTTGATTTTGGAAACATTAAGAGTAATTATCCCCTTATATATGACTTGCCATAAATCAGTAGGTATAGTGATAAAATTTTCTTTAACATCATTAGCATCATGAAGGATTCCTTGAATGCATTGTTGCAAGACCAAATATTCTCCTTTTTGGGCTTCTTTAACAATGGAACGTAAATCTTTCCATACTTTGTCTGACACATCTTTTTCTTTTTCTGTAGATTCTTGAATAAATACTTTTAGAAAATTGTGTTTCTTGCCTTTTGTCATTTTTTTCTTTCTTTCTCCCCCTTTGGTTTAATTTTTCCTTTGAGGTAGAAAACCTTTTACCTCCCAAAAATTAAAGCAACTAAAAAAAAACTTAATATATATTTTTGTCAAAATTTGAAGGGAAAAAAAATGTTATCTCCCTACTTCCAAAAATTCAAATTCAACAACATAAATTTTCCTTTATGTTCTTTGCTTGCACAAAACTGCGAAAATAAAAACAATTGATTTTCAAAAAAAAAAAATTCTTTGTATTTTTTTCTTTCTTTCTTATGCCTCTCATTGAAAAAAAAAGTTTTTTTTATTTATTTATATTTTTCCTCCATTTTTTTTATATAAAACCCTTATCTCTCCAATTAAGCTTATTCATAAGCTAATTCAAATTTGATTAAAAAATAAACCTCATATTGAATTCAAATTTTTCATTTCGTTTGGTGTAGCTTTGCACTGAACTTTGATTGGTATGAGGGACCACCGTGCACCAGCTTTAACTCGTCCCTAATTTCTTGTTAGTATTCAGAGATAATTTTGGCTCCTCCCCCTACACACAAATGTTTGATTTCGTCCATGCAATTTTTTAGCATCCCTTGATTTCTGCTTGATTTTGTGGCCTCTTTCTTCGATGAATGTTGCTTTACGTCGGATCCGCTGCTACTAAACTATTCCAAATTTATGTTTCCTGATGACTAGTTGTCGATTTCTCTATCGAAAACAATGTATATATATATCCTATGATCTTACCAAAGCACCATCGAAGGAAGACGTTAACAAGATGTCTTGGGTTGGGAGCAAAAGCCAATGAAGGAAGTGGATATGCAGAGGGCAGACTCTATTTCGAAGGAAGTGTGTGCTTAGTTGGGGATTGCAGTGGGCAGGATGATTAGGAGAAGAAAATTATGACACAAGATTGACAACTTCTGGAGAAGATGCCAGGAGGGAGACGTTGTTGAGATACACGGTTATAACTCTCGTAGACACGTGATGCAAAGCTCTGATACCAATTGTTGAAAATAAGATTTACATAAAACAATTTAAAATGAACAATACAATAACAACGATGGATGAATAATAATCTTTTTTGTATACACAAGATGTTCAGGCTGATGCTAAGAAGGAAGAATCATATTGATGATGATCACAATAATACTTATGATATTTGATGATTATACATTCAATAATATTGATACACTCTATAGGAGTACAAAATAGTTAGATGTGGTTTCTATAACAAAATCAAATAGATCCTTAAACATTACAAATAATTACATTTTCCAAAAAACTTCCCCTTAATGCTTAAGGGTAATTTCTCCAACAAAATTTATCCATACTTTCAAACTATAACATCCATTTTATTTTTCTGGTCATGATTTGTCCTCAAAATTTCCAAGTGTATCACACAAGGAAATGGTGTGTCTAACTGACACCCAAAAATAAATTTTAACAAATTCATTCTGCAACAAAAAATGAGGAAATGGTGTCTTTGCTGGTTGACACCCCAAAATGAATTTCAAAAAATTCATTCACCAAATTTCAATAAATTTTAACTAATTTATTCACCAAATGTTCTTTACTTGCACAAAACTATGAAAATAAAAACAATTGCTTTTCAAAAAAAAAAAATTCTTTGTATTTTTTTCTTTCTTTCTTATGCCTATCGTTGAAAACAAAAGTTTTTTTTTTTATTTATATTTGTCCTCCATTTTTTTTATATAAAACCCTTATCTCTCCAATTAAGCTTATTCATAAGCTAATTCAGATTTGAATAAAAAATACACCTCATATTGAATTCAAATTTTTCATTTTGTTTGGTGTAGCTTTGCGCTAAACTTTGACTGGTACGAGGGACCACCATGCACCAGCTTCAACTCGTCCCCGATTTCTTATTAGTATTCAGAGATAATTTTGGCTCCTCCCCCTAGGCACAAATGTTTGATTTTGTCCATGCAATTTTTCAGCATCCCTTGATTTCCCCTTGATTTCGTGGCCTCTTTCTTCGATGAAGGCTACTTGACGTCAGATCCACTGCAACTAAACTATTCCAAATTTATGTTTTCTAATTACTAGTTGTCGATTTCTCTACCGAAAACAATGTATATATATCCTTTGATCTTACCAATGCACCATTGGAGGAAGACATGAACAAGATGTCTTAGGTTGGGAGCAAAAGCCAATGAAGTGGATATGCAGAGGGCGGACTCTATTTCGAAGGAAGTGTGTGCTTAGTTGGGGATTGTAGTGGGCAGGATGATTAGGAGGAAGAAAATTATGACACAATATTGACAACTTCTGGAGAAGATGCCATGAGGGAGACGTTTTTGAGATACATGGTTATAACTCTCTCGTAGACACATGATGCAAAGCTTTGATACCAATTGTTGAAAATGAGATTTACATAAAGCAATTTAAAATGAACAATACAATAACAACGATGGATGAATAATAATCTTTTTTGTATACACAAGATGTTCAGGCTGATGCTAAGAAGGAAGAATCATATTGATGATGATCACAATAATACTTATGATATTTGATGATTATACATTCAAGAATATTGATACACTCTATAGGAGTACAAAATAGTTAGATGCGGTTTCTATAACAAAATCAAACTGATTGCATACCGCTAAACACCTAACTATTGCTTATCAAATCCTTAAACATTACAAATAATTACATTTGCCAACAAACTTCCCCTTAATGCTTAAGGGTAATTTCTCCAACAAATGTTATCCATACTTTCAAACTATAACATCCATTTTATTTTTTTGGTCATGATTTGTCCTTAAAATTTCCAAGTGTATCACACAAGGAAATGGTGTGTCTAACTGACACCCAAAAATAAATTTTAACAAATTCATTTTGCAACAAAAAGTGAGGAAATGGTGTCTTTGCTGGTTGACACCCCAAAATGAATTTCAACAAATTCATTCACCAAATTAGAAACAACATCAATATGCAATTTCTAAAAAATTCACTCACTTAGAATGAATACGAGACTTTGAACATGGTATCACTATAAAAAGAGAACATTAACAAATCCACAACCAGTTTTAACAGCATGAACATGAAAGCATTTTTTCACTCCCCCTTTTTCCTTGGGGTATACTCCTGCTGCTCTTTTCCTTCCATATTTTTCCTCTTCATCAAAATTATCTTCAATGGAAACAACTTTTAATCACACTTGGTTTCCTTCTGAAGAAACCATACAACATGCATTTTAGCTTATCCCAAGCATTCATATCAATCCATCCACAATTCATTTTTAATCTACATTATTTCCTATATTTTTGTAAATAAAACATATGTGAATGCTTATTTCTTCCACAAAATTGACAAGAATAGAGATTCCAACATTTCTCTATTCTATGACCATATTTACCATAATGGTCACATCTATTTTCTTGCACCAACTTACCATCACTCTTACCTATTACAAATTTTGTGCTTCTGCTTGAATCATGTGGATTCACTTGTCCTGTGTACCCAAGACCTTCATATTTTGATCTTACTATGGGTACAAATGGTTCTTTCATTCCTTGGTCATTATTTTCTAGGCCTTTTTGTTTGTAGCCCATTTTATGTAACAATTTTGAGCCAATTCCCGTAGTGTGTTTCTCAAAATGGCCAAAACCATCATCACATTGCTTATCACAAATTTGAGCATCACTAAGTCTATCATCATTGGAGTCTATGTCCTCATCAATTTCAATAGCATAGGCTCTCTCTAAACAATCATGAACTATGGTCAAGTCACTTTAGGGATCACAATCAGCTATTTTTTCCTGCTCACAAAGATAATTAGTATCACAACATTCAATCACCATCATGGGTTTCAAATCATTAGTGTTGCAACATTTATCCACAATTAGAGGCTTCAAATCACTAGTATCACAAACAACATCTTTCATCAATGGTCTTTTTTCTTGTGCTTTGATTTTAGAAACATTAAGAGTAATTATCCCCTTATATATGACTTGCCATAAATCAATAGGTATAGTGATAAAATTTTCTTTAACATCATTATCATCATGAAGGATTCCTTGAATGCATTATTGCAAGACCAAATAATCTCCTTTTTGGGCTTCTTTAACAATGGAACGTAAATATTTCCATACTTTGTTTGACACATATTTTTCTTTTTCTGTCGATTCTTGAATAAATACTTTTATAAAATTGTGTTTCTTGCATTTTGTCATTTTTTTTTTCTTTCTTTCCCCCCTTTGGTTTAATTTTTCCTTTAAGGTAGAAAACCTTTTACCTCCCAAATATTAAAGAAACTAAAAAAAACTTAATATATATTTTTGTCAATCTTTGAAGGGAAAAAAAAATGTTATCTCCCTACTTCCAAAAATTCAAATTCAACAACATAAATTTTCCTTTATGTTCTTTGCTTGCATAAAACTACGAAAATAAAAACAATTGCTTTTTAAAAAAACTTTTTCTTTCTATTTTTTTCTTTCTTTCTTATGCCTCTCGTTGAAACAATTTTTTTTTATATTTATATTTGTCCTCCATTTTTTTTATATAAAATCCTTATCCCTCCAATTAAGCTTATTCATAAGCTAATTCAAATTTGAATAAAAAACAAACCTCATATTGAATTCAAATTTTTCATTTCGTTTGGCGTAGATCTGCAGTGAACTTTGACTGGTACGAGGGACCGCCATGCACCAGCTTCAACTCATCCCCGATTTCTCATTAGTATTCAACATTAATTTTGGCTTCTCTCCCTCAACACAAATGTTTGATTTTTTCCATGCAATGTTTTAGCATCCCTTTATTTCCCCTTGTATTCGTGGCCTCTTTCTTCGACGAAGGCTTCTTGACGTCGTATTCATTGCTACTAAACTGTTCCAAATTTGTGTTTCCCGATGACCAGTTGTCGATTTCTCTACCAAAAACAATGTATATTTCCTCTAATATTACCAAAGTACCATTGAAGGAAGACAGTGAATAAGATGTCTTGGGTTGGGAGCAAAAGCTAATGAAGGAAGTGGATATGTAGAGGGCAGGCTCTGTTTCGAAGGAAGTGTGTGTTTAGTTGGGGATTGTAGTGGGCAGGATGATCAGGAGGAGGAAGAAAATTATGACACAAGATTGACAACTTCTGAAGAAGACACCAAGAGGGAGACATTGTTGAGATACACTATTATAACTCTCGTAGGCACATGATGCAAAGCTTTGATGCCAATTATTGAAAATAAGATTTACATAAAGCAATCTAAAATGAATAGTACAATAATAGCAAGCTCTGATACCAATTCTTGAAAATAAGATTTACATAAAGCAATCTAAAATGAATAGTACAATAACAATGATGGATGAATAATAATCATTTTTGTATACACAAGATGTTCAGGCTGATGCTAAGAAGGACGAATCACATTGATGATGATCACAATAATACTTATGATATTTGATGATTTGATGATTATACATTCAAGAATATTGATACACTCTATAGGAGTACAAAACAGTTAGATGTGGTTTCTATAACGAAACCAAACTGATTGCATACCGCTAAGAACCTAACTATTGCTTATCAAATCCTTAAGAATTACAAACAATTAAATTTTCCAACAAACTCCCCCTTAATGCTTAAGGGTAATTTCTCCAACAAACTTTCTCCATACTTTTAAACTGTAACATCCATTTTATTTTTTTGGTCATGATGTGTCCTCAATATTTCCAAGTGTATCACACAAGGAAATGGTGTGTCTAACTGGCACCCAAAAATGAATTTTAACAAATTCATTTTCAACAAATTCATTCTGAAACAAAAATTGAGGAAATGATGTCTTTGCTGGTGGACATCCCAAAATGAATTTTAAAAAATTCATTCACCAAATTAGAAACAACATCAATATGCAATTTCTAACAAATTCACTCACTTAGAATGAATACAAGACTTTGAACATGGTCTCACTACAAAAAGAGAACATTTAACAAATCCACAACCAGTTTTAATAGCATGAACATGAAAGCATTTTTCCACACCCCCTTTTTCCTTGGGGTATACACATGCTGCTCTTTTCCTTCCATATTTTTCCTCTTCATCAAAATTGTCTTCAATGGAAACAAATTTTAATCACACTTGGTTTCCTTCTGAAGAAACCATACAACATGTGTTTTAGCTTATCCCAAGCATTCATATCAATCCATCCACAATTCATTTTTAATCTACATTATTTCCTATCTTTTTGTATATAAAATATATGTGACTGGTTATGTCTTCCACAAAATTGACAAGAATAGAGATTCCAACATTTCTCTATTCTATGATCATATTTACCACAATGGTCACATCTATTTTCTTGCACCAACTTACCATCACTCTTACCTGATACAAATTTTGTTCTTCTGCTTGAATCATGTGGATTCACTTGTCCTGTGTACCCAAGACCTTCATATTTTGATCTTACTATGGGTACAAATGGTTCTTTCATGCCTTGGTCATTCTTTCCCAAGCCTTTTTGTTTGTAGCCTACTTTATGTAACAATTTTGAGCCAATTCCCTTAGTGTGCTTCTCAAAATGGCCAAAACCATCATCACATTGCTCAACACAAAATTGAGCATCACTAAGTCTATCATTATTGGAGTCTATATCCTCATCAATTTCAATAGCATAGGCTCTCTCTAAACAATCACGAACTATGGTCAAGTCACTTTCATTTGAAAATGGATCACAATCTGCTACTTTTTCCTGCTCACAAAGATCATTAGTATCACAACATTCAATCATCATCATGGGTTTCAAATCATTAGTGTTGCAATATTTGTCCACAATTAGAGGCTTCAAATCACCAGTATCACAAACAACATCTTTCATCAATGGCTTTTTTTCTTGTGCTTTGATTTTGGAAACATTAAGAGTAATTATCCCCTTATATATGACTTGTCATAAATCAGTAGGTATAGTGACAAAATTTTCTTTAACATCATTAGCATCATGAAGGATTCCTTGAATGCATTGTTGTAGGACCAAATATTCTCCTTTTTGGGCTTCTTTAACAATGGAACGTAAATCTTTCCATACTTTGTCTGACACATCTTTTTATTTTTCTATAGATTCTTGAATAAATACTTTTATAAAATTGTGTTTCTTGCCTTTTCTCATATTTGTTTTCTTTCTTTCCCCCCTTTGGTTTAATTTTTCCTTTGAGGTAGAAAACCTTTTACCTCCCAAAAATTAAAGCAACTAAAAAAAAAACTTAATATATATTTTTGTCAAACTTTGAAGGGAAAAAAAATGTTATCTCCATACTTCCAAAAATTCAAATTCAAAAACATAAATTTTCCTTCATGTTCTTTGCTTGCACAAAACTACGAAAATAAAAACAATTTCTTTTCAAAAAAAACTTTTTCTTTGTATTTTTTTCTTTCTTTCTTATGCCTCCCGTTGAAAACAAAAGTTTTATTTATTTATTTATATTTTTCCTCCATTTTTTTATATAAAACCCTTATCTCTCCAATTAAGCTTATTCATAAGCTAATTCAAATTTGAATAACCTCTTGAATATTGAGAAGACTCGATAAGGAAGTTCCCATAGAATATTGCAGGTTTAATATAGAGAGCTTGATAAGACCATAAAGAGGTTAGATTGCAGAAACTTCCAGTTTTGGAAGATAAAATATTAGAGACAAAAGATTGCAGATTAATAAGATGTAGAAATTGAAGGTTCTAGGAGAAGGCTAGGAAAGCCTCGTTGGAGGAGATTTGAATAAGGCCATTGGAGAATATTGCTAACAAGGAGAAGTCTTTGATCATGAATAAATTCAAACAATTGTCACCATCCAACAACAAGCCCAAGGGAGAAGGGTTTGGCAAGAAGTTTGCCAAATTTTGGAGGAGATTAGTGAAGACCTCAAGACATTTATATTCTTGAGGAAGTGGCCAGTGAAAGATATCAGATTTAAATATAGAATTTAGCAAGAGCTAAGGAGGAGAAAGAAGATAGAATAGGCCACTGATTTGAGAAATTTGAAGACAACCATTAAGAATTTTAAGGCTGATTTATGGAGGAGAACATTGAAAATAAGATTTACATAAAGCAATCTAAAATGAACAGTACAATAACGATAGATGAATAATAATAATTTTTGTATACACAAGATGTTTAGGCTGATTCTAAGAAGGAAGAATCATATTTACGATGATCACAATAATACTTATGATATTTGATGATTTGATGATTATACATTCAAAAATATTGATACACTTTATAGGAGTACAAAATAGTTAGATCCGGTTTCTATAACGAAACCAAACTGATTGCATACCGTTGAGCACCTAACTATTGCTTATCAAATCCTTGAGCATTACAAATAAATAAATTTTCCAACAAACTCCCCCTTAATGCTTAAGGGTAATTTCTCCAACAAACTTTCTCCATACTTTCAAACTGTAACATCCATTTTATTTTTCTGGTCATGATGTGTCCTCAAAATTTCCAAGTGTATCACATAATAAAATGGTGTGTCTAATCGACACCCAAAAATGAATTTTAACAAATTCATTTTCAAAAAATTCATTCAGCAACAAAAGTGAGGAAATGGTGTCTTTGTTAATTGACACCCCAAAATGAATTTCAACAAATTCATTCACCAAATTAGAAACAACATCAATATGCAATTTCTAAAAAATTCACTCACTTAGAATGAATACGAGACTTTGAACGTGGTCTCACTACAAAAAGAGAACATTTAACAAATCCACAACTAGTTTAACAACATGAACATGAAAGCATTTTTCACTCCCCCTTTTTCCTTGGGGTATACTCCTGCTACTCTTTTCCTTCCATATTTTTCCTCTTCATCAAAATTATCTTCAATGGAAATAACATTTAATCACACTTGGTTTCCTTCTGAAGAAACCATACAACATGCATTTTAGCTTATCCCAAGCATTCATATCAATCCATCCACAATTCATTTTTAATCTACATTCTTTTCTTTCTTTTTGTAAATAAAACATATGTGAATGGTTATGTCCTCCACAAAATCAACAAGAATAGAGATTCCAACATTTCTCTATTCTATGACCATATTTACCACAATGGTCACATCTATTTTCTTGCACCAAATTACCATCACTCTTACCTGTTACAAATTTTGTGCTTTTGCTTGAATCATGTGGATTCACTTGTCCTGTGTACCCAAAACCTTCATATTTTGGTCTTACTATGGGTACAAATGGTTCTTTCATGCCTTGGTCATGCTTTCCCAAGCCTTTTTTTTTGTAGCCCATTTTATGTAACAATTTTGAGCCAATTTCCTTAGTGTGCTTCTCAAAATGGCCAAAACCATCATCACATTGCTCAACATAAATTTAAGCATCACTAAGTCTATCATCATTGGAGTCTATGTCCTCATCAATTTCAATAGCATAGGCTCTCTCTGAACAATCATGAACTATGGTCAAGTCACTTTCATTTGAAAATGGATCACAATCTGTTGCTTTTTCCTGCTCACAAATATCATTAGTATCACAACATTCAATCATCATCATGGGTTTCAAATCATTAGTGTTGCAACATTTATCCACAATTAGAGGCTTCAAATCACCAGTATCACAAACAACATCTTTCATCAATGGTCTTTTTTCTTGTGCTTTGATTTTGGAAACATTAAGAGTAATTATCCCCTTATATATGACTTGCCATAAATTAGTAGGTATAGTGACAAAATTTTCTTTAACATCATTAGCATCATGAAGGATTCCTTGAATGCATTGTTGCAAGACCAAATATTCTCCTTTTTGGGCTTCTTTAACAATGGAACGTAAATCTTTCCATACTTTGTCTGACACATATTTTTCTTTTTTTGTAGATTCTTGAATAAATACTTTTATAAAATTGTGTTTCTTGCCTTTTGTCATTTTTTTCTTTCTTTCCCCCCTTTGGTTTAATTTTTCCTTTGAGGTAGAAAACCTTTTACCTCCCAAAAATTAAAGCAACTAAAAAAAAACTTAATATATATTTTTGTCAAAATTTGAAGGGAAAAAAATGTTATCTCCCTACTTCCAAAAATTCAAATTCAACAACATAAATTTTCCTTTATGTTCTTTGCTTGCACAAAACTGCGAAAATAAAAACAATTGCTTTTCAAAAAAAAAAAAATCTTTGTATTTTTTTCTTTCTTTCTTATGCCTCTCATTGAAAACAAAAGTTTTTTTTTTTTTATTTATATTTGTCCTCCATTTTTTTTATATAAAACCCTTATCTCTCCAATTAAGCTTATTCATAAGCTAATTCAAATTTGATTAAAAAATAAACCTCATATTGAATTCAAATTTTTCATTTCGTTTGGTGTAGCTTTGCATTGAACTTTGATTGGTACGAGGGACCACCGTGCACCAGCTTTAACTCGTCCCTGATTTCTTGTTAGTATTCAGAGATAATTTTGGCTTCTCCCCCTAGACACAAATGTTTGATTTCGTCCATGCAATTTTTTAGCATCCCTTGATTTCCCCTTGATTTCGTGGCCTCTTTCTTCAATGAATGCTGCTTGACGTCGGATCCGCTGCTACTAAACTGTTCCAAATTTATGTTTCCTGATGACTAGTTGTTGATTTCTCTATCGAAAACAATGTATATATATATCTTATGATCTTACCAAAGCACCATCAAAGGAAGACGTTAACAAGATGTCTTGGGTTGGGAGCAAAAGCCAATGAAGGAAGTGGATATGCAGATGGCAGACTCTATTTCGAAGGAAGTGTGTGCTTAGTTGGGGATTGCAGTGGGCAGGATGATTAGGAGGAGAAGAAAATTATGACACAAGATTGACAACTTCTGGAGAAGATGCCAGGAGGGAGACGTTGTTGAGATACACGGTTATAACTCTCGTAGACACATGATGCAAAGCTCTAATACCAATTGTTGAAAATAAGATTTACATAAAACAATTTAAAATGAACAATACAATAACAACGATGGATGAATAATAATCTTTTTTGTATACACAAGATGTTCAGGCTGATGCTAAGAAGGAAGAATCATATTGATGATGATCACAATAATACTTATGATATTTGATGATTATACATTCAATAATATTGATACACTCTATAGGAGTACAAAATAGTTAGATGTGGTTTCTATAACAAAATCAAACAGATTGCATACCGCTAAACACCTAACTATTGCTTATCAAATCCTTAAACATTACAAATAATTACATTTTCCAAAAAACTTCCCCTTAATGCTTAAGGGTAATTTCTCCAACAAAATTTATCCATACTTTCAAACTATAACATCCATTTTATTTTTCTGGTCATGATTTGTGCTCAAAATTTCCAAGTGTATCACACAAGGAAATGGTGTGTCTAATCGACACCCAAAAATAAATTTTAACAAATTCATTCTCGCAAAAAAAATGAGGAAATGGTGTCTTTCTTTGGTTGACACCCCAAAATGAATTTCAAAAAATTCATTCACCAAATTTCAATAAATTTTAACTAATTTATTCACCAAATGTTCTTTGCTTGCACAAAACTATGAAAATAAAAACAATTGCTTTTCAAAAAAAAAAAATTCTTTGTATTTTTTTCTTTCTTTCTTATGCTTATCGTTGAAAACAAAAGTTTTTTTTTTTATTTATATTTGTCCTCCATTTTTTTTATATAAAACCCTTATCTCTCCAATTAAGCTTATTCATAAGCTAATTCAAATTTGAATAAAAAATACAATATTGAATTCAAATTTTTCATTTCGTTTGGTGTAGCTTTGCGCTGAACTTTGACTGGTACAAGGGACCACCGTGCACCAGCTTCAACTCGTCCCCGATTTCTTATTAGTATTCAGAGATAATTTTGGCTCCTCCCCCTAGGCACAAATGTTTGATTTTGTCCATGCAATTTTTTAGCATCCCTTGATTTCCCCTTGATTTCGTGGCCTCTTTCTTCGATGAAGGCTACTTGACGTTGGATCCACTGCTACTAAACTATTCCAAATTTATGTTTTCTAATGACTAGTTGTCGATTTCTCTACCAAAAACAATGTATATATATCCTATGATCTTACCAATGCACCATTGGAGGAAGACATGAACAAGATGTCTTGGGTTAGGAGCAAAAGCCAATGAAGTGGATATGCAGAGGGCGGACTCTATTTCGAAGGAAGTGTGTGCTTAGTTGGGGATTGTAGTGGGCAGGATTATTAGGAGGAGGAAGAAAATTATGACACAAGATTGACAACTTCTGGAGAAGATGCCAGGAGGGAGACGTTGTTGAGATACACGGTTATAACTCTCTCGTAGACACATGATGCAAAGCTCTGATACTAATTGTTGAAAATAAGATTTACATAAAGCAATTTAAAATGAACAATACAATAACAACGATGGATGAATAATAATCTTTTTTGTATACACAAGATGTTCAGGCTAATGCTAAGAAGGAAGAATCATATTGACGATGATCACAATAATACTTATGATATTTGATGATTATACATTCAATAATATTGATACACTCTATAGGAGTACAAAATAGTTAGATGCGGTTTCTATAACAAAATCAAACTGATTGCATACCGCTAAACACCTAACTATTGCTTATCAAATCCTTAAACATTACAAATAATTACATTTTCCAACAAACTTCCCCTTAATGCTTAAGGGTAATTTCTCCAACAAATGTTATCCATACTTTCAAACTATAACATCCATTTAATTTTTTTGGTCATGATTTGTCCTTAAAATTTCCAAGTGTATCACACAAGGAAATGGTGTGTCTAACTGACACCCAAAAATAAATTTTAACAAATTCATTTTGCAACAAAAAGTGAGGAAATGGTGTCTTTGTTGGTTGACACCCCAAAATGAATTTCAACAAATTCATTCACCAAATTAGAAACAACATCAATATGCAATATCTAAAAAATTCACTCACTTAGAATGAATATGAGACTTTGAACATGGTATCACTACAAAAAGAGAACATTTAACAAATCCACAACCAGCTTTAATAGCATGAACATGAAAGCATTTTTTCACTCCCCCTTTTTCCTTGGGGTATACTCATGTCTGCTCTTTTTCTTCCATCTTTTTCCTCTTCATCAAAATTATCTTCAATGGAAACAACTTTTAATCACACTTGGTTTCCTTCTGAAGAAACCATACAACATGCATTTTAGCTTATCCCAAGAATTCATATCAATCCATCCACAATTCATTTTTAATCTACATTCTTTCCTATATTTTTGTAAATAAAACATATGTGAATGCTTATTTCTTCCACAAAATTGACAAGAATAGAGATTCCAACATTTCTCTATTCTATGACCATATTTACCATAATGGTCACATCTATTTTCTTGCACCAACTTACCATCACTCTTACCTGTTACAAATTTTGTGCTTCTACTTGAATCATTTGGATTCACTTGTCCTGTGTACCCAAGACCTTCATATTTTGATCTTACTATGGGTACAAATGGTTCTTTCATTCCTTGGTCATTATTTTCTAGGCCTTTTTGTTTGTAGCCCATTTTATGTAACAATTTTGAGCCAATTCCCTTAGTGTGTTTCTCAAAATGGCCAAAACCATCATCACATTGCTTATCAAAAATTTGAGCATCACTAAGTCTATCATCATTGGAGTCTATGTCCTCATCAATTTCAATAGCATAGGCTCTCTCTAAACAATCATGAACTATGGTCAAGTCACTTTAGGGATCACAATCAGCTATTTTTTCCTGCTCACAAAGATAATTAGTATCACAACATTCAATCACCATCATGGGTTTCAAATCACTAGTGTTGCAACATTTATCCACAATTAGAGGCTTCAAATCACTAGTATCACAAACAACATCTTTCATCAATGGCCTTTTTTCTTGTGCTTTGATTTTGGAAACATTAAGAGTAATTATCCCCTTATATATGACTTGCCATAAATCAGTAGGTATAGTGATAAAATTTTCTTTAACATCATTAGCATCATGAAGGATTTCTTGAATGCATTATTGCAAGACCAAATATTCTCCTTTTTGGGCTTCTTTAACAATGGAACGTAAATATTTCCATACTTTGTTTGACACATATTTTTTTTTTCTGTCGATTCTTGAATAAATACTTTTATAAAATTGTGTTTCTTGCATTTTGTCATTTTTTTTTTCTTTCTTTCCCCCCTTTGGTTTAATTTTTCCTTTAATGTAGAAAACCTTTTACCTCCCAAATATTAAAGAAACTAAAAAAAACTTAATATATATTTTTGTCAATCTTTGAAGGGAAAAAAAATGTTATCTCCCTACTTCCAAAAATTCAAATTCAACAACATAAATTTTCCTTTATGTTCTTTGCTTGCATAAAACTACGAAAATAAAAACAATTGCTTTTTAAAAAAACTTTTTTTTTCTATTTTTTTCTTTCTTTCTTATGCCTCCCGTTGAAAACAATTTTTTTTTTATTTATATTTGTCCTCCATTTTTTTTATATAAAATCCTTATCCCTCCAATTAAGCTTATTCATAAGCTAATTCAAATTTGAATAAAAAAAAAACCTCATATTGAATTCAAATTTTTCATTTCGTTTGGCATAGATCTGCAGTGAACTTTGACTGGTACGAGGGACCGCCATGCACCAGCTTCAACTCGTCCCCGATTTCTCATTAGTGTTCAACATTAATTTTGGCTTCTCTCCATCAACACAAATGTTTGATTTTTTCCATGCAATGTTTTAGCATCCCTTTATTTCCCCTTGTATTCGTGGCCTCTTTCTTCGACGAAGGCTTCTTGACGTCGGATTCGTTGCTACTAAACTGTTCCAAATTTGTGTTTCTCGATGACCAGTTGTCGATTTCTCTACCAAAAACAATGTATATTTCCTCTAATCTTACCAAAGTACCATTGAAGGAAGACAGTGAAAAAGATGTCTCGGGTTGGGAGCAAAAGCTAATGAAGGAAGTGGATATGTAGATGGCAGACTCTGTTTCGAAGGAAGTGTGTGCTTAGTTGGGGATTGTAGTGGGTAGGATGATAAGGAGGAGGAAGAAAATTATGACACAAGATTGACAACTTCTGGAGAAGACACCAAGAGGGAGACATTATTGAGATACACTGTTATAACTCTCGTAGGCACATGATGCAAAGCTTTGATACCAATTATTGAAAATAAGATTTACATAAAGCAATCTAAAATGAATAGTACAATAATAGCAAGCTCTGATACCAATTCTTGAAAATAAGATTTACATAAAGCAATCTAAAATGAACAAGACAATAACAATGATGGATGAATAATAATAATTTTTGTATACAAAAGATGTTCATGCTAAGAAGGACGAATCATATTGACGATGATCACAATAATACTTATGATATTTGATGATTTGATGATTATACATTCAAGAATATTGATACACTCTATAGGAGTACAAAACAGTTAGATGTGGTTTCTATAACGAAACCAAACTGATTGCATACCGCTAAGAACCTAACTATTGCTTATCAAATCCTTAAGAATTACAAACAATTAAATTTTCCAACAAACTCCCCCTTAATGCTTAAGGGTAATTTCTCCAACAAACTTTCTCCATACTTTTAAACTGTAACATCCATTTTATTTTTTTGGTCATGATGTGTCCTCAATATTTCCAAGTGTATCACACAAGGAAATGGTGTGTCTAACTGGCACCCAAAAATGAATTTTAACAAATTCATTCTAAAACAAAAATTGAGGAAATGATGTCTTTGCTGGTGGACATCCCAAAATGAATTTTAAAAAATTCATTCACCAAATTAGAAACAACATCAATATGCAATTTCTAACAAATTCACTCACTTAGAATGAATATGAGACTTTGAACATGGTCTCACTACAAAAATAGAACATTAACAAATCCACAACCAGTTTTAATAGCATGAACATGAAAGCATTTTTTCACTCCCCCTTTTTCCTTGGGGTATACTCCTACTGCTCTTTTCCTTCCATATTTTTCCTCTTCATCAAAATTGTCTTCAATGGAAACAAATTTTAATCACACTTGGTTTCCTTCTGAAGAAACCATACAACATGTGTTTTAGCTTATCCCAAGCATTCATATCAATCCATCCACAATTCATTTTTAATCTACATTATTTCCTATCTTTTTGTATATAAAATATATGTGACTGGTTATGTCTTCCACAAAATTGACAAGAATAGAGATTCCAACATTTCTCTATTCTATGACCATATTTACCCCAATGGTCACATCTATTTTCTTGCACCAACTTACCATCACTCTTACCTGTTACAAATTTTGTGCTTCTGCTTGAATCATGTGGATTCACTTGTCCTGTGTACCCAAGACCTTCATATTTTGGTCTTACTATGGGTACAAATGGTTCTTTCATGCCTTGGTCATTCTTTCCCAAGCCTTTTTGTTTGTAGCCTACTTTATGTAACAATTTTGAGCCAATTCCCTTAGTGTGCTTCTCAAAATGGCCAAAACCATCATCACATTGCTCAACACAAATTTGAGCATCACTAAGTCTATCATCATTGGAGTCTATATCCTCATCAATTTCAATAGCATAGGCTCTCTCTAAACAATCACGAACTATGGTCAAGTCACTTTCATTTGAAAATGGATCACAATCTGCTACTTTTTCCTGCTCACAAAGATAATTAGTATCACAACATTCAATCATCATCATGGGTTTCAAATCATTAGTGTTGCAATATTTGTCCACAATTAGAGGCTTCAAATCACCAGTATCATAAACAACATCTTTCATCAATGGCTTTTTTTCTTGTGCTTTGATTTTGGAAACATTAAGAGTAATTATCCCCTTATATATGACTTGTCATAAATCAATAGGTATAGTGATAAAATTTTCTTTAACATCATTAACATCATGAAGGATTCCTTGAATGCATTGTTGTAAGACCAAATATTCTCCTTTTTGTGCTTCTTTAACAATGGAACGTAAATATTTCCATACTTTGTCTGACACATCATTTTATTTTTCTGTAGATTCTTGAATAAATACTTTTAGAAAATTGTGTTTCTTGCCTTTTCTCATATTTGTTTTCTTTCTTTCCCCCATTTGGTTTAATTTTTCCTTCGAGGTAGAAAGCCTTTACCTCCCAAAAATTAAAGCAACTAAAAAAAAACTTAATATATATTTTTGTCAAACTTTGAAGGGAAAAAAAAATGTTATCTCCGTACTTCCAAAAATTCAAATTCAACAACATAAATTTTCCTTCATGTTCTTTGCTTGCACAAAACTACGAAAATAAAAACAATTGCTTTTCAAAAAAAACTTTTTCTTTGTATTTTTTTCTTTCTTTCTTATGCCTCTCGTTGAAAACAAAAGTTTTTTTTATTTATTTATATTTTTACTCCATTTTTTTTATATAAAACCCTTATCTCTCCAATTAAGCTTATTCATAAGCTAATTCAAATTTGAATAAAAAACAAACCTCATATTGAATTCAAAATTTTCATTTCGTTTGGCGTAGCTTTGCGCTGAACTTTGACTGGTATGAGGGACCGCCGTGCACCAAATTCAACTCGTCCTCGATTTCTCGTCAGTATTCAGCGATAATTTTGGCTCCTCCCCCTTGGCACAAATGTTCGATTTCATCCATGCAATTTTTCAACATCCCTTGATTTCCCCTTGATTTTGTGGCCTCTTTCTTTGGTGTAGGATGCTTGACGTTGAATACGCTGCTACTAAAATGTTTCAAATTTGTGTTTCTCAATGACCAGTTGTCGATTTCTCTACCGAAAACAATGTATATATATCCTATGATCTTACCAAAGCACCATTGGAGGAAGACAGTGAAAAATATGTCTCGGGTTGGGAGCAAAAGCCAATGAAGGATGTGGATATGCAAAGGGCGGACTCTATTTTGAAGGAAGCGTGTGCATAGTTGGGGATTGTAGTGGGCAGGATGATTAGGAGGAGGAAGAAAATTATGACACAAGATTGACAACTTCTAGAGAAGACGCCAAGAGGGAGACGCTGTTGAGATACATGGTTATAACTCTTGCAAGCACATGATGCAAATCTCTGATATCAATTATTGAATATAAGATTTACATAAAGCAATCTAAAATGAATAGTACAATAACAGCAAGCTTTGATATCAATTGTTGAAAATAATATTTACATAAAGCAATCTAAAATGAATAGGACAATAACAACGTCAGATGAATAATAATAATTTTTGTATACACAAGATGTTCATGTTGATGCTAATAAGGAAGAATCATATTGATGATGATCACAATAATACTTATGATATTTGATGATTTGATGATTATACATTCAGAAATATTGATAATGATGTGATTTCTATAACGAAACCAAACTGATTGCATACCGCTAAGCACCTAACTATTGCTTATCAAATACTTAAGCATAATAAATAATTAAATTTTCCAACAAACTCCCCCTTAATGCTTAAGGGTAATTTCTCTAACAAACTTTCTCCATACTTTCAAACTGTAACATCCATTTTATTTTTCTGGTCATGATGTGTCCTCAAAATTTTCAAGTGTATCACACAAAGAAATGGTGTGTCTAACTGACACCCAAAAATGAATTTTAACAAATTCATTTTCAACAAATTCATTCTGAAACAAAAAGTGAGGAAATGGTGTCTTTGGTGTTTGACACCCCAAAATGAATTTCAACAAATTCATTCACCAAATTAGAAACAACATCAATATGCAATTTCTAACAAATTCACTCACTTAGACTGAATACGATACTTTGAACATGGTCTCACTACAAAAAGAGAACATTTAACAAATCCACAACCAGTTTTAACATGAACATGAAAGCATTTTTTCACTGCCCCTTTTCCTTGGGGTATACTCTTGCCGCTCTTTTCCTTCCATATTTTTCCTCTTCATCAAAATTGTCTTCAATGGAAACAACTTTTAATCACACTTGGTTTCCTTATGAAGAAACCATTAAACATGCATTTTAGCTTATCCCAAGCATTCATATCAATCCATCCATAATTCATTTTTAATCTACATTCTTTCCTATATTTTTCTAAATAAAAAATATTAGAATGGTTATGTCTTCCACAAAATTGACAAGAATAGAGATTCTAATATTTCTCTATTCTATGATCATATTTACCACAATGGTCACATCTATTTTCTTGCACCAACTTACCATCACTCTTACTTTTTACAAATTTTGTGCTTCTATTTGAATCATGTGGATTCACTTGTACTGTGTACCCAAAACATTCATATTTTGGTCTTACTATGGGTACAAATGGTTCTTTCATGCCTTGGTAATTCTTTCCCAAACCTTTTTGTTTGTAGCCCATTTTATGTAATAATTTTGAGCCAATTCCCTTAGTGTTCTTCTCAAAATGGCCAAAACCATCATCACATTGCTCAACACAAATTTGAGCATCACTAAGTCTATCATCATTGGAGTCTATGTCCTCATCAATTACAACAACATAGGCTCTCTCTGAACAATCACGAACTATGGTCAAGTCACTTTCATTTGGAAAGGGATCACAATCTACTACTTTTTCCTGCTCACAAAGATCATTAGTATCACAACATTCAATCATCATCATGGGTTTCAAATAATTAGTGTTGCAACATTTGTCCACAATTAGAGGCTTCAAATCAACAGTATCACAAACAACATCTTTCATCAATGGCTTTTTTTCTTGTGCTTTGATTTTGGAAACATTAAGAGTAATTATCCCATTATATATGACTTGCCATAAATGAGTAGGTATAGTGATAAAATTTTCTTTAACATTGTTAGCATCATGAAGGATTCCTTGAATTCATTGTTGCAGGACCAAATATTCTCCTTTTTGGGCTTCATTAACAATGGAATGTAAATTTTCCATACTTTGTTTGACACATCTTTTTCTCTTTTTGTAGATTCTTGAATAAATACTTTTAGAAAATTATGTTTCTTGCCTTTTGTCAATTTTATTTTCTTTCTTTTCCCCTTTGGTTTAATTTTTCATTTGAGGTAGAAAACCTTTTACCTCCCAAAAATTAAAGCAACTAAAAAAAAACTTAATATATATTATTGTCAAAATTTGAAGGGAAAAAAAAATGTTATCTCCCTACTTCCAAAAATTCAAATTCAACAACATAAATTTTCCTTCATGTTCTTTGCTTACACAAAACTGCAAAAATTAAAACAATTGCTTTTCAAAAAAACATTTTCTTTGTATTTTTTTCTTTCTTTCGTATGCTTCCCATTGAAAATAAAAGTTTTATTTATTTATTTATATTTGTCCTCCAATCTTTTTACATAAAACCCTTATCTCTCCAATTAATCTTATTCATAAGCTAATTCAAATTTGAATAAAAAACAAACCTCATATTGAATTCAAATTTTTCATTTCGTTTGGTGTAGCTTTGCGTTGAACTTTGACTGGTTTGAGGGACCGCCGTGCACCAGCTTCAACTCGTTCCCAATTTCTCATCAGTATTCAGCGATAATTTAAGCTCCTTCCCCTCGGCACAAATTTTTGATTTCATCCATGCAATTTTTTAGCATCCTTTGATTTCCCCTTGATTTTGTGGCCTCTTTCTTCGTCGAAGGCTACTTGACGTCGAATACGCTGCTACTAAACTATTCCAAATTTATGTTTCCCGATGACAAGTTGTTGATTTCTCTATCACAGACAATGTGTATATATCCTCTGATATTACCAAAGCACCATCGGAGGAAGACAGTGAACAAGATGTCTCGCATTGGGAGAAAAAGCCAATGAAAGAAGTGGATATGCAGAGGGTGAACTCTGTTTCAAAGGAAGCGTGTTCTTAGTTGGGGATTGCAGTTGGCAGGATGATCATGAGGAGGAAGAAAATTATGATACAATATTGACAACTTCTAGAGAAGACGCCAAGAGGGAGATGTTGAGATACACGATTATAACTCTCGCAGGCACATGATGCAAAGCTCTGATACCAATTGTTGAAAATAAGATCTACATAAAGCAATCTAAAATGAATAGTACAATAACAATGACGGATGAATAATAATCATTTTTGTATACACAAGATGTTCAGGCTGATGCTAAGAAGGAAGAATCATATTGACAATGATCACAATAATACTTATGATATTTGATGATTTGATGATTATACATTCAATAATATTGATACACTCTATAGGAGTACAAAACAATTACATGCGGTTTCTATAACGAAACCAAACTGATTGCATAGCGTTGAGTAACTAACTATTGCTAATCAAATCCTTAAAAATTACAAATAATTAAATTTTCCAACAAACTCCCCCTTAATGCTTAAGGGTAATTTCTCCAACAAACTTTCTCCATGCTTTCAAACTGTAACATCCATTCTATTTTTCTGGTCATGATGTGTCCTCAAAATTTCCAAGTGTATCACACAAGGAAATGGTGTGTCTAACTGACACCCAAAAATGAATTTTAACAAATTCATTTTCAACAAATTCATTCTGCAACAAAAAGTGAGGAAATGGTGTCTTTGTTGGTTGACACCCCAAAATGAATTTCAACAAATTCATTTACCAAATTAGAAACAACATTAATATGTAATTTCTAAAAAATTCACTCACTTAGAATGAATACGAGACTTTGAACATGGTCTTACTACAAAAATAGAACATTTAACAAATCCACAACCAGTTTTAATAGCATGAACATGAAAGCATTTTTTCACTCCCCCTTTTTCCTTGGGGTATACACATGCTGCTCTTTTCCTTCCATTTTTTTCCTCTTCATCAAAATTGTCTTCAATGGAAATAAATTTTAATCACATTTGGTTTCCTTCTGAAGAAACCATACAACATGTATTTTAGCTTATCCCAAGCATTCATATCAATCCATCCACAATTCATTTTTACTCTACATTATTTTCTATCTTTTTGTAAATAAAACATATGTGAATGGTTATGTCTTCCACAAAATTGACAAGAATAGAGATTCCAACATTTCTCTATTCTATGACCATATTTACCACAATGGTCACATCTATTTTCTTGCACCAACTTACCATCACTCTTACCTGTTACAAATTTTGTGCTTCTGCTTGAATCATGTGGATTCACTTGTCCTGTGTACCCAAAACCTTCATATTTTGGTCTTACTATGGGTACAAATGGTTCTTTCATGCCTTGGTCATTCTTTCCAAAGCCTTTTTGTTTGTAGCCCATTTTATGTAACAATTTTGAGCCAATTCCCTTAGTGTGCTTCTCAAAATGGCCAAAACCATCATCACATTGCTCAACATAAATTTAAGCATCACTAAGTCTATCATCATTGGAGTCTATGTCCTCATCAATTTCAATAGCATAGGCTCTCTCTGAATAATCATGAACTATGGTCAAGTCACTTTCATTTGAAAATGGATCACAATCTGCTACTTTTTCCTGCTCACAAAGATCATTAGTATCACAAAATTCAATCATCATCATGGGTTTCAAATCATTAGTGTTGCAACATATATCCACAATTAGAGGATTCAAATCACCAGTATCACAAACAACATCTTTCATCAATGGTCTTTTTTCTTGTGCTTTGATTTTGGAAACATTAAGAGTAATTATCCCCTTATATATGACTTGCCATAAATGAGTAGGTATAGTGATAAAATTTTCTTTAACATTGTTAGCATCATGAAGGATTCCTTGAATGCATTGTTGTAGGACCAAATTGTTAGTGCGAAAGGTAAGATTAACAAAATAATAATCCTAATGCTCATTAACCTTAGCTTTAGAATAGCTTTAGGTTTAAATAGGTTACAAAATAGGAATTTAACAATACATCCTACTTCCAAGCTAACCAACGCGTATTGAGGATAGGGCGATAGACTAGGACTAATAACCCTAGGATATTTAACATAATTACCATTAGATATTTAATACAGTAAATATCTACATGGTAAGTGGTAGAAAAGTAATAGTAATAAACCCTAAGTAGTGTAATGCAATACACTAGCTTATTTTACCTAATGGAGTAAATGGTAATTATCCCAAGTAATGGAATATTACTCTAACATCCCCCCTTATTACATTATTTGGGTAATACATACATATCCCTCTATACAACAATATTTGGGAAAAAGTATATAACTGTCTCAATACATTGAAGAAGATGTTGATCTGCTGGTTCTTTGCTCTGACACAGTGCTCTGGTTGCTCCTAAGAAAAAAAATGGGTCATTCCTCGCTTTGTCTTCATGCCAACGAATGTCCTTATGGTAATCACATCATCCAATCGATTTGCATGGGTAGCCAGTCGCTGTAATCGCTATGTGTAGTAGAATATATCACTTTATACAAGGTTCATTCATTTACAATATGAATTTGCAAAAGATAAGGTAGCTAAGGTGTCGGTCGTTGCCGAAAATGCACCCTTATAAGTTCCCCCCTTCTTGTTGCAAAACATAGTGTAATTAATTTCTGAAGGAAGGGTGACTAAGGTGTCCATCAAAGTCGAAAATGCACCCTTATAAGTCATCTTCCCTATTTACAAAAAATCAGTGAAGAAAAGAAATGTTTATCCCCCCTCAATTGCATAAAGGTATGCAACTCAAGAGTGTTGTGAAGGATTTTACAAATATTGCCTCCTAGACAATTTTACATCACAAAAAGTCGCTCCTCTTGTTACAAGTACTTCAAACACTTAGAATTTGCTATTTATGAAGCCTAAAAGAGGTACAAGCACCCATTATTGCAAGGTCTTCAAACAAAATACTTATGCTATTTATGAAGCCTAAAAGAAGAGAGAGAGAATATGGTGCTTTTGCCCAAGGGACACATGTGTTTTCCCTCTACAATACTGTCTTTAGCAATTTTAGCACTCCTTGTGCTATCTTTGAACCGAAACAGAATCAGAATGAGACACTTCACTAGAAATATGGCTTCTGTGTTGTGTCTTTGCCATTTTAGTTTTTCTTGTTTTGAAACCAACACTGAATGGTGTCTTGGTTTGCATTTTTACAATCTGTGCAAAACTGTTTTTTCTAGGCAATTTGATCAAAAAAGTTCACCATTTTGTCCTTTCTTATTGTAAGTACTTCAAGCATGATTGCTATTATGAAGTCTAAAAGAAAAGATATAGTTTGTATGATGACTTCTACTTTTCCGAATGCCTTTACAAGTTTTATTTCCCTTTTATCAAAATCTATGTTTGAAGGAAGAAAGGAATTATCCCCCCTTAGTGCAAAGGATTGCAACTTTTAAGGTTCCTTATTTTCAAAAAACTTGTTCTTTCTTTTGATTACCCTAAAAGAGTACCAAAATATAATTCACTCAAACAGATATTTAATGGCACCTACCTTAACTCCTTTCAAGAAGGATGAAAAGTTGGAGGAAATTAAGCCAAACAAATAAGAGTGAATTAGGGGTTTTGTTGATTTAGGAGAGAATATCAAGTAATTTTGGCTTTAAATCTGTGCAAAGATTTACACAAATTTGTGAAATTTTGGGGTTTAGTGTGTTCTTGATTATATGACTTATAATTGCAAAAGAAATAATGCAATAATCAAACAAGAATGCCCACAAAATTCTTATCACCTAGGTGTCGGTTGCTACCGAAAATGCACCTAATTTGCCAATAAAGGTGTCGAGTAAAATCGAAAATGCACCTTTTAATTTTTGCAACAAAATGTGTATTTGTGTTGTGCAAAAAAAATTGATATTTTTATGTCTCCTACTTTGTTTTACAATTTTGCAAAAGAAGTACAATGTTGTCTTCCCCCCTTGAATTTTGCAAAATTAACAATTTGGAGCACTCCTTCCAAGACAAGTCGACACACGACCCGCATGTGGAAGGCTTCCAGAACTAGTCGACAAACGACTTAGTTTTTGATGGACCCAAGGTTACAATTTCTTCTCAATTTTTTGCAAAAAAAAGAATGTGTAATTTTATGTCTTATATCCCCCTTTGGAGAAAACAAATGCACACTTTGCCTTTAAATTTTAAAAAAAATTCAGTCTCCTTGTTTTCAAATTTGCATTAAAGAATCCAGGTTTGAACCTTTTATTGTATGCTAAATTAACAAGGTTTTGAGAAGAATTAAGGTTCCCTAATTTTGCAATAAAAAGGTGCTCTTCTATGTCTTATATTCCGTTTTATGAGAAAACAAAAGCACTCATTTGTTTGTGTTGCAAAAAATAGGTTTTTAATTCTCTATTTTAATGCAAAAGTTTAATAAATCTAATCATATTTATTTAATAATAAAATTTAATTTGGTAAAAAATCAATGTAATTTTTGAAAAAAAATTGATTTTAAACAAAATATATTAAATTATTAAAGAAAAAGATTAAAAAATATATTAAAAATTACAAAAAAATAAAAAAAATTTACCTTTTTTTTTTGGGCTAGTCCTTCGCCCGCTCCTTTGGGCAAAAGAAATCGGTCCCGACGGGAGTCGAACTCCCGACCTCCCTGTCGGGCCGCGCCTTGGCGAGGGCTAACTCTCCAGTCGGGCTAGCGAGCCCGACGGAGATATGGGGGAGGAGACTTCGTGTTGAAGCCTCCCCTCCCTAGAGCTTGGAGCAAAAAAAAATGGCCCCGATGGGGGTCGAACTCCCGACCTACCCCGTCGGGAGCCTTAGCTCCGGGTCCCCTCGCCAGTCGGGCTAGCAAGCCCGACGGTTTAAGGAGGGGACCGCCTTCTATTAAGAAGGCTTCGCCCGCCCCGCGGTGTTTAAAAAAAAAGGGACTTTTGTCCCACATTGACGTCGCGGGGCAAATTTTGCTCTATAAAAGAGCAAACGCGCATAAAGCGCTTTGTGACTGCCTGCGGGCAGTCACTCCCCCGCGTGGCTAGTTTTATCGCCAGCCACATGGATTGTCCACGTCAGGACACATGGCTTGTCCGCCACGTGTCTTCATTGTCCGAGTCAGGTTGTCCGAGTCAGGTCCGATGACATGTGGCTAGTCCGCCACGTGTCGTGTCTGTCCAGGTGTCCAGTCCAGGTGGTGGTTGCCACATGTTCGTTGTCTGATCAGCCTCGGGTTTTGTGCTCAAGGTCTGGTCTAGTGTTTGTCTGCCATGTCAGCACCTCAGGATCTGTGCCTGAGGTCATGTCTCGATGTCCTATCGGTTAGGTTTCTCGGATCCCGATCGTCGGACGGCTCTCGGGCCGTTCATCAGTTGTCGGTTGTCGGCCACGTCATGGTTGTTGGTCGACCGCCTGACAGGGTTGTCCCCCTGTCAGGGTTTGTCAGACTCGAGGGCGCTCCTGCCCTCGGGTTGAGGTCCTGTCCCCACCTGGGAGGGCGTGTCTGCCCTCCCGACTGTGTGCTAGACCCTCGAGGGCAGCAATAGCGTCCGCCTATGGCGGTCGCCGGGGTCAGAGGGCGCGCCTACCCTCGCAGATCCCGATCGTTGAATCTATGTCGGTGGATGCGGTCGGGCTAGCCCGATGATGTGGGCCTACGGGCCCTCTCCCGAGGTCAGCAGGTCTTGCTCCTCGGGATCCGTACATATAGGCTGTTGTCTCGAGTTTTTGTCTAAGGGGTCCCGTGTCGGGATTTGAGCCACTGGTCCAGCTGGAATGGGACATTGTCCACCTTGTCTAGGTCCGCTCCTGCGGGCCACCTCGAGAAGTGAGCTAGTCAACTCCTGTGGGTGCCTCGAGAATCAAGCTAGTCAACTCCTACGAGCTGCCTCGAGAATCGTGTCGAATCTAGATCGGGTGGAACGAGCGAAGCTCGTATTAGGCCACCTGAGCTCTGATACCAATGTTAGTGCGAAAAGGTAAGATTAACAAAATAATAATCCTAATGCTCATTAACCTTAGCTTTAGAATAGCTTTAGGTTTAAATAGGTTACAAAATAGGAATTTAACAATACATCCTACTTCCAAGCTAACCAACGCGCTATTGAGGATAGGGCGATAGACTAGGACTAATAACCCTAGGATATTTAACATAATTACCATTAGATATTTAATACAGTAAATATCTACATGGTAAGTGGTAGAAAAGTAATAGTAATAAACCCTAAGTAGTATAATGCAATACACTAGCTTATTTTACCTAATAGAGTAAATGGTAATTATCCCAAGTAATGGAATATTACTCTAACATATTCTCCTTTTTGGGCTTCTTTAACAATGGAACACAAATCTTTTCATACTTTGTCTAACACATCTTTTTATTTTTCTGTAAATTCTTGAATAAATAATTTTAGAAAATTGTGTTTCTTGCCTTTTGTCATTTTTTTTTCCTTTCTTTCCCCTCTTTGGTTTAATTTTTCCTTTGAGGTAGAAAACCTTTTACCTCCCAAAAATTAAAGCAACTAAAAAAAAAATCAATATATATTTTTGTCAAACTTTGAAGGGAAAAAAAATGTTATCTCCCTACTTCCAAAAATTCAAATTCAACAACATAAATTTTCCTTTATGTTCTTTGCTTGCACAAAACTACAAAAATAAAAACAATTGTTTTTCAAAAAAAACTTTTTCTTTGTATTTTTTTCTTTCTTTCTTATGCCTCCCGTGGAAAACAAAAGTATTATTTTATTTTATTTATATTCCATTATTTTTATATAAAACCCTTATCTCTCCAATTAAGCTTATTCATAAGCTAATTCAAATTTGAATAAAAAACAAACCTCATATTGAATTCAAAATTTTCATTTCGTTTGGCGTAGCTTTGTGCTGAACTTTGACTGGTACGAGGGACCGCCGTGCACAAGCTTCAACTCATCCTCAATTTCTCATCAGTATTCAGCAATAATTTTGGCTCCTCGTCCTCGGCACAAATGTTTGATTTCGTCCATGCAATTTTTCAGCATCCCTTGATTTCCCCTTGATTCTGTGGCCTCTTTCTTCGATGAAGGTTGCTTGATTCCGGATCCGCTACTGCTAAACTGTTCCAAATTTATGTTTTTCGATGACCAATTTTTTATTTCTCTATCGAAAACAATGTATATATATCCTTTGATCTTACCAAAGCATCATCGGAGGAAGACGATGAGCAAGATGTCTCGGGTTGGGAGCAAAAGCCAATGAAGGAAGTGGATATGCAAAGGGCGGACTCTGTTTCGAAGGAAGCGTGTGCTTAGTTGGGGATTGTAGTGGGCAGGATGATCAGGAGGAGGAAGAAAATTATGACACAAGATTGACAACTTTTGTAGAAGATGCCAAGAGGGAGATGCTATTGAGATACATGGTTATAACTCTGGCAGTCATATGATGCAAATCTCTGATACCAATTGTTGAAAATTAGATTTACCTAAAGCAATCTAAAATTAATAGTACAATAATAGCAAGCTCTGATACCAATTGTTGAAAATAAGATTTACATAAAACAATCTAAAATGACCAGTACAATAACAACGGCGGATGAATAATAATCATTTTTGTACACACAAGATGTTTAGGCTGATGCTAAGAAGGAAAAATCATATTGACGATGATCACAATAAAACTTATGATATTTGACGATTTGATGATTATACATTCAAGAATATTGATACACTTTATAGGAGTACAAAGCAATTAGATGTGGTTTCTATAACGAAACAAAATTGATTGTATACCGCTGAGCACCTAACTATTGCTTATTAAATCCTTAAGCATTACAAATAATTAAATTTTCCAACAGAGAAGATTGCTGGTTTTCGTGATAGAAATTGAAGAGTCATAGAACAAAAAATTGGAGGATACATAGGGTTACAATTTGGAGAATCTTTGGGCAGTTTTTGAAGTGTCTTTGATAGCTAATTGAAGATGGATTTTGGACAACAAAAATGCAGCATATTGGACAACATTTGGTGCTGTGAATTTCAGAGTTCGAGACACCATTGTTGAGGGGATAGAACAAGTTTTTGAGGCAACAATTTGAGAAGAAAGGAGAGCTGCAAATCTAAAGTTATTGGACAACAAGTGTGGGCAGCATTAGAATAAGAAGGATTTTTCAAGAGCCAGGTAACGGGCATTCAAGTGGTTCGTCACGAGCTTGCGTTCAAGACGAGAGAAAGATGATCTGAACAAGTGTGAAAGTTGAAAAAAGGCACGTGAAAGATTATAGCAGTAAATGTGGAGACTACAGCGTTAGAAGTGTTGGAGGAGAGTTCTGGTGCAAATCGAAGTTTAAAGTCCTTGTGTTGTTGTTGTAAGAGTGGTTGTAGTCAGCATGAGAGAATTTGTTTCAAGGCTGGCGAAACGTTGAAATCATTGTGACCTCTTATTTTTCATTGTCATTGAATCCAGCTGTGAAAAATAAAACCACACCTCCTTCCTTTAACTGCCTATTTGTTGAGTCTCCCAATTGGAGATACGGATGAATCCAGCCGCTCCATCTGTTGATAGTGCCAGGGTTTGTGAGCAGCATAGACAGCCGTTTCAGTGAATAAGTTTAGCCGTTACAAAAGACATTCTGACCGGTCATTGCTTCTTGCCTTAATTTTGAGGATTGAATTTGAAATAGCTGACTGGTGAAGAGCAAAGGTGCTGCCAGTCCGAAGGTTAGAGAGGTGGCATCTTCAACAAGAGAGCACCCGCCACTGCGTAGGAGAGTGCAATTCAGGGAAGCGCTTGAGAAGGTAGTAATTAAAGCCTTTAGTGGGAGTAAGACAAACTTCACCACTTGGCAGTCTTGAGAGTCAAAGATATAACAAGTTGTAGTTACTATTGTACTGGTTTGTTTCATTCAGGTATATTTTTAAGGTTAATTTAAGTTAGGTTGTTCTATCTTTTGAGGTTAGTTTAAGTTATGAATGCTATCTTATCCCAATATACTTTTATATATTTTATTCTTAATTCATTTTATTTTATTTTTTTAACAAATAAACAATACTAACACCAAAATACTATAATAATAAATTAATATAATCTAACTTTTCTTAAAATTAAAGTTACTTTGGCCAATCAGAAAACTAAGGTGTAGCAAGGAGAATATTATTCCAAAGGAAACTAAGGTCTAGCACGAATTCTTATGTTGGAGAGCGCCTACATGAAGACGGTCAACCATCGTTGACCAGGAGGAATTACTACGTCCAGGATTGGAGGTAATTCATTTTTTCAAGATTATTTACATTTAGCCTAAGAGGAAGAAGGTATATATATTTTTAACAATCTCTAAGGGGTAAAAGTGAACTATTCTGTTTTGGAGAGATAAGTGTTATTAGTCAATACCTTAGAAATTAGATTAATGGAATTTTGAGAAGCATTGGAATTTAATTGAAGAAGTTGAAGAATTAAAAGTTTTATAATTTAATTTTATAAAATGATTAAAATTATTTGTAATTTGATTAGATTGGAGTAATAAGGTTTTTATATTAAAATTAAACTTATTAAAATTGTAAATATATTTTATCTAAATTTTTAAGTTTGGAGGTATAAGGTATTCAACATCAACATATGAATTAAAAAATTTAGAGGCATTATATTCTTGTAACTAAGGAGTTATAAGGTAGTCTAGCTCAAAGGGTCATGGTAAAGAAAAAGTTAATGAAAAAGAAAACAGGTGATCAAAAACTAGAAACAAAAATACATGAGTTGAAGATAATTGAAATGGGAAACTTAAGTTCTCAAGAAGAACAAATATACATTCAAGAAGTCCAAGGAAAACAATTAGATATTTAGGAAATTTTAGAAAGGTTGGAAGGTTTAAAATCCCATACACACCATACAATAGAAGAAATTGAAAAGGATACATCAATGAGTGTCTTACAATCGATATGAAGAGAAATCAAAAATGAGAATTTCTTACCACTTGGTAATTATATGTATGGAAAGCTTCAAGAGGCATATGAAGATTCTAAAAGTAATTTTACATCACCTAGTGATATAGGACACTTGATGTATATGATATTTCTTTCTCATGAAATACTTAAGGATAAGAATAAAAGACTAGAGGTAATGATTAAAGATTTGAATAAAAATTTCATTGATGAAACAAATGATTTGAACAGTAAGCTTGATGATATTACTAGTGAAGCAAAAAAAGGAGATTATTCTATACTTCAAAAATATATGCAAAGTGTTCTTAAAAATGCTAATGATTGCTATGAAGACTTTGTTACAATACCTATCAATATATGGAGAATAATATACAAAGGAATCGTCACACTTAATATTTACAAGATGAGAGAACAAGAAAAGGTTGAAGGAATAAATGAAACAGTGATGAAAGATGCTTCTAATAATACAAATGATTTAAAGCCTATGATGGTAGATTCATGTTGCAATACTATGGAATAAAAACCAATGATGATTTATACTTCTTGTGACACTAGTGATTTAGAATCCATGATAAACATTGATGCTATATGCGATACAAGTGACTTGAATATTGTTCATGATTGCTCAAAAAATGTTTATGCTACTAGTATTGATGGAGATGTTCAAGATCATTCTAATGATTGTATTAATCATTTTGAGATGCATACTAACAACTTTAGTTCAAAGTTGATGAGACATGAATATACAGGTCAAACTAGTTGTAATAAGCAAGGGACTGAGTTTTTAATAGAGATTAATAGGAATAGTTGCTATGAAGGACATAATGATCAAAGGGATTCAGTAATAGAAAAACAAGTCCAGTTATTATAGCAAATATAGGCATAATATAGAGAGATGTTGGAATCTTCATAGTTGTAAAATTTGTGGAGAAACCAATCATTTACAAAGATATTGTTGGTACAAATAAGATCATTTCTTTTATTAGATATATACAATGACAAGAAACTTCATCAATGGATTCTCTCAGGTATATTTATCAAGGTATAGATATGGGAACAAGAAATGTATGAATTTCTTCAACAATAGATTTAGAAAGAAATCAGTAATAGTGTCAAAATCAAAATACAAAGTTAAGAAAAAATATGAAGCCCAAGCAGAAGATTATATGCAAGGTCACTTGAATAATGAAGACCAATACGAAGATCCATATTGAAGATTAAAGTCTTCAATAACCAAATAATGTAATACAAGGGGGTGTTGGAATATATTACATTATTTGGTACTTGTATTAGATTAAGTTTAGTCTTTACTTTATGCAATGTAATAAATTTACAAGTGTGCATAATATTTAATAATGTAAATGTGTACATTAGGTCATGTTTACATGTGTCCATAGATTAGGAAAAGATAGTGAATAGTCATATTACAAGTGTACATCAATTAGAGCTCAATATGTTTCCAAAGGAGAGCCAAGAGTCACAAATTATGGAAGAGTCATACTCATCCAAGAGTCATTGTATAAAGGCTATTTATACTTGCTATAGCCTTGAGTTATGTGATGTTTACTTGTTACTTACTAAGCATTGTATAATTTTCATGATATTCTATTAATAGCTATTTTATGAGTTATTCCAAAAGGTTCTAATGCTATTTACATGTTTCTTAGATTGGCTTTATCATAGTTATAATATTGCTTACTTATTTCATTTCTTATCATGTGTATTAAGCTTCAAAAGCTAACACATATCATTTAGCAGTCTTAATCAACCAACTCAGTGGCTTTGTTCTATCAAACCTTGGAAAATCTATTTTAGGAAGTCATGGAGTAATGTATCTATTGTTTGATTTCCATTGAGTGTTCTCTCCAATAATGATTTTAGAATAATCAAGATTGTTAATAATTTTTTTTCTTATGATCATTTGAACTATTCTCATTAGAGCAATCAAATTTTATATTTCTAATCTTGAGCACCCCAATGTCCTGACTCATCTGATCTTGCTTATGTTTACAATATGCTAGTATGGTAACAAGAGAAGATAGTTGATCCTTGAGATCCGTGATGACATCCAATTGGAAAATGTGTTCCTTCATCTTGTTCATTCTAGCCTCCATTGCTTGATAATGGATCTTCGAGGGCATTTACTAAAAATAGAAATGCTATTTTTAGTAGTTACTATTTTTAGTAAGGGTTCTAAAATAGTGTATGGGTGTTATATACCAATTTTATCATCTTAATGAGACGATTGTAATGAGATACATCCTAAAATGATAAATGTTTTGGCAACCTAGACTATTATTTTTAGTAAGGGTCCAAAACAATGTTTGTGTGTTATATATTTAAAATGATTAACTCAATGAAAATATTATAATGAGCTATATCCCAAAATAATATTTTTTTGGTAATCTATACTATGTTGTAGGGGTTTTCAAGTGGTGTATTTGCTCCTAAACTTTCTAAATTTCACTTTTTCTTTCTCGTAAGCTCTACTAATGATATGGTGAGCAGGGAAGAGATGAATTCTAGGTTAGGTTTTGTGTGTTCTCCATAACCCTCTATTATACCACACTAATTAACGATAGTGCTCAGTCTAATATTTTAGGCTACTACCCAATGAGGATTCCACACATACCCTTGATTGCACTACTTACCTCTCTAACAGTATGGGAGGGTAATCTTATCGAGTATCGTGCTTGGTACACTATGGGTTTTACATGATTGACTAGTTTCCTATATATGAAGGTTTGACTTGGGTTCCTATAGGGGTTTCTCAAGATACTCAAATACATGTGAGAGCTCAAATCCATGTATGAGTGCTATTTAAGGTGTGGGTATTGTAGCCTAATCACCCCTCACTACACTAGAATATTTATTGGTAATCAAACTTATCTAATAATTATAACTCCTTTGTATTATTTTAAAATCACCAAAACATCATTTCTAAGCTACAGACCTAGGATAAATAGGAAAAACAATTGCTCATAGAATAATTTTACCAAGACCTGAAAAGGGATCTAATACCACTTGAATGCACCTCTTCTGATCATGCCAATATTTTACCTCAAACCCTTAGCATAACACTAAACTGAGATAATAAATTCAATGCCAAGGATAATATAACCATGATTCAGAGAATATTAATGAAAGCAACATTTATTTCAATAACAAGAACATACATGCATGAAAAATAAAAATAAAATTTACAAGAATTTGGAATGAGAAATGTTACTATCGCAAGTCTCTTTGAGGGGGGAAATCATTACAAAATATGAAAATTCTTCTCTAACCCACAAGAGTTACATCCTTATCATTTTATAACATTTACAAGAATATTTCCTGACATCTTATGATGATATTCTATGACATCTTGCTATGATAGTATTCTATGACAATTTTCTTGATTCACCTAATTATAGTAGTTACATTCATAATACCGTTGCATTCATATTTCTATGATAACAAAGAGATTCTATGATAAAGTAGTTATTTACAAGATTTGATGACAACACACTCCCCTAACTTAACACGTGGTCCATTTTTAACTAAATACATGCTCCACCTTATTACAAAAACATATAGCCGAATCTATTACAAGTTTTGGGTATATAACAACCATGTTTGAGAGAAGTCTAGGTTTAGAGAAACCAGACTGAGTTGATGTATTGTGTGAGTCTATTGTTGAGAAAAGTCTCCAATTAAAAGAATACAAAAGATATTTTTGAGTTGAGTATTATTTTGGAGTTGATAAATTTGAGACATTCTATCAAGTTGTGTGTGGAGTGTTATTTTAAAAATAGACTACCAACTAAATGCTTCTTTGTATGTATTGAGAATGGTAGATAACATGTGAAGATTTGGATTTGAAGATAACACTATAAAAAACTAAAAAAAGTAGAGAAATATTATGGAAATGAAATTTTGGAAGACAAATGACTCTGTGTAAGAAAGAGAGGAACCTCTTTTAATTTGACGTCCAAGAATGAGGAAAACCTTGTTAATCTATTGTTATATGTGACCCAATTTACCGAGTTAATGTAAGAGAAACATATTTTCTAAGATCTTTATCCTTAGTGCCCTTTCATAAATCGTTTTATTCTCTAGTGTCCTATACATAAGTTGTAGAATTGACACATTAGCCTCTTGCTTCCTTTCATGAAATAACAATAGAAATGCACCCTATGAAATAAATTCCATATACATTCATGAAATAATTTATAATTTTGCATCTAAAATATAGAAGAGAAGACATTATAAAGGTGCGTAGATAGAGAAACATTTATTAGAAATATTTGTATTATTCGTGTGCTTTGATAACCTGATATTGATCCGTTTGTGCTACATTACCCAATGACTAGCCCAAATGCATAGAAGAAAATGTGATAATGGGTAAATAAAATAAGCTCTTGTTTAACAATAATATTGTAGTAATGGGTGAAGAGTAGACCATTCAACATTTCACATGCTATCATCATTTTAAGGTATGCATAATCATATGTTTTCTATATTCTCAAATTGCAAGTTATATGGTGAAAAAATTGATATTCAAAAGGAGATTTAAATTTCTATAAGGTGCATATTAGAAGGTTGATTTCTATTAGGATATTTATATAGAAAGAAAAAGTTAATTTCATAAGGAAAGTAGAATTGTTAAAGTGAGAAAAATCAAAAGGGAAATTTATTGTAAAGTATATATTGAAAGAGGTTATTTTAATAGGAAAGAAGGTAAAAAAAAATTTGATATATGCAATAGTATATTTCATGAAATTTTTAAAAGTAAAGGGGAGAATATTAGTATTTATTCAAATAGAAATTTGAAGAAAGGAAAAAAATATTTTACTTAAAAGAAGATCTAATATATTTTCAAAGCTCACTTGATTTATTTTACAAAGGATATTTTTAAAGAGACTTGTAAGGTGCATGCTTGATGGTATATTTTAAAGTAGAGATATTGAAGGCTGATTCAAAGATAAGGTCTGATGATTAAGTGTTTTTTCCATAAGGTACAAGAAACTCTTTCTCCACAACATATATTCTCCAAAGTTTATTTTATTTATTTTACATGGTAGAATTGGTAGCCGCCACGAATCTAGGTAGGCTATCTAGATTTCTATGGCTGCCATATTATTCAGCATTGTCCACCTTGGGAGCCACCACATAGATCTTCACGCAGTCCACCCCTATAACCACCATGCTATGATCATTTTACACATTTTATGCCATCGAAAACCCAAGGAAAGGGACAAGCATTCAGTCTGGTGAGGCCCGATATTTGAACCTTGGACCTCCGACCCCCTTACGGGGTTTAGGGAAACCAATTGGTATACACCTCAAACCTATTCTCCAAAGATTATTTAGAGAAAGAAAAAATTCAATTAGGGAGACAAAAGGTTTTCTACTTGGTAATTAAAGAAATTTTCTAATTTATCACTATTCCATCATCCAAATAAATTTTAGAGAAAATTAACAATATAAGGATCTATTGCTGGTAGTTGCTATTCAAATAAAATTCTAGAGAACATATTATTAAACTTTTAAAAATAGATGTTTTATTTGGTCAAATAAATATTTACATCTCAAAAGAAAAAACTTAAAGAAACCTTAACCATTGTGGTGAAGAAACATAATTCAAAGGGTACAAAGAGAAGTGTTTACATTACTATGACAACATGAAAAAAATAAATTAAAAAAGTGATATTAAAAGTTGTGAATAGTTAAAAATTAACATAGATGAAGAAAAACAAGCATAAATTCAAATGAATGGGTCATCAAAAATAAGTTTGACATCAAAATCTTGCAAAGAATACTCTAAACAAGAACAAGATGAAGTATTGAGTAATAAAATCAAAATGATGAGTGAAAAACATGACACATGTGACCTACTTCAAAATGGCATTGGGGATTTTACTCTTGAGAATGATTGTGAGTTAGAGAATTTTTATGCAAAAAATATTTGGGAGACAGTCAATATATGTGGTGGTCATGATGAAAGCCAAATAACTAGAGAAAAAATTTCAATAAGATAGAGACATTGATGAAAATAAAAAATTGTTAAACCTAAATTCCTACTTACGCATCAACAAAGTTGATATGGTATCTACCAATTATTCATGAAGGAGTTGAGAAAGGGAATTTCTCAAAACTTAAGGATTACATAAGTATTATTCTTGTAGAAGCTGATGAATGATCTAACAATATTGTTATATTACCTACTAATATAGGGAAGATAATGTACATAATATTACTCACTCTTAATGTCCTTAAAGAGAAGACCAAAAAGCAAGATGAAATAATTGAAAAATTGAATGACCAACCCATGTGAAAGATAGAAGTTGTGACACAAATGATTTAAGGCCCATGACAATAGATGTGTGTTGTGATAATAGTGATCTATTTAAAAAGTTAAATGTAAGTTGATACCAACAATTTGAGATCCACTATGATAGATGTATGTTGTGATACAAGGGACCTTGTTTAGGGAATAAACATAGCATGTGACATAAGGCAATTGAGAATTATATGTGAAGACAAAGAATACGCTAAAAGTATATATATTGATTGTATAGAAAATATTTGTATAGCCAATGATAGATAGAATACTAACATAAATATCTCTAGATGTGTTGATGAACATTGTATTGATGATGGTTTCAGGTTTTTTGATGATGACAGAGATATTGATAATCTAAGTATTTTTTATATTGATCAATGTGATGATGAGTTTGGTCATTTTGAAATGCATACTAAAGAGATTAGTTCAAAATTGTTAAATAAAATAGGATATAGAGGTATAGGTTTAGGAAAACACAGGCAAGGTATGACGAGCCCATTGTACAAAAAATAAGATCAAAATGTTGAGGCCTTGGATATGTAGGACATACAACTAGTAATAAATTTGTATTAGGGACTAATTTTGTGACAAGAAACAATGACACTAAATTTGTGACAAGGATTGATAAAAACTAGTTTTGTGACAAGTAACAATTAAGGACAAACAAGTAATAATGAATCAAAGAATGGTAAAAGTAATTTTGTGACAAATAAAAATGAGTGTATAATAGGAATACAGCAATCATACAAAATTTGTTAAAAAGAAAATAGAGAAAGGGAACATAATTCAAAGAGTGAACTATTGTAACCATTGTGAATATTGGGACATTTACTATTGTAAAATTTATGGAGGAAATATGTTAGGATCCTACTATAAAATAAACTCAAATAAACAGACTCTCACACAATTGCTTGGAAATAAACTCACATAAACATCATATTAATATTCAGAACAAAATACACATTGTAACAAAAATTTGCATAAAGGAACAATATCACAATAAGATAGAATCGCAGGTCTCTTCGAGGGGGCAACCTCCTTCAACACTTCATTAATTTGCAAAAATATGAATACATTGGTGCCTTCTTGGGTATTTAAAGAGTTCCCTTCCATGGTTGGCTTACATGCAAAATGCCACCTGGATTACATGCATAATGCCACCCGAATTACATGCATAGTGCCACTCGAATTACATGCACAATGCCACTCGAATTACATGCATAAGGCCACCTTACATAACCTATATACCATGTGTTAGATTAAAAGGGTGTCATTTGTCATAGGCACTATATAAGCTAAAACTTAGAACATTATAAAATATTAATCATGGGTACTACCCACGTTATTTAGGAATTATTACATCATGGAAATTATTACATTAAGGGTTAGGATGGGATCTTAACATGTCATTCCCCTTGAAGAAGCTTTGTCCTCAAAGCTGAAATGAGAAAACTGTTGTTGGAGTTTGTGGAGAGATTCCCATGTAGCATCTTCAGGTTGAAGCCCACGCCACTAAACCAAGATCTCTGTAATTGTACGGTTGTGAAGAGTGCAAGTCCAATGATCCAAAAACTGCTCAGATTCAAGTACTATGGAGCCTTCTTCATCCAATTTAGGAAGTGTGGATTGAACCTGTACCTGTGTGCCCACAACTTTCTTGAGAGCAGAGACATGAAAAATAGAATGAAGCTTGGAAGTAGGTGGGAGCGTCAATTTGTAAGTTGTGGGGTCAATCCTTTGTAGAACCTGGTAAGGACCATAGAATTTTGCAGCAAGCTTCTGGCACCTATGAAGTTTTAGGGATGATTATTTGTATGGCTACAAGATAAGGAAGACCATATCACCTACATCAAAACTACGCTCAAAACGATGATGATCAGCTTTTTGGCACATTCGATTTTGGGCCATGTTAAAATTTTGCTTAAGTTGGCAAAGGACCTCGGTGTGTTGACTCAGAGTGTTTTCAACAACCTGGACCTTGGAGCTGCCAGGAATGTAAGAGGAAGGTGTAGGTGGAAGGCACCCATAGACTGCTTCAAATGGTGTGAGTTTGGTTGCAATATGATAGGAAGTGTTGTACCACCATTCGGCCAAGGATAGCCATTTGGCCCATTAAGTGGGATGATCTGAGACAAAGCAACGAAGGTAGGTTTCCAAGCATTTATTAACAACTTCTATTTGACCATTCATTTGCGGATGGTAGGCTGAACTCATTTTGAGTTGATTCCCCTACAACTTAAACAACTCTTGCCAAAAATGACTAGTAAAGGTGGGATCACGATCAGATACAATGGAGGTGGGCATGCCATGAAGGCAAAATATGGAGTCAAGAAAAATTTTTGCAACAATGGATGTTGTATAAGGATGGGCAAGGGCACAAAAGTGAGCATATTTTGAAAGGCGGTCCACTACCACGAAAATAACTAACTTGCCTCCAAATTTAGGGAGCCCTTCTATAAAGTCCATGGAAATGTCGATCCAAACCTGATCCGGGATAGGCAATGGCTAAAGAGTGCCCAAAGAGTGCACTGTTTCACCTTTCATCCTTTGACATGTGTCACAGACAGCAATAAAAGAGCGGATGTCCCATTTCATACCTTTCCAAAAGAAGGTGCGCTTGAGTCGCTCATATGTTTTAAGGAACCCTGAATGGCTTGCAAAGGGAGTGGCATGCAATTCCTTCATGAGGAGCTCTCGAAGTGGAGACTTATGAGGTAGAACCAAGCATTGATGGTAGCGCAGATCATGGCCATTCCAATTATATCCTGGTGCATAATCTGGATCATCCATTAGTGAGGCTATCAAAGCTTGTAAATCTGCATCCTGACATGCTTCTTGATGCAAGGAATCAATCCATTGTGGAAGTGGTGCTGAGATGGTACACAACATACTTACGATCTCCATTTGGCGAGAAAGAGCATCAACCACAATATTCTCCTTTTCCTTTTTGTAGGTCATATCATAATCATAGCCCATGAGTTTAGACACCCACTTTTGTTGGTCAGGCATGGCAACTCTTTGTTCCAAAAAATATTTGAGACTTTGATGGTCAATTTTGATGAAAAAGTGACGCCCAATGAGGTAAGGTCGCCAATGTGTGACTGCATGTAATATGGCTAACATTTCCTTAGCATATGTGGATTTCCCTAGATTACGATCAGAGAGTGCCTTGCTAGTAAAAGCCACAGGTCATCCTTCTTGCATCAATACTGCCCCATCACCACGACCAAAAGCATCACTTTCAATAACAAATGGTTTAGAGAAATCTGGCATGGCTAAGACGAGAGTGGTGGTCATAGCATGCTTGATTTCAATGAAGGCTCGGTCAGCAGGCCCTGTCCAAGTGAAGGAATTATTTTTCAACATGGAGGTGAGGGGGGCAGCTATCTTCCCATAATTGTAGACAAATTTGCGACAATAGCCTGTAAGCCCTAAAAATCCTTGAAGTCCCTTGAGGGTGCGAGGTTTTGCCCACTCTTGAACTGTTTGAATCTTCTTAGGGTCAACCTTGATGCCATCCTGTGAGACAATGTGTCCTAGATACTCTACTTTAATAAGACCAAAGGAACACTTGGACCTTTTGAAAAAAATGTGATGGGTGACCAATAGCTATAAATTTTGATCCACATGATGGAGGTGCTCTTCCCATGTGCGGTTGTAAATCAAGATGTCATCGAAAAACACAAGGATGAATTTTTGCAAAAAGGGCCGAAATATGTTGTTCATAAGACTTTGGAATGTAGAAGGAGCATTTATGAGACCAAATGGCATTACCAAGAATTCATAATGACCTTCATGAGTGCGAAAGGCAGTTTTGGGGATGTCCTCATCCTTGAGCCGGATCTGATGGTAGCTAGAGCGGAGATCAAGCTTGGTGAAATACATGGTCCCATGTAGTTCATTGAGTAATTCATCAACCACTGGAATAGGAAATTTATCCTTGATCGTAGTCTTGTTGAGTTCTTAGTAGTCAATACATAGGCGCCATGAGCCATATTTCTTGGTAACAAGTAGTACAGGCAAGGATTAGGGGCTAGTACTAAGCCGAATGACACTAGCCTTGAGTAATTCCTATACCAATTTTTCTAGTTCTAATTTCATGGCATGAGGGTACCTGTATGGCCTGATATTTGGTGGTGCACTACCCGAGAGCAATGGGATAGCATGGTCGTGAGAGCGACGCGGTGGTAGTGTAGTTGGTTCTGCAAAGACATCATCATGTTTGTGTAGAACTAGTTGTAGGTCTGATGGAATTTTAGCCATTAGTGAAGTGGTTGGTTGGATGGAGAAGAGTTGTGCAATGACCCCACATTTTGATTTCTTTAGCACTTTCTCCATACGATTGGAAATAATGAGGTGAGGTGTTCCTATATGGGAGCCCTTGAGTAAGTGTGTTTGTCCATTTTGGGAGAATTGCATCTAGAGTTCTGCAAAGTTCCAACTGATAGTGCCCAACATACTCAACCATTGAGATCCCAAAACCATATCACATCCTCCCAACTGGAGGGCAAACATGTCCTACTTGAGTTCATAGTCCCCTATCCTGATCTTGACATTGTGGCATTTTCCTTTACAAGGTAATATTCCCCCATTGGCTACCATGACCTCGAATGAATTACAAGTGTGGATATAGCAATTTGCCTGCTTAGCAACTCTAGGATCAATGAAGTTGTGTGTGCTGCCTGAATCAATAAGGATGGTAAGACGTTGGCCATTGAAAAATCCCATAACTTTTATGGTTTTGGAGTGGTAATGCCTGCAAGAGCATGGACTAAAATCTCTACCTCAAACCCCTGTGTATTTTCTTCCTGTGGAGAAGGTGTTTCAGGGGGGTCCTCATCCTCATCACTCTGGTCAGTGTTAGCAGGTTCCTCAACATCTATCAAGAACAGTATTTTGTTTGCACACTTATGTCCTTTAAAAAACTTTTCATAACAATTATAACATAAGCCTTGGGCACGACGTGCATCCATATCCTCTATAGTCAGTCACTTGGGTGTAGTAGGTTTACTATCCACTAAATTTTGGGTACGAAAAGGAAGGGAGGTGCCTTTGGTTTGAGAGTTTAGATTCGGCCAGACGGGCCAAACTGATAGCTTCCATCATGGAATATGGTTTCAACATCTTTACTTTAGCTTGGAGATCCCTTTTAACCCATTGATAAAACAACTTGTGAAGAACCCTTCCATCAATCCTCTTGTCTTATTGGCCAATTTTTCAAATTGAGTTTGGTAATCATGGACTGAGAATGTTTGTTGTAGTTTGGTCAAGGCCCCTGTGAAGTCCTCATACTCACTAGGCCCAAATCGGGCAGTAGTTGGGACTCAAATTCCTCCCAAGAGAGATTTGGATTGGAATTACGTAACCACTAGAACCAGTGTAGAGCCTCAAATTCCAAATTGAAGGAAGCCATATGAACTCGATGATATATGGGAACATTATGAAGTCTAAAGAATTGATCAACCCTACATAACCACCCATCAACATCCTTCCCATTAAATCGAGGGAAGTCCAATTTTGGCATTTTAAAGGATGGGTCATGGTCATTCCTTGTAGATTTTTTAGCCTGGTGTTCTGTTTTGAGTGGTCCCTTATGTAACTTGCTACCCATATTTATCAGTGTTTCTTCTAAGCGAGCGCTAGTGGCCTCATGATCTAGACGAAGACCTTGGACCTCTTCCCTTATGGATAAAATTGCCAAGTTCAAATTCTCAATGGCTTTGGTTAAGGATTCCTTCTATTCTAGCTCTTTTTGATGTCCACGGTTACCCTGGGCCATTTTGGAACCTTTTGTGACCAGTTACTAAAATTAGAATTGGGTTTCAGGACTTACTATTTTTAGTAAGTGTCCAAAAAAGTGCTTGGGTGCTATATATCAAAACGATCAGTTCGAAGAGGTGGTCACAATGAGCTATATCCCACAACACTACTTTTGGGCACCCCAGACTCTTTTTTCTCTTATTTTTTTGATTCTAACGATGTTTACAGTTTTTGATTTTGAGCTACAGTGCAAAAGTTAAGTACTGGAGCACTATCTATAATTGGTCTCTGGTCACTCGTTCACTGTTTTGCTCATCTTAGATAGTCTCTCTGACACTGATTACCTCACTATTCTAAAGATTCTCTATATTCTGTAGGTTACTATTATGACAGTTCTATTCTGACACTGAAAACTGTAGTCTCTGACCTGACTGTGCTGACCTGACTGACCTCACTGTTACTGCCACTGTAAATTTGACTATTATTCTCCAAACTATCAACTTAACTGTCACCCTCATATTCTATCCCGAATACATGCAATGTATGTTATTTTTTGGTAGAGGATTCCTTTCTTATATGCTCACTTTTGGGAATTTGGAATGCAGGTTTACAAACAGGGAGTTTTGATTTGTGATTTTTTTGTAGGTTGAAGTTTTAATAGAACCAGGGTATGCTAAGTAAAGGAGTATGTAACACCCATATGCCCTTTTTTATACCGTAGTGACGAACAATAGTGCTCGAACCAATATTTCAGGCCACTACCCAAGGAGGATTCCACACATACCCTTGAGCACACTATCTGCCTCTCTGAAAGTATGGGAGGGTAATCGTCCGGGATGTTGTGTCCCATGGACTATGGATGATACAAGGCCAAGAAGATTCCTACTAGATAAAATTTTGTTAACCTTAGAATGGTCTCCCGATACACCCAAAGATGCGTGGGAGCTCAAGTCCGTGTGTGAGTTCTATCTGAGGCCTAGGTATTGGAGCCTGATCACCCCTCACTTCACTAGATGTTGTATGCGCTATCTAGATTATCCAATAACGACAGATCCTTCATGATATTTTAAAACCCCCAGCACAGGGTTTCTACCTACTCAACTAAAAATGACTATTTTTTTTTACTGGTATTTTTTTTTTTTATAATAGTAAAAAAAAAAATTACACGAAAATAACAGAGGATTATACCTAATAGGCAAGAATCATTACTGTTGCAGTAGAACTTGGCCCTGGAAAGCACTTTGATACCACTTTTTAGGATCCTACTATAAAATAAACTCAAATAAACACACTCTCACACAATTGCTTGGAAATAAACTCACATAAACATCATATTAATATTCAGAACAAAATACACATTATAACAAAAATTTGCATAAAGGAACAATCTCACAATAAGATAGAATCGCAGGCCTCTTCGAGGGGGCAACCTCCTTCAACACTTCATTAATTTGCAAAAATATGAATACATTGGTGCCTTCTTGGGTATTTAAAGAGTTCCCTTCCATGGTTGGCTTACATGCAAAATGCCACTTGGATTACATGCATAATGCCACCCGAATTACATGCATAGTACCACTCTAATTACATGCACAATGCCAATCGAATTACATGCACAAGGCCACCTTATATAACCTATCTACCATGTTTTACATAAAAAGGGTGTCATTTGTCATAGGCACTATATAAGCTAAAACTTAGAACATTACAAAATATTAATCATGGGTACTACCCACGTTATTTAGGAATTATTACATCATGGAAGTTATTACATTAAGGGGATGGGATCCTAACAAAATAATCATTCTAAAAAATATTGTTAGTACAAAGAAAATAATAAAATAAAAATGAACTATGGATGAATAAGTATGTATAAAAAGACATATTACATGGTTTCTATAGGAGGAGACCAAGTATGATGAAAAATCAAAGTTTGTTGAATGTAAAAAATAATGTGAGTTTTCTCATAGAGAAGTATGAAATAAATAATTTCAAATTATGATCCAAGCATAACTTGGAAGATGACCTACAATAATAAAACTTGTAGAAGAATTCTTATGATAATTCTCAAAGGTGTTGACTTAATGGATGATCTAGTGACTGACTCAGAGGTATGATAGCCCAAGAAGCCAAATAACCCAAAGGTAAGGTCCCAAGTAGGATGATCTAGAGATAGAATAACCTAGAGGTAATGTCTCAAACAGGATGAGCCAAAGGTAAAATAACTCAAAGGAAATGACCTAGGCAAGTCAACCTAAAGATGAAGACTATCAAGAGGTAGACTATGTGAAAACACGAGATTCCGAAAGAAAAACAATACTAAGATGCAATACAAACAAAGCTAACTGGATGCATGAAATACAGCGAATGTAATCGAATCAACACCAAACGTAAAAGGGGAAAGCAGGAGCACAGCCCTTTTTATTAATATGATTCCAGATTCGGTTACAATCCATCTCCTCCCCTTCCCGGGGCTAGGAGCGTTAGCATGTTTTAGTTACAATCGTCTTTAGTAGTTCTCCTTCCGCGTGCCCACATGTAAAACGGGCGGGCCAAAGTGTTGCCGCCGCTTGTGTTGAAGAGTCCTCGATCCTTGCCGCTTCTCCTACGTTCAAAGAAACAACAAAGAAAGAGTTAGTAGCACCTGTGTTAAAATGAAGCATTCGTGAGAGTGAAATGAAATAAAACCTGCATGTTGATATGCTTGCAATCAAAATCCCGAAGTCATTATGCAAAAGAAATAAAAACATAATGGTAAGCTTTGTCGGCAAATTGATAGATCCATGGATCCGGATTCACGTTCTCCATAAACACCCAATGACCTCCCTTGCAGAAGAGATCACGGATGCGGTAGAAGTGAATCGAAGGCAGAGCGTCTGGCGATAAACGGGCAGGGCTTCGCTGCTCCAAACGTTTCTTCCTCTCTCTCCTTCTTCTTGGTGAGAGAACTCTGCAATTTATAGAATTCCCAGGGTGCAGTTGTTATGGGCATGCAGGGATGCCAGTTGGTGTTCATGCTAGTGCGTGATGGGGGAAATTCTTCCTGTCTGGCCTGCCCATGCTTGTTTGCGTGATAGTTCACTGGTTGTCCACTCGCGCGCATGCGAGGCAGGGAGCCGTAATTGACTGACTTCCACTACCATTTGTCTAATGTCCCTTTTCAATTGTTTAATGTCCACTTTCGTTTGTCTAGTGTCCCTTTTCAATTGTTTAATGTCCACTTTCATTTGTTTAATGTCCACCTTTAATTGTTTAAAGGCCCATGTTTGCCATTATGACAATTGTCTAATGTCCATTTTCGTATTTTTGTCAGAATGCCTGTTGCCTCTTTTTCGTGCGACATCAAAGAAGAAGTCAGGGCAAAGGCAGGAGTTGTCGCGATATCGCGACATCAAAGAATAAGTCAGGGCAAAGGCAGGATTTGTCGTGATATCGCGATTTCGTGATGTCGCGACATCAAAGAAGAAGCCAGGCGAAGGCAGGAGTTGTCGCGATATCGTGACATCGCGATATCGCGACATCAAAGAAGAAGCCAGGGAAGGCAAAAGTTGTCGCGATATCGCGACATCAAAGAAGAAGCCAGGGTGAAGGCAGAAGGTTGTCACGATATCGTGACGTCGCGATATCGTGACAGACAAACGAAACCATGGCGCAAAGGTAGAAGGTTGTCGCGATATCGCGACGTCGCGATATCGCGACAAACAAATGAAACCATGGCGCATAGGCGGAATGGTCGCGATATCGTGACATAAAACAAAAGAAAGGGCCCGAAGGTGGAACGGTCACGATATCGCGGCCAGAAGAAGGCAAATGGGAAATAGACACGTGGACGGCCATGCACATGGAAAAAGAGGCAACAGTCATTCTGACAAAGCGATAGTTGCAGGTCATGGGCAATATGGATGAGACAGCAGTTCAGAAGGACAGTCTGACAAAACGGTGGTTGTAGGTCAAGGGTCTCTTTAAATGCGTGCTTTCATGGCGGATCGGGGCAGTGTGTGTCAATGCGATCAGTGTTTGCAGTCACGTAATCGGATTGGTGCTATTTTGGTGTCTACAGATGCCCCTTTTTGGGAAGCGCTGCGGGTGACGCAGTGCTGAGCAAAAATAGATAACCAAAGCACTAGTGATTAGGGTTTCTTAGTAACCTAACCAACTTGTGATGCCCCAAGCATGGAAAGGGGATGCATTCTTGAATCCTTGCTTCAGACGAGCTAAGGAATTTGATTTCAAGTATTAACCTATTTTGGTGAGGTGTGACTTGAACTTAGACATTGATCAGTCATGAATAGGCAAAGGGCGCAACCTTTTATCCATGGGGGAACCTTGAGTTCATGCTTCGGGAATGCCAAGCGTTTGATCGCGTTTGATCGATTTGTGATTGTTGCTTGTTTATTGCCCCAAGCGGGAGCGTGATTGTCTTTGTCAATGATTCTTTGAATGCATGCCATTGCCTTGATTGGGTGTGTGTTTGTTGATTGGTGACTAAGTGTGACTACCCCCTCAAGCGACGAATCGATGAGGGAATGACCGCCATGAGAAAAGCGACGAGTCGCTTGACCCAAGATGACTTAGGTGAGGGTGTCTTCAGATGTTTGTCCGTTGAATGTGCAAGCAGTTTTCCGACTTTTGGACCTATTTTTGGTGGGTAAAAACCCTTTTGGTGATGCCATAATGGGGTGAAAGTGTCAACAATCCGTCGTCCCGTGGAGCGGTCCGGCTATGGTAGCCTTCTTAGGGAGTAGAATAGCGACCATTTGCGCCCCGACATCAATTTTCTATGCCAAGAGGTTAAGTGTAAGAGCACTTGTGTCCGGCAATGCTTATTGCTTTGTTTTTGTGTTGCATTTATTTGTTGTTTTTGTTGTTTTGTTGTTTTTGTGATGCCATTTGGGATTAAAATTGGTAAAAATCTGACCTCCCGTGGAGCGGTCCGGCTATGGTAGCCTTCTTAGGGAGTAGGATAGTGACAATGTAAACCCCGACATCAGTTTTCTATGCCAAGAGGTTAAGTGCAAGAGCACTCTTGTCTGGCAATGTTTATTGTTGTGTTTTTGTGTTGCATTTATTGTGATGTTTTTGTTGTTTTGTTGTTTTTGTGATGCCATTTGGGATTAAAATTGGCAAAAATCCGACCTCCCGTGGAGCGGTCCGGCTATGGTAGCCTTCTTAGGGAGTAGGATAGTGACAATGTAAACCCCGACATCAGTTTTGCTATGCCAAGAGGTTAAGTGCAAGAGCACTCTTGTCTGGCAATGTTTATTGTTGTTTGTTTGTGTTGCATTTTTGTGATGTTTTTGTTGTTTGGATTTTCTTGCTTTGTGTATATGTCATGATTTTATGTTATGCACAATGATTGATGTTGATGGATGCATGTTTATGGTGACGAATGCATATGGTATGATAAATGCGCATGTTGTTGATTTATATGATAAGTAATGGAATGGATGAAATGATTTGTTGATAACCTTACATTGGCACCATAGACTATACATGACTTATGGCTTTATGTACTGGGTGATTGCTGTGGTAAATGCTTTTTGTGTATATATGTTGTTTCTTTTTTTTTTTTTTGTATGGCGATATAGGAATGGATTATATGCAATGGTTGGCGTAGAATGTAGCTAGGTTTTTCTGAGATTCAGCTGTTATAACTAACTAGCCAAGACTGGACCGTTATCTTACAAGATGTCTGACCAAGGTATGAATCGCGCTTGTTTTTGACCAAGTTATTTCGCATCCTTGTGTGTGCAATTGAGTTTGTTTATGTGGTATTTGTCAGGATACCGCCAGTGCCAGATAGGCTTTCAACCAAACTTGTATCGAGGATCACCTAATTAGTTCCACTAACTCCTTTGTTGTATTTTGTCAGATTAATCTGTTTTGCGATCTAGGAGACCATAAGCTAGCTCATCCACATGCAAACATTGATCTGCACACAAGTAAATGTGACAGATATATCGTCATGCGGGAGGTTTGCCGCCAGTGACCGATAGGTTATCCACCAAACCGGTACTGAGGTTCACCTCATGACCTTTTGAATGCTGAGAGTTCCAGGGATTCAAGTTCGACTCCCTTCTTTTCTTCATTTGTATTGGGATACTTGCTCGTTTATAGTGATGAAAATCACTGTTTATTTTTGTTTTTTTCTTTTTGAGCAAGGGATTTGAATTTGGGAGTGATGAGAATCACTATTGCTTGTGCCTTTTTGGGATTTGACGTCAATGTTTGGAGTATTGACTTTGTGCAAATTTTTGTGATGTTTTTGCAATGTTTTGAGGACTTGGGATTCTTGGGGAATTGGGTAGGGAAGATTCTTGTCCTTTTGCCAACTCTCAGCATTCCTGGGGTCATTCGCACAGGGGGATGAGCGAGATAATCTTTTCGTTGTTTGGTATCCTGAATTGCTTTACAGGTTTCATCCTTCATTGACACAACTTAGGAATTGTTTTTATGTGTTTTTGAATTTGTGATGGGATGCTACGTAACAAGGTGTATTTCAAGTAAAACTCTACCATTGTAACATCAGTTTGACTTTTGTACAGCTTTTGGCTAGAAACCTAAAGACAATTGAATGACGAAAACTCTAGATATGTTTAGATGACAACTGATTTATGATATGGTGAAATGGTGATTGGCGTTTATTTTGGTGTACTTTTTTTCAAAGTGGAAAATGTGAAAAGGTGGTGGTTTTGCCAAGTAATGACAGTCTATGGTGCTTTTGCCTTGTGTGATCAACAAATATGGATGTGATGCCTAATGCAACTATATTTTTTTTTTTTTGTATTTTTGATTTTGGAAGTATGCATGAAATTGAGATGTAGATTTTGTTTGTTTGTTTTTGAATTTTTTTTTTTTGGATTTTCTTGACCAAGCGATTGTGATAATCCTTGGAGCTTTTGAGGTTGACCAAGAGATTGCGATAATCCTTGGAGCTTTTTGGTGTGACCAAAGGGTTTGTAGGCACCTTTGGGGCATTTTGGGGTGACCAAGTGATTGCGATAATCCTTGGAGCTTTGGGGGTGACCAAGGGATTTAGGAATCCTTGGAGCTTTTTGGTTTGACCAAGTGATTGCGATAATCCTTGGGGCTTTTTGGGTTGACCAAGTGATTGCGATAATCCTTGGAGCTTTTTGGTTTGACCAAGTGATTGTGATAATCCTTGGGGCTTTTTGGGTTGACCAAGTGATTGCGATAATCCTTGGAGCTTTGGGGGTGACCAAGGGATTTAGGAATCCTTGGAGCTTTTTGGTTTGACCAAGTGATTGCGATAATCCTTGGGGCTTTTTGGGTTGACCAAGGGATTGTGATAATCCTTGGAGCTTTTGGTTTGACCAAGTGATTGTGATAATCCTTGGGGCTTTTTGGTTTGACCAAGTGATTGCGATAATCCTTGGGGCTTTTGGGGTGACCAAGGGATTGCGATAATCCTTGGAGCATTTTTGGGATTGACCAAGCGATTTAGGAATCCTTGGAGCTTTTTGGTTTGACCAAGTGATTGTGATAATCCTTGGGGCTTTTTGGTTTGACCAAGTGATTGTGATAATCCTTGGGGCTTTTTGGTTTGACCAAGCGATTGTGATAATCCTTGGGGCTTTTGGGGTGACCAAGGGATTTAGGAATCCTTGGAGCTTTTTGGTTTGACCAAGTGATTGTGATAATCCTTGGAGCTTTTTGGTTTGACCAAGTGATTGTGATAATCCTTGGGGCTTTTTGGTTTGACCAAGTGATTGTGATAATCCTTGGGGCTTTTGGGGTGACCAAGGGATTTAGGAATCCTTGGAGCTTTTTGGTTTGACCAAGTGATTGTGATAATCCTTGGGGCTTTTTGGTTTGACCAAGGGATTGCGATAATCCTTGGAGCTTTTTGGGATTGACCAAGTGATTTTGGTAATCCTTGGAGCTTTTTGGGTTTTGACCAAGAGATTGTGATAATCCTTGGAGCTTTTGGTTTGACCAAGTGATTGTGATAATCCTTGGAGCTTTGGGGGTGACCAAGTGATTTAGGAATCCTTGGAGCTTTTTGGTTTGACCAAGTGATTGTGATAATCCTTGGGGCTTTTTGGTTTGACCAAGCGATTGCGGTAATCCTTGGAGCTTTTTAGGGGATAGATGTACCCCCAGCTTGATGATATTTGTGCTTCGGATCTGGCTCTGGAGGGATTGGCATGAATGGATCGGCCCTATGTATAGATAAAAGGATAGGGTCTGCCTTTGGCACTGTTGTTGCTATGAGGTCTCTGGGCAGAAGTTGTTCTTGATATGCCCAAAGTGGCGGATTCAACAGTTGGTTGCACTACGCTGGGTTAATGCACCACTCATGCACTGGCCTTATGTTTAGCTGTTGAAGTGCATCATCCATATGCATGGGGTGTTGGTGCTGTCGCATGTGATTAATGTGGGCCATCTCAGTGTCGTCTTCGTAATCTTTGTCAGAAAACCAAAGGCCCTTGTTGGCTCCGACAATTGCCTGTGACATGCTAGGCTCTTCTTGTTTGAGCAGGTTGATGTGGTCCCCATGGGGTTGTTTCGCTCTTTGCGGGTGTACCTGATTGCCTTGATGTGGTGCTTGCTCGATTGGCACTTCTAAGGGGAATATTTCCATTAAGCTCTCTTGGTAGTCATCCATGGGAATCATTTGTGAATGATTAATGTCAAATTCGATCGAGTCCCATGGTGCTACCTCGCATTCTGACTCGTCTTTGCTTAGCGAATCAGGCTCATCAGAATCTGGCGATTCTGAGACATGGGAGACCACATCATCAGGTATCTCTACGGTCAGAGGCTGATCTTCCTCGAAAGGAACCTCTTGTAAGTTGGGATTTTGGGGTCCCAAAGTCTTGGTCTCGGCCGACTCTAAGCGCTCTAGTAGCGCATTGCACGTATCGGGGGATTTGAGCTCCTCCGCTTTGGTTGGTTCCTATTGAGGAACATGGGGCCTATGGAGGGGTAGCTGGATAGCACCCCCCTACCTTGGTAGTGCATTTCAGTCCACTCTTTTTCTTGCTCAGATTCCTCAGAGGCTTCTTGAGGGATTTCTGAGGGTGGCCCATGAACTTGGGTGGGTGTCTGAGGAATCAGGGGAGTAGCCTCCCGCTCCTGTCTAGGAGGCATTGGGGGTAGTGCTTGATAAGGTCGTGATGACCTGTCTCGCCCCTAGGGGTTGTGTCCCTCATAATGTTTTGTCTTATGCATGTGAGGGGTTGGAGTCCTCTCCTGCATAGTGTGTTGGAACAACTCATCCTTCTGGCACTGAAGGTGCTCTTGATTTTGAAGATACCATTGCTCTAATTGTTGTCGTTCTAGCTCAAGTAGTGCAAGTTGCATCCGATGTGCGATATGCTCGGCAGATTCTAAGATAGTTTGTCCTACCGTCTCATGTCTAGAAGGGCTAGATGCCTCTCCTACATATCTATCTCGGTCATGGTGATCCGAGATCTCTATAAGCTGCCTCCCTCTATTGGGGGTAGCAGCATTCCCTCGAGGCTTTGGCCTTAGTGAGTGGTCCTGATAGATAGCAGGTGCGGAGGCGTATTGCTCCCATGCTGTATATTGCTCTTGAGGAAGGTAGTGGTCTTCCTCGTGCTCTCTTTCATAAGTGAAAAAGGGATGGACGAAGTTGGCTCACCCCGCCTGAGGAGCCTTGTGCTCTGGATTTGTCCTTGTAGTCCTGACAACTAGAGGGGGTGAAGGAGGGATAGTGTAATCATGTGGTTCCTCTCGTCGAACCCTATGTTGACCTAGCGCTTCATCGCGTGGTGACCACTCATAGCGAGCATCTAAGGGAGCTCTCCTATGGATGTACCCCTCATGGAAGGGTGTGTGTTGGGTGCTATGCTGAACAGGAGTGCCCCTCGAAGAGGTGCCCCTATAGTCCCTTTCCGTTAAGGTGTGGAGGGGTCTGCCTTGTGTGTCAGGCCGCCAAGGTGGTATGACCAAATCCTTGGGGCTATACCGGAGGTGACTTGTGCCTCCTTGGATATTCCCCATAGCATCCGCCCGTGATTGGGCTTGGCTGCGGGTGAGCACCATGACGATGTCTCTCTAAAAACCCTAAAATTGAAATGAGTCAGATGGGGCCCAAAATTGGGGTGCGCATCCCTCTTACAATAGATAAGCCATAAATAAAGTTTCAAGTCCTAACTCTAAATACATTAGGAGATATTGACCTCCGAAGAGCTCAAAAAGCATAAAAAATTAGGTGAGTAATTTTAAAACCTAATTTTGGGGCACTAGATGATGGAATTTGGCCCCGAAAACTGGTTTTTGCAGAATCAAATAAAGGAGTTATATTTGTTTAAAATTCTCCCAACTAACTCCCTGTAAAATTTCACGTCAATCGGAGCTACGGTTGAGAAGTTATGGCCCCGACAAGATGCACTAAAATTTAGGGAAAAATATAAGATTTCCCATATTTTGTTGGATGCTCCTGCATCACTTATGGGCACCTTTGGGGCGCTTTTGGGTTGACCAAAGGGTTCATGGACACCTTTGGGGCATTTTGGAATGACCAAGCGATTGCGGGAATCCTTGGAGCTTTTGGAGCGAGTGACATGATTTGTTTATGATTTTTCTGATTTTTTTTTTTTGCTACACAAAACAGAAAAGATCACACACATGCAAGCGATGATTATCTCTTTTAAAGCTTAAAAGTGTGCCCTAAATCTGGTTTCGTGTGTTTTGTTTTTGTTTTTGTAAGTTTTGTGAAACGTTTAAATGCAAGATGAAGGCTCTTATGACTCCCATAAATGGTCGCCCCTTCGATATACCATTGCCAGGCCGATATACCAACCTCTCTATATACCCGCCCTTACGAGAGGGAGACTATAGGTACGTGAGAGCAGATGATACGTGGTGCATAGGCGGTACGGAAGGGGGATTGTCCTGTTTATGACACCTACCATAGAAGACTTATCCTCACGCGTTAGGAATCACCCTAGCAACACTTGGTTAGCTTTCATCAGGATTTACGTCTAGCAACAGGTGACAATCGGGGTAATGGATGCAAATATCCAAGCCAAGGTGGTGATGAAATCCACCATTGGTCTTGATCAAGGGCTAGGGTTTTACGACCAGCTCCTTGGTTTAAATAACCACGTGATGTGTGAGCGTTAGCATGTTTTGGTTACAATCGTCTTTAGTAGTTCTCCTTTCGCGTGCCCACATGTAGAATGGGTGGGCCAAAATGTCGTCGTCGCTTGTGTTGGTGAATCTTCGATCCTTGCTGCTCCTCCTACATTCAAAGAAACAACATACCGTTTAGTAGCACCTATCAAATGATAAAGCATCTGATCCCTAAAAACCAATGTAAGATGCATGCATAAGATTAAGTAAATCAATGAACAAACTGATTCTGAATGATAATGCGTAATCATGATTTGGCAGCACTTCGTTGCTTAAAATCTCCAAAACCCTCCTCTCAGAAGAGATCACAAATGCGGTAGAAGTGAATCGGGCGGGCGCGCGATAACGGGGGCTCTTTGCTCCAAACATTTCTTCCTTCCCTCCTCTTTTTTTCTTGGTGAGAGAACTCTACAATTTATAGAATTCCCAGGGTGTAGTTGTTATGGGCATGCAGGGATGCCAGTTGGTGTTCATGCTAGTGTGTGATGGAGGAAATTCTTCCTGTCTGGCCTGCCCATGCTTGTCTGCGTGACAGTTTTCTGGTTTTCCACTCGCGCGCATGCGAGGCAGGGAGCCATAATTGACTGACTTCCACTACCATTTGTCTAATGTCCCTTTTCAATTGTTTAATGTCCACTTTCATTTGTCTAGTGTCCCTTTTCAATTGTTTAATGTCCACTTTCATTTGTTTAATGTTCCACCTTTAATTGTCGAGAGGCCCATGTTTGCCATTATGACAATTGTCTAATGTCCATTTTCATATTTTTGTCAGAATGCCTGTTGCCTCTTTTTTCGTGCGACATCAAAGAAGAAGTCAGGGCAAAGGTAGGAGTTGTCATGATATCGCGACGTCATGATATCGCGACATCAAAGAAGAAGTCAGGGCAAAGGCAAGAGTTGTCGCGATATCGCGACGTCACGATATCGTGACGTCGCGATGTCGCGACATCAAAGAAGAAGCCAGGCAAAGGTAGGAGTTGTCGCGATATCACGACGTCATGATATCACGACGTCGTGATGTCACGACATCAAAGAAGAAGCCAGGCGCACAGGCAGGAGTTGTCGTGATATCGCGACATCACGATATCACGACATCAAAGGAGAAGCCAAGGTGAAGGCAGAAGGTTGTTGCAATATCATGACGTTGTGATATCACGACAGACAAACGAAACCATGGCGCAAATGCAGAAGGTTGTTGCGATATCGCGACGTCACGATATCGCGACAAAAAAACGAAACCATGGCACATAGGCAGAATGGTCACGATATCGTGACGTCGCGATATCATGACATAAAACAAAAGAAAGGGCCCAAAGGTGAAACGGTCACGATATCGCGACATGTCATGATATCATGGCCAAAAGAAGGCAAATGGGAAATAGACATGCGGACGGCCACACACACAAAAAAAGAGGTAATAGTCATTCTGACAAAGCGATAGTTGCAAGTCATGGGCAATATGGATGAGACAGCAGTTCAGAAGGACAGTCTGACAAAATGATGGTTGCAGGTCAAGGGTCTCTTTAAATGCATGCTTTCATGGCGGATCGGGGCAGTGTGTGTCAATGCGATCAGTGTTTGCAGTCACGTAATCGGATTGGTGTTGTTTTGGTGTCTACACTATGATACAAACTAGATAGGCAAACCATGTGAAGATTATTTGAACCAAGAGAGCTATAGCCAACAAAATATATTTAATGATAGATCTAGAACAAGAGCCAAAGCCAAAGAATGATATTTATACCAAATAATATAATATGAGGGGGTGTTGGAGAATATTACATTATTTATCATATTCGAATTTATGTAGTCATTTTATATTTATAATCATTGGGAGTTTAATATATATTTATCCCATAAAAAATTTGGATAGTCATATCTTTTATGATATTGAGAGGAGATGAAAATACAACTAAATGTAAAGATGAAGAATTACAAATATTGAAGAGTCTTCCATATGTGAAGAGACTCCATTATCTATAAAACTATGGTTGGAGAGAATAATGTATGAGTAAGAAAAAATATGCATCATACAAGATTTAAATGAAAAATGTATATTGTTATCCATGTGTTAATGTATTGCTAGTTTTTTGTTCTTGTATGAGAATATTATCTATGATCTTGTTGAGTTTAACTTGAATTCTTGTATGAATATTTTGAACCCTTCATTGAAATTTTGTTATTGAACTAGAAATTTTCTAGAAAATAACACCCCATGGATGACTATGTAAATACTTGGACCACTAATAAAGCCCCATACAATTTGATCTACAATTTGGGGAGAGATTTTAATACCTCCAATTTGGATGTGCATCTATCTCCATGAATCTTGGTCAAGATGTGGTAGGGGAGGGTCACCCACCCATTCAATTAAACTTGCAAGAGAGTTAACACTTGAATTTTGTAGGTCCAATTTTTATTCTAGGGAATAATTATTAATGATTGGAGGTACTTCTAAGACCATATCATCCCATATAATATTTTTTTTACCATCCTCCAAAATATAGGAGTTGTGATTTAATATAATGTCTTTAAATTCCATACTATATTTTCAAATTGAGGAGGAGCCTACTATGCTTTTAATATTTAGGAGTTGGATCCCATTAGAATTATTCATATTTTTGTAATTAAGGATTTGCTTCCATGGAGAGTCTGGCTGAGTTAGTAGATTCTATCTTTCATAATATTCAGATTTAGCTAAAATCGTTTACACTAACACTTGTGAGAAAAATAATAATTGGCTAATTGAGACCACAATTGAATAAATATCCCATTTTGACTATCCCATCAATATGGTTAAAATAATATATATTTATATTCTTAATACATTTTTTATAAAAGTTTGATTCAATATTTTAGAGTTGTAATTCACCACAAGTAGAATCGTTTTACCCATCACAATCGTTTTGGAAAGGATTGAATGGAGATTGATAAGGAAAACTGAGCAAGATGTATAGTGCATTAGCCATAATAAAAATACTCCATAGCTAATAGAGGTAAACATCACAATAAATAGAAAAAATTAATAGTTGCAAATCTCACAATTAACATACAAAGTAGAGAGGAGACACCATGAACAAACTTCCAAATTATTTAGGTATATATTTACCAAAGGAGGAGGATACAAAAAAATATTTGAAATATTGGAAAAATATGTTTAAGGTATTAGGTATTTATACAAGCCTTGAAGCCAATCAAAATTCTAGTTTAACTAATAGATGAAAAACTAAAGATTAAACATACTAAGAAACTAGTGGATCACAATCTTGATGTAAACTTTATGAAATTTAAAGACAAGGATCTAAGTGAAGATAGTCATAGTGATAGTATCTATAATAACTATTATTTTGATTACGAGTTTGATTAAAGAAATCATGTAAAGCATACAAAATATGATAACAACTATGATAACTATAATTCTAATTATGAGTTTTATATCTATTTAGATATAGAAAAAATATTTGTTATTCTTTATTGACCTCATTGTGCAAATTCTTAAAATTAGTCATTCCTTTCATGGGTCAAACCCCTAAATACTGGATTTAAAAAATATATATATCATTTATTAAAGTTGCACATGGTTACTAAATATGAGTAAATATATTTGAAACTCTCTTTCTCTAGTAAGAAACTATTTTAATTGGATTATAAGTAATATGAGGCATGAAGGTCATGCGCCTTCATAGAAATAATTCAAAAGGATATTCTTAAGAAATTTTGATAAGTGTACAAGATCAAACATAAGAGATTTTTTAAATAATAAAGAACACAAGCTTATACTGAGAGGGGGGGTGAACAGTATAAGACCACTTTTTACTTTTATTTTCAATTCAATATTATGCAGTGTATAGATAGCAGTATCAATAGCAATAATCAAAGCAATGCACAAAACACCATCCACAAAAGTGACACAACAATTTACGTGGTTCACCCAATGCGGGCTACTCCACGGAGAAAATATTTTGCTAAAACTTTCTCAATCAATCTCTTTGGGAATCCTTCCCAATTACAATGTTTATGGACCTCTATCCAAAGGAGATGTTGATCCCCTAAATCTCAAGTTCATGGATCTCTTCCACAGGAGAACTCTTTCCCCTTCTGCTCTGGCTAGTGATCTTCTAGAAGACTATGTCTCTCTACTACACTGACTTGTGGATCTCTCTCCACTTGAAGACTCCTCACTCAGATCTATCTTCAATTGTCCTAGCTTCTGGATCTCTATCCACTGAGACTCTATCCTCTGTACTCTATCACCTCCAAATCTCTGTCAATAGGTTCACTTAAAACCTTCTCAAATATTCTCAATAGGTCCACTCAGAACCTACTCAAATCTGCTCAATAGGCTCACTCAGAACCTGCTCAAATCTGCTCAATAGGCTCACTCATAACCTGCTCAAATCTACTCAATAGGCTCACTCAAAACTTGCTCAAATTTGCTCAACAAGCTCACTCAGAACTTGCTCAAATCTGCTCAACAAGCTCACTCAGAACTTGTTCAAATGTTCTCTCTTTGTGTTTTTGTCCTTTTTCTTGTGAGAATTTTTCTAAAACTTTACCAAAAAACACCCCCCACTTTTTCTCAGATTTTTTTTCAATCTGATCAACAAGGCCCCCTAGGAATTTTTCAATAGAATCATAAAGAGAATTTTTAGAGACTCAATATGTTCTATACTCAATGCTCAATCAATATCTCAACTCAATCTCATAGAAGCATAAAGAGAATTGTTAGAGACTCAATTATGTTCTATACTCAAATCCCAATCTCAACTCAAAGCAATCTCAACTCAGCTCAATCTTAACTCAAATCAATCTCAACTCAACTCAATATTATAGAAGCATAAAGAGAATTGTTAGAGACTCAATATGTTCTATTCTCAAAGCTCAATCTCAACTCAAATCAGAATTATAGAATAGTTTATTTCATGGAACTTGAACAACCACTTCACACAATCACTTGACTAGGCTCAATCAACTCAACTCAACCAATCACCTTAAGGAACAATACTTTCTCATAAACCCTAGTCCAACCAACTCAAAATGTTTCCAACAATACTCAACAATAACTCTCACATAACAATGATACTCATGTTCTTTCTAACTCAAGTTCAAGTTCTTTGCACAACAATCCACTTCAACAACAATGCTTATAGAACAAGGTTTAATCACAACTCTCAAACTAGAAGACCTTGAAGCATTAAACCAATCACTTTCAAAAAGGAAACCACAATCAATCCTTTTCACTCCAATGATATTTCAGAAATCAACCACCATAATCAATCAATAGAGAATATTGCCCATACCTTATTGATGCCAAGAAGTTGTTCACAAAATCTGCCACACTCAACACAACTTTCCTTTCCAATATCAATGAGGGTTAGTGGACTTCAAATAATAATCACAAGATAAAGTATAACTCAATTTACACCTTTTTACTCCAACTCAATAATCACATCCACCAAAGTCCCTCTATAGAAAAACCTTCTAAAATAATAATCAATAAGCCACTATTCAATTTCCACTTTATTCAAAACCCTTATTTCTCCTAATATAATGCTCTCAAAAATTTAAATCACTATCATAAGGCTTAATTAATCATCTATGGTTTTCACCAACAAAATAATTAATTAACCTTTTAATAACAACAAAGGTTTATAAAATAAAATATTTTCCTAACCCTTATCCCTCCAAACTTTAGAGCATTCAAACAAATTTTAACTAAAAAATTACATACCTCCCTCAAGGGGTTTCGATCCCTTGACCTGCCTCACCGTGGGCGCCTTAGCCATGGCTAAGGTAGCCAAATGAGCTACCCACTCATTCGCAATGCAAAAGGGACACGACTTCCCTTTATATGCTACAGGTCCACCATGCCTTAAATAAACCGTGCGCCTTGGGCGCTCCCAACGCAATGCAAAAATGAACCTTGCCAAAGTCGAACGCACGACCTCATGCTTCACAATGCCTTCATGCTGCCTGAGTTGCCAATAGGCCACAGTGCCCAAGATGTCTTGAGTTTCATGCGCCATCCAACTTATTCGCTGCTTCCACCACTTAAATTTCTTGCACGAGCTCTTAATCAATTTCCAACGATCGCATTAAACATGAAGAGCAAGGATGATTTAAATTGAAGAATTTAATGGCATATATATATGCCTTCCCTCCGCTTGGAAATGTCGATGCTTCCTCATGATGTCGAAGGATAAACTTTTACTTTTAATTTTAAAATTTAAATTTAAATTTTAAATAATTTAAAATTTAAACTAAATATTTAAAATTAAATATCTCCATCATCGGGGCACCTTTTTCGATGAAACGAAAAGCCAACTTGGGTTTCAAGAAAAACCCATTTCAAATATGTTGTCCTTGGTTTTAAATAAAAACCTTTTATTTTTCCTGCCTTGGTTTTCACAAAAACCTTCCTTGCACTTTTCACAAAACATAGTGCATGCCATCATAGATCCTTTTGACATCAAATAACCTTTTGACATCAATGACAACATTTTAGCTTAGGGACTCAAAATGTCCAACAATCTCCCCCTTTTTCATTGATGGCAACCCATATTCATTTATTAAAATTTGACCTTCTTTTTTGCTCCCCCTGGGACTTTGCTCCCTCTGGCTCAATGCTCTCTCAAATATCAAATCTCTCCCCATATCAAAACTCTCCCCAATATACACAAATCTCTCCCCCTTTGACATCAATGGCAAAGGGTCACCTTTGGGGCTCGGGGCTAAGAATGAGCCTCTTAGCTTAGCCCCTCCCCCACCTCCACATGAGGTGGTTAATTCTAGGGTGGGAGTATTTCTACTCCTCGAAAGCACTGCTCTTTACCTTTATCTTTCTCTCTTCCTTTCTAAGTTTTTTGAATCCTCTCACTATTTCTTTCCAAACCATCATCCTTGTTTTTGTTATCATTTTTGTTCTTGTTCCTATTCTCATCCATGTTCCTTTTCCTATTCTTGTTCCTGTTCTCATCCATGTTCTTGTTCTTGTTCTTGTTCCTATTCTCATCCATGTTACTATTCCTATTCCTGTTCCTGTTCATACCTGCTTTGGAATATTTTCTCTACACCATCTTGTTGTGTGACCATCATTATTACACTTATAACACTTAATGTTATTATTCCTTGGAGGTGCAAATGTCTTAGGATACCTCCTAGTGAAGCCATATCCTCTTCTGCCATGAACCCTACAATTCATTGCCTTGTGACCATACTTATTGCATGAGTAGCAATGCCCATGGAAAAGTTGTCCTTTCCCATATTCTTGTCTTTCATATGACTTACACTGTGAAGCCATGTGCCCAAACTTGTGACATAAGAAGCATCTCCCATTGAAGCTTCCTTGCCTAGACCTCATTGGTCTCCTATTCTGATTGTTGTTCCATCTGTATCTTCTTTGTGCATTGTTCCTATCTTTGTTGAACTCTTTGTTGTCCAACTCATCCTCTGATGTCCCATTCCTACTTACACTATCATCTTCTAAAGTATCTTCTTTCAAAGTTCCTTCTTCTTCAATACTTGAAGTAGACTTTTCTTCCCATTTCTTTTGAGCCTGTTTGGAACCAAGACCTATCTTGTTTGTTGCTCCTCTTTGTATCTTGATTATTTTTTCTACACTCTTTGCACTATTCACATACTTGTACAACTTTTTCTTGGAATCCTCTAAATCTTCCTTTAGTAGTGCCACTTCTTGTGTTAACTTTTCACACTCCAAAATTTTTGCTTCTAACTTATCCTTGAACTTACTTGCCTTAGCCTTTGACTTCTCTAAGTCCTCTATGAGCAATAATCTTTCTTCATCATATTCTTGAAACTGACTTTCAAGCTTAGAGTGTTGCTTTCTTACCTTATTTATTGTTTCAAGGGCATAGATAAGTTCTCCCTTGAGATCATAGCCATTCTCTATTGAGTAATCCTCTATTTGTTTACCTTTGTCCTTATCATTACTTTTTGTTGACTTATCTTCTATAGGATCACTTCATATTCTAAATCCATTAGAAGATTCTCATCTGGTCTTTCAAGTGCATCTTCAAAACCATCATCACTAAAACTATAGCCATCCCTAGTGCAATCATCTTCAAGATGTCCAAATTTACCACATCTAAAACACTTGAGAATAACTAGAGTCCTTTTCTCTCTAACCATAAATAGGACTTCATCTCTATCATTGTCTGAAAAACTAGCATCACTATCAATTGAGTACTTACTTGCATTATCTGCATAGTAGTTTTTCTTTTGCCTTTGGAAGAACTTCTTTCCTTGTCTGTTTTGTCCATCCTTGCCTTTCTTTCGATACCTGTGTCTTTTTGATTCTCTGTACCAGTGATCCTATTTTTCTTCATCACTGTTGTTCTTTGGCTCTTTGCACTCTGTTGCATAGTGTCCATACTTTCCACAATTGAAGCACTTAATAGATCTTAGATCTATGGATCTTCTAAAACCTTTATCTCTTCTACCATAGTTAGCTTCTTCATCACTAGATGACTCACTGCTCGATTCTATCTACTTTCCCTTTTTATTTTTATCCACTTTGAAAGCAGCTTCTTTCGGAGGAATAGGATATTTTGTTCTTATCTCAAAAGTAGTAAGCATGCCAAGCAAAGAATTCCTTGTCAAAGAATCACTATCAATTGATGTTTCTATAGCAGAAACCTTTTCATTGTACCTTTTTGGAAGAGTTCTCAAGATCTTATCACAAGCATCAGATTCATCAACCTTCATTCCAAGACCTCTCATCTCATGTACAAGTTCATCAATCTTATTGAGATAATCATGAATATTTTCATCATCTCTCATTCTTAAGTTCTCAAATTCTCCTTTGATATTTTTGATCTTAGATTTCTTGACACCTTTATCACCCTCATATATATCATGCAATAGATCCCACATATCTTTTGTTGTTTTACAATCCATAACCTTCATAGATTATGATCTACCCAATCCTTTTATAATTGCATTCATAGCTCTTGAATTTGCATGCATTAGAAGCTTACCTTCCTTATCTATAGGAGGATTGACTTTAGAATCATATCCAAGTTCCACTGCATCCCAAACTTCATTTCCAAGTGCCATCAGGTGAAATCTCATAAGCATACACCAATACAAGAAGTCACTTCCATCAAAGACTGGTACTGCATTATTGAAGGGTCCATCTCTTTGATCCTTTTGATCCATTGTGTTCTTAGACCTCTTTTCTTTCAAGTTGTCAAACTCTTCTAAAGGAACCCGCTCTGATACCAATTGAAGAACACAAGCTTATACTGAGAGGGGGGGTGAAAAATATAAGACCACTTTTTACTTTTCTTTTCAATTCAATATTATGCAGTGTATAGATAGCAGTATCAATAGTAGTAATCAAAGCAATGCACAAAACACCATCCACAAAAGTGACACAATAATTTACGTGGTTCACCCAATGCGGGCTACTCCACGGAGAAAATATTTTGCTAAAACTTTCTCAATCAATATCTTTTGGAATCCTTCCCAATTACAATGTTTATGGACCTCTGTCCAAAGGAGATGTTGATCCCCTAAATCTCAAGTTCATGGATCTCTTCCATAGGAGAAATCTTTCCCCTTCTGCTCTGGCTAGTGATCTTCTAGAAGACTCTGTCTCTCTATTGCACTGACTTGTGGATCTCTCTCCACTTGAAGACTCATCACTCAGATTTGTCTTCAATTATCCTAGATACTGGATCTCTATCTACTGATATTTTATTCTCTGTACTCTATCACCTCCAAAGCTCTATCAATAGGTTCACTCAAAACCTTCTCAAATATGCTAAATAGGTCCACTCAGAACCTACTCAAATATGCTCAATAGGCTCACTCATAACTACTCAAATCTGCTCAATAGGCTCACTCAGAACCTACTCAAATTTGCTCAATAGGCTCACTCATAACTTGCTCAAATATGCTCAACAAGCTCACTCAGAACTTGCTCAAATTTTCTCAACAAGCTCACTCATAACTTGCTCAAATATGCTCAACAAGCTCACTCAGAACTTTCTCAAATATGCTCAACAAGCTCACTCAAAACTTGTTCAATCAAATCAAAAAAAATTGTTAGAGACTCAATATGTTCTATACTCAATGCTCAATCAATATCTCAACTCAATCTCATAGAAGCATAAAGAGAATTGTTAGAGACTCAATTATGTTCTATACTCAAATCCCAATCTCAACTCAAAGCAATCTCAACTCAGCTCAATATTAACTCAAATCAATCTCAACTCAACTCAATATTATAGAAGCATAAAGAGAATTGTTAGAGACTCAATATGTTCTATTCTCAAAGCTCAATCTCAACTCAAATCAGAATTATAGAATAGTTTGTTTCATGGAACTTGAACAACCACTTCACACAATCACTTGACTAGGCTCAATCAACTCAACTCAACCAATCACCTTAAGGAACAATACTTTCTCATAAACCCTAGTCCAACCAACTCAAAATGTTTCCAACAATACTCAACAACAACTCTCACATAACAATGATACTCATGTTCTTTCTAACTCAAGTTCAAGTTCTTTGCACAACAATCCACTTCAACAACAATGCTTATAGAACAAGGTTTAATCACAACTCTCAAACTAGAAGACCTTGAAGCATTAAACCAATCACTTTCGAAAAGGAAACCACAATCAATCCTTTTCACTCCAATGATATTTCAGAAATCAACCACCATAATCAATCAATAGAGAATATTGCCCATACCTTATTGATGCCAAGAAGTTGTTCATAAAATCTGCCACACTCAACACAACTTTCCTTTCCAATCTCAATGAGGGTTAGTGGACTTCAAATAATAATCACAAGATAAAGTATAACTCAATTTACACCTTTTTACTCCAACTCAATAATCACATCCACCAAAGTCCCTCTATAGAAAAACCTTCTAAAATAATAATCAATAAGCCACTATTCAATTTCCACTTTATTCAAAACCCTTATTTCTCCTAATATAATGCTCTCAAAATTTAAATCACTATCATAAGGCTTAATTAATCATCTATGGTTTTCACCAACAAAATAATTAATTAACCTTTTAATAACAACAAAGGTTTATAAAATAAAATATTTTCCTAACCCTTATCCCTCCAAACTTTAGAGCATTCAAACAAATTTTAACTAAAAAATCGCATACCTCCCTCAAGGGGTTTCGATCCCTTGACCTGCCTCACCGCGAGCACCTTAGCCATGGCTAAGGTAGCCAAATGAGCTACCCGCTCGTTCGCAATACAAAAGGGACACGACTTCCCTTTATATGCTACAGGCCCATGTGCCTTAAATAAATCGTGTGCCTTGGGTGCTCCCAACGCAATGCAAAAACAAACCTTGCCAAAGTCGAACGCACGACCTCGTGCTTCACAATGCCTTCACCTTGCCTGAGTTGCCAATAGGCCATAGTGCCCAAGATGTCTTGAGTTTCATGCACCATCCAACTTACTCGCTGCTTCCACCACTTAAATTTCTTGCACGAGCTCTTAATCAATTTCCAACGATCGCATTAAACACGAAGAGCAAGGATGATTTAAATTGAAGAATTTAATGGCATATATATGTGCCTTCCCTCCACTTGGAAACGTCGGTGCTTCCTCATGACGTCGGCGGATAAAATTTTACTTTTAATTTTAAAATTTAAATTTAAATTTTAAATAATTTAAAATTTAAACTAAATATTTAAAATTAAATATCTCCATCACCGGGGCACCTTTTTCGATGAAACGAAAAGCCAACTTGGGTTTCAAGAAAAACCCATTTCAAATCTGCCATCCTTGGTTTTAAATAAAAACCTTTTATTTTTCCTGCCTTGGTTTTCACAAAAACCCTTCCTTGCACTTTTCACAAAACATAGTGCATGCCATCATAGATCCTTTTGACATCAAATAACCTTTGACATCAATGACAACATTTTATCTTAGGGACTCAAAATGTCCAACAAATAATGCTATACTAAATTTATAAGAACTCTCAAATTCACATTAACTTCAAAAAATTGACATGCATGATCCTTATAAAATGTGTTGTGGAAATATTGGCTAGGGAAACAAAATATTAACTTATTCTATCAAGGTTTCTACCATGAAGAGACTTCAATATAAGATGAAAATATTTAAAATCTAAAGGGGGATAGATATTTATGATATTTTTATTTCAAGTGAAATTTTAAGCATCTTAAAGGTAAAGTGTGTGAATATAATAAACTTTTCAACAAGGATATTAAAGATGAAGAACAAGTTAATGGGCTCATTCTAAAATCAAAGAGTGAATATGAAGATGCAAAGCTAGTTGAGATCACATTGAAATATGGTCAACTAGGATTATTAATCTTTGTAAAGTAGATGCACCAAACAATCATGTTACAAGATTTTACTAAAAATAAAACATCATTATTAAATGTCATGATCTCAAGTTGTTAAAAATATGGTCTTACACTATGGAGGCTCAAGTTAAAATATTTCCATGTGATATGCAACTACTTGATAAAATGGTTTATTATATACCAATATGTGGTTCTTTGAATGGTCATGGTATAATATAGATGTGAGCCATTTCAATCCTATGTAACTAGTTAAAAACCAAAAGGCCATTGTATTGATTAATTTGGGTTGCAACCAAAATTTTATTAATAGATAAATAACAAATAAGTTGAGAAATAACAAATATATACACAAATTGGTAAAATTCAATGTGTTGATTGTCAATGGAGAAAAACATCTTGTGTGGGAAATACCTCTAATTTACTATAAATAGTTTTTTCTTTTTCAATTGGTTTTATGGGATTGAAATGGGTCCCACTAGTATTACATCATCACCACATAGTGGTATTATAATAAATCTTAGATATATACCATGTATTGCTTGGCAATATTTGAACTTGTATCTCTTCCTTAAATATTGAGGAATCTAACCGGTTGAGCTAATACCATTTGATTAAAATATTTAGGGTAAAACATAGGTTTTTTAAATGTATACTAGTCCCTTTGTATTGGGGTTTGAACATGGGTATCCTAGATGAAACCCAAAGATATACCACTATGGTATCCCTCATAGGACCATTTATTATAGATAGTTACACATATACTAGTATACTATATACATTGGATTTGGAGGTGCAAATGTATCCTCATTTTCTAATGGATAGTTCAATAAGGAGATATGATCATGGATCTCTAAAAGTTATATGTACAATGGAATAATAATGGAAAGCTAATTAAATTGCATGGGTTGTAGCTATCGCCTTCCAGTGTGATAAGTTTAGATCAAATGGAAATGAATTTAGATAAAAGAGATAAATGTATAGTAGCTTAAAGTTTCTAAAAAATGTCAAAACGAAAGCACAAGACTCTAGGAACATCCCTCACAATATATAGATCATCCTCATGCAATATTAAAATATTTTTAAAAGAACCTTAGGGAGTCCCTCCTAAGAGTGCATAATTAGCATATTGTATATACCCAAATATGTGTGTCTATGGATATTTTAAAACATTTTTTTTAATTATATTAATACTAAATATAAATTAAGAAAATAGAATCAACAAGTGTACTATGAAAATATTTCATTCCAATTCCACAAGTGTTATTATATTGGACACATGGAAAGGGATAACAAAGTAAAAATTATTGAGAAATAGATGAAGATTATTGGTCATAGGATAAATCTCAATATGAATCAAGGAGATAATATAGCAGTAGAAGCTACCTTTGATCAAGGATTATCCACCCCTAAAAAAATATCAAATAAATCCCCTCTACCTCATCAATTGGCAAAGGCCTTCAATGTTCATTTAAATCAACCATCAGAGAAAAGTAAGAAGGATGCAAAAAATAAGGAACTACAATGTACAAGTTCACATTTAAAAATAATTGAAGGTATGAAGGAAGACATGAAGGCAAATTTTAAGGTGGAAAAGGTCAAATTTAATGTAGATAATATTTATTTTCCTCAAGTAGTAAAACATCATCTTCTTGCAATAGAAATAGAAGTACTATAGCCTACAATTTAAGGTTTCAAGAGTAGCATAATAAAGAAAGGAGTATGTAGGATATCCATGATGTGAAAATTTAGGATTTTGAGGATAGCATAAGAAATTAAGTACTATGAAGGATGCTCCTTGTACTTTAGGGCTTCTAAGAAATATAAAGAAGAAAGTGTTTTTGAGTCTATTCTTTACACCTAACTTATTTATGATAGCATAAACCTATAGATGAGAAGTCTCATTATACAAAATCTAAAACATGAAAATATTGAGGATGAAAGTTTTGGTGTGAATGAAAGTAGGAGAGGAAGGTCATAAATGAAATAAGAAAGAGAAAAGATAACATAAAGAGATATTAATTTAAGAAACTAGAAAAAAATATCAAAAGTGTTAACAAGAAGAGGAACTAAACCCACAAATAAGAATAAAAGATGATGATGAAGATGGTGCCTTATAATAATAAGGGCATGAATAAGATACCGAAAATAATATTTATAAAGAAATTAATAGGTTGTTATAGTCATGTGTTTTTTTAATATAAGAAACAAAAGTAACTAGTGATTAATATAAGGTTCCTTTCAAAATGATTTGGAGGATAAGAGATTGCCTAGCATTTATACTATAGGAGCTTAAGGACATATTGTAATAATGTGAACAAATATAAATGGGATGGATAATTTCTAGAAGGAAGAAGTTATTGGGTTGTTGGTATCTTTCATAAGAAAGAGGAATATCAAATTTGAAATGATACACATACATGCTCCAAATACAACTACTATTTGTTATATATGTTGGAAGAAATTTAATTTACTTATGTCAAATTCAGGGTTATTTTATAATTATGATCTATGGATTCTAGGGGAACTTCAACACAATTCTATGCACTTTAAAAAAAGGTAGCACTTCTAGTTGGTCTAAATCAATGAAGGATTTTGCTTCCCTTATAAATTCAAATGGCCTTTGGTATGTTATTTCTTCAAAATTTTGATATATGTGGGATAATAGATATATTAGGTAAATTCATATGATAGAAAAATTAGACAAACTTTTATAATCTAAAACATGGTTTCAAGTAAAGCATACAAAATTAGTAGATACTTTATTGCGGGTAGGATCAATCACAAATCCATTATCTTAAGATGTGATATACACAATAAAAGTCATCCAAATTCATTTTGATTTTGGTCTATGTGGATTCATAACCCTAATTTATTCCAAATGGCTATATTATGGTGGCATGAAGCAAGTTTTGAAGGATCATGTATGTACATGTTAATTCATAAGTTGGAATATCTAAGGGGGCCAATAAAGATATGTAATATCAAATATTTTGGTAACATATTTACAATAAAAGAGGAAATTAAATTCAAGATTAAAAAATTACAAGATATGGTTGAAATCAACATAATGGATCAAGATACTTATATATTAAAAAATAGTTTCTTTCTTATTATCATAATATTTACAAAAGGAATATCCATATTTGGCCCAAAAATCAAGGGACAAATTCCTTAATGAAGGCAATAGAAATACCAATTTTTTTATGCTTAGACCAAGACACATATATCTTTTCATTGAATAAAAAATATTTAAACTCTATATAGAATAAGTATTGAGGAAGAAGAAGATATTAGGAAAGAAGAATTTATTATTTCAAAGATATTTTATCAAAAGTTGGGTATGATAAGAAGGTTGAGTGTAAGGTTTTTTACAAAATAATCCATCAATTATCACACAAAGATAAAATGACATTTTAATGAGGAATATCTCTATAGATGAACTATAAAAGTTAATTTCTCTTTCCATCCTATTAAAGGACTAGCCCTAAATTTTCTTTAAAGTTTTTTGGAATTTGGTGAAGAGTGACATGTTGGCTATAGTGAAAACAAAGGTTCTTAAAAATGATATCAATGTCTCTTTTTTTACATTTGTTCCTATGAAAAGCAAGACAATATATTTTAATAATTTTTATTCAACAAACCTTTATTATATAATTTATAAGATATTTTCAAAAATATAAAAGATAGATTGAAAACCGTTCTATATTATGTTATCTTAGAGGAATAAGATGAATTTGTTCATGGTAATTATTGATGGTATAATCATTGCGAAGAGGCCATGCATTCTCTTCATTCCATGAGAAAACTAGGTATGATTAAAATGTTAGATATAAGCAAAGCATATGATAGGGTTTGTCAAAGTTTTTAAAAATATATTCTCAATTTTTTTGGTTTTGATCAAGGTTGGTGTGTATGGATTATATATTGTTATATCACTCTAAAATATTCTATTTTAATCAATGGATTCCCTACTAGATACTTTGAATCATCCATGACTTTACCAAGAGGATCCACTATCTCCTTATCTCTTCACTATTTTTGTTTTAAATTATGTGCCAATAGTTCTGTTTGCCTATTTTAACATGGAAGAATGAATTTATTTAGAATATATCAAAAGACGATGGATATTATTCAAGTTGGGATATAAGTATTTGAACACTCAAAATTTCCTACTCCAAAATATTACCCTTGAAAGAATGTTTGGTCACTTCAAGCCCTCTCTAATGCCTCAACATTCATTTGTTTAGTATTACAAAGCAAAATTCTTACATATGAGAGTCTACAAAGAAGAGGATATCATGGACCTTTTATACGTGCATTGTATATGAAATATATAGAAGCATCATCTTATTTACTTTATTGTCCATTTCCTCACACAATTTGGGGTTAATTTTTCAACAAAACAAAGAGTACAAAAGGTAGATTTATCAATTTTGAAAATTTTGATAAAATGTTGGATTTTATTTCAAAGTTGAGCATTATGCATTCTACAAAGGATTGTTATTATTATTTGTTAGAATCCATGACTTGAAAGGAATAATAAAATTTTAAAAAATAAATCTCAAATCACACCCATGTTTGGAATAGTATTATTGCCTCTTGTAGAATTCTTATAGACATTCTGCTCATCATAGTAAGTCTCAAGTGTGGAAAATATGTGACTTGAATATACAAGGAGGGTCATTTGTGACAATAGAGTTAACATGAAAGATCTACATTGATCTATGGTAAAATAAAAATGTTCATAACTTAGATTTTTTAAAATTATATTGATAGTGCTTCTAAAGGAAATTTGAAAAACTCTAGTAGAGGTGGTGGTTTTTCAGAATAATGATGGCATAATTCTCCTTACTCATAGTCATATAGGTCACTACTTACAACAACCAATGTTACCAGTAAAAAATAATAGAAATTATTTCAATTGAGGAGGATTCACAAATTATTATTATTTTTATCAATAAAAATGGATGTAGAAGTTGGATATAAAAAAATAAATAAATAAATAATAATAATAACATTATTTTTTTATGTTCATCCATTATTGTTGGAAATAATATCTTGGAAATACCACCATAATTATACATAAGGATAATGGTATTGATCTTTATCTTAAAAATTTTAAATTTTAAGAAGTAACTAATCAAAAAATATTTTCTCTTAATAAAAACAATATTAAGAATTTAATGAAAGAAACATAACTATTTAAAAAATATGAAGAATAAATAGCTGCAAGCTTACTGCATTGGTAAGAGATTTGACATCTCTCTGAGAGGTCCAAGATTCAAACCTCAATCAGCATGAGGGGACCAGGACCCCTCATAAAATCCCATATAAACTCATTGAAAAATGAACTGCAAGCTTACTGCAATGGTAAGGGATTTGAACTGCATTTGATAGGTCCAAGGTTTAAACCCCACTCAGTATGAGGGTACCATGACCTCTCATAAAAACATATGTAAAATCATTGATTATCAAGTGACATTAGTTTAACCGGTTAGTTTCCTCAATATTTCAAGGAGGAGACCCAGGTTCAAATATTTCCAAACGATACATGGATAATATTCAAACTTTTTTGTAATACCACTATGTGGTAATGATGTAATATAGGTGGAACCTATTTCAATCCCATATAACCCATTGAAAAAAAATATGAAGAATATCTTTAACATAAATACAAGTTAAATATATTTTAATTTAATTAATAACCAATCTAATGTTTTCATATTTTAATAAAAATAATCCCAATAAGATTTGCATGGCCCTTGCGCAAGGATGACATGCACAAGTCGAGAAATGGTCCAAAATAATCTTAATAAAAATATAAAAAATTTATTAAAAAACTAGATAATAACTCAGGTGTTGTGTTGTAGGTGAGTTGGAGAGGATAGGAAAATCCTCCAAAGGAGGTCCCTGGTCTGAATCTTCAGCCTACCAAACACACATTAGGTACCCAAAATCTAGTTGATAATGTTGGTGCAGTTAGGACCGAGTCCAACTCCCAGATGATTTCGACTATGTAGAATCCCCTATTGTGGTTTCTTAGACCAAGGTGACCCAACAAAGGTTTTTTCGCTAAATTTAAAAAAAAAAAAAAAAAAAAAAAACTAGATAATATATGCAAAGTAAAAACTTGTAAATTTTTATACATTCTAATGAAGACATCATCGTCCTTTTATAATCTATAGAGAAACCCTAAGTATGGACACAAAATAATTTGACCATCATAATCATTTATAGCCTTAAAAATATAAGGAAAAATAATAAAAATAAAAATCACATGGTTCCTAGTTTCCTATGTAAACAAGGAAATAAAGTATTGACAAGAATAATATATATTACAAATCCATGACTAATGGATGGCTTCATGAAAATAGCAACACAATACAAAAATAAGGGATAAGCTTCAACTCTCAAGAAAAGAGAATATCAACATAAGGGATAACCTCCAATTTTCAAGGAAAAAAACAATAAAAACTCTAATTTGTTAATTTTACATGTGTATGAAGGATATGATTAATTGATTTAATAGTTTTGAATTTTAAAATTTTATTATACTTGTATTTTTTTAATTAGTTATATGAAATTCAAACTGCGAGGAGCTTGAAATAACCTTAGCTTTTCTGGAGACCTAGCAGAACAGAGTTGTTACTGTTCACGGAAGGATCTTCTGCATGGACCTCCACCTTCTGTCCATGATTACTGGGCAGAATCTGAAGGGGCACTCCATCCATAGACACAAGCACAATTGGGATGTTGAACTCAAGGAGTTCAAGGACAATGAGAATATTTTCAAAGGTATCAAACAGGGCATTTACAGGAGCAATTTGAGTATCCCCTAGAACGACGTGATGAAACTAGTGATGGAATTCATCACTACCGATGACCCCGAAAAAACCCTTAACACTTATCATCTAGTCTTTGTGAATCATTTATGAGATACCAATTCCCTCATTATTCCTCAATTCCATCAATTACTCAATAAATTCCTGCAAGAACAAGAAATGCCAGGACCTTCCTCTCCATCAAGGCCTATTCCAGGTGATTTATACCTATGTCTTGGCTAACAATCCTCAACCCAACCCAATGATCTGTAGCCCAGACAAACCAGTAGTTTCCTATGCCCACCTTTACCTTGCTTAGTGAAAGAGGAAGGTCATTGAGGTTGTTTCATAACTAAATATGAGGAAATGTATCAGTTTCGAAAACACAGAGGGGCCCGTGAGGAAATTTGCTCACCTCCAGAATATGGCATCAAAATGTAATATCATTGACATCAAAACTAAGGATGAAGAGTTTGATGAAAAGATGATGAGGCTGAAGGAGTTCATTATTTCTTCCATGACTGGCATGATGAATTCCATGTTCAACTCAATGATCGACATGAGGGAAGGCCTTCAGAAGCTGTTTTTTGGGGGGCAGAGTGGCTAGGAAGTGGATGGCGGGTCTGAAGCTGAGGAAGTGGTCGTGGTCAAAGAAGAACCCAAGGAAGTTGGCCAAGGCGATATCAAGGATGAGGAAAGGAACTCCGCTGAGGAATAACTTCCTCACTTTTCCTTTTTTTGCTTTTTTGGCTACCCTGCGAGGAGCCTATTCCTTTTTGTTCAACTGTCCATCCTCTGTTCATGTGGCTACCCTGCTTGGAGCCTATTTCTTTTTGCTTTGTGGGACTCTCTTAGGCTGCGTCCTTTGTTTCCTTTCCTTAGGTTTGAGGTTGCGTCCTCTATTTTGGCTTTCTCTAGTTTTAGCTCAGGGCTTTGTCCCTTGTTCTTACTTTTGTCTTCTCACAGCAAGCAGAGTTGTTTTTGTATCAAGGTTTTGGGATCCTTAAAACCCGTTTAAGCAATACAATATTTTAATTACCAAAAAATATATTAGATTATATAGTGGTATTACAATAATTTGATAGTTATATTGTATCATTGGATAAAATTCGAATATAAATTTTCTTCTTGAAATTCAAAGAATTTAAAGAGCTCATACCATTTGATTATTATAATTTTGTTCATGAAATATCTTATGATATTTATGAAATAAAAGATAAAATTATAAATAAATTATAGTTTATGAAACTTAGTTATAATTTAGTATAATATATATTTTAAATTGGTTAATTTTAGATTGAAATAAGTTCCAATTATATTTTAGTATGGTCACATAGTGGTATTACACTAGCTTGATAATTATGCATGTATCTCTTGGCAAGATTCAAACCTAGCTCTCCTCTGTGAAAGTCAAGGTATTTAACTAGTTGAGTTCATGCCTTTTGATAGATTAATTTAGTTCAATACTATTATTACATTAATTTACATTAATTTTGCATATATTTATCTTATGATGTTCCAAAACATCTTTAAGGTAGTGTCTAAATGTAGCGTGTACACAATATCTCCTCCAAAACCTCCTCTCACTATCATCTTTATTGTCGATGCACAATCTTCGTCTCATGATGGCAATCTAAAATACAACTCTCTTCACAACAAAAAATTTACAACAAAATTAAAAATAGTAAATTATGATAATAGATCAAGGTGGTATAATAAAAATAGAAGGAATTTTATTATATATACAAACTAGAAAAGTACATGAGTGCTCACCAGATTACCTTAGTGAATGAATGCAACTTTTCTTTAGCTAGCTTGGCTTACGAGCCCTCACTCTTACATTGGACTATCTCTTACTTCCTTGAGCTCAAACTTGATCAACTTACCTCCCATAAAGGGGCTTTCCCTTATTCATTAGCACATGGTATTTGTTGGTCTAAAAATATACCTAAGGAAAGGTTTTGCACCCACATACCTTGATCAACATTGAATGACCTAGAAAAGGTCTAGTTTCTATGGTTAGTCTCTGAAGGAGGCTGATTCCTTGGGAGTCCTAGGTAACTGCTAATGAAACTAATGAGGGGTAAAAGGGTGCTAAAAGAAAGACATGTAGTTGAAGATAGAACTTATAGTGGTGCAGATTAAGCCACATCAAAATGCACACACAATAGGAGAGTATGCAATTAGTAAAACAAGAAAACTACCTAACAAACCAACCATTTTATCATTAATCACAAAATATTTAATTTACAACCGTATAAATTATCAGATTATAAATTTTAGAACAAGTGAATGAGTCATAAGCATAAATCCAAAAAGTAGAAAAACTCTGAGCATTCAACAAGCTAAAATTAGAAATAAGTAATCATTTGTGCATACATGTTTTGCAAATTTAGTGAACCAGAGGCTAGACAACGAACCCTTTGTATTAATTTGCAATGCTTCTACTTACATATAAATTGTAAAATCCTAAGATCCGACCATTTGAATTCTTTATATCCTACTATATAGAGGTGTATACAATGGGTTCTATTACTAATGATCATGATGTTTGATCGTGGAATGTTTTTATATAAAGGGAGTGGCTAGGCTATATATTCTTTTTTGTCCTTGTGTAATTTGTAACCAATAATCATGCTATGCAAGAGTGGGAGTTTTTGGCTGCATTTGATCCTTTGATTCATCTAACACATTTGATAATTTTGTTGCTCCACGATGTTTATCTGCATGCACCTAAAAGTAGTGGGTCATTCACTCGTGCAAATTAAATCTTGGCATTGACCGATCTTGGGTTGCTAAATTACCATCCACCAACTACCATATGGATGTTGAGCTCTCTTTGTTGGTCGAATACTATATTTCTTAATAGAGAATGAAATTTTTGACATCAAATTTTTTTTTAGGATTCATCTGGGATCCGATAGTGACCTGAAATCCTGCCAAATGCTTTTCTACTTTCCTTTGTGGTGGGTTTTTGGGACCCATCCAAGGTCTGATAGTAGCCATATTTTTCACCAAGCACTAAGTAAAATTTTTTCACATCTTCATAGTGGTTTTTGGGACCCATCCAGAGTTTGATGGTGACCCGATTTTCCGCAAAGACCAACACTTAGACAAGTTTTTGCACATCTCTATGGTAGGTTTTTGGAACCCGTACGAAGTCTAGTAACTCACTTTTTTGCCAAGCCCAAAACTTAGCTAGTTTTTTGCGTAACTTTGTGGAAGGCTTTTGGGACCTATCTGAATTCTAATAGTAGTCCATATTTTTGCCAAGCCCAACACTTAGCCAACTTTTTGCATAGGTTTATGGTGGGTTTTTGGGACCTATCCAGAGTTTGACAATAACCCACTTTTCCACCAATCCCAACACTTAACCAATTTTTTGCACATCTCCATGTCAGATTTTTGGGACCCATCCAGAGTCCAACAACATCCTTTTTTTTGGCCATTCTTGGAGTTATCCAATTCAATTTTCCAGCAGATTCAACTAGCTCAAATTTCAAATTTTGTATTTTGAGTTAACTGAGACTGGCTTCCTTTTGTTGTTCACTGGACAATCAGAAATAGGGACCAAGTACAAATATTTTGCATCCTTCGATTTTGACCTAATATTGCCATTCTTAGTTACAAAAACAAATTACTAGCCATCTCATGTGGGTAGATACAAAAAATACCCATATTCTTAGTGACTCGAAAGGGATTTTCACTTTGTAGAAATAAGGAATCTAGATAGCCATGTTTTTATTTTAGAACTTTCTAATGGGTTGGAAATGGAAGAAGAGGCTAGAAGAAAGACTTGGAGAAATATAACCAGTTACAAGAAAAATTAGGGTGGCAGGCGATGAAATGGAGGGTGCACACACAAAAAGATGGGAAACAATGGTGAAGGGGAGAAAAAAGGAAAAGGATGGTGACAACAAAAAAATTAAAGAAGCAATATTTACATGGAAGAGGAAAAGGAAAAGAGGAGGTAGAAGAAGCAGTAAAACTACCATTAACCAAAGGGGTTCATGGCAATTTTAACTAGCTAGTACTAGAAGAAATGGAATTTTTGAACAAAATTGAGAAACAAAAAGGAAGGCAATTCTAAAAATATCCCATAAACATGGTAATAGGAAGTACCTGGTCCATGGGACACTCCAAAAATTTGCACTTCCATGATCACACTCTACTACAACTAAAAACTGCTTCAATAATAGACAAATTGCCATGAGCACTTATTTTTGCACCTTCTTTTATTTCTTACACAATCTAACAAAAATCTGTTCTATTGACCATAATTCACCATGAGAATCCTCAACTGCACTTTTGAAATCATTCTTATATGAACAATATTTCACATATGTTGCATATAAAGCATTATTTATAGGGTGATTATACCAGCTAGTACTAGGTTGGGCATCCTTTTCAAAATATTTAGCTTGCCACACATTATCTACTAGTATTCTCTTTATGTGAACCCAAGTTCTTCCTTTTTGAAATATTTTATTCATTTGACATTATTTCCTTATAAGGGATGGCGTATTTATTTTCTTACACGAGTCAAGACAGTTTTGCCTCATGCGACTGCAAATCTTCAGGTATTCTCTACAACTATTGTACTATTTTTTTTTTATCCATTGGGATATGGAGTCAAAGAATAAAAAATCAAGAAGAGAAAAAAATAGGAAGAGGATAAGTTCTTGATGAAGATAATTGATGGCACTCAAAATTTATTCTACATTTATTTTTCCACACATCTTGATGATTTTATGTAGTACTTAATGGATTTACAATTAATCACTATAATGATCCCATTTTTGATGACTATATTCTCTATACAATATGATGTAATACAATGAGTAGATACACATTTGACACATCTATTTATTTAATTATTGACTATGTACATAAAATTGTGGTATGCTTGCCATGCCTGACTTGTGAGATCTCTTGTAGATTACCCTATGAACCTGCAATATCCAGACCATATGGTACCAAAACTGAGTTGTTCTTCATGTTTAGTTAACCATGGCTCCAAATAATTGATTATATTAGTTTGATTGCATTTTGATCTAGCTTGTTGCCCTAAAAAACTCATATTTTTGGCTTGCGTAATCAACAAGGAATTGTGTCTAGTTTTGATGGCTCTACAACTGGTCATTAGCTCTCCTAATGATGAGGGAAAATGTCTACTAGACCAAAATCCCATCTGGTTTTTTACTCTTTTTTTATTTTCTTCTCCTATCATTGTATTTTGAGCTATTTCCCAATAATAGTGATAATCATAATGCTCTATACCCCATTGGACCTTAAAATCAATCATGTAATTATTATAGGGTATTTGATTATATAGAAAAGCCTTCAATCTAGACTGAGTCGATCATGCTTTTGATGGATCTTTTTGAGTTTATCATTGTGTTGCATGTATCCTGCTCCATTAGGTTCATCCTTTGTTCTCTATGATCTTCAATGGAGAAAGGATGTAAGCCTTAATTTGGTACTTTAATGCTCTTCTAAGCAAATGAGACTAACATATAATCATGATTCAGGATTAGGCATCCTTTTATCTATCTTAGAAAATCCTAGGATAAGCATACTCCAATCAAGGGGGATGTCAACTATCACTGTCTTGGGTCACAACCAAATATGGATGTCCATAAGCCATCATTATAACATTGTATAGTGTCCCCACCATTTCTAATCAAACTCTCGTAAAGCTGACCAATTCTGGTTCTTGTGCATCTGGGTTTAATTTCAAAATTCTACAAACCTCTAATGGCATGATTGAGGTCTAAACCTTTGGATCCACTACACAATTATGTAGTATATGCTTCTCCAATAAGAGGGATAAATAGAACGGAGAAAACTTGCTTTCTAAAATAATGGAGGGAGAGCTTCCTGCAGGCTCATTGTTAGCCTCTAACATTTTCCCAATCGAAATTTCAATCATGTTAACCTTCTCAGATGTCAATAAATATACTCATAATCATGTCAGCACTGGAACAAAATTTTTGAATAGGCTGTGAAATTGCTCTATCTGTTTTGCTCTCTACTCAACATTTATGGCTAGAAAATATAACTTTTTATAGGCTTCGATCCTTGTTTGATTTAGATATTTTGAAATTTATTACTAGTTTCCTATTGGAATCCCTTCTAATTTGCTCTGGTCTGTTGGGAGTGAGATGTAATTGCCAATATATTTCTTAATATGACTAGAAGTGACTATATTGGTCTTTTTCTAGTGTTTTTTTACATACACCTTATTTAATGTCGTCACATTCTCCATCAGTGGAAGCCACGAAGAATTGTTGTCCCAAAGGTTTGATTGGGTATGGACTTCATTAGGAGACAAGGGCCTATTGGGATCTAGAGCATCCATTATTTTTTCTTTTTTTGGATTGTTATTCTATTTTGTGTGCTTTTTGACATCAATTTTTGTTTCCCTTATTTGCAAAATATTATCTAACCAATGTGATTATGCAAAAAATTAAATATCAGGAGCATCTGATCTAGATCATGTAAGTCACTTTTCCATGTCTTTGACCTCTTCAGTCATTTTTTGAATCAAAACCTTCACTTTTTTTTCAGGTTGTAGTTGATTCCCCTAAGAGGTAAAAGGTCAATTACCTTTAGAGTTATACAATGGGTATGGTTTAACTACCTGGAAGAGTGATGCGAAACAAGGGCCTATAGATGGAATTATGGGATGAGCTAGATCTCTAGGTGGAATTTGTCCAGCCATAATTAGCATATTTTCATCCTAATGGCTTCTTAAAAAAAGAGGGAACCTTTCCTCTTTATATTGTTGAATGATAATGCTTATATTCGAATGAAAGAAACAATTGTAATAAATATATGCTTGATTTGGGGATGGCTAGAACTCCTAAGGAATTCTCCTCCATGTTCTTTTAAATCAGACATTAAAGTAAAAAATACTTTCCTGAGGAGCTTGCTTGATGAATGAGAATTGTGTAAGCAATAAGAAGGGATCTCTCGGAGTCATCAAATGTATTAATAAGAGCTTTTGCCAAATCATCCCATGTGCAGATGCTTCTATTTTCCAATGATCTATACCACAACAACACTTTTCCTTTGAGAGAAAAACTAGTAGCCTTATCGTCACATCCTCAGATACAATAGTATGAATCATAGCCAGGGAAGCTACACCTTGGTAATGTTCAAATGCAGTATTTTTTGTGCCATCAAAATTGTATAAGTTTCTCATAGCTACTTTGGGTATTTCATGTAGAAGTGAAATGTTCAGTGGGCTCATGTCATCCCAAAGAGGGTAATGTTGTTGGGCCATAGAACCATTATGTGACAGAGATATTTCAATATTTTTGAGTTCTTTCTTCAGACGAGAGTCGCAAGATGAGCATAATTTATCCACTAATGAGTTTAAGATTACCCATCAAATATTGAATCCTCTAGGGAAACAAGGTCTCTTTAAAATTTCAAAGGAAACTTATCATAGATTTGGATTGAATTTCCACAGATTCGCTAGATGATTGAAAATAAACTTGCTATAAAATAGAGTATCACCAAAATCTGATTTATCCAAATCATAGGACTCCGTCCCATCGGGCATGCCAAAAATTATTGGTCTAAAAATTTGTTTAAGGAAAGGTTCTGCACCCACAAATCTTGATAAATATTGAATGACCTAGAAAATATTTGGTTTATAAGGTTAATATCCAGAGGATGCCAGTTATTTGGGAGTCCTAGCTAACTGCTAATGAAACTAATGAGGGGTAAAAGGATGCTGAAAGAAAGAAATGTAGCTAAATCTAGAACTTATAGTGGTGCAAATTAAGCCACATCAAAATGCACTCATAGTAGAAGACTATGCAATTAGTAAAAAAATAAAACTACCTAACAGACCAACCAATTTATCATTAATCATAGAAAATTTATTTTACAACTATGTAGCTTATCATATCACAAATTCTAGAACAAGTGAATGAGTCATAAATCTAGAAAGCAAAAAAAACACTATGAGCATTCAAAAAGCTAAAATTAGAAATAAGTAATCATTCGTGCATACATGTTCTACAAATCCAGTGAACTAGAGGCTAGACAACAATCCCTTTGTATTAATTTACAATGCTCCTGCTTACATACAAATTGTAAAAGCCTAAGAGCCAACCATTTGAATGCTTTACATCCTACTATATAGGTTTATACAATGGATTATGTTACTAATGATCATGATGTTCAATCATGGAATGCTATTATATAAAGAGAGTGACCAAGTTGTACGTTCCCTTTTACCACTATGCAATTATAACCGATAATCATGCTATATAGGAATGGGCTCTATTGGTTGTATTTGGTCCTTCGATTCATCTAACACATTTGATAATTTTGTTGTTCCATGATGTTTGTCTGCATGCACCTAAAAGTAGTGGGTCATTCACTCGTGCAACTTGAATCTTGACATTAACCACTTCTGGGTTGCTAAATTGCCATCCACCACCTACCAAATGAATGTCAAACTCTCTTTGTTGGTTGGATACTGTAATTCTTGACAAAGAATGAAAATTTTGACATCGATGAATGTTTTAGGATTCATATAGGATTCGACAGTGACCTGAAATCCTGCCAAATGCTTTTCTACTTTCCTCTATTGTGGGTTTTTAGGACCCATCCAGAGTCTAACAGTAGCCCTCTTTTCCACCAAGATCGACACTTAGCCAAATTTTTGTGCATATCCATGGTAGGTTTTTGGGACCGATACAGAGTTCGATAGTAGTTCGCTTTTCTACCAAGCCCAACACTTAGCCAAATTTTTGCACACTCTGTAGAAGGTTTTTAGGAACATCTAGAGTATGACAACAACCTTATTTTCTGCCAAGCGCAAAAAAATTAATTTTTTGCACATCTCTATGGCGGGTTTTTGGGACCTATCTAGAGTTTGACATCAACTCGCTTTTCCACCAAGCCCAACACTTAGCCAATTTTTTGCATAGCTCCATGGCAAGATTTTGGGACCCGTCTAAAGTTTGACATCAACCCACTTTTTTTACCAAGCCTAACACTTATCCAATTATTTGCATATCTTCATGGTAGGTTTTTGGGACCCATATGAAGTATAACAACATCCCATTTTTCTAGCCATTCATAGAGTTAGCCAATTTACTTTTCCAAAACAATCACCTAGCTCAAACTTCAAATTTTGTATTTTGACTTAATTGAGACTAGCTTCCTTTTGTTATTCATCAGACAACCAGACACAGGGACTAGGTCCAAAACATCTGACATCCTTCAGTTTTGGCCCAATATTGCCATTCTTAGTTACAAAAATAAATTACTAGCCATCTCACGTGGTTAGATATAAAATTACCCACAAGAGCTACATATTACATGCATTGAGAACTCTAGGACACATGACAACACTTTGTAGAGACCTCCTTTTTGAACTCTTTCCATAATATTAAGATATTCTAGATATATTTCTTAGAATTTTCTTAGGATATTTATAGCTATATGAGATAGTCAAAATATCACATGCTTCTAGAGAATTTTCTTTTGTATTTTTTATGATATTTCAATAATTAAATAATACCTTCGAAAGTACTTTGTACTATCTTGAATTTCTAGAGATTATACAATATATTATTTACAACATCTCTCCTTGTGACAAAGACACTTGACAAATAAAATTTATTGGGATAGTGATACTTTTAGTACTTATTGTTACTTTTTACCATGATCTATCCCTATCATAATATTCTTTTTGTACTCCTTCCATACAAGCATTCTATTTGTAATACCAATATTCCTCAATGGTTACCACAACCTTCATAGTGAAGCTACCATATCTCAAGTGTCTTAAACAAGATATAAAGTTGTAATATTCTTGAACTATATACTATACATGCTCTTGATACTACTGCACATGTAAATAACATGAAAAAAATTTAGGTCAACATTTCTCTCGTACCCCTACCTCCTTGGGTCTTACCCGAAAGTGGCATCCCTTTTGGGATGTTTTCCACAAAAAAAAAAAAAATCTCTCCCATTCCTAATTTTTACTCCATCCTTGGAGTAGGCATTATTTGTTTTGAAGGTTAAAAATCTTAAGTTTATCATGGTTCAATGATAGGCCTTCCTTCTAACTACTCAATATTATAGGTATCATTGTCATGCATAACTACTATTTTATAGGTATCTGTTTTTTTCTCTCTTCTTGTGTCAAGCATCATACACCATTACCAGGTCATTAACATTGAAAGGGTACTAATTGATTTTTTTTCTAATATTTTTTTCTTTCTTCTTCTTAGTAATATGGTCCTATGCCACCTATCATGTTTTAGCTAGTTTAGGTGTACCATCTAGTTCTTTATGGATTATTTTTCATTCTTCCTTATCTTATATCATCATCAATATGTTTAGAATATTATATTTTATGGAAAAGATAAAATAAATTCTATACATCAATTGGAACAGGAAATACCCTATGGTTGACTTCATTGTGACCTTATCAACCCATAACATTGCATGTATTCTTTTATCCTACATGTCAACTTTTAAATTTGTATCCTTTGTAAGGATTTGACATAACACATGATTTTTCTATCCTGCCTACCCATTGGTACCCAATTTATATGCAATTACCTTTTTGTGCTTATTTACAAACCAAGTTGTCAAGTATTTCACCACTTTGTTCAAGAAGCGAGTACCTTGATTAGATAAAATCTCCATTGGACAACCAAACTTGATATTATAAATTAACAGTACAAATTCTTCCTTTATCTTACATTTCATTGGTCGGGCTTCAACACACTTAGTTAGATAATATATCACAACAATGATTTATTTATTGTCTCGATAGGGACACCAAAATGAAAAATATGAATGGGCTTTTCTAATTAAAACCCAAGTTCAATTCACGGGAAGGTTGGTCCCAATATACCCCCAACTTTTCAACCTATTAAAAAACAATGATTTATCTATTTCTTTGTACTATTATAGGAAGGGGATCAATGAAATCAATTCCCTACTTATTAAAGGGCCCAAGAGGAAATATAGGACATAAGAGTGCAACTAATATCCTATAATTCCCAAAGGACTAACACACATCACATTTCTTAAAATAATCCATATAATTTTTGAAGAGTTTTGTCTAGTGATACCTTACATCTAAATTCCTTCTTGCTATAATTTGCCTCGAGAAGTGCCCTTCACACACACCGTCATGGAATATGCAACCAACTACTTTTCTTGTTCTCATACAATTGCTTATCGATACTTTTCATCTGGCCCTACTCAATATAAAATTCCTTGAACTATTAAATAGGGGTAATTGGCCTGAGCAATTTATTGAAAGCCTAATTTGACTTTTGGCTAGGGCTAACATTGTATGATTTAATATGGGATACGTCTAAGGTAATCATTGTATAATGTATTTACTTACTATAATATTTTAATATGTAATCCCTATGGACTTTGGTTAACTTTTATATAATTAATCCCACCATATAAACTTGTAATTAACTTTTAAACCCTCTTGTAACGTTGGTTTACACTAAACTTATTTATGTAATCAAGGTTTTGGTATTGGTATAAAAAACCCCACCACTCCATACATTGCATCATAGTGTAGTGCTTCTTATCTATGAATAATATACTAATCATTTATGGTACCTAAAAATGCCCACACACTCTCTCTAATTATTTCTACACAATATTTCAGTGGATGGATTTCTTCTTATTATTTCTAGAAATATATGTAAATTCAAATATGATATCACAATTGGTATGAATCAACATTGCTTGGTTATGTAGGAAGACTATTAAGAGACTTTGATCCTCCCTTAAAATTTTAGGATGAATTAATATTTGATGTTTCATGTGTTTATTTGGCATAAGAAACAAAGAAGATATCTTATTCCACAACATACTATTCATTTTTTCAAGGATCTTTAAAAAATCTTACTCTCTTCATTTTTACCGAGGCAATGTTAATTTATGGTTTGCAATTTTGATTTGTTTTTGATACCCTTCTTTATTTCCATGTAATAAAATAAATGTATATTTAAATTTTATTCTTCATGCCAAATTTTCTAAGGTCAAATCAAGCATTATACACACTTGTTTTTCTATGTGTGTCTTCACTATGTGCCCTTGGCACTTTCAGTGATATCAAACCCTTCATCAAGGTATATATTGGTTTATGCTATAGTGTCATGATATTGCTCTATTGTCTAGGTAGAGTGATGACAAGGAACTCAAGCTAGAAGGTGTTAGGTTTAAGGCTTTGCTCCTCCCTTTCTGTTGTTAAATACAAGTAAGGAATGTGATACACTATTAACTTGGAAGATGAAGCTACTTTTTTGGTTGGAATGTATTATATTTTTTAAGGAGGCTAGGGAGATTTTTTATAGGAGAAACACTTAGATGGATGAATCATTATCACTAAGGAGTAGTTTATGGATTAGAGGTTAAGGGATTAAGGCCAAGAAATAAGAATTTTTTAAAAAATTATCTTTCATCATTGACATAGATATTTCATTAAATAAAATCAAGATTTTGCCTCACAAATGCATGGTGGATGTGCTAATTAGCATAATGTTCCTAAAATAAGGAAGACCAAGATTTGATTTTGACTCTAGATTTTTTCAAAGTGAGTTGACTAAATGGTATACCCTTTTAGCCTTTATATGTATATACCAACAAATTTGAACTAAACTAGAAGACCAACAAATCATAAGTTTGATTGTCATATAATCAAACTTTTATATGTATATATCTTTCTAGCCAATAATGATGCAACATATGGTAGGATTCTATCTAACCAAAGGCAACAAAGTGGCACATGATGAGTGGCTATTACCAATGAATGAGTAGGTGCCAAGTTGCAAGTTGCAATTGGTTTTTCTCTTCTAAGTTTTGTATGGTTAATTTTTGTATTTTTGAGGGTTATTAAGGAAAAAAAATTGGAAGTCATATATTTTCCTACAAAATAATTTTTAGCCCATATTTTTTAAATTGTATGATCTTTTGAGATTTATGAAATGATGACATTAGTTTATGAAATTGTGTAGAGTGTTAGAGTATATTACATCATTTTGGTCATGTAAATGTACCACCTTTGGTACATAGTTATACTAGGAGATTACTGTAGGGGGAAGTTAGTTAGTTAATTCAAGCAATGTAATAAATGCACAAATGTCAATGTGCAATTTTTAATGTACCTTGTATAGCTAAGTAGAATGTTGGTCAAGAAATCTATCTTCCTATATAAAGGGCCTCATAGTGAGTGATAGACAACAAGTATATCAAGTCCATTATAGTGGTGAGTAGTAGATAGTAGTAATACTCCTTGATGGAGTATAATGTAGTCCTTTAGCTTATATCAATGAAGTGACCATCACCTCCATACTACATTGTATTTTCACCACTTTCTATTTATACTATATTTTAGTCATATTGTAGAATTCTATTCTTTCATATTTTCAGCATCTTATTAGGACCTAAGATAGATCTCTCCTACTGCATATATCCTCAAAAGATAATAGTGGTATCAAAGCCATGGTGAATCAAGAGAGTAATAGGGAAAGTCACCATTACTATTGTTGGCTGACATCATTGCAAACCGAATTTGCCATTGTGTGCCACTGCATGCAAATGTTACCACTAGGAATCAATTGATAGAAAGAGCCACAATAGTCAATAGGATTAGGGAGAGTCACAGGAAATATTGAAAGGACTAAAATAAATCTCAATTACAAAAATTTTGAGATTACATTTGGCTAGAGTCTTTCCACAGATTTGTAGAAAAACTTGTGGAGACTAAGACTCAAAATTCATTCCACTAGTTTGAAAAATCAGCTAGTGAAGATTCATCATTGCTAGATTCACAATCTTTATACTAATACTTTTTTGTAGGAAAAGGAGATTTATATAAATCTATGAAGCTTCCTATAGATATCTAGGAAGAATATTATCTTTAGAATCAATCCAACACTAGAAGCAACAACCAAAAAATTCCAAATTTGGAGGCCTATAGAAAAGGTCTCATTGCTAGAGAATACAAACCAAAAATATTTCTAAATAATAAAAGGCCATAGAAGCCTTGTTGCAGATCAAATAAGTGACTCCATAGAAGATTCCTATAATACTAGAGGTTGGTGATATCCATAGAATATTGAAGACTTGCACATTGTAGAAGAAAATACCACAAAAACCTTGATCCAGAAGAAAATGCCACATAAGCCTTATTCCTAAATAAGAATCTTGAGAAGAGTTCCTAAATAAAACTCTAGAGAAGAGTTCTTGAAATAGGATATTGGTGATCTTCATTGAAGAATACGAATTACAGATTAGCTAGATTCTTTCCACAAGACTGTGAAGACTAGGACTTAGTACATAACTCATATCACTAGTTTCAAGAATAACTAGTGAAGTTTAAAAGGTCTAAAAAATAGCCCATTGGAAAGAACAAATAGAAGATATATTCTAGAATGATTTGAAGGTATCCATAGAAGATATTATTGAAAAACTTCCAATCTTGGAAGAGATAAAGAGAGACTAGCAAAGTGTTCCTGATCAGAGAAGTAACACATTTTAGATACCCAAGAAGAAGATCTCATTACCAACACTTCCACAAGCAGAAGGTTGAATTAAAGGTATCATTTGGAAGACCATAGAATCTATAAGATTGAAGACCTTGGATAGGTCTCAAGGAGTAAAAAGAATAAGGCTTGGAGAGCCTTGTTGTAGAGATCATAGAAGCATCATCAAAATATTTCCTATAAGAACTCGTTAGATAAATCCACTACCAAGGAGAAGCTCCTGATAGTGAAGGACTTGGGATAATTATTGCCATCCAAAAACAAGCCCAAGAGAAGAATACTTTGATAAAGAGTGCCAAATATTGTATAAGAATCCAGTGAAGACCTCAAGATATTCAAAATATTTAGAAGAAGAAGATTCTATTTGAAGTCAAAATTCAATAAGAATATTAAAGGAGAATTAAGAGATAGAAGAAGCCTACCAAATCTAAGAGAATTGGAGATTACCTCTCATAGTAAGAAAGCACATCTCAGAAGTAATGACTTTCTAAATCTACTATAGGAAATCAAATACCACTAGAAGGATCAAACCACCAAACCCTAGGCTCAAGACCATAGTTGGTGAAGTAAGAAGCTATTTTGGACAACCAATAAGAAGATGCAAATTCATCCATTACAAGGCAACAACTTGGTGAATCTAAACACCAAGATCTACATATACTACATAAGCCATTAAAGGTAAGCAACTTGGGTGTAATTAATTGAACTTTAAATTAGGGTTCATTATCAAATTCTATTAAGCACCATATTTGGATTAAATTTGCAAAAATAATGGCTCATATTATAGTATTCAAAAGGTGCAAAATATAGTTCTTTTTTTTGCACATTAAAATAGGATTTGGATGTATTTCAAAATAAACAAATATATCATCTACCCATTATTTATCTAGAAAGCAAGAAGACTACATCCTCCAATGTTTTTGGTTTGGTATTGATAAAAAAAAGGGGTTGAAGGGCCCCAACCCTTTACATAGAGCTTGAAAGATATACAAGAAAAAAATAAGAGAAGATCATACAAATGCAAGATAGCCCTATCTTAGTAAAACAAACAAACCTAGGCTAAACCTATTGATGGAGAAGCTGAAATAATGTTCCTCCCACTATCCTTCTATTTAATATAGTTGATGCAGTGCTCAATGCTTTACATAACTGATAAATAAACTTTTGAAAATAATGTAATTTAGTGTGCTCAAATCCTTCATTGCATGATCCCAATAAGTATTCTACATCTATTTAGAAAGCAAGAAGACTACATCCTACAATATTGACTGTAATGAAAAGTGGAGATTATTCATTAAGGGTTCATTAAAATTACTCTTAAAAAGTTATAAAGATTATTAATTTTGTTAGAAACTACTTTGAGAGTTTATTTATAGGAGCAATAAGGTGATATTATTTTTACCATTAAAGTACATTAAGTTGGAGATCCATTTGCACTATACTAGTTGATCTTTAACTAGTTACTCTAAAAAAGGGTTAGTTTGTGTTTTTTGATTGTTAAGATTAAGGGCACAAAACCAACATATTATCAAAGTTTCTAGAGACACTATTTAGTGTAAAAAACTTGCAACAATTTGTGGCCCAAAGAAGCCACCAAAATAGATCAAATTCCTCCAAGGAGTGGAGAAGAAATCCACCACCAAAAAAAGAAAAAGAAGCTACAAATTGAGACTTTGTGAGACTCAAATTCGAGGTGCACTAAGGGTTCTTTACAGGTAAAAATTAGTGTAGAAATTACTTCTACAAAAGCTTCTATCTATGTGATTATTAGCTTGGATTTATTACTATATATATATATATATATATATATATATATATATATATATATATATATATATATATATATATATATATATATATTTTTTTTTTTTTTTTTTTTTTTTAAATTTGCATGGTGTATTTTGTTGCTACCATGAATCCGAGAAGGCTATTTGGTTTTTATGGCTGCCATAGTATTTTACGCTATCCATCCCGGAATCCGGTACATAGTTCTTCACTCAGTCCACCCCTATAACCACCATACCATAATCATTTTAAATATTTTACTTCGTTGAAAGCACCATGAAAGGTACAAGTATTCAGTTCGACGAGGCTCAAGATTTGAACCTTGGACCTCCGCCCCCATTATGGGGTTTGGATGAACTAATTGGTCTACACCTCGGACCTATTAATATATTAACCAAGCAAAAAGAGATAGTTTTCTAACAAAGGATACAATATTAAATCAGTCCTTGCCTACAAGAAAGTCACCATTAAAACCAACAAAAAAATATTGTAAAAGGAGGTGTAAAAAAAAAAGGTATTTTATTTACAAGTTTATTTACATTTTATTTCATCATAATATTCTATCCTACATAGAAAAAATGACAAGATATAAGTGTCATAAAGATACATCCTTCACTAGCAAGGATCATCTCAAAGCAGCCATAGAAGAGCCTTCAAGGAGCTCACATCACCCACGGTTTGGACAACCACCTGCACAACATAGCACAAGGAGAAGCTATCATCCACAAGGATGGAAATACAATAGCTTAAAAGTAGAAGAAAATCAAAGCATAAAGAGAGCTAGACATACGTCCACAAGGAGCATTCAAAATCACCATTGGAGTGTCACAAAACCTCCATCGTAGCATTGCTCACAATCCTAGCTCAAATTCGTCAAAGCATTGCTCATTATCCCAACTAGAATCAACTCACATACCAAGCATCGTCGAAGAATCAAGGAGAAAACACAACAAAGAAAAAGTTGGAAATAATACATTGAGGAAGATTGCAAGAATACGTTGAGGAGGAATCAAGAGGAAGGTACATGCAAAAAGAAAGGGTTCCACTTGTCACCGTTGGAGAAGCCCTAACGTCCTCCATTTGAGGGCTCAAAATAACATTCACATATTGCACACCTGAAGGTAATAATCAAAGGAAGTGTTACACAAGAAGCATTACTCATGTTAGAAAGGAGGTGACACATGTAACCAAGTCACATAAGCATTCAAGAAAGTATCAAACATTCACCCTCCATCCAACAACAAATATTATAAGTGTCAAAATGAATCTTCGTCCTCCAAGCATTGAATAAACTACCTATGGCACTTATCCCTCACAAAAATATCATCTTCATATTTGAGGGGCCGAAGACAAAAGAGGAAATAGAATTTAGAGCAGCAAGGAGTTGCAGTGTGTAAGAGAAAAGGAAGAGCATTTAAGGCTCTTGGTCAAGACATTCGATGCAGGTCAAAGAAGCCATATTTGAGGTACCACCTTTCAAGGATTGAAGTCAAGCCTGCCATTGGCCATAGCACCCAAGAAAAGCATTGAAGATTGTTGTCATCTATGTTTGAATTCAGCGCCAAGGTTTGCAACATTATAAAGGTAAGAGTTTACCTTATTATAATTTACTTTCATTAAAGAGAGTTATAAGGGTATAATATAATGTTGAAACTATAGGGAAATCAACCATATTTGGAAGCAAAATTAAAGGAGAAATATACACCAAAAATAGTTTAATATTTGTAATTTAAAACATAGGATAAATAAGGATTTCTACTTTGAAAATTAGATTTCTATTGTTGCAAATATTATTTTCTAATCCTTCAAATTAGAAAGTTATAAGGAAAACTACACCAAAATTAATTTATTGGAATTTAGAAACATTAAAGGGCTATAAAAAGAAGTTCATCAAGGAATATCAAGGGTTGGAATTAATTGGTATACTTGTCTCAAAATCACATTAAAGGGACAAAAGAAATCCAACCATTAGATTTTCATAAAATTAGAAAGTGCTTAGTTCAATAGGAGAAATAAGGAGTAATAGAAGTTGATTTTTTGCTATTTACAAAATCAACCCAAAATTGAACTACAATTCCCAAAAGCACTTCATCACTCATATAGCATATTCAAAATCACTAGGGAGTCATAAGGTATTCTACAAAATTTGATAATAATAGAATTTATCAAAGTTTATCAAATACTCAATCCATTTAGGAGACATAAGGAAGCCCACAAAACCTAATATCTATAAAGGGTTTATCAAATTGGGTCATTTTCTCAATTCACTTGAGAAAGTATTCTACAAATATTAAGGAAACAGAAAGGATACTACACTTCATCTGCTAGGAAGACATAAGGGATTCTACTACAAAGGTTTCATCAAAAATATCTCTGAAATAGAAAAAGCTAAAACTAAGAGAGATGCCTACCTCAAGTAATACATTAAACAATGATATGAAAAACACTATTAGAAAGAAAAGAGTAAGTGTCATAAAAAGTGGAATCAAGAATTCACATATAAATTTTGAAGGAAACTTATACTTTACTTTAATAAGGATACATTATGAAGCTTTAAAATACAACTTTGAAATGATGGAACATTATCTACATGCTCGACTCACTGAAGCAATTGATAAGGGAAATAATGGCATTCAAATTCCTCTAGAATTGGAAGCATATTATATAGAATTACTTAAACTAAAAATAGAAATGGATGAATCATCCCTAGAAAATATATTTGAATCCTCATGCAATATTAGTACCTCTAATTCTACTAACACAAAATATTATCATGATGCTCTAAGTGTATGTTTAGAATATTCTATACAAGAAAGAGAGAATGATATTAAGAGCAAAGGCAAAGATAAATACTCTTGCAAGAATCCAGTGATAGTACATCTAACTATGAAAGTACTAACTCCAATAAAGAAGAAGAGGAGGAACCAATCCATAGAGGCATACAATGCAATATGAACTAAATGCAAAGGACTAGATCAAGCTGAAGAATGTTTGAAGACAAATATCTATATTGAATACTAATGTATTCAATACCCAAATAATATAATACAGGGGGTGCTAGAGTATATTACATCATTTAGGTCATGTAAATGTACCACCTTTGGTACATAGTTAGACTAGGAGATTACTTTATGGGGAAGTTAGCTAGTTACTTAAAGCAATGTAATAAATGCACAAGTGTCAATGTGCAAGTTGTAATGTGCAAGGTGTCCCCTTATACAACTAAGTGGAGTGTTGGGAAATAAATCTATCTTCCTATATAAAGGGCTTCATAGTGAGTGATAGACAACAAGTATCTCAAGTCCATTATAGTGGTGAATAGTAGATAGTAATAATACTCGTTAATGGAGTACAATGTAGTCCTTTAGCTTATATCAATGGAGTGACCATCACCTCTATACCGCATTGTAGTTTTACCACTTTCCATTTATTGTATATTTTAGTCATACTACAGAATTCTATTTTTTCATATTTTTTGCATCTTATTAGGACCTATCTCTCCCACTGCATATATCCTCAAAAGCTAACATAGAGTAGTTCTCAAGCCCTATTATCCTATTTTATTTTTTGATTGGTAAAAATTCATTAAAAGTGGGTTTTGAAAGGGGCCCCAAAACCTTTTTACACAAGGTCAACAGACCAATCAGAAGGCCAAAGGGTAGGCCTTTTTGAAAGAAACATTAAAATCCCACCCAAAGGAGGAAATCTAAAAAAGTTCCCACCCATCAGGAAATTTAAAAAATCCCACCCAAAGCAGGAGATTTAAAAAATCCTACCCAGGTAGGAAAAATACAATTTAGAAATCCCGCCCAAGGGGAAAATCAAAAACCAAAATCCTACCAAGGAGAAATTGGAAGTCAAAGCCACCTAGAAAGAAAATCCACCCTAGAAGAGGCAAATGGACCAAAAAAAACCACTAGTCAAACTGGAAAGGGCCATCCCGCCCAAGCAGGATCGGTACTAACATGAGCAAATAGAAAAAACTAGAATTCTACCCATGAAAACTAGAAACTACTATAGGAAAGCGAAAATAGCTGAAAAACAAAACCAAGATCCTGCCTAGGGATGGTCTGGGAAGGTAGTCGAAGAAGAAGCATTTCGCACAGCTAAAAAATAAAACTAGGATCCCACCAAGGGATGTCCTAGGAAGGCATTCCAAGAAGCAGCATCCCACACAGGGCTTGGAAAATGGATCAACAAGTCTGAGGATCTCCACAGGCTGTGAGATCCCCTTGCACACAAGGTTGAACTACAAGAATGTCGAATCCCCAGTTTGAAGTCATAAATGCTACCGAGAAAAATAAGAATCTGGCACCAAGTAGAAAACCTATAAAAAACCTGGGGAAGACCTGAGAGCAGCCAGGAAAGAAGATCCCAACAACTCATCAGGAAATCCAAGAGAGAACCCAGGGACACTCGATGTCATGGGCATAGTAAGGAAACCCTTAAATAGGCTAAGAAAGAAGCATACAAGTGGATCAAGGACCTTCCACCCAAAGGAGATCGTATGCATCGATCAAAATCCTAGAGATAAAGGCCTGGGATGTACCATGAAACTGGTGCAAAACTAGGGGAGGGGGAGGCAAGAAAGTAGAGTAGGACATATCATGCAGAGCAGGAAGTCTGAAAGGGTATGTTTACCATATTCTTTGCAATTTGGTCTATTTTTTAGGGAATGTAGTTGAATTTGTGATAGTTGCAAAGGATTTCAACTCTTTTGGAAGTATAAAGTAAATGGACTCATTATGTGCTTTAGTCAATCACTTTTTCTCCTTTGGTTTATTGATTTAGATTAATCATTAAGAACTAATAACTCATGATCTCTTCCTTCTTCTATTTCTTGTCCAAGCACTTTTGAAAGTTTATAATAAATCTTCTTTTAAGTAGGTTCATGCAAATACTCTTTTGATGATGGAAATTAGGTGGACCAAGAGCAAGTTGATGTCTTCAAACAAGATGATATATGTTATGAAATGGAAAGACCTTCAAGTCATACCTTATACCAATATGGAAGTTTGAAGCAACTTTTATGTGGTGGTGATATTGACTTATCTTCTTCAATTGAAGCCTTAGTGGAGCTATTGTTTGGATGTGTGTGGGAGTATCTAATAGTGGTAGTGATGACTATGGTCTAGCCTAAAGATACTCTTGTGTAGAGGTATTTTTGTAGTGGCAAATTTTAGATGATAAGGTGGATTTATATAAGTCTATCTCAAATCATGGAGGCCCATTACAACATCCATTATAAGGGGAGCTATTAAATATCTTCTCTCCATATCCCTTCAATTCAAAATATGAGGGGGTGTTGAAAGTGTAATCTAACTTTTGGCCAAACTTGACATTGTATAATGTAATCTTAGATAGACCTAAGGGAAATCATTATACAATGTATTTAATTTATTGTAATATTTTATTATGTAACCCTAGGGACCATGGTTAACCTTGTTATTTCTAAATCTATCTTATAAAATTATAATTAACTTTAAAGACCTCTTATTATGTTGGATTAGTTTAAACTCATTTATATAACTAGGGTTTTGGTATTGGTATACATACCCTTACCACTCCATCCATTGCATTATAGTGTAGTGTTTATTATCTATGAATAATATAGTGATTATTTATGGTACCTATGGGTTCCCACAATATATTTCTTTTTTTCATTCTTTTTTGTGCTTTCTATGGATTGCTTTTGTTTATTTTTTTTAGATAGTTATGAATTCCAACACAATCTTTCTCTTCATTTGGAATCACATCATAAAGAAACCTGTATTTTATTAATTATCACCAAATGTATGCATATCCATTTATAATAACATAATTCTAGCAACATTGCATCAAGAATATCATTATTTCCACATTTAGGGCTAAGTCCCTCTTATGCTCTCAAAAAAGCATCTATATTGATATGATTCTTACCTGGTCAATCAATAATGTAAAAATCATATTATTACAAAAAAAGAATCCATCTTTTCTAAAGAGAAGACAAATAATGTTATAGATAAGGAAACCCTAGCCAAAGATGATGGCTATGGTTTCCTTCTCTATAAATGTATAATTTACCTTAGCAGTACTCATTTATCTACTTTGAAGTAGATAGGATGTTCATACCCATTTTCATCCTACTCACTCAATATATTTCCAAGTTCTATGTCAAATGTATCTATGCATACAATAAATGGTTTACTCTAATTTATATTCTTTAACACTTGAGATATTATTAGGGCCTACTTTAGTTCCTCAAATGTAGCTTTAACTTCTTTTAATAGCTCATAAGGCATATCCTTCTTGAGTAACTACATTAATGGTAGTGCAATCCTTGATAAGTTCTTAATGAACCTCATATTATACCTCATATGGCCTAAGAATGATCACAACTTATCCTTGTTGATAGAAAATAATAACTCCTTAATATTTGTTACTTTTGTAGGATCAATTATGATCCCTTGATGGAAGATGACATGATCCAACAAGATGCATTTTGTGCATTCAAATATGCATTTTTTTATGATTTATGCCCTGTCCTCATCCAATTGTTAAATAATATTCTCAAGAGAAGTCATATGATCTACCTTTTTCCTATAAATATAAACATCATCTAGAAATCTCTGATAAAATTTCTAATGTAAGGTTCAAATACCTTATTTATTTGTTGCTAGAAAGCTGTGTGTGCATTGCACAACCTTAATGACATCATTTGATATTAAAATGTACCCCATAGATCAATGAAGGTTTTCTTTAGCTATTATATTTCTACAATATGAATCCTATTGTAGCCACTATAGGCATCCATAGTTATAACACTCATGTCCTACAACTTCATCCAAAATCTGATATGAGAAGAGGGGAATTTAATGGTATTTCTTTGTAACCTCATTTAGATTTTGATAATCAACACAAACCCTTGGGTTTCCATTATTCTTTCTTAAAATTATGAATGGAGATTCCCTCTTTGAGTTGTCTACTATAAAATGAAGCTTGTATCTAACAAATTTTCTCTCTTCCTTAACAAAATTGGTAAATTTTGGATATGATATAGCATTTGATTTACAAGTTTAGTATCATCAACCAAATCTATATGATACTTTACCCAATCCACGTATGATAAAAAGTGAACAAATGTATATAGTTGCAAAAGAGCTGGACTACATTGATGATTTGCTAGCCAAGTCATTACTACGTTCCGAGCATGCGGAGGTCTTGAGGAAAGTTTTCGATCGCCTTATCGAGCATAATGTAAGATTGAATCCTAAGAAGTGCGTATTTGGCATAACTTCAAGAAAGATTTTAGGATTCATTGTTTTAAAGCAAGGCATCGAAGTTGGCCTAGCGAAGGTCAAGGCTATTTTAGAGATGCGTCATCCCACAAATATTAAGGAACTAAGAATCCTTCAGGGCAAAGTAGCATCCATAAAGAGATTTATCACTCAACTATCGAATAAATGTCAATCTATAAATCGATTGCTACACAAGGGGGTCCCATTCAATTGGGACGAGGACTACCAAGCAGCTTTCACTGAGATTAAGCATTACCTGGCAACGTCGCTAGTATTAGCTCCACCAAGTCCAAAAGAACTTTTTTTGCTATATATATTGGCAATAGACTTTGCATTAGGGACCATGTTGGCCCAAAAGAACATACAAGGCAAAGAGCAAGCCATATATTACATTAGCCGAACCTTGGTGAGTTACGAGCTAGGACATGCATATGTGGAAAAACTATGTTTAGTAGTAGTGTTCACTACCAATAAATTACGGCACTACATGTTGAGTCATGCGACATATGTGATATCAAAATAAAATCCTTTGTAGTATATGATGAGCAAGACATATCATAATACACGTACTACAAAGTGGATCATGTTATTGATAGAATTCAATCTGGAATTCATAAGCCAAAATTTCATTAAGGGACAGGTCATAGCAGATCAGTTAGCTGAGGTTCCATTGTCCAACAGTAGACCTATAACAATCGAGCTTATGGATGATGCAGTGTTTGTAGTATCCGAAGCTCCCAAACCCAAAGAACCAGAGAACAATGTTGATATGACTCTATTATTTGATAGTTTGAAATTCGAGCAAGGATATGGTGCAGGGATAGTGTTTCTCACGTTGCAAGGAGCTCCAATGCCATTGTCATTCAAAATAGACTTCTCATACACCAACAATAATGCTGAATATGAAGCCCTACTTTTGGGCCTCCATATAGCCATCGCCATGAATATCAAGAGACTAAACATCTTTGGTGATTCCCTACTCATAATTAACCAAGTGAAGGGACTATTTTAGTGTCAATTTTTGGTACTAAAAGCCTACAAAGATCTTGTTGCCACATATCTAGCTAAACTAAAATGGTACAACATCGAGGCAATCCCTCGTTCATCAAATAGGTTCACAGACACCATGGCATCTTTGGGATCCTTAATCCCTCAGAATCTGTCTGCTGACTTCACTACCATCCATGTTAAGATGCTATCGCATCCTACAGCAAAGCGTGCAACATTTGATAACAAAGAATCAGTCAACATGATTAGTATGAAGCCAAAAGCTTATTAGTTCTACAAAGCTGAAGACTTTCTCAAGAAGGCACCCTAGGGGTCTTTAACCTCCCAGATTCTTGCGGGGAGTGGCACCACCATTCACCACAAGGTTTTTTCCCAGTTTGCATTTACAAAGATAAATATGCAGGGGGAGCAATTCATCTTAGCAGTCAAAGCTGAGGCTTATCAAAACTGGATGTCACAAATCCAAGACTTCTTAAAACTTGGTTTGATCCCTAAGGGATTGTGGCATGCCGCAAGGTGCACATTCAAATAGAAAGTGACTAAATATATCTTGATAGGAGACATTTTGTACCATCAAAGTTATGATGGAGTTCTCCTTTGTTGTTTTGATCCCCAAGAGTCATCTTGGGCAATTTCAAAGGCTCATGATGGTACATGCGATGGCCATTTCAGAGGCATGGCCATCGTCAAGCGCATCCTTTGAATGGGTTATTATTGGCCCACTATGGAGAAGGATTGCAATGTGTATGTCAATAAATGCATCAAATGTCAGCATCATGCTAATCTTATGCACTTGCCATCACAAACCCTACAAAGCCATCCAAGCGACTTGGCCATTTGCTTAGTGGGGGTTTGATCTAATTGGCAAGATCTCTCCTTCGTAATCAGGCTGACATACATTCATTATTACGACTACTAAGTATTTTACAAACTGGGTGGAAGCCATTCCCTTAACAACAACCATTGGAGCTCACATAACAAAGTTCATAATGGAGCATATCATAAGTCATTTTGGGATACCCTCCAAAATAGTTTTGGATAATGGAACTTCTTTTAACAACAAAATAGTGTGAGCTTTAACATCTAAGTACCGCATCAAACAGATTTTTGCAACTCCATATTATCCATAGGAAAATGGGCAAGCTGAGGCCTCAAACAATACTGTGGTAGCCATCTTGAAAAGATAGTGCAAGAACACCACAAGGATTGGCATATACAGCTGCCCCTTGCATTATGGGCTTATAAGACTAGCATTCGAACTCCCACTGGGGCAACTCCGTTTTCACTAGTATATGGCATTGAGGCCATTATACCCTTAGAGTTGGAAATTCCAACGTCGTGCGTCACATTGAAATAGTTCATTGATGATGACATCGCATGACAAGCTCAACTAGATCAATTAACGCTACTGGATGAACGTCACGTGAATACCCTAGAGCATCTCCATGTATATCAAGAGTGATTAGAATGAGCTTACAATATCAAAGTCCACCAGAGAGACTTTGAAGTTGGGGATCTTGTGCTGAAAGAAAACCAACAGAACTCGAATTTGCCACCTGATATGCGAGACAAATTTACGACTAATTTGCTAGGACCCTATATCATATCTAAAAATATTGGTATGGGTACCTATCTCCTGACATCGCTAGGGGGTGTTGAAGAGCCTAAACCTCTCAACATCATCCATATTAAGGCGTTCTATGCTTCGAGAGTGTAGCAAAAAAGTCTCCAAAGGCATTTGTAAGCCCTTTGGTCAGTCAAAAAGGCACCAAGGATTTCTAAAAAATTGCTTGGTCAACCCAAAGTCTCCAAGAGTTTTTTCCAAACTAATTGGTCATCCCAAAAGGCTCCAAGCTCTCATTCGAGTGATTTGGTCATGTCAGAAAAAGCTCCAAAGGCATCTATAAGCCCTTTGGTCAGTCAAAAAGGCACTAAGGATTTCTAAAAATTGCTTGGTCAACCCAAAGGCTTTGAGGGTTACTTAAATCCACTTGGTCATCCCAAAAAGGCACCAAGGATTTCTAAAAAATCACTTGGTCAATCCAAAGGCTCCGAGAGTTCCTATAGCTTCTCGATCATCCTAAAAGGACTCCAAGCTCTCATGCTGAGATTTTGGTCAACTAAATGTTCCAAAGGCATTTGTAAGCCCTTTGGTGAATACAAAAGGCTCCAAGGATTTCTAAAAATTGCTTGGTCAACCCCAAAAATATCCAAAGGCATATATACTCATTGTTTGGTCAAATATGAAAGCTCAAAAATTCATAAAAATTTGAAAATATATAAAATTCCAAAAAAATTGGTAAAGCATAAAATCCAAAAACATTTTCTTTTGCAGTTTGCATTTTCATACATGCATTCACCTCATCATATTGCATTTAGGTATTTTTCATCCGTTGCATTCCACAATAGAGTGTAATGTGTCTATCAAAATCTTACAAAAGGTCGCATGTTTGTGTTTCAATCATGCACCCTTGCATTTATCATAATTCATTGCATTCATACACGATATCTATTGCGGAGAAATATGTATGTATATTAAGTTTTCCAGTCACTCAAACATACCTAGTGGTTTCTTCAGATATTGTAGAAATCTTACTTTACTTTTATAGATGAGGTCATTAGTTGGGATAGTGCTTCAACATATCAGGATCCTGTCACTAAACAAAACAATATAAAATCCTTCTAAGACAAGAGATGATGAAAGCTGTGAAAGTGGTCTTAGGTATCTAGAGAGATGGGTTTCACGACCTGCTTATCTTGCAAATATTCTGGTCTAGAGTGGTGAACCTTGACAAAAGGACAAGAATTTCCCCTGCGCGTACACAGATACAAAGTTAAATTTCAAGTTCAAAAGTGGAAAAATTTCAAATTTCAAAGGTCAAAGTTCAAAATTTACAAGTCAAAGTTCAAAATCCCAAGTAATATAGTGAATCAAAAGCACTATAAAAATTTCTTTCTCAAAGTAAAGCGTAAATGAAACTTAAAAAAAAAACAGTGACAAGAATCACTACATATGAGCAAGTATAAAAAAAAAGGGGCTGAGAACTTGAATCCCTAGATTGTTCACCATATCGAAAACCATAGAGTGAACCCTGATCGCAACAATGGGTTGAAAAAGTCTTGCCTACTTTTGGAGTAGTAGTTCTGTTGGGTGATCCCTAATCGCACCAATGGTTTGAAAGAGTCCTGCGTGCTTTTAGAGGGGTAGCCTTGATCAATTTACAAGATGTGCTAGCTCTAGATGCCTAGGTTTTTCTAGCTGTATAAGTCTAATCAAAGTTGAAAAAGGATGGTACGATCGTATGAGGAACCCTATCTCACATATGGTTTGAAAGAGTCCCGACTGACATATGGGGTATGCTTATGGTCTATCTAAAAATACTCACATGCACACATAAGGATAATGAATAGTTGGGTCTGTCACGACAAAAGCCTTGTCCAATAAAAGCCTTGTACAGTTAGTATGTGATTTTTGGAGAAGTCTACTAGGGTGTTTGAGTCTCATGGAAAACCTCAAAAAATTCTCTCGTAGCAACAAAATATCAAATACCACTAGACAAAAAGTGAAAATATCAAGAAAAAGAAAAAGAAAAGAGTCATCCATTTATTAGAATGTATTTTACAAAGCACAATCAAACATATAGGATAGATACCGCATAAATATTAGAAATGATGTTTATATGGCCACTGACTATAAAGTACAGCAAAGAAAAATATACAGAATGACATATTCATTCATTAGAATTATACCAATCCATTTTACTGCATTTCATATATGGGTGATTAATTGATTAAGTTCTTGTAATGAGAATTATCAATTATTTTGCATGATTGTTATACATTCTATGGTGTCATATTTTAAAATTGATATACATAGTTTACATTCATTCCTTATGTTTTAAGTGATTAAAGCATACAGGTTCATTCCCATTAGATTATGATTATGTACATAATGTATTACCATACATTGCATATCATACCATAACTTCATAAAAATAAACGCATGCCCACAAATCAAAAACAAATACGCATTAAAAATAAACAGTGCATCCATATGCATACATCATATATGGCACATCTAATCATCTAGATCACTGCATCTCATCAACATCATCATAAATAAGATAGCTATATAGTGCATGTCATCCATACATCACATCATATAAACATAGCATCAACATAAGCATTGCATCCATGTGCATCAAATAAACATAAAATCAAAAATAAATATCGGTACACATAATGAGCCATAAATGATCAAGTCATATATATATATATATATATATATATATATGTGTGTGTGTGTGTGTGTGTGTCCAAAAGAGTACATAGGGAGTGTATCAAAATGCTCGTAGGCTACAAAGTGTGTAGGTCCTTGACCTTACACCCAAAATAAATATGGCATATAAAAAATGTAGTCTACATCTAGCAAAGCCCAGATCTAGTTTGCTCCCCCTGTACCGGAGCTCTCGTCACCTCCCTCAACATTGTACTCTAGAGCCTACTCTCCTGTCTTCTCTGGCACCCATGGTGGGTCCTACTATGGATCTTGCTTGCCTCCAAATTCTAAGGCACCCAACACATGAGAAACTGGTAACTGAATTATGCTAGTCCTTTGACTGGTAGCCCCTAAAGTCTGCCCTGCATCTCTAGTTCTGGCACGTGATGTCACACCATGTTTGTAGAGGACCTGTGCGTCCTCTCAGTCCTATGAGTCTTGTGAATCAAGCTTACCATAGACTATTTGGATGTCCTAAACTTGGTCTACTAAGACTCTAAAGTGAGAGGATCCTTAGGAACCTGTAGCCTGTGCATCTCAATGTAGTCGACTAGCTGATAAACATGATCAAGTCGGGTTGCATGCATCTCATTGGTCCTCATGACCATGTTGCATAGTCACTCTACCTTGACCATTGGATCTTGACCACCTGCTAAAGCTACCAGTAGTGTTGTCAGAGCCCCCATGGTAACCTGAGGAGGAGGCATAGCCCCGCTCGATGCCCGAAGGAGATCCCTATTTGCCTCTATTGTAGTCCAATGTGTCTATGCTAACTCCAATGTAGTCTATAGTCTTTGAACTTGGGTCTCTACATCTATAGCCGATGTAGTGAGATCTTGTATCTGATCCTGCACCTCAGTCAGGTGCCTATCCCTGTCAGCTACCTTCACCTTTAGAGTGGTGATAGTAGTATCTCACTCCAGTTGATGTGTATGGAATCTTCCAAGCTAACACTGCAAGTTAGCCACTTGAGCTAAGAGCAACCCCTCTGCACTGTCAGGAGGGACCTCACCCTCCTCTAGAGCCTCCTCATTTGGGTCAATCTTAAGAGTCTCCTTGATGGTAGCCTTTGCGCCCCAGCTGCCCTCTATTCGTTGGTGCACCCTACGCCCATTGAGATCCACCTTTGCCTCTGCCTTATCTAGCTCTTGGCCTAGAGGCCCTTGCTCATACCATCTGAACATGGACCATAACCCGTTATACTATGGAGTGGTCCCAGCAATCTTAACTCTATTCTCCTAGTAGTCATTAGGATCATCTCTTAGAGGCTCAGGAATGATCCACTATAGATCAGTCTTCACGACCAAGCGTCAGTATCTAAAAGAGATCTCTGGAATGTCCTGCACCATGTCAAACTGTTGCAGGACACAAGAGTAGAACTGATACTCTATAATATCAACCTTTAAACTGATAATCTTCTTGTCTCAATGAGCCCATTGAAACCACTCGTCTGCCTTAGGCTATGCAAGGAAATCCATGTAGGGGCACCAGACAACATTCCCCAACTTGAGTGATGCAAATCAAGTAATATAATGCTCAACGTTGCTAGCATGGATCCTACTATGGGTACCCTTCCCCTCATGAGGCTAGCATGTAGCGTAGCACTGATGATCGACATCTATATCAGCAATGTGTAGTGAAAGATCTGTAATATGCTCGATCTGGATGTGCTTCCACCCCTATATATACAATAGAAGACTACAGTTGATGCCCTTACGGCTATGCTCAGTAATATGATACAACTCCCTATAGATATGACATAGCAGGGTGCTCCCCCATGATAAAAGTAATGGCTCCTATGTATAACTCTGAACAACCCTCTAAGCAGTGGACAAGAGGTTCCAAGGAATCCTCATGCTCGAAGAGTCTGGAAGAATAATTTGTACTACCAACTGCATGAAGAGGGCTCCACGTGTAGATAAGACATCCTCGTGATACCAGTCATCGATGTGCACTCCTCCATGGTCAATCGCCTCTTAATCATCATCGCTCTGATTGCTGAAGATAACATCAAAAACATCCTCCTTTACCTCGAAGGTAGAGGAGATGATGGCCTCACCATCGATGAGGATCTTTAAGATCCTATAGATGTCCTCCAAGGTAACAGTCATTTCACCTATAGGCAGGGTAAATGTGTTAGTCTGTGCATTCCAACATTGGGCCAACATAGTCAGGTAGGCTTGATCTACCCTAATAGTGGGTAGATCCATGACATAGCCAAACCTGACAGCTTGGAACCAATCTCGGTCGACATCAGAAAGAGCCTCATAGAGAGTCTTCAGAATGTCAGGCTCCCGGGCTCTAGAAGTCAATTTTTGAAATAAAAAGCATAATGTAAGACAAAATCTAGGTAAACAGAGCTAAAAACAATGCTAAAAATGATAAAAACATCTAAAAATTAAAAATTAAAAAAAATAGTAAAATTAGTCAAAATTTTCTAAAGTTGTCGAATCGCGGGTTAACCCTGGGGTTCGCATGCTATCAATTTTTACCATTGGGATTTTTGAATCCTAACCACAACTGAAACCTATGGTCCCAAATTTACCAATTGGGAACTGCAGCTACCAACTGCAGTTTAGGAGAGGCACCCATTTCGGGTACCCTCCTAGTCCACTAAATCAAAAAATTAAAAACCTAAGCTAACCTAGACTAGTGGGGTTCATTACTAGTAATTTAGTGAGGTTCATTATCCGCATTACTTAATGTGGTTCATTTTACTGGTATTGAGTGCGAGGTCTCGGTTTTGAGTTACCTTGCCTACACCCTGGCCTCGGCTAGTAGATGGCTGATTAGGATCCGCCATCAAGGTAGACGAGTGTAATTATGGTAGAGTGTGGTAGCATTTCGGATCAGGGAATGTTCTCTCACTCTCAAAGCTCTCAAGTTGCTAGTGCTTGCAAGAAAATAATGAAAATTTTCAAATGGGAATTCAATTTATAGGTTCTCCTAGTCTCGAAAAATCGCAACTGACACCTACGATTCCAGAACTAGGGTTTTTCGTCAGCAGGTATGACTCGCGGTTCCCAAAATTTGAAAAATTAAACCATAGACCATACCTGCGGTCCGTAGCTAGCATTAAATGCACTCAAAACCCATCGTGGGAAGGTCTAAAAAAACAAATTAATGACTCCCATTAGATAAAAATTCAAAATCAATGATCAAAATTGCAAATTTGGTGATGTTAAAAGCACCAGGATCAATCAAATAAATGCAAAATTAAAACAAAAAAATCAAATAATTAAAAACCAAATGTGCCTCATATTCAGTTATTTATCCTATACACTTGGTGATTGTAGCGAGTTGTGATCCATGCAATCCGACAAGATGAGTAAATCACCATAAGGACATTTGGGACAAAATTGTCATTTCTTTTATGACATATTTCAACAAATCATCGACAAATATGATTCAACACAAGTCTAATTGCATTTGTATCATTTTGATTCCTTAAGACAGCTATTGTAGTCTGACTGCTCCATGGGATAGAAATGTGCAAATACTACTAAGAGTTGCAATCATAAGCTGAACTAGGCCTAGCCAAGGCATTAAAAGGCTCGAATCTAAATTTGTTTAGGATCATTCATTATGGTCAAGCGATTTCATCGCTTCATACATTGTCATTACCCTCATCGACTCGTCGCTTGAGGGGGTAGTCATAATTTCATAATCATAATCAAAGTCAACAGAAGATCCCTAAGATCATAGATCCCCTGATATTGTCAAAATTGTGTTTGTTCTTGCGAATCATTGTCAACAGCTATCATAAGCTTCCCCCTTTGCTTCGGGCAAACAATAATAATGATAATTGGTTTGTAACTCTCATCCTTCAGATTTATGGGTCAGAAGATACCCATACTTGGCATTGATGCTATCCGAATGTCTGATGACGAATGCAGACTTTTCAAAATGTAAGCCTTTCACGAGTTGGAAGCAAAGCAATGATTCCAAGAGTAAGGTTCATTTTCGATTGCTTTTGATGACTTTCTTAAAATCGGCATTATAAGTGCAATTTTGATGGAATATGACACATATATTTAAAATTTATGGGTAATTTTGATTGTATGTTGCATTTAATTTCCTATTTTTTGCACTTACATCATAAGTTACAGTTCGAAAGCACATAAGACCCCAAATTTTAAACTTTTTTATGCAATTTATTGCACAACAACATTCGGTATATATAGTATCTCTGGTCCACACTTACAGATAAAGTTGTTGTGCTTGGACTACTATATCTAACACCTAATATAGCTACAAAAATGATGTTTGAGCTATTATTATCTATAAATCATCGAGGAGAAATAAGGCATGCCAATTATTTTATTGATATTCACTTCATCAAATACCCTAATTGATTCCTATTACATGGCTTAATTTCCTCCAACTAATCATTCTTTTTTAGAAGGGTTTTTAGGCAGGTGCCCACAATTTTGAGTGAATTCTATTTCAATACTCATTTGTGGTATATCAAAATAGAGACCATTTTGGAGAGATAAGGAACCTTCATATTGGTCATTGCTAAAGCATAGCTGTTAATCTTCATAGTCAAATTTTTTTGCACTAAGGAGGGGAAGATTCTTTTATCCATCTCAAAAAAAATTCAACAAGTGGGGAAGACTTGTAAGGGTGCATTTTTGGTAGAGACCGACACCTTAGTCAAAATTCTTGTAAAATTCCATTGTAAAAGGTGCATTTTCGATAGAGATAAACACCTTAAATGGGTAGATCCAAGAAAAAGAATGTCCCAAAACCAACTGATGATGTTGCTACATCAGTTAAAGATCCTTACTTTCTAGTAGGGTGGGAAGGAATGGATTTTTTTGAGGATGGAAAATATCTCACACTACGTAGTGGTGTAAAATCCATTCTCAAAGATTCTTAAGTTTCTGAAGACCTTTAAATAAATGGTGCTCAAATTCCTATAGGTATTGTAAGGGCAGTCTACATGACATTGATTTCACTTGACATGGCCCAACATCAAAAGAAAAGGGATATCAATGAGGAATCATATATCTTAATTCTAATAGTCGATTCTTGTTGTGACACAAGTGGTACTCAACCTATGATGGTGAATGCTTGTTGTAGCATAAGTGACCTTCGGTCCATGGTACCCAATGCTTGTTGTGATACAGGTGATCTCCTGCCTATAAGGGTAAATATCAGTTGCAGCACAGGTGATCTCATCACAAGAGAAAATTTTACTTGTGACATCAATGACTTAAAAATTGAACCTCCTAAAATGAGCTCCATAATCTCATCAATAGTAAAAAATACTATATTGTTAAGAGTATATATTAAGATGAAGAAATTGGGTGTTTTAAAATACACCAAAGACATTGGATCTAAACTAATGAAGAAAATAGGATTCAATGGTGAAATATTAGGTAAACATGGACAAGGCATTAAAAATCCTATAATTCGAGCCAAAGAATGAAGGCCTTGGATATTTTGGACAAACAAGTACCAGTAAAACCATGTTTGAAAAATCTAAAGCTCCTTCAACTTCTACAAAGCATTGTTGCATTCATTGTGGAAGAACGGGACATGTAGGAGTTAGGTGTTGAAAACTACATCCTTGTGATTCATGTGGATGTACAAATCACTCCTCTTCAAATTTTTGGTACAAAGTGAAAATAGACAACAGGGTTCATATTGATTGTGAATGAACAAATCTCACACAATGGACCAAGATGAAAGAAATGTTGTTTGGCTTCTATAGAAAAGGTAAAACCTATGGTAAACCCAGAGGCAGATCCAATGATAGAATGAGTAGTAGTCCTAAATGTAATGACCCAGTGATAAACCTAAAGGCAGATCCAGTGATAATGATCCAAAGGCAAACCTACAGACAAATCCAAAGGTAATGATCCAAAGATAGATCCAGAGGCAGATCCAGATATAGACCTAGAGGTACTAATCCATAAGTACACTTAGAGCAAGATCCAGCATAAGAGCATCTTTCATTATACTCTCCTACACATTAAGGGGGGGTCATATATGTTATCCCAAATAATGGAATAAGGGGAGGTGTTAGAATAATATTCCACCATTGGGATATTAATTCCCTAATTGTAATATGATATTTTCTAGCGCATATTTGTTAGCACCTCTAGGTGAGGAGTTAGTTTGTTATTAAAACCACCTACAATATGGTTAGAGAATTTGGTTACGACATGTACTATATATTGTACTCCATTTATCAATACAATTTAATATTCGTAATTCTTCATAATGTTGATCTTCTTGGAAAAATCATATTTTAGAAGGCAAATGGCTAAGAAGTTTCTATCTCCTAATGAAAATGATATCGAGTATTTAATATAGAAAAATTATTAGTTTGAGGGAGATCAAAATTATGTTTGATATAAAGGAAATCTAGACATTGTCTAATTTACCTAATTTCATATGTAATATTCTAATATTTTTATGGGAGTGGCCCCTAATGGATGACATATATAAAATTTAGCCAATTGTAATGTTGATCTTGGAAAAATTCATATTTTAGAAGGCAAATGGCTGAGAAGTTTCTATCTCCTAATGAAAATGATATCGAGTATTTAATATAGAAAAATTAGTAGTTTTGAGGGAGATGAAAATTATGTTTGATATAAAGAAAATGTAGACATGGTCTAATCTAGCTAATTTCATATGTAATATTCTAATTTTTTATGGGAGTGGCCCCTAATGATGGCATATATAACTTATTAAAAAATACAGACAAGCACCAAGGTGTAGGAAGTAGCAGGCAATAAAGTACAAGTAAGCAATATATAGAGCTAAAAGGGAAAATTTCAAAAAAAAAATAGGGGAGGAATTTGAATGGAAAACACAATTTCTTAAAAGCTAAACTTTACCAATAATTTCAAGTATCCAAATATGGTTGTTAAAAAATAATGAATTAGAACATGATATGCATGTTTTAAAAAAATAAATTCTTGATACTTAAACTTATTGGATATTTGTTAGAGTTAATTGATATTAAAGGATGCATTGTAATAGAGTAAAACCCTAAATACAAGTATTTTATAAAATTTTGTTTTATAAATTCATTATGTGGGAATGAAACAAGCCCCACCCATATTACATCAGGACCACATAGTGGTATTACACTAGTTTGACAATTATGCATGCATAATTTTACAACATTTAAGCCTATCTTCTCCTTGAGAGTTGATGAATAAAACTAATTGAGTTAATTATAGTTGATTAAATGCTAAGGTTCACCTATGATATTTGAATCTAGGTTTAAGATGTAAAACTATTCTCTCTTGACCAATTGTTCTAAACCCCATGGCCCAAAATTTAAGGTTCACCCATAATATTTGAACCTAGGTTTGATATGTGAGACTCTTCATCCTAACAAATCACTTTGTACCCCATGGGCAATATTTTATTAGTTTCTTATGTAAAACATTTATTTATTATTTTTAGAGCTTTAAAGAAGCAACTTGATTTTTTTAGATGGATCATGGTTTATGGGTAATGTAAGATTATTCATGATAGTTTTCATATAGATTTTACACTTTAAATGAAGGAACCATGTTTGGGCTAGATAAATTGGTCTTCTCTTTCATTTATTAGAAGAAAATATGAAAACATTGATAACACTTTGGTTAAATCTATTATCATCACACATTTTTCAATAGGAAGAACTATCCATTTAGCTTAAGGATTTATGTTATGATGCATATAAATAAACCTCTTCTAAAGAAAATTATAATTAAATCATAAATATAAAAGTGAATACAATTCTTTTATTGATTATATAGGATTAAAATGGATCCCGCTTATATTACATCATGATTGCATTACAACAATGTTTCATCAAACTACTTAGTGGTACTAATAACATCTTGTCAACTATACATATATCCCTTGATAATATTTTAACCTATGTCTTTGCTTAAAATTTCTACATTTTAACCATTTGTAAATATAAATACATTTTGTAGACTATAAAATTTTTATTTTTGGATGTAAAATTTGTTATGATATTGGTCATTTAGCCAAGACTATCCTCAACACATTAGAAAAGATAATTGAGAGAAAACTCTTTCACTAACTTGAAAAAGTAGAAGTCCTTCAAAAATCCATAAATCTAAGGAGAATTAGAGATTGGAAAGAGAATACCATGAAAACCGTGTTTCCAAATAATCCACAAAAGGTTTAGAAATCTATTACATGGCAAAACAATAATATTAGAAAACCATCATCTCCTTCACTTTAAATAAATATAGACAAAATGTCTTAGATAAAAAAATGGACGTGTTAGTGAGAGAATAAAGAAAAGAACAAGATTTAGATATATAATAATAGTATATATATATATATATATATATATATATATATATATATATATATATATATTACCTTTGGAAAATATTTTTGATATCATGATTTGGACATAATAAAAATATTAAAAGATCTAAAAAAAACTAGATAAAAGAGATAAAATAAAATAAACCAGATTAACACAAAATAACCTCTATCATAAAATAAATAAATAAATAATCTAAACATCAAAATAAATATAAAGGATGAAATTCCATAACAATATATAAAATGTTTAAAGAAAATGTTAATACTTGGACCAAGAACATAAAGACGAAGATATCCTCGTGGAATATCAATAACATAAATGTTCTTATTACTCTTTTAGATTTAATTTAATTATTATTATTTTAATAAGTTATATAGGATTGAAATGGGTCCCATGTGTATTCCATCATGACTACACAGTGGTACTACAACAACTTGGTAATTATGCTTGCATTCTTTGACAAGATTTGAACCTTGGTCTCCTCCTTCAAAGTGGAGGAATTTAAATGGTTGAGCTAATCCCAATTGATAAATTCAATTACTAATAAATCATGGATTTAATATCATTTTATTACAGGTTCGAGGTGTAGACCAATTGGTTCAACCAAACCCCATAAGGGGAGTGGAGGTCCAAGGTTCAAATATCGAGGGCCTTGTCAGACTGAACGCTTGTACCTTTTCTAGTGTTATCAACAATGTAAAAGGTTTTAAATGATTATGGCATAGTAGTTATAGGGGTGGACTACGTGAAGAATTATGTGGCGGATTTTGGGGGTAAAGACGTAGAATACTATGTCAACCATAAAAATTCGAACCTGCCCGGATTCATGGTGGCTACCGTTTCCACTATGTAAATTAAAAAATATATGTTATTTTATTACTTGAATTAAATAGATAATAATAATAATAATTTTTGTATTTGTAAGATGTTAAAAAAGTATGATGTGCTAGTAGGGTCCTCTCTTGGAATATATGGAGGATTAGTAATTGCTTAGGATAATATATTGTTATGTGAATATTTGATATATATATTTTTTTTTATTAGCTAGATGAAGGGATTTTAGTGGATATTTGATATATCAGTGAGATAACTAGATGGCCATTAGATTAGAAATTATTACTTTAAAAAAATTGGTTATTATTACTGATATATGGTCTAATTAATACCCTCAAAAGAAAATAATGTTGTAATCAATTCTTAATCTTAGGTTCTTATCTTCTAATGAGATAACGCATTACTATTTTAATAATATTTTTTGTTAAAAAGTGTGGACTAGGAGAAACCCTCACCTTTAATTGTTTTAATAAGTATGCAAGTGTGAGTAAGAAGCAAGTGCAAAAAAGGACAAGGCATCATATTTTCTTGTTCCAATATTTGGGAAATTTAAAACTAAAAGATTTTTATGAAGAATATCTAGATATCATGCCAAGAATGTCAATTTTAAAATTCCTTATTGGAAGTAGGGATTCCCTAATAACAAGTATGTATGCCCTAGTTGGGAACAAGATGAGAAAATCTATGGTAAAACCTATGTAGGTAGTGAATATTATACTAGAATTGATGATCAATTGTGAAACTATCAAGCATGATACAATGGTTCTTATATGTAAAGGGTTAATAAGTAACTTCCAAGGATATTGGCCAAGTTTTTGGGAGATTTAAAATTGGATCAAGTGGAAGTGGGGATTAAATAAAATTTCTCTATTTTTATTTTAAAAGGGTTTTTCCTCATTTTCTCTAGTTCAAAAATGAGGGATTAAGAAATGGGTGGTGGAACATGGTTTAAGGGGAGAGATGCATCATATTTAAGACCATGGAGTGAAAAATTTTCTATGGAGATAAAAACTATAAAATAAATATTGGTGGGGATTAAGATTTTTGGACTTCCATATTGGCTTATAAATAAAGATGTTTTGAATAATATGGTAACACTCTAGGGGAGTTCATCTAAAATATTACAACTAATAAGGAGGAAAGACATGTTGTATGCTCTCAGATATGGGTTGCCATGGATATTTTAAAATATTTACCACCATCCATAAAAATTAAATATGAATCAAGAGAATAGGATCAACAAATGGATGTGCGAAAACATTGCATTATTATGAGGTAATATAAGAGATTGCAAAGCTAAAACAAGGGACAAAGAGAAAAAAATTCGGCATGAGATCAACTTTAAAAAGGAGATCATACCCTAGTAGAAGCTAGATCGGATCAAGGATTTTCCACTCATTAGAAATTGACAAATAAATCCTCTCTACATCATCAAATGGAAAATTTCATTATGGTTTACTCAAATTCGTAATTAGAAGAAACAAATAAAGGCACAAATGATAAGGAAGTACAATGATCAACTTCAAATTTAGAAGGAATTAAAGATGATTAAGAATATGGGGAGGCAAATTTTAAAGTAAAGAAGTTAAAATAGGTCAAGGTTAATCCAAGTAAATTATATTCATTTTTCTCAATTAATATAAAACCCTCTCAATGAAGTAAAAAATAAAGTAGTGATTGGTCACTTTAATTCAATGCCAATTTTGGAACATAAACTTTATCTAGTATTTGTAAAGTATATGCAAACACCCAAGGATGGTCAAGTTTAATCCCAAAGGTGATCAAATAAAATGAACAAAAATAATATTAAACATATTTATCCCAATTATAACGAAAATAAAACTAAAATATACTTGATAGAATAAAAATAGAACATAATCAACAAGTGAGATATTCTTTGTAGGAATTGATGTATCTATGTCTGTAATTGTTGTGCCTACCTCTGCATCCTTTGTGCCTATATATGCTTCTTTTGTACTAAATTTTGCACTCTCGTCTACAAGCATTTATCCTTGCAATATACCTTCAGCAGATGTGTCAATGTCTTTTTCTGTACTCACTTGCTGGGACAGTGATACTTCCTCTATATCCACTACCTCCTCAATTACTTTCTGCTTCTGAAGTCTAGAGGACCTTCGCAACCCAACAGTAGATTTGTGTTTGACCTTTTTAGAGGTTTTTGGAACAAATTTTGGTAATTTTGGAGTAGATTCTACCTTAGGTGTTTCCTTCTCCATTTGTTTTTCCCTGCTTGAACTTCCAAGTTGCTCAGTGGTCTGTGTTGAAAAAACAGATACATTTTCAGAAAATGTAACCTTCCTTATTTTTCTATAGGACTAGACTTATATTGATTCCCTCTTTGCTTCATATTCCTAGAGGATGGATGTCCCTGTGGTGAAGAGGGAATTTCTTTTTTAGAGGATTCAGTTTCAATTTCATGTTCAGAACTTCCAATTTCTACTTCTTCTTCAGATTCAGGTCCTTCAACCTCTACCTATTCTTCGGATTCAAGGCTTTCAAATTCTAATTCATTCCATGGAGAGAAAAACCTATCAAAACTTCTAGGGTTTTCCCTAAAATGATGTCTATAAATGAGCTTAATGAGCCCAAGGTGTTTATGAGTCCCTCTCCCTGCTTGGTATCGTTTGGTCATATTTTGTCACTCCTGGTATAAATACAGAGGGAGATTTACTCTGACTTCTAGGTTTGAACCACCATGCCTCAAATGGTTTAGAATTTTAATATGGGGCCCAAAAAAAATGGTAATTTTTCCATCACATGTTAGAAACCTGATTACCCAGACTACTACATTATCCCAAGGGTGCTGTAAACTGGTTCTTTTAACCCCTTTGTAGACATTATTGTTCATTAAAAACTCAATTGGTTTATCCCCTTCTTCCTTAAACTAGTTAACTATTTCACTTAGGGCATTTTTACCAGTTTTTAAAATTTGTAACTCTTGTAGAGGTAATTCAGTAATGTGGCTTAAGATTTTCGGTGTTACCTAGATTGCCATGCCACTGATGTGAACCTGGTTGTTTCTGAGCATGCACACAAATTCTATGGCCAATCCTTCAGAGTTTCCATCAAATTTACGTAGAAATGGTATCAATCCTCCTTCTATAAAAATACGGAGTGACTCAGGATCTCCCCGTATACAGTCTATGTGTTATGGCTCAATTTTATTCTTCTTTCCTCCCATTTTCAATTTTGTGTGCTCTATTTTCTCTCAACCTTATGGAATAGATCATTTTTTAGGTTTGGTCTAAACAATTTACGTTTGCAGGGCTATAAAATTGTGGCTACGGAATTTAATTTTTCACAGCACAGGAACCAGCTTCAAATGTCGAAGTGTTTGAAAAATTAAATCCCCTTTTTCCCGTCACGTGGCAGACTCCTATTCCTTATAGGAACGTGATTTATCTTTTTCGGTTGCTTGTGATTAAGTGGTTACGGCTTGCTGAGGTGGCAGTTAATCATTGGCTTCATTGTGTATAACATGCATAGTTTCCTTCTACCAAAGTGCCTCATTATATGTGCCAATGATTTCATGTATCATGAAGCATGCAACATTTCCCATGATATTTTTCTTATTGTAGCCTTGAAACCCATAGTTTGGAATGTGTGCCCTCATTTGTTATTTTCAACCCCAAACGGAGAAATTAAAAATATTTTTGTGCCACATGACTTTTCATCCTTTGCCCCTACTCATTCCGGAGTGTATTATTTTTTATTATTTTTATTCCAAATGTCAAAAACCTTCCCTCATTTTGGAGCATAAACCCTCTTCATTCTGAAGCCATTTTTATTTAGAAACAGTAGTCTTGTTCCAGAGCTTTCATCATTTTGAAGTTCTTTCTGGCACAAGCTAAAGAGCCTAAAATGTTTTACCTCCCATTAACCAGATGGATATTTTATGGATCAAACCTTATGAATGCTATATGTACTAATTTGTGATTTTACACATTACATACTAACTATCTACAATGCTTAAAATTTCAAGGGCACATACCTGATTTAACCACTTATCTACATTTGTACAGATGGTTGTTTCTGTTGACTACTAGTTGGCTCTTCTAAGACAGGTGCAATTTTGAGAACAAAGAAAACAATGATTGTGAGAAAATATGGGACAATGACGGTGAATATGACAAGGCAAACATGCCAAATAACCGGTTTTCATGCAAGCTAATTCATAAGTGCCTCCTAGGAGGTTTTCACTTCCTGAATCATTCATTTTTTTTTTCATTTTTTTATTATTTTTTCTTTTTTCTTTTTTTATTCTGTTGCATTTGTTGTGGAAGAAGTGGTTCCTTCCAGCATGCGTACATCCAATTGCTCCACTTGCTTTAGAAAATCATCCTTAGTTAGTGTTTTATGATATATCTGAAGATGATGCCCATTAACCACTAACTTTCTACGTGAATCATCAATGGATGAAAGGTGAACAACTCCATTTGCAAATCCTTCTTTAATCTGATAAGGTCTAAGCCACCTAGTCTGCAACTTCCCAGGAAAGTCTTCATAACGAGATTCAAACAACAAAGCCCAATCACCTTGCTAAAATTTCCATTGCTAAATGTGATTGTCATACCACAACTTTCGATGTGATTGAATCATCTCAATCTGGTGCAATGCATCCATTCGTAGTTCATCCAATGCATTGAGTTACAAAATCCGGTTCGCTTGTGCCTGTGACAAATTAATACCAACTTCCAAAGCAGTTCAAAGTGTTAGTAATTCAAATTCAATAGGAAAAAGAGGATTTTTACCATAAACCAATTCATAGGGTGTAAATCCAATGGTAGATTTCCAAGTAGTGTTGTAAGCCCAAATTGCTTCAGGTAGTTTATCCATCCAATTCCTCCTATGGGAAGCTATTGTTTTGATTAAAATTCTTTCTACTTCTCGATTGTTTACTTCAACTTGACCATTTACTTGAGGGTGATAAGGTGAGGATTTCCTCTACTTGATTTCATACAGTTTGGGGAAGGCCTCAATAACCTTGGATGTGAATTTAGGTCCCTGATCTATAGTAATAGAATGTGGGGCTCCAAAACACAGAAGAATTTGTGAATATAGAAAATCAAAAACTTTTTCTTCTCGTGCATGCTTAAAAGCTCGCACTTCTACCCATTTAGTCACATACATAGTCAGTACATACCAAAATGTGCACCTTCCCTCGAGAATGTGGGTCAATAGGTCCTACAAAGTCTAGCCCCCACCTTTCAAATGGTTCTATACCTACTTAAGGTTGCAATGGCATTTCACTAGTATAGGTAGGCTTTTCCATTCTTTGACATGCATCACAATGTCTGACATATTTCTTGACATCCTTATGCAGGGATGGCCAGTAGTAGCCAACACCCAAGATTTTCTAAATTGTACTTTGTACTGAATAGTGACCTCCAGATGTTTCATCATGACATGCATGAAGAATGTCATACACTTCATCCTTGTGGATGCACTTGTGTAGAACATGGTTAGGACTGCATTTAAAGAGTAGACCTCCTATCCATTTAAAGGAAGCACTTTTCTTGATTAACTATTTCTTTTATTTAGGAGTGAAGTGAAGAGGAATTTTTCCTATAGCTAAGTAATTAGCTATATCTACAAACCATAAATATTGTACAAAAATAGCAAACAGTTTTTCATCAAGAAAAACATCTTAAACCAATTCCCTTGTGTTTGTGTTTGAAAATCTTGATAAACAATCTGCTACTACATTAGCCTTCCTTGGTTTATTAACTATGGTGATATCAAATTCTTGCAACAACGAATAATTCTTGCACTAACCATAGGTTTATTCATCAAGTATTTAATAGCAACATGATATGTATGGATGAACACTTGATATCCTATGATATAGTGTCAGAATTTATTAATAGCATATACCACAGCCAAGAATTCCTTCTCAGTAGTGGTGTAGTTCTTTTCAGCTCTTGTCAAGTTTTTACTAATGTAGTAAATGGCATAATGTTCTCCATTTTCAATTTGACCTAGTGTTGCTCCAATAGCAATATTGTAAGCATCAGTTTGAATATGGAATGGCAGTTCCCAATTAGGTCCTATCAACATAGAGGGAGTTGTTAATTTCTCTTTTAATGCTTCAAAAGACTGACATTCAGTAGACCAAGTAAATTTAGAATCCTTAGTAAGTAATGCAAACATAGGATTGGCTATGGTATTGAAATTTGTAATAAATTTGCGGTAGAAACCAATATGTCCCAAAAAACTCCTTACATCAGTTTGAGTTTTTGGAGGATGAAGTTCTTTAATGATTTCCACCTTCTTGGGGTCAACCTTGATACCATGAGAGGAAATATGATGACCAAGGACAATCCCTTCCTCTATCATAAGAAAACATTTTTCAAGATTTAGAGACAAATGGTATGTTTCACAACGTGTTAAAACTTTTTCAAGCTATTCTAAAGTATAATAAAAACTTTCCCGAAATACGGTGAAATCATCCATGTAAATTTCTACACTTGCATTTGTTAAATCAGATAATATGGCCAAAAAAACTCTTTGAAAGGTTGTTGGAGCATTGCATAAATCGAAAGGCAGAACCCTATAAGCAAACGTTCCCTAAGGACATGTGAAAGTAGTTTTCTCTTGGGCTTCAGGTGCAACTTATATCTGATTATAACAACTGAAACCATCAAGAAAATAAAAAAAAATGCCAGCAAGGGTGTCTAACACTTGGTCTATGAAAGGTAATGGGAAATGGTCCTTATGTGTGACCTTGTTCAACTCTCTGTAGTCTACACACAATCTCATTTTCCCATTTTTATTTGGAACAATAACCAATAGAGAAACCCACCGAATATCTGAAATTGGATAAATGAACCCTACATCTAAATTTTTTTCAATTTCTTCCTTGACAATATCTTTCAGAGTAGGATTCAAACGTCTTTGAGGTTGTCTCACAGGTTTAACATCTTCAATGTATATCCTGTGTATACACACATCATGGTGGATTCTAGTCATATCCTTATAACTCCAAGCAAAATTCTAAACATATTTTTGTAGGACAACAAATAACTTTGCTTCCTGTTCATTAGTCAGCCAGCTATTAATATTCAAAAAAATTCTTGGTTGTACTTCTATTTGTTTAATCCCTGGATGAATGGAGTTGATTGATCCATATTTGATGATTAAGGAATTTAATGGATAATGATGTGGTTGCAAAGTATGAAATACTCTGGATTCTATTTCAAAAGTAATACCTGATGGAATCATTCCTTGCATAGGACATGTGAAAGAAGTAAGAATATGTTGGTGCCATCCATGTGGTAGTGTGAAAGAGCTTTCTTGTAAGGTAATGGATACCAGATGTTTTGAGGTATACTCTTCATCCTTCCATAGCAAGCGAAGAACAATTATCTGGTCATATTTAAGTCCTTCTTCCTTTAATGTCTCAACTAGGACAGTTTCATCTTCAAATATTTCTCTTTCTTGTGAGTTGATTTCCTCAATGTGTTCCTTTACTATTATTGTGGCCAGAGTGGAAACAGTTTCTTCCTGTTCTTCATAAGATTCAAAAAACCATATTTGTCTAGAAAATTTGGTTGAAGGTTGGGCAGGTGGATAAAGGGAAATATTTTTAAGATCAATGCCATTTGAAATAGTCATTTCTCCAGATCTACAGTCTATGAAAGTAGTTGTGGCAAGCCAAGGCCTTCCTAGAATGATGGGATAGCCATTAACTGAATTTCTAGGTTGCAATACTAGAAAATCTACAGGATATTCCCAAGAAGAAACTTTAATAGAAATGTCTTCCAGTATTCCTTCTGGTTTGGCAACTGACCTATCTATAGTTGTAGGACTGATATTATTGAGTTGTAGTTTTTGCATTATATCTTTAGTCATTACATTAATTGTAGCACCAAGATAAATCAACACATTTGGAATTTGGACTAGGCCAATAGTGACTGTAACTACTAGACTTATAGGATCACTATATTTTGGAGGAAAAAGTTTCCTAGATAGCAAGTCAACTAACTTTCCTTCTATTTGCACAGTTTTAGGAAAGGATTTCTTCTTTCTGCCAGGTTTCTTAATACACAAATCCTGAATGGTTTTCTTAAGTAATGGCACATCTTTTATTGCTTGCAACAAAGGAAGGGATATAGTCATTCTCTTTAGTTCTATAACTAATTCTGATTTAGGAATAGTTCCAGTATGATCAAACCTTTCAGGGTATGGTATTACACCTGTAGGGGGTACTTTTTTCTTGCTCATTTTTTTATTTTTATTTTTCTGTTTGCACTTGTTCTAAACTTGGATACTCTTGATTTCCATCAATTTATTCAATGGTGGGTGGAGTAGGGTCAGGTAGGACCTTCCTTGAATGCAATTGGATATTACTACAACCAAGTACATGAACTATAGTAGTTTCTTCAGACTCAACTCCATAAACAGGGGTTGCTTGTCTGGTATTATTTGGGTTAGCCACAGGCTGAGCTAGAAGTGGAGGTTCGTTTACCTGTTTTTCTTGTTGTGGTTGCATTCTTCCTTGAAAGTTCTGATTAGGATAAGGTAACAGGTTTTGAGTTTGCCCTTGATATGATGAGTATTGTGGCCCCCATATTTGTCCCTATTGTTGATTATGTGTCCAAGGTGGATTAACAGGATTCCAGGGTGGATGTGACCAATCTTGGGTATATGTCCAAGACTGATTCCAACATATCCCCATGGCATATTCCAAGGATTTTATCCCCAACTTGTAGGAAATTGAGGGTCATTTTGATATTGTGAAAAGTTACCTCCTTACCTTTGCCCAATAATATGAAGTTCTTCAATCTAAGTTTCTAAAATACTTTTGAGTTGAGGCAAAATATGGCACTTATCAGTCATGTGCTCTTTTGATCAAATGGCACAAATAGCTGATATGGAAGTTCTATTCAGGGGATAGTCCTATAATGCATTCTTTTTTCTACATCTTTGGCAATAGATAGCCAAAGGGGTGTAGAGTTATATTTACATTTCTTTCCCCTAATGCGAAATTTAATTGTACAAGAATATAGTTTTCATGTTAGCCATTTCTTCCATTATTTCCTTCATATCATTAGTACCAGGACTTTGCTTCTTCCTTCTTTGCCTAGTGTGAGAATAATTTTTGCATAACTCTACAATATCATTAATCTCAAGATTATTCACATATCCTTTTCCCATTAGATCTAACACTTCTCTGGAATCATCCTACAAACCTCTCAAAAATATAGTTTTTAACAGGTTAGGTTCCACAGGACCACCTCTTCTTTTTTTTTAAGCGAAAAACCCCTTGCAAGGCTACCTTGGTCTGAGAGACCATGAACAGGGGGTTCTACATCGTCAAAGTCACCGGGAGGACCCTTGACCGCTCGCCACCAACATTATCAATTGGATTTTGGATACCCAATTCAACTTTTTGGTAGGGTGGAGATTTGAACCTAGGACCTCTCTTGGAGGATTTCCCTCTCCTCTCCAACTCACCTACAACACTTGGGTAGGACCACATTTATTTTGAATAAAGGTAAATCTATCAAGATAATCCGCTAAGTTCTCATCCTCTTCTTGCTTAATCTGAAACAACTCATCCTTTCTATTTTGCACCCTACAGTAGTCCTAATACTTATCCAAAAATATAGTTTCCATATGATGCCAAGTGCATATTGAATCAGGTTCAAGGCTCATAAACCATCGTAAGGTTGCATCTTTGAGTGTAGAAGAAAATAATTTTAGTTTTTGGTTGTCATTGACATAGTCATAAGTCTGACACAAGACTTTGAATTCAAATAGAAACTGATCAGCATCTTCAAAAATAATTCCCCTAAAAGTTGGTAAAACTAAGGGTGAAATTGTTTTCATTGGAGCATTTTGAGTAGGATTTAGATGAATCAGGTATTCAAAAGTTCTAACAGATGGATTGTCAGCATTATGGCCAATAATATCCCTATCATGTTCTTCTCCTTCAGCCATAGTTGCTTCCTCAATTTTTACTTGTACAACTCATTCAATTGGATCAGTCCTATGGGTATGTCTAGAAGCAAGTGCCTCTAAGAGTTCTTCTTGCAAATATTCTAAAATTTCAATAGATGAAGAAGATAATTCTCGTTTAAGTCTTTCAAGGAGTTCTTATACAGGCAAGTCCTCCTGATCTTGACAAACGTCTTCCTAAGAAAGATCTGGTTCTAATAAACCTTCATATTTCATCTCTTGGCCTATGCATTCATGCTCATTTGCTAAATATACTAATGTACATGTGTCCAAGAACTGTTACTTGTATTAAGACAATAATTCTTGGCCTGCTTACTTCTCCTAACAACACCTAGTTTCCTTGGCAACGATGACAAAAATGATGAGTGTCGTCAATCACACCATTTAATCATTATAATTGTCAATCCAGAGCGGTGTCCAATGGATGTATGTGATAGCAGGGGTAAGCATCTTGAAGGTCATTCTACTCAGAAAATGGTTTTATTGATAAAACTAGTCAATTTTGGGTGTTTCTAGTATCACCTCTAATCCTATGAACTGAATTGAACTCCTAGTTATATTTGCTGAAACAAAATTATAGTAATGGAAAGATTGTAGAATATTGAAACTAATTACTTTTGCAGATCAGAAATAACATAAATGAAACCTATTTATGCTTACAAAATGAAAATGATAGAAAGTAACTCCTAATTACATGAACATAATTAAAAGGCTGAAATGAAATGTTGCAACAATGAAACAAATAGAAAGCAATGAACATAAATGGAAATACCAAGAACTGGAAATAATAAAAAAGTGTTGTAAGATTTAAAATACTATGCTAGGTGATAAATTGCCTTGCATCTACATACATATTTCATACATCTACAAACAACACAATTAAAAAATGAAATGAAAATTGATAGGTTTATGCTAACCTACTGCAGCAAGAAATGAACAGAAACTATCAAAAATTGATCCCTCTCCTGGGAATGGAAGTGGGAGCTTACTTCCTGATATAGAAGAAGGTAATAAGACTACTATAATCTACCTAATTTTCACTCAAGAAACTCAAGAAACTAATTACATTTAGAAACTGCACTTTCTATTGAATTTGAAATAACATTGCAACAATGCAGGAAAAATCCTGTAGAATCACTGCTCTGTTACAGCTGAAACAATTTTTCTATTCCTATCCTTCTATGCAAACATCTACATGCTCAACCAATATGGGAGCTTTTTATTCATACTATTCTATTATATATGTGGATTCATTTTGTTGCTGCTTTTCAGGGATTCAGTAACTGTGTTGAAGTTGTCCTCCTAAAATGTAGGAAACTATTTTGTTACAGCTTATCCATTTCACTTGTTGAGTGCAATCCATTGGAAGAAATGCATTGGAAGAGGTGATAAAATATCTCATACAGTTTTATCCATAGTCATTTCACCATTTTCCACCTTGCTGACCATTTTGTTGGTACTTTTGATCAAAACTAGTTCTGCTTCGCTCATTTCAGAGTTGCTCCAAAATATCAAGAAGTGTAATAGTTATAATTCTTATCCATGCATTAATTGATTAGGATGATGGGTTTTACTGGCTATATAGTCTTCTTAAGTTCTCATTAGACTAATTCCATAGATTTTACGTGTTGGCATTGACAAATTCCAAGCCATGCTGTTTATGTACAGCTGGCTGGAATTTGTATGGTCAAATTCTATTTTCTGCATAATTAGCCCAGTTTGAATAGGTTTTGGCACCTTTTTGCAATTTTAACAGTTTGGAAGGCAATAAAAACAAATAGAATGATCCCAGAATGAAATACACATCAACATACATTATTGCCTATTCAAATAAATATTTACTTGCTAGGTAAATCAGCTAAAACAATGCAAAAAATGGTCAAAACAAAGTGTTATGCTCTTGAACATATAAACATGTAATAGTAATACATAATGCATTCCATCATCAAAATTAGCATAAAAACATAGCATAAGGTTTATAAAATAGTTTATGAAATATCCAAAAATGGTCTATGAATGAGGCAATTTATGGCCTCATTAGTCACCACCCCAAAACATGATCAATCATGTGTTCTAAAATGAATAAGGTAGTCAATCTCTTGGCCAAAAAAGTGGTCAATCAAACCTCCTTGACTATTTTGGAAGAAGACTTCCCTCAGGACGTCATCAACACAGTCAATCATGATGTGGAGAGTAGTCGCAACATGCAGCGTCAACTACCGTGAAGGTATTCGATCAATACCAACAGTGTTTATTAACGCCAACACTCTTTGGGTGATAACCATTAAAGGTGGATCTTACCACCAAAAGGGTGTTTCGTCAACAACTCGGGTGTTTTCTCTCAATACCATGGTTCCTTGGAACCATACCACTCCCATAATTCTCTAGATTGATGTTAGTACTGGCTTTAGTGCAGAATGCTCGACTCATGTCATTCCATTTGGCTAGCCCCATGGGCTTCCTTATCTATTGATCACCAATCCATGTTACCTCATTTTCACAACTCGAGCAACGCCCATTCAGCTCACTCCCTCTATTTTCCCATTTCTTGCTCCTTTCATCACCATTTTCATTCCATTCCACTCTAGCCCGCTCTTCTCGATCCATGTCAAAGAAACTATCATCACCCCCCATTGTCGATCACTGATCCCTATGACCTTTGGTTGGTGCTCCCTTCGCCTCACTAGGTCTTTTTATCTCTGTGCTGCAAGTTTGGAAATAATTTGTCAGTAGTAAACCAAAATCGTTAACAAAAGTTGATCTCCCAATTCTATTTTCTCTGGTCCAAACAACATCATGGCTTACACCGAGCCAGCTAGTTTACAAATCAAGCTAGGGATGATGACCCTATTTGACACCAAAAAAATCATCAATTTCTTCAAATTTTTCTCTAGGATACACGAAGAAGTCACCAAGAACTTCGTTGATTTATGGGACGAAGGGCAAGTTTAGGTTCAAGGGCTGTAATTCGAGGTAAGTGTTCACTCTATCACTTGGGTATCTAGTATCTCTCCTACTGGTATGGTAGTACACAAGGATAAACATAACTTTAAATAAGAAATAAACCAATTCCCTGACAAGGGAAAGGATCTAGTTTGGGAAAACAACGGTGTTTTGCGCTCTTCCCTACCTCGACCTTGGGACACTGCCATTATCCCTGTAGTTCAATATGTCTCAATCGACAACCCAACAGTCCCCTTTACGCCTATAGCCTTACCTTCATTAATCAACTCCACGACGTTCGACCCATTAATGTCCTAGATTTTCTCCTTAGGTCCATCACCATTTCTATTAACAATTTTAGGGAGCGCAAATCCTCGAAGCCCCCTCACCATCAGGGTCTCTTCCTAGTGCTTTAAAAACATGCTCTTGCCCACCAAGTCAAGGGGGAATTCCTTCCTATTCCTCCAACCTAGAGCAATCATCTGAATAAACCCATAATGTTGCTCCTAGCTCTCCCCCATCATCCAACCCAGTTGATCCCTCCACTGCCTCCAAGCCCCCTGCTATTCCACCATCACCAGCTCCTACCCAGGACCATGGTAAGGATGAAGTGCTCCCTAGATTTTCTTCCTAGGTCGAAGCACCCACTGGTAAGCGTCAGAGACTCAAGCAAAAATTGGTCAGGTCCTCCCAGAAAAGAAGAAAATCCAACAAACAGAAGCCCTAGAAATTGAGTGAACATTTGTCTCCTGATATTATCAGTGACAAAGATGAAGACCAGGTCATCAAAGCTAAGTATAAGCTACGATCGGTGGCCCTGAACCATGTCAACAAAGTGATATATCAGCTGTAGTCAACCACCAACATCTACTAGGAAGGCAATATGCTCCTCACTAATGTGATTAATAATTTGAAGGACCTCCCTTCTTTTCTCAATGTCCTCTTGTCTCATGGCCAGAATGACAAAGTTCATCAGGAAGGGAACAAAGATTCTCAGTAGCTTTGGGAAGGCAGTAGCAGCAGTGCCTATATTTGTAGGGTTTTTTTTCTTAGTCATGTTTTTGGTGGCCCAAAACTTAGATGGGCTAGTTTGTATGGGGATATGTACCAGTTGGTTTTTCACTGTATGTTTCGAATGTGTTTTTTTGGCTCTTAGTTGGCTTACTATAATAGGGACGGGTCCCTTCAACCTGATTAGTAAATCAAAGTTTTTTTAACTACCAAAAAAAAATACGAAGAAAGAGATAAAAAATTATAGCCATGAGTTTAACTTTAAGACAAATCAAGGAAATCATACAATAATAGAAGCTAGATCAGATCAAAGATATTTCACTCCAAAAGAAGAGGCAAATAGAGCCTATCTACAATATCATTTGACAAGTTTGTAAGGAATTAAAGATGCAAAAGAAGATGTGGAGATAAAACCCAAAACAAAGACAACAAAAGAGGTCAAGTTTATTCTAGGTAAATCGTCTTCATTTTCCTCAAGTAGTATAGAATCCTCTTCCGGTAATAAAAACGAAAGTGGTGAAGATGTTATCCCTTGCACCTTAAGGTTTCAAGAGCTGAATAATATAGAAATAAGGTTGGAGGAAACCCATAATAATTTAGGGTTTTTAGGGTAGAATAAGAAGGTAATTGCTATAGAATAGCATCCTTGCACTTTAGGGTTTCTAGGGAAACATAAAGAAGATTATGCTTTTGAGGTTGTTCATTGCACTTTAGATCCTTCAAAACAAGGCAAATCTAAAGATGATAAGTCTTACTACGAGCAGTGTGAGAAGATTGAAGATATTGATGAAGAAGAATGTGTTTCTAGAAATAAATTAAAAATATATATATCCAAGAAGCAAAAAAAAAAAAAGATAAAAGGAAACACAAAGGATATTGATATGGGAAAACAAAAGCAAATATCATAAGTGTTAACAAGAAGTGGGGCTAAACCCACAAATAAAATAAAAATAAAACAATGAAAATAATATATTAGAATATTAGGGGAATGAATGAGAACCCTAAAAAAAGTATTAAGAAATTATGAGGTTGTTATAGACAATATATTTTTGGATATAGAAGTTGGGCAACAAATATTTTAGCCATTTGCATTGTTGAATTTCATCTTGACAAAATTTAAATTTTTGAAGGCATTTGATATAAAAGGAGTTGATTGTGGAAACTTAGCAGTTTGAGGAAGATGAAGAATATCTTTGATAGAAAGGTAAATGAATAATATCTTTGATAGAAAGGTAAATGAAAAATATCTCTGATAGAAAGACAAAGTTGTATATGTTTAAATTAACTTATTATAAATGTAATGAGAGCAATGTAATGTTTTGTTTTCATAATGGAAGTGGCCCTCAATAGAAGCCATGCATAGCTTATTAAAAAAAAATCATTATAAATATAATTTAATTTAATAAAAAAATTGTTTCGAAAGGAAAAGAATTTTATGATTGACCATTTTACTAAAATTGTATAATGTTGTCTTGTAGGGACACCCTATTGGTATGTTGTTAAATTGTTATCTAGTTACCCAACTTCAAATCATGAGGAGGGAGGTCCCTATTATGTTGTGGGAAGTTTGGCCCTAGTTATGCCATTCGTTTACTATGCCCACCTTCAACAAAAATAAAATCAAATTGTATAATGTTATCTTAATTGATAAAAAATTATAGATAAGATGTTTGTAAATCTCTTTTGTTATAAATTTTGTTTTGTTGTTTGATCATAATAACATTATTGTAGACTAATATTGAAACATTAATATTACATGTAAATAACACTTAAAGATTACAAGGTCTTGGCAAAGTGGTGAATGAGAGGCACTTGCTATGACGAGGTTAAGACAATGTCCTTATGGTTTCAAGTCCTTGTGGTCTTAGGTCTTTGTGTGCATGCATAATATACTTTAAATAATAATAATTGGATAGTTTATTTAAGATATTCATCCCTAAAAGTTGTATATACATATACTAAAACTTACATAGTTTATGTTAAAAATTATATAACTTCACATAAATGTCAAGTTATTATCTTAAAATTTATGTTTAAAAAAAGATATAGTTGTGTCATGCATATAATTGAAGCTTCCTCGAAATGAAATGATTTGAATATGTTTATAAGACCAAAACAATCTATGGGACCAAGAACCTTAATACAAGATGGTGTATGGTGTACAACCCTATTCTAAAGTTTAACAACATCCAAGAAAAAAATATTTAGCAAAGTCAAAAAGCATAACATCCTCTTATCCTCTTTTGGAGTGTGTTTCTTCTATTACTGATTTTAATGAGAAGTGTCATATTTTTTTTTATTCTCAATTATTCAAAAAGTTTCATTATTGAGTTTACTTTTAGAGTGTCCTCATATGCAATCTTAATGTCCTTGTAGGCTTTACATTCCATGACAAAATATTTTTCGGTCTCCACTACTGTTGTGCAAAAGACATATTTTTTCTAACCGTACCTCTTTGAGGAATTGTATGTATCCTAGTTTTGCATCTGAGATGGTGTGAACTAGATCTTGGTTGGGCTATAAGCATTTTTCCCTTCCATTTGATCTTTGCATATTTTTATTTCTTTTGGTTGAGTTCACAATTTGAGTTGTTGAACTTATTGATGTATAAATATCTTTTCCTTCCTAGATTTTTGGTCCAAATGATAAATCTAAATTTTTCTCTCACATATTGTTTAATTTCTTTGTTGGAGTTTGGGACCTCATTAAATTTAATGCTCCATTTTCCATCCATTTCTTGTTTTGTTTCATCCATGCCTATTTTCTTTTATTTGGTGTTTCTTTGATTACTTGTTTTGGTAACCTGCTATCTTCCATTCTTTCTATTTTTTTAGATACCCCAATAGCCTTATCATATCTTTTAATTCTAGTGAAAAAGTCCTTATTTCAGTAAATAAAATCTTATATGGCAATCATGCTTTAATTCTAAAATTATTTAAACTAGTTGTTTTTTAATTCATTCTATTTGTCTCGATTTAAAATTTAATTTATTGCTAGCCCACCGCTCACACCCATATAACACCATTAGAATAACTAGTAACCCAAAAAGGACCCTAATGGTTTTCCAATCTTACAACTCTTATTTTTGTTCCTATTTAGAAATGATTAGAGTACCCTCCATCCTACTTGTATTTGTTTTGTCATACTTATTTCCCAATTGAGTTTGCTTTGAAAATATTTTTTGATTATGTTGGAAGGAAGGGGTTTTGAAAAGTTCCCCGAACCTTTTACAACATTTTCAATATTTTTCCATTAAGCTCTGCAACTGATACAGAAGTAATACAAACAAGATATAAACCTACTAGAAAGATAGAAATATCTCACAAACGAAAGGAACCAACAATAATAACATGATGGAATTGGAATCATTCAATATAATCAAGAACAAGAAGAATTGATTGATGGAATTTGAAGCATTCAATCTAATCAAGAACACAATTACAGATTCTGTAATCTAATGAGATAAAGGAAAGAACAATAAAACACATGAACTATTTGAGAATAAATTCACATAGCTTGATATTACTTGTATGAAATTGTACAATGAAATATGGAACTAAGAGTCCATAATATAGATTTTACAAATGACCTTTGGTCTACCTCAAAATGACCTTTGACATACATAACAAATAATGTAATATATTCTAACATCCCTCCTGTATTACATTATTTGGGATGAACTTCTCTTGATCTGCATAGATGATCTCTGAATGTTTGAAACTTGTTTCGACCTAGAGCTTTTGTAAATATATCTTCCTAGTTGTTCTTCTGTAGGAATATGCTTCAAACTGATATGACGATTCTGAAAATGATCTCTAATGAAATGACATTGTGCTTCAATATGCTTAGTTCATTCATGTACAATTGGATTTTTGATCAGATTGAGTACTCCTTGATTATCACAATGTATTAGAGTTGGAGTTCATTTGATTCCCATGTCAGATAATATATATTGTAACCACAAAGCTTCACAAGTTGTATCTCTTGCTGCATGATATTCTACTTTAGTAGATGATTGTGCTACTGTATGTTGTTTCTTACTATGCCAAGATATTGGTCCTGACCCAAGATAAAAAAATGTATCCTAAAGTAGATTTTCTATCATCAATAGAACCAACATAATCAGAATCTGAATAACCTTGTAGACAAAAATCTTTAACATTCTTCATATAAGTTAGTCCATAATATGTAGTCTTCTTAACATATTGCAGTATTCTTTTTGTAGCTTTCCAATGACTCTCTCTTGGCTCTTGCATGAATCTTGAAAGATAATTTACAGCAAAAACTAGATCAGGTCGAGTATTTGTTAAGTACAGAAGACTTCCAATTAATTGGCGGTACCTTGTAGCTGAAACTAAAGGTGTTCCATCATTTTTGGATAATTGAATCCCTTGTTCCATAGGTGTATCTTTAGGCTTACAATCATTCATTTTATATTTCTCAAGTAGAGCTTTTGCATATTTTGACTGTGTAATTGTAATATTATCTTCTTTTTGATGAATTTCTAGACCAAGACAATAATTCATTAGTCCTAAATCTATCATTTCAAAAGCCTTCTCAAGATCCTTTTTTATCTCACTTATTAGTTTTCCAGAGCTTCTAGTAATCACTATATCATCAACATACACTATAAGAATTAATATATCATTTCCAATTTTCTTTGTATATAGACTTGGATCGGATGTACTTCATTTGAAACTATGTTGTAACAAATGATTATTAATTTTTATGTTCCATGCTCTGGGGGCTTGCTTTAGACCATATAAGGATTTGTTTAATTTGCAAACCTTATGTTCTTGACCTTTAACAACAAATCCTTCTGGTTGTGACATGTAGACTTCTTCTTCTAAGTCACCATTAAGAAAAGCACTTTTTACATCCATTTGATGAAGTTTCCAACCATGATGAGCTGCTAAAGCACATACTATTCTGATAGTAGTCATTCTAGCTATTGGTGCAAATGTTTCTTCATAGTCAATTCCCTTTGTTTGAGTATATCCTTTGGCTACTAATCGAGCTTTGTACTTGTCAAGTGTCCCATCTGCTTTATACTTAATCTTGTAAACCCATTTGCAACCCACAACTTTCTTTCCTGGAGGTAATTCTACTAGATTCCATGTTTTGTTCTTTTGTAGTGATGAATATTCAGATTCCATAGCTGCCTTCCAATGTGAGTGATTTAGGGCTTGAAGTGTTGATGTTGGCTCTACTGTGGTGCTTAGTAATCCTCTGTTCATTCTACTTTGACTACGAGTTTGAGGTCTTGTAGTAGTAAGATCTGGCATTTATTCCAAATTTGATTCCCTGAGTGTGTTTCTAAGCCATATTGGTTCCTTCCTTTGAGGAATTGTGGAAGTTTCTGTATATTCACTTTGTTCATCTTGGGATTCTAACTCTATCTCTTCATTTTCCAAGTCTTCCTCTGAGAAATTTAAAAGAACTTCTGCATCATTACTTTGTTTTTCAGTTTCAACCTTGATTTTTTCATCAAAAACTACATCTCTACTTATATATACCTTCTTTGTACTTGGATCAATTATTCTATACCCTACAGATTCATCATCATAGCCAACAAATATACCAGCCATAGTTTTTCATCTAATTTTGTCCTTTTCTATTTTGGAATATGCATATAAGCTTTGCATCCAAAGATTCTTAACTTTTCAATATTTGGTTTTTGTCCTGACCATGCTTCTTCTGGTGTAACATTCTTGAGTATTCTTGTAGGTAATCTATTTTGTAAGTATACTATTGTTTTGACTGCTTCTGCCCAATATTGATGATCAAGATGAGCTTCTTTTATCATACATCTCACCATTTCCATTATAGACCTATTTCTTCTTTCTGCAATTCCATTTTGTTGTGGTGAATATGCTGTAGTGAGTTGTCTTTTAATTCCATTTTCTTCTAGAAATAGATTGAATTATTTTGATACAAATTCACCTCCTCTATCTGAACGAAGAATTTTGATAGTCTTTCTTGATTCCTTTTCTACTTGAAGTTTGAATTGTTTAAAACAACTAAATGCTTCTGATTTGTACTTCATGAAGTATACCCACATTTTTCTAGTATGATCATCAACAAATAGTTGAAAATACTTATGTCCTCCAATACTAGTAACATTCATTGGACCACATAAATATGTATATATTAATTCTAATGGTTGTTGATACTTATGTTGACGAAGTTCAAAAGGAATTCTATGTTGTTTTCCTACCAAACATTCTGGACAAACAGTAGATTCCCAAGATAGATTTGGTATCCCTTCAACCATTTGATATTTGACCATTTCATTTATGGATGATGCACTGGTATGTCCCAAACATTTATGCCATAGATATTTTGTTCCTGATGTTTTAACTAAAAGAGCTGAATGTGTAGTAGTATCCAAAACAAATAGACTACCTTTATAGGAACCTAAAGCTATCATTTTTCCTTGTTTGATAATATGACATTGTTTTCTTCCATTGATAACTTTGAATTCTACTATCATGTCTTGATCCATGAGTTGAGAAACTGAAAGAAGGTTGGTAGTCAATCCAGGAACATATAACACATTGTTAATTATTCCTTTTCCATTTATTAGATTGATAAGAACATTTCCTATCCCTTTTACTTCATAAGTCTTACTATCTGCTATAGCAACTGGTTTCTCATTTTTTTTCCAATCATATGTTTACTTGCTCCTGAATCTATGTACCAATAATCCATAATTCTTTTGTCTTTAAATGAATCTTTCAATTTTCTAGTCCTTTGACTACCTTATGACTCCCTAGTTATAAAATATCAAATATTAGTTTTGACAAAGATTTCAATTCTCTAGGTTGAATTCCTTTTATCTCCCAAATTTCATTAATATGGTTTCTAAATTTCAAAAACCTAATTTGATGTTGAAGTCCTTATAACTCCCAAATAAGAAATTTAGAAAATAAAGATATTTGCAAATTCAATATTTCTATTTTGATGTAGAAATCCTTATTCCTCCAAGTTAAACTATTTGCAAATATTTTTGTGCTTGAATTTAAATAAAAAAAACTTCAAATTAAATGTTCTTCTCTTCAAAAGTCTTTCAAATCATTCAATAATATTCTAAGGTTATAATTCATCAATTCATTACCTTATACCTCCATTCATTCAATTAATCTCAAGTATAATAGATTAATTAATCTCAACCTTAGAATAATTAGAAATAATATCCCTTGTCTCCTTAATATTTGCAAAAACAAATTAATTCAAATTTTATGTACCTCCTTATGAATGATGCACACTAATTTCATCTCCAATACTTTGACCTTCTTATGCTTGCTTGTTGGCTCCTTTGTCAACCAAATTAATTCCTGATGCACTATAATGTAGATTACGTTCTCCACAAAGATTCAGTCCTCATAAAGCTTATGATATTCTTGGTGACTTTTCACTTCCTCTTGTGAATAGGTTTGAGGCTCTTGACGTCCTCCACATAGGAGCTTTAAAGTTCTCTACCTTCTCCACATAACTTGAGCATATTGGTCTTCTTGGTGAATGATCTTCTCCTAACTCAGTAGCCTCTTTGCCTTCCTTACGCTCCTCGAACATGTTAGAGCTTCTTCTGACTTCAAAATAATTTCACCTTACTCTCTCTTCAATTATGAGCTTCTCCACTCTCCAAAATAGCACTCTCCTTTAGGTTCTATTCCAACTAAAAGCTTGGGCCTTGATATGTTTAGGCTTTTTCTTCCTTTCACTCTACCCTCTATAGTGTAACCTCCTTCAACATGCCAAGTGGTACAAATATTTTCAACAAATTTTTTAAATGTCTCTTTACCTCCTTTATAACGCTTGCTCTTTTGTAACGCTCTAATTGCACTCTAACTCCTGTGCACTTTTTCAAAAACAACTCTCAAATATCATGTGGTATTAAGCTTTTTGACGGTTATGCAAGCTAATGTTCGCTTTCTTCTAACTATTATAATGTTGATTGTCTCTTCTACGTTCTTTCGATGTCTAACCAAAGTCTGTTTGATTGCTTACTCTCCTGTGTATGTTTGTGATGTTTCTTTTTCCAAGACTTGCAATTTTTGGTTACTCCAAACCTTAGGTCAATTCCAAAACTTTCACTGATTTTCTTCCAAGAGCTCACTCCAAGTGGCACATGTTTTTATGTTCTTCACTAACTCTTTGTAACGACCCTTGTTCTTAGCTTTAATGGCTCCTTTCCTTTCAATGGTGGCTCAACCTCTCCAACTTGATGATAGTTCCCAATGCTCTACGTTGTTCAAATGGTGAAAGTGGCTATCTCCTTTGGTGGTTATTCTACACCAAAAACCTTTGCAACTTTTAGTGCCTTTCTTGGTGTCTTTAGACACCTTAAGTTTGTTGCCTTTGAGCACTTTATTCGACCTTATTTTCCTTAAAAGGAACGAACAAAAAATACTACACTTTTATCAATTATAAAACAACACATATATTAATTTTCCTTCTCCTTATTACCTCATATTCAATAAAAATTCTATCTTTTGATGTTGTATTGTGCAGGATTAGAGATGAAAAATGCTACCTCCTTCCTTGAATTTGAAGAATTTTTAACTTAGATTTTTTTTTTCTTATTTAAATAATTCTAATATGGTGCTCTCAAAAATTTAGAATAAACTAGTTTTGATACTTAAACAATAACCTTTTATAGCACCAATATTACACATCTTTTAGCCTCCTTTTATAGATAATTTTCTTTGTGACTCGATTCACCTTTTTGCTATCTCGAATTTGTAAAATTTGCAACTCTACTCTATTTTATTTTGTTGCCTCAAAATTTTGACTTCTTTTCCTTTATCTTGCTTCAATTTGTTGTCTTATGACCTTTCAATTTCTGTTGCAAAAATCATTAATCTCCTTCTTTGCAAATCAGCCTTCAAGATCTTACTAGTTGTCCTCAGACTTCTCAAATTTGTGGCCTCTTCCTCCTCCTTAACTTTTTCTAAATTTTATCTTCAAATTTGTCTTCTCTGCTAGCCTCAAATCCTTCTTCCTTTTGGGCTTGTTATCAGATGGCAATAATTGTTCCAAATATCTCTTCCATGATATTATATCCCTTACAATATTTCTACCTTTAGATTACTTCAAATCTACTTCTCAATTCTTCCTTGTTGCTCTGATACCACTGATGGAATTTGAAGCATTCAATATAATCAAAAAGACAATTACAGATTTTGTAACCTAAGGAGAAAGGAAAGAACAATAAAACACATTAACTATTTGAGAATATATTCACATAGCTTGATCATCCTTGTATGAACTTCTCACATAAAAAATGGAGCCAAGAGTCCATAATATAGATTTTACAAATGACCTTTGGTCTACCTCAAAAATAATCTTTGACATACATAACAAATAATGTAATATATTCTAACAAGAACAACCATTACATGACACAAAACTCCAATAGATAGAAGGAAAACAAACACAATAGTCATCCATCAAAGAGACTGACAATCCCGACATCCTCCCTCTAGGTATACAATGTCGCTTCATCAACAAAAACTTGATGAGCCCCACAAACCAGCTAACCCCTGTTCTCATTGTGATCTTCATAGATATTGGCTTCCACCTTCACTAGCTCCTGGACCTGACCAGGCAAATTCCTTTCCCACCTCTGATATCCATCCAAGAACACTCCTAGGTTTACCAAACAATCAGTTGTCCCATTTGCTTCCCTATATACATGGTTGAATTGAACATTCTCTAAGGGGATGGTTTTACGTTTAGCCTCTGAGATCATATCTGCAATATTCTAGCTAGGAGGTTGATTACCTTTCAGAATATTGATAATATTTTGTGAATCCCCTTCAACAATCAAATTTTTGACATTAAGCCTCTCAATGAGAAATAGTCCCAAAAAAGTCACCCTGGTTTCAGCAAAATGGCTTGTTTGCTCCCCCAAGGGTTCAACATATGCCAAGACTACCATGCCCTTATGGTCACGAAATATCCCACCTGCCCTAGCCCGACTAGGATTCCCTTTCATTGCTCCATCGAAGTTTAACTTTAACCAACCAAGGGGAGGTGACTTCCATCTTGATTGAGCCCTTGAAGGATTTGGGGGTGGCACCAAACTACGAGCTCTAAACTCCAAGCCCCAACCACACACTATCTCTTTCTCTCGATCAAACTCCCAGGCATATTTAAACTTAATTATTTTGAGATTTTCCACCACAACATTGGTAGATCTGATCTCAACTGAGGGATAATCTCTTTTCCTATCCTTGAAGATCCGATGGTTACGTTCTTTCCAGATTCCCCATAGAGCATGGGGAAGGCTTAACTTCCACAACATTTTTAGTCTCTTACTACTAAAGCAGGATTCCCATTGGATACAAAGGTCTAGGAGTGACTTGGGGAGAACCCATGCAACCTGAAACTTGCTAAGGACTCTGTTTAGGAGATCAATAGTGAAGGGACACTCTAAAAAAAGGTAATTTGTATCCTCCTCATTCTTTTCACACAACACACATCTGTTTGGAAGTATCATCCCCCTTTTGCAGAGATTGTCCATAGTTAAGATCTTGTTTTGGACTGAGAGCCAGTAAAAGTATGCAATCTTAGGAATTAAATCCTTGATCCATACTCTTGAGGCTGGCATCCATCCTAGGCCCTCCCCTTCCAACAAGTAGTAGCTCGATTTAATTAAATACACACCTTCTTTTTGGTTCTTCTAGATGAGGGAATCAAAATGTCTTGTGTTGTTAAGAAAGTAGACCTGTAGAAGCCTGTTAAGCTTCCTCAATCTCTGTTGGTTCCTTAAATCTAGCCCATCCACCTGGAGGTGTCTCCAATATTTTCCAAACTCATCAAAAATTATGTAGTCTTGCACCAAGTTTCCATATTGAGTAGACACAACTTGTTCTAACCCAACAAACTTTGGATCCTCACAAAGAGGAGTGTTTTTCAGCCATTTATCAGTCCAGAAGTGGACTTGGGAGCCATTACCAATCTGCCAGCATTTACCTTGTCTAAGCAATGGTCTGATAAGCTGAAGGTTATTCCAAAAGTTTGACCCTCTTGGATGGTCCTCTTCCCCAATAAAGTTGGAGGTATGCCTAAGGTATTTGGCCTTTAGTATATGGACCCAGTTGAGGTTTTCATTAGTTACAAGTTTCCATCCTAATTTTCCCATCAGGGCTTTGTTCATTCTCCTCAGCTTCCTGAAGCCAAGACCTCCCACTTCCTTTCTTGTACAAACCTTATCCCATGCAACCAACACCATTATTTTTTTATTCTTTACCCTAGACCATAAAAAATTTCTCTGAATCTGCTCTATTTTATCATAGATCTTAGTCGACATTTTGAATAAAGACATAAAATAGATTGGAATGTTTTGCAATGAGGACTTTACTAGTTGGGCTTTGCCAACCTGGCTAAGCAAAGAGCCTCTCCATCCCAAAATCTTTCTTGTTAATCGCTCAACCACTAGATTCCATAGCGCTTCAGTCATCCTTCCCTTAAAAAGGGGCATCCCAAGATAGGTAGCCGAAAGGTCCCCAATACTACAACCAAAGAGTCTTGCTATTCTTACCTATTTGGGACCAAGAGTGTTCAAAAAATAAACCTTACTTTTATCAAAATTCACCTTTTGGCCGACTACCTACTCATATCTTTCCAAGATCAACTTTAGTTCCCTAGCCTATGGAATGGAGGATTTTGTGGTTATGATCATGTCATCCACAAATTGCTGGTGGGAGACAAGAAACATAACAAAAGCAGGTTTAATGCCATCAATATTCCCATTTGTTGTAGTGGCTGAAATCGCTCTTCCCAGGGCTTCAACAAGGATAATGAAGAGGTAGGGAGACAAGGGGTCTCCCTGATGAAGTCCTTTCCTATTTTGAAAATACCCTACTGTAGAACCATTTACTAAGACTGAGAACATGGCTGAAGAGATACAAGCCCTGATAAGATTGATCCACTCTTGATGGAAACCAAAATTGGTCATAGTTCGAATTAAAAAATCCCAGGATACCCTATCATAAGCCTTGTTCATGTCAAGTTTTAACAACATCCTCGCATCTCCACTCCTATCAATGGAATGAATTACCTCATGGATAGTAATAATTCCATCTAGGATCTGGCGGCCCTTTACAAAGCCCCCTTGTTGGGGATCAATTATAAAGGGAAGAATAATTTTAATTCTATTGGCTAAAACCTTGGACACAATCTTGTATAAGGTATTGCAAAGGCTTATAGGTCAAAAATCTGAAAAAGACCTCGCACCTACCACCTTTGGGATTAGAGCCAAGAAGGTCAAATTAACATCTCGGGGTATATGTTGAGTTCTTTGAAACTCCATAACAACCTGAGTAACTTTTGCCCCAACTATATGCCAAAATATTTGAAAGAATACAATTAGGAAACCATCTGGACCTAGAGCTTTATCCCCATGCATGTCAAAAATTGCTTTCCTAATTTCCTCCTCTTTGAAGGGGTTGAGAAGGTAGTCATTAAGTTGATTTGTTACCAGGCATGGAATGTTCTGCAACATGGCAATAGTTGAAGCATTATCAGTAGGAGCCTCTGATCCTATTAGATTGAGAAAGAAATTGACTACCTCCTCTCTGATTTGAATGGGATCTTCAGTGACCGAACCATCCATCTTGACAACTTCTTTAATCCGATTATAACTTCTATGCCTTAAAGTAGAAACATAAAAAAATTGGTGTTCCGATCACCTTCCTTTAACCAAGTTACTCTAGATTTTTGGCACCAAAAGATCTCTTCACAGGCTAGGGTGTTATGATACTCAGCCAACAAATTCTTTTCTTTGTCCCAGATTTCACTGGTCAGGTTCATAGATTGCAAGGCTAGTTCAATGTCTGATAATTGCTGCTTCAGGTCTGATTTCTTCTTAAGGAGGTGACCAAAAACATCTTTGTTCCAAGTTTTAAGGTTCTTAATGTATCTTAGTTTCTTAGCAACTTGGGTTAATTTGCTACCTGTAAAAACTTGTTTCCACCATTCAGAGATTCTGCTTTCTAATCCCTCATGAAGCAACCACATTTTCTCAAAATGAAAGGGGCTTTTGAAGATTCTCCTTTGTTCCTCCATCTCCCACACCAAGGGGTTATGATCAGATCCTATTTTTGGGTGGGTGGTAAGGGTTGTGTCCCCAAAAATTAGAAGACTCTCCTTAGATAGCAAAAACTAGTCCAACCAGATTTGAATTAATTGATCCCCCAACTACCTATTGCTCTAGGTATACTTGGCCCTTCTCAGTTCGACATCCATAAGTTCATTGTCATTCACAAACTGGGCAAAGTCCATCATTCCTTCCGAAATAGAAGAAATGCCACCCTTCTTGTCTGATGGGTATAGGGGGGAATTGAAGTCACCCGCTAGTACCCAGGGTAAGCCAAAAAAGGTATTTCTAAGTTGGCTTAAATCCCTCCAAAGGTGTTTCCTACCCATCACTATGTTAGGAGCATAAACATTAGTGACTATCCACTGTTGATTCACCTCCTTTACATAAAAATGGATAGCTATGAATCTTTCATTTGATACAATCAATTTTCCTTCAATCTTGTTTTGATCCCAAATACATAGAAGGCCTCTAGAGGCCCCTACTGTAGGGCATGCTACAAAATCAACACCTCTCCATATTCTTTGCTTAATGCTTTTAGAATGTGGTTCATCAAGCTTTGTTTCTTATAACAGGATAACCTGTGGGTTGACCTCTTTCCTCAATGCTTGTATTACTTTGTGCTTAGAGGGGGTATTGAGACCCCGCACATTCCAAGAGATAACCTTCATTTTTTGGGTTTAGATTTTTGCTTCTTCCCCCCACCCAGATCCAGAGTTGATTGGGTGCCATTAGCAATCTCTACAACTACTTCTCTCAATTTGATCTCTTGATTAGAGGGTCTCCCATGTTTGGATTCATATCCTACATCTAATTTGGATTCAACCCATATTCAAGTATATCTAATTTGGATTCCATCTTTGGATTCAATCCATCTTCAAGTATATAACATTTTTACACAGTATATAACATTTTTACATGAGATCTCATAGAAAATCTCATAGAAACTATTAAATTAACATGGTAACGATAAAACCTAATTAGTAACTAGAAATATTTTGACATAGTACTTCCTGAAATATAATGTAATAGGAGTGTATAATATAAATGATCAATAATATTAATGTTAAACTATATTCTAACATGTTTATGCCATTGTAGATGATCAATCCCTCTATGCTACATAGTTGAAGAAGTTGTTCTTCATAATGTGTAATGGGTCCTTGATTATTATTTGAGGTTGTTAACCAATGGTGATCCACCTCTTTTTCTATACATAGCAGATTATCATCCATGCCTCCATTGATCTTTAAATAATTTGTTTTTCTATTTGCTATATTGGCATTAAAGTCACCCACCAAAACCACCTCTCCAAGCTTGTTATATTTTGTGATGTCTTTTGCAAATACCAAATATGGATCCTCGATCTAATCCATATTTATTATAAAAATTTGATTGTTATGGACCAAAATAACAAGCTACAATGCTAATCAATTTATCATTGTTTGTGATTATAATCCATATATACTATTTTTTAGGTCTTCTTTCTCAACTTGTATGAGTCTACCCCAAGACTCTTTTATTAGTATTGTTACTCCTCCATGTCCTTTTCCATTTTTTGTTGCTTCATTCTATACTTGATATCTTTTTGTATCCTTTGTAATATAGAATCTTGCATCCATCATGTTCATGTATTTTTATTAGTACAATTACATCATTTGCTTTAGCTATGGCCCCTAGACTGGGACTTCTTCTCCATGGATATCCACGATAATTTCAACTCACCAATATTAAGTGTTTTTTTATGGTTCCCATTTCCTATTGTTTTTGGTGTGTTCCATTTATAATGCATGCTTTCTCATTTTTCAATCATGCCTTTTTACTCTCACTTCTTTCTAGCTTTACCTTTTCCTATTATGTCCTCTTCTCTTCTTCTTCTTTTTTTCTATTGGTAACGAATAGGGTTTTGAAAGGGACCGTTTTATTTTAGAACCCTTGGAAATCCAAGAATAACAAATGAATCAATCCAGTATAAAAAATAATTTATCTTCTTACAAATCAAATTCTGCATTTTTTGACCAAAAGTGTAATGACAAAAATAGTAATAGTAACTACTCTACTATGTTTTCTACATCTTCCATATGAATAGGGTTTTGAAAGGGACCCTTCCCTTTTACAACTCCTAGAAATCCAAGAATAACAAATGAATCAATCCAAACACAAAAAACAACTTATCTTCTTACAAATCGAATTCTACATTTTCTTAACAATACAACATTTTCTGACCAAAAGTGCAATGACCAAAATAGTAACAATAACCCACCCTACATCTACACCCTATGTTTAGTCGGGGCATTCATACCCCAAATATTCCAAGATAGAAAATTCACTTTGTATCAAGTTGAGGAAGTTTTCTTCCTCCCAAAGAAAAATTCTTTGCTTCCCATCAACTACATCCTTATCAACGACTCTAGTTATTAATTTTCCAAAGATTGGGCCTTCCTCGAGAAACTAAAATTCCCAAATCAACCTTCTTAGATTTCCTTCTACTTCCAACAATTTTTTTTGGATAACCTTTTCCTCCTTTTCCAACTTTGAATCACTAGTAGAAGTCCATTCTCCTCCATCTTCTTCATCCTCAGACCCATTTTGAATAATGTTAATATTTTAATTTTTTCTCTCCCATAGTCAATCAATGTCACATTCTGTTGACACATTATTCTCTTTTCCTTCAACCTTGCTGGGGAGTGTGGCTCTTTCTCAATATTATCTTCTACATGCAAAGAACAATTCTTTTCATTTTCAATCAAAGCCTTAGTCACCATTTCATTAATACCTCTAGGTAGAGTTTCTATAACAAACTCTTCCCCTCTAACAATGCCATTCCCATCAAGGATAGCAATATTCTCAAAAATATTTGAATATGGACTCTTACTACTTTCACCAATTTATTTCTACCCCAAAACTTCTCCTTGCTTAGTTTCCTTTTTCCTCAAAGACTGTCTAGTTCTATTTTTCATAACTTTCTCCTTAGGATTTTTTGGGCATGTTTTCCAAATATGCCCTACCCTTTTGCAAAGGTTACACAAGGGAATGACAGTTTCATACTAAATCTCTTGTTCTCATTCCCTGTAATCTAAAACTAACCTAATATATTTAGGCAATGGTTCAACCAGATATGCCTATACACAAAAATGAGACACTATCATTTTGGTCTAGGATTTAGTAGCTAAATCAAAAGCAATTATTTTTCCAATCACTTTAGCTATCCCAAGAATAATATTTTCATCCTAAAATTCCATTAGAATCCTTGGTAGAATCACCCATAATGGCATCGATTGAAGAGTGGTTATGGTTGGATTAAAACCCTAGCTCCATTTTTGTAAAATAACCTTCTCCTTCCAAAAAACCATGGGCACCTCAACAACACATTTGCCATGTCTGAATTTTCAAATTTAAACAATAAAAAATTATTAGGCAAAGCCACCACGCTTCTTGCCCCATACATTTTCATTTATGTTGAACCCAATTCCTTATTATATATAAATCCAATCTATTGCCCAAAAATTTATTGATCAAAGAATTTTTTTCTTTCAGAATCACTTTGTCAGTCAAAATTTTTGGGACTTGTTGGTCCAAAATCTGCCACAGGAAAGGATTTTATAATTGCACCCTAGACCTGGCCAACATTGAAAGGCTGGAAGCAAGAAATGGCTCCCAGACCAATCTCCAGAGTGGGCTGGTTCCCTTTACTAATCTAAATTTCTGTTTGAAGATAAGGGTTGCTTGGAAAGAAATTAAAAGTTGCAGAAAGAAATGAAATATGGCCACGAGCCGGAGTTATGGGATCGGAAGAACAACAACGAGAAAACTTAAAGTGCGGCAACGAGCAAGCAACGAGAATATAATGACTCAACTCCCACACAATTGTATGCAGAAAATCTCTCCAAGATTACACTCCAGGAATCATATCCTTACAAGCAAGATTCAAATCCAATATGCAGAATTTGAATGTAACAGCACTCAAGGAATATAAATTCGATTAGAAATGCAACGAACAGAAAAGACAATCACCCAAACAACTGCTTGAAAAATCCGAAGCCAATAATTTATTCTTGCAAATGCACTTCCAGTTTTTAGCAAAACTTCCAACCTTTTGAAATGCGAATTACATTGGTTTTTATAGAGGTCCGTCCTCTTTGCAACATTAAATATTTTAAACCGACCTTCTTGAGATCTACAATCATGCGAAGGAAACGAGGAACATGATCCCCTTAATCGCAGTCTCGAAGAAATAAAAATTAAATTCCATGAAACGCTCGCGGCCCTTCATTAAATTCGATTCTTTGAATATGTGCATGAAAAACCGTTGAATTAATCCACGAACAGCAACTTCGAACCAATAAACCCTTTAATTTTGGTAGCCTGGGCACTCTTTGACCTTAACCGCATTGGAAATCCGCAAATTATTAAATTCGGGTCAGCATTAAATCATCGAAACCCAAAAATATCTCCTCGGCCGTTCATACTGCACTTGGCGGGAAAACTGCGCAGGTCGCGAAAACGCGACGGGTCGCGAAATCGCGACATAATTTTACGCCGTACGCTTCGCTGCTGAAGACCCGCGATTCCGGAACATGTCGCGATATCGCTACATGTCCGGCTCCCTCTTGCTCCTCCCTGCGCTCTGCCCCGCGAAAACGGAACACGTAGCGATTTCGCTACATGTTCCTTCTCTCCGCATCAATCGCCATTTTCCGTCGCGATTCGCTGACATGTCAGCGACGCGCTGCAAGTTTTGACTTAATGCCTTCGACGCTGCCCGACCCGCGATTTCGGAACATGTCGCGATATCGCGACGGTTCCGCCCAACCTGCTTGCGTTGACTGCGTTGACCGCGATTCTGCAACATGTTAGCGCGTCGCTGCAGTTTTTGGACTTAACCATTTTTTGCTCAATTTTTCTCCTTTTTTCGCCCAAGCTGCATCAAAGCTGAAGTCAAAGATCAGATTTCCAACAATACACTAATGCATTAATCAATGAGAATCAATGTGGCAAAAATGCCAACATTCTTGGCGGCTCGCGGGGTATACAGCTCGCTGTATGCAAGAATCCAGGCCTTAGTCCATTGGGCACAGAGTCATATTGGAACTGTAAACTAGCTGCTGCAAAACATGTCAGGGGACTGCTGCCAAACTTCTTCTGCTGCGGAAAACTAGAACTGGAAGAACCTGCATAGAAGCGGTTATAAACTGAAGAAATGGAATGTGATGGTGGAGTGAGCTCCTGCGATTGCGCAAGCGGTGACTGCAATGGAGTGATGTGGAAGTAAACAAGTGATGAGATAGACATAACAACATCATGTTGATACACTACCAGCGGCAATAGATGGAATGAACGAATGGATGGAACATAAGTGGAAGTTTTGAAGCGTGAAATGAAAATGAACTAAGCTGGAAAATAAATGCTTTTTAAAACAAAGACAAACTGAGAAGAAAGGGATAAGAAGAAACGGGAAAAATAGAAAAGGGGAGAAGAAACAACAGCCGTGGCTTATTCTGTAACTGCAGAAGAAAAAGAAGTAAAAGAAGGAAGATGAAGAAGGGAAAGGAAAGAAAAGGGAAGGGAAAAGAAGAAAGTGCTAGAAAGCCACCAACTGCTGGGAAAGGAGGAGACAAAAGGGAAACCAACACCTACAGCCCACAAGCAACAAGAGCCAAGGTGACAACAAAAGGCAACACATATATACATACTTTTTTTCTTTTTCTTCACTTTTTTTTTTTTTATATTATATACAAACTCAAATTGAACTTGCGAAGTCATGAAAAGTAGGCTTTCAAATGAAAGCCATTAACTGAAATTGGAAGTGGGCTACCATCCATCTCTTCCAAATAGAAAGAATTAGCTGCACCAGTGTTGGAAATACGGAACGGACCCTCCCAGAATGCATCAAACTTCTTATGATTGCCAGGTTTAGCTTTATTCTCATTCCATTTCAGCACCAAATCTCCTGTCTTGAATGGACGGGCTGCAGAATGCTTATAAAACCACTTCGAAATCCCTTGTATGTGCTTGTCAAATTCATTATATGCTTTGGAACGATGCTCCTCTAATTCCAACAATTGTGCTATTCGCAGATCCAAGGAACTCAGGTCTGTCTCATCATCTTGAAAAGACTGCAACTGCTGTAATACTGGCAACTCAAGATGGACTGGCAACCTTGCTTCTTTGCCATAGACTAGGGCATATGGTGAGGTTTTAATGGACTTCTTAACGGAAATCCTGTCTGCCCATAACGCCTGATTCAATAACAAGTGCCAAGATCTTTTGTTCTCTCCCAATGACCTCTTCAAAATTTTGAGCAAATTTTTATTCGTTGACTCTGCCAAGCCATTTCCCTGTGGATAGTAATTGGAAGATGTCTTAAGGAAAATGCCAAACTTGTTAGCAAACTCAGCCAATTCAGCTCCAATGAATGGAGTCCCATTATCTGTAATGATGGCGTCTGGAACACCAAAACGTGTAATTAAACTTTCAACGAAAGAAATCACTACAGATTGATTGGCCATCTTTGTAGGTATGGCTTCAGACCACCTGGTGAAATAATCTGTAGCTGTTAAAATGTATCTGTGACCAGCTGAGGAATTAGGATCAATTATTCCAATAAAATCTAACCCCCATTGCTGAAAGGGTGCTTCAACCTGAACTGGATGCAAAGGCAGAGCTGCATTCCTTACTCTTCCTGCATATCTTTGACACTTATCACAGGCTTGTGCAATCTTGAAAGAATCTGAGAACAGGGTCGGCCAGTAGTAACCAGCTCGAATGATTTTCAAGGCCATCGGTCTTCCTGCAAAATGTCCTCCTGATAGACCGGAATGGAACTCTTCCAAGATCCTATCCTTGTCTGCTTGTTTAACACACTTCAAAAGAACACCATCAATATTTTTAAAAAACAAACCATCTGAAAACAAAACATACCGCAGAGCTTGCAACCGAAATCTCCTCCTCTGAGAAGCAGTCAATTGTGATGGACATTTTCCAGTTGTGAAATAATCAATCAGGTCCTCTGTCCAATCTTTTTCCAGAATTAAGAAATTCATTAAATTGTTATTACCAGCAAGAGCTTCTCCCTGATCTTCGCATACATCAAATGCTGCTATCTTTGCTAACTGCTGGCACAGAGCTTTACCACGCACTAATTTAGCTGGGTGAATTTCTACATCAAATTCCTGGATCTTGGTGACCCAGCCAGCACGTTTATCACCCAATTCTCCTTGAAGAATGAAATTTCTCACGTCTTGGTGAAGCACATAAACAAATGTCCTGCTCTGGGAAATAAAATGTTTGAATTTCTTCAGGGATTTCATCACAACATATACCTGTTTCTCAATAAAATTGTACTTTGCTTCGTGAGGTAAAATGACTTGGCTCAGAAAAGCGATGGGCCTTTCATTCCCATCATCTCCCTTTTGCGTCAAAACTGCAGACATAAACTGTCATCTTCTCCAACTGCATATAAGATGAAATCCTTGGAGTAGTCAGGATTAATCAGGACAGGGGCCTGCACTATTCTTTCCTTGATCTCCTGAAATGCTTCCTTTCTTTGAGCTGTCCATTGGAAAACTGCATCTTTCTTCAACAATTCAGTCATTGGTTTAACAACTTGAGCAAAATCAGCAATGAATTTTCTAATGAAATTTATCTGTCCAAAGAAAGATTGAAGTTCCTTCTTGTTTGCAGGGAGTGACAATTTCTTCAGGGCTTCAACACGGGCTGGATCAATTGCTAATCCATCTTCAGAAATCACATGACCCAGAAGCTTACCCTCTTTTACAGCAAACACAGACTTCTTTGGATTAATGGAGATTCCGAATTCTCTGCATTTCTCAAAAATCAGCCTCAGGTGAGAACAATGGTCTTCTCTTCTATGTGAAAAGACTGTCATGTCGTCAAGGTATATTACAATGATCTTGTTCAACAAATCCTTGAAAGCAATGTCCATAGCTCTTTGGAAGGTAGCTCCAGCATTTGACAGCCCAAAGGGCATTCGCTGATATGCAAAAGTACCCCACTTCGTGGTGAATGCTGTCTTAAACTGATCTTCATCTTTTACCCAGATCCGGTTATACCCGAAAAATCCATCCAGCAAAGAAAAACGCTGTGCACCAGCCACAACATGCAATATTTGATCTATTCTCGGCAAAGGATAATGATCCTTTAATGAAGCACGGTTCAAATTCCTGAAATCAACGCACAATCTAATATCTCCATTCTTCTTACGGACGGGGACCAAATTGGCGACCCATGTGGAGTGCTTGATCGGATAAATGATCTTAGCTTGCAGCATTTTAACGAGTTCAGCCTTCATCAACGCCTCAATCTTTGGGTTTACAGGTCTCTGCTTCTGCCGAAAAGGCCTAACTCCTTCTTCCAGTTCAATTGTATGCTGTATAATCTGCTTGTTATAACCCTTCAAGTCTTTATAGCTCCAAGCTATAATATCAGAAAACTCTTTACAGAGCTGCCTGATTTTTTGCGGTTCTTCTGGGGTTGAGTCAGTGCCAACCTTAATCACTTTGTCAAGCTGAAGCTCTAACTCCATGAATTCCTTTCTATCAATCTCCATTCGAGGCTTTCCGGAATGATCATGTTGGTCAAACAAGCTCTCCAGAGTTATTAGACCCTTTGGAATATGGTTATTCCTTAATTGAATAAGACCTTCAGCTTCCTCATCTTCCAAAGTTCTGCCTTCAACAGCTGCAACTTCATGTATCAGGAAATTCACAATCTGCTCATCTGTTTCAAAGACCTGCCAAAAATTTTCCTTATCTGGCACACTGGGTCTGTATACCATTCTCACTGTCTTGGGCTTGTTCACAACTTGATCAGCAGGAGAAAAGTTCGCTCCAAGAGATGCTAATAAGTCGAGCATGTTTATTCATCTCTCTGGAAACAACTTGAATATTAAGCGCAGTGAAAAGTTCAAACAAATCCCAAACCTGATTACGATATGCTTTCAGATAATGTTGCTTTGAGATGCATCTATTTGTGACCTGGTTTACAATAAGCTCGGAATCACCAAAAATATTGAGCTGTTCTATTCCTAACTTCTTCGCTTTCTTCAGACCCAAGCACAATGCTTCATATTCAGCAGCATTATTAGTACAACTCCATGTAAGCCGATATGAATAAGTTCTCTGTACACCAGAAGGAGAAATTAACACAATACCTGCTCCGGCACCATTCCTGCATCTAGCTCCATCGAAATACAGTTGCCATAACTGATCTGTAACCTCAGTCTGATCAACTGGGTTAGACAATTTCTGCTTTGTCTTAATCTCAGGTTTTCGAATGGCATAGCAGCCAATCTCTGTTTCCATCATGGCATTGAAGTTAAGCATTGAAAACTGGTCTTCCAACTGAAGATTGTTTAAAACTTCACTCATTAACACAGCATCTTCAGACTCTTCAGTGAGCATATGGACTGACTGCATGTCTTTTCCAACATCTTCCAACTTCTCAATGTGAAAAGGGGAAGGCTTTTCATTCTGTATTCTGAGACGTCTATTCTTAAAAGGAATTTCCAGATGAGAATAATCCAATGCCAGATAACCCCCTAATTTTGCGGTAAATTCCCTGGATAAACACATGCTAAAATAGGGCTCTAAATCTACTACAACTATTTCTTGAATCACAGTGATTTGGGGCATTGTATGCAGGACAATGGGTACATCCTTAATGACACCTACTATTTTTACAGGCGTACCATCCAATTGCAGAACTCCAGGACTACTCCGGGTATACTCCATTCCCATGGCTTCACAGACTCCCTTAGGCATGACAGTGGTTGCAGCTCCAGAATCAATCATACAATTGTGTACAACCCAACCTTCTATTTGCAATGACAAGTAAAAAGGAGGAGGTCTGTTCTTGCCAGTAACAGAGGTGGTTAAAGTTTGGGCATAGACGGTCTGGGTAGGCCCTATTTCACTCTCCTTCACAGATTTCAATGACTCTTGTAATAAATCTACTTGACCAGGTAATTGCAAAGCATCATAAAGGCTTACCTTAGCAGGAGTCTTTTTAAGATCATCAACAATGTTGTATGAAACTGCAACAGAATTTTTCATCTCAGCAGGTTGCTCAAATCTAGTCCTGTACTGTTGTGTAGCTTCCACTCTCAACCTCTTGGTCAGTGATGGATACTTCAATTTTTCACGTGCCTGCTCCTCTGCTTCTGACCTTACTGGTGCAGCTGCTGCCTTTTCTTGAACTCTGTTAAAAGTTGGATCTTTGGGCAAAGGCTTTGGAGCTAGCACAGGAGCTTTCACTGGCCTTTTCACTTCAGCCGGTACTCTTAACGGCTCTAAGTCAGTAGGATCAACATTCATAGGCTTCTTTCCAGTCCTTGTTAGAACTGAAACTTGATCTTCCACTGCGGTCATCAAATTATAACCAGCTTCTGAGATCATATTAACATGGTCACCTGAGGTGCTGGCCGCCAAGGTCTGCACATAATTTAAGTGGACCATACATGTATCCTCTCCGTGAGGATCATTACAAGTCGAGCACCAATATACTCCATCTGCATGGGCTGCATCTTCATTTGCTAGAACAGCTAAGCCCTTTTCAGGTGCTTTGCTTGTGGAGGCAGCTTGATCTCTAGTAACTTGAGGAGGTTGAAATCTCCTTGGCTGGAAATCTCTCTCAGCCTGCTTCCTCTCAATGAGTGTGATCTTGTTTCCCATGGCTCTAATGGCAGAATTTGCAGACTTAACCTCTTGCAATAATGTTGTATATGGATCAGGGTTTGCAGGTGCAGGAAGTGCTGGTAAGGGCAAAGGAGCTGGTGGTGCTGGCAAAGCTGGAAATGCAGTGGAAACGGGAGATGGTTGAATGTTGGGTGCAGGGAGCGGTAAAGGAGTTAAAGCGAGGCAATTGAGGAGCTGGGACAGTTGCAACCTGAGGTGCTTTAGAACTCCATGATGGTGTAGGATACATAGCTGGCATGGGGTGTGGTTGTGAACCATATAAATATTGAGGCAAATCTGGAATAAGAGGCATAGTTACCTTTGGAGGCAGTCTTCCTACAGCAACCAGATCAGCTTCTGCTTTAATTGCTTGTTCAAAGATTTCTGGAAACGTCACCACATTAGACTGCCGAACCGCCCATCCGATATCTGAGTGAAACGCTCTGAGGTAGTACATCGCAGCTAATTCATCAGCAGGCCGAATACCATCAGGAATCCTTTGCCAAGTTCTGGTAAACCGGACATTAAAATCAGGTATCTCTTCTTGTGGATGTCTCCTGTATGACAGTAAACTGATTTAACAATGAGAAAGGGTCAGCCTGTTCATGAAAATGTTTCACCAGCAAATCACCCAATTGATCCCATGATGTTATGGTGCCGGGAGGCAGAGTTCTGTACCAAAACAACAGTTTACCTCTCAATGAACACACTAACAATTTGATCATTACATCTTCATCAGTAATGTCATGAATAGCAGCCAGAGAAGCCACATCATTTATGTGCTCATAGGCTGTTTTACCAGTACCATCGTAAGTGGGCAAAGCCTTCAGTGCAGCCTGTGGTACTGGATTCTGAGCCTGCAGATTCAAGGCTCCAGTGCTGTTCCATGCCAAGAATTTTCTGGGTGGAGGAAATTGTGCCATTGGTGGAACTTGTAGGGGTGCAACACTAGCAACAATACTGGGTATTTGTACAACAGAAGATGGAAGAGACGAGGAAACTAATCTAGAATGCTCACCACTTCTCGAACTATCAAGTTCAAAAAACTGAACAAGATCGCCAAATTTCTTTGACTGTGATCTTGTGATCATGAAGTATTTCTGAGTTCAGCAAAGTCACCAAATAACAGGCAGGCGTCCACGATCAAAAATCCGGATCTTCAACTCAGCAAAGTCGCCAGATGAACTTACAAATCTCCGCTATGAGGCCAAGACAGCTCATCAAATCTTGAGACCTCCGGGTGTTAAAACAAATGTGGATTTTTGTGAGACAGAAGAAGTCTGTCCCACCGGGCGTGCCAAAAACTGTTGGTCCAAAATCTGCCACAGGAAAGGATTTTATAATTGCACCCTAGACCTGGCCAACATTGAAAGGCTGGAAGCAAGAAATGGCTCCCAGACCAATCTCCAGAGTGGGCTGGTTCCCTTTACTAATCTAAATTTCTGTTTGAAGATAAGGGTTTGCTGGAAAGAAATTAAAAGTTGCAGAAAGAAATGAAATATGGCCACAGGCCGGAGTTATGGGATCGGAAGAACAACAGCAGAAAACTTAAAGTGCGGCAACAGCAAGCAACAGAATATAATGACTCAACTCCCACACAACTGTATGCAGAAAATCTCTCCAAGATTACACTCCAGGAATCATATCCTTACAAGCAAGATTCAAATCCAATATGCAGAATTTGAATGTAACAGCACTCAAGGAATATAAATTCGATTAGAAATGCAACGAACAGAAAAGACAATCACCCAAACAACTGCTTGAAAAATCCGAAGCCAATAATTTATTCTTGCAAATGCACTTCCAGTTTTTAGCAAAACTTCCAACCTTTTGAAATGCGAATTACATTGGTTTTTATAGAGGTCCGTCCTCTTTGCAGCATTAAATATTTTAAACCGACCTTCTTGAGATCTACAATCATGCGAAGGAAACGAGGAACATGATCCCCTTAATCGCAGTCTCGAAGAAATAAAAATTAAATTCCATGAAACGCTTGCGGCCCTTCATTAAATTCGATTCTTTGAATATGTGCATGAAAAACCGTTGAATTAATCCACGAACGGCAACTTCGAACCAATAAACCCTTTAATTTTGGTAGCCTGGGCACTCTTTGACCTTAACCGCATTGGAAATCCGCAAATTATTAAATTCGGGTCAGCATTAAATCATCGGAAACCGAAAAATACCTCCTCGGCCGTTCATACTGCACTTGGCGGGAAAACTGCAGTCGCGAACGCGACGGGTCGCGAAATCGCGACGGGTCGCGAAATCGCGACATAATTTTATGCCGTACGCTTCGCTGCTGAAGACCCGCGATTCCGGAACATGTCGCGATATCGCTACATGTCCGGCTCCCTCTTGCTCCTCCCCGCGCTCGCCTCGCGAAACGGAACACGTAGCGATTTCGCTACATGTTCCTTCTCTCCGCATCAATCGCCATTTTCGGTCGCGATTCGCTGACATGTCAGCGACGCGCTGCAAGTTTTCACTTTTTGCCTTCGACGCTGCCCGACCCGCGATTTCGGAACATGTCGCGATATCGCGACAGTTCCGCCCAACCTGCTTGCGTTGACTTGCGTTGACCGCGATTCTGCAACATGTTAGCGCGTCGCTGCAGTTTTTGGACTTAACCATTTTTTGCTCAATTTTTCTCCTTTTTTCGCCCAAGCTGCATCAAAGCTGAAGTCAAAGATCAGATTTCCAACAATACACTAATGCATTAATCAATGAGAATCAATGTGGCAAAAATGCCAACAAGACCTTAAGAGTAAAACCCTTTTCATCCCAATCCGAAGATAAAACAAATCCCTCTTCTTGCAAATTTTGACCTCTCTTCAAAACTTGTGCCCAAGAAGCACCTCCCTTTGACCTTTCTACTGTTGCTAAATTTGGATCTACTACTCCTAGATCCAAAGGGTTAGAATATCTCCTATTTGCATCCTTAGGGGATTCTATCGCAACAAAACCCTTGCTTATCACCTTTCTTGCTCCTCATGTCTTTGTCTCTTCTTTCATCCGACGTTTTTTAGATTCAATGATTTTCTAGAAATAATATTCTACGCATTCTTGGTAAGGGTTTGAAGCATTAATGCACTTTGGATGAACCCACCGCTCTCTTGTCATACCGAACAAGAGGCCCATTGAAACCCTAGCCCTCCTCTTGCCCTCTTCTCCTCTTGTTGAATAGGAGTAATATCATTATCCAAGTAAATATGTGACCCCCGTAGTAATCCTCTATTTCGAAGAGCTTGCCTGTTCTCTCCTACACTGAACATTGTGACCTAGATTGTTCTAGTTCTCATGTCTTTCCTTACTTTCCCAGTCCACATGCTTGATGACTTTGTTTGCACTAATAAAGTTTATCAAAAAGAAAATCCTTTGTTAAGTTGGTTGTGTTTTTTTTTCTCCATGCTCTTTCTTTTAATGATGATGTTTACTGACCTATTTTGTATTTCCTTTTCTTCTAACAATTGCATTCTAATTTATTTATTTATTAAATATATTTATTCCTTTGGTTTGATTCTTGTATCTCTTATTACTTGTGCCCATGATCTAGTCTCCTCTAATGAATTATGTTTTGAAAAATAACTTTCTTATAATAATATAAGCTTTTTTTGTGGGGTTTATATGGGATTGAAATTGATCCCAATTGTATTACATCATGATCACATAGTGGTATTATAATCACTTGTAATTATGTATCTATCATTTGGCAAGATTTGAACCTAAGTCTCTTCCTTAAAAATTTAGAAATCTAATTGGTTAGACTAATACCATTTTAACATAAACTATTATAAATAACTTAAATATATATTTATTTAATTGTCCTAGGGAGACAACACAATGATATAGGCTTTGGCTCTTTTTTGGGAGGTCCAAGGTTCAAACCATGATGTGGGCAAGTGTGTGAGGGGGTGTGTGTATGGTTGTGTGTTTAGCCCCTATTGATAAGCTTAGCTCTCAACCTTATGAGGGGTCATGGTTGGGATGGGAATGCCCAACCCTAAGCATTAGTCGTAGGGGTTTCTCACACTACCCTAACCAAAATACATACATATATATATATATATATATATAATTTAATTTAATAATATTTTTATTTTAAAAATAGATAAATAGGTATTTACGTGGAATGAAATTCCAATCATGAAATATGCCACTAGTATCTAATGCACTTTCACAATTACTAATCCCTTCCATATACTACCAAAATTAGTAGTGGTAAATCAAGAATAGGTCCCTCTTCCCCATATTATCATAATCCCCTCCATGTACTATCAAAATTAATAGTAGCCAATAAAAAATGGCCCCATATTAAAAATAGGTCCCTCTTCCCTATATCATCATAATCCCCATCCTGTACTATCAAAATTAATAGTGGTTGGTAACATCTCCTAGAGTGTTGGAAGCTTCATGGACATGGAAATGAATGTTGAATATTATTTTGGTGAATGACATAATATAATCTAGCTTTCACTCCAAAAAAAATAAAACTTATAGTGGTAGATCAAGAATAGGTGTCTCTTCCATGTCTCATCATTATTTATTGCAGCTTTTAATCCCTTCTATGTACAATCAAAATTATAAATCCTCGATAATAATATATTAATGACATAATATAATCTTAGCTCTAACTTTTACTCCAAAAAAACAAAATTAATAGTGGTCGATCAAAAATAATAAATTCTAACCCCCAAGGGCTAGGTGGATTGGTAAGTGCTAGTCTAGCTGGGCACTTACCAAGAAGAGATCTAGGTTCAAACCTTGGGGAAGCCTATTGCAAAGGTAGTAGTCTAATTTGAATCCTTTGAGTGCACGCCAAACTGACGACGATGGTATAAATCCTAAGAACCTGATGGTCCATTTCATGTTAGGCTATAAAACAACGAGGTAGAATAGGTTTGGTTTGAACCCTGCGCTTACCAGCTACCTAAAATATTATGGTTGTAATTAACTCTACTATCAAACAACAAAAAAAATAATCTAATCTAAATTTTACTAAAAAATAAAATTAATATTGGTCGATCAAGAATGGGTCCATCTTCCTTATATCATCATTATTTATTACAACTACTAATCCCTTCTATGTACAATCCATCATTATTTATTACAACTACTAATCCTTTCTATGTACAATCAAAATTATCAATCTTCAATAATAATAGATTACTGACATAATATAATATTAGCTCTAGATTTTACTAAAAAACAAAATTGAATAGGTCCCTCTTCCCTGTACCATCATTATTTATTACAACCCTTCTATGTATGATCCAAATAATTTTTTTTTTTTGGTAAGTTGTAGTTGTATTTCAGAGGGTTTTAACTGGGTCCCACTCCCAGATATACAAAAACTTCATCAGGTTGAAGTGCATTCATGTTGCATAATCCTCTGCCATGAGGGATCAGTCTACACCATTCTAACCAATCCCGCGTAGGGGATACGTTTGCCAAAATTCCCTCGCAGGGGATGTAAAAGTCGGTAATCAGGTGGTGCTTGCCCTCGCAGGGGCTACTGAAGCTAAACAAAAATAATCCATAGATAATCGCTAGGGCCCTCGCAGGGGCTGACACAGGGAGACCCAACCGGATGGTTAGCCCAACACTAGACCAGACATCACCAAACATTGCATCAAATATTCCCATAAGACCTCAAAATAAAAACAAACAGACCCAAAGCAGCTCAAGGGTCGACCTCTGTGATGTCCTCTTCAGGTTGGTCGACACACTGCTGGAGGGCATGCTTCAGGGCGGCACTCGCGCTTTCGAAAGCGATGATGAAACTCCGTAGAAACATCCGGGTGAGACGGTTGGAGATGCCAGAAGTGGGGGTTGAGTCCCCGCTGAGGTCTTCAATCTCTAGAGGAGAATTTTGATTGGACTTTGTTTTGGGCTTCTTAGCCCTGGACGATCTACAAATAGGGGTTGTCACTTCTTCAATTTTAGCTTTACGTTTTCCCAACGAAGGCTTCTTGTTGGCGGGAGGGGTGGGTTTGGATGGGGACGGGGTGGGTTTGGAAGGGGAAGGGGTTGGCTTGGAAGGGGAGGGAGTGGGGGTGGGAGGTGAGGGGATGGGTTTGGAAGGGGAAGGGGATGGAATGGATGGGGAAGCAGCAACAACGCCTTTCCCAGAGGTCGGGGTGTTGGGAACTCCATCGCTGGCCATAAGCTCGCTCGAGATTGAATGAGCAGGGCTTTGGGGGGTTTGGGAGAAGGGGGGAAGCTTGCAAAGGGGTAGCCGCAATGGGGGGATTAGCCATAACATGATAGAAAATAATAGCGAAAAGCCCCTGGTGGGCAGGGGGGTACTTTTCTTGCGAGCAACGGCCATAGAGAGATGCATAGACCGATAAAGGAACCCAGGAATGTTCATGGGTTTGTATCCCCGAACATGGTTGACAAGGGCAAGGTGGAAGCTTGCCATAGGCTTGTTGGGATCATCGCAGGCTAAGTACTGAATGAGGGGAATGGCAACAATGGGGAATGGGGGGAAGGGATTGACGGTCCAGGGCATGGCCATCCCACAAGAAGTTTTGGTAGTTGGGGAAACCTTCCAATTCAGGTTCCCAGTAGTGTTTGTCATGGCAGACAAGACGCCCACCAACCGGTAGCTCTGCAATCTCACCAATCAGCTCTGGAGTGACCTTAAAGCGTAGGTTCTTGACACAGACATGGTCATTCGACCACGTGCGAACAAAGTCCTTCGTGATGTCATCCTCAGCTCCATGGAATTTTGATAATAGGGTGGTGAGTTGGGCGCCCTTCAGGTAAGCAGACGCTAGGGTGTCCAGCTGGAGAGAGCTTGGTTCAAGGTAGGCCATGGTGGCAGTGGTGGGGATAGGAAGAGAGGTGGTGGAGGAGGCCCACAGGATAGACTTGCAGAGGGGAGTGTTGTGGACTAGGCTAAAGAGGGGAATTAAATAGATCGAGGGAGGCGAGCAGCTCATGTCGAGCCTCGTGGATGGGTGACAGGTGGATGGGGGGATGCCACGCCGAGGATGGCGAGGATTAAGGGGAAGCCTAGGGACCATATCCACATGGGCGGAGGTAATAACTTGGGCAAGGTCTACAGACGTGGGTAGAGACATGGAGGGGAAAGGGGGTGCGGCTGGAAACGTGGCAGAGGGAGCTGGCAGAGAGCGTTGGGACACCGCGGATGGAGATCCACACTTTGACTTTGCATGATGACTTTGATGGATTACAATGAAGCAACCAATCATCAATGGGTGTTGGAGCACACATCGCAAGGCTCTCGGACAATGGGACGCCCGAAGTAAATCCTGCATAATATAGAAACAATAAATCATTGGTTAGCGTGGATGGATTTGGAGTACCTATCATGGTTGTCCGACACCGCAACTTGGAGGACATCTGGTGGGAAGGAGTCTTGCCACACGGTGATGGGTGTTTGTCCTAAGCCCAAGTTGGCCAGCCTATCCGCAAGCCGATTGGCTTCCCTGTATGTATGACTGGCTTCCACCTGGCAATGTTGGTTTAACAGCTTCCTGCTTTCTTGGATAAGGGATCTGATATTCCATGGAGGGACTTTGTTGGAGATGAGGTAACCAATGATATTAAGAGAGTCCCCTTCAACATGGATCTTGACACATGACCCCTTGATGAGGTGAAGACTTCGCCACAGGGCCCACGCCTCGGCCATATTGTTGGTCTGATGATGAATATTCTCTACAAAAGCCATAACTATCTTTCCTCTGTGATCCCTGATCACTCCCCCTGCCCCGGCCAGCCCGGGATTCCCTTTCGATGCGCCATCAAAGTTCACCTTTATCCATCCCTCAGGAGGGGGAAGCCAATGAGCTTTGGTCCTGGGATGGGTCGAGGGGGGATAAGGTGGGAAGGGGGATGTTGAGGGAATTGATGATGTCAACCTCATTCTTGCTCAAGGGGGATCTGGGCCATGGGATAAGATGGGAGTTTTCAGAGGCGTATGAAATGGCTTTGATGGCTATGGAGGTGGAGTTGTAAAGGGTGGAAGAGAAGACCCTATGATTGCGTTCGAGCCAAACTTGCCAAATGAAATGGTGGAGGCAAATTTTCCAAAGGAAAGCTACTTTGGGATTTCTGAAGGGAGCAGGCCATTGGATGAACATGTCCAGGAGGGAGTTGGGGTGGGCCCAATGGATTTGAAAGGTGGTGAACAACTGATCTAAGCCCTCCCTAGTGAACACACACTCTAAAAGGAGGTGGTCAATGGATTCCCAGTTGGACAGACAGAGGTGGCATCTGTTAGGGATAGGGATCCCTCTTTTCATAAGATTATCTATGGTGAGGACCTTGTTTTGAATGGTTGTCTAGGAAAAGAACCCAATTTTTGGGACAAGGCATTTAACCCAAACTAACTTGAATGGAATAGTGGGAACCCAAGATTTGACTAACATGGAGTGGGCAGACTTGACCATGAAATCCCCACTATCAGTTCCCGCCCAGATTGGGTAATCTGGGGAGACTATGGTAGGGATGATGGTGGTTCTCAGCATCTTGGACAGAGTCTTACCGGCCCGCAAGAGGTGCTCGTTGTCTTCAGGGAGAATCTTCCATGTGCCCCTATCCATGTAATTCTTCACTTTGCTTCCCCATCTCCTTTCGAGACTTGGTCTAAGTCTGGACACCTCAGGCAGATCCTTGAGGGGTTTGTCTTTCAACCACGTGTCTTCCCAAAAGTCTATAGAAGCACCTGAGCCTAGCTGCCATCGAGTCCCTCTCATGATAAGAGGTTTCGCTTGGATAACACCCCGCCAGAAGGCTGATCCATTGGTAGGGATGTTATTGTCCATAAGGGTTAAGTTTTTGAGATATTTGCTTTGGACAATAGTGACCCACTCTGCTTTGTAGTTGGTGAACAACTTCCAGGCCTGTTTTGCTAGCAGGGCAATATTTATGTTTGTTGATCTTCTCATACCAAGTCCCCCTTGGTCCCTGGGTTGGCATACTTTGTCCCAACTGACAAGGTGGAATTTCTTCAAATTTTTTGGGCCGGCCCAAAGAAACCTTTTTTGCATTTGCTCGATTTTGGAATGAACTGAGGCAGGAGCTTTGAAGACTGACATGAAATAGACCGGGATGCTTTGGAGGACTGCCACGGTGAGGGTTGCTTTGGCTGCTTGGGATAGGAGGGAGCCTTTCCAGGCAGCAAGCTTGCGGTTGATCCTTTCAATGACATTGTCCCACATCGATTCCTTCGGGTTCATGGTGAACAGAGGGAGTCCCAGGTAGGAGGTGGGGAGGGTAGCGATGCAACAATGGAGGATACGAGCAATTTTCCTCTGCCTGTTTCCTGGTGTGTTTAGGAAGTAACACTTACTCTTGAGATAGTTGATTTCTTGGCCTGCAGTAGATGCGTAGGTATCAAGGATCCCTTTGATGGATTTAGCTTGGACAACGGAGGCCGAAGTTGCAACAATAGTATCGTCAACAAACTGTTGGTGAGACAAGGGGGGAGAGTTGGAAGAAGCTTTGATACCTGACATGCCTCCCGAAGCCATGACCTATTTGAAAGCTCTGCCCAGGGATTCGGCCAAGATAATGAAGAGGAAGGGGGACAGGGGATCTCCCTGTCTGATCCCTCTGAGGCTAGGGAAATAACCTGCAGCAGACCCATTGACCAAAACTGAGAACCATGGTGAGGTAATGCAGCCTTTTATGAGGTGAACCCAATCTGAGTGGAAGCCAAATCGAGCTAGCACTTTGAGGAGAAAATCCTTGTCCACCCTATCAAAAGCTTTGTTGATGTCCAGTTTCAGAAACATGGTCGCTTTCTTGTTGCACTTGGATGAATGGAGGGTTTCATGAAGAGATATGATGCTATCGGTGATTGATCTGCCTTCTACAGAGCTTCCCTGGCATGGATCAATAATGGAGGGGAGGATCTTCTTAAGCCTGAGAGCTAGGGATTTGGTTAGGATCTTGTATAAGATGTTGCAAAGGCTTATAGGTCTGAAGTCATTCATGGATTTGCATTGGGGGTTTTTAGGAACCAGGGCAATGAAAGTGGAATTAGTTCCTCGAGGGATGGTTTTGGTTTTCTGAAGCTCCATGATGGCATCACTCACCTCCTTCCCCACTATGTCCCAGAAGGTCTGAAAAAACCTAGGGGGAAACCCATCAGGCCCAGGAGCCTTATCAGCTTTCATGGAGAATAAAGCACTTTTGATTTCTTTCTCAGAGAGGGGTTGGATCAGGGATTTGTTCATCTCAGGGGTGACCAAGGGAGGGATATTTTCAAGCAGGGCTTCCTGGGCTACAATATTGGAAGGATTTTTAGAGCCCATGATGTTGCTGTAGAAGGTGGAGGCTTCTTCTCGGATCTTGATGATGTCCTGAGTGACAGAGCCATCCCTTAAGGTAAGTTCTCTGATCTTGTTTGTGCTTCTATTACGTAGAGTAGAAGCATGGAAGAACCTGGTATTGGCATCCCCCTCTTTGAGCCAAAGGGCTCAAGATTTTTGGTGCCAGAAGGTCTCCTCCTTGGCTAGGATGTTATGATATTCGATGAGCAGCTGCCTTTCTTCTTCCCTGAGCTGGTGGGTCCACTGATCATGCTGAGTTTGTTGCTCTAGATCTTTGAGTTTACTTAACGTTTTTGCCTTGAGATCAAAAATATCCTCGAAGACTTCCCTGTTCTAGGTTTTCAGGTTATCTTTTATGATCTTGAGTTTGTGGGATACTCTGGAAATAGCTGAACCAGGGACAGGGGTCTACCACCAATCTTCAATCCGTTGTTTCAAATCCGGATGTTGGATCCACATATTCTCGAACCTGAATGGGGTTGAGAAGGATGGAGCCTTATTTGATTCCAAAAGGAGTGGGGAGTGATCAGAGCCTATCCTGGGAAGGGGGATCAGGGATGTGTCTCCAAACAGGGGAATGGCCTATTGAGAGAGAAAAAACCGGTCCAACTTAACCTGAATATGCTCGACGCCCACTCTCTTGTTGCTCCAAGTGAATTGGTGGCCATGAATTTGAATGTCCATGAGTTCATTTTTGGCGACAAAGGCCTGAAAGTCTACAATGCTTTTGGATGGGGAGGATACTCCCCCTTTCTTGTCAGAATGGAAGAGAGGAGAATTGAAATCCCCTGCAATCATCCATGGGAGGTGGGAAAAGGCATCCTTCATGAGGGACAGGGACTTCCACATGTTGAATCTCTCCATAGGATTATTTGGGGCGTAGATGTTGGACAACACCCATGTGAATTTGTTTTCTTTGCAATAAAACATTATGTTTAAGGTTCTACTGGAGCTGGAGATGACTTTGCCTTCCACCTTCTCAGGGTCCCAGAGACACAACAGACCTCCTGCAGATCCCTCCACTGGGGATGAAGCCCATTGTCCAGTCTTCCAAATTTTTTGGACTACGTTGTGAGTTTTGTCAGCGTTAGTTTTTGTTTCTTGAAGGATGAGTATAGAGGGTTTGTACTCTTTCTTGGCGGTTCGAGCTAACCTTTGTTTGCTCATGTTGTTAAGCCCTCTGATGTTCTAGGAGAGGATCTTCATTTAGATATTTTGGCAGGTTTCTTGCCTCCCTTGGTTGAGATGGAGGGAGGTTTGGGATTTTTCATTTCATCCTTTGCTTGAGTGAACAAGGTTGAACTGAGGGTTAGCTGCACTCCATTGGCAACCTGGTCATCCGTGTCTTTCTTGCTTTGCTCATAGGTGGTGGGTCGACCTCTTTTTCTTTCACCCCTTGTATCAATGGGGCCTTTCCTACTTCTGGTGATGATAGAGCTGATGTCCGTTCTGGACTGAGTGGGACTGAAGGCATCCTCCTGGGAATCGAGGTTGGATTCAGTAGGGGATAGGGGTTCTTTCGAGGGGTAAGCAACTCTAGAGTGGGGAAGAGGGTTGATCTCCAACAAGGGTTCCAGAAGAGGATCGGGTTGGGATGGGGGTGATGGGGAGGAAATGGGGATGGAAGGCCCAGATCTGGAGGGAGAGGGATGGGGGTGGGGAATGGTGGAGGGTTGGTGCATAGGAAGGGATTCAGGGAGAAGAAATTCATCATCAGAACCATTTAAAGGCCCAAATATATTGGGAAATGTGAACATGGAGCATACCTGGCCTGCATCTGAAGAAGGGTTGGTGGACGGATGGTCCTGGATAGCGGCCTGCTTCCCTTTTTCGTTGTTCGATCTATGGTTACCAGGTCCTCTGGATCGGTCATTGCGTTCTCCCACCTGGTGTTGCTGAGGAGGGGGGACCCTTTGTGCTAGGTGCTTCCTACTGGGGCTTGAGGGATGGGCAATGGGCTCGAAGGTGTCCCTGGGTTTTGCATTCGATGCAGAATGTTGGTTTGTTTTCGTACTCAATAGCTTGACACCAGTGGAAATCCCCATAGATGAGGTTTAGGCGGGTTGGAAGTTGTGAAGCAAGGTTGGCATTGACACAAATTCGAGCATAGGCCATGCGAGACCGGGCTTTAGTTGCAGGGTCAAGAGCGACCATGTCCCCAATGTACGTTCCAATCCACCCTAGGATGTCTTCATGGAAAAACTGGATGGGGAGATCAGGGAGGCGAACCCAGATTGGAGCAATATTGATATCCTGAGTCTGGGGATTGAAATATTGCTTCCATTTTGTCACAAATAGACTTTTCCTCCCATAGAACCAGGGACCCCCGGTGAGGATTCGGGCATAGTCATTCTGGTTATTTAAGCATATCAAGAAGAAACCCCGTGAGAGGGCCACAATCTGAAGGTTCCCTGTTGTGCGCCATTTGAATCTGGCCCATCTTCTTATGGATTCCATGTCAGGTCTCCCTCCCACGAACTTGTCGACCAGGGAGAGGGATTCTAAAGAGAGTTTGTCTGCCATGAGAGAGACTGGAAGAACCATATTTTCCCCATTGGTGATCACGGGGGGTGGTTAGGGTTACCAGAGGGGCCGGGTTTAGCCGTCCCTATTACCTTCTCCAGGTAAGTCATCCCGCCCGGGTCCGGGTCGGGGTTCGTGGGAGCATCCTCCGAGGGGGGATCTCGCCTTGCTCCAGATCCCCAGAAGGGGCCTGGGGAATCCCGCTCGTAGAGACCGTAGTTGCAGAGGGAGTTGTGGATGCCATCATCATGTATGATCCAAATTATTAATCCTGAGGAATAATATATTAATAACATAATATAATCTAGTTCTAAATTTTATTTAAAAAACAAAATTAATAATAATCCATCAAGAATAGATCCCTCTTCTCATTGTCATCATTATTTTTAACAACTACTAAAATTAATAGCAATCAATAGATCCCTCTTCATTACCATCATTATTTTTTACAACTACTAAATTAATAGTGGTCAATCAAGAATAGATCCCTCTTCATTACCATCATTATTTATTACAACAACTAAAATTAATAGTGGTCAATCAAGAATAGACCCCTCTTCCGTTGCCATCATTACCTATTACAACTACTAATCTCTTCTATGTACATCAAAATTACTAACCCTTGACAATAGATCATTTTTTCCTATATCATAGTTTAAAAAAAAATTTAATCATATTAAAAATTTTATATAAAAATGTTTCATGAAGATAATGGATTCGGGATTTGGTTCTTTTTCGAAAGATTCGGGCTTTGGTTATATTAAAAATTTTATATAAAATTTTTATTTAGATGATGACCTAACATTTTTACAACAGGAAGAAAGAAATAAGGAATGGGAAAAGGTGAGGGCATCAAGGAATGAAGGGAAACAAGCATATTTAAGAAATGGAAAGACATACATCACATCTAAACAAATCCAAAACAAATAGGGAGTATGGCCCGCCCAGAACATCTTACAATGGTAAGTTGGAACTGTAGAGGTTTCCCTTGGAGAAGAGAACCTGGGTTAGGGCCCATTGCTAGAGACAAAGATATAATCATATTGACAGAAACACATGAACATGATGGATGTAGGAATCCAAAATTTGTGGGATACAAAAAAAAAACAACATGGAATAAAGCAGCAAAAAATGGCAAAGGGCATGGGATATTATGGTTTTAATAAAAGAGGAATGGGATAGGGTCATTAAAATTGAAAAACAAGATGAAAACAAATAGTACATCTGGATAAATATCCTAGAAAATAAGTCGGTTATTAGCATAGCAGCATGTTATTTTGCTCCAAAGAATTCTAAGTTCTATAAGAAACATAACCTTAACAAAGAAGACCCATACTCCTCCCTAAAAAGAGACATCTCAATATACAGTAAATTGGGGGAGATTATATTAATTGGAGATTTCAATGCAAGGACAACAAATAAGCAAGCTAACATTCTAGAAGGTAACAAAGATATTGAGATTAATCCTCTTTGGATGCCAGAAGAGGAAAATCAATAGTGGACCAGGACTTCAAAAGATGAGCATGGGGCTATCACGCAATATGGAGAAGAGTTGTTAGGTCTTTGTAGCATATACAATTTGATTATTTGCAATGGGATGAACAAATGAAAAAATTCAAGAAAGTATACATGCAAAACATATAAGGGACAAAGTGTAATAGACTATGTAATATGCTCACAAAATTACATACCAAAAATAGAGGAGATAGAAGTGGAAGATTCTTCGGTGGAACTTAAGTCCGATCACAACCCAATTGTTATGAAACTTCGAATGCATGGAGACAAACCAAGGGAAAAACACTTGCAAGGCAATCAAAATAAATATCTTCACAAGGGAAACATTCTCTTAAGAGATGAAAATCGACAGAATTTTAGAGCAGTATTAAATAACAAGTTACAAGAAAGGGAAGAACTACATCACAGTAGTAGAGATTACAGTAAGAGTGAATGGTTAATGCACGTTATTCAAGAAGCTCTAAACAAATGCAAGAGAGCTAAACCTAAAAAGAAAGAAAGGAATAACTTTCCAACCAACCCATGGTTCGATGAAGATTGCAAAAAAATGCGAAGATTACTAAAGGAACCAACGGGTAAAACAAGAGCAAACAAAAAAGCATATGAGAAACTGGTAAGGGTAAAAAAAGAAGAATACACTAGAACAAGGAGGAAAAATTGATTTACTTAGGGAAGCATGAACCAAAGAAATTTTGAAAGGAACTAAGCGTGAAAAGGATGCAAACTGAAAATAACATAACAATTAATTAGTGGTTGGAGTATTCAAAACAACTATATCAGCGTAGTAACTAGCAGGAGACACCCCCTACTATCATTGTCAAGAAAGAACTTTTCACAATTGAAGACATTATTCAAGGGATACAAAATTTAGCAACTGGTAAAGCCCGTGACATAAAAAATCTTCAAGCAGAGCATATAAAATGGGGGGTAGATATCTTGGCACCGCAAATCAAAGAAATTTTCAATGAGGTCATACAAAATGGCTTCCCTACGGAGTGGACAACTAGCTTGACCATTCCTTTGTTTAAAAGTGGAGATGTAAATAATCCCTCAAACTATCGAACTATCATGATCAACCCTCTCTTTGCAAAGTTGTTTGGGAGTATGATAGAGCGTAGGATCAACATATGGGCAGAAGAAAAGGGAAATAGAGCAAAGGGGCAAGCATGTTTTAGGCCCAAACACTCAACTATTGATCACTGTATCACGCTCAGACACAGTGGAAAAAATCTGGGACAAAAAAGAGGAGGCTTTTTGTTGTTTTGTAGACTTCAAAAAGGCATTTGACACAGTTCCAAGGAAAAAATTATGGAGCAGAATGTAAGAGCTAAAGGTTCCAATTCACTATAGGGTAGCAATTCACAGACTATATGAGCATGTAAAGGCTAGAATCAAAACACAAGAAGGGTTATCTGAATGTTTTGGTAGTGACATAGGTGTCAAACAAGGTTGCCCTTTATCTCCGACCTTATTTGGGTTGTACATTGACAAGTTAGAAGAATGGATAAACAAATTTGGGGGAGAGGGTGTGCATTTAGCCAAATATGTGGTAAAACTCCTCATGTATGTAGATGATGTAATTCTTGTGGCCAAAACAACCAAAGATCTAGAAGATCACCTTCAAGCTCTAGAACTCTTTTGTAAAGAAGTTGGGATGCAGGTGAACACGAGCAAAACAAAAATTATGTTTTTTTCAGCAAAAAAGAAGAAGCAACAACTCAAATTTTAGTTTGCAGGAGAACCGCTTGATGTACTAGTAGAATACAAATACCTGGGCATAGACTTTCATGACAAACTTAATTGGAATACATGTAGGATGAAAAGAACTCAAAGTGGTTGGAGAGCTCTATATGCACTTCAAAACAGGTGTAGGAATGCCGAGTTGTGGGAATGGAAGACCACCAAGGTCTTATTTGGCCTATTTGTTACACCGATTCTGTTATATGGTTGCGAGGTCTGGGCTAGTGGCACAACAAATGCAAAATGGAGGCAAATAGAAAGGATTCAAAAATATCTAATCACAAACTTTCTCAAAATTAAGACCACAACCCCTTATGAAATTATTTTAGCTGAAACTAGAATGTTCCCTTTAGAAGCAATTGCTATGACCAAGCTGTTATGTTACTTGAAAAAAACAAAAAATATGACAAATGATAGATGGCCTAGGGTAGCTAGGGACGAAGAGTTGCATAGGCGAAAGAATACATGGATGAAACAAAATCAGAAATGGATGAAACGTTGGGAAATCAACATAAATGAATGCCCAAATGTCAACAAAGACATAAAAAATTATGTGAATAAAAAGTTCAGAAGTGGAATGTGGAAAAATGCAAGCAAGAAAATACAATATTATATTGCAAATTTTAACCCAACATATGACCACAAGGAAAAAGACTATATAGGTGCTAAAATCAAGTGGAAGGAAAAAATACTCATTGCTCATATAAGGACTAGCTCTCATAGGCTTAGATGTGAATCAGGGAGATGGACAACGCCCAAAGAACAATGGGAAGAAATGATATGTATTCTATGCAGCACAGGGACAGTAGAGATAGAAGAACACTTCATCTATAAATGCCCGAGTTTTTCAGATATCCGTGACAAATACAAAGAAACACTTGGGAACGAGGTTATGACAGATTTATTTGAAGACAGTAAAATAAAAAAAGTTGGGGAATTGCTAACACAAATCAACAGGAGAAGGAACAACCTTTTCAAAGATATTAAAGATCATATGATATGATTTGAGTAATTTTACTTCTATATTTGAGGTCCCATAGACCATATTTGGGTCTTGCGGACATAATTAAAATCTTTCAAAGTCCAAACCGTGACATGGGCAAGTGTGTGAGGGGTGGATGTGTGTTAAATTCTCTATTGTTAGTGTAGCTCTCAATTTTTTTTTTCGAAGGATCATAATTAAGAGGAGACTACTCAATCCTCTGTATTAGTAATATGAATTTATCACATCACACAAGTAAAAAATAATTTTTTTAATATAAATACCTTATAATAGTTTAAATTGGATATGTTTAAAAAAAAGCCGTCTAAAGCATCACATGAAGAAAATCATAAAATCTTAATAAAACGACGAATAAAAAATACCTCTTAACGAACGGTCAATCCCTCAAACAAAAACCCCATAGCAGTGTGCGTAACTTACGAAAATTATTTATACGCACGAAATTATGGTGTGAAATAAAATAACTTGTCGTGAAGTCTTCATCACCGCCTCCTCCGCGAGTGGGTCCCATTAAAACCATGGGCCGCCTAATTGGGAGAATCACGCTATCGTCTTTAACTCAATGCACGCGTGTCTAGAGGTTGAAAAAAAGCTTACAACGCGTCTTTCAACCTCAAATTTATCACGTAAGAATTTCAGGCATCGTTCATAAGTAGATTAAAATTTAAGCGGATCATGAGTGACTGAAATAAAAAGCTTACAATCCTAAGAATCATGGAGGGAAAGTTTCGTCATATCTGTATAATGCAATTATTTACTCTCTACCTGATGAATTACCTTCGCCATGCAGACGAGGCTTAAGGTAGACAACATTTATTTGAGAGCACCGAAGGTCAGTATAAAAAAGAGTTATTCTTCAAATTTAAATTATAAAGGTTATTAGGTATACAAGTTAATTTGATGGAAATTGACGCCTCTGCAACTTGTTGTGCTTCATTCTTTAGATAGTTTAGTTGAAAGGTCTTACTTCGATTTTGGATTGAAATGGAGGGAATTTTAGCTTTTAAACCCTTGTTCTTCACATTTGGAGTGGTTGATGCTTGTGGATGAAATTTCATTGGTAAGAGCAGATTATCAGGTCCATATTTACATATATTCTTTTATTTTGATAACAAGGCTTGTCCAAAATTTTCCTTTTGATTTTTATCACTTTCTATCTGTTCCATGTAGGCAAAGGAGAAAACATTGTGCTTTTTCTTTTTGAAAATCTTGTAGTCAAATAGAACAGAGGATTATTTGAGATGCAAGTCCTCAGGGTTTGGAACTTAGGGTACGTTTCGGATAAAGCCCAATCTACCATTAGACCACAACCCAGGTAGGCAATTATGGTACTTTATTTTGTTCAATTAGTTATGTGGGATTTGGAACTTAGGGTATGTTTTGGATAAGTGCTCCAATCTACCATTAGACCGCAACTAGGTATGCAATTATGGTACTTTTTTACAATTAGTTATATGGGATTCAAACAGCCCTACCCATATTACATGGATATTATCCATGTATCTTGGCAAGATTCGAATATTGGTCTCGAAGAATCTAACTAGCTAATGCCTTTGATAATTATGGTACTTTATTGGAAAGCAAGCTGTTTGTTTGCCAAGAATGGGAAGGGGAAATCTTATATATAAGCTATTTCTTTAAATACAATCTCATTCGAATCTAGCATTTGCCGTTTACTATAAAGAATAACATCAAGGGAATTAAACATAGTAAATTAGATTTGACCTTCCTTCTACTCAACCTTTTTTCTGTAGTATTCAATAGATTATAGTGCTGATATTTTTTAGAGTGGCTAATGTTTACCAAATTGCCATTTAATAACTTTTGCCTTCTCGAAGATATTAGCTATTTGAAAGTGAAAATTCAACTTAGTTTCTACTTCTATGTATTGTTGAGACTTCTAAGCTTCTAAAATTTATGGTTCGTTACAATTTTCCTCAATTCCTCCCAAACTAAATCTATGGAGTAGATTTTGTTTCAAATTTTAAGGTGTTTCTATTTTCAGTGTTCTATATGTCTAAACTCCCACTTCTATTCTTAAAAGTTGGATTTCCATGGAGTCTTTTCTTTTATGGTATAACCATTATTATCATCATCATCCATTTTTAATTTATTTAATTTTTAGAGGAAAAGGTGGAGTCAATTAACTAGGGAATAAAATGAACATAAAATCGGTACCCCATAACCTAGAATTTATTTGAAATAGAAATATTAGGATAAAAAGCGTTAGTGATAACTGGGACCAGAAACATAGAGACATTGAGAATGGGAAATTTCATGATAGTGGATTTACATATTGTACCATACTACTGGAAAATGGCAGACTGGTCCAGAGTTAACAAAAAAATTGCATTTTTCAGGAAAAGTCCTGTGAACATGAGAATGTTCCATGTACAAAGCAAAATTGATGTAGGTTTTGCTTCATGTTAACAGTGATCTGATTTTAGGTCTTAAAATTTAAATTTTTACTTGTTTTATTCTTGCATTTTTGTTGCTATTAACTTATATGATATATTCCAGAATTTTCTAATCAACTCTATAAAGCATTCATTTAGCTTAAGGTCTAAGATCAGTGCCTAGTTTACTAGAAATAAGCTGAGACCATCCTTGTGTTGAAATCATAATTTGCTTCATGGCCAAGAGCCAACATTATGCGATGTATTGGGTATTGTACAATGTATTTATTATTTTGTAAGTCAATAAGCCTAAGGGCATCTCTGTACAATGTTTTTATTATTTTTTAATATTTTATTATGTAAGCCCAATGGGCCATGGTTAACCTTGTTATGGTTAAACCCTATTTATTATTTGTAATTAACCTAAAGCCGACTTACTATGTTGGGGCTTAGGTTAAACTCTATGATGTAATTGGGATTTAATACCCCTTCACACTTCTTATTTCTTATCGAAGTGTTGTGTAATATTATCTACAGATATAATGATTAATTATAGTGCCTACGAGTCTAAATTCCTATGTTGGTCTTTTTTTTTCTTTTCTTTATGCTTTTTATATAAGATTTGAGTAGATGATTTACTTCTGTCTGTTTCTGGAAAATATTGTGAAGCTATCCAAGTTTCTTTTGATATTGGTAAAACAGGGTTTTTGAAAGGACCCGAACCCTTTTACAAGTCTTACATTCTGTTTTTCCTCTTACAGAAAACTTCAATACATGCTGTAACCTTCATATACATTCGTACAACGATAGACCACAACTAATATTCCTTTTATTTTGGCTACATCAAAACTGCCAAAACTTTAATACATTTTAGGCGCATCAGATCTTTAGTTTATTCTGGTGCATAAACATTGCAACATACTCCAACACATCTTTATTGTGCATAAACTTCTCCTGATATAGATAATCTAGCGCACGCCTACTATAGAAATTCCTACGAACTCCTTAGCAACAATCTGGGAAAAAATCCATAACAACAATCCTAGAATATAGCTTTAGCAACAGTTCTAAAAAACAACCTTAGTTTTAGTCCTTGAAAACAGCCTTTAGAGCAGTCTTAGAAAACAACCTTAGCAATAATATTGGCAAACTGCTTTGGCAACAATCCCAAAAAATAGTTGTAGCAATAGTCCCAAGAAATAGCCTAAGCTACAATTCTGGAAAACAGCCTTATCAACAGTCCCAACAAAATTGCTCCAGAAATCTTTTTCATATATCACATATATTACACTCTGATATCAAATCTTTCCCTTTCCTCTAGCTGATTTATGTTTGGATGAACAGTATCCGGGGGAATCCATCTTTTGTCCTCTTCACGAAGAGCCACCCAGTTAACAAACCAATCTGTTAGAGCTATGCAAGTTATCCAAGTTCTTAAGAATCTTGAAATTTTTCTGCTGGAAATCCTTTTTGCTTCTTTGTTACTGAAGCATCTTTGATTCTCCGATCAGAAAACTTGATTTCAATTTGGATGGCTACTCTATTCTCTCCCTTGGCTGTGGAAGGAAGGAAGACAATCGATAGGAAAATTCTGAATTTGAAATTTGTTGCTTTTGCGACATTTTTATTTTGTGCACGAGCGCGCCAAAGATGTAAACCCCCTTTTGGGTTATGCATGGACTTGACGATGCTCCTACGGGCGTGTCAGATTGTTTGGTTTGTGTCGAGGCTTTGACGAGTTGGTTACGGAGGAGATATGGCATCTGGAGTGTCTTTGGTTTGAAATGGCACATAGCCCCTTGTTTAATCCTCCTTAATGGAAATGGAGGGACAAGTAGGACTTGTCTTCTTGGCTTCTAGCAGTCTGCGTGGCACAACAACATGCACATCGTTTTTTGTAGCATGAGAGGGTGGAGGTTGTGTGTTTAGTCCTTCGTGGCAACCCTTCTGTGGAGACGCGACCCTTCTATGGAGACGCGACAGATTGATTATTCTATGGAAAGCCTAGGGCATTCGTTATAGCAGAAGCCCGTGTGTAGTTGGTTATGTGGAGATTTTTAGTGCTTGGAGGTCAGGGGGTCAAATCTTGCCCCTTCATTTTTTGCCCTTCTTGCTTCTAGGATGACGGTGTATGTGCAGAAGTGTCCTCGATGTCTCAAGAGGTTTGTTGGTGCCTTGGCTAGCCCAAGGGTTTTGGGCAGATAGTGGCTTGTGTTTGAATCACATAAAAGGTTTGTTGGCACTTTTAAGAACATAATGAATTTGGGTTGACAATGTGGTTGACGTGGCACTATTGCTTGCCACCAAAACCACCTTTTTTGTATAAATGTATTTCTAAATCAAAACTAGCCGCGTGTTGCAATTGAAGTGGTTCAGGGAGGTTGAGTGGTGAAAAATCAGTGGACCGCACCAGCAAGTCTTAGATCGCCAAGTGGCAGTAGATAGTTGGCTCCTTTTTTCTAAGGTTTGGAGATTTATTTTTTATTTTTTGTGGTTCAGTAGGGAAAATATTTTGGAGGCCAAAGCTTTCACATATAGAAGCGTTTTGATCCCTTTTTTTTCAAATTGCACAATTTTTTGAGCTCTACGTATTGGTGGCTTCAATTCACGGATCTGCTGTAGTTGAAGAATTTACAATAATACAATAAAACAAAATTGGAGCAAATATTATCTTCTTATTATCTGGAATAATTCTAGCAGAGTTTCGATACTCTGTTACAATCTCCTCACAGGCTCTGGAAGAGCTCACACACTTGCTACAATGCAAAATTCTTCTTCATAAAAGAAAACCCTAAAACTGCCTTAAGTAAGAAAAAACAAAGCAAACCCTAACCCTAGCAAATCACATCCGTCGGATCTACATCGACGGTGTTTATTACATGTCTTAGTATTTCGGCCATAACTTTTGACTCGGGTGTCCGTTTGAGCCCATTTTTTTCCAGATTGCACAGATTTCGAAGCTCTACGATTTTGTTTTGTCTCCTCTAAGAGGAGATGCTTTCCAAGGCTGAAAATATCATCTAACGGCCCAAATTTTTGTTTTAATGTATGGCTGGCCAGATTTCCAACATTCTCCCCCTTGCTGGTAAGGGGACTGACTATCAAGTCCCTTAGCAGCAAAAACTGAGGTTTTACTACTCCCTTAGTAAAAATATCTGCTACTTGATCATGTGTGGAGCAATACCTCAATTTAACTTGTTCCTTCTCTACCATGTCCCGAATGAAGTGGTACTTGATGTCGAAATGCTTGGACCTGGTATGGTGGATAGGATTATGTGCCAACTTAATGGCACTCTGATTATCATAGAATAAAGTAGTTGGAGTCCCTTGCTTCTCCCCAATCTCTCCTAGCACCTTTCGAAGCCACAATGCTTGTGCACTTGCCGATGTAAGTGCAATATACTCTGCTTCAGTAGAAGACAACGCCACTGTAGCTTGTTTCTTGGAACTCCATGTCACCAAACCTGAACCAAGAGAAAAATAGTGCCCACTCATGGATTTCCTATCATCAATATTACTGCCCCAATCACTGTCACTGAATCCCACTAACTTCAAATTCTTTGCCTGTGAGTAGTGGATCCCATAATCAATTGTTCCATGAACATACCTCAAAATCCTCTTTGTTGCCTTCAAATGTAACTGTGATGGATTAGCCATATACCTAGAACACTGTGAAACAACAAAGCATATATCCGGCCTAGTGTTACAAAGGAACATAAGGCTACCAACAATACTCCTGTACTCTATTTTGTTTGCCCTTTCAGCTCCATCCTCCAAACTCAAGATCTCCCCATGTGCAATGGGTGTTGCTACAAGTTTACATTCACTCAAACCAAATCTCTTCAGCATATCCCTTACATATTTGGATTGACAAACAAAAATCTCATTGCTAGTTTGATGTACTTCCATCCCAAGAAAGTAACTCATCAAACCCAAATCAGACATCTCAAACTCCTTCTTCATATCATGTTTAAAAGAATCATTCAAAGAAGAACTACTCCCCATAAATAACATATCATCAACATAAAGGCATACAATAAGAATATCATTACCTTCCCTTTTGTAGTACAAAGTGGGCTCACTCTTACTCCTTTCAAAATTACACTACAGGAAGTAGTCATGGATTCTAGCATACCAAGCTCTTGGAGCTTGCTTCAGCCCATATAGAGCCTTCTTCAACCTGTAGACTTGATCTTCTTTTCCTTGGACAACAAAACCTTGTGGTTGTTCCACATATACTTCTTCATCTAAATACCCATTGAGAAATGCACTTTTGACATCCATATGATGCACCTTCCAACTTTTATGAGCTGCCAATGATAGCAACATCCTTACTGTTTCTTGCCTTGCCACTGGAGCAAATGTTTCCTCATAGTCCAAACCATATTTTTGAGTGAAACCCTTTGCTACCAACCATGCCTTGTACCTCTCAATGGATCCATCACTGTTCTTCTTGATCTTGTAGACCCACTTGCATCCTACACATTTCCTATCCTTGGGCAAATCACACAACTCCCAAGTATCATTATTTTCAATAGAATGCATTTCTTCTTGCATAGCCTTCATCCACACTTTGTTAGTACTAGCATGCTCAAAACATGAAGGCTCAAAATCATCAACAACAACTTTTGAAACTTTAGAAACTTGTGAAACAAGTGCATAGTTTACAACATCACCTTTGGGATCTCCACTGTCATCATCTCCATAAAGATGCAGGTTCTCTAACCTCTCTATTACTGCATTCATCTCTGTATGTTGACTCCTTGTCACCCTCTTATGGAAATTCTTATCAAGAATTTGAGATTCTGGGTGATCCTTCAACAATATTTTACCTTTTCCTTTGGTCGGTGGTGATGGAGGTGGAGAACTACTGGAAGAACCTTCTCTTGGACTTGAAGGTGCACTTGTAGAAGATGAACTGGAAACTTTTTCATGGCTGGGCTGAACTGAAACATGGCTTGGTTCCACCTTCTCTTCACCAAAAACATCCTCAACAAATAATTTTTGTGATCCCCAACTTCCCCCTTCATCAAAAATTGCATCTCTAGATACAATTATTTTATGTGAAATAGGATTAAAGAACCTGTAAGCCTTAGATTGCTCACTGTACCCAATAAAAATACATTTTTCACTCTTTGCATCCAACTTCTTCCTATTCTCACCATTAACATGCACAAAAGCCACACATCCAAAAACTCTAAAATGATTTACATTTGGCTTCTTGTTGTACCAACATTCATAAGGGGTAATATTCTCAAGACTCTTAGTAGGACTTCTATTTAAAATGTAATTAGCAGTCCTAATTGCTTCAGCCCAATAAAACTTACTCATACCTTTTTCTTGCATCATGCACCGTGCCATCTCCACCAAAGTCCTGTTCTTTCTTTCAGCCACCCCATTCTGTTGAGGTGTGTAAGGACTTGTTTTCTACCTTTTAATCCCAAACTCACTATAGAAATCATCAAATTCATGAGAACATAACTCACCTCCTCTATCTGTCCTCAAACATTTGATATAATGACCACTCTCATTTTCAACTAGAGCCTTAAAATTCTTGAAGCAATTGAATGCCTCATCCTTATGCTTAATAAAATAAACCCAACAATATCTGGAGAAATCATCAATAAAAGTCAGAAAGTAAGAAGCTTTACCCATACTCTGTGTCTGCATTGGTCCACAAATGTCACTATGAACCAACTGCAATGGATGTTGGGCCCTCCATGCTTCACCATGCGGAAACTTCCCCCTTGCATGTTTGCCAAGTGCACAACCTTCACAAACCTCCTTGGAGTCTTCAACTTTTGGCAACCCATAGACAAGTGGTGAAAGCATCTTCAAACTCTTATAATTTAAATGCCCAAACCATAAATGCCATAGCCTCTCCTTACCTTCTACACCAACAAATGCTAGAGCTCCCCCTTGATCTAAAAATTGTAATGGGAAGAGCCTGTTCTTGGTCATCTTTACAGTGGTAATCAATTTTCTCCTCTGATCATAAATTTTGCACATTCTATCCTCAAACACTAACTTATAATCCTTTTCCAACATTTGACCAATACTCATTAATGAATGCTTCAAACGGGGTGCATAGTAAATATCTTTTACCTTCATTATTTTTCCTCTCTTGGTAGGAACCTCCATTTCTCCTTTCGCAACCACCTCCAAGCTCTTCTCATCCCCAAGCCTGATACTGGATTGATAAGAAGAATCAAGAGATGAAAATACATCCCTCTTGCCGGTCATATGGTTTGTGCACCCACTGTCCAGGATCCATGTCTCCTTTGTGCTATTCTGTGTAGAGAGGAAAGTTGCTTGCTCCACTTTTTCTTCAATCATACAGAACAAAGTATCATCCTCATAGGAATCCTCTTCTCCATAATGTGCTGATTTTTCAGCCTGCAATCCCTCTCATAATGGCCATATTTGTTACAATTGTAACACTGCACATTTCTCATATCTCGACCTCTACCTCTTCCTCTTGCACTGGATCCTCCTCTTGCAGCATGAGCCTGGTCATTATCTGAATCTTGAGATCTTCCTCGACCTCTACCACCGTAGGAGCCTCTTCTACCTCCTCTTCCATTTCTTCCTCTTCCTCTGGAACCCCTACCGTGACCTCTTCCTCCATCATTCTCTTTTGCCGAAAAATCTTGTTCCTCTGTAGAACCTCCTTCTTTATCCTTCTTCCTCTTGGCAATTCTCTCTTCATGAGATGTGAGAGAGCCAATTAATGAATCTATATCCATTTTTGAGAGGTCTTTCATTTCTTCTATGATAAGGGTTGCATTGTCAAACTTCTCTGTCAAGGTTCTTAAAACCTTTTTAATTACTACATTTTGCTCTATGATCTCTCCAAGTGTGGCCATTTTATTTACTACTATTTTTACCCAAACATAGTAATCTCCTGTAGTTTCATTCTCCTCCTGTTTGAGATTTTCAAAATCTCTCCGTAAAGTCTGCAACTTCACCTCCTTAACTTGGGCACTCCCTTGGTAATTCTCCTTCAATGCCTTCCAAGCTTCTTGAGCTGAAATACAAGCAGAAATCTGGGAAAGAGACTCTTGTCTAGAGCCGACTGGATGAAAGCCAAAGCCAAATTATTTTCTTTCTCTTTCTCCTGCATCTCCTTCTTTTGATCTGCAGTCAATGCACTCCAGTATTTTGGTTCGGTGAACCCAGCTTCAACGATGGCCCAAGCTCCTTTTGCCTTCAGAATCGTCCTCATCCGGATGCTCCAATATTCGTAGTCGGAACCGTCAAATTCTGGGATCGGAATTGAATTGGTGTTGTTGGCCATAATAGCTCCCTTCAACACGAACTGAGATCTCCGAGAAGCTTCTGTAAAACTTGCAGCAGAAATTCCACAGTTACTCGAACCCAATTTCTCGATCGCCTCGCTCTGATACCAAATGAAGAATTTACAATAATACAATAAAACAAAATTGGAGCAAATATTATCTTCTTATTATCTGGAATAATTCTGGCAGAGTTTCAGTACTCTGTTACAATCTCCTCACAGGCTCTGGAAGAGCTCACACACTTGCTACAATGCAAAATTCTTCTTCATAAAAGAAAACCCTAAAACTGCCTTAAGTAAGAAAAAACAAAGCAAACCCTAACCCTAGCAAATCACATCCGTCGGATCTACATCGACGGTGTTTATTACATGTCTTAGTATTTCGGCCATAACTTTTGACTCGGGTGTCCGTTTGAGCCCGTTTTTTTTCCAGATTGCACAGATTTCGAAGCTCTACGATTTCGTTTTGTCTCCTCTAAGAGGAGACGCTTTCCAAGGCTGAAAACATCATCTAACGGCCCAAATTTTCGTTTTAATGTATGGCTGGCCAGATTTCCAACAGTAGTGTTTAGGGTCAGATTGTGTAAGATGGATAACAAAGCCCTAGTTACTTGTCTAAATGGGCGAAACTACAGTGTTTGGTGAACTCAGATGATTGCAATGCTATGAAGTAAGAATCATGGTGTATCTTATAGGAGGATAAAGCGATTGTTCTTGATGATGAAACTCATCATCAAAAAGCAAAAGAGGCTCTAGGTCTATTTTCCTTGCTAATTGAACCAAAGTTGCTTTTCCACATCAAAGAGGAGAGTGACCCTATCAAGGTATGGTCAAAATTGCATGATTTTTTTGGAAAGGTTAATACTATTGAAGTAAGTTGCTTGGAATTGGAGCTTTCTTCTCTTAAGCTAGTTGAGTTTGATAACGTTGAGGACTATATTGAGAGATTCAAGGCTTTGAGGGTAGATATTGCATCTTCCGAAGGCAAAAAGAAAGATGATGCATAATGCGTTAAGATTGTCATTTCTAATCTCTCCGTTCTTTCAGATGTTGAACTTAATAGTCCATATGATTCCTATGTTCTTGGAATCTCATAAGACTCTTATTCTTGACCATTTGCTCTCTCTCCTAGTTCATTCTTAGGTGGCAATGCGGAATTGTGGTGGAACTCCACAAATACAGGCTCATGCAAAGGAATTCAAATATAAGGAGGCTAAGACCCAGGGGCCCAAGGGCCAAGCTAAGTCTTCAAAGAAAACGAAGACCACTTGTGGATGTTGTAAGAGGGAGGGACATCCAATGAAGAATTGCTTGTTGAAGCTACAAAGGATTGAAGTTAAGTTCTTGAAGTTAGGTGAACGTCTTCCAGATGATGAGGGAGATTTAGAAGGATCTGCCTCAATTGCTAAGGCCCATTAAAGCATCCATTAGGGGGGAAGCTATTATAGTCACAAATGTCTTCTCTCCTTGGTCCCTCAGTTCAGACTATCGGGGGTGTTGAAATTATAACCTGCTTCATGGCCAAGAGCTAACATTGTGCAATGTATTGGATAGGCCTAAAGGGCATTTTATTGTATAGTGAATTTATTATTTTGTAATATTTTATTATGTAAGCCCATTGGGCTGTGGTTAACCTTGTTATGGTTAAACTGTTTTTATTGTTTGTAATTAACTTGAAGCCAACTTATTATGTTGGCTAATGTTAAACTCTCATGTAATTTCGGTATGGTTATAAATACCCCCCTCACACTCCTCATTTCTTGTTTGTGTAATATTATCTACAGATATAGTGAATATTTATGGTGCCTATAGGTGCCCCCAACTTCCTATGTCACTCTTTTCTCGTTTGTCTCTTTATGGTTTCTGTATGAGATTTGAGATTCAAGTGGATGATTTGTTTTTGTTCGTTTTTGGAAAATATTGTGAATTTCAACTCCTTTCTTTACAATGGTTTGCATTCATGGCCTTGTGCAATACTAGTTGATGCCATTGAAAGCTATTTTTGTTTCCTATTTTTTATTGGTCGAGATAGTGTTGGAATAGTTGTCTCACTTGCCTTGGCTGTTTAGGTTGAAGCATAGTTGGATCACAACATGGGGAAAAGTTGTCAGCTTGGCCAAAAAAAAGACATCAAATATTTTTTATTTTTTAAATCAGTTATATTGAATTGAAACGGCCCCACCCATATTACATCATAGTGCTTTTATAACAGCTTGACAATTATATATGTGTCACTTGGCAAGTTTTGAACCTGGGTCTCTTTCTTGAAGGTTGAGGAATATAACCGGTTGAGCTAATGCCATTTGATAGCGAAAAAAATAATCTAATTCACTATATATATATATATATATATATAAAACAGAAATTAGAGAGCCAAGAAGTTGGTTTTCTATTAGATGTTTCACAAAAAGGGTATAATTACAATTCTTTGAGGATGCAAGATATTTATATTCAATTTAAAATGAAAAATCTCAGTACAAAACCTGAGCTTGTTCTGGTCAACAACAAAAACCAAACAATTATTTAAATTTTATTTTGAAATAATTTATTTTAGAGAGGAAAAGGTGGAATCATTTAACTAGCGAATAATATGAACATCAAATTGGGGTATCCCATAACCTAGAATTTATTTGGGTGTTTCAAAATTAATTGAAGTAGAAATATTAGGATAAAAAGATCTGGTGAGTGGATGAGAAACATAGAAACATTGAAAATGGGAAATTTCATGATAGTGAAGTACATATACTGTACCATACATATTTATGGTGTCCCCAACTTCCTATGTCACTCTTTTCTCGTTCGTCTCTTTATGCTTTCTGTATGAGATTTGAGATTCGAGTGGATGATTTGCTTCTGTTCGTTTTTTGAAAATATTGTGAATTCCAACTCCTTTCTTTACAATGGTTTGCATTCATGGCCTTGTGCAATACTAGTTGATGCCATTGAAAGCTATTTTTTTTGTTTCCTATTTTTAATTGGTAGAGATAGTGTTGGAATAGTTGTCTCACTTGCCTTGGCTGTTTAGGTTGAAGCATAGTTGGATCACAACATGGGTAAAAGTTGTCAGCTTGGCCAAAAAAAAGACATCTAAGATTTTTTTTTTTAAAATCAGTTATATGGGATTGAAACGGCCCCACCCATATTACATCATAGTGCTTTTATAACAGCTTGACAATTATGTATGTATCACTTGGCAAGTTTTGAACCTGGGTCTCTTTCTTGAAGGTTGAGGAATATTATCGGTTGAGCTAATGCCATTTGATATCGAAGAAAATAATCTAATTCACTATATATATATATATATATATATAAAACAGAAATTAGAGAGCCAAGAAGTTGGTTTTCTATTAGATGTTTCACAAAAAGGGTATAATTACAATTCTTTGAGGATGCAAGATATTTATATTCAATTTAAAATGAAAAATCTCAGTACAAAACCTGAGCTTGTTCTGGTCAACAACAAAAACCAAACAATTATTTAAATTTCATTTTGAAATAATTTATTTTAGAGAGGAAAAGGTGGAATCATTTAACTAGCGAATAATATGAACATCAAATTGGGGTATCCCATAACCTAGAATTTATTTGGGTGTTTCAAAATTAATTGAAGTAGAAATATTAGGATAAAAAGATCTGGTGAGTGGATGAGAAACATAGAAACATTGAAAATGGGAAATTTCATGATAGTGAAGTACATATATTGTACCATACATATTTATGGTGCCCCCAACTTCCTATGTCACTCTTTTCTCGTTCGTCTCTTTATGCTTTTTGTATGAGATTTGAGATTCGAGTGGATGATTTGCTTCTGTTCGTTTTTGGAAAATATTGTGAATTCCAACTCCTTTCTTTACAATGGTTTGCATTCATGGCCTTGTGCAATACTAGTTGATGCCATTGAAAGCTATTTTTTTTGTTTCCTATTTTTTATTGGTAGAGATAGTGTTGGAATAGTTGTCTCACTTGCCTTGGCTGTTTAGGTTGAAGCATAGTTGGATCACAACATGGGTAAAAGTTGTCAGCTTGGCCAAAAAAAAGACATCTAAGATTTAAAAAAAAAAAAATCAGTTATATGGGATTGAAACGGCCCCACCCATATTACATCATAGTGCTTTTATAACAGCTTGACAATTATGTATGTATCACTTGGAAAGTTTTGAACCCGGTTCTCTTTCTTGAAGGTTGAGGAATATAACCGGTTGAGCTAATGCCATTTGATATCGAAGAAAATAATCTAATTCACTATATATATATATATATATATATATATATATATATATAAAACAGAAATTAGAGAGCCAGGAAGTTGGTTTTCTATTAGATGTTTCACAAAAAGGGTATAATTACAATTCTTTGAGGATGCAAGATATTTATATTCAATTTAAAATGAAAAATCTCAGTACAAAACCTGAGCTTGTTCTGGTCAACAACAAAAACCAAATGAAAGATCTATGGGATTGGACCGGATTCGAAAATTTGAAGCGAGCAGGCGGGAAGCGATGAACTAGGGTTTCTGGAGCTAGGGAAAATCTAGGGCATCAGTTGGGTTGCCGAAGAGATTTCTGGTTATTGTGGATCTGAAGGCAAGATTGCTGCCCTAGGAGGGTCCAATGGGGACTTCTCCGGATCCTCTCCTAGGGAGAAATAGCTCTTATGCAGATTTGTTAAAAGATAAATCTCCATCCAAGACTGACGAAGCTCAAAGAACTGCATTTAAAATGCTCTTTACGGCTGCTGGAAACAGATCAACAGCTCATCGAGTTAATGGATGCCTGCCACAGTCCGAATCAAGGCCCAAGATTGTCATTGAGCCAAGGATGGTCGAAGAAACAGTCTTATACAGAGCCAATCACGATTTGATCTGTAAATTCATGGGTATTCGCCCTACCCTGAATTTTTTGCACTCCTGGGTCCGGCAAAACTGGGAGCCTCATGGTGAGTACTCTTTATGGTTTATTAGCAATGGGTATTTTATTGTTAGTTTTTCTTCTCTGGCCGATAGAAATAGGGCTTTCGAATCAGAAAAGAGGAATCATGGTCCGGCAGGATTATTTGTTCAACCCTGGAGAGTGGGATTCGATCCTCGAATTGAACCCACTGCTGTCCCGGTTTGGATCCGTTTGTATGCACTTCCAATGGAGTTTTGGAGTGAGCAGGTTTTGGAGATGATCGGTAATTCCCTTGGAAGACATTTGGGTGTCTCCAAAGACACAATAGAAGGGAACACAGTTGTTTATGCAAGAATATGTGTGGAAATGGATCTTAGCCAGCCTCTACCGGCAGAGGTGGAACTTGAACTTGCAGGACTATCTTGGATTCAACAGCTGGATTATGAGGCTCTGCCCTTTAGATGCAGAGTTTGCCACAAATACGGGCATTTGGCCCGATTTTGCCCAAATAATATGAACACAAAAATGGAGGCTCCTCTAGGAATGTCAAATCTTCCTAAGGAGGGTAAGTCAACAATAAACAAAGAACCAACCAATACTTCTCAGGGTAAAGAAGCTCAGAGAGATGGTTTTGAACAGCCCAAAAGAAGGAGAAGGCAAAAGAAAAAAGATGGTAAAGAGCAAACCCAACTCAAGCCCGCCAATAGGTATGAGATATTTAAGACACTAGTGGACCAAGAGGAACAATTCATGGAAGGAGTGGATGGTAATAGTGAAAATAATAACATCCACGTTCAAGCTCCTCTTTCATCTCCCCCGTCATAGAGCAGGTAATTGACCACGGTGAGTTACCACGATCGAGAGAGTGCAGGGGCATTGATAGTGCATAACCAAGAGCAGCCAATAATTAAGGATGTCGGCATGGGAATAGCGAGAAAAGAACAGAGAAAGGCCAACTTTAGGGATAACTCGGGTGGAAAAGAGATCAAAAAATAGCAACTCTCAAGGAGTGGGTAGAAAATCAAATAAGGAATTGCTAGCGAGTTCAAGGAGACAAACCGATCACTTGGAGGATCGGTGAGGCCAATAGATTCTTCTTGCTCTCAAGGTAACCAATGATTATACAATCATGGAATGTTAGGGGTTTAAACAGTAGAACCCATCAATCCATTGTTCGAAGACTCTTAGAAAAATGTAAAACAGATTTTTTGCTTATTCGGGAGACAAAAATGTCGTTAGATCTTATGTGTAAAACAGTTAACGAGAATTTGGAGGGGTGTTGGTCATATGGAAGTGGCTGCCCAAGGTGCCTCGGGGGGATTGTTACTCTTTGGAACTCTCTTGAATGGACTGCAATAGAACATCTAGCTTGGAGGGGTGTTCTCACATCACATTTTAGGAATAATGTCACAGTTGAACATGTTTTAATCACAAATTTTTATGGGGCTCAAAACCTTGATGGTCAGAGGCTTCAATGGAAAGTTGTGCATAACATGAGAATCTCAAGGGAAGATTTAGACTGGATTATTGTTGGGGATTTTAATGCTAAATTATCCTCTAGAGATCGGGGAAGGGGGAACCCCAATTTTGGACCCAGGGGATCGACTTATGATTGCCCAAGTCCAGGCTTTACACTTAGTGGATATTAAATGCCCTAGAACCAACTATACTTGGACTAATAAGAGGAGGGAGCCACATAGCAGGAAGGTAAAGTTAGACCGTTTTTTGGTTTCAGAGGAGGCATTTGTAAAATGGAATACAAAATTTCAGATTTTGGAGGGTCCGATTTCAGATCACTTTCCCATTTTGTTGGAAGGAGGGACTAAGACAGGGCAGCATCACAAACCATTTAAATTTGAGAATTTTTGGTTACAAAAAGAGGAACTTCGAAAGAAAATTCCACGAGTGGTGGGAAGAAGGTCGCCCAGAATATGGGACAACAATGTTTAGATTCCACAAACAACTTCATTATGTCAAAGCTCAACTGAAACATTGGAGGCGAGCTAACAAGACAGACTTCCAGGTCCAAAGAGCTCCTTTGGTGGCCAGATGGGATGAGGTTCAAAAACACTTTAGGGAAGGAACAATTACTGAGCAGCTCAAAGCCGAGGATGATGCCTTGCGTAAAGCGGTTGAGGACATTGACAACCAAGAGGAGACCTACTGGAAACAGAGAGCAAGAACCACTTGGTTATTAGAAGGTGATAGAAATACCAAATTTTTCCATCGGATCTGCTTGTGCTAGGAGACAGATGAATAACATGGAAGCTCTTCAAGATGAGAACGGACACTCCTTTGATACACTTCCGGGTATGCATTCCCATTCAATGGATTATTTTTCTAAACTTTTTAAGGAAAGTATGGTGCAAGATGAAGAGGCTCAAAACGACGTTATTGTTGTCATACCTTCCGTTATCTCTGAAGAAGAAAATCAGACCCTTCTTAAACCCATTGATAGAGAGGAACTGAAGAATGTGGTCTTTGGAATGAGCACCGGAAAAACTCCAGGTCCAGATGGCTTTCCAATTGAGTTTTTTTAGGCCTTTTGGGATAACTTGGAGGAGGATGTAATGGCTGTTATAGAGGAGTCCAGAGGTAGTAAAAGAATGCTTAAAGCATTAAATCATACTTTCATTACCTTAATTCCAAAAGGGGAGGAGGGGGTACATATTTCAGATTATAGACCTATTGCCTTATGCAATGTGATATATAAAATAATCACAAAGGTAATGGCTGAGCGGCTAAAACCTCTTTTACATAACATTATCTCCTCAGAGCAAGGGGGTTTTGTAGAGGGTAGGCAGATCTTGGATGGGGTGGTTCTAGCTCAGGAGGCAATCCATTCAATGCAAACATCTGGTAATAAAGGAATGTTCATAAAATTAGATATGTCAAAGGCTTATGATAGGGTGGAGTGGAGCTTCTTGGCAAAGATGATGGCAGCCTTTGGTTTCTCTCGGGATTGGATAGAATGGGTCATGAGTTGTGTCTCTACTCCGACATACTCGGTGTTAATCAAGGGTCTTCCCTCGCAACCATTTGGAGCCACTCGAGGCCTTCGTCAAGGGGATCCTTGCTCTCCCTATCTTTTTCTCATATTGGGTGAAGGACTAGGTAGACTTTTCTTGAGGAGAAGACAACAAGGTTTGCTAACAGGTATCAAGGTGGGTGAGGAAGTTTTGACTCACCTACGGTTTGTGGATGATATTGGATTGGTGGGAGTGGCCGGCTTCGGGGAAGCAAGAATGATCGAGAGATACTCTTAGTGTCTACCTTAGGGCTACAAACCAAGTCATCAATGATAAAAAATCCAAAGTGGTCTTTTTCAATCTTGATCAAAGGCTTCGGGACAGAGTTTTAGAGATCTTGGGATTCACAAGGACTTCTCTCCGAGTGGTTTACTTGGGGGTCCCTTTGCACTTTAAAAAACTAAAAATAGATATCCGGAGGAATCTTTTGGATTGTATCAAGGATAGAATTAATCATTGGTCTCACAAATGGTTAAGCTATGGGGGTAGATTAACTTTTTTACAGCGAGTCATTCAGGCCATGCCAATTTATAAATTCTCTATCCTGGCTGCCCCACATACTATATGGAAAGAGTTGGACAAGATGGCTAGAAAATTTTTATGGGAAGGAGTAAAAGGAGAGAGGAAATGGGCCTTAGTAGGTTGGGACAAAGTAACCCGACCCAAGGTAAAAGGAGGTTTGGGACCGAGAAGATCCAAGATAAATAATAAAGCTTTGGCTGGAAAGCTTTACTGGAGGTGGATTTCCCAACCAACTTCCTTATTCAGTAGAATCCTAACTAGTAAATATGTGGGACATGTTAACCCAAATGAGGTGGGCCGTTTCCCTTTGGATGGTATTGGATCCTTAGTGTGGCAGGCTCTCAAGTTAGGATCTCAGGTAGTAAAAGATCGATTATTTTGGAAAGTGGGGAGAGGGGAGAAGGCACGATTTTGGACAGATTCATGGGATCAATACCCACCTATCATTGTTGAATTTCTTGAATTGCAACCAATAAAAGCAGCCATTGAAACCAAGGGATGGGTCCAAATTGAAAGTTATTTCACCACTAGTCAGTAGGGGAGTATAAGTTTAAGCAGTTTAAGAAGTTGGATGAGTGGCCAATTTCAATCCCTCTGGATTTGGCACCCATCATGACTAAAATCTTGACGAGAAAGATTTCTCACGGGTAGAGACGAGGAGGATGAATTAGCTTGGGGCTATGGGAGCCTTGGTGTCTACACGGTGAAGGACGGATATGACAAGATCCTTCCAGAGCCTCCCCCTCATACTTATCGGGTTGAGGATTGGAGAAAGATTTGGCACTCCAAAGGTTGGCTGAAAGTAAACTTTTTTGCACTGGCGGTTCATGCACAATGGAATTCTCACTTTTGATAATCTCGGATGTAAAGGAATCATCGGTCCTTCTCAATGTGTCTTATGCTACAAGAGCGAGGAAACAAGCTGATCACTTGATGTTTGAGTGCCCTTTCACGCGCCGATTTGGAAGAGATGGTTTTCATATTATAAAATTCAAGTTAATGGTGACTTGAATCGGATTAATATCTGGGAAAGATGGAAGAGGGGTAGATTTAAATCTAAAGCTCTTCGTATTGGTTGGGAGCTTGGATTAAACTTTATTTGGTGGCAAGTGTGGTTGGAGAGAAATGCTAGAATTTTTAGAGAAACTTTTTCTTCGTTAGATGGAGTTTGGCGAGGTCATTTGGAGCAAAGTCACTGAAACTGTGGCCGTCTATGCTAAAGAGGAAACTCGAGGTTGTTATTGGGGCAATGGAAGAGGGAGTTGAAGTGCAAGAGGGACAGGACAGAGCTAGTTGGAAACCACCCCGAGAAGGTTGGATTAAAATTAATACTGATGGAGCTGCAAAAGGCAATCCGGGTAGAGCCGGAATTGGAGTGGTTTGCCGGAATCATGTTGGAACAAGTGCTCTATTGGGAAGCTACAAGGCTTGGGAAGAGCCACAAACAATGAAGCAGAAGCCATAGCTATCAAATCTGCTTCTATTTGGGCAATTAAACAGGGCCACAGGAGGATAATACTTGAATCGGATTCTCAAATAATGGTTGGAGCTCTAGATTGCATGAGGAACTTTGCTTTGAAAGCATGGAGGTTGAGGATTCTTGTCACTCAAATTAAGGAATTATGGAGGGAATTAGATGATGTGATTCAGTTTATGTGAGTAGAGATTTAAACAAAGCGGTCGACTTCTTGGCTAAGATGGGTGCTGAGAAGGAGGTAGGGGTTCAGTTGCACAGTGACATGGCTATTGAGGATGAGGTGATTAGGCAGGGTCTTGAAAGGTCCCTGAGCTAATGATCAAAGAAAAAGCAAAGGGAGGAAAGGTGTCGCGATATCGCGACATGTTGCTTCGTCGCGGCCAAGGGAGGAAAGGTGTCACGATTTCACGACATGTTGCTTCGTCGCGGCCAAGGGAGGAAAGGTGTCGCGATTTCGCGACATGTTGCTTCGTCGCGGCCAAGGGAGGAAAGGTGTCGCGATTTCGCGACATGTTGCTTCGTCGCGGCCAAGGGAGGAAAGGTGTCGCGATTTCGCGACATGTTGCTTCGTCGCGGCCAAGGGAGGAAAGGTGTCGCGATATCGCGACATGTTGCTTCGTCGCGGCCAAGGGAGGAAAGGTGTCGCGATTTCGCGACATGTTGCTTCGTCGCGGCCAATGGAGGAAAGATGTCGCGATATCGCGACATGTTGCTTCGTCGCGGCCAAGGGAGGAAAGGTGTCGCGATATCGCGACATGTTGCTTCGTCGCGGCCAAAGGAGAAAAGGTGTCGCGATATCGCGACATGTTGCATCGTCGCGGCCAAAGGAGAAAAGGTGTCGCGATATCGCGACATGTTGCATCGTCGCGGCCAAAGGAGAAAAGTGTCGCGATATCGCGACATGTTGCTTCGTCGCGGCCAAAGGAGAAAAAGTGTCGCGATATCGCGACATGTTGCTTCGTCGCGGCCAAAGGAGAAAAGTGTCGCGATATCGCGACATGTTGCTTCGTCGCGGCCAAGGAGAAAAAGTGTCGCGATATCGCGACATGTTGCTTCGTCGCGGCCAAAGGAGAAAAAGTGTCGCGATATCGCGACATGTTGCTTCGTCGCGGCCAAGGAGAAAAAGTGTCGCGATATCGTGACATGTTGCTTCGTCGCGGCCAAAGGAGGAAAAAGTGTCGCGATATCGCGACATGTTGCTTCGTCACGGCCAAAGGAGAAAAGTGTCGCGATATCGCGACATGTTGCATTTTCGCGGCCAAGAGGAGAAAAGTGTCGCGATATCGCGACATGTTGCATTTTCGCGGCCAAAGGAGAAAAGTGTCGCGATATCGCGACATGTTGCATTTTCGCGGCCAAAGGAGAAGAAGGAAAGAGTGTCGCGATATCGCGACAAGTTGCATCAACAGACCAAACCGATCCCCCTGTTAGCTAGTTAATGGTTCAAGAGATTTGGCTCCATTGCAAATCTTCTTTTACTATTGTAAGCATGTGTTCTCTCTGACTTCGGCTGGGAAAAGTCTCTTCCCAAATTGTAATTGATCTTTGTTTTAATACAAGTTTTTTCAAATTTTTCAAAAAAAAACAACAAAAACCAAACAATTATTTAAATTTCATTTTGAAATAATTTATTTTAGAGAGGAAAAGGTGGAATCATTTAACTAGCGAATAATATGAACATCAAATTGGGGTATCCCATAACCTAGAATTTATTTGGGTGTTTCAAAATTAATTGAAGTAGAAATATTAGGATAAAAAGATCTGGTGAGTGGATGAGAAACATAGAAACATTGAAAATGGGAAATTTCATGATAGTGAAGTACATATACTGTACCATACATATTTATGGTGTCCCCAACTTCCTATGTCACTCTTTTCTCGTTCGTCTCTTTATGCTTTCTGTATGAGATTTGAGATTCGAGTGGATGATTTGCTTCTGTTCGTTTTTGGAAAATATTGTGAATTCCAACTCCTTTCTTTACAATGGTTTGCATTCATGGCCTTGTGCAATACTAGTTGATGCCATTGAAAGCTATTTTTTTTGTTTCCTATTTTTTATTGGTAGAGATAGTGTTGAAATAGTTGTCTCACTTGCCTTGGCTTTTTCGGTTGAAGCATAGTTGGATCACAACATGGGTAAAAGTTGTCAGCTTGGCCCAAAAAAAGACATCTAAGATTTAAAAAAAAAAAAATCAGTTATATGGGATTGAAACGGCCCCACCCATATTACATCATAGTGCTTTTATAACAGCTTGACAATTGTGTATGTATCACTTGGCAAGTTTTGAACCTGGGTCTCTTTCTTGAAGGTTGAGGAATATAACCGGTTGAGCTAATGCCATTTGATATTGAAGAAAATAATTTAATTCACTATATATATATATATATAAAACAGAAATTAGAGAGCCAAGAAGTTGGTTTTCTATTAGATGTTTCACAAAAAGGGTATAATTACAAATCTTTGAGGATGCAAGATATTTATATTCAATTTAAAATGAAAAATCTGAGTACAAAACCTGAGCTTGTTCTGGTCAACAACAAAAACCAAACAATTATTTAAATTTCATTTTGAAATAATTTATTTTAGAGAGGAAAAGGTGGAACCATTTAACTAGCGAATAATATGAAGATCAACTTGGGGAATCCCATAACCGAGAATTTATGTGGGTGTTTCAAAATTAATTGAAGTAGAAATATTAGGATAAAAAGATCTGGTGAGTGGATGAGAAACATAGAAACATTGAAAATGGGGAATTTCATGATAGTGAAGTACATATAGTGTACCATACATATTTATGGTGCCCCCAACTTCCTATGTCACTCTTTTCTCGTTCGTCTCTTTATGCTTTCTGTATGAGATTTGAGATTCGAGTGGATGATTTGCTTCTGTTCGTTTTTGGAAGATATTGTGAATTCCAACTCCTTTCTTTACAATGGTTTGCATTCATGGCCTTGTGCAATACTAGTTGATGCCATTGAAAGCTATTTTTTTTGTTTCCTATTTTTTATTGGTAGAGATAGTGTTGGAATAGTTGTCTCACTTGCCTTGGCTGTTTAGGTTGAAGCATAGTTGGATCACAACATGGGTAAAAGTTGTCAGCTTGGCCAAAAAAAAGACATCTAAGATTTAAAAAAAAAAAATCAGTTATATGGGATTGAAACGGTCCCACCCATATTACATCATAGTGCTTTAATAACAGCTTGACAATTATGTATGTATCACTTGGCAAGTTTTGAACCTGGGTCTCTTTCTTGAAGGTTGATGAATATAACCGGTTGAGCTAATGCCATTTGATATCGAAGAAAATAATTTAATTCACTATATATATATAAAACAGAAATTAGAGAGCCAAGAAGTTGGTTTTCTATTAGATGTTTCACAAAAAGGGTATAATTACAATTCTTTGAGGATGCAAGATACTTATATTCAATTTAAAATGAAAAATCTGAGTACAAAACCTGAGCTTGTTCTGGTCAACAACAAAAACCAAACAATTATTTAAATTTCATTTTGAAATAATTTATTTTAGAGAGGAAAAGGTGGAATCATTTAACTAGCGAATAATATGAACATCAAATTGGGGTATCCCATAACCTAGAATTTATTTGGGTGTTTCAAAATTAATTGAAGTAGAAATATTAGGATAAAAAGATCTGGTGATTGGATGAGAAACATAGAAACATTGAAAATGGGAAATTTCATGATAGTGAAGTACATATACTGTACCATACATATTTATGGTGCCCCCAACTTCCTATGTCACTCTTTTCTCGTTCGTCTCTTTATGCTTTTTGTATGAGATTCGAGATTCGAGTGGATGATTTGCTTCTGTTCGTTTTGGAAAATATTGTGAATTCCAACTCCTTTCTTTACAATGGTTTGCATTCATGGCCTTGTGCAATACTAGTTGATGCCATTGAAAGCTATTTTTTTTGTTTCCTATTTTTTATTGGTAGAGATAGTGTTGGAATAGTTGTCTCACTTGCCTTGGCTGTTTAGGTTGAAGCATAGTTGGATCACAACATGGGTAAAAGTTGTCAGCTTGGCCCAAAAAAAGACATCTAAGATTTAAAAAAAAAAAAATCAGTTATATGGGATTGAAACGGCCCCACCCATATTACATCATAGTGCTTTTATAACAGCTTGACAATTATGTATGTATCACTTGGAAAGTTTTGAACCTGGGTCTCTTTCTTGAAGGTTGAGGAATATAACCGGTTGAGCTAATGCCATTTGATATCGAAGAAAATAATTTAATTCACTATATATATATAAAACAGAAATTAGAGAGCCAAGAAGTTGATTTTCTATTAGATTTTTCATAAAAAGAGTATAATTACAATTCTTTGAAGGATGCAAGATATTTATATTCAACTTAAAAAGAAAAATCTGAGTACAAAACCTGAGCTTGTTCTGGTCAACAACAAAAACCAAACAATTAATTTAAAATTCATTTTGAAATAATTTATTTTAGAGAGGAAAAGGTGGAATTATTTAAATAGGGAATAATATGAACATCAAATTGGGATATCCCATAACCTAGAATTTATTTGGGTGTTTCAAAATTAATTGAAGTAGAAATATTAGGATAAAAATATCTGGTTAGTGGATGAGCAACATAGAAACATTGAAAATGGGAAATTTCATGATAGTGAAGTACATATACTGTACCATACTACTGGAAAATGGCATACTGGTCCAGAGTTACAAAAAATTGCATTCTTCAGGAAACATCCTGTGAACATGAAAATGTTCCATGTACAAAGTAAATTAGATGTTGGTTTTCCTTCATTTAAGATCTTATATAGGTCTTAAAATTTAAATTTATACTTGTTTTATTCTTGCATTGTGTTGCTATTTACTTATATTCATTTTGGTTTCAGCTTTGTTAGATGATATATTCCAGAATCTTCTAGTCAACTCTATATAAGTTTTAAGATCAGTGCCTAGTTTACCAGAAATAAGGGGAGACGATCTTTGCTTTACATTGGTTTGAATTCATGGCCTTGTGCGATGATGGTTGATGACATTGAAAGCTAATTTTTTTTGTTTCCTATTTCTTATTGGCAGAGATATTGTTGGAATATTTGTCTCCCTTGCCTTGGCTGTCTAGGTTGAAGCATGGTTGGATCACAACAACATGGCTGGATTGAAGAAAATATTTTATTTCACGAAAAATATATATTCAAAACAGAAATTAGAGAGCGAGGAAGTTGGTTTTCTATTGGATTTTTCACAAAACTATTCTTTGAGGATGCAAGATATTTACATTCAATTTAAAAAGAAAAATCCGATTATAAAATCTGAGCTTGTTCTGGTCAACAACAAAAACCAAACAGCTCAGCACAAAAAATAGTCTTAAAATCACATAACCGTTGAGACATATCCTTAAAAACTAATTTCATCGTATGGATTACATAGTAAAGCAGCTTTAAGCTGTTCTTTGTGTTAGCTTCTTTTTTCGCTTATCCTCTTCTGCGACCAAGCCTTGACCTTGTTTTTTATTGTACCAGCCACTGCTGGGAGTGACATTACATTGCAGATTGGAAACCTAGCAAGATGGTATCTGAGGAAATTGACGGCTCTACTAATTTCTTTGTTGCAATAATTCCAGATGACCTGATATGGAAAAGTCCTTCTTAACCATCTTTCCAATTTAATGACTTGTCTCATTGTTGCCCATTCCTTGGCCATCACCCAAAGAAGCCATCTATTCTTCCAAAAAGAAAAAGGTCACTGGACCATCACTGAATTCCTCAAGCAAAACAATGCAACCCCAGCACCAGAATGCGAGCCTCTCAAGCCTGTGAAAACATTTACCTCCTGCAGATCTTAAAATAACATGAAAATATTCCTCATGACAATTCCCATAGCCATAAGTTTGCAGACATCTAATAAAAGCAAAAAGAAGTGATGTCAATGCCCAGACCCAGGCTAAAGCAATCTCCCCATTAACTAAAATATATGAACAATGACCCTATGAATATGAACAATGACCCTATGAATATTAACATGTGACTTATAAAATTCAAGTTTATATAAAAAAAACAAAAAAAAAAATTATCAGTAACACCTAATGTTTCAATAGGTATGTCTTGCATGATCTCTCACTGTTTTTATGTTCTACTTTTTCCCTGCATTTCTCTAAAGAATTTAGATGTAATTGTTGTTTGTTTCATTTTATTCTCATTATTTTTAGAAAGCCATTTAATGGTACAACCTTTGCTTTTTTTAATAGCTTAGATTATTAGACGGAAAAAAAAATTAAATAAATCTTTTCAAATGTTTTGTTCTAGTTTATTTTCTAGACTAAACACTTCCATTTTAAAATGAAACATTTTTACTTATTAAGCTAGACATTTTAATTTTAGAACAAAAAATAATAGTATGGAAGGTCTAAGGACATTTTAATTTTAGAACAAAAAAAAATAATAGTATGGAAGGTCCAACTTCTTAGATTTTAAGCTTCTAAAATCTATGCACTATCACCATCAATTTATTGATATATTCATCTTTTCAAATTAGTGTTTTGTATATATATATTACTTATCTTGAATAACATCGTTATTTAAACAAAAATTTCATTGGCTATGGAAATAATGTGTATTTATATTTCTATTTTTCTCAAGCTCTAATATTATGTGTATTGGTGATTGACATGCAAATACAATGTCACAGCTAATCACCTGTAATGCAACTTATTTTCCTTACAAATAATAGGAGGAGGAAACAAACAGAGTCTTAAAATGGTACACTATATATATATGTTATTAGTTAACTATTTAAGTAATGTTTGTAGATGTTGTCATGTAATCATAGGAGGTATTTTATTAAAACAAACAGAATTTAATATCATACTGTTGTGCAAGCTATAAAAAGATAAACATGACTTTTTTATTGATTTTTTAGTGTTCAGTTCTAACAACCACTAATTAACAATAGGAAGCTTGTCAATCGTAAAAAGAAAATAATCTAATGTCCACCAGCCCTGTTATTTTTAATCTGCTTTGAAAAAGATTAAAACAAGTTTTATACTTTCCTACCTTAATTTAATTTGGTTAATTAATCATAACAAGGATGATTCAAATTTTTATAATCTTCTAATTCAATTTGATGTAAGATAAACATGACTTTTTTTATTGATTTTTTAGTGTTCAGTTCTAACAACCACTAATAAGAAAATAATCTAATGTCCACCAGCCCTGTTATTTTTAATCTGCTTTGAAAAAGATTAAAACAAGTTTTATACTTTCCTACCTTAATTAAATCTGGTTAAGCATAATAAGGATAGATTAAAATTTTTATAATCTTCTAATTCAATTTGATGTAAAACGCATTAATAAAATATTTTTACAATCTCTTCAAACATGTAATCTGCACAAAAACAAAACTTCAGTGCTAAGTACAATTCATTTTATCATGAAAATTATATAAATTTCAGGATAAACATCATCCTCTAATAGGGTTAAGAATAACAACTTAGTACTGTCTTCCTCCCTCAAAATATAACTGTTTTTTTATTTACATATAGACGCCCAGTTCTCACTTTGCTACCCTCAAGCTTTTGCAGAAGGGAGCCTTGTATTTGTACTCAAATGAACTGCTTTGGAATACAGATCGATTGTATTTGTACTCAAATGAACTGCTTTGGAATACAGATCGATTAATAAAGACTTCATGACATGTTCTATATGTGTCATAAACAGCAGAAATATTTCAGAAACTAAAATAGCCCCATATATATATATATATATTTTAAAATTATTATTATTTTTTTAAAGCTTTAAGGCTGAGAAAACAAATGTAAGCAATGTACATGCTGAGCTCTCCACCAAAGGAACAAATATGTTGAATCCAGATGATGCAAGTACTGCATGCCTAGGAAAACCCACACGAAGAATCTTAAACAGAGCCATTTGCATATGTAAGAATGATGTTTTTTTAAACCAACCGTTTTTCATCAATTTCACTTTAAACTTGTTTTACTCGAAATATGAATCTTACAGCAATTGTAGACCACTCGAAAGTTTTGAATGTCACTATATCGTAAGTTTCATTGCAATATGCAAGATATCCTCTTCGGTCCATAACTAGCATATAACAGTGTAAAATTTAAAACCCAATACTTCCAAATTTCTCTCTCATTGCAGCTTCAACTGATAATGTCAAACTGAATTGCTCAAGCAAACCACTGCAAACCACTGCAACCCAGCAGCGGGATGCGTTGCAGCTTCAACTGATATTGTCAAACTGAATTGCCCAAGCAAACCAGTGCAACTCAGCAGCAGAATGCGAGGCCTGCAAGCCTGTGAAAGCATTTTCTTCCTCCAGACCTTAAAATAACATAGAATCATTCCTTACGATAATTACCATAGCCATAATTTTGCTGACATCTGGTAAAAACAAAAAGAAGTAAGTGACCCAGGCTAAAGCAAAAGCAATCTCTCCATTAACTAAAATATAAATTGAAAATTAGATTTAAAATATAAATTGAAAATTAGATTTTGTGAAAGCATATCCTGACCTTAAATAACATAGAATCATTCCTCATGATAATTACCATAGCCATTTTGCAAACATCCGGTAGAAACAAGAAGTAAGCGACCCAGGGTAAAAAGCAATCTCTCCTTATTATTTTTACTTTGTTTTAATTATTTTCATTTTATTTTAACTTTGTAAAGCTAATGGTATAATAATTTGTCCCTTTAAAATAAATTACTTAATGGAAAATAAACTAAATAGATATTTTAAATATTTTTTTAATTTTACAATAAAACATCTGTCTTTTTGTTGTGGTTTCTTTTATCTTATTGTGTGTTTGGTTGTGCTTTTGTTTTTGACACGAGCATGTTTTTATTTTATTTTATTATTTTTGTTGTTATTTATTTATTTATTTACTTATTTTTAAATTGGTTTTGGTTTTGGTTTTGTGTGTTTGTTTGCTCTTTGAGTATGTTAAAGGTCGTAGGCCAGGTCTGAGTCTTGGGCATTTTTAGCAGAATGGATATCCTTGTTTTCTTGGGTCTTACCCGGAAGTGGCATCCATTTTAGAATGTTTTCCACAAATAAAAAAATCTGTCAATTTTTTAAGTTGAACAATTTAATTTTAGAGCAAAATACAATGAAAATAATGATAATAGCATAAAAGACACAATCACTCTCATCTTTATATATATATAAAAGAACTTAATTGGTTATGAAAATTTTGATATATATATTTATATTTTTTAAAATTATATATAATATTTTTATAATTGACCTGTAATTCAAGATTCATGTTAAAACATTATAAATATTGGTTATGAAAATTAAATGTTAAACATTATAAATATTTATAAAACTATCCATCAATTGTACAATTTATTCCCTCTTTAAACAAGTGGGAGTCTTAATTAATATATATATGGTAATGTTGTGAATAATTTATATATATTAATGTTGTAAATAATTTAATATTATAACATTTTAAAAACTTAAAAAACATAAACATTGTCGTATTCAATTCTAATAACCACACTAGTCAACAAAGAAACTTAAAAGAAAATAATGTAATGCATTGTCGTATTCAATGCTAATAACCACCACACTAATCAACAAAGAAACTTATGAAACTTAAAAAAAATAATTTAATGTATTGTATTTAAAATATATTAAGAAAAGATTTTTTTAAATTTCTTGAAAAAATCTTAAAACCAATTTACTGTTAGGTACAATTAATATTCTAACACTGAAAATAAAAAAAAATTAAATAAAACAACTTACAAGAAATACTAGTAAAAAAAATTAAATAAAACAACTTACAAGAAATACTAGTAAAAAAAATTAAATAAAACAACTTACAAGAAATACTAACACTGCCTTCCTCCTTCAAGATGAAACCCCTTTTTCTGTTTACATGTCAACGTTCAGTTCCTACTTTGCTTTGCTCAAGCTTTTGCAGAAAGGGAGCCTGTATTTGTACTCAACTGAACTGTTCGGAATCCATATCGATTAATAAAGACAATCCAGATCGATTAATAAAGACTTGAGGCCATGTTCTATATGTGACATAAAAAGCAAAAAGGATTCCAGAAACTAAAATAGCCATATCAATGGTTTTCGGTTTAGAAAAAAGTTAAAAGCTTTAATGTAAATCAGTGCTGAGAAAACAAATGTAAACAATGTACCTTCTGGGCTCTCCACCAAAGAAACAAAGATGTTGAATCCAGGAATAGATTATGCAAGTACTGAATGCCTAACAACAAAGCCCACACGAAGAATCTTAAACAGCGTCATTTTCGTATGTAAGAATGATGTGTTTTTTTTTTTTTGAAACCAGCGTTTTTTATCAATTTCATTTTAAACTTTTCTTCATGACTCGAAATATGAATAAAATAGCCCACCTTTACAAGCAAGTAGACCAGTGGAAGTTTTGAAAGTCACTATTACTGTCATATGCAAGATATCCTCTCTACAAAGTAGTAACAATGTAAAATTCAAAATTCAATACTTCCAAATTGCAGTTCATATGATAATGTCAAACTGAATTCCTCAAGCAAAACAATGCAATGGAGGCCCGACCTGTGAAAGCATCTACCTCCTCTGCACCTTAAAAATAACATAAAATCATTCCTCATAATAATTCTCATAGCCATAAGTTTGCAGATATCAAATAAAAACTTCATAAAAACAAAAGAAGTGATGTGAATGCCCAGCCCCACGCTTAAGCAATCTCCCCATTAACCAAAAAAAAAAAAAAGTGATGGCAATATGTATGTCCTTGATCGTCATATTCTTGTATTGTTCAACTGTTCTACTTTTTCACTGCATTTTTTCACTTTATGGTATTACAGCCTTTATTTTTATTTTTTTCAAAATTCTCTTAGATTATTAGAAGAGGAAAAAAATTAAATAAATATTTATAAGTATTTTGTTTTTTAACATTTTAGGTTAAACACTTTAAAATGAAACACTTCTACTCTTTAAACTAAACATTTTAAAATAAAATATAAGTTAAAAAAATGATATTAACATGGAGGGTGTAACTTTTTGATTTTAACCAATAACTATCAATTTATTGGTATTTTCAAATTTAATTTGCAAAATATTTTGTATATATATTATTTATTTTAAATATCATATGTATTATTTAAATAAAAATTTTAATTGGATGCGAAAATTTAAGTATATGTATATAGTATATTTATATTTCTATTTTTCTGAAGTCTGATTGAGGTGCAAGTACACGGTTACAGTTAATAAATATTTCTTAATATAAATATTTAGAAAATTATATAGTGCAACTTATTCTACATACAAATAAAGGATTACAAATAAAGGAGGGAGAGACAATTGGGAGTATTAGTACTGTACACAAAGTATATGCTATGACATTTAAATATATATGTATATTTATATTTTTTTTAAATTTCAATTATATGTATATTGGTGATTGAGGTATAAGTACAAGATTATATTTAATAGATGTTTCTTAATATAAATATTTAGAAAATTATCTATTAATTGTAGTGCAACTTATTCTACATACAAATAAAGGAGGGAGGAAACAATTGAGAGTATTAGTAGGGTACACAAGGTATATGTTATTATATGTTATTATTTGATTATTTGAATATTGTTTAGTGGATGTCATGTGGCAAGCAGAATTTGATATCATAGTGTTGTGGAAGTTATGAAAATCTATGAAAATATAACTGGGAGTATTAGTATGGTCCACAAGGTATATGTTATTATTTGATTATTTAAATATTGTTTGTGGATGTTGTCATGGGAGGTATTTTATTAAAACAAACAGAATTTGATCTCATATTCTAACGACCACTAATCAACCTTAAAAAATATAAAATAATTTACAAGCCCTGTTATTTTTAATTTACTTATTTTTTAAAACTTTTTTAATACAATTAAAAGATTAAAACAAGTTTTATACTGCATTATCCCAATTTAATTTGCTTAAACACAATCTAAAGATTGGATGTTCTGTACTCTTCCAATTCAATTTAATGTAAAATGCATTAACAAAATGCTAAAAAATAAATAAAAAACTTCTATCGTTTCACTCCTAAATACAATTCATTTCATCATAAAAACTATATAGTTTTCACAACGAACATTTCTAAAATTAAAAGGAAAGCTTAGAAAAATAACTTACAAGAAATACTTGTACTGCCTGCCTTCCTCAAGATGAAACCCCTTTTTTTATCCTCATGTCAACACTCACTTCTCACTTTACTTCAAGGGAGCCTGTACTCAACTGAACTGCTTCGAAATATAAATAGATTAATAAAGACTTCACGCCATGTTCTAAATGTGACATAAACAACAAAAAGGATTCCAGAAACTAAAATAGCCATATCAATGATTTTTTTTTTAAGAAAATTTAAGGAAATTTTAAAAGCTTATTGTGAATGAGCGCTGGGATAACAAATGTAAGCAATGTAGAGGCTGACCTCTCCACCAAAGAAACAAAGATTGTGAATCCAGGAACAGTAATGCAAGCACAGTATGCCTAACAACAAAGCTCACACGAAGAATCTTAAACAGCGTCATTTGCATTTGTAAGATTGATGTTTTTCTTGTTTTTCATCAATTTCATTTTAAAGTTTTCTTCATGACTCGAAATATGAATAAAATAACCCACCTTTACAGCGATTGTAGACCAGAATGTCACTGTATCTTAAGTTTCACTGCCATATGCAAGATATCTTCTTTGGTCCAAAACCACCATACAAAGTAGTAACAATGTAAATTTCCATCTCCCTGTCATTGCAGCTTCAATTAATAATGTCAAACTGAATTCCTCAAGCATAACACCGCAACCCCATAATGCGAGGCTTGCAAGCCTGTGAAAGCATTTACCTCCTCCAGTTCTTAAAATACATAAAATAATTCCTCATGATAATTCCCATAGCCATAATTTAGTGGAAATCTGATGATAGCAAAACGAAGTAAGTGATGTCAATGCTAAAGCAATCTTCCCGTTAACTATAATATAAATGAAAAACCAGTTTTTGTGAGTTGACCCTATGAATATTAACATTGGTCATCTTATTAATTTTTATAAAAGAATCTTAGTGTAATAAATAAAAACACAACTAATAAAATAAAAGAAATGAAACTAGTTTTTATGAAAAGAATATGGTTATGTTTTTTATTATTTTTTTATGTTTTTATAAATGGTTTATCTTTTATCAAACAAAAATAGGATTGCTCTACATTTCAAAGAATGCAAACATATTCAATTATTTGATTTGTAATCTTAAATAAAATTTCAAATTCGTGGTAGGAACAAATTTAATCATCTTAATAACATCTAACTCTTTTAATTTTTCTCCTTGGTATGCATGTCATACTAAAAAAAACATCCAAGGGCATGACAACAAATTCTTGATTAGACTTGTTTAACTAGCTAAACTTAAATTATAGAAAAACATATAGTCAAGCATCTTATATATCTAAAATTATATTTAAAAATATCACTAATTAATAAGCATTGATCATTTATCTTATGAGCCTATTCTTTAAATTTTACGGGAAACAAAATAGACCCAAACTCCTCCATATATTATATGGTATGAAATTTCTACTTATCGTAACATACTAGACTAGATACATCATCTAATTATTCAACTATCTGACCTTTATTTCTATAGTCCATTATGATGATTTAATTGCAATGTCATAACAAAGATCATTGTAAAAATGCATACCTTGTAAATGCTTTTTATGCTTTTGTACTAACTAATATGTAGAACTTTGGCTATCAGACACCCCTTCCACTTTTGTAGCAGTATTATCATTGTGTATCAAATATGATATGGATCTTGTTAAATAGGAAGTGGTCGCAATACTTCCCATGAAAGCATCTCTTAGACTCTCCAATGCCTTTCTTAAATCTCTCATTGTGGGTCGTTCTTGAGGAGATTCACTTGTACAAAGTAAACCAATATGTATGAAAGAAACAAGGCATCTATGTTGTTCCATATTTACATTACTCAACAATTTGCTATCAACAACATCTTGTAGCATATTAGGAAAAGCTGACCTCACCCATTTTTGTAAATTTAGGTCTTCCACAAACATGGCATCAGTTGGTCTCTTCCTTGTAACCATCTCTAATAATAAAACCCCGTAACTGGAAATGTCACATTTTATAGAAACATTTTCACCCAATCCATACTCTGCAATTAAGTCATCTAGAATTAATAATATTCTTAAGAATATTTTTAAAAACAAAAAGTAAACGTTACTATTAGAAAAAAAATTACCTGGAGCAATGCAGCCAATTGATCCTCTAAGAGTAAGTGTTGCACTCAAGGAATCCACAGAGTTTGTAGAATCTATCAACCTCGATATACCAAAATCAGTTACAAGTGCTGTCATGTTCTCATCTAGAAGCACATTGTTAGGTTTCAAATCACAATGCACAACTTGAATAGGAGAATCATAATGCAAATACTCCATGCCATGGGCTACATCTATGGCAATGTTCAAACATTCACTCAGTCCTAATCCACAAACATCCTCCTCATTATTATCAAGATGCAAATGCTTTTCCAAACTCCCATTTGATGCAAATTGTAGAACTAAACCTTTGAAATCATGGTATGAACATGCACTTATGATTCCAATGAGATTACGATGCTTGACTTTTCCCAAAACTTTGCACTCTTTCTTAAAACTTCTTTGCCCTTCTTCATTTTGGAAGCTAAAAACCTTGATAGCAATGATCTTGCCATCCCTTAAGACTCCTTTATAAACTGAACCAAAGTTACCTGATCCAAGCAAATTCATTTCATTGAATCCATTTGTTGCATTGAAGAGATCTTCATATGTGAATTTCTGATACCCCAATATTCCAAACATTAAGTTTGAAAGATAAAATTGTTGCCTTGAAAATTTCCAGTTCCACATAATTCCCAAAAGCAAAGAGACTATTATGAAAATAGTGACTCCAACACTTGATAGTATTGCTTTTGTAAGAAGCAAATGGTTTTCCTGCCCTTGTTTTGAACATGCAGGTAACAAGTATTTTTTTGGACCACAAAGTTTGGGATTGCCCATGAATAGTGCAGTAACATTACTATGTGGAAACAACCCTTCTTCTAAAATTTGACCAGTTAAATTATTGTAACAAACATTCACATAACAAAGCTCTTTAAGTTTCCCGAGTGACTTGGGTATTGTACCTGACAAAAAATTATAGGAGAGGTCGATACCTTGCAGATTCTGTAATTTGCCAAGTGCATCTGGTATTAGACCTTCAAATGCATTATGGGAGAGGTTGAGATTCTCTAGGGCTATACAATTCCCAAGTGCCCCTGGAATCTCCCCATCAAGATGATTGCTAGAAATATCTATTGCTTGAGCATTTATAATTTTACTTATCTCTATAGGCAATGGTCCTTGCAAGAAATTCCTTGATAGATTGAGATAGAATTGAATATTTTGAAGACTGGCCATAACCTCTCCTGGTATTTTGCCCCTTAGATCATTGTAAGAGAAATCAAGAAGCTCCAAATTTGGAATACTCCTTAAACTAGTAGGTATCTCTCCTGAGAATTGATTGTGATGACGAAAAATTCTTCTTAATTGTGGAAGTCTACCCAAAGAATTGGAAATTCTTCCAGATAGATTATTCCAGCTAACATTTAGCAATCCTAAGCTTTGCATCTCACCAATCTCATCTGGGATGGTCCCATACAGGTTGTTTCTGCTCAAATCTAATCTTTCCAACTTATGGAGTCTTCCAATTGTAGATGGAATATGGCCCTTTAAAAGATTATTGTTGAAGCTCAAGTAGGTTAAGTTAATAAGATTTCTAATCTCTTTGGGTATGCTTCCATGTATCTTGTTGTGTGCTAAGTTCAAGTAAGACAACTTGGAAGAAAGATGACCTATGGATGGAGGTAAAACACCAGTAAGATGATTTTGAGCAATATGTAGAAGTTCAAGTTGGGAGCAATTTGTAAGAGCAATAAGAAAAGCCAACATGTTATTGCTTCCACTAACAAGATAATTTTTTTGTAACCGAATTTATTTAAGCAACAACAACTTACCTAACTCCATAGGTACTATCCCACTTAGCAAATTGAAACTTAGATCAAGGTTCTCGAGTTTGGAACAATTTCCAATGGAATTCGGTATGTTTCCACTAAGTTTATTTCCCCATAGAGAAAGATATTGTAAATTGGCAAGCTTAGTACCAAATTCAATAAGAATGGGACCTATGAGATTATTTCTATACAAATATAAGGCTGTCAAGGATGAAAGGTTTCCTATGGAGGAGGGGATTGGGCCTGACAATTGGTTTTCAAAGAGGGAAAGATATTGTAGGTGGGTCAGCCTACCCAATTTAGTAGGAATGGGGCCTATGAGATTATTTGTTGACAAATCCAACTCAATCAAGGATGAAAGGTTTCCTATGAAGGAGGGGATTGTGCCTGACAATTGATTTTGGTAGAGGAATAAAATATGTAGATGAGTCAGCTTATCCAATTCAGTAAGAATGGGGCCTATGAGATTATTTTTATATAAAACTAATTCAGCCAAAGATGAAAGATTTCCTATAGAGGAGGGGATAGCTCCTGACAACTGATTTTCAAAAAGGTAAATAACTTGCAAGCGGCTCAGCCTACCCAACTTAATAGGAATGGAGCCTGTGAAATTATTTGTGAACATATATAACTCAATCAAGGCTGAGAGGCATCCCAATTGATGCGGAATATGGCCGTGAATGGAGTTGCTGGAGATATCTAGCGACTCAAAAGCAGTCAGATTTCCAACAAGGGGTGAAAGAGTACCAACTAAACCCATGGACGAGATATTCAGCTTAATAGCCCTTTGCAAAGAAAAAGAGCAAGTGATACCTGTCCAATTGCAGAAAGGAATAGATGGAGTCCAGTTGGCCAAGGAATTGTTGGGATCGAAAGTGATGGCACGCTTCAATCCCAACAATTGCAGAAAGGAATAGATGGAGTCCAGTTGGCCAAGGAATTGTTGGGATCGAAAGTGATGGCACGCTTCAATCCCAACAACGCTTGTTGATCGGAAACATTCCATGGAGCCGAGTCAGACTGTGCAGGAGGGGAGAGCCAGAGCACCGTCGTCGTAATCGCCAGTGAGAAGAGTAATACCCATAAACTTCCCATCTTTTCAAACCCAAACACAATCTCAATCTTTGTGTGAATAGTGCAAGTCGAGTAACGAGAACAGGGAACCGAGATGGAATTGCAAAGGCCTGACCACTTGCATTTATAGATGATACCTATAAATAAATAAATAAATTAGTGGTAGCAAAATTCAGTTGGATTTGTGGTGGGAAAATGGAAGGAAGAAAGATCGACGAACAACACCGTCTTATTCGTAGAGAAGGAAAAGTAAAAGACGAAATTCATTGCCAGCTCGCACAATCGTTGGTTGAAATGATCGTGGAAAAGACGGAAACGCGTCCCTGCAACATCAAATGTGAAATGGTAGTGTTTGCGTTTCCTTTCTTTGTGTGTTTCCTGCTCGCTGCTGGTACAATTATTGCTTGAAAATATCGTGAAAAAAACAATAAGCCGTGCTCCCCACACTGACATTTGAAGGCTGTGATGTTCATATTGAAGGTGGTTGCTTTCTTTCTTTGTTTCCTGCTTGTATTACTTGGAAATATCGTGAAAAAGACAATAAGCCGTTCTGCCCACACTGACATTGGAAGGCTGTGATGTTTGTTCATATTGAAGGTGGTTCTTCTTTCTCTGTTTCTTGCTCGTACTACTTGGAAATATTGTGAAAAAAACAATAAGACGGTGGTTCTTCTTTCTCTGTTTCTTGCTCGTACTACTTGGAAATATTGTGAAAAAAACAATAAGGCGTTCTCCCCACATTGACATTGGAAGGCTGTGATGTTTATCTGTCACCAAATCTTCAAACTCGTTAGATGACTTGCTGCCCGCAGTCCACATTGACAACGTTGACGGAGGAAAAGGCCAACGGGTAAGTAATATAGAAGGATGAATGTAAAGTTTGACTTCTTAGTGATATTACCAAACACATGTTGCACATCCGTAATGAAAGTTCAGGCGCAGCGATTTTGTTACAGCAATTTTGAAAGCAGCGATTTTGCTGCAGTTTTGGAGGACCCAACAGCTTTTATAAAAGCTAAGTGACGAGCTTGTCGGGATATCGCGACAAGCGAAGGAGAGATAATACGGAGGTCAGTGAAATCGCGACAAGGGATTTTGCGTCAATTTCGGGAGTTAGATCAGACAAAGGAGCTATGGTTAAAAAATGTCTTATTTTTGGAGGAATGAAGGACCAACGGTCTTGAGAGAAGAAAGTAGTTTATCCCTTACAAGTGGAAAATTACACATTTATATATGAAACGCGAGAGTCTCTATTCATGCATTAAACAAAGATAATATAAGGAGAAACTAAAACTGTATTTTAACCTTGCTCTATTAACCGACAGAAACACTCGCACTGCTCTTAAATGCAAGATATATTTTATATATTGATTAAATACAATAGACTGCACTTGCAGTGTTACAGTACCAAATAAAAAAAACTTATACTCGTGTGCTTCTGCTCAGGAAGCTTACATACGTCTGCAAATAATATTGTAGGATGAATACACACCCAGGAATGTTGAAGACTGTGGCTTCAGTTCCTAGTAAATCTGAGTTGATTTTCTTCTCCTCTGCTCTTCTCGGCTTCTCTATTCTTCTCCAATCCTCTGCTCTGGTTTTCTCTCTCACCCTCAAAATAAAACTCCAAAAAATAAATATATCTAGGGATTCATGCATGAGGCAGGAAAGCTCCACCAATTGCTCTAAAATGCAATTAACGCAAAATTAGGGTTTCCATACAATCACCGAACTGATTGACAGTCTCAACTACCAGTAAATAATATGAGTGCAACTGGATTCATGAATGGTGCAGTAGATGGATTTGCCATAGGTGTCAAATCTGATTTAATTTTCTAACACCCTCCTTTAAACCAGATTTCATAAAAACTTTGAAACCGAGCATCTCCCTTAGCCTGTTGAAGTCTTCCTCCTTCAAAGGTTTTGTGAATATATCTGCTATCTGTTCCTTGGACTTGCAAAATAATAGTTCAATCTCATTAAATTTCACTAGTGCTCCCTGATGAAATGATAGCGGATGTCGATGTGCTTCGTTCTGCCATGAAACACAGGGTCCTTGGATAATGCTATGGCGAAATTGTTATCACAAAACGTAGTTGTTGCTGCTTCTGGCGTATGATTTAGTTCACTTAGAACTCTTCTCAGCCAAACTTCCTGGCAGGAGTCTGAGGTGGCAACAACATACTCTGCCTTAGTAGTTGATAGTGCAATAATAGGTTGTTTCTTTGAGGACCATGAGACTACTCTAGATCCAAGATGGAAGGCATATCCAGAGGTGCTCTTCCGATCATCTATGCTGCTAGCCCAATCTTTATCTGTGTAGCCAATCAATTCAAGCTGGTCTTTTCTAGCATAGTGGATTCCATGGTTCCTTGTGCCATTGACATACCGTAAAATTCTCTTGCCAGTGAGTCTCCTTGGGTGATTCCATGAACCTACTGATTAAACCCACTACAAACATCAAATTTGGCCTGGTTGCAATCAAATACATTAGGCTTCCAACTAACCTTTTATAGAAAGTTGGATCAACAGTTTTGTTGTTGTCAGTTTTACTCAACTTCAGGCCTGTTGCAACCAGGGTGATGGCAGGTTTGCTGTCCTCCATCTTAAACCTCTTCAGGACATCCTTTGCATACTTACCCTGAGAAATAAAGATGTCATCTGCAGATTGGTCAACTTAAATACCAAGAAAATAATTCATCAGCCCCAAGTCTGTCATCTCGAACTCCTTCATGGCTGTTCTAAACTGCTCAAATAACATACTGCTATTGCTAGTATATATCAGATCATCTACATACAAGTAGAAAATTATCATCTCCCCCTATGCATTTTTTTCATATATAGAGTGTGCTCATATGGGCATTTAATGAACCCATTTTCTTGAAACTAAGCATCAATTCTGTTGTACCAAGCTCTGGGTGCTTGTTTCAACCCATACAGAGCTTTCTTCAGTTTTAGGACTTTGCCTTCTTGCCATTCCAGCTCATAGTCGGGTGGCTGGTCTATGTAGACCTCTTCTTCTAGTACTCCATTCAATAATGCAAAATTAACATCCCGTATACATAAAAACACAACACCATTGCAATAAAAATGAAACATTTTATTAAATTCGGGAAAGTCCCTTTTGATACACTTTGACCCTTTTAGGGTGCATTTTACAAAGAGATGTGCCAAAGGGGAATCCCTTTTACAGATCAAGGATGGTGTCTTCGTCTCTTCATGCTACAACAATGTGGAAGGTGGGTTTGTCGTGACCACCGTGATGAGCTTGTTGAATCTTGAACCTGAAATCTGCACACATGGAAATAGACAAGGGTTTAGTAGCACTTGTCACAATGATAATGATAAATGTAAATGACAATGAAATGAATAGAAGAAAACAAACAATGAGTATTGCTTACATAGCACAATCCGGGCAACATAACATTAGCATTCCCTCCTCCTCCTCTTTTTTGGTCATGTGATGGTGCCTTTATAGGCCTTTGAGGGTTTTGGAGGGAAGGATAGGTGGCAAGCCAGGATTGCCAAGTGGCAAGGACTGGGTAGCCACCTATCTTGGGTAGTTGCAGTGAGTCACTAGAAGTGTCTCACTTAACTAGGGAGATGTGGCAAGTGGGTAGGTGCAAGTGGAGTGATGTGTGGAGTGAGGTGTGAGATGTGGCAAGTGGGTAGGTGCAAGTGGAGTGAAATGTGGAGTGAGGTGTGAGATGTGGCAAGTGGGTAGTTGGAAGTGGAGTGAAGTGTGGAGGGTTGCCCCATGTGAAGGGACAAAGGGGACAAGGGTGTATGAGAGGTGGCAAAGGAGTGATGGTGATGTGGCTAGGACACATGTCAAGTGAGGAGAGAGGGTATCCTAGGAGGATATTTCCCAGATTTAATAAAATCTAGAAAATATAATTATGTGCAGGATTTTATGCCTAAGTCAAAACTTAGGCACATAATGTTATGTAGAACTGAAATGTGCAATGTGGATGAATAATGTGCAGGAATTATATGCCTAAGTTTAGACTTAGGCATATATTATTATGCAAAATTGTGATGTGCAATGCCAATGAATAATGTGCAGGAATTATATGCCTAAGTTTAGACTTAGGCATATATTATTATGTAGAATTATGATGTGTAATGCAAATGCCTAGATTTTGGTGTCTACAGATGCCCCTTTTTGTACCGCATTGTGTGAAACACAATGTGGTGCAAAAATAAAAGACACTTGGTTTTATTTGATGGAGGAATGAACTCAAATCTTCTCGATGCAAAGAATGAATGACTTTTTTTTTGAAAATTTTGATTTGTTTGCTTACCCCCTCAATTGGTGAATGGGTAAAGGATGAAACCCACGAGCCAATTGACCAAATGTGGATGATGAAAGGAGGTGGTTGATTGAATGATGTGGATGTGATGCAAATGTATGTCATTTTGATCAACTTGATGCCCCAAGTTTGGGATTATTTGTGTTCTTGCAAATTTACCTTTGGTTTTGTTGATGTGCAAAATGTGTGGTAAAATCTTCGACCATGTTTGGAGTTCTTGTTCCACTGTGACTTTAGCAATTCCTTCCAAATGATGGGTTCAAGGAACCAGTCATTCGGGAATTTGATACTCGAGTGATTTTTGATTATTACCAAATTGTTTTTTGGTTGTTTTTCGCTTTTGACCCAATGGAAGGGGTTGAAGGATAACCTTGTGCAAATATGTTTTGAACACATCTAAGCTCAAATATTTAGGGACCTAGCTGATTTAATGCCATAGTGATTTAATGTTGAATGTTTGAATGAGTTTCCTTATGGTGAGCTACCCATCCGATCGGATTGCATGGATTGCTAGTCGCTGCAACCGCTAGGTGTATAGGGTAATCCACTAGATACAAGGTTCACTAAATGATGTGATGATGATTGATGATGATGTTTGTAAAAATGCATGATGTGATTGATGTAAATGTTGGAAATAAATATCAAGTTGGATGCCCCAAGTTTGGGGTGGACTTATGTTGTCGTAAATTTGTATTTTGGTTTGATTGACATGCAAGATGATGAGATAAAGGAACCAATCACCCTAGGAGCTCGTTGTCCTAGTGACTATTAGCAATTCCTTAATGCAAAATGATGAAGTATAAGTTTTCCATGTTTTGTAACCCCATGGAGTAGGCGTCAATGACAACCTTGGACAAATCTGCTTGAACGCAAGTCACTCAAAAATTGAAGGATCAACCTGATTTAATTTCAAACATTATGATGTGAAATGATTTTGAATAAGTGTCCTTATGGTAATTTATTCATCCTACCGGATTGCATGGACAACCAATCATTGCAACCACCAGGTTTCTAGAGTAAATCACTAGGTAGAAGGTTCACTTGAGATGATGATGATGTGAGATGATTATTTGGAGGGTTTTGCAATGTTTTTGTAGCCATTTGCATTTGAAGGGGAGTTGTGTAAGATGGTCACAAATAAAAGTCAACTTGTGTTGCCCCAATCATGGAAAAGATGCTCATTTTAATGAGTGTAATTTGCATGATTGAGTGTTTTGAGTGTTGACTTTGATTATGAAACTGAATTTGTTGATTTTGTCTTTCCCTTCAAGCGATGAGTCGATGGAGAAGATATGAAATGATGAAAGCGATGAAACAAATGATAATGGTTGGAATGAAATGGATGTTTTTGTTTTTGTTTCAACTATGATTTTGACCATTGTTGATAATTGTGCACTTCTATCCCTTGGAGCAGTCCAACCGTATGGCTTTCTTAGGGAATTGAGATGATAAAAATTCAATTTTTGCATGAGGTGAATCACTTTTCAAGGGCCTTATGGTAATTTATCCATCCTACCGGATTGCATGGATTGCTAGTCGCTACAACCGCTAAGTATATAGGATAAGTTATTGTATACGAGGATCACTTGAGGCTAAGTGGAAGAAGGAAATGTACACCTCTATCCCTTGGAGCAGTCCAACCTCATGGCCTTCTTAGGGAGTTGAGATGAGAACACTTCTATTCTTTCAAGAGCTTGTTGAATTTGTTTTTTACCAAAGGAATTGAGATATCTTTGGAGTTTTTTTTTTTTTTTTGGTTGTTTTTTTTTTTTTAGAATGCATGATTGTTTTGTGTGTGTTTTTGTTTTGTTTTTGTATGACAAAAGATGCATGGAAATGTTTTTGGTGTTTTATGTTTTATATGACAAAAGATTCATGGCAATGTTTTTGTTTTTTTATGGTTTTGTAAGACAAAATATGTATAGAAATGTTTTTGGTGTTTGATGTTTTTGAAATGGAAAGAAAGCACAAGATGTTATTTTATGGTGTTTTTGTTGTTGTTGTTTTTTTTTTTTTTTTTTTTTTTTTTTTTATGTGTTGCTTTATTTTTTGATGATTGATTTTTTTTTTTACCAAAGGAATTTGAGTACCTTTAGAGCATTTTGGATTGATTTGACCAAAGGGGTTTATGCCTTTGGGGCTTTTTGAATTATGTTAATGATAATTGTCCTTATGGTAATCTACTCCTCCTACCGGATTGTATGGATATCCAATCTCTACAACCGCTAGGGTGCTAGAGTAAATCACTAGATACAAGGATCACTTAAGGCTAAGTGAAAGAAGGAAATGCACATCTCTATCCCATGGAGCAGTCCAACCGCATGGCTTTCTTAGGGAGTTGAGATTATAGCATTTCGATTTTTGAAAGCCTTGTTGAGATTGAATTTGACCAAAGAAATTGTGTTACCTTTGGAGCTTTTTTTTTTTGAATTGAATGTGACCAAAGGGTTTGATTCCATTGGAGCTTTTTGAATTTGATTATTTGAAATGTTAATGTTTAATGTGATTGTTGGGGTAGGTGTGAGACCTTGAATCCCCCAAGTTATTTGATTTATTTTTGATGTGATTGATGGGGAAGGTGTGAGACCTTGAACTCGCCCAAGTTGTTTTGTGATTGTTTATGTGTATGTGTAATGATTGATTGTTCAAATTGTTTTTTTTGTATATGTTATGAAATAAATATGTTCTCACTGAATGCAAATGAATGAAAGGTTTGTTTTTTTTTGTATATGTTATGAAATAAATATGTTCTCACTGAATGCAAATGAATGAAGGGTGTTGCTTTATTAATCATTGTTCAAAGAGATTTTGAACCATTTGAATGAATGGTGTTGCTTTATTGATTGTTGTTCAAAGAGATTTTAAACTGTTTGAATGAATGGTGTTGCTTTATTGATCATTGTTCAAAGATATTTTGAACCATTTGAATGAATGGTGTTGCTTTATTGATCGTTGTTCTGTTTTTCTTTGCTTTGTTTTTTTGTATTGTTTTTGTAAATGGAAATTTGAGACCATTATTACGATTTTGTAAAATGGATTAAATGAAATGAGATGTGCAACGAATATAGGTGAGGTTTTTATGAGACTCAAACATTCTAGATGTTTTTATCAATGTTTGTATACTGACTTTTCAAGACTTTTTGACAAGGTATGAATCTTGCTATGACGACCAAGGTACATCATATCCCTATCTGTGCAAGTGAGTTCATTCCTGCATGTTGCAATCCTAAGTTTCATACTTAGTTAGATTAGACCACTATGTGACCTAAGCTACCACAGGCTAGCTCATCCTAATGCAAACATTGGTCTATGCAAAGGCAAGATGCTATTATGATAGACATGTAGTCATGCGTGAGGATACCACCGGTGCCAAGTAGGCTATCCACCAAACATGTACTGAGGATCACCTCATGGCTTTCCAAATGCTGAGAATTCTAGGGATTCAAGTTCGACTCCCTTATTTTCTTTAAATTTTATTGGGATACTTGCTCATTAGTGATGATAATCACTATTTATTGTTCTCTGTTTTTGTGAGTGATGAGAATCACTTGTTTATTTTGATTTGTGCACTTTTTTTTTTTTGAGCAAGGGATTTATTGAGTGATGAGAATCACTATTTCTTGTGCTATTTGATTTGTGTACTTTTGAGTTTGTACTTTTTGAGATTGTACTTTTTGAGTTTGTACTTTGATTTTTGCAATTTTTTTGATGTTTGCAAGTTTTTGGGGAATTCTAGAGGAATTGGGATATGTGGGAAGTGGGGATTATGGGAATTGAGTAGGGAAGAGCTTGTCCTTTTGCCAATTCTCAGCATTCTTGGACCATTTACACAAGGGGATGAGCAAGATAACCGTTTCGCTTATGGTAACCTAGTCCACTATGAAGTTTTCATCTTTCCTTGTGCAAAACTTGGATTTTTAATGTGAAAATGTGTTTGGGATATGATGTACACAAGGTATAATCCAAGCAAGACTCTACCTCCTAAAAATCAATATAGCTTTCTACAAAACCTGAAGAGAAGCTAGAAATGGTTGAGTGACCAAAAACCCTAATGACATTCTAAAACAAATGATTAGGTGAAGCGGTGGACATAAATATGGAATGTAAAAAAACGTGGGTGGAAATGATAAGTATAACATTGAACTATGATTACTTTCACTACATTGATTTTGAACGGTAAGTGCTGTACCATCATGGTGCTAGACACGTATGAGCAACTCTAAAAATGTAAAGTGCTAATGGGATGAGTATGTCTAAATGCAAGCGATGATAGAATGCAATGGGATGCAATGTGATGAGATGCAATTTTTTTTGGATTTTTGATATTTTAATAATTTTTTTCAATTTTTGATTGATTTATATGTATGAAAAATGCAATGCGATGCAACGTTTTTGCATTTTGATGATTTTTGAAATGTAATATGATGCAATGTTTTTGTATTTTGATGATTTTTGAAATGCAATGTGATGCAACGTTTTTGTATTTATATATATGTATGTACATGTGACCAACGAGCTTATTTGGGGCCATTGGGGCATTTGGAGGGGACCAAAGGGTTTATGGATGCCTTTGGGCCTTTTTGGTTGACCTAGACAATTTTTGACCACCTAGGAGCATTTTGGGTTGACCAAGCAGGATGTAGGCACCCTTGGAGCATTTTGAAATGAAATTTGACCTAAGGGATTAGGTTTATCTGGGGCATTTTTGAATTGAACAAATGGGTGTTTCCCTTGGAGCATTTTGAAATGAAATTTGACCAAAGGGGTTAAGTTCCTTTGGGTTTTTTTTTTGATTGATTTGATCCAAGGGATGTGTTTTTTTTGGAACCTTTTGATTTGATTTGACCAAAGGGATTTGGTTCCTTTGGAGCCTTTTGATTTTATTTGACCAAAGGGGTTTTGTTCCTTTGGAGCATTTTGATTTGATTTGACCAAAAGGGTTTGGTTCCTTTGGAGTCTTTTGATTTTATTTGACCAAATGGGTTTTGTTCCTTTGGAGCCTTTTGATTGATTTGACCAAAGGGATTTGGTTCCTTTGGAGCCTTTTGATTTGATTTGACCAAAGGGGTTTGGTTCCTTTGGAGCCTTTTGATTTGATTTGACCAAAGGGGTTTTGTTCCTTTGGAGCCTTTTGATTTGATTTGACCAAAGGGGTTTGGTTCCTTTGGAGCCTTTTGATTTGAATTTACCAAAGGGATTTTATTCCTTTGGAGCGTTTTGATTTTTTTTTTGCATCTTGAATTTTGATATGAATGTGGAAGGTGGCTCAGGTGAAATGAGGTGGCGAATGTGAAGGTATGCGTGTGAAAATATGGTGGAAATATACATGAATAACACAAAAATCAAATAAAAAAACAATGTTTTCTAAGTTTTTTTTCAAATTTTGTTTTTGATGTTTGATTTTTTTTTTTTTTTATTGTTTTTGGATTTTTGAAGTAATTTTGAGGTTTTTGATTTTTTGTTTTGAGTTTCAGTGTGTTTTGATGTTGTTGTAATTTTGAAGATGTTTTTTTTTTTTGGATTAGAATAAAGGAGCTCGATTAATATGGTGATTAAGAACACTAGTGTCAAGCATGATTTCTCAAAAGAGTCTAGGGTACACCGCTTAAATCCTAGTGGGGGGTTCACCTAGCTCTTCCACTCTGATTCAAAAATCATTCCAACAGTAGGAGACAACTTTAACACATGTGACCTATACCGACTTAAAAGAGTTCCCTATTCTGTCTAAGACATCTAGGGGGCAAGCCGGTGGAAGGAGATGAATTCCAATGTCACCGGTCTGAATTGGAGGTTGGTGATTAAATCCAACCTACCAATGTTATTATGAAACGTGCAAGTGTGTGAAGGTTTTTGTTTTTTTATTGTTTTTGTAAAGCAAGATACAATGCAATCTAGGATGCAATTTGATTTTGGATGCCTAAAAATGCAATTAAACTCACATTAAATACTGAAAAGCATATACAAATGCAAATTTGACTTAGTTTTTGATAAATATTTTTTTTTTGAAGTTTTTAATTAAATGTGTGTTTTTTTTTAAATTATTTTGTGTATTTTGATTTTTTTTTGTTTTTTTGTTTTTAATGCCTAGTATAATGCAAATGCTCTTGTAAAATGCAAAATAGAGGCTAAGGATGCAAAATGCAATGCAAAAATTATGAAAATGTAATGTCGTTGAAGTTATTATTCTTTTTTGTTTTTTTTTGTTGTTGTGTATGTTTTTAACACTTTTATTTGTATGTTTTGACATTTTTTTTTTTTTGACATGTTTTGACTTTGGTTTTTTTTGACATGTTTTTGTATTATTAATTTTTTTTTTTGTAATATGTTGTGTATTTTGATTTTTTTATTTATTTTTAATGCCTATTTATAATGCAAATGCTTTTGTAGAATGCAAAATGGAAGCTAAGATGCAAAATACAATGCAAATAAATAGTTTACCTAAAATGCTTTTATTATGAAAATGCAATGAATTTGAAGTCATTTTTTTTTCGTGCTTGAAATGTGTTTCTAATGTTTATTATTTTTATTTTTGAATTTGTAAATTTTTTTCTAAGTTGAAATTTTTGAATTTTGTTTATTTTGAATATTTTCTAAGTTTTTTTTTTTGTTGAAATTTTATTTCTAAGTAGAAATTTTTCTTTTTGTTGAATTTTGTTAAATTATTATTATTTTTTGTTGAAGTTTTTAAATTATTTTAATGTTTTTATTTTAATTTAAAATTTGAGCGTGCAGTGCACTATGCACAGTGTAGTTGCACTGCGTAGTGCAACTGCACGTGTAGTGCAACTGTGCAGTTGCACTGCACAGTGAACTGGTACAATTGCATTACACGTGCAGTGCGACTGTGCAGTTGCACTGCACATTGAGTTGCATGTGCAGTTAACTACGTAGTGAGTTGCATTGCATAGTGTAAACTCACTGTGCAGTTAATTGCGTAGTTGCACTGTGCAGTTAACTGAACAGTGTAATTGAGCAGTTGCACTGCGCACAGACTGCACAGTGCAGATTGTGCAGTTTAACTGCACAGATTTGCACAAGCAAAAGAATTTTTTTTAAACTTAAATTGTAAATTGAAAACAAAGAAAAGTATATATATATTTTGAAATTAATACATAAAACTTAAAAACATAGATTGTTTTTTCTTTAAAAATTTAAAATTAACATAGAAAATGTAAAAGCATAATTTTTTTATTTTTTATTTTAAATATGAAATGTTTAACATAGAAAATTAGAGCAAAAACCTCGATTTTAAGTGTGAGAGAAGATTGTCAATAAGCAATTCCTGCAACCACACAAAAAAATTAAAAATTAGTGCTCTAAAAAAAAAAAAAAAACATTTAAAATAAAATGGAAAAGGGGTAAGAAGACCGTGATCGCCAATTTGTATACATAAAAACACAACACCATTGCAATAAAAATGAAATATTTTATTAAATTCGGGAAAGTCCCTTTTGATACACTTTGACCCTTTTAGGGTGCATTTTACAAAGAGATGTTCCAAAGGGGAATCCCTTTTATAGATCAAGGAGGGTGTCTTCGTCTCTTCGTGCTACAACAATGTGGAAGGTGGGTTTGTCATGACCACCATGATGAGCTTGTTGAATCTTGAACCTGAAATATGCACACATGAAAATAGATAAGGGTTTAGTAGCACCTGTCACAATGATACTGATAAATGTAAATGAAATGACTAATGTAAATGAATATGAATGAAAATGAACAATGAAATTGTTTACATAGCATAATCCGAGCAGCATAACATTAGCATTCCCTCTCCCTCCCTTTTTTTGATCATGTGATGGTGCCTTTATAGGCCTTTGAGGGTTTTGGAGGGAAGGATAGTTGGCAATCTAGGACTGCCAAGTGGAAGGACTGGGTAGCCACTTATACTGGGTAGTTTTAGTGAGTCACTATAAGTGTCTCACTTAACTAGGGATATGTGGCAAGTGGGTAGGTGTAAGTTGAGTGAAATGTGAAGTGAGGTGTGAGATGTGGCAAGTGGGTAGGTGCAAGTGGAATGAAATATGGAGTGAGGTGTGAGATGTGGCAAGTGGGTAGTTGGAAGTGGAGTGAAGTGTGGAGGGTTACCCCATGTGAAGGGACAAAAGGGACAATGGTGTATGAGAGGTGGCAAAGGAGTGATGGTGATGTGACCAGGGCACATGTCAAGTGAGGGTAGAGGGTATCCTAGGCGGATATTTCCTAGATTTAATAAAATCTAGAAAATTTAATTATGTGCAGGATTTTATGCCTAATTCAAAACTTAGGCACATAATGTTATGTAGAACTGAAATGTGCAATGTGAATGCATGATGTGTAGGAATTATATACTTAAGTTTAGACTTAGGCATTTATTATTATGCATAATTGTGATGTGCAATGCCAATGAATAATGTGTAGGAATTATATTGCCTAAGTTTAGACTTAGACATATATTATTATGTAGAATTATGATGTGTAATGCAAATGCCTAGATTTTGGTGTCTACACATCCATCTAGTAAACATTCCAACCTTTTTGGGCTGCCAATGCTAGAATCATTCTGACTATGTCAAGTTGGACTACAGGTGCATAAACTTCATGATAGTCAATCCCTGACTTCTGCTTGTAGCCTTTTGCCACCAATATGACCTTGTGCTTGTCTACTTCACCTTGGGCATTAAACTTTGTTTTATACACTCATTTGACCCCAATGGTCTTCTTACTTGCTGGAAGATCCATTAACTCCCAAGTTTAATTTTTCTCAATTGCAGCAATATCATCATCCATGGAATTCACCTATTTTCTATTTTGAATTGCTTCTTCAAAATTAATTGGATCACACTCAAAAAATAAAGCAAAATCAGAATGTTCTTCATTAGTTTTATTTTGGGTTACCTCATAAATGTATTGAAAAAACCTTGTCTTTGATGGTGTATTCAAGTTGGAGATCCTTGTTGCAAGTGGAGGTGATCGAGATGATGAGGTTGTGCTACTATTAGCACTGTTGCTATTGCTTGAAGCTAGAGGTGGCTGCACATTTTTCATCCAAATCCATAGATTCAATAATAGCTAGTTCTAGTTGGCCAGTCTTTGATTTCCAGTTCCATGCTTCATCCTCCAGGAACTTCACATCACAGATTATGACCAGTTTCTTTGTGACAGGATTATACAGCCTGTAAGATTTTGATTGTTCACTATAACCAGTAAAAATACATTTATGCACTTTATCATCCAGCTTCTTTCTCTTCTCATCTAGAATATGTGCATATGCAATGCACACAAAAACTCTTAAATGAGCCACACTAAGCTTTTGGTTTCTCCAACCTTCTTGAGAAATCTTGTCCTTCACACTTTTCGTGGGACATTTGTTTAGTAGATAAACTACACAGCATACAAATTATGCCAAAAAATTATGTGGCAAATTCTTTGCCTTTAGCATAATCTGTGCCATTTCCATTATTGTTTTGTTCTTTCTACAACACCATTATGTTGTGGTGGGTATCTTGTTATAAACTATCTTCTAATTTCATTTTCTATACAGAAGTTATGGAATTCATTGGAGATGTACTCACATCCTCCATCTGTTCTAAGAGTCTTCACATAGCAGCCTCTCTATTTTTTAACCAAATTCTTGAAATATTTATATTTTACAAAAGCTTATGACTTCTGTTTGATGGGATAAACCCACATCCTTTGATTGAAGTCATCAATGAAAGCAAAAAAATATTTATTTTCGATAAATGTGCTGGTCTGCATAGGACCATAAATATCTGAATGTACTAGCTCCAATGGTTGTGAAGCTCTCCAAGACTATCCTAAAGAAAACACATCTCTGTGCTGCTTACCGACTAGGAAAACTTCACACACTTGATTGGGTTGCTCTATAAGGTGTAAACCCTTCACCATTTGTTTCTTGTGCAACAGGTTCAAACCACTAAAACTCAGGTGACCGAATCTAAGATGCCATAACCAAGTAGCATTTTTTACCACTGCACTAATTGAAAGCAACAATTCATTTTGAATATGCAGGGGAAACATTTTGTTCTTTATCATGGACACTGTTGATACGAGTCCATTCCATTTGTCCTGAATGATACAGGCTTTATTTTTGAACCGCACAGTGTGCCCGTTCTATACAAGTTGTCCAATGCTTAGCAGATTATGTTTCAACCCAGGAACATAGTACACATTAGAGATGTTCTTTCTTTCACCATGCTTGGTACAGATAATGATATTTCCTTTTCCCATGACAGGTACTTTATTGTTGTTCCCCATTTTTACTTCAGATTTTATGGTTTCATCAAGATGTGAAAACATATCTCTATTTCCAGATATGTGGTTACTGCACCCACTATCAAGATATGAGGTGTTCTTCTGGATATCTTTATCAGTACTGCAAGTTAACAACATATTCCCACATACATCTCTACTTTCTACATTTTTATTTTCATTTGTGTAGTGGGCTTGTTGTTTATTATCCTTGGCCAATTTATTTCTACACTCATAACTAAAATGGCTAAATTTCTTGCAGTAATAACATTAAATTTTTGATTTATCATACCTCTCATTTGATCCTCTTTGTTGAATTTGAAGGCTTGATCCAATGAGGATTGAGATGACCGACTCAACCTCTGCTCATGTATTTGTAGAGAACCCATGAGCTCATCTATAGAGAGGGTTGTCAAATCTCTCGATTCTTCAATTGCTATCACAACTGAATCAAAATTTGCTAGCAAACTTCTCAAAATTTTCTCCACAATTCTATGGTTATCCATAATCTCCCCATTCAACTGCATATGGTTGATGACATCCATGGTCCAGATGAAGAAATCACTCATGGACTCTAAATCACTCATCTGCAGATTTTTAAACTCCCTTTTCAGCATCTATAACTTCATCAACTTCACTTTGTTAGTGCCTTGATAAGAACTGGCAAGTATTTCCCATGTCTACTTTGATTTTGTTACTACCATAATTCTTGAGAAAATGGTCTCCTCAACTGCCTGCATTATATAAAAAAATGCCTTCTAATACTTCTTTTGATTCTACTTTAACAAGTCTGAATCTACTTGGGAGAGAGCGGCTAATGCTACTGCATCTATTGGTTCTGGGTAACCATTCTCCACAAATTCCCATAGCTCCTGAGACCCAAATAAGATCTTCATTTGAATGCTCTAGTAATCATAATTCTTACCACTGAACAGTGGGATCTGCAACTGTAAGGAGTTATTTTCGAAAGCCATTGCTTCTTTCATCCATGGGAAGGCTCAAGATCTGATACCAATTTGAAAGTTTAGGTACAATGATTTTGAAGCATCGATTTTGTTGTAGTTTCTGAGGACCCAACAACCTTTTAAAGCTTTTATAAAATAAAAGCTAAGTTACGAAGCTTGTCACGATATCGCGAAAATATCCAAAGAGATAATACAAAGGTTTCGAGGTGACGCAAAATCGTGACCAACGATTTTTGTGTCAATTTTGAGAGATAGATTAGACAAAGGAGCTATGGTTTAAAAATGGCCCGATTTCGCGACTCATGAAAATGTTACAATTTCGAAGTCAAAGTTTGATCAACAAACTTTTAATAAAAGGGGCACAAAAAAACAATATCTTATTTTTGGAGGAATGAAGGACGAACGGTCTTGAGAGAAGAAATCAGTTTATCCCTTACAAGTGGAAAATCACACATTTATATATGAAATGTGAGAGTCTCTATTCATGCATTAAACAGAGACGATAAAAGGAGAAACTATAATTGTATTTTAACCTTGCTTTATTAATCAACAAAAACACCTGCAGTGCTCTTAAATGCAAGATATATTTTATATATTGATTAAATATAGTAGACTGCACTTGCAGTGTTACAGTACCAAATAAAAAAACTTATACCCATGTGCTTCTACTCAGGAAGCTTACATACGTCTACAAATAATATTGCAAGATGAACACACACCCAGGAATGTTAAAGACTGCGACTTCAGTTCCCAGTAAATCTGAGTTGATTTTCTTCTCCTCTGCTCTTCTCGGTTTCTCTGTTCTTCTCTAACTCTCTGCTCTGATTTTCTCTCTCACCCTCAAAATAGAGCCCTGAATGAAATATATATCTAGGGATTCATGCATGAGGCAGGAAAGCTCCACCAACTGCTCTGACATGCAATTAACACAAAATTAGGGTTTCCATCTAATTGCTGAACTGACTGACAGTATCAACTACCAGTAATTAATACGAGTGCAACTGGATCCGACGAATGGTGCGATGAGTCGGATTTTCCAGAGGTGTCAAATCCGATTTAATTTTATAACACATAATAGTAGTTTTAAGTTAATTTTTAAATTAATTATTTTTAAAGTCATGATATATATATATATATATATATATATATATATATATATATATATATATATATTAAAAATTGATTAGTGTTATAAATTCTTACAAAAGACATTAGGATTGGGAATCCCAATAATAAATAATATATTTATCAATTTATTATATCATTCTTTAATATTTAATAATAATTGTTATATTTTATAAAATTAAATAATGAAGAAAAGATATTAAAAAAATGTTTTATATTAATTTATTTAATTTAAAAAATCTTAGTTATGGAATATTTATTTGAAAATTGGTTTTAATTAATTTTTTAAAATATTTTTCTAAGAATTTAGGTTTTATTAGGATGGAATTGCATGCATTAACATAAACAACTTAAGTATGTTTGTATATGAATTTAAAATGGATGGATATAAAATTATAATAAAATGATAATTGAGAACAATAAATGGACATTATATGATGGAAAAATTATAAGACTATTAATAATGATAGGTAGTTGTTTGTATGGTGATAAAGCAATAAGGAAAATGAATGATTAAGCAATCTTGAAAGAAAATTTAAAAATCAAAGCAATTAACACATCATCATAAGATGATATTTATGTGATGGTAAAGTCAGAAGAAATATCAAGGACTATTAAGATCACTAGTATAAGAATATTGAAAACTAAAGGGAAGCAATACTTCATCAAATAAGGATATTTATATGATGGTAATGTAAGGGGGAAAATAAAAAATTCAAAAGAATAAATATGATCTTAAAAGAAGATTAAAAGTTTAAGAAATTTAATACATCAACTAAGTTTATATATACAAGTAAGAATCTCTTTTTATTTTTATTTGAAAATTAGATTTGTTTATAAAAACTAGATCTTGTCCTTTTTATGATAACAAAGGTAAAATTTATTGTCCTCTCTATATTTTTAATTAGTTATTTTTTATCTTCTTGATTAAAGACTGACCAAGAAGATCATCAACATAGTCTTCCACAATGTCATATATCATGTCAAGAAAGATGTATGTCATGGCTCTCTAGTAGACAAACCTTGTGTTTTTCATCCCATAAGGCATGCCATGATAGCAGAAGGTTCTCCAAAGGGTGGTGAAAGTTGTTTTGGATTGATCCTCAAGGGCAATTTAAATATGACTATAGCCTAGAATTTCTTTTATTAGAGATAACATTCCACATCATATAATGAAACTGACAATCATGTCAATGTTGGGCAAAGGGAAGTCATCTTTGAGACATGCTTTTTTCATGTCATAAAAGTTAGTGCACACTCTTACATTGCTTGTTTTCTTTGCAACATGAACAACATTAGAGATGCAATCAAAATAGTCAATGGTATTAATAAAGCTGAGATCGAGGAGTTTTTCGAGCCCCTCTTTGACCAAAAGTGTGACTTTTGGGTGCATTTTTTATAATTTCTATTTTTACAAGTTTTGCATAAGGAGTGATGACTAGGTGGTGAATAATTATAGAAGGATATAGATTGGTGAATAATTATAGAAGAATCTAGATTGGTGAATAATTATAGAAGGATCTATATTGGTGAATAGCTATAGGTGGTGAATAACTAGACCCAATATTTATGTCCACAATTTCCTCAATTACAATATGAGATTTTTTCTCCAATTAAAGGGGAGTGAAAGCACTCCCAGGTTCCTCAGGTTTATAGGATTCAAAACTAATTGATTATTGTTGATTTACTATGAGATAGCCATATTTTTAATTTGGGGAAAGGATCCACTAAAATAAAAGTGATTTTGTTCTTGATAGTTTGAGGGACCATCTTAGAAAGAACCATTCGTAACGTCCTCCTACTCATAGTTGTCTCCATTAGCAATGAGCTCAAGATGAGCTAGGATTAGAAACTTTACACTGACATATCAAAAAAATTTAGAGAAGCTAACATGTATGAGAAGTGATGACCCATTGTCATCATCCTCATCCCAATCTAGTCCATATAAAAAAAACTCTATCATCCTGGAATGTCCTATCACATTGACAAAGATGATCAAATTATTCATCGCTATAAAAAGAAGGAAAATGCTCACTATGGTTGGGGATACAACCTATCCAATAATGTCCTGACAAGGCTTTAGTTTGTAGGGGTTCTTTGATATCCTATTCATATAGGCCTAGTCCTTTTCCTCAAAATCCCATATTGAAAAACATTTGCTTAGGAATAGGATATGATTTTGATAAAAAATATGAAGTGTACTATCATTCAATTGGGTAAGGGTTACTACTATGGATACGAAAGAGCACCTTTCTATTTGTATTTTTTTATCCTTATTGCTAGAAGGCAAGCCCAGGTTTCAAGGAGATAAAGAAAGCTTGACTAGCTCTAGGACACATTTATTATTAATTAAATTAGATTTTACATTAATAGTGACTAAATTGCTATCTTGTATTTTAGGTTCATTATTAAGTGAATTATTTATATTAATAGACCTCAATACATTAGTGATAAAGGATTGATAAGAAAATATTCAAGAGATGAGTTTAAATAAGGGCAAATACAAGCTTTGGGATTCTTGACCTTGACTACTTGATAATACGTGAAAGGTTTGAGGCTGGTTAGAATGTGATTATCATTACCCTTATATTTATACTCGAGGCACTGATGGAGAGATGAAGGCATGACATAGAAGAGAGTGTTGAGTGTGAGGCCCAAATTTGAGGGTTAAGACTATAATGCAACTAGCCTCACACTCCCCATTGTTGAAAGCCATGATAACAAGATTAAATTTCTCCAAATCTTGTTTGGTTAGCCCAAAGTTATTGATGAACTTTAGATTGTAGACATAGCCCAAAAAAATTGTCGACTAAATTTGTTTAATGAACTTGTCATTAATATAAATTGTAATGTATAATGGCATATCTTAACCCAAAGAGAGGTGACGAATATCATCCTTATGGAATGGTATGTTGGCATAATTAACCCCAATGGACCCTACTATGGAAGTAAATTCATCAATATTGAGTTCTTGAGGAACAATATATTCACTAAAGATTTTGATTAAGATGTCTCAAGGACCAAAGCAGACATGAGAAGTTCAAGGAGGGAGATTTTATGTGAGGTGTTCTCAAGTTGTTGAATCAAATCAAAAGCACCCTTAGCATTGGTCCCTAATTGGATGATTAGAGGAGGTCCTTATGATGAAGAAGTTATTTTTAAATAAAGGATCAAATGGGGTCTTGAAGGTTGATTAGATGACAATTTTTTTGTGTCATTGTCTAGTTACAACACAAATGTGAGAGATATGATGAATATAGTTAGAAGAATGAAGAATACCCACTATAAATTATTTTAGAGATGGTACACTCCTATAGTTGATGTTTATTCTAATTTTATTTTGATTATGATTAGGCAATAAATTCTAGAAAATTTTGAGCTCTTGATTTGTAGAAGGTTAAGAGTAAGATCCATTGAGAATAATTTGGTCATTGTCAATAAGGTCTTGGACCACATTCTTTGGATCCATGCACTTTTTAATGATACCACCATTTAAAAAATGGAATGTGCATTGCTCATTGGATTAAAACTACGAAGCTTTTTTCCTTTTGGATTCTATAGGCTAAATGGGAGAGAGCTATATCATATGAGCTTTAAGGAGCTAGTCTAGGATGGCTAAAAAGGGTTCCTCCAATAAAGAATACTTCATTTTGGATTTTTGTTGATAATACTCCCTAGGATAAGATTTTGAAGGTTTGTGGTAACATTAAAATTGTTGGTATAGTGTTAGTCCGTGATCCCATCATTTACAATGTGCTTATTTTGATACTATCCCTTCAGTTTAAAGGAAGACTTATCTTCCTCTTTATTGCTTTAGTTTTTAGTTGCCCTCATTTTATGAAGGAGACCTTTACTCTCTTCACCATGTCAATTTCATATTCAAATAAAGATATATTAGTCATCTCCAAGTAGAAGGCTAATTGCTCATTGAAATTTCCTATAAATATGTCAAGTAGATCACTAGTGTTAAAATGTTTCTAACCTAATCTTGTTAGGACATGTGAGCAATCAAACAATAATCCATTGAATTGAATTGAATAAATAATACATAGCAAGCCTTAGATTAGCCCGTAGGTTACGGAACCACCTAGGCATCAAATAGGCTTGGTTACAACAATATAACAACATAGCCAATAATGGAATATCATAGTTACGCTAACATCCCCCCTTATTACATTATTTGGGTAATAAGATAACTACTAGCTATACTAACATCCCCCTTGATTACATCATTTTGCAATACATAGAGAGCTGCGAAACAATTCAAATTTGACACGTGCAAGTGCCTTAGTGAAAATATCTGCAACTTGAGCATCGGTGGAGATGTACTGAAGCTGAATTCGGTGCCTTGGAACTTCGTCTCGAATGAAGTGACATTGTGTGTCAATGTGCTTGGTTTTCTCATGATGCACTTGGATTCTTAACAAGGTTCAAAACACCCTGGTTGTCGTAGAACAAGTGTATTGGAGATTTTTATGGATGACCCATACTTGTCAAAATGCGATGCAACCATATCACTTCACACACAACTTCACGTGCGGTGCGATACTCTGCCTCTGTAGATGAGATAGCAACCACCTGTTGCTTCTTGTTGTGCCAAGAGACAGGACCAGATCCAAGATGAAATATATATCCTGAAGTTGACTTACGATCATCATATGACCCGACATAGTCAGAGTCCGTGTATCCTTGCAAGAAGAATTTGTCATTCCTCTTGTATTCTAGGCCATATTCCATTGTGCCATGGACATAGTGAAGAACACATTTTGTTGCTTTCCAGTGAGTAGTCTTAGGTTCCTGCATGAACCTCGAAAGATAGTTGACAACAAATACGATATCTGGCCTAGTATTAGTCAGATATATGAGACTCCCAATCAGTTGTCGATAGAGAGTACCATCTACCTGAGGTGAATCATCATATCATGATAACTGAAGCCCTGATTCCATCGGAGTTGCCATCGGCTTGCAATCAGTCATGCGATATTTTTCTAACAGTGTCTTGGCATATTTTTTCTGAGACACTTTGATGTAGTGCTCCTTCTGGCTCACTTCCAGACCAAGACAATAATGGAGAAGTCCGAGATCTGTCATCTCAAAAGATTTACACAAGTCCTTTTTGACAGTAGAGATCATAGTTTCTGAACTCCCTGTAATGAGCAGATCATCAACATAGAGTACAAGCAACACTATCTCAGAACCTTGTTTCTTGAAATAGAGGTTTGCATCTGATGGACATCTCTTAAATCCATGTTGTAGGAGGTGATTATCCATTTTTATATACCAAGCTCGAGGAGCTTGTTTTAAACCATATAAGGATTTGACCAACTTGCACACTTTCTGCTCTTGGCCTTCCACTTCAAATCCTTCAGGTTGAGTCATGTAGACTTCCTCTTGGAGATCACCATTCAGAAAAGCACTCTTGACATCCATTTGGTGAACTTTCCACCCATATTGTGTTGCCATAGCACAAAGAACTCGAATGGTGGTCATCCGAGCAGTAGGTGCAAAAGTTTCCTCATAGTCAATGCCTTCCTTTTGTGCATAGCCCTTTGCAACAAGATGGGCCTTATGCTTATCAATTGTCCCATCTACCTTGTACTTGACTTTGTACACCCATTTGCAGCCAATGGGCTTCTTTCCATGTGGCAGATCGACAAGCTCCCAAGTTTTGTTCTTTTTCAGAGACTTATACTCAGCATCCATAGCAGCCTTCCATTGTGGCTCACTAAGGGCATCTTGTACAGAAGCAGGTTCATGTTCATTCATTGAAGACATAAACACCCTGTCATCATCTATATCCATATCCTCTGTTTCTCTCTCTGGATCTACAGAAAGTTCCTCAAAATATTGACAAAGATCATCAACCTCAGTAGTCTCTGCTATTGCTCTCTCCTGTCGAGCCATGCTATGAGTACGAGGTCTATCCAAAGTCAAATCTGGTGGAGTGGATAACTTGGAGTCTCTGATTGTACTTGTATACCATTTTGGATTCTTCTTCTGTGGTGATGAAGAATATGAAGAAGTAGAAGGACCTCCAGTCTTTGATGATGAAGGGGACTTCTCAACTTTAGATTCCACAAGATCTAGGTATACATCAGATGTGCTTTGTGATGTGAAAGCCTCATCAAAAACAACATCTCTACTGACATGAATCTTCTTGGTCAAAGGATCAATCAAATGATAACCCTTAGAGTGCTCATCATAGCCAAGAAGAATACACTTCAATGTCTTCTCATCTAGCTTCTTCCTTTTCTCTTTCGGTATGTGCATGAAAGCTTTACATCCAAAAATGCGTAGATGAGAGATGGAGGGTTTTCGACCACTCCATGCTTCCTGTGGAGTCATTCCTTGTAGGGCCTTTGTGGGTGCCCTATTCAATAGATATACTATTGTGGTGACAGCTTCTGCCCAATATTGTTGCCCAAGACTAGCTCTTGTGAGCATACAACGAACCATTTCCATGATAGAATGGTTCCTCCTTTCAGCAACTCCATTTTTCTGAGGAGTATAAGTAGTAGTTAACTGTCTCGTGATCCCATGTGCAGTCAAGAATGCAAAAAACTCTTTAGAGGTAAACTCCCCCCTCGATCTGAGCGGAGGGTCTTTATAGAAGTCCCTGACTCCTTCTCAACAGATTTCTTGAATTGTTGGAAGAAACTAAAGGCTTCAGATTTCAGATTAAGAAAGAACACCCACATATTTCATGAGTAATCATCCACAAACAACTGAAAATACCTCTTCCCCCCACAACTGATGGGTGTGAAAGGACCGCACAGATCGGTGTGAATCAACTCTAGAGGTTTCTTTGCTCTTGTAGAGCTCTTCTCAAAAGGTACTCTATGTTGCTTTCCTGCCAAGCAATCAGAGCACACTGGCAATGTGGAAGAAAGGGAAGGAAGACCCTTTACCATCTCATACTTACTTAGCTCAAGTAAGTAGCCAGAACTAAGATGCCCATATCTCTTGTGCCATAGGGAAGTTGCCTCCTTTGTAGAGACTGTCATGGCAACATGGGGAGTAGAGATAGCATCTAAGGCAAATAAGCCATGCTTATATGAAGTTGTTGCAATGTTCTTACCCCTCCTGGTAATAGAACAACACTTCTTGCCATCCTCAACACGAAATTTCACAACCATATCCTTATCCAAAATTTGTGTGACTGACAACAAATTGTTCGCCAATCCTGGAACATAGAGGACTTTTTCAATCTGACACTTGCCATCAGGAAGAGTGACTAAAACTGTACCTTCTCCCTGAACCTTGTAGGTTTTGTCATCAACAATAGTGACAGGTTTGCCCTCTTTGGCCTCAAATGATTCAAACCATGATTTGTCACCAGTCATATGCTTACTAGCGCCAGAATCGACATACCATACAGGATCCTTCTGCTTGGAGGTTGTGGTAGTCATGAGCACCTTGTGTGCCCACTCAAAATCTGAGTCAGATTCTTCAACAACAACATTCACCTTGGGTTGCTTGTTCTTGTTTTGTGGTTTGTTCTGGCCTTTCTGTTTAGGTTGCTTATTCTTGTGCCAACATCTGTTTGTATCATGATTGTCTTTGTCACAAATTTTGCAATATCTCTTCGTTTGTTGAGGTTGTTTCCCTTTTGAATATTTGTGAGAATTTCCTCCTTTCTAAAAATTACCCTTCTTCTTAGAACCCTTCTTGTTGGAGTATAGGGTTGTATTAGAAGAATCATCTCTTTGAAGTTGGCGTGCCTCCTCTTCTTGAAGCAGATTGACCAACTCAACAAAGGTAACTTTCCTTTGTGACACCTGAAGTGAGGTGATCAACACCCTATAAGAATCAGGTAAAGCTCTCAATACAATTGAGGTAAGGAGCTTATCATCTATAGGTTCTCCCAAAGAATTCAATTTTGCTTTCAACTCAGACACTCTGCAAAGAAAGAGTTCAACTGTCTCTCCCTGCTTCATGCTTAGACTGTGTAATTGAGATTGAAGGAAAAGAATAGTGGAGTCATTCTTTCCCTCATATATAGTTTTAAGGGCATCCCATGCCTCTTTACTATGTGCACAGTCAACAATGTGGGGTTGAACTTCATCTGAAACAACAAGCAAGATGAGCACTTTTGCCTTGTTGTCTTTCTTGTCAAAGTCTATCTGAGCAGCAGATGGAGCTGTGGTTGTTGTTGATCCAACAGCTGGTGAAGGTCTTGTTGTTGCTCCAAAACAACATCCCATAAGTCATCCATGACTAGGATAGCCTTCATCTTGTTTTTCCATGGTGTGTAATTAGGACCTTTCAACAACTGATGAGCATCAGTCATTAACTTTGCAGACATTGTGAGGGTTCCTTATAACACCAAATGGTCCCCCTTTCGATATACCTTTTTCCAGGCCGTTATACCATACAAAATACCCGCCCTTACGTGAGGGAGACTATAGGTATTTTGAAAAATAAAAAAATTACCCGCCCTTACGTGAGGGAGACTATAGGTAATTTTTAGAGATTATACGATACGTGGTACTTAGGCGGTACTGAAAGGGAATCATCTCGTTGATGGCACCTACCATAGAAAGTCATCAATCCTCATGCGTGGGGCGTAACTTCCCCTAAACACTTCGGATGTCAGAACTTTCGTCAGGATTTACGCCTAAACACGAGAGCGATTAGGGTAGTGGAATGGAGTGAAAAAAATAGCAAAAAATGGCAAACTTATTTCTCCCCGATGATTGATAGAGAACAAGCTCAGACGTCATTGTTGCAGCTGTATTAGGCTATAGATACAGTAGCCCGATCATGACAGCATTACCTGTAAGCGTGGGCCAGAGGTATCGTTAATACCGAACGTTGTTGTGCAATTGAATTGCACGGATGGGTTTCAAATTTTGGAACTTAGGAGTTTTGCTTTAGAAATATTGCAGAAAGGAAAATGCAACATACATCACTTAAAGCATCCAAAAAATGAACCTAAGGTGTCGGTTACCACCGAGAATGCACCTTTTACAAATTTTGCCAATTTTGTAGAAATGCTTGAAAAATTCTTTCACTTTCCCCCTTGAATTTTGCAGTTTTTGAAAAAAAATGGCCCCCTTGTTAAGTTTTTGAAAAAAAATTTTCTAAAGTCTTTTTTTAAATTTCTTTATAAAGTTTAATTAATTAAATAATTACTTTTTCAAAAAAAATTATTAAAAAAATAATTTTATAATGAAAAAAGTAATTAAAGTTTAATTTTAATTAAACTAAATAAAAAAATTTAAAAAGAACTTTATAAAAAAAATAATTAACAAAAATTAACAAAAAAAATATACCTTAAAAGGTACGTGGGGGGTCGGCAGGAATTGATCCCGCGACCTCTGCTCCTCGAAAGCCTTAGCGTCGGGGCCGCCTGCCAACCGAGCTAGGCGGCTCAATGAGAACTAGGGGACTCCTTCCCCTAGTTGAAGGGCCACGGGGTGGCATGATTCCAAAGTGTCACTACACCGTGGCTCTTTCGCTGGTGGCGCACGGGTGGCAGCGGCTCTCTGTGTGGTCTGCACCTTGGAGACCGATGCATCCTCTACACTTCTACATCCTCTACGACCGCAACAGAACATCAACCACTCCGCAACTACCTCACCTGGCAACAAAACAACCTCCAACCTCCAAATCAACCCTCCAATTTTACAAATCTCACTACAAAATAGTATACGACTACGTGTTTTAATGGCCAAGGAAGATGGTGGATGGCTGGGTAGGGAAATTTAGAGGTTAAATCAAAAATTTGATCCAGCCAAATTCATCGAAATAGTCTAAAAAATAGATCCCAAAAGAAATTTTCCTGATGTAGTTGCACAAGAGGTAATGAAAAATAGGTTTTCCTAGCATAGGTTGACGCTTGGTTCAGGGTGATGATCTTGCACAATTTTTTTTTTAAAAGGTTTTATCCCATATTCGTGGGTCGAGCACACCATGAGAGATTTAAAAAAAATTGCCCTAACTAAGGATGGTGTCTCCTCTTGAGGAGACACTGCCCAAGTGGGTGATGGGTCTTCTCCCACATGGGGCCGCCTTGGTGGCTACCACCATGGGGAGGTTCGTCGCTTGGTCGAGGGCCGCCTCTGTGCCTCCGTTGCTCCTTCAAGCCTTTGATGCCCCTTTGTGCCTTTGAGCCTCCATTGCGTCGTCTACACAAAATTTTAGAGTCTACCAGTCCCCGTCGAGTCGGCCTATCTGGCCTAGTTGCGTTAGGTCAGTCTGGTCACAATGTCATGTCTACCTTTGTTGAGTCATGTCCCCCAGGATCTACGTTCGAGGGTCCTATGTCAGTCTCAAAAAATGTGCTTGAGATGCAGGTCTAGCCCTACCTCGGGTAACATGCCCAGTCCGAGAAAACTCGATAAATGTGCCCAAAATCACAGTAGCTTTGATACCATGTGAGCAATCGAACAATAATCCATTGAATTGAATTGAATAAATAATACATAGCAAGCCTTAGATTAGCCCGTAGGTTATGGAACCACCTAGGTGCCAAATAGGCTTGGTTACAACAATATAACAACATAGCCAATAATGGAATAACATAGTTACGCTAACAAGACAGACCAAATGTATGATATTATGAGCTCCATTTATGTAGCTTACAAACATGTGTTTATGTAAGCCTTTGGGCATTACTCATTTATGTAAGCCTACAAGCATGTTCATGTAATCCTATGGGCCCTTTTCATATTTTACCCTTAGTGGTATTGGTTAATTCACTTTTTTGGGTAGCCTCACTTAAAGGGTAAATTATTATTACTATACTGTAAATTTAACCTCAAGGTTAAGTTTATGATAGCCTAAGGTTAGCCTCTCATTGGGGATTTGGTATGAATATAAATACCCCTCAATGAGGATCCATTTGTATTATAAGTGTGAATAAATATGATATACTAGGCTATTAATAGGCACCCACCTTATATTTATTGTTGTCTCCTTTCATTTATTATTGGTATCTTTTAATCACCTTTTCTTCTTTTGGCATACGATTGTGATGAGTGCCTATTTTGGAATTTTTAAATAATTATTACAAATTCAAACATGGTAGGAGAGCCATATTTGAAGCAACTTCACTCATTGACAAAAGGAAGAATTTGTTATCAATAGTTGAAGGACAACGATTAAGGTTTCTTCCTTAAAATTTAATTTTTTTTGAATTACAACATCATTCTTTTGGTACCATTTCATATGAAATTAAAATATTAAAGTGCATGCTTCATCCCAACTAGCCAATTCTTGTCCATGCATATCAATATAAAAGTGGTGCACCAACATTGACAGTATAGCGACCAAGTTATATGTTTAAAGGCTGGCAAGAGGTGCGTTCGAATGTTCAATAGATTTTTCTAAATAGCATTGTTTTCTAGGCTCTATAAAGATATTTTCTCCTATCATTTCACTCACATCCACTTGGATAACATAGTGGTTAGGCTGCTTTGTAGTTTCTATTTGGTCTATGGTTTAAATCCCTACAATACAAATCGAATGCATGTTTTTTCTTGAGGTGGATAACATATATACCTTACGGAGGAAGCTCACCTTTTTGTCCCAACCCACTACATTGCATAGTGGTTGGATCGTTCACTTATAGGTGATATATCTCGTGTTTGACTCATCACAAGCACAAAATACTACATTTTTCTAAGGTTGATAGCTCAACATGTTATGTGAATAATGAAATTTACCTTGTCCTTTCAAAATACATGCATGGTGCAATGGTAAAATCACTTGCTATCTTGGGCAAGGTATCAATTTTGAGACCTATTGGCTCTAGAATCCATTCAAACCTTTATATGTGTGTGTGGGTGTGTGTGAATTTAATTTATCAATTATATCAGACCAACTATAAAATATTGATTTGTGGATGCAAAAATCATTTCAATGGAGACATGTCATAGCAATTGACTTGATAAAAAAATATAAGGTTTAGTATTTGATTTTTCTTGATTTGAGTGCTAATTCAACCAAATATTCTAAAGGCTATAAATTTTGCATATGGAATCATTTGGAGTCCATTTGTTTTAGATTGCATGAGTTTTTGAGCTCTACACAGTGGTAACATTACTTTGTTGAACTATTATAAATCTAATTAGAGTTTTTGGTACAAAATTGATTTCTTAGAGCATGTTACATCAATAGGAAAAATATTGCACTTGGTTAGTTCAAATGGTAAGATTACTCAGAAGCAAGAATCTCTAGTTCATATTCAATAATAAGTTAGAACAAGGTCTTAGCAATCATGAAATCGATAAGAGAAAGGAGGAAGCTCTTGGAATATTCTTCATGTTAATGGAACCTGATGTACTTTTCCACATTAGAGTGAGGACTACTCTTGTTGATGTGTGGACTACCTTGAAAGATCTCTATGGAAACTTAAGTACTAGTAAAGTTAATAGAAGAAAGACAGAGCACCCCAATCTCAAAAGTTTATATTTTAGTACTATCAAAGGTTATATATTACACTTCAAATCTCTAAAATCTAGCTATGGTAATAGGTAAGGTAAAGAATGATGAAGAGTATGTTAGATCTATTACTTTCAATATTTCTTCTTTCTTTTATACAATTGGTCTGGTTCTTTATGTGAATGCCATAACTATCAAAGAACCACAACCCATCTCTCTTGAAAATCTTCTCAATTTTCTAATCCATTATGAAGCGGCGATAAATAATTGTGGAGATTTTCTCATAGACAAGCTCATCCAAAAGACTTCAAGACAATAAAATCTAAGGCTTAAGTGCCTAAGGGTAAGTTCAAGGTTTCAAAGAAATCAAACATTTGCAAGTTTTGTAAAAGAGAAGGACACCTCATCAAGAATTTCATTACAAGGCTAAAAAATATTGAGACAAAATTCTTGAGGGATGGTAACAAGTTTTTTAATGACGAAGATAAGGATGGAGGAGGAATGATAGAGGTCCACTAGAGAATCCATTATGTAGGGGAGGTGTTACTTCTAATACCTTCTCTCCTTGGCCCTCTCATCTTAGATTATGGGGGATGTTAAAACATTTTTAATCTAATCTTGTTATGTCAAGGTCAAATGTGTGATATGGTAATAGTGAGTATCATTTATGTAGCTTACAAGCATATATTTGTGTAATACTTTGAGTATTTATTAGTTATGTAAAAATTATAGGCATGTTCATATAAGCCTATGGGCCCCTTTCATATTTCTCCCTTAGTAGTATTGGTTAATCCACCTTTTTGGATAACCCCACTTAAAGGGTAATTTATTATTATTACTATAAAGTTAACCTCAAGGTTAAGTTTGTATTGTCCTAAAGTTAGCTTCATTGCTAATTTGGTATCACTATAAATGCCCCTCAATGAGGATCCATTTGTATTATGAATGTGAATAAATATTATATATTATGATACCCATGGACACCCACCTTATATTTCTTATCATCTTCTTTCATTTATTTTAATTGTTTATTATTATCATCTTTTAAATGCCTTTTCTTTGTTTCAACTCCGATTGTGGTGAATGCATGTTTTGGATGGTTTCTAGAAAATGTTGCAAATTTGAACACATAGATGGAGGAACATATTGTAGTCTTTCTATTAGGGCTTGCCATCTTGTTAAGAATTTGGTAACATTTTCATCCTTATATTGTTTGACTTGGTACATGTCACTAATGCTGACATTTTCCGTAATATAAATAAAGAATTGCTTGACAAAAAATTCTACAAAGTCCCTACAGTATTTTAGAGAATCCATTTTTATCTAGTAGTACCATTCCAAGGTAAGGCTGCTAAAACTCTTATGGAATATTTGTTAGCTTTTGAAGCTATAGACTTCAAGGGAAATGCAACCAAAGTTATAACTAAGATAATGGCTATCTAAGAAAGATATAAAAATCATAAAATACTTTCAAATAACTCATAAAATAGCCATTAATAGAGCCTCACGAAAATAGTACAATGCTTGGAAAGTATCAAGTATGCGTCACAATACTCAAGTCTATAACATGTGTAAATAGCATTTCTACAATGACTCTTAGATGACTATGAATCTTCCATATCTTGTGACTCTTGGTTATCCTTTGGATACTTGTAATATAACTCTTCACTATCCTATTCTATGGACTCATGTACACATGGACAAATGTGCACATTTATATTATTAAATATTATGCACACTTGTGCATTTATTACATTGCATAAAGTAAAGACTAAACCTAATGTACCAAATAATATAATATACTCTAACAATATTTTTAATAGTAATGTTTCATCATAAGAAATGTCACTACTAACCTAAAGTGGTTTAGGGGATCATCTTTCCACTTGTATATTCGAAACTCAGATATTATGAAGTTAAGAGAAAACGGATGGTTAGCTATAAAATAATTTAGGTATTGGTTTTGCAAGTCATCATAAGAGTACTTATGATTGGATGATGATCCTTAGATAATGGCCATTTGCTATTTCAATTGCCCCACTTGAGTGGTTAAGGCTTGAAGTTTCTAAAATTCAAAAATCTATGTTGATGTTGAATGCCTTATAACTCCAAACTTAAAAATTTAGAATTATAAAAATATTTGCAAAATTAATTTTCCTAATTTGATGTAGAATACCTTATTTCTCCAAAATAAATTATTTGCAAATATTTTAAATTAAAATTGAATAAAACTTCCAAAAATATTTCAAACACTTTAATAAACTATCTAATATTTCAATTATGCAATTGAATACCTTATCCCTCCATTAATTTAATTAATCTATACTATAAAAAATTAATTAAACTTTAAAATAAATAATTAATTACCCTAACAATTAAATATTCATTTAATAAGGTATCCCGTCCAAATTAAAAAGTGGATGCAGCTGAAGGAAGGAGGGAAGAAAGCAGAGAGGGGAGGGCTCTGGCCCCTTCCCTACTCCCCCTCCCCTGGATCCTGGTTCCTGCCCAGTCCCTGGCTCAACCCAGGTCATCCCTCCCTGGGAATGGTTGTTGCAAATGATCTCCTGAGGGGAGATCCTTCTCCATTTTCTGCACCCTTCCCAGCGGGCTTGGGCTTCCTTGGTTGTTCTAGTGGCCTGGTGCTTCCCAGGGATCCTTGTTTGTTTGGGGATCCCTTCCCTTTTTTCCCTCAGGCTTCCCCCTGGGTTTTTTTTTCAAGGTTATTCGCATGGATCTGGTCCCTTGCAGTTCTATGAGCGATGGAGGTGATGGTTTAGGGTTTGACAGCTTCCTGGGGTCTCCCTTGAGGTCCTCACAGCTTTGGGGGTGGTCTGGGGGGGCCTCTTTCCTCCTTTGCTTGTGAATCCTCGACGGGATCCTATGGCTGCTGTTCTTCCCGTGTGGAGGCTTCTTCGTGCTGGTTCTGCTCCTTGGTGGACACCCTGGGCATCTGGTTTGGCCTTGGGGGGGCTTTCCTCTGCCTGGGCTGTTCCCATTCCCAGTCCCAGTTCCCTGAAGCTGCTTCTGTGCTTGGACGGGATCCTTGGTCCCTGCTGCTGGGTTCCTATGGTTGCTGCTGTATGTTTCATTCTAGGGCGGGTCTGATCTATGCATGTAGACCTTAGATCCCACTTGTTTGGCTCCTTGGGTTCCCTTCCTTGTGATTGTTCCTCTTCCCACTCAGGATTCCCAGCCCCTGGATCCCTGTTTCCTTAACCTGCTTTCCTTACTGTTTTCCCAGGGTGGGATCCTCGTGGTGAAGCTGTCTGTTGCTTCCTGCTGGGCCGGATCATGGCTCTCGGCTTCTTGCTGGGCAGGATCCCCCTGTCGCTGGGCTGAATGGCTTTTCACTGTGCAGGATCCTTTGGGCGGGATCCGCCTTTTCCGTTGGGTGGGATCCTCTGGGCGGGATCCGCTTTTTTCGCTGGTTTTCTGCTGGGTGGGATTCTCTGGGTGGGATCCGCCTTGTCCGTTGGTTTTTCGCTAGGCGGGATCCTCTGGGCGGGATCCGCCAAATCCACTGTTTTTCCCGCTGGGCGGGATTTTCACCTTTTTGCTGGTTTCCCGGATGGCGAGATTTTCCTGGTGGAGTTTTTTTTATGCTTTCCGCAGGGCAGGATCTTCACTGAGGTGGGTTTAAGCTGCTTCCTGCTAGGCGGGTTTCTCTCTTTGGTGGTTTCTGACTGCTTCCCGCAAGGCGGGATTTTATTGTAACGGTTTTTCTATGATTCCTGCTGGGCGGGATCTTCTCATTGGTGGTTTTCGGCTTCTCCCCGCTGGGGGGTTCTGTTTTATTACTTAATTGTCTTTGGTGGGATCGTCTGCTATGTCAAATTTGGTTGTAATTCGGTCTGAGATGTGGTTTCCTGTCTCAACCTTACAGCCCTAAGGGTGCTCTCCTTCTATTATTATAAGGTTTTAGGATCCTCTTAAAAAACCCGCTATGTATATAATGTTACTTACCAAAAAAAAAATATTCATTTAATAAATCTATTAAGGTTATAATTTCTTAAATATCACCTTATCCCTCCAATATAATTAAATCAATTATTTTCAAACCTTATAACTCCTTAACATAAATATTAAATCAAATAACTTTATAAACATTGAACCTTAATACCTTCAAACCCTAATTTGAAATTGGAATTCAAATGTTTCGCAATGTTTATACCTCTTTTTTTCTTGTCTGTTGGCACCTTTGACTCTTCAACTGACGTCCCCTTGTGGACAGAACTTGGTCTCCACATGTTCGAATTTACCATCCTTACAAGAGCCTCGACAGAAATGGTAGCCTCCACTGAATTTGATGGCTTCAGCGGCAACACGTGGTGGTGACTACTGGAGCGGTGATGAGAGCGTTACAGGAGCATTTTGTTCCTCTAGGGTTGCTGCCAATCTCAGTTTTGAAAATGATTCGACGTTTGTATTTGTTGCAGGCGTACCACGCAACTCAGTATGTAGTATTCGGTGAAAGAAACCCTAAACCGATATCGTCTATAGGAACAATTTTTCACCAGTCCAACACAACTGGTAGTCTTTCTCGGTGTTGGAAACAACTTTGATGCGCTCCTCGTGGCGTCTCAACTCAACCACGTCATCCTGCCACTTCAGCTTTAGAGATGACCATTTTTTCTTCGTCTTCCATTACCAGGAGAGCCGATTATCACATCAGTCTACTGCTACTCTACCACGTGTGTAACATGATGGCTTGCTCATTGTAACAACTATAAACCTCCATGATTTAACTAACATCCATTGTAAAAAAATTGGCGCGCTCTTCCTTCTTCAACCAGATAATGACTACCTTGTTGGTGACCATTTCCTTACGCAGGCCAACTAGAGCCTTCAATACTTTGTTTCGCTTTGACCGCCCATCGTTCAGAGTGTTCTGCAATGTCTACACATTACAAAGCATCTCTGCCTGTTGGGACTACAGGAGTTCTGTGAGGAACGTCTTCAATATCACTTGGTACACCACCTGAAGCCACCGATGTTGCTACAATGCCCCTTCCTCGACCACAACTAGCTCAATCGTGCATATGGCAAATGTACTCACAGCCCTGATTGAATGGATAATAAAAATTATTTTTTATTGCAATCAATTTTCTACATAGTTCAATCTAAAATATGCAAGATCAAAAACTTTGGCTATTCTTTAGCCACTCAAATTTGCTTCATCTCACTATACTCTTGTTGGGCAACTCTTTGAATCCTACCAACCTTGGTTTTATTCTTCTTGTTTGCTTTCTCTTTTAAAGGGTTTCATAGTACCTTATGGGCTTGTCATTGAATGACAATGATTGTCCCAAAATCTGCTTTTCAAGAGCTTCTCTTATTTGCAATCTTCTTATCACAAACCTTCTTCAAATATCTTCCAATGGTTACTCCTTAAACTCTACAACAAGGCTTTCTCTAGCCTTCTTCCTATTCTCCAAATTCTCTTGAGACCACTCCTTGGTCTTCTTCAATCTCCCAACTATGGGAATTCTACAACGAGATCTCTTTCTTGGATCTCCCAGTTCTACTGCTTCTCAAATCTTCAATAGGATCTTCTTTGGGTCTCTTCAACTTCTTCAATCTTCAACTTGTTGCTACAAGTACTAGATCAATTCCAAATAATATATTCTTCCTATCTATTGTAGGAATCTTCTTAACTTTCTTTGAATCAACTCTTCTTTGCAACAAAGTATTAGAAGATAATAATGCAAATTCTTCAAATCTAAAAAAAACAATGAACTTCACTGGTTGATTTGTCAAACTAGTGGAATCAATGCAGAGTCCTAGTATTCACGAGTTTTATTGTAACTATGTGGAAAGACTCTAGTCAAATCAATTTTCCAAAATCTTGTAAATACAATCTCCCTATCTCCTATCAAACTCCCTTGTGGCGGCATTTGCATGCAACGGTGCACAACGACAGGTTCGGTTTGTAAATATGCAACAAGGTTTAGATTGACCATAGCAATGGTGGTCCCTTGTGTCTTTGATACCATTGTTAGCTTTTGAAGCCATAGAATTCAAGGAAAATACAACCAAAGTTATAACTAAGATAATGACTATCTAAGAAAGATATAAACAACATAAAATACTTTCAAATAACTCATAAAATAACCATTAATAGAACCTCATGAAAATAGTACAATGCTTGGAAAGTATCAAGTATGTATCACAATACTCAAGGCTATAGCATGTGTAAATAGCCTTTCTACAATGACTCTTGGATGACTATGACTCTTCCATATCCTGTGACTCTTGGCTATCCTTTGGACACTTGTAATATAACTCTTCACTATCCTATTCTATGGACTCATGTACACATGGAAAAATGTGCATATTTACATTATTAAATATTATGCACACTTGTGCATTTATTACATTGCATAAAGTAAAGACTAAACCTAATGTACCAAATAATGTAATATACTCTAACAATATTTTCAATAGTAATATTTCATCATAAGAAAGGTCACTACAAGTAGTACTAACCTAAAGTGGTTTATGGGATCATCTTTCCACTTGTATATTTGAAACTCAGGTGTTTCAAAGTTAAGAGGAAATAAATGGTTAGCTATAAAAGAATTTAGGGACTGGTTTTACAAGTAATTACAGGAGTACTTATGATTGGATGATGATCCTTATATAATGGAAATTTTCTATTTTAGTTGCTCCACTTGAGTGGTTAAGGATTGAAGTTTAGGAAAAATACAATTTAATGAGATAAGAGGTGCATGGTAATAAATAGAGAGGATATATTGATGATTGATGTAAAAAAGAGGTTGATATACTTGGGAATATTATGTTGAATTTGACAGCGTATGACTTGTTACCAAGATACTGAAGATGATTAGAGATTATAGGGTTACAAATTTATCCAAACCCTATCCTTGTACTTGTGGTAATAGAATGAAAACCATAAGAAATTGATATGAGGATTGGAGACTAGGGAACTTGGTGGTACACTCTAATTAAGAGTGTAACTTGTACCTTCATCTTGAGATGTAGGGTAGCTAATATTACCGTGCAATAATTCCTCAAGGGTAGGTACATTTAAATGATGCATCGACAAAGATAAGAGAGCTTATATTATAGCATATATTGATGTGGTGATAGAAGGTGCAGTTAAATTAGTGAAATGAGAGGTTGATGCATTAAGGTTCATGTTGATGAACCTAACGGATGCTAGTGAATCACCCCTTACAAAATTTCCTAGGGTTTTATGACCTTCTCTAAGGAAGGATTTTATGACTTCGATATGCTTTTATAATAAATGGGCCATATGGCCTATAGACTTGAAGACCAACCTTCCATATTATTTTTGTAGGGATTAGGAAGCCTTGAAGTGATGAGAAATATTCTTCTTGATTGTTGGGGTTCTCAATGTTAAGGTGCTCATCATGGCCCCAATAAGAGGGCCAAGACTAATGGTCAATAACGGGTGTCGTTAATTACTTTCATTATAAATTTTCAATCTAGGCTAGTATCCAATGGCTCTATGCACTAAAGACGTATAAGAGACATTTCAATGCAGGGTTTCTAGGTTCTTAATTAAAATATGTATCTTAAACAAAAATTAAAGCATGTTTACATAAAATGAGATCACTTTGCATAAAACTAAATCACACTTGCAAAAATTAATGTGGAAACTTAAATAACACATTTGCAAGAAAGGAAATATAATCTAACAATTATATGAAACCATCTCAAGTAAATAAATAATCAAAGTAATACAAATATTAGTTACAAATCAAAGCAATTTAAAAAATAATTTTAATAAATGAAATAGAAATCCATTAATTGGTTTATGAATATATCTACAAAGATAATACTTTCCATTGTGTTAATGGAGTGGGCCCTTACTCTTTAGCCTAGTGAAAAGTAAATCTTATTAAAAATAAAATTAAACATATACATAAGTGAGAAAAGGATGTTAACATTTTTATTGAGAAAGGGATGAAATTACCCTTTTACAATATTCTTCAATTCATACATATCCATTCTACTCCTCTACTTCATTTTTAGCTCTCATCTTGTTCTAACCTCTATAATGCATTACATCCTCTTTTATAAAGAGGTCATATAAAACAAACCAATAACAAATTACTAATATAAATATTTTAAATCTAAATTAGTTGGAAACAAATCCAACCAATTTTATCTAAAGAACATAACAACCAAATTAGTTGGAAGCAAATCTAACTACTTCTATCTAAAGAAGATACCAATGTAATTGGTTGGAAACAAATCCATATAATTCCATCTAGAGAAGATACTAATGTGAATTGGTTGAAAATAAATTCAACTAACTTTACATAAAGAAGATAACAACCCAAAATGAGTTGATAAGGATTCTAAAGAAACAAATCCAACTAATTCTATCTAGAAAAGATATCAATGTGAATTGGTTGAAAAAAATCCAACTCTATATAAAGAATAGAACAACCCAAAATAAGTTGATAAGGATTCTAACTAATTTGGATCTATCTAAATTAGTTGGAAACCAATCTCAACAAATCCAACTTTTATTTAACTACCTTAGATCCAATCAAAATAGTTGGAAACTAATCTCAACAAATATGATTTCTATCTAATAAAATTATTATATAGCAATGGTTCTTATCTAGTATTTTTATCTCTATTTTCCACAAGAGAATAACAACAAGAAAAAGAATAAGCATTTTTGTCCTTATTTGCTAAGCTAGAAAAATAATAAGCTTCTCTATCTTATCCCACATGGAGAAAAATGATGAAACAATAATATGCATACACATGGCACCTTAAGCATCTTCAAGCATTTTATCTTTACCATGTCCTACATTGTTTCTATCATGTCCCATGATACAACTCATGTTTCCATGCTTTAGCATGTATTTTTGGCACATTTTCCAATGCACTACAATCTGCTCTAGAAAGTGCTCTAGAATACTATAGTTTGGCACCAAAAAAATATTTTGATACTCTTCATTCTAGTGCTAATGCTAGAGAACTAGAAGTGCATCCAAGATAATTTGTAATTCATCATATTTTTGGTGTAATATCTTCAAATATCATTAATCCATTGTTAATACCAAGCTTAAAATCACATAAAACACATCTAAAATAACTTAGCAATGCACTTTAACTTTTCAATATGTCTAGTTAGAATACTAATGCAAATTACAACCTAGTCCATAGTTACACATACATTGAAGAAGTTAGAGAGTGTTACTTTGTTGCATAGAATGAGGTATTTCAAGGCCTCATCATTCCTCCCAACTTAAATCGATGTATGTCCTCATGCATTTCTTTCTTTAACTTTTACGCTAAGGAATGACGTGGCATATAGGTATTGTATTGATATATTTTATCTTCCTCCAACTTGATTGCTAACTTTTCTCCAACTTGGTTGTTAATTTTTTCAACTTAGCTTTAACTTCCCCCCCAAAATTTAACTGATGCATGTCCTCATGCATTGCTTTCTTCAATTTTTATGTTGAGCAAATGACATGACATACAATCTTGGCTGCTAACTTCACCCCAACTTGAACTGATGCATGACCTTATGCATCTTTAGTGGGCTCTTCATTTTCATCTCTTTTTTATGAAAATTGTGGGGGCTAAAAAAATGTTGCTAAGGTATTAGGAACTAGAAAGGATGCTAGATGATTTTTGATTTTTTATTGAATATAAATATTTTTTGATCCTAGTTGGATACTACAAATATTAAAGCAACAGAGTTAATTGATGAACTTTTGCAACTTTGATTGTGCATCATACTCTAGAATAAAATGTTTGGTATATATAACGTAGATTAGATTTAATTATGCATAATATTAAAGACAATAGCGAATAGAAAATACATACCTTGTTCTCATAGACAACTCAATGTTCCTCCAAGGTAGCTTTAAACATTATCATCATAAAATTGTTCATAATGGAGCTATCATCTCGTCCTTGCTGTGTAGACCTACAGATTTTAACAAAAGATATGGTCATATTTTATTTTTAACCATCTTCTACCCCAATTGTGTCCAAAAGGGATATTTGCAATTGACTTTTTTTTTCAAGAGTATCTGAAAATTGGTTTTCATATGATCCTTGGTCTAATTAGAGCCTCAAAGAGGTTTTCACCATTGAAATTTATTTTTCATATGGATAGGGGACCTAACATTCTAGTGCAACATTTCTAGCTCAGATTTTGGCTATTTAATTTTTTTAAGTAGTTTCCTATGCAATCTTTTTAGCACAGTTTCCTATGTAGATTCATATGCAGTATTTTTTAGCGAAGTTTTTAGCACAAATTTCTATACAACCTTTTTTAGCATAGTTTTCTACGTAATGTTTTTAGCATAATATTTTTTTGTGTAGTATTTTTCAATGTGGTTCTTTTCCATGTAATTTCTCAAATAGACTCTTGCATAGTCCTTTTCAACGTAGTTTTCTATGTAGTATTTTTAAACACAGTTTCCTATGTAGATTCCAATGAAAATTTTAGTTAGTATTTTCTTGTGTAGTTTCTTGCACACTACAGTTTGCTCTAAAATGGTTTTAGAATGGTGCCAAAGCAGATTTTGGCCTTGAAAATGATCCAAAAATATACAAACAAACTTTCCTCCTTGCTACTCAAAATGGGGCGGTCTCATTACTTCTCCTTGCAACTAAAACTAATGCATGACATCATTCATCCTTATTTGGTGTCCATGTATGTGATGATGTATTCTCAGTAATATGGTATGCTAATGGTTGAGATATCCCCCCAAACTTGGAGGAAAACATGGCCTTATGCTACAAAGTATGAACACTTTTTTATAGAAGAGGTTGCCATTTATGGTTTTTAACCATCTTCTACCTCGGTTGCATCCAAATGAGATTTTCATAATCGAGTTTCTTTTTTATTTGGTATTATAACACAAATATCACTTTTTTTATGCATTTCTAAAGCATTCTTGATGTTAGAATTTTTGGGAGCAAGCTTTCCAAAGCATTTTTTGGTGCCAAAATTTGACTATTCCAATGACATCTTCTATAGTTTCCAAGTTCTACCTTTTTTGGTGCCAAAATTTGACTATTTCAATGACATTTGCTATAGTTGCCAAGTTCTAGCTTCTTTACTATTCCAATGACTATGGAACTAAAACATTCCCAACACACTCAATATATAGCCATGATTGTTTGGAAGTGCCAAAATATCACCTAAACATCATAGACTATAGGCTTACTCCTTGTACTTTTCGGGTCTTCATTGTATACACTAAAAATGGATATGGAATATATTTATGATTATGCATAATATTGAAAAAAATCAACAATAAAAAGTGGAATGCATATCTTAATGTGTTAGAATACCTTATACATGTCCGTCATTGAAAATTAACACTTAAAATTGTCAAAATCTAGACTTGTTCTAAATGTTGTCCTAAAAATTTATTTTTATTTTATTTTATTTTCAATGAACAAATTTATGGAAAGAGGGGGTTTATCTCACAATGTACATATCTACTTTGTGTTTTCAAGTTTTGAGGATGTAGACAAATTTTGTGTATTTACTACTATTTGGTTTAGCCACATGTTGTGTGAAAAATAGAGGTTGTTTAATTTGTTGAGGTTTAGTTTGTTGTGGAGCATTGGAGGGGCCAAAAAAAAATGCTTATTGCTGTTATTTTTTATTATTATTTTTTTATTTTCTATGTCCTTATAGAATTTGAGTCTAACCCCATGAACTAATGCATAGTTGAGCCCTTCAATGTTAAAGAAAAAAACTTAATTCTTTGATTATCAATCTTATAGTCATAGATCTTGACATAGAATTTGAATAAGAACTTATTGGGGTCCTTAGAAGCAAGCCCCTTAAAGATTTGGTAATAATGAGGATGGTATATGTTTCATTGGGGATTCTTCTTCAGGGTTCAACCTAATTGAAAATGTGAAGGTTCTCTTTGCGTTGCTCTCTTGTCTCCCTACATCAGTGTTTTGATGTTCATTTGAATTACTTTGACTATCTACCATGTTAATATATTTTGAATAGTCATTGTAATTTTTTCTAGACTTTTTAGGAGATATGAATAAATCTAGGGTAGGCTGGGGACTACTAGCTTTTTTGAGACCATGAGATCTTACCAACCCTTAAGTTGATAATAGTGGTCCATTGGAGCTTCCTACTCCCTCACTTATACATAATAAATAATTGGATAGAGTTGTTATGGGTATCTCACTAGATGATACAACCTTTGGGTATGATAACCTATTTCTTGTAGCTTGTCAATGGTTTTGACTTATGAATCTACCCTTCAAACTTCTAGGCCTATTCATGCATTCAAAAGAAAAATTGTTTAACTAAAGAAAAACATAAACTACTACCCCTAAAAATCTTATAGTTTTATTTTGCTTTCACATTGTAAATTAGTATCTTGGCAATACCTCCCTATGTTATTTAGCAATGTCATGTTCCCTGACAACAACATAAAAATTAATGGGTATTCTTTATCCCTTTCACTTTAAATTGACAATCTGGCCTAACATCCAATGGCTATATGTACTAAATACATATAATAGACATTTTGATGTGGGATTTCTAGTTTTTTAATTAAAATACTTGTCTTAAATGAAAATTAAAACATGCTTATAAAAATGAAATATCACTCTTGCATAAAATTAAATCACACTTGTAGAAATTAAATCACTCTCGCAAAAATTAAATAACACACTTGTAAGAAAGGAAATCTAATCTAGAAATTGCATAAAATTATCTCAAGAAAATAAATAATCAAAGTAACATACAAAGGTATTAATTACAAATTAAAACAATATACGAAAAGTATTAAAATAAATAAAATATAAATTTATTAATTAGTTTATGAACACATCTATAAAAATAATACTTTCCATTGTGCTAATGAAGTGGTCCCTCACTCCTTAGCGAAATGAAAAGCAAATCTTAATTCAAAATAACATTAAACATATACATAATTGAGAAATGGATGTAAATATATTTTATTAAGAAAGGGATGAAATTATCCTTTTACAATAATCTTCAACTCATACATATCCATCCTCTTCATATTCATTATTTTATAGAGAGGTCATATAAAACAAACCAATAGTAACTTACTAATATAAAAGATTTTGAATTTGAATTAGCTGGAAATAAATTTAACCAATTATATCTAAATAACATAACAACCAAATTATTTGAAAATAAATTCAACTACTTCTATCTAGAGAAGATACCAATGTGAATTGGTTGGAAATAAATCCATTTAATTCTATCTAGAGAAGATACCAATGTGAATTGGTTGGAAATAAATCCAACCAACTCTATATAAATAAGATAACAACCCAAAATAAGTTGAGAAGGATTCTAACTAAATTAGTTGGAAAACAACCTCAAAAAATCCATATTTTATTTGAATACCTTAGATCCAATCAAAGTAGTTGAAAACCAATCAAAACAAATCTTATTTTATCTAGCAATTTAATTCTCTAGCAATGGTTCTCTAGCATTTTCATCTTAATTTGCCAAGTGGGAAAAAATAAGCTTCTTTATCTTATCCCACATCGATAAAATGACAAAACAATAATATGCATATATATGGTAGCTTAAGCATCTTCAAGCATTTTTCTTTGCCATGTCCTACATTGTTTCTACCATGTCCCATGCTCTAGCTCATGTTTTTATGCTTCAGTATGCATTTCTAATGTATTTTTTAGTGTGTTGTAGTCTACTTCAAAGTATTGTATTTTGGAACCAAAAAGCTATTTTGATGCTCTTCATTCTAGTGCCAATGCTAGAGATCTAGAAGTATATCCAAGATTATATGTAATCCATCATACTTTTATTGTATAATATTTAAACATTATTAATCCAATATCAAAACTAAGCTTAAAATCACATAAAATCTATGTGAAATAACTTGACAATGCACTTTATCTTTTTACCATGTCTAGTAAGAATATTATGATGTAGACACAGTTACAAACAGACATGAAAGGATTGCACAAATAAAAACCTGATTTGAATTACCAAAACACCCCTATAAATAGGTATTACAAAGCTATCTATCGGATAAGACTGCATTAAATGCTAACGGTTACAAAGCTTATCCATTTATCCAATATAATAACTATGAAATAAAACAAGGACTATTAATCCTTATCATTCTTTCCCACTGAGAAAGCATTATCCCCCAATGTGTACAAGTGTGGAAGAGAAATATGGGTAGCTAAGGAGTTTCAGATACAACTAAAAATGTACTCTTGTAACAAAAGAAGAAGATCAAAATGACAAACTTGAACATGTCTTCAGAAAACCAAAAACTAATGCTAGATTCGATTCAATCGTGAAAATGCTCTTCAACAACTATAAACACTCCTATATTTGCGGACAACTAGATGGGTCCCTCAATTCGATAGAAGAAAGTAGCATTGGTCGCATAGTAAAGATGTTGGAGAAAATTCATCAAAAGACATGCATCGAAATATGCTAAGTGGAATCAATGGCAATTAATGGTGGCATGTATTTAATGAGAGCGATATGAAAAAGGGGGCCTGCATTAAAATTTTGATTTTAATGATGGAAAAAATTAAATTAAATTAAAAATAATTTAATTTAATTAATTTAATGGTGGAGGGAAAAATTAAATTAAATTAAAAATAATTTAATTTAATTTATTTAATGGTGGAGGGAAAATTAAATTAAATTAAAAATAATTTAATTTAATTTATTTAATGGTGGAGGTCACGGTTGAGGGCGGGCAAGAGGAAGATTCGGATGGATCTTGGATGGAAAAATATCGAAAATGGATAGTTTTAGGCCGAGCATGACCAAATCAACATCGAAAAATGTTTGATCTATGCTAAAAGTGGTAGATTTGGTGGTATGCTTGCAGATCGACGAGAGGACAAAAAAGTCATTGTCGAATGTGTCCTCACGAGCGATAAGCGGGTTATAGAAAATCATGCTCGAGGTGTGTATCTTGAGTGGAAGGTGAACAACAGTTGAGGTGTGCAGCGGTGAAAAAGATCTGATGGAAGCAGTGGGTTGTAGACGGATCACAAAGTAGTGTGGACAATAAAATCGAGTTGGAGCTATGACTGCCATTATTTTTTAATCTCTTCAAAATAAAATATTCAGTCATGGAGTCCAACAAAGGCGAGATATTATAGCCCAATGGTTCGATCTACCATAAAAGAGGTAGAATAAAAAATTGGAGTGATGGCAACCAAGAACAGAAAACCAGTGTTCAGGAGAAGAACCACTGAATGAAAAAACTGCAGTGAAGAAATTATGGATGATCTAGTAGTCCATAAGATGCAACAAGCATAGAAACATCAGTAGATGGAGGAACATCTTGAGTACCATAAAGATAAGGGGTATAACCTTCCTATTAAAAAATGTGGAAAGCTTGTATCATGTTCTTCTTCATCAAGCGCAATAATAGAAAAAGCTTCATCTTCATGAGCAACACCATCTAATGGGAAGACGATGGGCAACTTGCCCATAAATCTTGGTTTGAGTCCAGGTGTTGCTACAATATCTAGAACAAGTTCTTCATCAATAGGAATAATGTCATAAACAACAATAGTCATTTCATTTTGGAGCTGCTGAAATATGGTAAGCATAGTCGCATGGTTCTTCTAAAATTTTACTAAGAGTTCTATAAGTTTTTCAGATACCTCATCAAGATTTGAATTGAGCATGGAATCAAACTTAAAGTGCAAATTGACAATGAGAAAAAACAACAAGGTGGAAGGTTGAGAAAACACAAACCCTAGATATGGTAGAGTTTTCAAATCAATTAGAGTGCAAGCAAGCTAAAGCTTCAAAATTTTTGTAAAAGAAATGTAAAAGTGTCACTGAACGGTGGATGAAACCACCAAACCAAGATCCACGAGAGGTTTTATCATTCCTCTTTTGAACCAAAAACTGGCCTAGAGGAAGAGGATACTTGCCTACCCAGTGCTCGACTTTGATACCAAACTGATGTGGACACAATTACAAACAAACATGAAAGGATTGCACAAATGAAAAATTGATTTGTATTACCAGAACATGCCTATAAATAGGTATTACAAAGCTATATATTGAATATTACTGCATTAAATGCTGATAGTTACAATGCTTATCCACTTATCTGATACAACAACTATGAAATAAAACAAGTACTATTAATCCTTATCATATTAATACAAATTAAAACCTAGTACATAGTTATACATACATTAAAGGAGTTAGAGAGTTTTATTTTGATGCATAAAAGGAAGTATTTCAAGGCCTCATCAGCCAACTAGTGAGTGACATTATAAGTCACATGGAATTTCCCAACCATAGGTTTAGGATTAGAAGAAAAGAGAGGGTTATTAAAGTTTTTATTTTATTCATAATATTTATTAAAGAAGAAAGAAAATATGTTTTAAAAACCTTGTATCTCCTTCCCTTGATATATCTAGTATGACTTATATACCTCAGGGGCCATCCCTATATACTAAAGGTCCTACTATACCTAACCCATATCAATATATGTGTTGGTATGTGAGAGAAAGTTGATACATAGAAATCTAATGACACATGGCAATGACCTCATATATAGATGGACAAAATAATACATGATGGGAAATAGTACACCTTATTATGACTCCCATTAGCCCAATGCAGTATACTCCTTACTAGGCGTAAGTATGCATGAGATCCTAAGTGGGTGGGTGGCAGCCCAGGCTCGCCATACATCCAAAATAGAGTAGTAACTCATACAATAGTCATTTAGAGGGCTATACATATCCCAAATAGGAATAACACTTCATAAAGTTCATGTTATCTAGATTTAATGTGTTTTAACTAGACAAACAAACTTAATGGTGTTGTTTAAAGTTTTGATAAATTTTAGTCTTAAGTAAGGTTTAGCTTGGTCAAGGAAAATCTTGGGACCTACTATGGTGGTTACATTGGATTCATAAAGATGTGAGAAGGGTAAAATTACATAGGGTCTCTTATTCAACTTACATGTCTGATCACACTAGCTCCCTTGTTCTTATAAGGGTATCAGATCTGTGTTATCTCACCTTGTAGACAAGGGCAGTCATGAACCTAGTATAAGGGTCTATGGGTTCAATTAGAAAACATCTAGATTTTTTCTAAGAATCTTCCTTTATAGCCTAAGCTTAATCTGGTTCTCTGTTAGCTATAATGCAACAAATAATGCAATAAATAGGTCTTACAAACTATTTGCTTTTGTCTTTTTGAAGATGAATAGAAAATATAATTTTAATTTCAAAGCAAGGGTGCAAGAGAGTAATGCAATAAAATGGATTTTAATTGAATACATGCAATTATATTTTGATGAGTATGTAGTGGTATAGTTGGTCCTCTAATGCTATCAATAATAATGACTTGTTCCTTATTTTCCCTTTTTTATTTAGTGAATAAAACAAAAGCAAAGAACATAGAATAATACATATAGACATAAAAGAAATATATAATAGTTCAAATCAAATATTTGATCTAGATTTACCCCTAAGGTAATAGTTTTGGATGAATGCAAAAGCATTACCAATGGTTTTGCTATTTGATGGTGTTTTTTCTTGTTGTTCCTACTTTCCTAGAAATCTACAAAATACACAAAAAAAGAATATAGTTAGTAATAGAGGGACCTAACTAGATAAATGGAGAATCCATTAATCAAATTCATACTCCTATTTAAAATACAAAATGAATAGATAGTAAGGACTCTAAGGATGAATGTAAAATTAGTGGTAAAATTACCACTTAAGAGCAATAACATTGTTGGTGCTTCTATCGACTAGTAGCACTTTTACCTATATGATAGTGTTAACTATGGGTCTACCTAGATTAATGGAGAATCCCTTAATAAACATCATACCCCTATTTGAAATTCAAAATTAATAGATGCTAAGGACTATAAGGACGAATGTAAAATTATTGGTAAAATTACTACATAAGAGTAATAACATCGTTGGTTCTTCTGTTGACTAGTAGCACTTTTACATTTATGATAGTATTGACTATGGATTCATAGTTTCTATCGGTATAGAAATTAGGAACTCGACACCATTGAGATTATAATACTATAATGCTTATGCCTATAGATACAAAAATAATAGATCATTGAATATAGAGACCCTTAATGATCAAATAATTTAGTGAGGGATCTCTAATCAATAGGTGTAGAGATCAAATGAAGATAAATATAAGCTATTTGATGATTGAAAATATATTCAGCATGGAAATTCCTAATGATGAATAAAAATTATTTTAAATGATAAAAGTAAAAATCTAGCAAAATCCTTAAGATGATAAGAACATAGTCAATCAGATTTGATCGAGCTTGTAATCAGATATGATCAATAAGAGAAAACCTCTTACCTATGATGAAATATAACTTTTGTATAGATTTTAGTTGGGCTTTATTGTTGCAAGAATTCCTAGATTAGGCTCCCCTAAGGCGTAGCTTTATAGGAAGCCATGGTTCCCTCATATTATCTATAGGATTTATCAGGATTGACAAGCTAGAGAGGTGGTATGGTTACATGGAGATGATGGTGTTGATTGAAGGTAAGTTCCAAAAAGATTAACATGCAACTAAGGATGGGAGATAATATTGGAAAGTTTGAGATTTGGATTTGTAACTATGGTATTGTTGAGGTGGTAGATCAGATTGGCATGAATAGATTTAAATTTGGAGGGTAGTTTGGAAATTTCTAGTTGCTTTCCTTTCCTTTTTATCCCTAATAGACAATAGCACTAGGATCAAGAGCGATGGTGATGCTAAATATCCCAACACTAATGTTGAAGTGACTATTGCTAGGCATATTGTACAAGAAATAAAAATTTAAGTTTTAATAAAAGCACAACCAAATGAGCAGTAGTGCCACTAGTGTTACAACCTTAGTCATGGAACTTGTATTTTTTAAGTAATAATTACTTCTAGATTGAGTTTTAAGATGCTTTATTTTATTTGGATGTTCGATTAGCTAAGTGATGTAAATGTTGGTAAGTTTTATGGACTTGATGATGTGCTTAAAATTATGTGTCTAAACTTGTGTAATAATTGCATTGTTATATAAAATCTAACATCTATTATAAATTATGCCATCTACGCATCTTAAATAAAAAATCTATTTAATTTATCATTATCATTTTAAAGCCACATCTTTTAATAACACAATCTTAATAATATCATTCATCATTAAATAAAATTAAAATTAAATAACATAAAATAATCATGCATTCATAACAAAGTTTAACATGTTATCATGGATCAATAATAACTCATGTATATGCCAAAAATTTTATATACATCATCATATACAATAATAATTAATTATATGATTAAAAAATTAAAATTGGCCCATCGAGAAATAGCCTAATACTAGCTCTATGAACTAGTGTCTAGGGATTTTGCTCCTAGTCCTTGTGGTAGCAACATCCTAAAGAAATATTTACTATCAAGTAATAGGCCATAAGGAGTTCATGTTATCCATGTCTAGCTTGATGATGATAATTTATAACTAGCTAGAACAACTACACGATAGGTTGTCCTATAGTAGGTTGATCTCTTGACCTCTACAATAAGTTTTGCATACATCTAAGCAATTTCCATTGAGTGCCTCTACTATGATACAACCAATTGATCTAGAAGTGTCTAGACTAACTAGCTATTGCTTGCACTATCTATTATTCTAGCCTTCATTGTAGCTACATCCCTCTTAGTAGTGAGACTTGAAATCATTAATTGCATCACTAAGACCTATTAAACCAAGTGGTATAGCTCCTAAGTCCATGTCACTTCCTCTACTCTAACCATGTCCCACCCTACCATGATCACAACCACTATAACCTATAAATTAGTCACTTTTCTAGCGAGTGCATCCCTCTCTACCTTCATAGATAATTGAGACAACGTACTAGGTCCTACCTCACTTTCCATTGTTCATTGACATGATATTTTCTCCTACTATTGTTGTTTTCCATTTACTCTAGAATTCCCATCACTATTTGACAAGTGGTAGGATGACCCATTGAGCTCCCTAGAATGCTTTCCTAGTTGTATCCTCTTCCCTATCCTCAAAACTACCATTGTAACACTTCTAGGGTAGATGGTCTAGTACCATCCCCAATAGTGGTCACTTATGTTAGGGTCATTGATGTTATCATTTGAAATGACCAAATCGTCCATATTTGACTTGGGTTATGAATCATGATCTAGCAAGGAATCGAAAGCTTACTTCTATATCAAATGTTGATACCAAATTAGATCTAAGATGATGTCCTATAATATGCAAAACTACCTAACCATATACTAAAAAATCAAGATCTCTCACCATTTCCACAATCCAACTATCCACAATCTTTGCCTCATCCTGGCTACCTAGTAGCTATCCTCTACCCATCCTAGATAGCCCTTATAGAACTACCATATAATTTGATCTCATTGGAGGTAATCTACTAATCACCTAACCCTATTGACCATACCTCTATGAGGCTTGCTTTGGCCCCTCTCAAAGTGATGTATCCATATATATGCCAAGGGTGCCTCTACATCATTAACCTATCTCAATAACCATGGTGGCTACATAATAGCTATATGCTCCAAGACCTACACCTAGAGAAATATGTAGCATGAGATTCATATGTATCCCCTATATATGAATTTGTGTAGTAAATGATATAATTGAAAAAGGATCATAGGTACACACATGAACACTATTTATTGGTCAAGCATGTTTGCGACCACCTTCCCTATTCCTAGTACATCACCAATCTACTAGTATCACCGAGTAGGACCCTTGACACTAATATGACCAACAATGCCACTTGTTTGTCTAGTTGTCCTTTGGAATATGTGGTATTCATGTCATTATAAAGTAGACCAAAGAACATTATGGATCATTGGTTAACTGCTATAGTGTTGGCTATTGACACTGGCTCATATAGATGGATTCCCATCTAATATAATTTATACATCCTCTAGGGTGAAGGTTAGATCCCCATATAGTAGTCAAAAGGTATTTATCACCAAATACCATGGCTCGGCCAATTTATTCAAGATAACATGATCAAATTTGACCTTTGGTATAAGGGCTATATAGTATAATACTATTTCTATAAGAATATCATGATCCTCAAATTCAAGGAGTGCTAGTACGATCTCCAAGGTGTGTGGATGTCACTCTCAACAATCTAGTGTTTGTATCCACTCTTACATTTGTAAACCAAGCCAATTATAATTTTTCAACTTAACAATTATTGTTGCTACTCTCCATGTAACTTGTTATCATTGCAACCTACCAAATATGGTATATCCTCTAATGGATCCTCCAAGGCAACATTTTTTGCTATAAATTCAGCCCTTAGAAAATTGTAATCCATCCAAATTTTTAAGTCACAAAGATTTTTCAAATTGTATTCAATCTTTAGCATGGCAAGATTATTAAATTGCATCTTAAATATTAAGCAACAAAGTAATGAGGTGCTACCCATTCAAATATTGGCATACACTTGTGAACCTAATCAAGAAATTTTTAGGATGCAATCAACAAGGTTTTGTGTGAAGGAAATTGAAGCTTATGGGAGGTGGAGTTATTGGTTTCAAGGTATTCTATAGTTGCATCCATAAAGGCATTGGTATGGGCCCTCTATTTAGATCTATAAGATTTCTCTCTTACCTCTTATCTCTATCTTTGTATTTTAAGCATTTTATCTTATCTTTTATGCATCGTTATCTCATTTGCATAATTATGGAAGTAGGTATGTAGTCTTACATTTAAATCACATTTTAGTATTATCATTTTGCGTTTAGTCAAATATTATAATTTTGTTTAAACCCCTATAGCTTACTAGTTAGGTCTTGCATTGAAATCATCTTGTCATGAGTTTCCTATCTTGGAAACCCATTTTACTATACTCATAGAAAAATACTAGAATTGCAAAAGAAAAAATGCTACTAGGCTCTTATTTCCCTATGAGAAAGACTATGGATCTTGTAGTTTATTATTCTATCATAAAAATCAAATACATTATCCATAATAAAATGCGTCCATGATGATTTTGCTTGATAATGACACTATTGCTATTTATAAAGTAGACATAATTTTTAGTTATGTTGATTTATCAATATTTTGTTAACAAGGGCTTGATGTTAGTTAAGTGGATGATAGCCATACTCTTAGGCAAACCCCTGATCTAACTATTTTTCTAGTTTTTTTCTATTTGTAATTATTCTTAGGAATAAGAGATAAACCTGCAAAACTATAGAGAAAAGCACCACATAATGGAATCACTAGCATTGCTTCTATAACTACAGTGCTACTATTAAAAAAGAAGCAAAAAAAGGTTTCCTTTCTTTCTATCTCTTAAAATAGTTTGGTTTTTAAAATATCTATCCTTATCTATTTACTATCTATTTTATCGCTTTTATACATTAAATGAAAGTGGTATGAAACTAAATGGTGCGGGAAGCAGGATCGTTTTTATATTGAATCACTTTTTGATTGTAAGGTAGAAAACCCACAATAGACTTAATTTATATATTTGTTTGATGATGCCTTATTATCATATGTGGATTGCATTTATATACCTAGTATAATAGTTGTAAGAATGAAGGGTTGTGACCCTCGAATATAATGAATAAATAATATAAGTAATTAGGACAAGGGTCCTAACATGCCACCCCCCTTAAAGGAGCTTTGTCCTCAAAGCTGGAAATTTGGAAATCGCTGCTGGATATCTTGAAAATTTTCCCACGTTGCATCTTCTAAAGGTAGACCTTTCCAATGGATTAAAACTGTCATGATATCATGAGTATGAAGGTGACGAGAGCACCGATCCAAGATAGCTTCTAGCTCAACTAGAAGTACTCCATCATCGAAGAATTCAGGGAGAGTGGGTTGTGTCGTGATATGGGCTCCCACTACGAGCTTAAGGCAAGATACATGAAATACGGGGTGAATTTTGGAAGAGGGAGGAAGCTCTAGTTTGTAAGCAACGGTCCCAATACGTTGGAGAACTTTATACGACTCGTAAAATTTGGGTGCTAACTTCTGAGAACCTTTTTGTTTAAGAGAGGATTGATGGTAAGGTTGGAGACGTAAGAAAACCATATCACCCTCATGGAAACTATGTTCGCTTCTATGTTGATCGGCTTGTTGCTTCATGCGATGTTGGGTGGTGTGTAGGTTCTCTTTTAGGATCCGTAGTATGTCATCTCTATTAGCAAGTTTCGTTTCCATCGCATGGACTTTTGTAGTCCCTGGAATATAGGAAGTGAGGGATGGTGGTGTTTGACCATATAGTGCTTCATAAGGAGTCATTTTGATGGACATATGGTATGAAGTGTTATACCACCATTCCGCTAGTGAAAGCCACTTTACCCAATGGAGTGGTTGAGTAGAAACAAAACATCGAAGGTATGTTTCCAAGCATTTATTTACAACTTATGTCTGGCCATCGATTTGAGGATGGTAAGCGAAGCTCATACGAAGTTGAGTACCTTGTAATTTGAACAATTCCTTCCAAAAGGTGCTAGTGAAATTTGGGTCACGGTCACTAACAATTGTGGATGACATACCATGTAATTTAAATATGTTATCTAGGAAGAGGTGGGCTATAGTGCTAGTGGTATAAGGATGAGCCACGGGACAAAAATGGGCATATTTAGATAACCGATCAACGACTATGAAAATGGTTATTTTTCCTCCTGATTTTGGTAATACTTCAATAAAGTCTATAGAAATATCTGCCCATGTTTTTGTGGGTATAGGAAGAGGTTGAAGTAATCCTGGAATAGCGAGGGTCTCCCCCTTTTGTCTTTGGCAAACTTCATATTCTTTTACAAAGTTTTTGATGTAATTTTTCATTCCTACCCAATAGAAGGAGGTAGTGGCTCTTTTATAGGTTTTTAAGAACCCTGAGTGGCCTGCGAGTGGATGAGGTATGTAACTCATGAAGAAGTTTTTCATGATAAGTTGAATTGGAGGTGAGGACCATCCTCCCTTTGTATCTTAATATATTGTCCTTCCAAGTGTATGGAGTTTTGCTACTAGGATTATGTTGAAGTTGTTGAATTAAGGCATGGATAGTAGGATCATTTATCCATTCTTCATGCACCTCATCTACCCATTTAGGAATAAGGGAGGAAAGAGCATGGACTTGAGGCATATCTTCAAATTTTCTAGAAAGCGCATCGATTGCCATGTTGTCCTTTCCATTTTTATATGTAATTTCATAATCATAGCCAAGAAGTTTAGTAACCCATTTTTGTTGGTTCGGGGTATTAGTCCTTTGTTCCAAAAAATACTTCAAGCTATGATGGTCAGTGCGTATAATGAAATGTTGGCCAATAAGGTAAGGCCTCCAATGTTGAATAGCATGGAAAATCGCCAACATCTCTTTTTCATATGTAGAGCGAGCTAAATTCTTAGGAGAAAATGCTTTGCTTATAAAAGCTAGAGGCCTTTCATCCTGCATGAGTACGACTCCCATTCCTATTCCTGAAGCAACACTTCAATGACGAACGATTTAGAAAAGTTGGGCATGGCTAGAATAGGGGTGGTACACATTGCAGTTTTCAAGGTGATAAAGGCCTCATCCTCTTTAGACGACCATTTGAAAGCATTTTTCTTAAGTAATACTGTTAGAGGAGCAATGATTTTACCATAATTTTGGACAAATTTTCTATAATATCCCGTTAGTCCAAGAAACCCATGTAGAGCTTTTAAGGTTTTTGGAATAGGCCAATTTTTCACCTCCTCGATTTTGGAAGGATCTACCATAACTCCTTCCTTTGAGACAATATGCCCTAAGTATTCAATTTCTTGTTTTCCAAAGGAACACTTTGATATTTTTGCATAAAGTTGATTTTCCTCCAAGATTTGGAACGCTTGTCTAACATGGTCCAAATGTTCTTCCCATGTTTTGCTATAAATCAAAATGTCATCAAAGAAAAATAATATAAATTTACGAAGAAAAGGGTGAAATACCATATTCATTAGACTTTGAAAAGTATAAGGAGTGTTGGTCAGGCCAAATGACATCACCAAGAATTTGTAGTGCCCTTCGTGAGTGTGAAAGGCCATATTAGGAATATCCTTTTCATTGACTCATATTTGGTGGTAGCTTGACCGTAAGTATAACTTGGAAAAATAAGCTGCCCCGTGGAGTTCATCTAATAGCTCGTCTATGACCGGAATAGGAAATTTATCTTTGATTGTCATTTTATTAAGCGCTCGAAAATCGACACACAAATGCCATGAGCCATCCTTTTTTCTAACTAAAATAATTGGAGAGGAGTAAGGGATTTTGCTAGGTCTAATGACTCCTGCCTTAAGAAGCTCTTGAACTAATTTATCTATTTCGGTCTTTTGGAGGTATGGATAATGATAAGGTCTAATATTAGGAGGGTGATGCCCTGGAAATAGTGGAATAGTGTGATCGTGACTACATTGTGGAGGTAGTCCTTTTGGTTCATTGAATACCACCTTATGGTGGTCTAAAATCTTTTGTAACTTTGGTGTCTCGTATTCTTTGTGACTAGGTTGAATTGAAAATAATTGGGCGACCATTCCTTTGTTTCCTCTTCGGATAATTTTCTCCATTCTATGCGAGCTGACGATTTGGGAAGGTCCTGATTTCAGGCCTTGGATAATATAGGTTTGGTTCTTTGCTGTGAATTTCATCCATAGTTCATCAAATTCCCATTGGAATACACCCAAAGTTCATAACCATTGTACGCCTAGTACAATGTCGCACCCACCTAGGGGTAGGACGTACATGTCGTTTTTCATGTTATAAACCCCCATAGTTAGTTTGATATTTCTGTATTTTCCTTTGCATGTAATTTTTTTGCCATTTCCAATCATCACTTCGAAGTTATTGCAAGGGTATATAAAAAAATTTGCTTGTTTAGCCACCTTTGGATCAATAAAATTGTGCGTGCTACCAGAATCTAGGAGCACGGTAAGGTTTTGTTTCTTAAAATACCCTTTAACTCACATTGTTTGAGGGGCAAAAAATCCGTCAAGGGCGTTGAAGGAAACCTTTGGTGCATTTTCTTCGTCACTTTCAAGTGTGTTCAATAATACCTCTACTTCGAGTTCAGGTTCCTCTTCAGTAGAATTCCCTTCCTCTGTGGCATCTAGAATATATAATTTCCATGAGGCACATTTATGATTTCTGTCAAATTTCTCATCGCAATGGTAGCAAAGACCCTTAGCTTGTCTTTCCTTCATTTCCTCGAAACTCAGATACTTAATTGGTAGAACATGGTTAATTTTTTGGGCTATGTAGGAGTTTTGGGTTTGTCCATTTTGCATTGGTTTGGGGTTGGTATAATGTTTGATGGTTTCCCCCAAGTTGGTTTTGTGAACCGATTTCGTGCCTTGATTTTGTCCTCCGCTAATTTTGCCAAGCCGATGGTCTCTAACATGTTTGTGGGGTTATACATTTGCACCTCTATTCGAATTTCTTCTTTTAATCCGCTAACAAAACATTCTTGAAAGAAGGCAGTGTCTAATCCGGATGTTCGATTAGCTAGCCTTTCAAATTTTGCTTGGTATTTGCTTACCAAAGTGGTTTGGCATAATTTAGTGAGGGCCCCTGTAAAGCTTTGGAACTTGCTAGGGTCGAATCGCACTAATAGATTATGTGTAAAGGTTGACCACATCGAAGTGTCGTTATTGTTCTTAAACCATTGGTACCATTGGATGACGTCGTTTTCCAAGTGGAAGGAGGCGATATGCACTTTTTGCATTTCCAAAATTTGATTTAGTGAGAAATATTGCTCTGCTCGGTAGATCCAGTTTGTAGGGTCTCCTCCAAATTTTGGGAAGTCTAATTTGGTCGTCTGTGGTAGAAGGGAAGTTTGTGGACCTCCTAACATTGCTCGATTTGATGACCTATGGTTGGGAGAATTTGCATGTGTTGTTACCTGATTTTGACTGATGGCATCAAGTTTAACATCCATTGCAAATATTTTCTCGAAGAGTTCTCTTGTGGTCCGGGTATTCTCCTCTCTTTCCTGTTGAACTTCTTCAACGAGCCTTTCATGTTTCTCATGAATGGAATCCAGTGATCGTCGTCCTTCAACCATTGTAGTTGGTGTAGGTAACGATCAATATGACTTGGTACAGGTGAGGAAAAAATAAAAAATAAAAATAAAAAATAAAAAATAATTTTAATTTTTTTCCTTTGCGTTTCGGACGTCAAAAACCTTGATGCTGCGTTGAAGATTTTAGCTTTTTCAAAACAGCCACCGGTCACCATGCGAAAGGTCAAGCAATTTGGGTGTAAGACAACTTAATTTGTACCTTAGGAGAAGGTTTAATTTTTTGTGAGGATTTTGACATGGATCCGTGAAGCGTGAATGTTGTTTGCGTCCTCGCGAATGTGGACTGGCTGAAATGTGCAATGGAAAAAAATTTTAATGGTGAATTTGCTCCTTGATCTAGCTCTGATCCAGATGGTATGAAACTAAATGGTGCGGGAAGCAGGATTATTTTTATATTGAATCACTTTTTGATTGTAAGGTAGAAAACCCAAAATAGACTTAATTTATATATTTGTTCGATGATGCCTTATTATCATATGCGGATTGCATTTATATACCTAGTCTAATAGTTGTAAGAGTGAAGGGTTGTGACCCTAGAATATAATGAATAAATAATATAAGTAATTAGGACATGTTAGGAGGGTCCTAATAGAAAGAAATAAAAAAAAGAGGTAGACATAACCTTAGGAAAATATCTTTTAGCATTTTTCATTTTGAGACTAACACCTATGGTAAATTTTGCATTTACATCCTATGATAAGGGTAGAGAGGAGAGAAGGGGATAACAAAGGGAATTTATTGTGCTTTTTTCCTTCTCACACAAAGGGATTAGGGGATATTGGGGTGTGAAAAACCTAGTAACTAGTTTGGTGAGCTAATTTTATAAACACCTATATTTTCCAAGAAGATTAAGGTTCCTTGTTAAAGAACCCACTTTGTACCTAACCTAAATTTAATCTTGTAAAATTTAAAATTCAAACATGCAATGAATGCAACATACACAAATGATCTGTAACAACCCACAAAAACCAACCCGAGAGAGAGATTTTATTTTTTGGGGAAAATAACAAGCAAGGTTCTCAAGAGTCAATATTTTTTCTTTTAAAATTCATAAGGCTTCACCATAGTTGAGTTCATTGTCACTGCAGATGACACTTAGTGGACACGAGTGGCCAACGTTCCATATTTTTTGGGATTCACCTTACTAAACCTCATCATTTAGAAGGATTCCAAAGTGGTCCTACCAAATTTCCTATACCCTCAATGACACAGGATAATGCAACCATAGCCTAGGGATTATCATTTAAGTCCCATAGCACTTAATGGGAACACCTATTCCCTAACCTTCCTAAGTCTATCTAGGTATGTTAATCTGACATAAATCCTTGGTGCTTAGTTACTACACCTTCGTAGGCTAACTAAGGTCATTACCACTCAACTGGAAATGATCATGATTGCTTGAACCTTCACATTTGAGAGACCACAACTGTTGTCTTACAAATGATCTACTAACTTTCTAGTTTTGGTACACCCGATCCTCAATGTTCAAGGTGCATCAATTATCAAGAATCTAGCTATTGCACCAACACAACTCCTAGATTTATTAGTTCCTAGCTATTGCATCCACACAACTCCTTCTAGGACCCATATCCACCTGGTTATTGCATCTTTGCAACTCCTCCCAAGATTGGGCTAAGCCATTGACTCAAGTTCTAAAGTAGTTCTAATCCATTCCCCAAGAACTTTACAAATCCAAGATAGCTTTTAGATTATGAACTACTCTCTCTATAACCAAGAATTAATTGAAGGCGTGTTTTATTCTATAACACAATATTGAGCATGGAAATAAAAGTATGATATAATATAACTTAAAAAAATATAAGTTAAATATATCATTTCATCCATTTTCAAAACCATGATTTGTTGATCCATGTGCTACCATAAAGCTACATAAAGATACATTGTTCAAATTACAATTCAATCTATTACACGATCTATATGCTAGAAGAAGATAATAAAAGAAATGGACATTAAACCAATCCATGAATTTGTACATTGATCAAGCTCTCATTGCTTTACAAAACTTGACTGATTAGCAAGCTTCAACTAAATAGTTCTTAAACAACTCCAATATACATTTAAGCCATCCATATATGAGATAATCTACCATGATCTTCTTCATGAAATAGATTACTCGTGAGCTTGATATTTACTTAGGGATTAGGACATCTCCACATGCAATGCATTCAATCATACTCTAAAACAATGCAAGAAACCATGAAAAAAAATATTTATAAACAAACAATGAAGAGAGAATCCCATAATTCTCTCAAAATTGGCTCCCTTACGTACTCAAGTCTTAGGAACCTATTTTATTTACTTCAAGCCAAGACTTTTCCAATAAGTAAAAATGCAAGAATTCACTCAATGAGAGAATCCCATACTTCTCTCTATAATGGTTCCCTTACGTACTTAAGTCTCTAAAACCATTATTTCAATCTTTTAAATCAAATATTTATCCCAAAAAATTCATCCATAATATAAGATCTTATGGAAAACAAGAGTACTAACTTATTAAGATTAAACATCAACTAGATGGAAAGAGATTTAAACTTTTTCTATAACCATATTCTTTCCAACATTAAACAAACATGTCTAAAACATAACCACATTATTCAACTAATGAACTCTATGAAAATATAATAGAAACATGGCATGGTTCTATAATTAATGCATTCCAAAAAATAAAATATAAACATAACAATGTTTTTTCACTAATGCAAAATCGAAACATATCACAATTCTTTCATTAATGTATTCTAAAAAGTAGAATATAAATAATTACAATGTTCCTCTTTAATAAATTCTTTTGAAAGTGGAATAGAATCATAACCATATTATTTCACTAATGTTTCATTAATATCGTTTTTACCATTAAGAGGAGAGCATGATTCTATTCTCCTTAATTGGTAATATTAATAATAATTGTGTAGCTATGTATATCAACCTTCAACCTTATTTATATAAAGTTAACCTAGATAAACCTGCTTGATTTCCATAGCAATGATAAAGCAACAAATCAGATAGAAACCAAACATAGGAGAAGCCATAGCAAACCGAATACGAGCTCCATAACAAAACCTATCCAAGCACTAGGGAAGTGTTACACCAACATGCAGTCGAGGACGTCTAAGAACTATACTAAGGCAAGATTTTTCAAGCTACTCACAAAGAATAAGGATCTACAATAATCACAAAAGTAACCAAAGCCTAAAAATCGATCTTTAGAAAATAAATATGGCGTTAAGCTTGCACTAGCTATGGTTAAAACCTCTAGAACACCTAGCCCACTTTAAGCAACAAGCCAAGGCAAAATACTGGCCAAAATAGAAAATAATTATAAACCAATACATGCACAAATAAATGATTGGTGCTAGGTTGGCACAATAGCATTCAAATATCATAGTTCTGAGGTGACTATACAAACAAACCCTTAAGGGAAAGCCTCTCACAAAGAAACTGGGTACAACATAGGTTGCAGTAATACTATAGATAGTTCTCTTAAATAAAATATCCCACAAAGTAACTAGGTACAACACAAAAACTTAAACCAATGCATCATCAAACAAAGCAAGCAAAAAATTATACAAAACATCAAACAAATCTACTTGATTTTTGAGCTATCCAATGTCCTTTGCTCTCTAAAATGAACTACAATCCTCTTCCTCTTCTAGTCCAAAATTGCTTTCCTCCAACCTCCTGAGGAAAATCATCACCTGGTTTTCAAATAAGTTTGGAGTGCGGCTTCTTGTATGGCAAAGTAACATACAAGCATTTTCAAGGATGTTGATTTATCTTGCCATCTTTGTATTATTAAAGCACCACTAAGTATGGCATTTTCCATTGATTAAAAAGGTTTACCATCCTTAAAATCATATCGATAATATTAATGTTATAATTATGCACTTAATTGAATTAAAGGCTTAATTCATTAATGTCAAGGTTTAATATAAATTATTAACCTTAGTAATTAACTTCTCTCTTTAAATATTAATTAATGCTAGATATAATAATACTCAATTAGATCAATTGATCTCATGTTTCAAACAAAATAAAGCTTAACCAAATCCATAATACATCTTGTTGTTTTATCCTTGAGTAAGCATATTTTTAAGATAACCATGCATTAACCCTTACCTACCAAGAATGACTCCTTTACCACTAGCAACTCATGGCCCAATGATGTATTCAAATAGCAAACAAAATCCAATGCAACTACATGAAGGACATACTTTACCTTGAAGCTATCGATGAACAAGTCATCAGCCATCATATCCCTAAATTTTCTCTTAGCTTGGTGGTTATCCTTGTTCATTCAACCGATAAGAGTACCTGGTATTGCAATCACAAATGCATCAAAAATACAAGATTCTAAAAGTTTAAATAAACCATAAAATACCATCATTATTGCTAACATAATAAAATGAGACTATGCCTTAAATTTCCATACAAAATACATAAGTCAATGTCCCAAATGATTTTTTCCAAGGAGGGGTGTTACATACTTCACCCTTGGACTAAACACAGTCCTCTATATATCTTGCAAGATAAATCATACCTATTTTATTCAAATAAATATGGGAATTGCTTTCTCATAACTTCAACATCTTCTCAAGTTGCACACTTTTCAAAATATTGGTCCCATTGGACCTTACATTGATCTAGGGTTCATTTCCTCAATGCTTTGGAATGAAACCCTAGAATATTTAATGGTCTTACCTCAATTGCTAAGGGATATTCCATCTACAATTTAAAAACATTCCAAACATGAATAAGATCAACAACATATTTCCTAAGCACATATACGTGTAAAGTATCATGGATCTCTAACAAGTTGGATGGTAAGGTGAGCCTATAGGCTACTACTAATCCTATCAATGATCTCAAAGGGCCCAAAATAACGAGGATCCAACTTATTTGACTTGAGGCACTTTTCATGGGTCTTACTCATAAAAAAATCTATCCCCCATAGAGAATTCTCTTGGTGATATTTTTAGATCAGAATATCTCTTCTAGGAATCAATCACTTCATTAAGCCTAAGCCAAATTGCTTTGAGTTGTTCATCCATCTCTCAGATAGTGTCAGTTCTAATCACCACCCAATATTTTGAATTATCCCATGATAGATAAGTTCTACATCTTCTACCATACAATTCTTCAAATGGGACCATACCCAAATATGCATGGTATCCATTATTAAATCCAAATTCAATGAGATGTAAAAAGTCTTTACACTTAGACTTTTTGTCCATGCAATACATGCAAACCATTGAAGAACATAGGATTATACTAAGAGGGGGGGTTAATTCACATTATAATACCAACTTTTACTTTTCTTTCCCAAACAATATTATCCAATATTATCAATGGCAATATCAACAACAATAATCAAAGCAATGCAAAAATCATCACACATAATAGAGACACCAATTTAACGTGGTTCACCCAATGTGGGCTACTCCATGGAGAAAATATTTCCACTAAAATTTTCTCAACAAATCTCTTGGGAATCACTTCCCTATTAAAATGTTTATGGATCTCTATCCAAAGGAGACACTATTGAGAAGCAACACACCCCCACTGAAAAATGAGATTCCATCCTTAGAAAATTCTGAACTTTCATTTTTGCAGCAGGGACCCTCTTGATCCTTTCTAGTTTTAAATTCGAATTTGCTTGCCTCCTTTTTAAAGTCGTGCTTTTCCTGTCTTTCTAGCCTGTGTTATCCAAGAATTCACTTTTTACATGCTAGAAATCATTCATGCTTAAGCCAAATCTTGCATCGGTACCGAGAAAAATCTAGAAAACAGTTGCATAAATTCATGAAAAATCAAAATTTCCATTTTTGGTAGTGTCGCGATATCGCGACACTTCCATTTTTGAAAATGTCGCGATATCGCGACAGGTAAGTCAAAATGCAGCTAAGTCCTGGAAGCGTAGCGAAATCGCGACACTTTCCATTTTTGGAAGTGTCGCGATATCACGACATTTCCATTTTTGGAAAGCGTCGCGAAATCGCTGCAGGATGAGGAGAGAGAAAGTCGGGGAGAAAAATGTCACGAAATCATGACATGTCACATTTTCACGGTAGGAGAGATAAAATGCATGAAAATCGGCTAAGTGCCAGAAAGGGCGCGATTTCGCGACATGTCGCGAAATCGCGACAGCTTTTGGAGAGAGAAGATAGACTGTACGGAAGGGCGTGATTTTGCGACATGTCGCGAAATCGTGACATGTCGCATTTTTGTAGCAGGAGAGAGAAAGTGGGCTGAAGAATCAAAAATCCGCCAAGTCATTTTTGTGTAGCGAAATCGCGACACTTTCCATTTTTGGAAGTGTCGCGATATCGCGACGTTTCCATTTTTGGAAGGTGTCGCAAAATCGCTGTCTGTCGGAGGAGAGAGAAGAAGGTTGTACGGAGGAGCGCGATTTGGCGACATGTCGCGAAATCGTGACATGTCCCATTTTCGCGATAGGAGAGAGAAAGTCCACAAATGAGCCGAAAGTGCATTTCAACTGAAACAGAAGGCATCCTGGGGTAGCGACACGTGTCAAAGCGTGAGGCAGACAAGCAGAGGCCGACATGCAAGCTTATTTTGCGGATTTTAATCTGATTTAAATGTTTTAAGCTTTGATTTTAATGATTTTAAAGTGCTAATATAATATTTTTGTCTTTCATGCAGGATTCCATCTGGCACTTGCGGGGCAACCGAAAAAGACCATAAAGGAAAAGTTAAAGTGCGGATTTGATCAAGGACCACCATGCTAGAAGAGAAGCTGCCGGTGAGAGCATTCAATGATAAATTTATTGCAGACTTGATAGCATGAAGACAATTTCAACACAGGGATGGCTTTGCGGAGATAAAATTGATGGAGAAGTGGTGACTCATCCGGCTCACCAGCAGAATTAATGGAGGCATTTATTTGTAGCTGCGGATGAATGCAAGTTGCATTTGATTTTATCTTCTCCATTTATGGCAGTTGACTGCACAGATTTGCCGAAGGGTTAAGTTCTATCCGGACTTTGATTTTTAAATGGATTTTTATTGTAAAACCCGGGTCCTAGGGTTTAAGTGCGATAAGATTTAGGGTTTGAAGAAGATATTTTGAAAATATCAGGGTCTATCCTGAATCTATAAATACTTCTTCTCAATGTAATCGCGGGAGGCAGAGACTTAGAAATAAAAGGCTTATAAGCAATTTCTTGCAAATCTTGTGAAATCCTTTGTTTCTAGACTTGGAGTTGATGTGCTTTAGCTTTTCTGTGATAGCATGGCCAGGAGCCTAATATTTTGCAGAGTGTGATAAGTGTATCTTCTTTTGTTATCCGTTCCATTTAAATTTTATTAGATATATGCTGTAAATCTGAGTTATCAAGTTTAAATATGCTGTTAGGCTTCAGTTGTTCTTTTGTTTGCTAGGGGAAATTACAGATTTTAGGTGTAAGTTTGTTCTAATTGCTCTATCTTCACTGTGCGAGCTAGGCTGCCGGTGAAAGATACCAGTTTTAACCAGCTGCCCTTGGATTTATAATTTTCTACTAGATCTGTTTCACTCTGCCTTGTGCTCTTAGTTGAAAGTGATCTTAGACTGACTGGACACTTTCTTCTTTGATTTGTTCTGTTGTGAAGCTAGTAGCATAGATAAAATTGATAGTTTGGGTTTTACAGTTTAATGTTTGATAAACTTCTCTTTTCTGCCTTACCCTACCCTCTCTTTGCTTTCGATGAATGATCCATTTTTATTTTCTTTGTTTGTCTTTTATTTAAATCTGCTGACCCATGAGAGCTAGATCTAGAATTCAAGTTAAATCTGATCAACTTTTGCAACTACTGAACAAGTTCAAGAACCCCTCGTAAGGTAACGAAGCAGTCCATATTGAAATCTATTCCAAAAATGGAAAAGAGTGAATTGCCATTTGACCCAACTCTGTAACTCACACCTTGGATAACCAGCTAGATCCTAAAGATGAGTGGGATCCGTCCCGTGGGTGTCTCCGGAGCTTCCTTGCTTCATCCTTTCCCGGGGTGTGCATTAAAGCCGGACCAACAACCTAATTGGATGGCGATATCTGCGGGTAAAATAGTAGCACTATTTTAGAACCCAAGACTCTGGTTTCAAAACAAAAATACCATGCATCATGCCTTGCCACAGACATCCTTCACAATAAATTGACTGCTAACTACCAGCTGTTAAAATTTCCCAAGGACATACTAGGCTGGATTACTTCAAGGAAGATTTCTGATGTGCAATTTCAAAGGGTATAGAACTTTCTTCAAGGATGACTGAATTGAATGATGAACTTGGATTAATCAACTTTTGTAGATTGTAAAAGGGGAAACCGAGTAGAGCTCTGTTTACTAGTTTAGCCTTTTACAGCCTAGACAGAGTTACCCTTTAGATTTACACGACCCAATTTACAACTGTAGGGCAGAATCTAATATTGGCTACCTCTTTTAATTGTGCACTTCTTTTTTCTCTTTTTTTTTTTTTTTTTTTATATCTCTCCCTCTCTCTTTTGAAATATATCACTATCTGGAAGACCTTAGAGAAATTACAATCTTCTTTTAACATTTGATCAATCTGGAATTGATCAATCCGGAACTGCTTTAGTCTAGGCAATGATAGCCTCTGTGGATACCCAAATAATTACATGAACCATAGTCCCCTCTTATAACCAGCTTTTCTTGGATTCCCCAGGAGTTCCTCCAACAAAACAGCATAACAATTTTTCTATCATTAAAACAACTATGGCAAGTAAGACACAAGATCCAATCATCTCTCTACCTTTGTCCTGAATAACAAAATAGTTCTACTGTTCAAAGCAAGCAGACTATCTCAATTAGAATGGTGAACAGCATGGGCATTGGATTGTGGATTTATCAGCTTAGAATAAACAATTTTTAGCAGGCTGACTTTTCATTGATTGCTCAAGCAAAGGCAAAGGACAGAAAAATTTTAGAAGCCAAAGGACTTTGTACAGGCTTCCAAGGACAGGCACAGGCTTTAAAGCAAAACAAAATCAAAACTGCACAGACTGCAAATAAAATAAACTAAACACCGAAAGCGCACATGTACGAGACAAAGGAATAAAACAAACTGCAAGGCTATTTACAAAGGATGCAAAGCACAGCTGTACAGGCAGCAAAATTAAGCTAAAACAAAAGCAAAGCAATTAAAACTGCCTAGACCTGAAAATAACTTAAAGCAACTGAAATAAACTAAACTGCAACTGTACATAACTTAAAGCAACTGAAATAAACTAAACTGCAACTGTACAGACAACAAAGAAAAAGAACTGCAAGGAAGAAAAGACTGTACAGACTAAAATAAAAGCAAGCTAAAATAAAAAGACAAAGAAAGGAAATAAAAAGCACAAGAAAGAAATAAACTGCACAAGCTAAAACTGAAAAACAATTAAAGAAAACTGAAAAACTGCAACTGTACAGACATTTAAAAAAATTGAAAAACAAATAAATTAAAACTGCAGAGCATTAAAATTAAACTGAAACAGATTAAAACTGTACAGACATTTAAAAACTGCACTGACAAAGAAATAAAACTGAAAAACTTCAAAGCTTACTTACAATGCATACATATGTTACAACTTCCCTTCATACTCAAAAAATGCAGCAGTTGGGAAAGCAGAGAAATGGTGCCTTAAAAAAATTGGACCATGCAAGTAATTTAAAAAAATTACCTTTCAGGTCCTGTTGACGAAATGCACTCTAGACTGTGCTTCAAAAATTTTCTATCTGGGAAAGACTTGTGTTTACTGTCTTCCCTGTCCCATTTGAAAAACAAATCTGCAACTCCTTCAAATTAAACAAATCATATAATAACAAATCATATGATAACATGTTTATGCTTCTACTTGAAGGGTTTGCAGAATTCTTTCAAAAGGACTGAATGTAAAAAACCCCCGAGGATCAAATACCTTAAAATCTTGACAGACCCAGACCACCACATCTTCAAAATTATGTGACAACTGAAAGAAATCATGTTTTATCTGTATGCCCTGGTTCTTAACAACTTGAACATTTTGTGGTTGTTGTACTGCTTCAATATCCAGGACTTCAATTTTTATCCCTCTAGAAGAATGCTTACAATTTTCCTTTTCACCTGAGCCTTGCTTAGATTTAACCTCATCAATGTGCAATGTCCAAACATCATTGTTGTGATTGATTAGGGCTGTAACTGTTCCCACCTTTTCAGTTGCCAAATTATAAACTCCAATATCTGCATCAACATAGTTTATAGCCTTATCTTTGATATTATGTTCAGAAGTTGCAGGCTTATGTTGAGATAGTTCATCAATTCCAAGTTGGCTGACCACATTCATATTTACTATCTTTTCCTCCTTTTCTTGAAATTCAACAGGTGGTCCAGAGTAAGCCTCAATCAAGTTATCCTTTTGTTCAACAATCTGAGGCAGTTCATAGAGGGTGATGTCAGCTTTAAGTTCCCTCATATCCTCAATGATGTTATCCTCCTCAGTTACTTCTTCATAGTGATATTGAATCTCACTTTCATCATCCTCTGATGAGGAAGGATCATTATTAGATTCTGGACTCTGAAATTTCAAGTCATAACTGTCTCTTTTTAACTGTTGAAAATCTTGCATTTCATCCACAGGAGTCTCTACAAGACTTTCTGTCTCTTCAAGAAAAGTGAAAGAATCTGAAACCCTGGTTGTACTGTTTTTGGGTGAACTAGAAATATCAATATTTCTTTGATCTCTAGGAAAATTTAACTCACCAGGAAAAACTTCAGATTTGGGTGGTGCCAGATCACAAGCTGTTCGGTTCAAGCACTCGCACTTTGAGCTTGTCGGAACTTTTCTCCGTATTTTGCACATCTTGAGTGGATGTCACGGTTAACGGAGTCTCCTTGGGTAGAGCATGACATGTTGGCACTAACTCATGATGTGGAATGGGGTCTGGAATAGGCATGTTCTGTGTAACATAGGATATCAAAGGACTGCTCAGAATTTGAGGCCCTAACTATCTTTCAAGAATTAAGGCTTCTTTATAAGCCTGCCAGGGTTGTGATATTGATGTCTCTCTTGAGGAAAATAGAGGTCACCGAATCCAATGCATTCTTGTAGATTTCTAAGGCTAGATTTGCATTTGGGATGTAATGGCCGATCATTCTACCGTAAGCTCTTTGGAACCTCATATTGAAAGACCCGACAGTTTCTTCCCAACTCTTTCTTGATGCTGGAAAATTGTTGGTATAACACACTGGGGTCTATCACTTCCCCAAATTGTGATATAAAAGCTTTCTCTAGATCATCCCAGCTAGTAATGGAATTGCTGGTGAGGTTTAAAAACCAGTCATAAGCTCCCTCCTGGAGAGTGAACGGGAACAATCTGCAGGCAACATCTTCATGCTGTATATTCAACAATCTTAAAGCATTTTTAAAAGCTAGCAGGTGTTCTTCTGCAGTTCTTGTCCCATCATGTTTGTACCTAGGGAGATATCTTTCCGGGCTTTTGGGCAAGTCATGGGCTATACCCGGAATATTCAAAGCAGTGGGGCCCAACCAATTTGCCATTATTACTTGGCTGACAGTGATGTTCTGAGTTGTAATTGGATAACTGCCAGTGGAGATAAAACTGTTCTGAACTTGAGGTCTTCTCTGGCAATTTTAAAAACTGTACTGACAACTTTCAAAAACTGCACTGACAATTTACAAAACTGTACTGACAATTTACAAAATTGTCCGGAGTTCACTGTGGGTCCTTCAAATGTTGCTGTTATGCCCTTACAATACTTGAACTGAGTTCATAGCCCTCCTTCTAGCGCCAATTAGGTGTTGGCTGAGGAGGAGGGAAAAGGATTCAAAATATAAAATACTAGACTCAGCACATACAATACAGTTCTTAACAGACTACTGAACTTGAGCTGAGATGTTCAACAGCCCCTCCTTCTAGCGCCAATTAGGTTTGTTGGCGAGAGGGGGGAAAATTGGCTACCGAATTTGGATAAAATACCCTTTTACAGTTCCACATACAGTCGGGTTTCTCAACTCAAGTGCACTAAGAATAGATGTTCTGTGGCCCTCCTTCTAGCGCCAATTAGGTTGTTGGTCCGGCTTTCATGCACACCCCGAGAAAGGATGAGGCAAGGAAAGCTCCGGAGACACCCACGGGACGGATCCCACTCATCTTTAGGATCTAGCTGGTTATCCAAGGTGCGAGTTACAGAGTTGGGTCGAATGGCAATTCACTCTTTTCCACTTTTGGAATAGATTTCAATATGGACTGCTCTGTTACCTTACAAGGGGTTCTTGAACTTGTTCAGTAGTTGCAAAAGTTGATCAGATTTAACTTGAATTCTAGATCTAGCTCTCATGGGTCAGCAGATTTAAATAAAAGACAAACAAAGAAAATAAAAATGGATCATTCACCGAAAGCAAAGAGAGGGTAGGGTAAGGCGAAAAGAGAAGCTTATCAAACAGCAAGCTGTAAAACCCAAACTGTCAATTTTATCTATGCTACTAGCTTCACATGAGAACAAATCAAAGAAGAAAGTGTCCAGTCGATCTAAGATCACTTTCAACTAAGAGCACAAGGCAGAGTGAAACAGATCTAGCAGAAAATTATAAATCCAAGGGCAGCTGGTTAAAACTGGTATCTTTCACCGATGACCTAGCTCACACAGTGAAGACAGAGCAATTAGAACAAACTTACACCTGAAATCTGTAATTTCCCCTAGCAGACAAAAGAACAACTGAAGCCTAACAACATATTTAAACTTGATAACTCAGATTTACAGCATATATCTAATAAACTTTAAATGGAACGGATAACAAAAGAAGATACACTTATCACACTCTGCAAAAGATTAGGCTCCTGGCCATGCTATCACAGAAAAGCTAAAGCACATCAACTCCAAGTCCGAAAACAAAGGATTTCACAAGATTTGCAAGAAATTGCTTATAAGCCTTTTATTTTTAAGTCTCCGCCTTCCACGATTACATTGAGAATAAGTATTTATAGATTCAGGACAGACCCTGATCTTTTCAAAATATCTTCTTCAAACCCTAAATCTTATCGCACTTAAACCCTAGGACCCGGGTTTTACAATAAAAATCTATTTAAAAATCAAAGTCCGGATAGAACTTAACCCTTCGGAAAATCTGTGCAGTCAAGCTGCCATAAATGGAGAAGATAAAATCAAATGCAACTTGCATTCATCCGCAACTACAAATAAATGCCTCCATTAATTCTGTTGGTGAGCCGGATGAGTCACCACTTCTCCATCAATTTGATCTCCGTAAAGCCATCCCTGTGTTGAAATTGTCTTCATGCTATCAAGTCTGCAATAAATTTGTCATTGAATGCTCTCATCGGCAGCTTCTCTTCTAGCATGGTGGTCCTTGATCAAATCCGCACTTTAACTTTGCCTTTATGGTCTTTCTCGGTTGTCCCGCAAGTGCCAGATGGAATCCTGCATGAAAGACAAAAAGATTATATTAGCACTTTAAAATCATTAAAATCAAAGCTTAAAACATTTAAATCAGATTAAAACCACAAAATAAGCTTGCATGTCGGCCTCTGCTTGTCTGCCTCACGCTTTGACACGTGTCGCTACCCCAGGATGCCTTATGTTTCAACTGAAATGCACTTTCGGCTCATTTGTGGACTTTCTCTCTCCTGTCGCGAAAATGGGACATGTCATGATTTCGTGACATGTCGCCAAATCGCGCTCCTCCGTACAACCTTCTTCTCTCTCCTCCGACAGACAACGATTTTGTGACACCTTCCAAAAATGGAAACGTCGCGATATCGCGACACTTCCAAAAATGGAAAGTGTCACGATTTCGCTACACAAAAATGACTTGGTGGATTTTTGATTCTTCAGCCCACTTTCTCTCTCCTACCGTGAAAATGCGACATGTCGCGATTTCGTGACATGTCGCAAAATCACGCCCTTCCGTATAGTCTATCTTCTCTCTCCAAAAGCTGTCGTGATCGCGAGATCGCGCCCTTTCTGGCACTTAGCCAATTTTCATGCATTTTCTCTCTCCTACCGTGAAAATGCGACATGTCACGATTTCGCGACATTTTTCTCCCCGGCTTTCTCTCTCCTCATCCTGCAGCGATTTCGCGACGCTTTCCAAAAATGGAAATGTCGCGATATCGTGACACTTCCAAAAATGGAAAGTGTCGCGATATCGTGACACTTCCAGGACTTAGCTGCATTTTGACTTACCTGTCGCGATATCGCGACATTTCCGAAAATGGAAGTGTCGCGATATCGTGACACTACCAAAAATGGAAAGTTTGATTTTTCATGAATTTATGCAACTGTTTTCTGGATTTTTCTCGGTACCGGTGCAAGATTTGGCTTAAGCATGAATGATTTCTAGCATGTAAAAAGTGAATTCTTGGATAACACAGGCTAGAAAGACAGGAAAAGCACAACTTTAAAAAGGAGGCAAGCAAATTGGAATTTAAAACCGGAAAGGATCAAGAGGGTCCCTGCTGCAAAATGGTATTTCAGGGCTTTCAAGAGGATTGGAATCTCATTTTTTAGTGGGGGTGTGTTGCTTCTCAACAGACACCAATCCCCTAATGCTCTAATTTGTGGATCTCTATCCATAGGAGAAATATTTACCCTTTTTTTTGGTTCATGGAACTTGATCCAAGAGAAATATTTCTCCTCAATTGGTTTGTGGATCTCTCTCCATAGAAGAAATATATCTTCCCATATGGTTCGTGGATCACACCCCACATGATAACTCTTCCCATTGCTTTGGTTCATGGATATCTATCCACAAGAGAACTCTTTATCCTTTGCTCTAGCTAGTGATATTCTAGAAGACTTTTATCCCAACTACACTAGCTTGTGGATCTCTCTCCACATAAGACCTCTATCCTCACTACCTTGGCTAATGGATGTCTATGCACTAGAGACTAATTTCATCTGCTCTGTCATATCCAAAGCTTACTCTCAACTTCGCTAAATCTTTGTCCCAAATTTACACTAAACTCTTTCCTCGATCTAACACAAATTTACTCCAACTCTGTCTTAGGTCTAGCATAAATCTTCTCTCAAATCTACACCAAACTCTGTATTCAAATCTACCCCAAGCCTTAACACAAAACTTGATCAAATTACCAATCAACTCTACTTAGATCTTCCCCAATTCTTAACACAAAGCTTGAATAAATCAATAAATCAACTCTGCTTAGATCTGCCCCAAACCTTAACACAAAGCTTGAAAAAATAAATCAATCAACTTTGCTTAGATCTACCCCATGCCTTAACACAAAGTTTGAACAAATCAATCCTACTCTTTTTGTTGTCTCAAGTCTTCACAAGAATTGCTCAAATATGCCTTCAATTCTTCACCAAGACTTGCTCAATTTACTCTTAAGTCTTCTCAAAGAATTACTCCCATCTGCCTTCAAGTCTTCACCAAGACTTGTTCAAATTTTCCTTCAAGTCTTCACCAAGGCTTGCTCAAATATGCCTACAAGTCTTTACCAAGACTTGCTCAAATCTACCCACAAGCTTTCACAAAATCTTGTTCAATTCTATCTTTAAGCTTTCACAAAAGCTTACTCAACTCTATCCTTAAACTTTCACAAAAGCTTGCTCAAATAGCTCCAAGAGTTGCATACAAAACATAAATTTAATCTCTTTAAGAAAAATCTCTTCACACAAAAAAATCCACTTAGAATCTTGTTTAACCTCAGGAACATATAGAGAATAATAAACTCTATCAAATCTCAATATGTTTCACACTCACAAAGTTTTGTACTCAACAAAATAATCTATCACTTGCAAAATTTCTTTCAAATCAATTTAGAATGTTGTATAAATTGTTTTACAAAACTTGATCTACAAATCCCATAATTTCAATAAATATTTATTAGATCAATGCTCAACCAAATTCAAAAATAATTCATCCAATAAAATATAATCCACTCACAAACCCTAGTATATGTGTTTAAAAAAGATGCTTAAATTTATATCTCAAACCCTAACTCACAAATAGATCTCAACATCAAAATTTCCAACAATGTTCTACCAAAACAATCCTTTTCACTCCACCTTATATTTCAGAAAACCTTGCTCAATAACACACATCAAATGAAGAGAAAATTACCCATACCTCTTGCTTGTTCTGATGGAGATATATCTTCAAAATCTGTTTCACAATCAATCTGTAACAACCCAAGTTATGCCTACTTGGTTGTCCAAACACTCCAAGTCTACCCACTTGGTTTTCCGACATCAAAGTTTACAATAAGAGAAAAAATTTCTTCTATTTCAATCTTATTTAATTCATTTTCTAGTATGAGCATGTTAGATCAATCTTCATGAGTGCCATTTTGTTGTAGTCAAAATACTCATGAGATCAAGATTGGCCAAATCCCGTATAGTTGCCCATTTTGAACTTCACTCCCCACCCGAGATCCTAAGTTTAGGAAGTGGATTTATTTTACTCTAGGGACCATAACACCTAGAGGTGTGACACATAACTTTCCCATGTCTTAACACGAACTCATAAACTTATGTCTTGTACTTACATCATGTAAGACTTAGCACATACATGCTCAAGATAGACGATCATCCAATCTCCATGGAGCATCTTCTAGGGTCTTACCAATGCACTGGTAACCGCCCAACGTTTTGTTGTGATTAACCAACATGATATCCCATACCATCATGCTGTCGGTATTACCTAGTCAAGCACAATTTACCACTCATCACTAGAAAGGATAACCTAGAAGATATGCCCATAGAACTCTTTCTTACGTCATGTTCTGACCTTTTTCCCGTAAGAAGTATAGTTAGAGCCTTGAATTAGGATGGTTGCCTACCCGTAAGCATCATTAATAATTCTCTTCACAAGATTGTCCTTCCCACAATCTTAAAAAAGATAAGGTTGTCCTACCCACAACCTTAGGTTGCGAGTTAAGATTGTCTTTCCCACAATCTTAGAATCTCTTAAACAAAGGCTTAATTAAGGTTTGAATTGTTTAGAAAAGTCTAACTATGCAATGGTTTGCAAACAATTACAACTTCCTAATCAATCATAAATTATACTATATTTTATAAGATTTCTAGTTTCCATATGTCTACTATATGTTTGTTATTAAGAGAGAATAAAAGACAGAGGATTTATGGAAACATTACAACTGAAACTAAAGAAACTTAAAACTTACTATAATAATTTTATTTAAGATCCCTTTTATTTATCTATCTATTGAAGTAGGTGCTACTCTAAAATTTATTCGTAAAACACATCCTTTTTCTATATTACACTATAGAATTCTACTACATAATCATGAAATAGAGTGGACTATTTTTATAAGTTAAGTATGGATGCAATTACTCTATTGTTTAAAGTCTAATATATAATCTAAATGTGTTTTAAAAAGACTTTTGATTCACAATGTTTTTAATTAAGGTAAGTAATACTACTCAGGCAATTTTTATAAAGCACCCTCACTCCATATTACCTATGTCATCCTGCATGCCTATTTTATGTAATTTTGATATCTCATTACATACGAAAGTGACTTACATTTTAAACATCAATCCCTTATCTCTTTTCAACTTATGCGCAAGGAATTATAATAATAACAAATCATCTAAGTGTTCTAATTCTGGTTTCGATTTTACACCAACTCTTTCATTCCCTGGTTTGGAACAATGCTATCATTGCTTTAACATTAGATTCCCCATTTAGTTTTCTACACTACCATATATCATCCTTCACTTTTTACCCTTGTGATGTGTTGGCATTTTTGCCACATTATGTTGATTATTGATTGTTCATGCATAAGCTATTGAAATTCTAACTCCTCTACAGGTTTTGATGCAAAAAACGAGCTAAGTCCAAAGACTGTCGTGAAATCGCGAAAAAAACCAGCATGGAGAGCCAAAGTTAAAAACCATCGCGATATCGCGACATGTCGCGTTATCGCGGGTCGGTTGAGGAGAGAGAAAACAAACGCAAAGTCGTCGCGATATCGCGACGTGTCGAAAAATCACGGTCAGCGCAGTCAACGACAGCAGGAGGGAAAAACCGTCGCGATTTCGCGACGCGTCGAGAGAATCGTGGTCAAAATGGTCAACGAGGGAAGCGCAGCAAAATCGTCGCGAAATCGTGACATGTCGCGTTTTTGCGACTTACAATGGGCATGGAGCAGAGCAGAGAAAAAGGTAGCGAAATCACGACATAACTGAGCGAAAGGCGATGAGACTCAACTTGGTAGCGAAATCGCGACAAAATATGGCACACAGCGTGAAAGGCGGAAGATGTAGCGAAATCGCTACGTGTTGCGTGGTCGCGGCAAAGTGGAGATAGAAAGGCTTAAGGCATGAATACGTCGTGATTTCGTGACATTTGTGGGATGAAGCCAAGCAAGACGAAGACGTAGCGAAATCACTACGTGTTGCGTGGTCGCGGTTTAGGTGGATGAAAAAGTTGAAGGCACGAATGGCGTAGCGATTTCGTGACACATTGTTGAAGAAGGACCAAGTGCAAAAAATGGTAGCGATTTTGCGACATGATGAAAATCGCGGTCAAGAAGCAGCAAAGTCCAAGGAGACAGAACCTGTCACGATTTCACGATGTGCTGAAGAAGAATGTCGCGTTTTCACGAGTTAGAAGCAGGACCGTACAGAATGCCTAAAAATGTAGCGAAATCGCGACATGTCGGATTTTCGCGACATAAAAGCAAAGACTGAGCAATGGGAAGATAGTGTAGCGATTTCGTGACTTGCTTGGTTTTCGTGACCTGGAGATAACGATGAAGGTGCCGATGAAAAGATGTAGCGAAATCGCGCAGTGTCATGTTTTCGTGATTTGAAGCAGCTAAAGAACAACATGGATGAAGAACGTCACGAAATCGCGCAGCGTCGCGTTTTCGCGGTTCAAGGTAGCGAAGGAGACAAAGGAGCCGAATACGTCACGATTTCATGACATGGTTGGTTTTCGCGGTCCGAAAGTGAAAAAGCGTACGGAGCAGAAAGACGTCGTGATTTCGTGACATGTCGCGTTTTCGCGACTGTTACAGTTTCGCGCCGAAAGCATTTCAAACGGTTCGATGAAGTTTTGCGAGTTTCGATGATTCAAAGCACTCCAGAATTAAATGTTTTGCTGCTTTTCGATGCGAGCAAGGTAGAAGAACGTGTCCAAGCCATCAGAATTAAATATTTCCATTATCCAAAGCGGTTGTTCGTGGTTTTTCTAATGGTTTCAAGCATATTTTCAAGAACGACAATTTAATGAAGACGACCGACTCCTTGTTTTGAGGCTGGTTTAAGGGGATCATTTCCTTGTTTCTGTTGCATATTTTTGTAGATCTCGAGGAGGTCCGTTGCATATTTTTAATGTTGTAAAGAAGCAAGACTTCTATATAAATCAATGTAAATCTCAAGAAAAAGGGTCGGGAGTTTGAGAGACATTTGCTGGAAACATTCAAGTTTTTGCGTAAATAAGAAATATTTGGCCTCTGATTTTGCAAGCGTCTTTATGTGTAATGATTTCCTTCTACTTCCATGTATTTCCTGTTAAGCTCGTCTTTCCAATCTGTTGTTAGATTCAAATTCTGCATTTGGGTTTGAATATTGCTTAAAAGAAAGTGAGTTCTGGAATGCCATACTGGAGGTTGTCTGCGCAAGGTCGTAAGTGGATTATGCTGTATTCTATTATTTTATGCTGTTTATACACTTGAGGTTTAATTCTTGCTGAGTTTCTTTCCCGATCTAACAAATTTGGCCTACGGCTATATTTCCCATCTCTTTCCATGTATTTCCTGTTTCTTTCTGCACATTTATAATTCCTTTCCAGCAACTTTAATCTGAAATCAAACTTAGAAATAGTAAGGGAACCAGCCCTCTCTGGAGATTGGTCTGGGAGACATCTCTTTCTCCCAGCCTTTCAATGTTGGCCGGGTCTAGGGTGCATAGTTTTTAGAAAATCCTTTCCTGTGGCAGATTCGTGACCAACAGTTTTTGGCATGCCCGGTGGGACAAACTTCTTCTGTCTCAAAAGATCCATAATCGATGAGATTGTATGTTTCATTGTTTAACACCCGGAGGTATCAAGATTTTGATGAGCTGTCTTGACCTCATAGCGGAGATTTGTAAGTTCATCTGGCGACTTTGCTGAGTTGAAGATCCAAATTTCTTGATCGTGGACGCCTTTTCAAGCTGAAAGAAGATACCCCGAAGGAATCAAGGTTTGGTGAGCAGCCTTGACCTTACAAGCGAAGAAAAGAATGTTCACTTGGCGACTCTGACTTAATGGCGATAGCCGTGATCTCGTAGACCACTGCTATAATGGCGAGGGTTTGTCCTAGATGGGATGATCCTGGCCCTCTGAATCTCCAAATCCGGCATGAGATTCCCAAAAGTGCCCTGAAGGCCCTAACAAAATATGATGGCACCGAGGGCATGGCCCGAGAGCATATTGAAGATATTGCCACTTTGTCGACCTTCCATGATATAGTTCATGAGGATGTCATGATCAGACTTCTGGTTCTGTCTTTGGAAGGAAGGGCGTTGCAGTGGTACAGACTGCTCGGGCATCAAAGCATCAGCTCATGGGATGACCTAGCGGGAGCACTAATCAGAAGATTCGACGAAGATCCCTTTAACGGCTCTCACGATCCCTTTCAACTTTTAATGTACATCACGAGAGCACCTCTAGAGAGCATCACGGACTTCAATGTCCGATTCTCAAGAAGTTGGAAGAGAATTCCAGAGAGGATCCGACCGACACCCACCCAAGCCCACCTCTTCTATGTTCGAGCTTTCCATCCGGACATAGGCCTCCTCTTGCTGCAATCAGGTGAACGAAGGTTCCCTCAAATCTTTGAGGAAGCAGTGCGAGCGAAGCAACTTTTGCTCCTATCAAGAAAATTACCGTGGGGAGAAACTCCATTACTTTCTCCGGTAGTTCCTATTCCGGTCTATCCCGCACAGTATTTTTCACACCAGATCCCTTATACTGTGCAGAAACCTGAGATGCAGCTGTGTGGAATTCAAGAGGCAGCTTTCATCCAAGACCCACAATGGGCATATGCAAGTACTTTCCCAGCAATGAACAATATGGTTGCTTGCAATGTCTATCAGGAGATGGGCCAAGGAGAGAAACCGATTCAAGTTCCAGAACCTGAGGAGAGCATACTTGTGCACAACATGCAAGTATTTAGCTAGAACCTGTTGAGTATGCCTCATCAAGAGGAAGAGCCTGAAGAGATCCTGAAAGCAAATTTATCATCAGAAAGGTTTTGTGATCGCATCCAGGAGTTGGAGGAACCCGTTCTCAGTCCACAACTAGGGAACCCTTCAAGATGGTGGTATTGGCTTTAGTCATTACTACAACTGGTACCTACAGGAGCCCTCCATGTGGCAAATTTCTTTGCTACATTATTTGTCGATTGTGTGGGTACTGGCATGCAGGATAACTTGCCCATGTCTGCAACATGGAGAACTTTAGGAAGAGGTCATCCCAATTTCAAGGACCGACTCAAGTATGATCAGATCTGGTCGGGACACTGCAGATTTACCGGATAACCCCCTGAGACTGGGTTTCTGGTGGCGACATGCCAATCATGTCGTAAACTATTGTATATAGCAAAAAAAAAAAAAAAAAGAAAAAAAGAAAAAGAAAAAAAGTATTGTTTTCCTCTGTCCACTTCGGCTCTTTTTGCATGCGAGCCCGCAGGTACGTGTTTCTTTCTTTTTTCTTCTTCTTTCCCAGCAGTTAGTGGCTTCCTCTTTATTTCTTCCATTCCCCTCTTTATTCCCTCCTTCTCCTACTCCTTTTTCCTCTGCAAGTAATCAAGCCACTACTATTGTTTCTTTTCCCCTTTTCTAATATTCCTGGTTCTTCTTTTCCTTTTCTTCTAACTACATTGTTGTTTTAAGCATTTATCCACAGTTCATTTCCCCATTCCATTCTCATTCCACAGCCTACATATTTGTTGGTCATCATTCTGTTTATTCCATTCACTTCCATTTCCCTTTCATAGCAGCTGGTAGCACAGAAGCACTCTGTTACTGTATCTACCACATCACTCCCTCCATTCCATTATTCCATCATTTATCATTTCCATTCCATGGTCAGTTCAGCCAAATACAGATTCACTTGAGGTTTCAGTCATTCAGCAAGAGTTGTTGCAGCAGTCCGTCGAGATGTACCCCATCAACCAGCTTTTTGTTCTCAGTTTTTCTTGACTCTGTTGCCCAATGGATTCAGGCCTAGGATTCGTGCATACAGTAGAACTGTATACCCCATGAGCCACCAAGAATGTTGGCATTTTTGCCACATTATGTTGATTATTGATTGTTCATGCATAAGCTATTGAAATTCTAACTCCTCTACAGGTTTTGATGCAAAAAACAAGCTAAGTCTGAAGACTGTCGTGAAATCGTGACAAAAAACAGCATGGAGAGCCAAAGTTAAAAACCGTCGCGATATCGCGACATGTCACGTTATCACGGGTCGGTTGAGGAGAGAGAAAACAAACGCAAAATTGTCGCGATATCGCGACGTGTCAAAAAATCATGGTCAACGCAGTCAACGACAGTAGGGGGTAAAACCGTCGCGATTTCGCGACGTGTCGGAGAATCATGGTCAAAATGGTCAACGAGGGAAGCACAGCAAAATCGTCGCGAAATCGTGACATGTCGCATTTTCGTGACTTACAATGGGCATGGAGCAGAGCAGAGAAAAAGGTAGCGAAATCATGACATAACTGAGCGACAGGCGATGAGACTCAACTTGGTAGCGAAATCGCGACAAAATATGGCACACAACGCAAAAGGCGAAAGATGTAGCGAAATCGCTACGTGTTGCGTGGTCGCGGAAAAGTGGAGACAGAAAGGCTTAAGGCATGAATATGTCACGATTTCACGACATTTGTGGGATGAAGCCAAGCAAGACGAAGACGTAGCGAAATCACTACGTGTTGCATGGTCACGGTTAAGGTGGATGAAAAAGTTGAAGGCACGAACGACGTCGCGATTTCGTGACACATTGTTGAAGAAGGACCAAGTGCAAAAAATGGTAGCGATTTCACGACATGATGAAAATCGCAGTCGAGAAGCAGCAAAGTCCAAGGAGACAGAACCTGTCGCGATTTCACGACGTGCTGAAGAAGAATGTCGCATTTTTGTGGGTTAGAAGCAGGACCATACAGAATGCATGAAAAGTGTAGCGAAATCGTGACATGTCAGATTTTCGTGACATAAAAGCAAAGACTGAGCAATGGGAAGATAGTGTAGCGATTTCGTGACTTGCTTGGTTTTCGCGACCTGGAGACAACGATGAAGGTGCCGACGGAAAGATGTAGCGAAATCGCGCAGTGTCATGTTTTCACGATTTGAAGCAGCTAAAGAACAACATGGATGAAGAACATCGCGAAATCGCGCAGCGTCGCATTTTCACGATTCAAGGTAGCGAAGGAGACAAAGAAGCCGAATACGTCGCGATTTCGCGACATGGTTGGTTTTCACGGTCCAAAAGTGAGAAAAGCGTACGGAGCAGAAAGACGTCGCGATTTCGTGACATGTCACGTTTTCGCGACCTGTTACAGTTTCATGCCAGAAAGCATTTCAAACGGCCCGATGCAGTTTTGCGAGTTTCGATGATTCAAAGCACTCCAGAATTAAATGTTTTGCTACTTTCCGATGCGAGCAAGGTAGAAGAACGTGTCCAAGCCATCAGAATTAAATATTTCCATTATTCAAAGCGGTTGTTCGTGGTTTTTCTAACGGTTTCAAGCATATTTTCAAGAACGACAATTTAATGAAGACGACCGACTCCTTGTTTTGAGGCTGGTTTAAGGGGATCATTTCCTTGTTTCCGTTGCATATTTTTGTAGATCTCGAGGAGGTCCGTTGCATATTTTTAATGTTGTAAAGAAGCAAGACTTCTATATAAATCAATGTAGATCTCAGAAAAAGGGATCGGGAGTTTGAGAGACATTTGCTGGAAACATTCAAGTTTTTGCGTAAATAAGAAATATTTGGCCTCTGATTTTGCAAGCGTCTTTATGTGTAATGATTTCCTTCTATTTCCATGTATTTCCTGTTATGCTCGTCTTTCCAATCTGCTGTTAGATTCAAATTCTGCATTTGAGTTTGAATATTGCTTAAAAGAAAGTGAGTTCTGGAATGCCATACTGGAGGTTGTCTGCGCAAGGTCGTAAGTGGATTATGTTGTATTCTGTTATTATATGTTGTTTATACACTTGAGGTTTAATTCTTGCTGAGTTTCTTTCCCGATCTAACAAATTCGGCCTACGGCTATATTTCCCATCTCTTTCCATGTATTTCCTGTTTCTTTCTGCACATTTATAATTCCTTTCCAGCAACTTTAATCTGAAATCAAACTTAGAAATAGTAAGGGAACCAGCCCTCTCTGGAGATTGGTCTGGGAGACATCTCTTTCTCCCAGCCTTTCAATGTTGGCCGGGTCTAGGGTGCATAGTTTTTAGAAAATCCTTTCCTGTGGCAGATTCGTGACCAACATGATGCTAATTCGTTTAGATTTAGTTCATTCCATATTACTTTGAACAATGGGTATCTAGTTTTGGACCATAATTGATTGACTTCCTTTAATTAAGGGCATATACAAAACCACTAGCATGGTCTTTTTATTCTATTTTCTTCCCTTCTCTTGTGTCCATTCTTCTCCCTCTTAGACCTAGATTGATGAGTCTCTAGAAATCCTTTTTAGTCACTCAGCCATACATAGTATCCTTCTCAAGTGCGCATTTATCCCATTCAAAGCCATGATGATTTGGAGCTTCCCTTTGTGATCTATCGAGGCATCCTAGGACCCACATGTAACACACATATTAATATTATTTTGATTAGGCAAGGATGACATCATGATTAGTCCCAATGCTTATATTAGCTCATCGTGCATCCTTTAGCGGTCCAAAACCCAAGGATTCATGCTAAAAAAATAAAATAAAATAAAATAAAAATAATTAAAAATGATGAAATGAAGACAAAAAAAATATGATGATAATAATAATATAGCTTGAATCCTTGGGCATATTAGACGACTCCATCGGGGCTATAGATGCCTGGATAGCAGTGGAGCAATGTTGATGGACCGTGTGCTATCTCCATCAGGGCTATAGATGCCTGACTGGCAGTGGAGTATGCCTTCATGATTGAGCTCTATTTTTCTCATCAGGACTATGATTGGTTAAATCTAAACCTATTCAAAACTTGGTTAATGAACTCACTACACACACAGTGATTATAGAATTTTTTTATATGTATCAAGGGATATATAAATTTTAATGACCTTTGCATGGTAACCTCACCACTTGAGAGGAGAACTGGGGTGTTTGAGTCTCTTGAAAACACCTCTAGATACTCAGCATACTACGACATTGGAGTTCTCTTTCTTTATCATTTGTTCTATATATCTTCCTCGTTATTATATGCTTCTAATAATGTATATTCCCTTGGTTAATGAGTTAAATCATGCATGGTACTACATATACATACCCATTGTCCTTACATTCCTTTTCTATCCTATTAAATTGTTCACACCATTTAACATCTACTTTCAAACAAGTTGTGTGCAAAAAAAAAAAAACCATAAGCATAACACATCCACAACATCAATCATGAATCACATTTCAATTCACATTATTCATTAATCATGCCCATAGGCTACATAAAAATGGCCCGTAGGTATAAAATTTCATGAATACATATAAAATGATGGCCTCTTAATCCATATACAAATATTGATCCTCTCTATTTCCCACCTATCTCACCACCCCCCTTCCCCTCCTCTGGTTGTGCTTCTTCAGCTCTCTCCTGTACACTGTGATGAGTCCCCTCACTCCCATCTTGATTCCTATTTATCGATGGTGAAGCAATTCTTGGAAATTTTGCAACTACTGGATCTATGCCTTGTGGTATTCATGAACCCATCATTGGTGTCCCCCCTTGGTGGTGTTGGGACGAAGGAGTTGAAGGAACAAATGACCCATGACTCACCAATGCATTAAAACAAGACACTAAAAAGCTGCCTTGTAATCCTCCCTTGTATGTTGTGGCTGCAAAACATCTTTCTGCATAACCATCGTATCTTCCTTAGTATTCACAACCTCTCTTTCAACCCATGGCACCCCATCCCTAATATTGCACCCATCCATCCACCAATACCTATACCCCTAGAAATGGTCATTAATTGTTCCTCAATCATTGCACTGGAGGTCCCAATTATCTCATCCACTTGATGACAAACATCTCCATCCACTTTTTCCTGTATCACTGCTTCCCCTCCTTCATGTATCATATCTTCTCCCCCACTAGTAGCCTCCACCATCTCTCCAACTGCCTCTCCAACCTCACCCACATGCTCTTCTACTCCTCTCCATGCTTTCTAATGTTGTGTAGCCAACCAATTCTCAAACTCTGGGGTTGTGCCTACATCATCAACATCATACACCACTTAAGGCTCATATGGCTGCTTGTCTAATACAATTATCATTGGGGCAGCTGCAATATAATTATATCATCTTTGATACACTACAGGTGGATCTGGTACCCCTTGTCTCAACCCAAATTGGTGTAGCACTTGAGTATATTGAAAATACTCAACTTGCACACTCCTTCGCCCAATTAGCCATCTCCCTCGTCACACATGATCCAATTACCTTGCTTCATCATTCCATATTGGCCCTCCTCTCCATGGTCGCCAATAAATATGTTGTGGCCTCAGACTCCCAAAAGCCTCATGATAGTGATCTTCATCCTTCGCATACGGTCTACTCCACCTTATCTCCTTAGTTTTTAGCCATCTTAATACATACGATACCTCTGATCCCATAAATATATGAGCATCATAAGGTAGACCTAGTGGTCTCTCTACTACTATATGCTCCCACCCCCACACCTGCACTAGCAAACTACAACTCAATCCATTTTGAGTTGTCCTCTTAATTTCATAAATCTCCCTATACGTTTGTGCTAATAAGGTTGGTGCTCATGCAAATACTACTGACCTCTTCACCAAGTATGTTACAAATCCTAGCATATTCCATGGAAACTGTGCCCCTGATAAATTAGGTAAAACCCAATTTGATATCAATATCATTGCCAGGGTTTGTTTTATTGATAATACTCCTGCCTCAAAATATTCCTCATACAACACCCCCCCACTATTGATATCAACACGATGCCAAATACTACCAAATATCTCCTCCATCACTAACATTTTATGTCGTCGATTTTCCACTATAATGATAGCACCCTCTACCGATAATTGCAAAATTCGATAAACATCCTCCAGGGTAATTGTCATTTCTCCCGTAGGAAAATGAAATGTACCCCTATCTGGATCCCATCTCTCACATAATGCTAATAGGTACATCGTATCAGCATACACCATCTTAACCTGGGTAACACCTGCATACCCTACCATCTCCAACCACCTCCAATCCTCATCTGTCATCAATCGCTTTAAATTTCTAACCAATGGTTGATGTCGATGTCATGGCCGCAATACTTTCAACTATATTCATATTACATAGCCCCACCCCATGCAAAAATCATAACAAACAACAATAATAAATAAATAAATACATCCATAAAAATCTCTACCCACCCACACAACCACAAACCCACCAAAACAATTTTTATCTTCCTACTGCATTTACAATAAATAAATTGGCAAATAAATACATAAAATAAAACTTCACTCACTGGCTCTTCTACTTCTCCATTGTGCGACACACTTCTTTCATCAGACCTTTGGTAAACCTCAACTATACTTTGTGTTCATTTTTTGCCTCCACCCCTCGCTACTATCCCGTGCGACATCTTGCATGTGCAGTTTAATACCCCACACAAACCCTTTGATACCCTATAGTGAATCCATGATCTTTCGAATTGTTTTTTTCTCTTAAAGCATATGAACCAAAATCTTCACAAAAATCAATAAAATAATCACTATGAACACCATCGGGACAACTGAATATATGCTCAAAAGAACAAGCAATATCACACATATATCACGAAAAAGCAACATCTCCAATCAATAGATCAATATTCATATATTGATATATGAAACAAATGCTATGTACATTTGAGAGATGTTGTTTCCCCTACGCATATATGTACACAGATGCAAATTTATTGCCCTCCAACTTGATTCAAAATTTACATTTAAGACAAGGGTACGTATCAATGGTTTAAAATAAATGCACCATGACAAGTGGACAGTTGTCACCAACTACATTATATACATTCCTTTACAAAAACATGCCCGTACCCTTAACATTATGATGTGCTTCACTTTTCAAAAATACACATCACACACGTGCATGCATTATGGACCCCTTACAGCCTTCACTGTCAAAGCATCTACTCACTAAGTCAGAATAATTTGAAGTTACTACATCTTCCCACGTTCGTTGATTCGCTGACAACCCCCAATGTTGATTAAAGCTAATATGCTTTGGCCATTCATACTCACTAAAATAAAATAAATCAATGGTTTCTTCCATGACACAAGAATAATGGTTTACACTCCGCACATCTACCACATGTCGGGGGCCACTTGCCAACCATGTCACCTTTTTGTCAATCATGAGCCTGAAAAATAAAAAGTTGGGCATGAATCCCCATTCTAATATATCAGTCACATTTTTAGCATAATTCACCTTTCGTGTTCATTGAAGTACTCAAAGGAATCCCTTCTCAAATTGGAGGATGAATCTACAAGCTATTAGATTAGCCTTAAGATATGGGGAGTTCAAATCATAACAATACATGTTCCAATCTGGGATTAGTGCTCCTACAAACCCAATGGAATTATACCAAATCAACTTCTTACACAGAAAGATCACTTCTGGTTTCCTCCAATCGTATAGATACCAATTCATGAGATGAACCAGAATCAAACCCCCTGTAGAATACAACACAGTGATAGGACAATACAACGACTCCACTAAGCCGAGTCTCGATGAAATCCAAAATTTTGATGACATATTCTTAACCCTATTAGATATCCATGACTTAAGGGATCAAATAAAATTTTCTTTTAGGGAGGCACTTGCACTTAGTGCAAAGATTCACTCTTGTATTCCATCAGGAAGGCTAAACATTAAATTCCTCCTAAAAGAATTTGTAGATCCTGTCTCAGCCATCTACACAGGTAGTCCAAAGACCCAAGCTATCTCACCAACCTCAATCTTATAGAATCCTACTCTCATTAGTACACCTCTTACTACATCGACCCCAAATCTATCCTATTGCTCTTCTTTTGGTCCACTACCCTCACCACACTCATTGCACCATGATACTTTTCAGACCTAGCAGTACACCCATATTGCACTATTGTTATCTTTACTTGCCTCCTTGGGAACCCTGTTCAACCTGCCTCCTTCGGCACTTATTTTACACATTGCCCCCTTGGGAATCTCTTTTTATACTTGCCCCCTTGTGCTATGCATTTTTCACTAGCCTCCTTAGGCTACACATTTTTACGCAGTGCACATGTGGTATCTTCCTGTCTCGGTCTACTCTTTTTCCATGGTTGCCTTCCACTTTCGTACATCCCCTTGAACACCTCCCTTATCCACTACCTTCATAATACCTCCTTGGGCACCACTTTTTTTCCCACTTCCAACATACTTGTTACCTATATCCCCTTATCCTCATCCCTCTCAACATTTTTTTAATCTCACACCTTACCCATCCCTCACCCTTATCTCTCCTACCCATTGACACATTTGTCAAGTGGCTCATCCTTGGTCATGTGTCTTCCCCTTCGCACTCGCCACTTGAGGGGGTTATAAAATATACTCCCACAAGGATAATCATTTCATTGGGGCAACAAACAACAAAATTTTAGTTCAAGTTTTTGCACTATGTTGTTTTTACAAACAACACATTGAAAAAAGGGGCATTTGTAGACACCTAAAAAATATCATTTTATCCAAGTTTTGGTTCTTCTAATATCTCTTTGATATTTTTTAGATTAATCTAAATTCTCTCTATTTTATTTTATTGTGCATTGTTCACTATTCATTGTTCATTGTTCACTATTTATTATTCACTTTTTACTGTTCACTTTTCACTGTGCATTGTTCACTGTTCACTGTTCATGATTCACTGTATTCACTGTTCACTATTCACGAATTTAATATTTTTTTCTAAATCGATTTTCAATACCTCCTCACATGCTTGAGCTCAAGTCAAGGATTCTAGATTAATCACATTTTCTACACCTACCTTCTCACATGCTTGAGCTCAAGTCAAGGATTCTATATTAGCCACATTTTCTACACCTACCTTCTCACATGCTTGTGCCCAAGTCAAGGGTTCTAGATTAGTCCTATTCTACATTTTCTACACCCACCACCACTCATGCACACCAAAGTCAAGGATTCTTTCTTTCATGCCAACCCACTTAATAATTTTATATTTCTCCATTTATCCTAAGTCTTCCCTTACCAACCCACTTAACAATTTAATATTCTCTCACCCACCCAAAAATCTTCTATGCCAACACATTCAATATTTAAAATTCTTCACCTACCTAGTCTTGTCTTCCACTATATCAAACTCATGTGCCACATCATCCTCACCCCCCTCTCTTCTAAAATTCTATAAATACCCCCCTCATTCCCTTCATTCAAAAAGGAGGAATCAAGGCATGAATGAAGGAATGAATGAATGAAGAAAGAGGAAGCTAGGAGAGCCTACCATCATTGCATGAGTTGTAAGAATAGTCTCTTTTTGCATTCTATTTTAGTAGGAGCATTTACTTGTTTTATTTGAATATCATATTACTTGAGTGAGAGCCCAACCAACCAAGGTGGGCTTATTTTATCATTAACCTTCTCTTTTGAGTGTTGCATGCAGGTATTGAATAGCATTGGAGCAACTTTGGGAGAGAGAGAATGCACATCCGCACTATAGATCTATTGTGAAGAGGAGACATTAACACCATTGTATTTAAAAAAATCTCATTGTGGCTTTATTGTATTGTAAAAGATAAAGGACTTTATTTATTGCATTTTACTAGTTTGCATATTTTAATAAAAGTTGCATATTGGCCATATGTCCTTTGTCTTTGCATTTTATTTGCCCATGGTGGTTTCCTTCTTCTATAAAATGTCATTTTGTAGAAGAAGGAAACCACCATGGGCAAATAAAATGCAAATACAAATGACATATGGCCAATATGCAAATTTTATTAAAATATGTTGGGCAAATAAAATGCAAAGACAAAGGAAATATGACCAATATGCAATTTTTATTAAAATATGCAAACTATTAAAATGCAATAAATAAAGTCCTTTGTCTTTTACAATACAATAAAGCCACAATGGGCTTTTTACAAATACAATGGTGTTAATGTCTCCTCTTCACAACAGATCTATAGTGTGGATGTGCATTCTCTCTCTCCCAAGGTTGCTCCAATGCTATTCAATACCTACATGCAACACTCAAAAGAGAAGGTTAATGATAAAATAAGCCCACCTTGGTTGGTTGGGCTCTCACTCAAGTAATATGATATTCAAATAAAACAAGTAAATGCTCCTATTAAAATAGAATTTAAAAGAGATCTATTCTTACAACTCATGCAATGATGGTAGGCTCTCCTAGCTTCCTCCTCCTTCATTCATTCATTCCTTCATTCATGCCTTGATTCCTCCTTTTTGAATGAAGGGAATGAGGGGGGTATTTATAGAATTTTAGAAGAGAGGGGGGTGAGGATGATGTGGCACATGAGTTTGACATAGTGGAAGACAAGACTAGGTAGGTGAAGAATTTTAAATGTTGAATGTGTTGGCATAGAAGACTTTTGGGTGGGTGAGAGAATATAAAATTGTTAAGTGGGTTGGTAAGGGAAGACTTAGGATAAATGGAGGAATATAAAATTACTAAGTGGGTTGGCATGAAAGAAAGAATCCTTGACTTTGGTGTGCATGAGTGGTGGTGGGTGTAGAAAATGTAGAATAGGACTAATCTAGAACCCTTGACTTGGGCACAAGCATGTGAGAAGGTAGGTGTAGAAAATGTGGCTAATCTAGAATCCTTGACTTGAGCTCAAGCATGTGAGAAGGTAGGTGTAGAAAATGTGACTAATCTAGAATCCTTGACTTGAGCTCAAGCATGTGAGAAGATATTGAAAATTGATTTAGAAAAAAATATTAAATTCGTGAATAGTGAACAATGAACATTGAACAGTGAATAGTGAACAGTGAATAGTGAACAGTGAACAGTGAACAATGAACAATGAACAGTGAATAGTGAATAGTGAACAGTGAATAGTGAACAATGCACAATAAAAGAAAATAGAGAGAATTTAGATGAATTTAAAAATATCGAAGAGATATTAGAAGAACCAAAACTTGGATAAAATGATATTTTTAGGTGTCTACAGATGCCCCTTTTTGCAATGTGTTGTTTGTAAAAACAACATAGTGCAAAAACTTGAACTAAAATTTTGTTGTTTGTTGCCCCAATGAAATGATTATCCTTGTGGGAGTATATTTGATAACCCCCTCAAGTTGCGAGTGTGAAGGGGAAGACACATGACCAAGGATGAGCCACTTGACAAATGTGTCAATGGGTAGGAGAGATAAGGGTGAGGGATGGGTAAGGTGTGAGATTAAAAAAAAATTTGAGGGGGATGAGGATAAGGGGATATAGGTAACAAGTATGTTCGAAGTGGGAAAAAAGTGGTGCCCAAGGAGGCAATATGAAGGTAGTGGATAAGGGAGGTGTTCAAGGGGATGTACGGAAGTGGAAGGCAACCATGGAAAAAGAGTAGACCGAGACAGGAAGAGACCACATGTGCACTGCATAAAAATGTGTAGCCTAAGGAGGCTAGTGAAAAATGCGTAGCCCAAGGGGGCAAGTATAAAAATAGATGCCCAAGGGGGAAATGTGTAAAATAAGTGCCCAAGGAGGCAGGTTGAAAAGGGTTCCCAAGGAGGCAAGTAAAGATAACAATAGTGCAATGTGGGGGTACTGCCAGGTCTGAAAAGTATCATGGTGCAATGAGTGTGGTGAGGGTAGTGGACCAAAAGAAGAGCAATAGGATAGATTTGGGGTCAATGTAGTAAGAGGTGTACTAGCGAGAGTAGGAGGCTGTAAGATTGAGGTTGGTGAGATAGCTTGGGTCTTTGGACTACCTGTGTAGATGGCTGAGACAGGATCTACCAATTATTTCAGGAGGAATTTAATGTTTAGCCTTCCTGATGGAATACAAGAGCGAATCTTTGCACTAAGTGCAAGTGCCTCCCAAAAAGCAAATTTTATTCGATCCCTTAAGTCATGGATATCTGATAGGGTTAAGAAGATGTCATCAGAATTTTGGATTTCATCGAGACTCGACTTAGTGGAGCCATTGTATTGTCCTATCACTGTGTCGTATTCTGCAGGGGGTCTAATTCTGGTTCATCTCATGAATTGGGATCTATATGATTGGAGGAAACCATAAGTGATCTCTCTGTGTAAGAAGTTGATTTGGTATAATTCCATTGGGCTTGTAGGAGCACTAATCCCAGATTGGAACATGTATTGTTATGATTTGAACTCCCTAGATCTTAAGGCTAATCTAATAGCTTGTAGATTCATCCTCCAATTTGATAAGGGATTCCTTCGAGTACTTCAACGGACATGAAAGGTGAATTATGCTAAAAATGTGACTGATAGATTGGAACGGGGATTCGTGCCTAACTTTTTATTTTGCAGGCTCATGATTGAAAAACAAGTGACATGGTTGGCAAGTGGCCCTCGATGTGTGGTAGATGTACGGAGTGTAAACCATTATTCTTGTGTCGTGCAAGAAACCATTGATTTATCTTATTTTAATGAGTTTGAATGACCAAAGCATATTAGCTTTAACCAACATTGGGGGTTGTCAACGAATCAAAAAAGATGGGAAGATGCAGTAACTTCAAATTATTCTGACTCTGATAGTGAGTAGATGTTTTGATGGTGAAGGTTGTAGGGGGTCCATAACCTATGCACGTGTGTGACGTGTATTGTTGAAAAGTGAAGCGCATCATAATGTTAAGGGTATGGGTAGGTTTTTGTAAAGGAATGTACTTAATGTAGTTGGTGACAATTGTCCACTTGTCATGGTGCATTTATTGTGAACCATTGACACGTACCCTTGTCTTAAATGTCAATTTTGGATCAAGTTGGAGGGCACTAAATCTGCATCTATGTACATATACGTGTAGGGGAAACAACATCTCTCAAATGTATGTAGCATTTATTTCATATATCAATATAAGAATATTGATCTATTGATTGGAGATGTCACTTTTTTGTGATATATGTGTGATATTGCTTGTTCTTTTGAGCATATATTTAGTTGTCTCGATGGTGTTCATAGTGATTATTTTGTTGATTTTTGTAGATATTTTGGTTCATATGCTTTAAGAGAAAAGAACAATTTGAAAGATCATGGATTCACTATAGGGTATCGAAGGGTTCGTGTGGGGTATTAAACTGCACATGCAAGATGTTGCACGGGATAGTAGTGAGGGGTGGAGGCAAAAAATGAACACGAAGTATTGTTGAGGTTTACCAAAGGTCTAATGAAAGAAGTGTGTCACACAATAGAGAAGGAGAAGAGCCAGTGAGTGAAGTTTTATTTTATGTATTTATTTGCCAATTTATTTATTGTAAATGCAGTAGGAAGATAAAAATTGTTTTGGTGGGTTTGTGGTTGCATGGGTGGGTAGAGATTTTTATGGATGTATTTATTTATTTATTATTGTTGTTTGTTATGATTTTTGCATGGGGTGGGGCTATGTAATATGAGTATAGTTGAAAGTATTGCGGCCACGACATCGACATCGACCATTGGTTGGAAATTTAAGGCGATTGATGACAGATGAGGATTGGAGGTGGTTGGAGATGGTAGGGTTTGCAGGTGTTGCCCAGGTTAAGATGGTGTATGCTGATATGATGTACCTATCAGCATTATGTGAGATATGGGATCCAGATAGGGGTACATTTCATTTTCCTATGGGAGAAATGACAATTACCCTAGAGGATGTTTATCGGATTTTGTGATTACCGATAGAGGGTGCTATCATTACAGTGGAAAATCAATGACAAAAAAGGTTAGTGATGGAGGAGATATTTGGTAGTAGTTGGCATAGTGTTGATATCAATAGTGGGGGGTGTTGTATGAGGAATATTTTGAGGCAGGAGTATTATCAGTAAAACAAACCCTAGCAATGATATTGATATCAAATTAGGTTTTACCTGATTCATCAGGGGCATGGTTTCCATGGAATATGCTAGGGGTTGTAACAGACTTGGTGAAGAGGTCAGTAGTCTTTGCATGGGCACCAACCTTATTAGCACAAACGTATAGGGAGCTTTATGAAATTAAGAGGACAACTCAAAATGGATTGAGTTGTAGTTTGCTGGTGCAGGTGTGGGGGTGGGAGCATATAGCAGTAGAGAGACCACTAGGTCTACCTTATGATGCTCATAGATTTATGGGATCAGAGGTACCATATGTATTAATATGGCTAACAACTAAGGAGACAAGGTGGAGTAGACCATATGCAAAGGATGGAGATCACTATCGTGAGGCCTTTGGGAGTCTGAGGCCACAAGATATTTATTGGTGACCATGGAGAGGAGGGCCAATATGGAATGATGAAGCAAGGCAATTGGCTCGTGTGCGATGAGGGAGATGGCTAATTGGGCGAAGGAGTGAGCAAGTTGAGTATTTTCAGTATACTCGAGTGCTACGCCAATTTGGGTTGAGACAAGGGGTACCAGATCCACCTGTAGTGTATCAAAGATGATATAATTATACTACAGCTGCCCCAATGATAATTGTATTAGACAGGGAGCCAGATGAGCCTCAGGTGGTGTCTGATGTTGATGATGCAGGCACAACCCCAGAGTTTGAGAATTGGTGGGCTACACAACATTGGAAAGCAGGGAGAGGAGTAGAAGAGCATGTGGGTGAGGTTGGAGAGGCAGTTGGAGAGATGGTGGAGGCTACTAGTGGGGGAGAAGATATGATACATGAAGGAGGGGAAATAGTGATACAAGAAAAAGTGGATGGAGATGTTTGTCATCAAGTGGACGAGATAATTGGGACCTCCAATGCAGCGATTGGGGAACAATTAATGACCATTTTTGAGGGTATAGGGATTGGTGGATGGATGGGTGCAATATTAGGGGATGGGGTGCCATGGGTTGAAATAGAGGTTGTGAATACTAAGGAAGATACGATGGTTATGCAGAAAGAGGTTTCACAGCCACAACATGCAAGGGAGGATTACAAGGCAACTTTTTTAGTATCTTGTTTTGATGCAATGGTGAGTCATGGGTTACTTATTCCTTCAACTCCTTCATCCCAACACCACCAAGGGGGGACACCAATGATGGGTTCAGGAATACCACAAGGCATAGATCCAATAGCTACACAATTTCTAGGAATTTCTTCACCATCGATAAATAGGAATCAAGAGGGGAGTGAGGGGACTCATCACAGTGTACAGGAGAGAGTTGAAGAAGCACAACCAGAGGAGGGGAAGGGGGGTGGTGAGATAGGTGGGAAATAGAGAGGATCAATATTTGTATATGGCTTAAGAGGCCATCATTTTATATGTATTCATAAAATTTGATGCCTACGGGCCATTTTTATGTAGCCTATGGGCATGATTAATGAATAATGTGAATTGAAATGTGATTCATGATTGATGTTGTGGATGTGTTATGCTTATGGTTTTTTTTTTTTGCACACAACTTGTCTAAAAGTAGATGTTAAATGGTTTGAATAATTTAATAGGATAGAAAAGGAATGTAAGGACAATGGGTATGTATGTGTAGTACCATGCATGATTGAACTCATTAACCAAGGGCATATACATGATTAGAAGCATAGAATAACGAGGAAGATATATAGAACAAATGATAAAGAAAGAGAACTCCAATGTCGTAGGATGCTGAGTATCTAGAGGTGTTTTCAAGAGACTCAAACACCCTAGTTCTCCTCTCAAGTGGTGAGGTTACCATGCAAAGGTCATTAAAATTTAGAGATCCCTTGAGACATATCAAAACATCCTAGAATCACTGTGTGTGCAGTGAGTTCATTAACCAAGTTTTGAATAGGTTTGGATTTAACCAATCATAGTCCTAATGAGAAAAATAGAGCTCAATCGTGAAGGCATACTCCATTGCCAATCAGGTGTCTATAGCCCCAGTGGAGATAGCACATGGTCCATCAACGTTGCTCCACTACCATCCAGACATCTATAGCCTCGATGGAGTCATCTAATATGCCCAAGGATTCAGGCTATATTATTATTATCATCATCATTTTTTTGTCATCATTTCATCATTTTTCATTATTTTATTATTTTTATTTTTATTTTTAGTGTGAATCCTTGGGTTTTGGACCGCTAAAGGATGCACGATGAGCTAATATAAGCATTGGGACTAATCATGATGTCATCCTTGCCTAATCAAAATAATATTAATGTGTGTTACATGTGGGTCCTAGGATGCCTCGATAGATCACAAAGGGAAGCTCCAAATCATCATGGCTTTGAATGGGATAAATGTGCACTTGAGGAGGATACTAGGTATGGCTGAGTGACTGAAAAGGATTTCTAGAGACTCATCAATCCAGGTCTAAGAGGTAGAAGAATGGACACAAGAGAAGGGAAGAAAGTAGAATAAAAATACCATACTAGTGGTTTTGTATATGCCCTTAATTAAGGGAAGTCAATCAATTATGGTCCAAAACTAGATACCCATTGTTCAAAGTAATATGGAATGAACTAAATCTAAAGGAATTAGCATCACAAGGGCAGAAAGTGAAGGATGAGATATGGTGTGAGTTTTTTTTTTTTTTACTATATATAAGGAAAACAAGTTTAAAGGAACTAAGCATAAAAGGCTCTCAGATGAATAACATTGATGGGATCAAGCTCCTCAACTCCTTCAAGAGTGGCAAGCCTATAAGTTTTAGGTCCATATTTGTGTTTAATGATGAATGGTCCAAGCCAATTAGCAGCAAATTTGTCACGCAAGTGAGGTGAGATGTGAGACTGTTGTTGATTAGCTTTAAGGACAAGGTCACCTACTTGGAATTCATGAGGATGGACCTTTCGATCATAGGCTCGCTTGATGCGGTCATGATAAACTCGAAGATGCTCCAGGGCATTAATCCGATGTTCATCAAGAAGGGTTAATTGATCAAGCCATGCTTGATGGGCTGTGTCATCATCTATGAATTCTTGTAAAGAGATGTGAAGTGATGGAATTTCAAGCTCTAAAGGCATAATTGCCTCAGCACCATAGACTAATGAAAAAGGAGTTGCCCTAGTCGAGGTACGAATACTAGTACGATAAGCCCATAGTGCGAGAGGTAATTGTAAGTGCCAATCCTTATGATTATTCTTAACAGTATTTTTCAAAATAGAACAAATGGTTTTATTGGTGGCTTCGGCTTTCCCATTGGCTTGTGGGTAATATGGAGTGGAGAAACTATGATGGATGTGGTATTTTTGGCATAGGTTATGAACATCCTTATTTTTAAATGGGGGACCATTATCTAAAATAATCTTGGATGGTATCCCAAAACGACATATAATATGATGAAGAATAAACTCTATGATTTTAGCCCCAGTGGTAGAGGTAAGGGGAATGGCTTCCACCCACTTGGTAAAATATTCGATAGCCATTATTATGAAGGTGTGTTATCCAGAAGAAGGTGGGGAAATTTTACCAATCAAGTCTAACCCCCATTGTGAAAATGGCCAACATGCTTGTATGGGTTGAAGAGCTTGTGAAGGCACATGTGTTAAGGAGGCATGAGTTTGGCATTTGACGCATCGTTTAACATATTCAGAGCAATCGTGTTCCATGGTGGGCCAATAATATCCCATTTGTAAAATCCTTTTGGCAATAGCTAAGCCACTAAAATGGCCTCCACATGTGCTATCATGTGCTTGAGTGATTGCCCATTGGGTTTCCAGGGGTTCCAAACAATGAAGTAGGATACCATCATAACTTCTTTTATATAAGATGTCCCCCAGTAGCACATATCGTGCTGCTTTTTGTTTGAATGCTTGCTTGGTGGTAGAAGGAATATCAGGAGGAAAAGACCCAGTTCATAAATAATCTCGTAATTGGGCAAAGAACGTGGAATAGTGGTCAGTGGAAGTGGTAGTGGTGTGGCAATCTCCTGCAACAATGAAGGTGGAGGTTGTGGGTTGGTCTATTGTTTGGGTGAATATTTTGAGGAGTGGGGTGGTAATAGAGGGATATGAAGTGGTTATAGGCTCAGTATAAGGGGAAAGGTGTCTATGGATGAGGGCTTGGAGGAGGATTCGTATTTGGGAGGTTTGAGGAGATTCGGTAGTAATAAGATCTACATATTGTTTAATGTCAGATGTGGATGAGTGAAGAGCAAATTGGGCCAAGGTTTTGACATGGAGAGTAGTAACATCGTAGAATGGATTCTTAGGTATGAGGGACCCTAAGGAAGCCATAGTGTCTACAAACCGATTAGATGAGTGAGGGATGGCATCAATGTCATACCAATCGAGTTGGGCTAATAGTTTTTCTGTGATGTCTTTATATAACTTTAGAGTTGGATCTTTACATTGATAAACTCCCTTAATTTGGTTGATGATCAAAAGAGAATCACCAAAGATATGTAGGCGTCTGACGCGCATCGCTAAAATAGTTTGAAGCCCAAGAATGAGAGCCTCATATTCTACATTATTTTTGGTGCAAGGAAAGTCTAGTTTAAAAGAAAATGGGATAGGAATCCCTTGCGGGGTGACTAGAACTACTCCTGCACCACCCCCTTGTTCACATTTAGAACCATCAAAGAATAGAGTCAGGTCATCATCAACATCATTAGGTGATATTGATTCATCTATTTTATCAATAGCAAAGATGAAGTCATCGGGAAGCTCAATTTTAAGAGGTTCATCATTGGGTAGAGGAGCTTCTGCAAGTTGATCAGCAATGACCTGACCCTTTATGGATTTTTGGCTAATAAATTCTATATCAAACTCACTAAGGAGCATGATCCATTTGGCGGTTCTACTATTGGTATATGTGCGACTCATCATATATCGCAAGGGGTTTTCTTTAGCCACCACATATGTAGTATGATTTAGCATATAGTGTCATAATTTCTTGGTGGCAAATACTACAAGAAGGCATAATTTTTCAACATAAGGATAGCGGCTCTCATAATCGACAAGGGTGCGACTCAAGTAATAAATGGCTTGCTCACGATTTAGATCATTCTTTTGTGCAAGCATTGTTCCTATGGCAACATCGGTGGTAGATATGTACAAAAGGAAGGGAGCATCGGGTTTGGGAGGAGTGAGAATTGGAGGGGATGCAAGGTATCGCTTGATATTATCAAAAGCAACCTGGCATTCGGGTGTCCATTCAAATTTAACTCCTTTTTGTAAAAGGTGATTAAAGGGTTTGCATTTATCAGATAATTGTGCTATAAATTGTCGAATGGCTTGGATCTTGCCTTGCAAGCTCCTTAATTCTTTAAGGTTTCTAGGAGGAGGCATATCCATTATTGCTTTAACTTTGTTGGGATCCACTTGAATGCCTTCTTTGGAAATAATAAAACCTAGGAGTTTTCCCGAGGTAACACCAAAGACACATTTCTTAGGATTGAGTCTAACATTGTGTTCGAGAAGTCGATCAAATACTTTTTGTAGAACATCAATGTGGTCATGTTGATGCTTAGATTTAGCAAGGAGGTCATCAACATAATCATCCATGAGATTATGCATGTAATCATGGAAAATATAAGTCATGGCTCTTTGGTATGTGGCCCCAACATTTTTGAGTCCAAAGGGCATTACTTTATAACAAAAAGTTCCCCAAGGAGTGGTAAAAGAGGTCTTGTGTTGATCGGCAGGATTGACTCGAATTTGGTTATAACCTAAAAAACCATCCATGAGGGATAACATTTCATGTCCAACTGTAGCATCTACTAGGGTGTCTATATTAGGTAGTGAAAAATCATCTTTGGGACACGCTTTATTAAGATCTCGAAAGTCAGTGCATACGCGTATCCCCCCATTGGGTTTAGAAATGGGTACCATATTAGAAACCCACTTAGGATAATCGATGGGTTGTATAAAGCCCACGTCAAGTAGTTTTTGTAATTCATATTTTACCATGAGGGCAATGGTAGGATGTAGTTTGCGTAATTTTTGTTTAACAGGTCGAACATCAGGACTTAACACAAGATTGTGGACCACTAAATTAGGATCGAGTCCAGGCATATCTTTATAGGACCAAGAAAATACCTTCTTGTATTCTTTTAGGAGTGTAATAAATTGTTCTTGTTCCTCCTTGGAAATACCTTTTCCTATTTTGACTATTTGTGGACTGGTAGGGTCGGAGCTAAGGTCGACATCTAAGGTTTCTTCAATTAGCATATGAGAACCCTCCTCTAATTGGTGTGGTGTAGGTATAAGGAGTGGGTCATTGGTAGATATAAGTGTGGGAGGAGTATTAGATGTATCAGTAGTGGATATAGTAGGGGAAGAGGATGAGATGTAATTAAGAGTATAGGGGATGGATTTTTGTATGGGTAGGAAGTCATCCAGAGTTGGAAAAGTGGAAATGCGGCTCATATCGATGGTGTCGGGTTGAATAGGTAATAGATGTTTAGGATCAATTGTAATTTGAAGAGGGGTGAAGAGATCAAAAGATATCATGAGGACCGAAGGGTGTGAGGAGGGTGATATATTAGGGGAGGGTATCTCCTCCTCATCCTCTTTGAAGGTATAAGGAGACTTGGTGAAGGAATCAAGGGAAGACATGTCTGTATGTCCAAGGCCAACTCGAATATTGGGTAATTGACCTAGGAGATCAATAAAGGTACGGGTGCCTTGTTCATATCGTCCTAGGCCAAGGCCTTGCCAATGACATTTTTGAAAATAATATAGGACAAAATATGGCTTGGAGAGGAAACCAACATTAGCACAAAAAGGATCTTGGGGTGAAATGGAAGTGGGTGGTAATGTGGGTGCATCAAAATTGGTATGGCTAGAGGATGATCCTAAGGACACAATAGCATCTATAACTGCAGGTATATCATGGGGTCTACCAAAATATCTAATAGACTCTACATATGGTATATTTTTAATATTTACATCATGTACAAGATATTCACCTATGGCCGTGTTGGACATATGTACTGTGACGTGTGGGATCGTAGAGTGAGAGGATATGGGGTTTATAGAAAGGACATGTGTGTTGTGGGGAAAAGTAAGCAAAATAGGTTGTGATGAGGTTGATGAAGGGGTAATATTCGGTGAGGTGGGATCAAGTGGTGTATGGTGTAAAGCATGGGGATCCTCTTCTTGGCAAGTAGGAGTGGTGGAATATGGGGTAGTATTAGTAAGAGGATGATTTGCGGTTTTAAGTAGTGAAAGGGGTGCTTTGGTAGGTATAGGATTTAGGGTAGGTAACATTTTGTTATTTTCCCATTTTATTTAGTAGGTAGCGGAAATATATTACCAAAAAAATATGTTACATTTTCTTTAAATATAACATTTCAATTTCCTGCTTTTCTTTAAATATGTTACAAAAAAAATTGGTATTCTAAATTTTTATTTTCCCCTTTAATTATTTTATATTTTGAACAAATATGTATATATGTGATCCTTCAAATTTTGCTTCATCCCACTATAAGATAGCCATTTGTAAGAAATCAAGGTCTTAGAGCAATAGAGACTAAAAGTAAAATGGATTTTGATGACCATTATTGTGTAAATAATATATAAAGAGAATGGATTTAGGATATAATCTTGCTCATAATAAGTGTATAAAGAGATTATATGCTTTATTTGAAATAATGTATTGGATAAAAAATTTCTATCTAGTATCAAGTGACATTAGCTCAACCGATTAGATTCCTCAACTTTTCAAGGAGGACACCCAAGTTCAAATATTGCCAAACTATATATGGATCATATCCAAAATTTGTTGTAATACCATTATGTGGTGATGATGTAATACATTTGAGGACCGTTTCAATCCCATATAACCCATTAAAAACTAAAAAATTCTATCTAGTATTTACTATATGAATTTGCTTAATACATCTATTATTCCATACATATTGAAATATTGAAGGAATAACATCCCAAAGGCTATTTAATTAATAAATGAAGCAAAATACTATTTTGATTTAGACCATACAAAAGTACCACCCTTCCTTTTTAAGGGAGATATAATTGTGTTGGTGTTCTCCCAAGAATCCATAGATCACAATTTTGAGTCACCATTGTATTTGACAAAAATATGTTGAGCTTCTTCCAACATATTTTATGAATAACTATAGTTTGATCATATAAATTTATAACCCCAAATTTTATTTTTTTTCCTTTTCCTACAAATTATAGTAGTAATCCATTTAATTTTTGCTTCTAGAATTGTTCATCCCATTTGCATTTATCCTATATTTTCATAATACCTCCAAAATAGTCACTAGAAGAAATTGTCAAAAAAAACCCCATATTCCTATTATATTTCACAATAGTTTTTAAAAATAATTGGAACCAAACATCACTTGGTATTTCTTGAAAAGAAATATACATAAAATGAAGGACAAAGAACATAAAACATATGGCACATCCATGCATACCAAATAATCTCATATCAAATAAATTGAATAAAACTTCAACCAATAAAAAAAAGAGTTCATGGATAGGATATTTATATCCAAATAGAAATTACCTTTAGGTCAAGGTTATTAGACTAACATTTAGGAATATAATATTAAAAAATACTATAGAAGTACATTTTTCAAGGTCTACATGGGCCCAAAGGGTAAACATGAACAATACAAGAACAAAAGTTAGTCGTGGTTTTAAGTGAAGCTTTACCACAAAATATTTAAACACACCCCTTAAGTTGAATGTGGGATAGTGAGATATACATATATTTGTCATGCCCTCTTATGGGACCCTCTTCTACCCAAGTAGATCCCACATGCACACAAAAATGACCTCGGGCATGAGGTTGATGAAGGGGTAATATTTTGTGACGTGGGATCAAGTGGTGTATGGTGTGAAGCATGGGGATCCTTTTATTGGCAAGTAGGAGTGGTGGAATATAGGGTAGGATTAGTAGGAGGATGACTTGTGGTTTTAAGTAGTGAAAGGGATGCTTGGGTAGGTATAGGATTTAGGTTTTGGGAGGAGGTGGGTGATTGAGCCTCTGCTAAGTTCAAAACATGAGAAAATGTTTTGGGTATGAGTGAGGAGGTAGGGGTATTGGTATTAGGGGTGAGAGAAAAGTGGATGATGGGTAATGAAGGTTGGGATGAATCAATGATTAAATTGCAATACTTAAATGGTTCATCATCTACTGGTATGCAATGGATAAGGTCATCATGTACAAACTTTAAGCAATGATGTAGAGTATATGGAATACATCTCTTGGATCCATGGTCGTTCCAAGAGAATGTTATACTGTATTTCTCCCTCAAGGATGTATAAGAGGGTATGAATGGTCTTAGGGCCAACTTGGATAGGTAAGACCACATTCCCTAAGGTAGAGCAAAGGGTATCATTGAAGGCACGAAGGGTGAAATATGTATGGATTATATAGGAAGAGGGAATTTTGAGGTGTTTAAGAGCCACCGATGTAATAATACTAATGGAATATCATGTATCAACCAAGACACTCTTAAAGGATAAGCCGTTAATTGAATCAATAATATGCATGGGGGGATCGGGTGCTCCCATAGGCATTGCCTTAATCTCGTAGTCATAAAATGCAATAGCAGGTTTGGTGCATGTTTGAATATGATAAGGAACATAAATTGCTTTTAGGATTTCCATTAAAGCCTCTCGGTGGGTAGGGGATTGTTGGATAAAATCATAGACAAAAATTTTAGTAGGAGCAAGTTTAAGGCAATTGGTTAATTTTTGGGTAAGGGTAAGGATAGGTTTAGGAGGGGTTTGTTTTAAAGCTACGGTAATAATGGGGGTTGGCGGTTTTTGGGGATTGAGTGGAGGATTTGGAGATTGAGTTTGAACCTGGGTTTGAGAAGGATGTTGGTGGTTGGTTTGACGTTGACTTCGAGTGGTCACATGCACCATTCCAATGAATCCGGGTTTGTGGTCAATATGATTAACTTGGTTAGGAAGTGCAGAAGATGTGGAAGCAGTAGTGTATTGGGGAAAAGGGTTTTGATAGATCCCAAGGTTTTGATTAGGGGGAGCTATGGGATTGTCAATACAAATGTCCCCTCGTTCTATCATGTCTTGGATCACATTTTTAAATTGAATACAATGTTCAATATCGTGTCCTAATTGATGATGGTAGATACAATAAAGATGTTATTTGTAAGATTTAGGTAAGGGCTTATTGGGATCATAAAGAGGCTTAATTTTAGGTAAGATAAGGGCTTGGGATTTGATAAGACGATGAAATATTTTGGCTAAAGGCTTGACGAGGGGAGTAAACTCTCATCTTAGCGCTCAACGAGGTCTATTTTAAGGCTGGGATGTGAAAGTGGAGGTCAAGGATTGGGTGGAGAATGGTTGAGGTGTTGTTTTGGGTTGGGGTTATGGAGGAGATTGGATAGTGGTAGTAGGAGGTGGTGTGGTAAGGACGACTTGATTGACTTGGGATGATTTTGAGGAAGTGGCATTACCCTTTTGATTTTTGTTGTTCCACTCTTTCTTTTTAAGTTTTATGATGCCCTCTTGGATCTTAATATCCTTAATGACATTAGCTTGGGCTAACACCTCTTTAAAGGTCCTATATTGTTGTAATTGTAAGAGTAAAGAAATGTGTTTGTTGAAACTATAAGTAAAGAGGCAAGTTAGCTCAGTGACAGGCAAGGAAAAATGGAGTTCATTAATAATAGCTTGCCATCGGACTCCGTAATCAAGAATATATTCATCATAAAACTGTTTAAGTTTATAGATATCAGTATGGTTGGTTTTCTTCTTGACTAAGAGGGCAAAGCATTCAAGAAAGAGATTGGCCAATTGTTCAAAGGTATAAATGTTATGTTGTGGTAAAGCATTATACCATTCGAGAGCAATGCCACTTAGATATATAGCAAAGGTATGAATAAGGAGTTGGTCACTACCACTAATGAGGAAACAAGCATTTAAATATTTACTTAAAAAATATTTTGGATCCCCTTGTCCTATAAAAGGGTCAAGTTTGGGTAATTCAAATTATAGGGGTAGACTAGGGCAGGTACAGATGGATGAATAGGTTGGGTATAGATTTGGCTAAGGGTGGGATTTTGGTATCCTATACCTACAGTTTGAAGTTCCAATGCATTCATGCGACTGATAAGTCATTGTATCTCATCTTGTGAGGTTGAATGCAGCATAGGTGAGGAAGATGTGGGATTGTAAGCAGGATTGGGAGTGGTAGTGGTACAATTGGATGGTTGGGAAGTATAGGTTTGGGTGTTAGGTTGAGGTGGTATGGGTTGTGAAGGGTAGAGGGAGGAAGATGGGTATGGGGGGTAATATTGAAGTAGGTCCAAGGGAGGTTGAAAATATGGGGTTGGGTGAGAGGGGTTTGATTGTGGTTGAGTAAGGGGTTGAGGGACTTTTAGAGGATAATATTGAGGTATTTGGGCTTGTACGGGTTGAGGTTGGGGAGGAGGTTGAGGGACATGTAAAGGAGGAGTTTGATATGGTTTTTGGAGGGAATTTTGATGTTGGGGATGAGAAGGTTGAATGAGGGGATTTGGGGGAAGTTGTTGAGGTAGGAATTGATATATTTGGGATGGAGTGGATATAGGTTGGTATGGCATATGTTGGGATAAAGGATATGGTTGAGGGACTTGTGATTGATAAATTTGGGATGAGGCATGTTGGTCTTGGGGATGAGGTTGAGGAACTTGAGATGATGGGTATTGATATTGGGGATATGTGGCTAAATTTTGGGGGTTAGATTAAGAATATTGTTGGGGCCATTGAGGTTCTTGGGGTGGTTTTTGAGGAAGAATTGGGTATTGGGAATTAGGAGGTTGGCTAGGAGGATTGGAGGGAGATTTTTGTGGTGATACAAAGGTTTGATTTTTATATTGAGGGGAGGGTATGTGTTGTTGGGTAATATTAGGGACTTATGATGGAATAGAGAAATTAGATGGTAATTGGATTTAAGGTGGTGTTTGAATTTGAGTAGTATTATATTGGAGAGGTGGATTTGGATTAGTAGGATGTTGTGAGGCTAAAGCAAGGAGATTGGTTGGAGGTGGAAGGCTAGGTATGGCAACACCAGGGTCATGAATTAGCATATGGTAATTTGTGGCATAGGATGAAGTAGTGCTAGCATTGGGTTGAGTAGGGAGTGTGGAAGAAGATGGTTGAGAAAGTGTAGCACTAGTAGAAACAACGGTTGAAGTGGAAGAGGGGATGATGGAGTGGGTAACTACATTAATTTGAGGTTGAGCCATTAGTTGTTGGAGCGGGGGTGGCACTGAAGTAGAATATTTAGTAGAGGTTTGGGTGGCAGGATAATCAATAAGGGGCTAAGATAAAAGGTCAAGAGTAGTGGTGGAAGTCGATGGGGGTTGGGGAATTGTGATTAAGGCTAAGGTAGATGTCAATGGATCAAAGGGTGAGGGATTTTTTTGGGTGTAGGTTGGAGTAACTTATTTAGACGTATGTGAAGAGGGGTTCTCAGCATTTTCTATTACGGTAATAATGGGATAAGAATCATAATTATGATGGGTGTTAGGAGGAAAGGGATTTTTTTGTAAAGAAGAGGTACCTAGAGTGGCTAAATCTTCACTCACAGGTGTTAGATCGGGTGCAGTGGAAGATGGTAGTGTAGGATCCATAGTGATATGGTTTAAAGCTTAGACTTGACTTTGATTTGAAACTATAGGACAAACAAGATGGCTAAAATTTACTCACACAAAAAGAGATTATGTTAATGGAGCACAATTCCTAAGAGGTACAAAAAAATAGAAATCTAAGCTAATTATTGCTACTATCTAATTTCTTTATAAATTAAAGAAATCTATGCTAAAAGGAAAGAAAGCTTAAAAACTAAAGCTATCTAAAATAAATAAAAACACTAAAATTAGAGATGCAAGTGCAACTAATTATTCTAATTAAGGAAAGCAAACTAAAAAGGGTTATTGTGTGTGCGTTAATGGAAAGGAGACTTATGTGTGTGTACGAAATGGATCCTAAGGAGGATTATGTGTGTGGAAAAAGTAAGACCCAAGAGGGTAAGCTAAGCTAGATGTATGTGCTAAATAATCCCAAGAAAGCTAAAGGTAATAAAAGGTAAAAAGCCTAAGAAGGTTTGTAATTGTGAAAAGAGCCCAAGGGGGCAAAGTGTGCTAAAAGAGAAGTCTAAGGGGGCTTGTGGAAAAAGAGAGAAGCCTAAGGAGGCTTGTAATTGTGAAAAGAGCCCAAGGAGGTCAATTTGGCTTAAAAGAGGAGCCTAAGGAGGCTAAGTGTGTTAAAATAGGAGAAGCCTAAGGAGGCTTAGTGTGGCAAAAGAGAGAATCCCAAGGAGGCCAAGTGTGCTAAAAGAGGAGCCTAAGGAGGCTTAGTGTGGTAAAATAGGGAAGCCTAAGGAGGCTAAGTGTGTTAAAAGAGAAGCCCAAGTAGGATAATTGTGTTAAAAAAAGGAGCCTAAGGAGGCCTAGTGTGGTAAAAGAGGAGGCCTAGTGTTTAAAAAAAAATGAGCCTAAGGAGGCCTAGTGTGTTAAAAAAAATGAGCCTAAGGAGGCCTATTTTAACACACTGAGCCTAAGGAGGCTAAGTGTGTTAAAATAGGAGAAACCTAAGGAGGCTTAGTGTGGCAAAAGAGAGAATCCCAAGGAGGCCAAGTGTGCTAAAATAGGAGCCTAAGGAGGCTTAGTGTGGTAAAAGAGAGAATCCTAAAGAGGCTTGCAATTATGAAAGAGCCTAAGAATGTCAAGTGTGCTAAAAGAGGAGCCAAAGGAGGCTAATTATTAAAAAAAAACAATCTTAGGAATAAAATATGCTAGGCAAGTATGTGAAATGAACCTAAAATACAATATAATTTAAGCTAAAATAAAAGCCTAAAGAAGCTTATGTGTGAAAATAAAAACCTAAATTATGCTATCCAACAAGTCTAGGAACAAAGAAGGAGGAATTAGTTGGAAGCCTACGTGGATGTTGCAAGTTGGCACCATCTAGGATGAAACCATCTCTACCCAAGCAATATAGAAATGTGATACCATCTCCACCAAGGTGATATTGACTTTTTCCTTCAAAACAATATAAAACAACAACAATTAGAAAAACAATATGCAACAATATTTGGAAGTAGGAGCAAAAATTGCATAAATAAACCTACACTTTTATCCCTATAACTAGTATAAATTGAAATTCAACAAGGGCAAAAGTGGAGGTCAAGGGAAGGGTCCCACCGGGTGTGCCATTTTGTAGAAGAAGGAAACCACCATGGGCAAATAAAATGCAAAGACAAAGGACATATGACCAATATGCAACTTTTATTAAAATATGCAAACTAGTAAAATGCAATAAATAAAGTCCTTTGTCTTTTACAATACAATAAAGCCACAATGGGATTTTTACAAATACAATGGTGTTAATGTCTCCTCTTCACAACATATCTATAGTGCGGATGTGCATTCTCTCTCTCCCAAGGTTGCTCCAATGTTATTCAATACCTGCATGCAACACTCAAAAGAGAAGGTTAATGATAAAATAAGCCCACCTTGGTTGGTTGGGCTCTCACTCAAGTAATATGATATTCAAATAAAACAAGTAAATGCTCCTACTAAAATAGAATGCAAAAAGGGACTATTCTTACAACTCATGCAATGATGGCAGGCTCTCCTAGCTTCCTCTTTCTTCATTCCTTCATTCATGCCTTGATTCCTCCTTTTTGAATGAAGGGAATGAGGGGGGTATTTATAGAATTTTAGAAGAGATGGGGGTGAGGATGATGTGGCACATGAGTTTGACATAGTGGAAGACAAGACTAGGTAGGTGAAGAATTTTAAATGTTGAATATGTTGGCAGAGAAGACTTTTGGGTGGGTGAGAGAATATAAAATTGTTAAGTGGGTTGGTAAGGGAAGACTTGGAATAAATGGAGGAATATAAAATTACTAAGTGGGTTGGCATGAAAGAAAGAATCCTTGACTTTGGTGTGCATGAGTGGTGGTGGGTGTAGAAAATGTAGAATAGGACTAATCTAGAACCCTTGAATTGGGCACAAGCATGTGAGAAGGTAGGTGTAGAAAATGTGGTTAATCTAGAATCCTTGACTTGAGATCAAGCATGTGAGAAGGTAGGTGTAGAAAATGTGATTAATCTAGAATCCTTGACTTGAGCTCAAGCATGTGAGGAGGTATTGAAAATTGATTTAGAAAAAAATATTAAATTCATGAATAGTGAACAAGGAACATTGAACAGTGAATAGTGAATCGTGAACAGTGAACAGTGCACAATAAAATAAAATAGAGAGAATATATATGAATTTAAAAAATATTGAAGAGATATTAGAAGAACCAAAACTTGGATAAAATGATATTTTTTAGGTGTCTACAGAATCCAATCTCAAAATTTTAAAAGAGATAGTACAAACTAATGGAATGGACCAAGATACTTAAATGCAGGAAAAACAACTACTTTCTAATTATCATAATGTACTTTAAAATGAGTCATATGGGTACCTATAAACCTAGGTATGGCTCAGGGAGTTAGAAATACCAAATTCTCTTATGCTTCAACCAAAAAAAAATTATATTTATGTTGCATCAAAAATATTACAACCTAGGATGGAAGAAATATTGAGGAAGAAGAAGATATTAGGAAGAAAGTAATTAATTATTTCAAAAACATTCAAATGTTGGAAAATATGAGGCTCGAGGTAAGCTTTGAAAAATTTTCATCAATTATCACACACTGACTAAATAAAATCTTGATGAAAAAAACTCTATGGAGGAGCTACATTAGGTAGTTTTCTCTTTCCACCTTAACAAGGCACTTGGTCTAAATGGATTTCCTATAATTAAAAAAAAAAAGGGATTTATTGAAGAGTGATATGTTGGTTATGGTTGAAGAGGCCTAGAAAATAAGGCTAAGTAATATCAATGACACCTTTATTATGTTGGTTCCCAAGAAAGGAAAAATAATATATTTAAAAAAATATGATTTATAAGAGGAAGAAGGTGGTTTTATTTATGGTAAACAAATTCTCTTCATTCCATGAAAAATCTATGTATTCTTATGAAATTAGATATGAACAAATCATATGATAGGGTTTGATAGAGTTTTGCATATGATATTCTTGGGAAATTTGTTTTTGAATAAAGTTTGTGTGAATGGATTATAGTTGTTATAAAAGTTTAAAATATTCTATTTGATCAATGAATCCCCTACTAAATATATTGAATCATCCAATGGAATTTACTAGGGTGATTGTCTATGTCAGTATTTATTTATCATTATTGTAGAGGCATCAAGGAGAGCTTTCTCAAAGGCAAAATAAAAGAAAAAATAAAAGATATTCAAGTTGTAACAAATGGTCCCTCTAATCAAATAGAATTAGCTTGATCAGTTAGTTTCCTCAACTTTCAAAGAGGAGACCCATGTTCAAATTTTGTCAAGCAATATATGTATAGTTGTCACATTGTTGCAATACCACTATGTGGTCATCATGTAATATGGGTGGGACCTATTTCAATTCCATATAAATGAATTGAAAAAATTATCCTTTAAAATTATTAGAAGATGGTAAATTATCCTTATTGGCCAAGTTTGATAGATGATGATACAATCCCATGGGCAACCATGGTGTAAGCCTATGAAAATTCTTCATGTAAGCCTATGGGCATTATCTACATAAACATATGGAAAATCTTAATTTTTCACCCCTAGAATGATTTGATTAAATGACTTGTATGGTTAACCTTAACTGAACCTTTATTAAGGGCTTAGTAACTTATGGTTAAACTTGACTTAACTTTGAGTTTTATGTAAGCCTAGTTTAATAAATATATTTATTATATGGGGATTAGGTTTCTACTATAAATACCCCTAACCATTTATCCATTATATCATTGTGTAGTATGATAGCTTTATATGAATTATTATTGGTGCTCCCCCTTGGACACCCATTCTTATTATTTTGTCTATTTGATATTTCTATTTTGCTTCTCTATTATCTTACATATGACTTGAGGTGAATGTTATGCTTTATTTTTTGAGAAAGTATTATGGAATTAAGCATTATATTAGAATAGAAATGAAGAGCATTCACATGGTTACATGGAGAGATTATTTCTAAGATAATTTTGAGAAAGATCTCATTTTGTAGTTTTTAGGGTTTCATCTAAATAACCCTAGTGGAAACTTGGATTGTGAGGTTCTCTTGTGTAGCAACAATTGATTGCCTTAGGAGAAATATACATTCATAGGTTCACCATATTTTCCTCTTTTGACATTCAATCTCTTTGGTTGATTAATTATCCTTTAGATGGACTATTCTAGTGATGCTTGAAGATTTTTTTTCTTTTAATTATGTGGATAGATATTTTTTAAGGTTTCCATAAACTTTATTTATATTTTATGGATTTTTTAATAGGAGATCTATTTCCTTGTCTATTTTGGGTTTTATTTTAGCATTGACGCAACATAGATGAGAGGGTAGACTACATAGTTTTCAAAGTTGAGAAGAGTAAATATTTGGTATATCACCTCTAGTTGATAGATAAGCCTTAGGTAGGATTTAGTGCATAGAAAATACCTTTGATCCACTGGATATTTGTTAGAGTATATTACATTATTAGGGTACATGTCAATGTACCACCTTCAATACACTATTATATTAGGGGTTACTTAAGGAAGAAGTAATAAATGCACAAGTGTTAGAATGTGCAATGATGTAAATATGCATGTAGTCCACATGTACATGAGTCATAGGATAGATAGTTGGATAGTCATAGGTAGAGTAAAGGCCAAGGAACCTATCTTCCTATATATATGCCTTTGTAATAGACATGTAAGAAAATAGAAGAGATTGGAATAGAAGTTAGAATAGTGAGTAGATACTATGTAGTTTCCATCAAGATTATGGAGTGCTTATGTCCTCCATTATATTGCATTGTGCTAATTTTGTAGCTTTCAATTAATATCATATTTTAGTATTATTGCAAAAGTCCATTATCTTATTTTCTTGCATATTTTACATTTTGTGATTGCTTTCTCCCATATCGTGCATTATCAAAATATAAGAGTGGTATCAGAGCACATGGTAGATCTATAGGAATAGGTAGAGCCACAAAAGAGGAGTTCAAAAATCTCATTTGCAAAAATTTTGGAAATAGCATTAGCTAGAGTCTTTCCACAGAGTTGCAAGAATACTTGTGAAGACTAGGACTCAACATTCATTCCACTAGATTGACAAATCAACTAGTGAATATTCATCATCTCTAAATTTAGTTTTTCATCCATTACTATTTTAATACTTTGTTGTAGGAAAAGGAGATTCCAGGAACCTGAGAGAAGTCATGTTGTAGACCTACACATTGCATGAGAGTAAAAGGGCATAGAAGCCTTGTTATAGATTCAAGTGAGAAGAGACTCTAGAGAAGATTCCAAGAGAATATTAGAGATTTGTGATTTCCATTTCAAACGAAAGATTGTATATTGAAGGCTTCTTCCAGAAGAAGTTCAAGAGACCCATAGAAGATCCCTTTGAAGAACTTCCAGTATTGGAAGATTAGTGAAGGACTAGCAAGGTCATGTTCTATATTTTAGAAGTAGAAAATTTTATAGATACAAGAGGGAGATCTCATTACCAAAATTACATAGTAGAAGGTTGAAGTAAAGGTCTCATTTAGAATAATAGATAAGCTGAGAGAGTGAAGACCTTGGAGAGGTCTTAAGGAGAAACAAGGAGAAGGCTTGGAGAGTCTTATTGCAGATTTTGTTGAAGCCATTTAAGGAGTTCATAGAAGAACTCTTTGGATAAATTCACTGCCAAGGAGAATCTTCTAATAGTGAAGGGCTTCAGACAATTGTCACCATCCAATAATAAATCCAAGGGAGAATGATTTGGAAAGCAATTTACCAAATTTCAAAGAATACTAGTGAAGATCTCAAGACTTTCAAATTCTTGAGAAGAAGGCCCTATTTGTAGTTAGAATTTGACAAGGAGGTTGAAGAAGAATGGATATAGAAGAAGCCTACCAAATCCAAGAGATTTGGATATTGTCTTTCATAGATAAGAAGGCATATTTTGAAGATAGGAGTTTGATGAATCTATAGAAAAATACTAAAGGGTTCTTAGAGGAAATCTCAACTATGATTTGGAGGATATCCCTACCAAATTTTTGAGATTCAAGGACAACATTTCAATGGGAATATTGACTACTAGAGGACAACAATCAGGACAGCATTACTAGCTGCAAAACTTCATATTTCTAGCATACATCTTGAAGGAGAAGCTGAAGTCATATACTACATTTCCAGACAACAACTTGGTGAATCAAATCATCAATATATTCATCATCTTCAGAGGTCATTAAAGGTAAGAAACTTAGGTGCAAAGGGTCCATTACTTGAACACTTATATTCAGTTCGTTACTTAGCTTCATTAAGCACCTTATTAGAGTTAGAGTTGCAAGGAAAAGAGTTATTTTTAGTCTTTAAAGATAACTGGAGAATGATTTATTTTAAGGTTATTACCTGCATATTAAAATAGGATTTAGATATATTTCAATAGAAAGAAAAATAGCATCTTCTTATTATCTAGTTACAGCAAAGAAGACTACATTAGTTTACAGAGATTATAGAGCATTTGACAGTTCTTTAAGAGTTATCATTAGTGCATATTATGAGTTACTTTTAAGGAGTAATAAGGAGATTGAAATTACACTATATTATTTTCTTTTAAAGATTATTAGAAGTGCACTAAGGTTTTAGTGAAAGTAAAAATTAGTCCAAGATTAAACCACCTTAAAGGTATATTAGTTGCATGATTATTAGCTTGGATTCATTGTTAAATTAACCAAGCAAAGGAGAGAGTTGTCTAGTAAGGAAGACAACATTGAATCATCCCTTTCCTACAAGGAATAGTACAAAGAAGCCACCATAAAAATTAGTAGAAATAAAGCTTGCAAAAGGAGATTTGGAGATCTTAGACATAGGTGCAAATTCAAAGTATTCTATTCTAACTATTGTAAAACTATTTACATTAGTTTATTATACCATAATATCTTGTCCTACGTAGCAAAGGAGGAAAAATTTTGAGTGTCTCAAAGACACCTAAATAGCTAGCAAAACTCATCATGAAGCAACCAACAGAAGAGCACCATTCGAATAAGGTAAAGAGCCAATAAATGAATCACATTAAGGTGTCTAAAGACACCACCATCAACCATGAAATCAAATGTCCATAGTAATCAACCTATATCACAAGGTGTCCATGTAAAGGAGCTATTATCTATCACATAGCATAAGCAGGTATCATAAAGAGGCTACTGATTATCTATATTAGCTATCATATATTGCACATTACAAATATGATGCTCAAGACAACATATTGAAAGTATAAAAGGGTAAGGTACAAGGTAGAATCAAATGTGCAATACCCAATATACAACTTGGAAGAATCATTCATCGAGAAGGTGCACCCAAATACGCCCTTGGAATCCCATAAAACCACTATTAAATCACCTAGAATCATCACGGATGGAGATAGTGTTGAGATAGAATAGCTTGCACTCATTGGCAAGAAGAAGGAAGCATTCAAAATCATTAAAGCAAATTATAAAAAGCTTGCACTCATTGGCAAGATAAGGTTTAAAATTATGTTGAAGACACCTCTACATGCAAAAGGAGATGCACCACTTGTCACACCAAGGTGCCTGTTATTCCCTCTAATGCCTATAGAGTAATATAATTCTCAATACTGACTAACGCTCATCTTGGAAGTGTTAAGAGGTATCATTCAAAGGATAAAGGGTTTGTAATCATTTCAAATAAGTTTTACAAACCAACACTCATAAGGGAGTATAACAGTTGTCCACCACCTACATGCCTGAGTAACGATTACATGGTATAAACCTATGCTCATAATGGTTATCAACCACCTACACACCTATTAACAATTGCACAAAGTGTTAAGAGCATCAAGGAATAATAGTAACATACCCAACACTCCATATAGGGAAAAATCTATTAATAGGTAATGTTGAAAGTGCACCATACACAATTTGCATACACGGATGTAAAGGAGCATACAGGTACAACATCAAAGCATTGATACATAGTGAGGTCAAAGGCCATTAAATAAGATTGAAAACTTTGATAATATACCCATTAAAGGAGGAGCATTGAATGCTTGATGTCACTCAATTAATACAACATTCAAAAGATCCATTGAAGGAGTGAAATATTTATGTGGACACAAATATACAACAGATGCGAAAGGAGTGAATGATCAAAAACTGATTTGCATTAGTAGAACACGCCTATAAATAGGCATTACAATATTTTGAATAAGTTCCAATGGATAAGGGAGCATTAAATGTGATTGGTTACAATGTTTATCCATTACAATAACTATCTAACAACTTATTAAAAACAAGTGATCATAAATATTATTAGCTTATTACAAGTAATGGTAATACACTAATCCCTATAATTCCTCCACATTGTAGAAGCATTGGATTCCAATATGCTCAAAAGGGAAGGAAATTCATGAACCATATGGCTATGAGGAAGCCAATGAGCCTGATGTGGAAGGTATCCATGATGGCCAATAAGGTAGGAAGTGTAAGAACATTGATGTGTGTGATGGGTCCTAGTGTCAAAAATATGATCCTCCTCCAATGGAAGCTAGAAGTCAGGTACAACATCTATAGGATGACTGATGATTGGTGCGCTCTCCAAAGTGGACTCATGGTACAATCGGAGTAAGTCAACATTGATAACATCATGGATGCCCAAGTGTGTTGGTAGATCAAGATGAAAAGCATTCTTGAACACCTGCTGGATGATAGTGTAAGGCCCATAACAAAGAGGTTTGATCTTGCTATGTGCCTTCTCCGGAAACTTGTGATGATCAAGATACAACCAAACTCTATCTCCAACCTAGAAGGAATGTGGAACACGATGATGATCCATGGCCTGCTTCTGCTACTATTGGGTCTTCTACAAAATGTGAACAACCTTTGACTGGAGCTACTGCAAATGTTGAATGAAAGAGTGAGCTCTGTCTTGTTCTTTGTGCATGTGGACTATGATAGGATACGAAAGTGATAAGGGTAACTCATATGGAGCAAGAGGTTGAAAACCTAGACACACTTCAAAGGGGGAATGACCTATGGATGAATGGACAACCCTATTATATGCATGCTCAATATGAGTTAGACTCAAATCCCACTTAGATGAAGATGAATGATGGAAGATACAAAGACTTTGGACAAGTGTACGATTGACGACTTTTGTTTGACCATCAGACTGTGGATGAAAGGCTATGGAAAAATTAAGGGACACACCTAATAATTTCCACAAGGAATGCCAAAAGTGACCAAAAAAATGAGAATCATGATCAGACACAATACTGGTGGGAAGACCAAAAGAACACCAGACAACATCAAAGAACATTTGGGCTAAGTCGATAGTGGAACTGGTTTTACAACAAGGAATGAACTTAGCCATCTTACTGAAATGATCAACTATGACAAAGACACAATCATGTTGATGGATAGTCATAGGAAAACCACTGACAAGATCCATAGAAATACTTTTCCAAGGATGGGAGGCAATGGGCAAGGGTATACTAAGACCAAACTTACGGTTTGTTGGCTTAGACCGACTACAAAGGATACACTATTTCAAGTACCGCAAAACATCACGTTGCATGTGGGGCCAATAAAAGAATCTCTACAAATGATGAAGAGTCTTATGTTTGCCAAAATGACCACCATAAAGGGTAGAATGGGCCTCCTTCAAAAGGGATTGTCGATTCTCATGGGGGACACAAAGTTTGTCGAGACGGTAAAGCAAACCCTCCTTAATATGATAGTCCTAAAAAGGGGACAAGTTTGAGGAAGAAGGATGTTGTAAATGTTGATAAACTTGTGCAAAGTCAGGGTCATGAGGATACTCAGAAGGCCAAGACTAAAAACCCAAGTGAGAGGTAGTGACAATGGTTAAAACATGAGCGGAAGGAGGTCGACTAAGACAATCAACAATAGAATTTTGACTACCCTTTTTGTACTTGATGACCAGGTGAAATTGTTGAAGGTAGGAAGCCCATTTCATGTGTCATGCTTCTTGGATCTTTGTTTGTGATTGAAGGAACTACAAAGGCAAATGATCAGTGTGGACAATAGTTTCTTTGCCTAGGAGGTAATGATGCCAATATTTGATAGCTTGGACTAAGGCATAAAGTTCCTTATCATACGTGGAATAGTTTTGCTTGGCTGTGGAAAATGACTCAGAATGATAAGCTATGGGATGACCATTTTGCTTGAGAACAACACCAAGGGAAAACTGAGAGGCATCAATTTCAATTTCAAAAGGTTGTCTAAGGTCAGGAATGGCTAAAACAGGAGCAGAACAAAGCTTATCTTTGAGAGTGGCAAAAGCATGGGTATGATCAGGAGTCCAATGAAAAACAGATTTTGCCTTAGTCAAGGAATGCAATGGGGCAGCAATGGTGGAATATCCTGGAATGAATTTGTGGTAGAAGTTTGCAAGGCCAAGAAAACTCCGTAATTTAGTGATGTTTGTGGGAGGAGGTCAATTGAGGAGAACTTCTACTTTTACAGGATCAACCTGAATACCATTGGCATTGATGATGAAGCCAAGGTATGAAATTGAGGTTTACCCAAAAGAACACTTAGGAAAATTGGCATACAATTGATTCTTTTGAAGAATGGAAAGAACATGCTCAATATGTTGTAAATGTGCTTGCCATGTAGAAGAAAATATCATAATATCATCAAGATAGATAATGACATATCTATCCAAGCACTCATGGAAAACTTCATTCATCAGCCTCATAAAAGTAGCAGGAGCATTAGTGAGGCCAAAAGGCATAACAAGCCACTCGAACAAACCCATCTTAGTCTTGAAAGCTGTTTTCCATGTATCTTCAGCCTGAATGTGGACCTGATGGTATCCACTCTTAAGATCAATTTTATTGAAAAACTTAGCACCTTGAAGTTGGTCTAAGAGATCATCAATGCGGGGTAGGGGATATCTATTTTTTATTGTGATTTTGTTGAGTGCCCAAAAATCAATACAAAATTGCCAAGTGCCATCCTTTTTTAGAACAAGAAGAATAGGAGAGGCACAAGGAGAAATGTTGGGTTTTATGAACCCCTTAGTTAATAGATCCTGAAGCTATTTTTTAATTTCATCATATTGCAAAATGGATTGCCTATACATGGGTGCATTAGGCAAAGGTGTTGCTGGAATTATATCAATGTTGTGATTAATGGCCCTTTCAGGAGGTAAAGAAGTGGGCTCCTAAAAAATACAATCATATTTGTGCAATATTTTATCAAGTGTTGTGGGCTTGTGTGACTTAGATGTTTGTGCTGATGAGTGTTGTTTTTGTGTACGAATGAATATGAGTGCAAGAGCTTGTGCTTGATTGGAAGCTTTTTTGGCTTGGTGGCAAGTAAGCAAAATATTAGTTGTGTGCTTTGTAGATTCAATTAAATAATGCTTATTATTTTTCTGCAGTGTGTAAGTGTTATTATAAGCATCATATGTTGCACGCCTGTCATACTGATATGGCTTACCAAGCAATAATCCACAATAATCCATGGGGGTCACATCACAAGTGACCTCATATTTGAACTTAGGACCAAAATTGAAAGCAACCATGCACTTGTGTGTGATATTTGAAGTGGTGTTGCTATCCTTCCACCCAAGAGAGTAAGGGTGAGGATGTGGTGTTGTGGGAAGCTTAAGCCTATCAACAATGGACTTCGCAATCAAATTCTTCTACGAGCCATTGTTAATGATACAATCAATCGCAAAATTATGCAACAAATGTGCATGTGTGATGAACAAAGTGTCATGATCAGCTACGGTGGAATGATGGTTCATCAATGTGACATGATTTAGTTGCCCCCTTAACTCCTCATAAATTTATCCCTCACCAATAGTCTTGATGGGGTTATCACATGTGCCCTCATCAGACTGTACAAGTAAAGTCTTCTTCTTAGACTTTTGTAATTGTGGACAAGCAAATTTATCATACCCTTTATTTTTACAATACCAATAGAATTTTTTATTCTTGACATTAGAATAATAACAAGAAGAAGAAGCATGAAATGTATGCTTAGAAGCAAGGGATTGATTGGAGTAGGTAAATGTCGGGAAACATTTTCAAATTGTCAAAAATAGTAGATCAACCTTTGGATCAACGCTAGAATGAATAGAAGTATAGAATGAATAGTATATCATCGACGTGAGAGGATCATTGCACTCAAAAATTGACACAACAATGCCAAAAAAATCCAAAGAACAAGAGGCCACAAATCATATTCAGAAGAAACGTAGGTGGCATGACAATGATGAAGCAAATCAGTTTTGGTGTGGTGACAAACTAGGGTGAGCGGTTGTGACAACACATATCATTTCATTGTACTGGAAAACATTGGTGGATTGGAAAATCGATGGAGAAGCTACAAATCAGTGCTAAAAATACAAATCGATGCTTGCATGAGCAGGGAAACATCGAGTGTGATGAACAATAAAGAGTGGTTGGAGAAACTAAAAAATATGCCATCAAGGGTGCACAAATTACACCAAAAATTGTATATCACACTAAAGCTGGTAGTGAAGGGTAGCATCAAAGAATGGAGGTCCTAAAAATGTTCAATTTCAGTAGCTTGATGGTAGTAGCAAATCACAAAGAGTGGAAAAAAATCTCCAAAATAGCACAAAAAAGTGTGACAAAAGGTCAGATATGTGGCCAAACGGTGAGGTATGGCGAAGTGGATAACAGATGTACCCCCAAAAAATGGATCAAATCCAAAAATAACTTCAAAAATGAGATTTTGAGATCATCAATTCAAGCAATGCTGAAGCGATCTGTGATCATGTACGGATAATAAAATATATGTAAAGCCAAGCAAAAATATCTGTAACAATGTAAGTATGTCCTCCCATCCAAGATCCACGAGAGGTTTTCTCATTCCTCTTTTGAACCAAAAATTGGCCTAGAGGAAGAGGATACTTGCCTACCCAGTGCTTGGCTCTAATACCAAATTGATGTGGACACAAATTTACAATAGACACGAAAGGATTGAACGATCAAAAACTGATTTGCATTACCAAAACGCACCTATAAATAGGTATTACAATATTTCAAATAAGTTACAATGGATAAGGGTGCATTAAAGTTGATTGGTTACAATGTTTATCTGTTACAACAACTATCTAACAACTTATTAAAAACAAGTGACCATAAATGTTATCGACTTATTACAAGTAATGGTAATACACTAATCCCTATCAAAGATAAGGTACATCATGTGCATTTTTATAAAGGTAATATCAATTTAATTACTTGTTTTTATTAAGGTGAAAATGAGCTATAATATGAACCATATAAGGTTAAATTTACTATTGCATTGGAGTAATACAAATTAACCAAGCATTAGTAAGTTATAAAGCAATTTCATATCTTCAAGTGATATTTCAAGGCATAACATTTGAAGTGCATATACATATTATAATATTTACAATAATCAAGTAGGATATATAATTTTATCAACCTTGGTAAATTAAAATATCAATTTGCAAATATTATTATCATTATTTTCTAAATATTCCAAAGCAAGGAGTTATAAGGTATACTACATCAAACCTTAGCTTATTGGAATTTAGAAAATTGAACTGTTGAAGGTAGAAGAAATTTCATTAAGCATCATTAAGAGTGGAATTAATTGGTTACGTTTTTCTCATACTCACATTAAAGGGATGAAAGAAATCCAACCATAGGGAACTTCAAATTTATAAGTGCATAAGTTCATTAGGAGGAATAAGGGAAAGTAGGATTTGATTATTGTCATTTACAAAACATTACAAAATCAACTCAAAAGGAGAATTAATCACTAGCTAAGCACTTTATCAAATCTATTGCATATTATAGACCACTAGGGAGATATAAGGAAGCCTACAAAACCATTATGACATCAAAGAAATTCTTTCTTATAGAATCCCAACTACTTAAAGGTCCAAATTACTCCTCATGAAGAAACAAAGTTAGAGCAATTATGATATTTGAAAATCTTTGGAAAATTATCAAAGGAACAACTACTAAACCTACTACAAGAGATTCATAGATTCAAAATTTCAAATAAAGTGATGCAAAAGTATTAATGATAATAAATTTTTCCATTACAGATGAAATACAACCATATATTACTATTGCATCTGAGAAACAATGGTGAAATTGTTCTATTGATCAACATTGCATTACATAGTTTTATAGTTCTTGAAATAACTAAAAATAGACATGGTGGTTGAGAGAAATCCTCTAAAGCTTATTACAACAAACTAACTTAAATATAGCTCTTATCCTAACAACATTCTAATATTGGACTATGGTCAAATATTGACCAACCAAGCCAAAACCTCAACGTATGTTAATCAAATTAACTAGAAATATGTAAATCAAAACATTAAACTAAAACCAAATACTAGGACTTAATACTTAGGACTAAGGAGGCAATGTTGAAAATATTCCAACATTCCCCCCATTGATACTAAAGACACTCATGCAAGAGTTCTTTAAGCATCACAGAATTGAAAGAAAATATTTCTCTTCTGTTTCCTCCAATCTTGGATCAAGAAATCAGAATTTACAAAATACTTATGGTGGCACTCCTTCCACTCTTCATGTGGAATTTCCTGCAAAAGCTTGAGTGCAAATACTTAGGACTAAGGAGGCAATGTTGAAAATATTCCAACAACATCAAAATCCAAAGAAGCTTGGAAAACCCTAAGCAAGATATTTGAAGGAAAAAATAAAGCCACTATATTAAACTTTCAAACTCAGTTACATTTTTTGAAAATGAATAGTGGTGAAAGTATAGAACTATTCCTAAGGAAGGTAGAAGAAATTAAAGGAAAATTATTGATCTTAGGAGAAAATTTTGAAGATAGATTTCTTGTTAGAGTAACCATACGAGCACTTCCAAATAGCTACAAACATCTAGTTACATCTTTACAAGTTCTAAGTAAAGATACATATTTTGATGAGTTAGTTAATATTATCCAAGAATATGAGGCAAATAATATGGTTAAGTATGAAATGACTAACAATGCATTGGTGTCAAAAGACAATCCACAGGGAAATTTTACTACATCATCAAAAGAACAAAGACCAAGGAATAATAGATATTATCAGATATGTAGAAGAAAATATCATAGCACTAATTACTACAAATTCAATCCTAGAAACCAAAATCAAGGGAATTAGATGAACTATGGAAGCCAACCAAATAGGGAATTCCAACCAAGGCAATATCAAAATTATCCTCGTCAGCAATAATTTTAGCATCCAAACAATTATCTCCAATTAGAATATCGAGAAAATAATCAGAGATAACACATTTTAAAATATTCAAGAATTTGAAGAACTAGAAGAACCTATAGGAAATCATGAATTCAAAGCTCTCTCAATAAGGATAATATTTTATGAAGACACTAACTACTTTCTTAAACATGATATAGAAAGCAGACTCCAGTACCAGACTAAAGATCCATATTGAAGACTAAAGTCTTCAATACGCAAATAATGTAATATAGGGGGATGTTAGAGTATATTATATTATTAGGGTACATGTCAATGTACCACCTTGGATACACTATTATATTAGGGGTTACTTGAGGAAGAAGTAATAAATGCACACGTGTTAGAATGTGCAATGATGTAAATGTGCATGTAGTCCACATGTACATGAGTCATAGGATAGATAGCTAGATAGTCATAGGAAGAGTAAAGGGCAAGGAACCTATCATCCTATATATATGTGCCTTTGAAAATATAAGAGAGTAGAGTAGAGGTTAGAATAGTGAGTAGGTACTATGTAGTTTCCATCAAGTCATGGAGTGTTCATGTCCTCCATTATATTGCATTGTACTATTTTCATAGCTTTCCATTAATAGCATATTTCAATCTTATTACAGAAGTCCATTATCTTATTTTCCTACATATTTTACATCTTGTGATTGCTTTCTCCCATATCATACATTATCAAAAGCTAACAATAGTTTTTTAGAACAACTTGGCAACCTTTTATGCTACTTTAGTAGGATAGGGTTACTTTATAGGTTATGTTCTAGAAAAGTGTTATATAAGGAATATCATGGTTGATATAAACAAACTAACAATAATTTTGGATTTTTTATAAAATTTTAGGGGGTTCTAGTTCAATACTTCTAATGATTTTATTGTTTTGACTCCTACTTTTGTATTTGAAAGTTCTGATCTAAAATAAGATTTTGAGTTTGGAATATTTTATTTAGTGGCAGTAGAGGATCGACACGTAAATTTTTGGCATGAACAAGGAGGTATACTTGTGAATTTTGGTTCCTTAGGTGCATTCATGGTGGATGAACTAATTATTGGTCAACTATTTAGACTAATGTGGGATGGTGTAATGACATTGATGCTTTGTGAAGACATTTGTTGATAGAGGTCAAGTATTTAGTTCATGTTAAGCACATGATCACCATGTTTTTGACTTGGTTTATAAGATGCACCATTAGATATCATGATGTGGAATTTCATTCTTGCATGACCTATTATATTTATAGATATATAGATGTGGATTGAGACTTGATATCTAGGAGATCTAGGGTTTAGACCCTCGCTCTTTCATTTTGTTTTGTGGTGACTACACAAGTTCATGGAATATATAAAAAAGATTGTATCACTTGGATACTTAGTGAAAATTTTGAGTATGGTGGCTACGGTGAGATGTGTAGGATTCTTGGTGTCCATGGAGTGTGGTTCTAGATCCCATTCCCAACATTTTATATTCTTGGTGAATGGTATTGGGAAAACTTGTTGTGGATAACCCCTTTATCATAAACATGGTGCTTTTATTCTCACTGATATTTATGGCTTTCTAGATAGTACAACGGTGCACAAAGGTTTGGTATCCAAGATGTTATGGTTTGAATCCCCATATCTCCACTTTTATTAACATTGCTTTGATTAGCAGCTAAATTAATAGCTAACATATTACCCAAGTGGTTGTTGATGGTTATTTTTTATTTATACACAAGATCTTGATAAACCATTTTTGAATCATGTTTATTATTTTTGCTTTCTATACCCCATCAATAGATGAAGAAGACACTTTATACTTATTTCTCATCCTCATCAGTAACATATGTGGATGACAAGTGGCTTTACTTATTATGTGATGTGATACCTTTAGATTTTTATTCTATAAATTCAAATTATTCACAACTTTGTTAATACATGGAAGGGAAAACTTCCAAAGGGCATATCATTTACATAAAAAACTTGAAAATATTCTAGATAAAGTAGGAGGCTTAGCAATTAATATATTCCTTAGCCAAATCGAGCATACATTTTTAAAACAATGATAATAAAAAACAAAGTAATGCACCAAAATCATACACATAAATAGAATACACATATATTTATCCTGGGGAGACCCTTACTTCGAGAAAAAACCCAACCAAAATAATCCTTTTATTACTTTGGACTTCACGGACCCTCAATACAAATATCGCCTTCTTCCAGGATTACATTACATCTTTACATGACCCTCATGGGTTTTTTATGGTCACACCAATACCAAAAACCACACATAGTTTCTCATTACAATGGAAAAAAATAGCCCATGGTTTTACAATACCACTCGATACAAAAAACATGAGCAACACATGGATTTGTGTATACATGGGTGCATGTTTTTTTGAGGTAAATCTAGACTCACAAAAATTGGGGTACAAGTGTAAATCCCATACTGGTGTAATACATGCAAAGTGTACAACACTTCCCAACAATCTCCCACTTGTTGTATACTTTGCAGAAGGTCTTCTTTAGGGTCCATCATTTGGCATCTAATGGGTAGCCATACCCATTATAGTTCTACATCAATAGAACTTCTCAATAGTAACTAGCGTTTTTAGTGTGTCTGCAACATTCTTTGTTGTATCAACTTTTTCCAGCATCACCTTTCCTATTTCAATCATGGATATTACAAAATGAAACTGAACATCAATATGCTTCGATCTGGCATGATAAGTTGGGTTCTTTGCTAAGTAAATTGCACTCTAATTATCACACTCTATATTTACCAATTTTTGTATGAAACCAATATTTGAACCTAGTCTAGGTAACCATACAATTTCCTTATAAGTCTGAGTAGCAGCAACATATTCATATTTAGTTGTTGAAAGAGCAACAATTCATTACCTTTTACTCATCAAGCTTATAGAAAATCCAAATAGATTAAATATATATCTACTAGTATGTTTCTTCTTATCAATATCACCTACCCAATCAACATTGACAAAACCATGCAAACTATCTTATTTATTACTATCTAGATTTCCTTGGTAATAGATGGCATAATCTGATGTTCCATATAGATATCTAAATATCCTCTTTACAACCATCCAATGTTCCTTTCCAGTATTAGACATGTACCTGCTAATGACTCCCATTGCTTGTGCAATATCTAGCCTTGTGCAAACCATGGCATACATCAAACTCCCAACAACACTCACATATGGAACCTGAGATATTTTATTTGCCTCTTATTCTATCTTTGGATATTGTTCTATAGATAACTTTATACCAACAGGAAGTGGAGTACTAGCAGGCTTACTCTATTGCATTCTAAATTTATGTAAAATTTTATCAGTATATAAATTATGACTCAACCATACTTTCCTATTAATTGTATCCCTCCTAATCTCCATTCCCAAAATATGAATCACTGCACCAAGATCCTTTATTTCAAACTGAGAGGATAGTTGAGATTTTACTTTGTTAATCATTTTCATATTAGTTTCTACCATCAACATATCAACTTACAGTGATAGAATAACAAAGTTATCACCTTCTTGCTTGAAATAAATGTAATGGCCTTCTTCATTCCTTGTAAAACCAAGCCTTAACATGTAAGTATCAAAATTTTTATACCACATCCTTGGTGACTACTTTAGCCCATATAAAGACTTTTTTAGCTTGCATACCATGTTATTTTTCTCCTTTACCTGATAACCTTCAGGTTGCACCATATAAATTTCTTCTTCAAGGTCACCATGAAGAAAAGCAGTCTTAACATCCATTTGTTCAAGCTCCAAATTATAAGTAGCAACCAAAGCTAAAATAAATCTAATAGTTGTTAACAATAGGAGAAAAAATTTCACCATAATCAATACCTTCTACCTAAGAGTATCCTTTTGCAACAAGACATGCTTTAAAATTTTCAACTTTACCTTCAGTATTTTATTTCTTTTTGAACACCCATTTGCATCCCACAAGCTTCCTTCTAGTTGGTAGCTCCACCAACTCCCAAGTTTTATTCTTATGTAATGTTGTTATTTCCTCATCCATTACCCTTTTCCAAAACTTGTATTCTTTTGATGAGCCTCTTTGAAAGTTCATGGTTCTTCTTAATCAGTTGATAAAGCAAAGGCTAAAATAAACATGGATGGACTATACCTCTCAAGTGCTCTACTCACATGGCTAGATCTTCTAAGGACTGGATTCTGAGGCTCATATCCATCTTGCTCAATACCCTCTTTTGTTTCCAAATCAAAATTATGTTCCTCTGTAAACTCAAAAGGAACAACTTCAAGAATTTCTTGTTTGGAAGGCTCTTCTTGTGTAGCCCTCATCATCTCTCTGAAAACATATCAACTATACACAATATTTTGAGAATTTGGATCCCATAGTTTATAGCCTTTTATTCCATTTCCATAGCCAAGAAAAATACATTTGTTTGACTTATAATCTAACTTTGATCTATTTTTCTTTGGGACATGCATAAATGCATCACAACCAAAAAAAATTAAGTGTTTTAGATGGACACTTTTATCTGTCCAAACTTCTTCTAGAATATTTCCATCTAGATCTGATGTAGGAGATCGGTTTATCAGGTAGCAGGTTGTCCTTATTACCTCTACCTAGAATTTTTGCACTAACCCTACACCACTAAGCATACTCCTAGCCTGATCCATCAATGTTCTATTCATTCATTTTGCAACTCCATTCTATTGTTGTGTACTAGAAATAATTTTGTCTTTAAATTCCATGTTGCTTGCAAAACACATCAAAATCATTTGAACAATATTCTCCACCATTATCAATTCTCAAAACTTTAATTGTCTTCCCAGTCTAGTTCTCCACAAGTGATTTGAACTCTTTAAACTTAGAAAATACTTTAGACTTATGCTTCAGAAAATAGATCCATGTTTTCCTTGAAAAATCATCAATAAAATATACATAGTACACAGATCCACCCAATGAAGTTATAGGAGTAGGTCCAAAAATATCATTGTGTACTAACTCTAACACTTCTTTGGCCCTTGTAGAACTACTTGAGAAACGTATGTTTTTCTGCTTCCCATAGACACAATGCTCACAAAAATCAAAAGAGCAATCAAATAAACCTTTAAGCATACCTTTTTCATGAAGAGACTTCAAACCCTTCTCTACAATATGTCCAAGTCTTTGATGCCATAACACTGTCATTCTATCAGCATTATCTTGATCAACAACAAAAGAATTCAACCCATGCACTAATTTTTTCACCTACAATTAGTATAAATAGCCTATATATTCTCCTTTTGTCAAAACCAAAGGCCTTGGATTCATTTTGTAGCCATCACTATTAAAAGTCAATTGTACACCTACTTCTACCATTTTACTCATAAATAACAAACTTCTTTCTAAATTAGGGATGTGCATCACACTAGGGAGGGTTTTAATCCTACCATCTCCAAACTTTACCCTCACTTTCCCATAACCTACGATTTTGAATGATGCATTGTCTCCCAAAAAGACATCACCACCATTGTAGGGTTTATATTCATTGAACCATTCTTTGTGAAACGTCATATGGAAAGATGCACTTGAATATATTATCTAGGTATCTTGATTTGTCTTAGTATATGAAGAGACCATATACACATATTCATTTTCACTTTATGGATATTTTGACTCAGAGGGAGTATCATTGTTTTCTTTTTCCTTCTTCAAAAATCTACAATATTTCTTCATAAGATAAACTTTCTCGCAATACCAGAATCTTCATTTTTCTTGCTTGCTTGAGAGATTTTTTCCTCCTTGGGATTTTTTGCCTCGTGATTTGGATTTAGATTTTGACCTAATCTCCTAATTTCTTTCATGAGAACACCCTCAAACAACCAGGGCATCATTTAAGTATTTTATAGATTTTTTCTTCTCATATCCTAATACAAGGCTTCTACTATTTCCTCAAATTTTAACTCAAAAGAAGTGCTACTAATCACCATAACTAAACTATCCCAAGAGTTTGGAAGTGAGTATAACAAAGTAATACATATTTTTTCCTTAGACATTTTAATGTCTACATAGGGTAGCTAACTTACCGCAATGTTAAATGCATTTAAGTGATATATCATAGGTGTCCCATCACTCATACACAATGAATATAGTTTTTTCTACATAAACAACTTGTTTGTCAAGGATTTTATCAGATACAAAGAAGTCAACTTTTTCCACATTCCTTTAGTAGTTCCTTCATCTAAAAAATTCAACAACATCGAGTCCAAAAGACAAAGCCAAATATTACTTCTTGCCTTTCTATCTAGCTTTGTCCAATCCTTTGTAGGTATGCTAAAACCATTCTAGAAATCATTGTCCACTGATCTCTTTCTACCATAAGGTCCTCCATTTTAAGTTTCTACAGCTATAAATTGTGTCCATTAAATTTTTTAAACTCCAATCTAGTTGTATTTGCCATCTTAGCTATAGAACTCCCACTTGAACAAGGTATAGAAATAAACCCTTACAAGCCAAACCTAGATTTGATACCAATTGTTAAAACAATGATAATAAAAAAAGAGTAATGCACCAAACACACACAAAAATAGAATACACACATATTTATCTTAGGGAAACCCTTACTTTGAGAAAAAACCCTAGCCAAAATAATCCTTTTATTACTTTGGACTTCATGGACCCTCAATACAAATATCACCTTCTACCATGATTACATTACATCTTTACATGACCCTCATGGGTTTTGTATGGTCACACTATTGGTCTTAAAATTTTCCTAATAGAAAGGATTATGCGCCCATAGATCTTGACTAAATTTGAATGATCGTGGAGCTGTGAGGCCCTTCAGGTAAATCTTCGAAGAGGGTCAGCACCTTGCGAAGCCCTAGCTAATTATTCCTAGAAATAAAAGGGGTGCTAAAAGAAAAATAAACGAAGTTGAAGCTAGAAATTACAAATGTTACAAATTAAGATGCATCAAGATACACATAACAGATCATGCCATTAAAATAATAGAAATATCTAACATTCTAGCATGTTCCTCATAAATTATAGAATTTTCCATTCATAATAGCAATGCATCTTAATAGAGAGCAAATTCCAGGATAAACGAGTGCGCCATGAGTGTATATCAAAAAATCAGAATAAATACCATTAACACTCGATAAGCTTAAATTATAAATAATCCATCATACATACATACACTTTTTGCAATCAAATTGGACCAGAGGTCAAATAGTAACCGTATTGCATTAATGTACAAGACCTAGGCTTACATGTAAATTGTAAAAGCCTGATTCGACCCTTCAAAATATTTTATATTCTAATAATTATAGCTCTTACAATGAATGTCGTTACATATGGTCATAATATTGATTCAAGGAAAGCAGTTGCATCAGAGGAGTGGTGAGGCTATGAATCCTTTATGTCCCTCTATATTTTTCGTTGAAGGTGGTTTTTAGGTAGGAATGGGTTGCGCTGTACAAATTTGAACTCCTAATCCATCTAACTTGTCTAAAAATTATAGCAGGTTGTACTCTCGATCCACATGCACTTCCAAGTAGCCAATTTTTAGCTTGCATGAACAAGCTTCTGAATTTGATTGCTCATTTGTACCTAAGGTTTGATTCATCATCTACTAGATATGTATCAGCCTATCTCCCATCAATAATTTATAATGTATCTTAGTAGTTGAACCTGTGGCTACCTTTCGTTTGGAGATATTTTGATGTCCTTGAAATGGGCAGGGATATTAGCATTGGCAAACTTTTGGGATCCACCCATAACTCACTGAAAACCAAAAATATTTTTTGGCATACTTCTTCTACTTTGATGTGGAGTTTTGGGCTCTATACTAACCTCACCATACTAACGGGATTTTAGGACACCTATAGAGTTTGATAAATGCCCATTTTCCTACCAATTTCTATACTTAGTTGAATTTAGGCTCAACCATACGAAAAGGATTTAGGACTTGTCTGGGATCAGCTAACATCCTATTTCTCTACCCATAGCTCACATTTTGGTGCATTTTTGGGATCCTATTTTCACTTGACATGACTGTAGTGAGGTTTTAGGACCTGCTTGGAGTTCGAGAGTGCCCGTTTCTTTGCCAGTTGTGATGCTTAGCCAAAGTTTGCATATCATACATGGCAGCTCTTTAGGATTAGCTTTATATCACATAGCAACCCTTTTTTTATCATTTTTTGCTACGATATAAAATTTTCATTTTCACTTATATGTTGAATGGGCAAGGTAGTAGATTACTGCCATACTCTCATTGCCTATATTACAAACTACACATCCTCCAAAAGACTACATTATGGCTTTGTCGGGTACCAGAGGATTTTTCTCAACATCCATTTAATGCTCATGGGCTCAACTCTAAGACTATTTATCCATCATCCTACATATCAAAATGGAACAAGTGGGTGATGTGTTGAAAATTCCACCCACATTCTTTGTGGCTCATGGGGGATTTTCACTTTGTGGAAGAAAGGAACCGAGATGACTATCTTTTGCAATGAGAACTTTCTAACAAGGAAGAGAATGGGAAGGGGGTAGAAAAGAACCTAGAGAAGAAAACATTCGAGAGAGGTTGCAAGATAAAATAGGGTGATGGGCAATGGGGTGGGAACTATACATACAAGGCAAGACAAAATGGAGAAATGAAAAGGAAGAGAAACACAAGGGGAGAAAAAAGAACAAAATAAGAGAGCGAGAAGAAATAAAAAAGCACAAGAATAGATAGAAGGAAGAAGGAGGAAAGGAGACAATAGTAGGACGACCACCAGTGACCCGGAGTTAGTGACAACAAGCATAGGGGGAAAATAGAAGGACAAGGAAAACAAGATAAAAAAAAAGGGATAATTTGGAAGGCAGTTCTAGGGTTGTCTCATCGAAATGCCAAGATGATTTACCTAATCCATGGGATACCCCCATAGATTACACTTCCATAAACATACTCCTAAAAACCCAAGATTATTTCAAGGATAGATAGATTGCTAGACACCCATCCACCTTATCATAGCTTTTCTTTCGTATGCAATCCATAAAGAATCTACTCTGCTCATCATAATTCATGGTGAGGATATTCAAATACACTCTCAAACCCATATTTCTATGGCAAACTCCCATCACTACGTATGAGGCACTATATATAGAGCAATTCTTTTGGCTAACCATGGAGTGGGTATTATTCTAAAAATACTTGGTTTGATATGAATTATTTGGAAATACTTCTAGCGGGTGAGTTGAGATCCTCCTTTTTGGGTGACTTTTAATCTTATGACTTGATATCTATTTGGGATGGCATGTTGTCCTACTTACACAGGTCTTGATATTTTTGCTCCATGCAACCACAAATTTTTATGGGCATAATATGAAGCTTTTTGTACTTGTGATGCTTTTACCCATTGGGCTACAGAGTCACAACAATAAAGAAAAAAAGAAACAAGAATGAGAAAGAAGAAAGTGATAAAATGAAAAGAAAGTTATTTTAATGAAATTAAATGATGACACTTGGAACTCGTTCCTTATTCCACAAGTTCTTAACTTCTTTTATATTTCACCATAAATTGTTTCAATAATTCCCCTTGCGATCATCGTACAAGATGATGCCACCTACTGAACGGGTATGCACTAACTGCACTTCCTTATTTACTCATTGGCTATTTACACAAAATTGCAGCATGCTTGACATGCCTAGGCTAGGGATTCTTCCATAAATTATCTTGTAAACCTATAATTTCCAAACCATACAATATCAAACTTGAATTGCTTTGTATGTTCCCCCTAGCATGATTCATCGTTATCCTCAGATTCCATGAAAAACCATCTGAGTTTTTTATTTTCCCTTAGGATCTACGATCCTTGGCCATAAGTGATCATTATGGAGCATATTCTTATCCCATAAATAGTTTCACTCAAGTTATCCCATGAGGGATACCAATGTTGTCTCTATTTTGAGCCCATTTGGTCCATGACCCATGCTTTACTTTTCCTTTCTCCTGCCATAGTCTGAGTCATCATCCAATCACCATAATTACCATTTTCTAGATACCATTGGGTTTGAAAATCAACTATTGGGATTTCAAAGAGTGTGGGAGTAGGAGAGACATAATGTGATCCTTTCTAGAATGGCCAATTGATAGCATATCTTCTGATGTCATCTTTGGTTTGTACATGGCTTCCTGAATAGAATTTAACCTTCACTTAGCATACCTCTCAATGCTAAAAAGGTGCAATCCCTGATTTAGTATCGAAATAATTATCCCAACCAATGGAATCAAGATCTTGTTGTTCTCTTGGGTTATACATCCTCCCATTTGCTTGATAAAATTTGGAGCTAAGAACATGCCAAACAGGGGCTTGATTTCTACCACCTCTATATCTTGGATGACAACCAAGTTTGGATGTCTGCATATTAACATAGGGATCCTACATAGATTCCCTACATTGTTTAAATGCTTTCCCCTAAAATTCAAAACCTCTAGCTTCTATGGTTTTGGGTTGAGTCCTAAACTTTTACAAATTTCCATAGGTGTGATTGAGACCTTGGACTTCAAATCCACCACACAATTATGTAATATATTATTTTCCAATGAGAGAGATAGATAGAATGGGGGAGAATGGCATTTTGGAGAATTGAAAGGATCTTCGAGAATGCACATGTGTATCATCAACCATCGATGTTCCTCTTAGAGAAACATCTATCATGTTGAAATTTTAAGAAGCCAAAAAATCCTTTTTCGATCCTGCTAGCATAGAGATGGAGCTTCTGAATAAATTGTGAAATTGCTCTATATCTTCTCTTTTCTCAATACTAATAGCTGGGAAGTACAACCTCTTATATACCTTCAATCTCTTCTATAATAGAGATGGGCTTTTTGGAGGAAAATTTTGCAAAGGTATTTGGTCCCTTGCATCTGCACTTTATAGCAGAGAAGGATGGGCATGTTGTTCCACATGTCCCTTCGGTTGAGATGTTACTAGATCTATGCTCGTCCAATGATCTTACTATTGCATTGTGTTTTAGGTAATCATGTTGTTCATCATAGGATATCTCCCTCCTCACGATGATTTTCAAATCCTTCCTCTTGAAGTTGACCATGGAAAGGAAGCATATTTGAACTTGAGACTAAGTCATCCTTCCTTTCTCCATTATTGTTCAACCATAGCACCCTATCTGAGCCTGTCCTCACTTGTACCTTTTTCTAATTAGGGATAGGTAACCAAGGTTATTGCATAGATAGCTCCCAAATATCGAGGTTTGGTATTTTTCTTTCTGAGAGCTATACTCCCATATCTCCAACTTCTTTAGCTAGCCTCTAAAGCTTTAGCTTCATTTCTTGCTTTTTTTAAGGATTAATATCATCCTCCATTGTTTGATATAGGTATTGTCCAACCCTCTCATTGGGTGGAGCATGAAATACACCTATATACGGGTAAATCATACATGCAACCTCCCTTGGAGGTATCTTTCCTACTTGGACTACCATACTTTTAGCTCGTATGGCCTCCTTGGAAAATTTATGAGAATATTTTTCTCTGGATTGCTAAATAATAATGTTTATATCAAAGCTAAAAATCTGGGTGTATTACAAATATGCCTAGGAGGGGATGGTTGGAACTCATAGGGAACCCTTCTCCACATCCTTTTGAAATGAATATTGAATTCGATAATATTTTTTTAAGGATCACATTTGATTAATGAGAATTGATTAAACATCAAGTAGAGATCTCCAAAATCATCAAATGTGTTAATGAGTGCCTTCACCAGGTTTGTCCATGTACATATATCTTTACCTTCTAAGGATTTGTACCATAGCAATGCCCTTCCTTTGAGATAAAAAGTAAGTATCCTGATCATAACATCTTCATGTACGATGTTATGAATCGTAGCCAAGGAAGCCATGTCTTGGAAATGCTCAAATGCAGTTTTTTCTATGTCATCTAATTTTAGCAAAGTCCTAAAATAAAACTTGGGGATATCATGTAGATTCATGATGTTTAGAGGGTCTATGTAATTCCAGTAAGGATACTTGTGTTGATCCATGAGTCCCCTATTGGCATAGATCTTTCAAAACTTTCCAATTCTTATTTTAGTTAGGAGTCATCAAATGAGCATAGTTTCTTCACAAATGAGGTCAAGACTACTCATCAAATATTGAGTCCTCTAGGAACTATAAGATATCAAAGTCAACTAATCATGAGATTCTAGTTACTTGTAAGGAAGTCACCAAGTGAGAAACTGGGTAAACAAAACATCAATGAACTCTAGACTTAACCAAAATATGGTATAGGTTCACACCAGGTGTGCCAAAAAATGTTGGTCTCAAAATTTGCCTAACAAAAAGGATTGTGCACCCACATATCCTAACCAAATTTGAGTGACTGTGGGGCTATGAGGCCCTTCAGGTCAATCTCCAAAGAATATTGACGCCTTGTGAAGCCCTAGATAACTATTCCTAGAAAGAAAAGGGGTACTGAAAGAAAATAAATGGAACTAAAGCTAGAACTTACATGTGGTATAGATTAAGTTGCATCAAGACACACATTACAGATAATGCCATTAAAATAATAGGAATACCTAACATACCAACATGCTCCTCATAAATTGTAGAATATTTTTCGTCATAACAACAATTTATCTTAATAAAGAGCAAATTCTAGGACAAGTGAGTGCGTCATGAATGCATATCCATAAAGAAGAATAAATACCACTAACACTCGATAATATTAAATTAGAAATAATCCATCATACATACATATAAATTTTACAATCAAATTTGACCAAAGGCCAAACAGTAATATTATTGCATTAATGTACAATACATGGGCTTACATGCAAATTGTAAAAGCCTAAGATTCAACCTTTAAAATGCCTTACAATCTAATATTTATAGCTCTTACAATAAATATTGTTATAGATGGCCATAATGTTGAGTCAAGGAAATCGACTATGTTAGAGGAGTGGTTAGGTTGTGAACCATTTCTATCCCTCTACATTTTACTGTTGAAGGTGACTATCAAGCAAGAATGGTCTACACTATACAGATCTAAGCTCATGATCCATCTGACTTTTCTAACAATTTTAGTGGACTATACTCTCGGTTCATGTATGCCTGCAAGTAGCTGGTTGTTAGCTTGTGTGAACAGGCTTCTAAAGTTGATTGCTCTTATGTACCTAAGGTTTGATTAATCATTTTTTGGATTTATGTTAGCCTATCTCTTGTCAATCATTTATCGTGTATCCTAGTAGTTGAGCCTGTGGTTACCTTCCTTTTGAATATATTTTGATGTCCTTGGATTGGATGGGGATTTTAATATTGGTGTACTTTTGGTATCCACCCATCACTTGTTGATGACCCAAAATCTAGTTGGGCATAGTTCTCCTCCTTCGAGGTAGAGTTTTGGGCTATATACCGACCTCACCATACTAGTAGGATTTTGAGACTCCTCTAGAGTCTAAAATACCCATTTTCTTGACAAGTTCTAAACTTAGATGATTTTAGGCTCAACCATGTGGTGGGGATTCAAGACTTATCCAAGGTTAGCTAACATCACATTTCTCTTCCCATTGCTCTCATATTTATGGGTTTTTAGGATCCCATTTTTTCCTAACATGACTACAATGGGCTTTTAGGGCCCTCCTAGAGTTTGAGAGTGCTTGTTTCTTCGCCAATTGTGACAGTTAGCCAAATTTTGCATATCATGCATGGTGGGTCTTTCGGATCAGCCTTATACCCCACAGTGACCATTTTTTTTGCCCATTATTATTGTGGCATCATATTTTAATTTTTGCCTATATGTCAAATGGGCAGGGTAGTAGATTACTGTCGTACTCTTACCACCTGCATTACAAACTACACATCCTCCAGAAGACTACATCATGGCTTTACTAGGTACTAGAGGATATTTCTTAGTATCTAACATCTGATGCTCATGGGCTTAGCTCCAAGACTTTATTTATCCATCATCCTGCCTATCAAAATGGGAAAAGTGGGTGAATGGATTCAAAATTTCACCCTCACACACCAATACCAAAAACTAAACATAGTTTCTCATTACAATGGGTAAGAAATAGCCTAGGGTTTTACAATACTACTCAGTATAAAAAAACATGAGCAACACATGGATTTGCATATACAAGGGTGCATGTTTTTTTAGGTAAATCTAGATATGCAAATATTGGGGTACGAGTGTAAATACCATACTAATGTAATAAATGCAAAGTGTACAACACTTCCCAAAAATTATGGGGGAACATGCATGCATATCTATTATCTTCTCTTATTGGCCTCAAGATCCTATTATGAGGGGTGTTGGAAGATAGTAATTTGACCTTATTGGCCAAGTTTGATAGATGATGATATAAGCCTACAAAAAATTGTGGTGTATCCTAAAAATATTCTTGATATAAGCCTATGGACATTATCTTTGTAATCCTATGTGTAATCTTGATGTATTCACCCCTAATGGCATTGGTTAAACCACTTGTATTCTTAACCTTAACTAAATATTTATTAAAGGTTTGGTAACTTATAGTTAAACTTAACTTAACTTTGAGCCTTATGTCATCCTAGTGTAACGACCCTCCTTGATAGGAATTTTTCTTAATATTTGATTTATGTATTGATGTGTAGATATCTAATGCATAATATCATTTTATGTTATCAAGATGTGTTGATAAATGTACTTTATGATTTGATTATACTACTTTTAGAATATGGTACTACTGATGGAAATTATGGTTGTAGGATCAGGTACTCTCACTAGTGGATTGGTATGGGATAACCACCAAATTTGAGAGAAAATGGGAAATGATATATGAAATTCTCATTGATAGCTCAAGGGCAAAATAATACCCTTCACGTAGATGCATTGCATATGTGTATATTTTGATTAAAATGCATTTTGGACAAGGAGGTTGCTATAATAAAAAGAGCCATCCTTAGTATATGGATGATAACGCTACAGTTATCATAAAACCATCTACTTGAGGAAAGATATTGGTTGCATTTATGTTGATTGCAAGAATTTTTGTGTTTGTGCTTGTGTATAGAAACTGGTTGAGCTAGTATTAATAATAGTTTGGTATTATTGATACTTGAATGATTTATATTAATGCTAGGGTATTAATTAAATTAAAATGGGATTAATTTAATTATCATTTTTCTAATATGTTTTGCATTGGAAAGGAAAAAAAGAGAATAGTTTAATTTTAAAATAGCATTAATGGTTCAAATCTCGGGCCTCGTCGGATTGAAAACTTGTCCCTTTCCTGGTGCTTTCAGTGGCGTAAAAGGTTTAAAATTATTGTGGCATGGCGGTTATAAGTGCGGACTACGCAAAGATCGGTGTGGCGATTTTCAAGGTGGACAACGTAGAATACTGTGGTGGCCATAAAAGTTGGACAGCCTGTCCGGATTCGTGGCTGCTACCGATTCCACCATGTTAAAAATAAAAAAATAAAAAAAAATAACATTAATGGAAATTTGGCTTAATGGGAATCCTTGCATCATGAGTTTTGTAAAATAAGGAAGAAAATGTTACGTGTTTCATAACGCGTTGAAACGTCATGGTGGAAAATTTGGGTGGAAAAATTGCATTGTTTGGAACAAAGAATCCCTCAAAATTTTGATCTCCTCTCAAAGACTCTATATAATCCTTGGGTGGTGAAATTTTAGGATGGCTAGCAGGGGAAATAGTTTTTGGGAGAGAGGTGGAAAAACTTGGCAAATATTTGATATATGAGGTTAATACCAGAGCAAGAGTAGAAGCTTACATCGTAAAGGTATTCTCTTCTAATATTTTAATGTTGCTGGAAAACTAATTAGTAAGCTTGTGCTTGATTTATTCATGGTGTTTTTGTGTGTGTTCTTGAATTTGATGCATTGCCTGATGGAGGTACTCCATGGTTTTTTCAAAGATAGTAGCTTTGTGTGTGTTCTACTTGTTCATAGTTATGTTTTCAATCACTTTCAAGTTAGAGTAGTGTGTTAAGGGGATTTGGGAAGTGATCTTGCATAATTTTGATGGCCAAAGGGGCTTCACAAACTCCAACCTTGTTATAGAATCTTGTGTTGCGGGTTGGAACCTAGGATGTTTACCCAAATCTTGCTCTTCGTCTTCTATTAAAAATTTTATGCAGATCAAGCTTGTTAGC